>OZ005651.1:16491382-17922215 GCA_963930645.1 Salticus scenicus | reverse complement strand
TAACTTTCTCTTCAAAGACAATAAGGCAGTTTTAATGCTTACATAAAAAAGTAAACAAATAAAAAAAAAAACATTTTTTTCTTACGTAACTTAGTCTATGTGCATGCCTGTCTACCTGTCTGTGTTTATATCCAAGAACGATGTAATTTATGGATCAATGGACAAAATTTAATATAAATTGAATATTTGAATATTAAATTTGGAATATTAAATTTGGTTATGGTGCTGATTAGATTTTGGTAAATACTGCTAGACAGGTAGTGTTGGCATCCTTTTTTCTTAATTCTTAATGTAGTAAAGTTGAATAAAATTTCGTATAAATGTATAGAATGATTTTTTTTTTTTTTTTTACGAATAATTGTGAAAATAAAATGAATTATTGATAACAGTAATAGTCAACTAAAAAAAATAAAACTGCATATATAAGATCATTGTCACCCGAGGAGAAGGGTGGTGGTGTGACATTTGGTGTTTGGGAGTAAGGCCGATTGACTACTCTAGTGCCGAGGGGAAGGTGTGTGTGTGTAAATTTTCAATATGAGTAATTTTCAAAGAACTAGTCTTTTTAAAACGAATAGTTGAACCATATAAATCCGATAATCTGAAACAAATTTATCGATTTAGAAAGAATAATAATAACAAATAATTTTTTTTCTTTTTTTTTTTTGGGGGGGGGGGGAGTGAGGGGAGATATTTATTTATTTTAATTAAAAGTTATTCATATAGTTATCTGAAAAGTTTTAGTTATTTGCATCTTGACATAAATGGGTGTCTATCACGTTTTCGTGACTATCATTCAACAAATGTTGCTATCAGACTTTTTTTTTTTTTACCATATTTTTTAATTTGGCAGTATAAGAAAAAAAAAATCGTAAAAATGTACATAATTAGGATTATTTTTACCAATGATTATAAAACTGTAAAATTTCATTACTACCAGTGATAGTCAATCAGGATAAACATTTTGCATGGAGGAGCATGGCTCCCTCCCCCCTCCTTAAGGAAGTACTCCTCTCGGTAGTGCAAATTTTCAATACGAATATCATTCAGATTAATTCATCAGTGGTTGAATCCTTTATATGTGATAATTTGAAACAAAGGTGTCAATTTTTCTCCATTTAATTAAATAAATAATAATAATAATAAAAGTTTTTTTCAGCATTTTTTCTTACGTTTTTACAAAGTAAAATGTAGGTCTGATTTGTGTAAGAAAATATAAAAGAAAATTTTGTGATGCCCACAACGTACCAGTTTTTATTAGAAGACATTTTTAGATCTATATATTTGTTAGTAAATGTTTATGTGGAGACATAAAAATTCGTTTGAAAGGAAATTTTAATCATTCTTAATTTATTGTTTCTATCGGAATCAAATAGCAATATGGAAGAACGGATTAAATTAATATTAAAATTAAAATTAAATTAAATTTTATAAGAATTAAACTTATGCATAATTTTTATAATATAATTAATAATTAGTTATAATGTAATTTTAGATTTATTTGGAGCGAAAACTAAGCATCTAGCGAAAACTAAGTCTTCAGTAGATGGTGAAGAATAGCCATCCATAAAATTGTAGTTCATGAATAATAGCAGCGCCAGCTGTCGTCCAATAGACACCCAAATTAAAGAGCCCGCTTAATGTGGCGTTGCAAGCTGATGCGAACAGTAAAATATTTCTTAATACTTAAATAACATAATACTTAAAATGCTGAAAAATCAAGGAGCCAGGAACTCGAATAAAAACAGGGCTCTTACTTACATTTTCGAATTCTTTATATTTACAAATAGTCTAATTACATGACTACATTAGCAAGCTATATACATATAATACAATAATTCGTAGATTCAGTAAAGGAAATAAGTCAAAACATAAACTAGCTTTTTCTTCTCTCGTAGTGAGCGCATGCGCGTCTCGCACCACTGGCAGATGTTCTTTTGTGAACTGAAACTGTTCTCCACATTTTCTCCCACCTTTTGAGTGGATAATCTGAAAATACACTCAAAACCTACTTAAGTACATGATATTAAAATATGAACTTAGATAAAACACACACACACACACACAAAAAAAAAAAAAAAAAAAATAGTTATATAAACAAAATAAATAAAATTTTAAAGTTACTTGGTAAATTTACAGTCTCATGGAAATTTTTACAGTTCTTCCCCTACTCGTTGTTACAGGAACATTGTCATCACCTTCACTATCATTTTTGGTAGAATCAGGGCCGGTGACCGGGGGGGGGGGGGGCACAGGGGACAACTGCCCAGGGGCCCGGGTGTTGGGGGGGGGGACGGAACAAACGGAACAGGAGTGACAAAAATTTAAATTTTAAAATATGAAGTTTCACATTTTTTTTTTCTTGATATTTTCCACAATTCTAAAAACATGAGAAAAGGAATAACAAATTTAGATAAAAACCGCTTAGCAGTCCTAAATACTAGCGGTGATAATGGGCCCGCGACGCGATGCGGCGGGATTTAGGACCTAAGGGCTAAGGGGAGCTCAACAGGGAAGCGATATTTTTATCTGATGCATTATAATTTCTTTTTTTTAGAAAAATCCTTTCCAACACTTTACGGGGGGGGGGGGGCTAAGTACTGCCACTGGAAGTAGATGCAGGAAGGGAGAAATAGACTAGTAGATGTCGAATAATAAGGAAGCCTCATTTCCTTTTCTTTAATCGTTTCTTTAACGCATTTCGCATTTGGAAAAACCATTAGTATCAACTACTCAGAATTGAGGGGGTAAACTGTTGCTAGTAAAATTTCACAATCAATAAAAAAAAAAAATACTTTTAAAGAAATTATTATGGGAAGGAACAAAGCCAAAGCATTCCGAGTGGAATAAGAAAAATATTTCGCATGTGCCCGACTTCCTTCGAAAGTTTCAAAACAACATGTTACACTTCACATGTCCAACCTGATGTATTCAAAGAAATGTGTAATTGGGATGGTATTTTTGGTGTTTGGGAATAAGGCCGATTGACTGCACTGGAGTCCAAAGCCTGAAGGGAAATGCCTTCTGTGGAGTTTTTTCTAAGAAGTCTTAGCCTGTATTTATGCAAGTTGCGTAGAAAACTACGAAAACTCCGAACGGATAGGTCGACGAGTGCGACCTAGGATCGAACCCAGCACTAGAGGTCTGCACGGGCCGAAATTTTGAGGTCCAGGCCTGTTCGAAAACTTTGCTTACCCGGCCCGACCCGGTATGAAATCGAAAAGTTCGGCCCGGACCCGGCCCCGCCCGGCCCATTTGTTTTTTCCCAGTGCATGGCCCGGACAAAAAACGATAATATCAGGCCCGACCCGGCCCGATTCAAAAATATGTAAAATAACAAAAAAAAAAAAAAGTCTTCTTTTCTATGAAAAAGATTTTTAATATGTGTTTTGTAGCGGTTTTATATAGCCAAGTAACAGAATGTTCTTTAACAAAATTGCTGAACTTTTACAAGGTAATTATATATAAACAGAAATTCTTTATTACAGACGTAAAGAAGGCACAAAGACAGACAGAAAGTCAAATCGAAAATATTAGCTTTCTAATCCAACCATATTGAATAGAAAAGTTGCTTTTGTACATGCTGAAAATAATGCTACTTTCATCCAGTGCACTGGAGTAAAGAAAAAGGAGCTTTCGCGAGAAAGTTACAGTGGAAGGATTTTTATTGTCTTCATACCACCTAAACTCTACAGACATATAGGACGCAAACCTTATGCACAGTAACGTACCTAATTTCTTTTGTTTGTACATGTGCGAAAATTAGTAGTGACATGCATACTATTTTGATTAGAAAACCATATAATATTACTTTAAATAAAATATATTAATTTCGAGACATGCTAAAAATATTTGCGGAAAATCAAATTGTGAACAGACAGACTGATAGACAATTAAATTGAAGTTAGATATTTTTTAACAAAATAAAATTTTATGTGACATACCAGCCTGTAAGATTATGTAAAATTATATTTTATCACTTTCCTTTTTCATTGATTAACGAGGAAATTAAAAGAACATTCGGGCCGACACGGCCCGGAAAAAAATTCGTCCAGGCCCGGCCCGGCTTGAGTTTACACAAAATAATTGAACCTGACCCGGCCCGGCCCGAGAGCAGATTGAAAATTTCGGCCCGTGCAGACCCCTACCCAGCACCTCATGCTTACCACCTGTGAGTGCAGAACCGCTCGGCCGCCGGTGGGCTTCTAATTGGGATGAGAGCGACCAAATCAGTGCAAAAGAACTATAACTGGCTGGATATTGATAAAAAGTTAAATAGAAGCAATGCAAGATAAAGATATACTAAAAATGCAAAATTGTTGAGAAAGTATGAAGTAAAAATCACAAATAAAAAATAAAAATAAAACACTGAATTTCATTTACAAAATTTTAGAGGAAAATGTAAGGGAGCGGGAATTGTACAGTGACCACTCTTTCTTTTTACACATATGCAAGATGACAAGACATTAATAATAATTATAATAATAATAATGATAGAAATTCACTAGTTTAATTAAAAATATGCCTAGAATGTATACAAATAGGGTTTTATTTTTAGACAAAACTTAACTTGAAATTTTTAATTTAATTGAGAAATAAAATAAACTGATAAATATATATAATCTGGAGCAATAGGAGGGAATATTGCACAGGACGGGAGGATTTTTCATAAGTTTTCTGAAAAGTATATATATCTTTTTTTTTTTTTTTTTTTTTTAGAGATTATTACGACACCTATCATTTTTATATATAGATATAATATTTATTTGAAAAAGAAAAGAAAAAAAAAAGTTTGTTATAAAATATATTTTGAATATCCCTCCTCTCAGCTTTTTATTTATTTTTTTATTTTTTTCCCGTTATATTCGAATGTTGATATATGATTGTAGAAAATATATTTTTCTAACAAATTAAGAACCTTATAAAAACAAAACGAAGGATTGTTTTTATTTATTTATTTTCCTTTTTTCTTTTAAATATTCATCAATCGCAATAAAAATAGCTAAGTACAGAAATATTAACATACCTTAAAAATCACAGAAAAAACTAGAATTTCTATATAGTTCAGCAACTCCTTTTTTTTTTTCACTATATATTAGTTTAATAACAAATATTCCAATTTGTAGAGTTGCATGAAAGATACACCCGTAACAATATGATATTGTCGTGTTTGAAAAATGTATATACACCTTCATTTAATTCTTTCAATCAGATTTAAAAAAAAAATGTGATAAGGTACATGTTTATAATAATTCATACTTCTAAATAGTGTATCTAGTTCTAGTATTAATTTTTTGCAAGCACAAGAAATTAAATATATGTTTAGTTTAGTTTAACAATCACGATTCTCTGAGTTGTGTAGAAAATAATAAAAAATCTCTCTTTTCTTTTCTTTCTTTTTTTAAATAAATTTTCATGTATCTATACTTTGAGATTAAAAGTAAATCATATGTAAAACTTGCACAATAAATTAATAAAAAATATATATATGGCTCCTGTCAGTAGCCGAGAAGTTCTCCTCTAGAAGCTGGTAAAGAGGATATGTCGGGTTCAAACCTAGATTTGGTTCATCGGACTAGACATTCAGGTTTTCCTGGCTTTTTTTTTTTTTTTTTTTTTCTAAATTCGCATGAATACCATTTCTTTAAACGTTTAAATTTCAGAAAATGATCTAATTAAAATATTATTGATATAGTACATTTTAAATTATTCTTTAACGTTTTCCCTTTTTTTTTTTTCAAATGTTTTAATTAAAGAAAGTTTTTATATACTATGCTGTATCTATTTAAAATTTCAATCAGTTCATTCCTAAAATCAGATAAATCAAATACAATGACTGAAGGTCCATGTCAGTTATTCATTACTGTAACTCCGGAGCAAAAACGGGGTTTAGAATCATTAAACTCTTTATCTTTTACGCAGATCAAAGGTGTCGTGAGTTGTGTTCCTGCTAAAAATGTTTGGTCAAGGAAGAATCTGTCTTGTTTAAGTGACATGGGAAACATTTTCGCACATCGAAACTTGAAAAAGTAATCACTGCTCATCGTTAGCCACCTAGTCAGTATTCATCTAAAAAAGGAACAGATGAGGGGGGGCGGTCTGCATCTCACTTGGTGCTTTGCTTTGCTTATTTCCCAAGCAGTGCAATCTCATCTGTGCAATGTCCATTGGCTGTTATCAGTGGGAATGGTGGTAAAAACTATGTAATTACTAAAAATCTCATTTAGGAACGCAAACGCTAAACATTGCTGTTAAGTTTTTACATTCAGATTCAGTTTGTAGATTTTAGTGAAAAGAAGAAAATTGATCAATTACAGTTTTTGTTTATTAATACAGTATACAGTAGAAAAAATCTTATATATATTCCTGTTGTGGCCTTTTTCTAATGCCTTGTCAAGATCTGGGTTGAGAGAATTTCCTCTGAGATTTTAAAGTAAGTTCATTTAAAATTATTTTAATTTTTGTTATAGTCTTTTAATATTTTAACTAAATTTCGTCACACTATATCATATATCATATTTATTGGCGTATAAATCAATCGGTGTATAGGTCGTAAATCGATGAGTAATTCCAATCTTAGGAAAAAAAAAAAAAAGTTGGATTTAAGTTAGATTAGCCCACAGACTTATTTTTTTAGAAAAAAGACTTTTTTAAATAAAAGACTGATTATGCCTTTACTTTTGCTTGTTCAAAAAATTAATATTTTAAATCTTATTAATCACAGAAAAAAAAAAGACTGAAAAGAAATCATCAGAAAACTTTCAGCCTTACTGTCGGCAGCAAAATTATTTGAGCGCTAGCAATAATTCCTGTGTAAAAAAGTACACTTAATACTGCTTTGTTAAAGAAATCCTTGTCAAGTCATGTTTTTAGTCAGTCTAAGAATATAATTCCACAACGATTTATTTAATAAAACAGTATTAAATGTACTTTTTTCATATAAGAATTATTGCTAGCGCTCGAATAATTTTGCTGCCAATAGTATATACTTTTATGAATCTACTCAGCCTACTCGGTAATTATTAATGTTCACTTCATTCAAAAGTTAATTTTTAAAATATTTAATTATAGACCAAACAAATTTTCAGGGGATAGCTTATTAAATAAATAAGGCTCAAGGTTGTCAAAAGAAATCCAGAATTTCTAAAAGAAATTTTTAGCTAAAATATCATTTTTCAAATATATTACATATATATTTCAATCATGATATCTTTATTTTAAAATTTTATATTTAACTTTAAAGTACAATAGGTAATGCATATATCAATCACTGATTGATCACAAGTCTTCTTTTGTAAATTAATATATTGAGAATGAAATGCAAAGTAATTGTATGTTTTTGTCATGAATGAATGAATCAGCCTTCTTATTTAATCAAATTTCATCGTATAAATGTATAGTACGATAATGCACTACTTACTGTATCACTTTATTTATTGGAGTTATTTGAAATACCGCAGTACCCAAAAATTTAACCTATTTTTCGATTAAAATTTAATAAGTGATTATGTGTGTGTGTGGGGGGGGGGGGGGCTTGACTTTTGTTTGCCCAGGGGCCCGTAATTCCTGTCACCGGCCCTGGGTAGAATGGTTCATTTCAAGTCTATATAGACGTTGTATAGGTTTTAAAAATTCGGCCTTTTCAATTTTCACCACAAGTCTTTTTATGCCATCCCGACCAGGGATCAATTTTAACACTCTGGCCATATTCCAGAAGACACGTTTTTTGTTTTCTTCTTCTAATAACACAACTTCGCCCACTTCTAGCGGCTTATCCTAAAAGTCCCCCAATTTTGATTTCTTATAAAGAAGTAGTAGAATCTGTCAAGCAATGAATATCAATACTGGGAAATTGCATATCTTCTACCACAGACGAAAGCAACCGAGCGCCGATCAGGCAAGCAAGAAGCTCTAACCGCGGTACAGTTTGAGCCTTTAGAGGCGCTATCCTACTTCTATTATGTATTAAATTGACAGTCACGTGATTATCTCGACAAACTCTTAAAAACACACACGCCTCGTAAGACTTTTGACTCGCGTCACAAAACACATGCAAAATTAATGAATCGTCTGTGGAAATGATACTAAGCCATCTTGATATCCTTATTTTTTATATTAAATTCAGTTGGTGGATCCATGCTGTAAATTTTCGTATTAAATGATCTGGAAGAATTTCATCCCACTTAAGTTTTAAATTCCATGTTTCCTGAAAAATTAACTTTGGAATCAACGTCATGGGTGCCGTAAATCCAATTGGATCAAAGACTTGATGAGCAACGGCTAAAATTAACCTTTTCGTAATTGGTTTATCGGGCTCATCAGTTGACGGCACTTTGCAGGATAAAGTATCACTGTCTGTATACCACGTAAGACCCAAGACAGATATGTTTTCTTCAGTAATCGAATCATTGTCTGGTGTGACACTATGCAAATTAGATTTCCACCCTCGTAAATTAAAATTACCTGTAGACATTATTATCTGTAACTCCAAGGTAAACTTTTTCATTTCTAACTCAGAGTTCAAACTAGTTACGCAATTATCAACGTAAAATGATGTTTTAAGAATTTCTGCAGTATTGCTTAAATTTTCGGGTACTTTACTTAAATGATACTGTAAGGTAGCGTCTAATAAATAGGGACTGCCTGTTAAACCAAAAACAACCCTTTGATGCCGATACTCCTCAATCTGTTCCGAATTATCTCTACCAAACCACAGGAAACATAAAAAGTCGAGATCTTTCCCCCTTATTGAAATCTGTAAGAATGCCTTTTCTATATCTGACGTAACACCCACATAGTTTTTACTAGAGCCCCTTAAATAAATAATAGGCCGGCGCATCACCGCCATTTTTTTGCCTCGTAAGAGGACAGCATTTCCGCTTGGCGATTTTATCGCTTCACTGGCGGTTTTAAGAAATTTTCATCTAAAAATAAAATCAGCCAAAAATGATAAGCAGCACAAGTAATCTGTTTCTGTTTCTTAAATAATTCATAACATTTGAAAGGGAAAAAAAAAAAAAGAGCGTACCAATTAAAATTGGAAAGTTTTTTTTAATTTATTTTCTTTTCTCTTCCTCGTATATATATGATGGAGAAAGTATTATTTTTAAGTTCAATTTTTAAAATTGAGTTTTTGCCACATTTACACGTTTTAAAGTCTCCTGAATCCGAAAATCATGTTTTTAGCGGTTAGTCTGTGTGAAGAACAAGTAGTAGCAGAAAGTCTAAAATCGGTATTCTCAATGTCTATCATATAGGGATGACACATTATACTTTTCGTTGAGATCAAGGAAATAGTTCGTGTACAGTAACATCCTAGAGAATTCCAATACATTACGTCTATGGAGTAATTTCTGATAAGCACATTAGAGGTCTGTACGGGTCAGATTTACGGGCCGGGTTCGGGCCGAATTTTTTAATTTGCTGTCGGGCCGGGCCGGGCTCGGATTCATTTTGTTTTGTGTATACTCGGGCCGGGCCATGAGGAAATTTTTCATGGGCCGTTTCGGCTCGAATCTTTTTCTAGCTTCCTCGTTAATCAACGAAAAAGGAAAACGATAAAATCTTCAGTCATTTATTTTACATAATTTTACAGGCTGGTATGTCATATATATATATATATATATATATATATATATATATATATTTATATTTATGTTTGTAACTTCAATTTAATTGTCTATCAGTCTGTTCGCGATCTGATTTTCTGCAAATATTTTTAGCATGTCTCGAAATTAATATATTTTATTTAAAGTAATATTAGATGGTTTCCTATTCAAAATAGAATGCTTGCCACTACTAGTTTGGCACATGTACAAACAAAAGAAATTAAATATGCCCTTATTAAATATGCATATGTGCCCTTACTGTGTATGTTACTTTATGTCCTATAGTCTGTAGAATTTAGGTGGTATGAAGCGATGAAGGCTATAAAAATCATTCCGCTTTAACTTTTTCTCTAAGGATCCTTTTTCTTTTCTCCAGGTCAATGGATAAAAGTATCATCATTTCTAGCATGTGCAAAATCATCTTTTTAATTGAATATGGTTAGATTAGCATTAAAGTTTTGTTTACTGGATCACATGAAAGATTCGGATACATTATCTTATAAAATGTACGAAATTAAGATGTAATTTCATGCATTTTTAAGAAGATTATGAGCTCTGATATGTGCTCCTCTATATAAATAAATAAATCTGAACATGCATGATAGATTAATCACCCACTCTTGTAGATACTCTAAAGAACTCATTCAAGTGTTATCAGCCAGTGCATCAAATTTACGTTTATAACTTCTGTCCATACTGCTTAATTCAATTATATAACTTTTATTAACATTTTCATTTGCCTCAATACCTCCAAAAAGTGATTGACGCAAGTTTATTGCATTGCTAGGGATATATTTCATTTCATCAATAATATCGCTACATATATAAGATTTCATACTGCTCGAATCCAAAACAGATCTTACGAGCATTTCTTTTTTATTATTGGGCTGTCTAACAATTAAAGTTTGAAGAAATACTTCAGAGAGCTGTACATGATTATTTAATGTATTTATTTTTACATCATCATAAATTTTATCTGGAATATCTGATTTGTTCGAGGGTAAATCCGGGCATAATATAGCCTAGTGTCATCTTTTACAAATAAGACATTTATGCCCTGATCTACATTGGTTTGCTCTGTGATTTTTCTTCAAACAAACAAAACAAACCCTTTTTTCTTTCAGTATATTCTTTTTGGCTTCCAAATTTAACTTAGAGACTTCATTATAACTCTCCAATGCATGGGATTTATTGCAAAAAACACACACGATATCTACCTTTTTAAATTTTGAATTGATTTCCTTATTATTTTCATTAGTGTTCATCAATTTACACGCTGTAGGGAGTAAAGTTTTAGATTAAGGAATTTTTCTTTGTTTTTCTTTTACGACAGCTGGATTTTGAGTAGGTAGTTCTTGTATTTGTATCGCCGTTTCACGATACTCAATTTCAGCTTTTAAAAAGTCTAACAATTCATCTATGTCAAAATTCTCAAGATTTTTTCTCTTTCTTTGATAATTTAAATTTAATTCAGTTGGAATCAATTTAAGTAAAATAGGTGTAAGCAGAGTGCCGTATGTTCTTGATGTTACGTTTAAAGATCTGAGATTTCTAATTTGAATCGAAATATTGTCGTACAGCTTGCGCAGCCGACATGGATTTTTACCGGTTCCAAATTTATTAATTTTCCGATGTGCGTATTATTTATTAGGTCATTACGATCAAATCAATTTTTTAGCACTTCAATAGCAGCTTGATAATTATCCCTGGATAACAAAAAGCCTCGAATGGCATCAACAGCAGATTGTGTTAACAAAGAATGTAAATAATTAAATTTATCTATGTCTGTTAGATCACTATTATTGTGAATGGCATTCTCGTATTGACTCGTTAGCGGGATTTCCGCCAAATTCTTCAATTACTAGACGAGGGAATTTTATTCTAGAATGTGAACAAGAAATTAAAGAAGATGACTATTTACTTATGATATAATTTTTTTTAGTATTTGTGCATTCGAGCTGTTCTTTTCTTCTTAAAATCGAAATTTTCGATTTAACTGAAATAATTTTCTTTGCATAAGTTTCTGCTGTTTCAAATTCTGTCTGTAAATCGTCTTCGTTTTTCATAAGATTTTGTATCTATTCATCGAGATTATTCGGATTATCGTATTTCACTGTTAATTGGTCTAAATGTTCTTTCAGAACAGATTTTTCGATTTCATTTGAGTCTATGTACGTCTGGCAAATAGTTATAAATTTCGTAGTTGAACTTGTAATAACTGCCCTTTCTCTATATAACTTTTCCGGCTCTGCAATATTTAATTAACTCTTATTAACAATTTTTAATTTTTATATTGTCCTTAATACATTTACTCTTATTTTATTATTCTGAAATCTCGATTTAAATAAACGTTTTTATTTTTATTTTTTTTTTATTACCTTCACATATTATTCATAATAATAATATTCTTATAATATAATTTATTCAGTAATTTAAATGAATAAATCTTCTTAATTAATAAAAAGAACATGAAATGTCATTCTACTTTCGGGTATTATACTTATAATACTGTAACCAGTGGCGGATTTAAGGGGGGGGGGGGGGTAGGGGGCTGAAGCCCCCCCCCCCCAAACACTGACATTCACAATTGAATATTGCAATTGTAATTTTTTTATTGGTCTACAATAACATTTTGAAAAATCTTAGCCCCCTCCAAAAGTCGAGTTCTGGATCCGCCACTGACTGTAACTCTTCATAATGATTCTTAAACAATAATTTGGAGCAACACTGTATTCACAAATAAATATCATAATGAAATATATTTTATTCAATGTTTTAAAAAAGGGGAGAGAGAGCTTACCTGAGAATCGTATGCTGGTCTTTCATTCTTACATGTTCAGCTTCGAATCTAAAACTTCAATCACTTTTGTTCTTAGCTTTTAACGAGAACGTAATTTTTTCTTTTATCTTAAAGATAACTTAAGAGCCCTTTTAAAATCTCGTTTTTCACGAATCCTGGCTGGCTGGCTCGCCAAAAATTGTTGCGTAAAGTAAACTATTTCTTAATACTTAAATAAAATAATGCTGAAAAATCAAGGAGCCAGGAACTCGCATAAAAACAGGGCTCTTACTTACATTTTCGAATTCTTTATATTTACAAATAGTCTAATTACATGGCTACATTTAGCAAGCTATATACATATAATAATTCATAGATTCAGTAAAAGGAATAATCCCAAATCGTGATATTTCTCAATTAATATGAACAATCTTTGGAGAACATATACATAGCACATAGCTACTGTTTTTCTCTCTTACTCGTCTAAATCAGAACGTAAACTAGCTTTTTCTTCCCTCGTAGCGAGCGCATGCGCGTCTCGCACCACCGGCAGATGTTCTTTTGTGAATCGAAACTGTTCTCCACACAAGCAGTGGGGACCGACATAGTGCGGGCGGAGAAGACGCCGTCGAATGCAGCTGGGACTCGAAAAGTCGTTTCGAGCTATTTCAAAGATTTTTTTATTATTATTTATTTATAAACCGTTATAAAACTATAGCAATTCCCCTCCCCTTTTTTAATTGATTTAAATAAAGTAGAACAGTAAAACTGGCAAAACTTGCTAGTTAATCTATATACACGTATAAAATTTTCTGGTTGTATCATAAATTGTTAAACTACTAGTTATATAAAAATATACCAAAAAAGAGTTTTATCAGACATTTTCACTTATGAAAATTTAATTTTTGATAAAGTTTTAATCAAAGTTTATTATTCACGTGTAAATAAATCTATTTATTTTTATATAGATAAATGCTCGTTTACGAGTTTGTTGCTTAAATAAACATGACACTGAACACAAAATTATTTTAGCAAAAAAATTGACAGATTTACTCATTTTTTTTTTCTTTTTAGTTAAATTATTAAGAACGTAATTGTATTATTTCGTAAATATACAGGGTGGGTCATCAGATTATTATTTTTTTTTTTTTTAACATAATTTTTATTTTTTTAAGGAAATACTGGATTAATTGGCTTCAGATATGCAAAGAACATTCTAGGCTCATACTTTCCAGTAACGATTTGGTCACGAGTGCGATTAGGGGACCAACCACAAACTGAAGTAATACGAAATACTCTACATCGTGTAAAGGTACAAATAACTTGCAATTTTAATTGCAAGTTTAAAACATGATTTCATTTACTATTTACGATTTTTTTTTTTTCTTTTTCTTTTTCTTTTCTTTTTTTTTTTTTTTTTTTTTGAGGAATCGCATGAATTTTTAAACATATATATAATTTTTTCTAAGCTTATTATTATCAAGATCATTATTTTTGTTAAGATTAATTATTATTTGTAATTTTTTTGTTTTAACTAGGAAAAGTTTTAACAAAATTTCAGAAAACTTGCAGAAAATTTGACAAAAAGTTAGAGAAGCATTATTCTGAACATTTATTTATTATTCTGTACATTTATTTTTCGCTGTGATGTATTTGAAGCATTTTTTTTTTTTTTTCACTGCTTATGCACAAAAGAGAACTTTTTTAAATACATCGATTTAAAGTTAGATATACAGGGCAACTTATCTCAAGAGTTCAGTAGATTAGCATAAAAATTAAGAAATTTATCGTCAAAATAATATAATTTTAGATATTTTCTAAAAGTTACGAGTTCGTAAGAGATTTTTTAGGAAAGTGATTTTTAAAAATGTGGATAAAATAATTCGATCTCCAAATTAAATACTGGATATTTTGAAAATGTCTGATGATTTTGTTTTGTAAGTCTACCGTGATTTTATTTATTTGCTAAAATTTGCGAATTCATAAAGGATTTCTCAAGTGAAAAAAAAAAAAAGATTTTTCGCAATGTTGCCGAAAAAATCGGATCTCCAATTTAAGTACGTGACATGAAGAAAACTCATCTATAGGCTTGTAATTCTTAGAAAAGAAGTGAAATCTAGCTTTTTTTTTTCTTTTTAAGAATAAATTTCTATAATATTTCTAAGAATAAGTTTCTTATTCTATTCAAATAAACTTTTGACACGAGTTGTCCTATATATCTAGTTTTCAACATTTGTAAGAATAAATGTGATTGCTTTTGTGCATGAGCAGTAAAAACTAATTTACTGTAAATACTTATATATCAGTGAAAATCAAATGCATTTATTTTTCAGAATAATGTTTCTGTAATGTATGTCTTTTTTTAGCAAGTTTTGTAAAATTTTGTTGAAACCTATTTTTGGTTGGCAAAAACTTGGCAATAAAGAATGCAATTGTTTATATACATATACACATCTGTGTTTAAATATTCAGGCTATTTCTACAAAAAAAGCATGCAAATATTGTAAATAATAAGTAAAATCATGTGTTAAAGTTACAAGTCATTTGCAACTTTTTCGATAGAAGTTAATTTAAAGTATATTTGTTTTTCTTCAATTTGTGGTTAATCCTCTAATTGCCCTCGTGACTAAATCGTTACCGTTAAGCTTAAGTCTAAGAATGGACTTTGCGTGCCTGAAGTTCAAAACCATTTCGTTCATTATTTTTTTAGCACATAGAAATAATGCCAAAATCAAAAATATTTCTATAATGATAAAATAATGTAAAAATTTTTAATGTAAAAAATAATTATTTTTCTTTATGTAACGCTAAATAGTATAAATAAGGACTGTTGATTCGATCTTAAGGTATTAGTCAAACGATCTTCATAGTTTCTCTAAACCCTAAGTTATGATAACCATACAAATATCCTTTCGTACTTTTTACAACAGTGACATCATAAAATGTAGAAAAAAGCCTTTTTTGGAAAATTGGAATTTTAAGGACAAATAATTCTTGTGGACATTAAATTACTAAACTCTAAGTTACTAAACCATTAAATTCTTCTTAAATATCAGACAATTTCTTATTTTATGACATTAAAGAAATTCATAATCTAAATACTATAAATTTAATTGGTGTAAAGTGTTTATTGTGCTAATTACATTTTCGACCACGCAGTCTTGAAGGTATTTTGCGAAACCAAATAAAACTACCTTTTATTTTATTTTATTTATTAATTTTTGTTGCCTTACACTGATAACTTTTTAACTATTTAGTGCACAGAATTTTGTTTTATTGACAAATTCAAAATTATTCACATTCATAAAGTGAAGAATGCTATTAAAACTGAAAACAGTATTTTTAAAAAATATAGTTTATACACTCTATAACAAAAAAAGTGACGCACCAAGAAGGAGTAAGTAAACTGGACACAAGTTGACATACATACAGGTTTTCATGGAATCAAGCACCAATTCATCATTATCACCGAACCTACGTGCAACTGGCCCTTCAGGGACTTCAAATACCCTTAATAGGCGGCTCAGTGGGGTTGAGCTCAGTCCCTGGATCTCTCTTCCACTGAGGACGTTTGGAGCATCATAAAAAGGGTCCTACAACAAGCTCGGGAACGAGGGTATTAATTAATGTTGTTAATGAATTAATATTAATGAATGGCGTGAAAGATGATGATGGTTTTAAAAAGAGAATTTTTGTGGACTTGTTTGAAGGTTACTGTTTATGAGTAATAAATTATGAAAAAAAAAAAAAATAAATAAATAAGAAGAAATAAATTTAAAAAAATGAATTTAAGAAGAAGAATTAATGATTTTGTTATAAATATATTATGAAAGAAAATGTAGAAATAGAGAGGATACACTGGGATTCGAACCCAGCAACTTGTAGTAAAATATTTCCATTGTGCGTGTGTGTGTGTGTGTGCGTGTACGTGAGTGATTTTTCTATTCTATGTCTGCACAGATCTTTTTTAACCTAAGAATGCAATTGTTTGAGAATGATTCTGTCATTAAAATGATATTAATTACAGAATATTAATTAAAAACTATTAATTAAGGATTTTCTTGTAAAAGATTACAAATGTTTCATGAAAAATGATAATGAGAGTAAAAATTATGTAGAAAAAAGTGTAGAAATAAAGAGGATCGACTGGGATTCGAACCCAGCATCTTGTAATAAAAATATTACCATAAGACAGCAGTTTTCGCTTGTGTGTGTGAGTGATTTCTCTATTATATGCCTACACAGATCTTTTTAAACCTAAGAATGCTATTGTTTAAGAATGATTCAGTTATTAAAATGGTATTAATTACAGAATAAGAATTTAAAAAATATTAATTAAACATCTTCTTGTAAAATTCACTAAATGTTTTATGAAAAAAGATAATGTACGTAAAAATTAAGTTAAAAGATGATAATTAGCTCAAATGTATAAGTGAAATTCGAACCCGGCGTCTGCCTTGAATTATTTCACAAAACCTATCACCCCCTGCGTTGAAGTGTAACAGCCCATCAGGCCAACCACACCCATACAATAAATGGAATACTTCACCAAACATATCATCCCTTTCGATAGAAGTGGAATGACCCATTTTTATCTTTATTAATTAAAATTCCAATCATCCTTTGCCTTGTAAAATTCACCAAATGTTTAACTAAAGAAGAAAGAAAATGTGAAATGACAGTGAAAATGAAGATGGTGAAAGTTTCAACAGTTGATATTCATACCCAGCACCTAGTTTTTTAACCAGTGTAATTACAAAACTATTTATTATGAATTTTCTTGTAAAAGTTTACAAATGTTTTATGAAAAAAAGACAATGTAGGTGAAAATTAAGTAAAAAGATGATTGAAAATTCTTCAACATGTCTGAAATTTGTTTAATTAACGGATGTCTAATGAAGAGTTTTTGCGAAAGGTAATATTTTTTTCCTGTCTGATCTTCCATTACTACCAGTTGCGTTGGTATGTCAAGGACAAATCTCCCAAGAGTTCCTTCCGGAACTGGTTTTTCCCCGAAAGAGCTTGTACGCTATCACATTCAGAATAGTATAAGATTTTTTCACAAATTTATTTAGATTTTCTCTTCTTGAATGTTCAATGCATTTTCCTTTTTACGCATGTGACGAACTAATGGACGTCGTCATGTTCCTTTAACTTAGGATTTTAGCTTAATTACTTAATGAAATTATGAAGTAATGACAAAGTCAGATATATAAAATAAATAACGAGCTTTTATTTTGAGCTTAATGAAAAGGTGGGCGTTAGACTATAATCACATTAAATATCTTTATAAACTTAAAAGGGGCAGCCTTCATAGATATCCCAACTTTAAACAGATAACCACAATTAATCTCAACTACTTCATTCAACTTCGTTAACCCTTCCGACTATACTTGTCTTTCGTAAGTGGGAGGATTCCCTTACGCCACTATACTACTCGACTTACTATCTCCTTCTATAGCCGCTCGCTACTACTTCTCTCTAAGCTGCTAACAACTAACTTCCTTCCAAGCCGCCTCTTACTGCTTTCCCCTAAGCAGTTACCATTCTCTCTCGGCTACCTCTTCTAAGCCGCACGCAACTAACTTACAAAAACAATCTTCCTTCTCCTTTTATACAATTCACTTTCCAAAATATTAGCATATTACAATTTCGTTTATTATAGGAACTAACTCCATTAATCAACTTAATCCTAAACTCTTCACATTCACGTGTTATTCGTAAAGTGCGAATTTCATTTGTAGCATTACGCTAGCATTGCTATACCTCACAGTTTCTCCCCAAAAGACAAAAAATTTAACGTAAAAATCCACAACGGGTTTTTACCCGTGAAAATTTTAAAATATTGCTACACTATGAAAATAAAAATTAGTTGCAATGACTTACTGCTTAAAATTAAACTCCATAATACTTTAGAAAAAGTGGGGAAATCTTAAATTAAACTGCCCAACAATAACTATTAGCTTTTAAAATCTAATGAGGAAAAAAAAATTTTAAGAGCGCCGGGCTGAAAAACCGTTCACTTACAAAAATAAGAAATTTTAAAGCTCAGTCTAAGTAGCTTTACAACGCAAAACCCTCTGCGCTCAAAATTAGTGAAATAGCCCAACGTTTTACAACGGGGAATGACAGGCCATCTTTCCTTAAAAAAAGTGGAAAGGAAAAACTTAAATTTATGAACTTGTAACATTAAGTACTTGACTTTAGCACCTTGTAACATTAAGTACTTGACTTGATTTTTAAGCCTTTTAACATTAAAATAATTTTATTAAAAACTTTAAATGTTGGTAGCCACTGAAGACCAGTCTAGGTCCAGATCATCAGCTAGGAAAAGTAACTTGAAAAGTGCATCAAAGAAAAAAAATTCAATCCGCTGGCATGTATCCAAGAAAGCACTTCCTACTTCAGAACTGAAAAGTAGCTGGCACGGTTCCAGAAATACCTCCTTCTGCATTTCAAAGTAAGGAATTGAAGAAAACGGACTGTATGTTCAGATTAAGGACTGGACATCAGAATCATCACAGTATTTCTAAAATTAAAACTTTTTTTAACGTATAAATCAAAATAGAAGGTACACTACAGCTTGTACAGAGATAAATGACATATTAAATTTTATAGATAAGCAATATTCCCACCTAGCTATTTGCATACGGGAAAAAAAACGAAATTGTTAGCTTATTAACCCGTTAGTAGTCGCTAGTTGGTCGATTTGCCGCCCAACCTTAAGTGTTTTCAGATTTTTTTATTCGATAGCCACCAAAAATTTTTAGAAGTGGCAATTGATATACGTAAAACGCGAATAAACTCAAAGAAACGTCGATCACATCACTTTTTAAAATTATTGGTGACAGTTAAATAAAAAGTGCGCAATCTGTAATAGGTGGCGCTGTCTATAGCGACTACTAACGGGTTAAGGTTAGTCGTTAAGCACGAATTTATATGCAAGATTTATATGCGAAAAAAAAATTATCTTTACCCCATAGTAATATATACAGACATTGACTTTTAGTGAGCATACAAAAGTTTACCATAAGAAATATTCATTTTATACAATTTATAAGACATTTAGAGAAACATAGATAGAGAATATATATACAAAATTGTTCAAAAAAGTTTTAAAAACTGCCGTTGATGGCTATAAAATAGAAATCATTAGAGTTCATACATAGAGATCATATAAATAAGCTATAGAGGGGAAAATTTATATACAAAGGGGAGAAAAAATATCGTACTAATCACTGCTGGTGATTGCTATAAGAAAAAAAAACATTTAAGTACATACATGCATATATTATATAACAGAAAAAAATTTATGACATGTAAACAAAACATGAAGTTTCCGTAGTTGAAAGTTCATGCTCGAAGTTTTAAATTTAGATTTTTGAAATTTTAGAAAGTTCATTGCTTTCAGATTATGGTTGAAAGTCCAAAAGGCTTCAGAACATGTCCTATATTTTATGCTCTGCTAGAAATACAGTTTATAACGGAAAAAATAATAAACCACAGCACCTGACATATAGATTCCTTTATATCAGCAAAATAAAAAATGCGGATCAGACTGGCCTGTAGAGTTTCCTAAGAATTATTCAACGATCTGTCTCAAAATAAAGAGTTTTCACTAATTTTCACTACTTTCAACTAATTCAACATAGTGAAAAATTCCACCTCATATGCTATATTTTAATCGATTTTATTAGATTTTTTTCGTTTACAGATAGCAAGATTGTAAATAATGAAAGCTAACTTTGAAAAAATTCAGAGTTAAAAGAATATTAATATACGTTTTATGAATACATTCATGTTCACAGATGTATACTTAGCTTTTCTAAAGTGTATTTAAGCATTCTTAAAAAATATTTTAACCAAGTATTGTAGATTAGAAACATATGTATATAAACTGAAAATGTTTTTGTACAAAGTATTTTAGAAATTAAGATAACTTATTCTTGAATAAAAATATAAGAAACTTATTTTCACAATAATAAGTTTTAAATGTAAGATAAAATCACAAAGTTACCAGTTTAAGAGGCTGTAGGAATTTTTAAAAAATCACGAAGTCAACAAGTTTAGTGTTAATTATTTTACAAAGTACTAAGATTTTTAAAGTAAATTAGTTTGAAGTTTTTCAGACATATGCTTTCAAACGAAAATTTTTGTAAATGGAAAGTTTTTACGCAAAGTATTTCAGAAAAAATATCATCTCAGAAATTAATTAACTTCTTTTTAGAATAAAAATAGAAGAAACTTGTTTTTTTTTTTTTTTTTTCCAATAATAAGTATCAAAATGTAATATAAAATCTCATTCTGACCAATTTAAGAGACTGTAAGTATTTGAAAAATTATGAAGTATGGAATTTTAGTGTTTCACATGTGTTAATAACGCATCTTATTTTACGAAGTAATATATTTCTAAGTTTTTTAGGCAATATAGTTTGAAGTTTTTCACACATTTGCTTATAAACGAAATTTTTCGTAAATGAAACATTTTTACACAAATTATTTTACTATAAGTACTATCTGAGAAAAATTAACTTATTATTATTATTATTATTTTTTTTTTTTTTAGATTGAAAATGTAAGATAAAATCTAACACTTATCAAATTTAAAAGCTGTATGATATAAACTCAACAATTTAAGAAGCTGCAGATGTATGATGAAATCATGAACTTAAAACTTTAAATATTAACAACCTATCTTCTTTGATAATACTAAACCACAAGTTTCGGCAAATCTATAATCAACTATTAAAAAACATAGATCTTAGAATATTTTTTACCCTAAAAAGTTTAAGATAGATGCTACATCCATAAAAATACTGAGTGAAAGTGTAAAAATTATTTGTTTAGAAATGTTGATAATCTAGAATTTTCCAAAAGATTCGAGTTATAAAAATTAGTTATTAAGGTTATAAAAATTTGGCAGAAAATAAGAGATTTGGCGTTAATTCTTAAGTAAAACTGATGAATGAAGAAAAAATTTCAATTAGTTACAAACTCTTCACGTCCTTGTGTTGTCTAAGTTCTCCCACTTAATAGTTTTTACACATTTTGAAGTCTTACTTTTAGAGTGTTTTTTTATACTTTAGTAAACTGAAGTACAAAATAATTGATACTCTACCGTCTGAGGAGACTTATCTTACTAGACACGTGAAGATTCACATGATATAAAACCTAATATTTGTTACGTGTTTGAGAAAGGATTTGTTACTTTACATCGTTTAAAAAGACATATCGAAACCCTCAGAAAAATTTCCTTAAGACACGAATGTGAATCTTTCATTAAAAATTTCAATCGCAAGTGTGATTTATTAAAACATAAGAGACTACTTCATCAAATAGTCTTACCTGAATGTCTATGTATTATTTGTAAATATACTTTTAAAAACACAAGAGGATGTTTCGTCGTAAACCTGAGTATATATCTGTACTGATAAGTATAAAGGGTTTAAGTCCAAAAATGTCGATTTTTTGTTAAGTTTATTGTGAGACTCATAAAAAAATTCTCTATCGACTGGTATAAAGGATTTAAATTCACGACATTTAGTCTTTGAGAAAATCCATTGGGAAAAAAAGATTCAAGTTAGAAATTTAGCATTAATCTTTAGTATAAAATATTTAATTCAATTTTTTCCCTTTATTAAATGAAGATTGACAATCACTGAATGGTATAAAGGGGATAAATAAACATAATCCCTTTTTCCTAATCGATTCTTCTGATTAATTTTTAGTTAGTTTAACTTTATTTTTCGTCTCCTGAAAAAACAAGAATATGGACTTAAATCCTTTATACTTATCAGTACAGATATGTGAGGAATGCTCTATAACCTTTCCAACCAAACATGCTTTTTCAAACCATAAACGAAAAAATAATAAAAAGTCTTTGCATACATAACACCTGTGACGAATGTACTCATACTTTTACAAACAAACGACATTTTTTAAAACATAAAAGAAATATACGTCGAAAATTTTAAATACAAACTACATGTGATGAATGCAGTGAAACTTTTCAGTGTAAGTATGAATTATTGCAACATAAGAGAAAGATTCGTCTTAAAGACTTTAACATACGTAGAAAATGTAATGAACGAAGTACTAACGATGAATTGCCAACAGTTAATAATGACAATGAGAATCTGGACATCTTAAATTTTTTGGATAATTTTCACATTGAATGTATGAATGATGTTTTTGGTTTATCTTCCAACAACTTTCAAAATGAAAATATAGATTTAGACTTAAAAAATGTTTTGAACAATCAGAATGTGGAATATAAATGTGAAAATAATGTTGATGGTTCATCTACCATAGTTGAAAATAACGACTTGAATAATTTTAACCTGATACAAACTGATTTTCCTTTAGCAAACTATGACAATGAAAGTCTGTACTTATTAAATTTTTTGAATAACTTTAAACCCAAAATGCTTAAATAATGTTCCCGATTTTTCTCTTAACAGTGAAAATACGAATTTGAACAATTTTAGTATGAGTCAAAATGAGTTAGTAACAGATAATTTTGACAATGAAAAAAAAGACTTGTTAAATTTTTTGAATAACTTTAATGCCGAATGTATGAATGATATCTCGATTTGTTTGAATATATTGTTTTATATCATTGTAAATAAATTCCAAATAAAAAGATATGAATGAAAATGATTTACTTTAATTTTTATTACAAAATCACCTTATACACAATATTTTCTATTAGAATACAAGCTTAAGTGTTACCGTTTTAAAACCTAAACATGTAAAAAAAGTTTTCTTACGTAAAACGTATTAGAGATATAATTTATTCATTACTGTAGAAGTATTGTTTGAGTATAATATTTAAACACTAAGTGAAACTTATACGCGATAGTAGTTTTACAAATTGTCAAACTTACATCGAAGAAGAAAAATCTTGTAAAATTGTTTTACTACTCATTCATTAAGTACTTGGGAAAATCTTAAATGAATTTATCTTATTAACAATTTTTCTGAAAAACTAACTTATAATAATTTTAGATATACTTATGAAGTTAGTATTTTCCTAAGTATCATATTTGAATCTTACTTTAGTAATGTATATTCAAAGTGATTTGTACTTTAACTAAAATTACAATCTCTATTCTGAAGAGTGTAAAAATAATTTAAGAGTAACAACTTAAACTTTTTTATATAGATACATTAACCATTGTATTTTAACTGTTTAATTTTAGAATACAGAAAATATTTTGTAATAATTGTGAAAGCTTAATCTTAGAAGTTTGTGAAATTTTACAAAAAAAAATTTAATGTAGTTTAAACATTTTGTCAAATGTTTTCTTTATGTCACATCACTTAGAAAAATTTAACCGTTTTTAGTAGAATTTCTAACACAAAACATTAAGTTAGAAAATTTATAGATAAATATGAGGAGCAAACATTCAAACCGTGTTTTCTCCTTCGAATGCAATTTTTCAGAAAACACAAAAAACTGATAAATTAAAAAATAACCCTTCTTAGACCCTAATTATCATTTGTTTAGTTGTATTATTTATTAGTAGGAAGATCTGTAGGCCTACTTTACCTAATAAACTTAGAGTTAATTAGAAAAATGTATTTGAAATTTGGAGAAAGCATGTTTTGACCGAAACGCAGAGGAGAAAACATGTTTTGAATGTTTCCAATGTGGAGAAAGCATGTTTGGACCGAAACACAGAGGAGAAAACATGTTTTGAATGTTTCCAATGTGGACAAAACATTTTTTGAATGAAAAAGTATGTAGCTCCAATATTGATGAAATAACATTCTTAATGCAATTAACAGAACAGATTTTGTTACGTAATTATAAAATTAAATTAAATATTTACGCATGAAAACTCATCATGCAAATTGTAGGGAAGAACTAAAATTTTTAAGCCAATTTGAAATTTAAATTTTTAAACCAATATCTTCACTTAAGCAATTTCATGCTTCCTCTGTTTCTCCATATTCTACATTAAAGTTATTAGTAATGACATCTTTATACCATTTAAAAACAGGCTGATTTTTTCACTCTTCACCATACATTAATTGTAAAAGTTTGTCTATGTCATTCTGATGCCTTTAAGTTTGAGATGAATTCTCTTACCTTGCTTTTTTTTTTTTTTTTTTAATTAATGCTTAAGTGGCTTTTTCTATCCCCTGCTCTCTTTTCCTCAATAGGTTCACCAGCATGTACCTTAGTGACAATATTGGCTAGCATTGTACGACCTATTTTAGTTATAGCCATGAAATTGTTTTTACACACAGGAATTTTCCTACCACTGCTACTAGTAATAAAATAAGAAGCAGAAAATGCATGCTGTAAGCCAGATGATTGCGATTTTTTTTTTTTTTTTTTTTTTTTTTTTTTTTTTTTTGGGGGGGGGGGGGGGGGTTATAGGTCTACGTCGAGTTACATTTTTTGTAACAACCAATGAGGCTATAATAGAATCTTGTCGCTGTTTGTCCGGAATTTCGTAAAGTCTATCCCGAAACTTCTTAACGTCATTAGGTCTAACATCAGTGCATGGAAAAGTATTAATAGAATGTTTGCATGGAGCATAAATGTTGTTATCTAAAGGTGCTGAATATCGTTTCTTTTTCGCTTCTTTTCTTTTTCCACCAATTCTCTGCATTTTTCTAGTTCCATAATTAGAAGTACTCAATAATACACCATCTATTAATTCTTCCATTTGAAAAAAAAAAAAAAAAAAAAAAAAATAATAATAATAATAAAGTACACTCCTCTAAAATGAAGAAAACAAGATAGAACTAACGAAAAAACAAACATAAAAAGCTGGTACATGTACGAGTCACGCGACCAGAAAGAGCAATACTGACTGGTTGGCTGGAGAAATCACAGTTTGACTGAAAACAGGCTCTGGAGGAAACACTGTTTGATTGAAACCCTAACTTTCTAAGAGCATTTATAATGTGATAAAAATTTTTTTGGTTTAAAAGAATAGTATAATTTTGTGCTGTTTAATGTTGAGTTCACAGAAAAATCACTAACTCATTTTTTTTTATTTTTGGAGAAAACACGGTTTGAATGTTTGCTCCTCATATAAGATACGAAAAACCATATGCGAAGTAATAACAAAGAAAAAATATATATACTTGCAAGTTTAATCATGACTAGACAACCTTTAGCTGACGTGATAACCCTTGTGACGTAAATTTCCCCTTATCCACTACGTCACAAATATAGTGCCTTAGTGAATTTAGTATTTCTTGACAAAAATTTTTAGTGTAGTTCTCGTCTTTAGTAAAACACTTAGTAAATTTTACACAATTTAATAACTGAAAAATATTATAATACTTAGTAAATTTTAGCAAAGTAATCTTAAAATACTTTCACTGAGCTTTGCAACTTAGTCAAAACTTAAGATTTTCTTATCATATGATATTCCACATTGTTTTGCGAATAGTATTGGATTGCACTTAAACTACAAACCTCTCTAATAGTTTAAAGTCTTTGAGTGAAAAAAAAATTAAAGATTTTTATTAAAGACTTAGAAATGCATACAAGTTAATTTTTGTAAAATGAGAATTGTTGAAAAAATTAGAAAGTATATTTTGGTATAATGGAACTTAGTGATATTTAAAACAAATACATATCACTTCATGTTTGTAAAATATAATTTGATGTTTAGGCAGAAAATTTTTACTTCAAAGTGTAAAAAACGACAAAGTTTTTTTACAGATCATCGATTTAATACACAAAGTAAAATAGTACAAAACAGGAAATGTGGGTAGACATAAGTAAATTTTTGTTAAATTATATATTTCTGACGCAGTGGATAAGGGGAAATTTACGTCACAGGGGTTATCACGTCAGCTAAAGGTTGTCCAGTCATGCTTAAACTTACAAGTATATATATATTTTCTTTTTTATTACTTTGCAAATTGTTTTTCGTATCATATTTATCTACAAATTTTTCTAACTTAATGTTTTGTGTTAGCAATTCTACTAAAAACGGTTAAATTTTTCTAAGTGATGCGACATAAGGAAAGCATTTGACAAAAATGTTTAAACTATATTAAAAAAAAATTGTAAAATTTCACAAACTTCTAAAATTAAGCTTTCACAATTCTTATAAAATATTTTCCGTATTCTAAAAATAAAAAGTTAAAATACAATCGTGAACGCATCTATATACAAAAGTTTAAGTTGTTTTTCTAAAAAATTTTTTACAATCTTCAGAATAGAGATTGTAATTTTAGTTAAATTACAAATCACTTTGAATATACATTACTAAAGTAAGATTCAAACGAGATACTTAGGAAAATACTAACTTCATAAGTATAGCTAAAATTTTATAAGTTAGTTTTTCAGAAAAATTGTTAATAAGATAAATTCATTTAAGATTTTCACAAGTACTTTACAATTGAGTGGTAAAACAATTTTACTACTTTATAATACTTTTAATATTTTAATACTTCTACAGTAATAAAAAAAGTACATCTCTAATACATTTTACATAAGAAAACTTTTTTACATCTTTAGATTTTAAAAAGATGGCACTTAAGTTTGTATTCTAATAGAATATATTGTGTATAAGGTGATTTTGTAATGAAAATTAAAGTAAATCCTTTTCATTGAAATCTTTTTATTTGAACTTATTCACAGTGATATAAAACAACAGATTCAAACAAATCTATATTGTTGAGATATCATTCATATATTCGGCATTAAAGATATTCAAAAAATTTAACAAGTCTATATTTTCATTGTCAAAATTATCTGTTACTAACTCATTTTGTCTCTTACTAAAATTGTTCAAATTCGTATTTTCACTTTTAACAGAAAAAACGTGATTATTATTTAAGTATTTGTGGGTTAAAGTTATTCAAAAAATTTATCAAATAGAGACTTTCATTGTCATAGCTTGCTAGAGGAAAATCAGTTTGTATCAGGTTAAAATTTTTTAAGTCGTTATTTTCAACTTTGGTAGATAAACCATCAACATTATTTTCACATGTATATTTCACATTCGAATTGTTAAAAACATTTTTTAAGGCGAAGTCTATATTTTCATTTTGAAAGTTGTGAGAAGACAAACCAAAAACATCATTCATACATTCAATGTGAAAATGATCATAAAAATTTAACAAGTGCAGATTCTCATTGTCATTATTAACTGTTGGCAATTCATCGTTAGTACTTCGTTCATTACATTTTCTACGTATGTTAAAGTCTTTAAGATGATTCTTTCTCTTATGTTGCAATAATTCATACTTACACTGAAAAGTTTCACTGCATTCATCACATGTAGTTTGCATTGCAGATTTTCTATGCATATTTCCTTTGTGTTTTATAAAATGGCGTTTGTTTGTAAAAGTATCAGTACATTCGTCACAGGTGTACGTATGCAAAGCCTTTTTTAATATTTTTTCGCTTATGGTTACAAAAAGCATATTTGGTTGGAAAGGATATGGAACATTCCTCACATATATACTCAGGTTTACTATGAAGCATCCTCTTGTGTTTTTCTAATTCATACTTGTGTTTAAAAGTACCTTTACAAATAATACATAGATATTCAGGTAAGACTTTTTGATGAAATAGTCTCCTATGTTTAAGTAAATCACACTTGCGATTGAAATTTTCAATAAAATAATCACATTCGTATCGTAAGGAAATTTTTCTGTGGGTTTTTATATGTCTTTTTAAACGATGTAAAATAAATCCTTGTTCACACACGTAACAAATATTAGGTTTTATATCATTTTGAATCTTCACGTGTCTAGTAAGATAGGATTTTTTAAAAAATGACTTATTACAAGTTGGACAAATAAAAAGTTTGGACAACTTCTCATCCTCAAATCTTGATAATGGGGGTTTCTTGGACAGAAACCTGAGTCTCCTTAGATGGTAAAGTATTATGCATTTTGTACTTCAGTTTAGTAAAGTATGAAAAATCACTCTAAATGTAAGACTTTAAAAATGTGTAAAAACTATTAAGTGTGAGAACTTGGACAATACAAGGACGTGAAGAGTTTGTAACTAATTGAAATTTTTTCTTCGTTCATCAGTTTTACTTAAGAATTATCGCTAAGTTCTCTTATTTTATGCCAAATTTTTATAACTATCGCCAATATTAGTAGCAATTTAGCCAAATATCATCGCATACCTTGCTATAATACTCGAATCTTGTGGAAAATTCTAGTTTATAAACCTTTCTAAACAGATAATTTGTACACTTTCACTCAGTATTTTTATGGATGTAGCATCTATCTTAAACTTTTTAGGGTAAAAAACATTCTAAGATCTATGTTTTATAACAGTTGATTATAGATTTGCCGAAAC
The DNA here is from genome assembly GCA_963930645.1 of Salticus scenicus. Lineage (NCBI taxonomy): Eukaryota > Metazoa > Arthropoda > Arachnida > Araneae > Salticidae > Salticus > Salticus scenicus. Next base: position 17,893,531 of record OZ005651.1, on the reverse strand, counting down.
TTGTATATTAGTATTTTCAAAGAAGATAGGTTGTTAACATTTAAAGTTTCAAGTTCATGATTTCATCATACATCTGCAGCTTCTTAAATTGTTCAGTTTATATCATACAGCTTTTAAATTTGATAAGTGTTAGATTTTATCTTACATTTTCAAAAAAAAAAAAAAAAGTTAATTTTTCTGAGATAGTATTTTTGTTATAATAATTTGTGTAAAAATTTTTCATTTACCAAAAATTTCGTTTATAAAATATCTGTGGAAAACTTCAAACTATATTACTTAAAAAACTTAGAAATATATTATTTTGTTAAATAAGATGCGTTATTAACACATGTGAAAACTAAAATTCCATACTTCATAATTTTTCAAATACTTACAGTCTCTTAAATTGGTAAGAATGAGATTTTTATCTTACATTTTGATACTTATTATTGAAAAAAAAAAACAAGTTTCTTATATTTTTATTCTAAAAAGAAGTTATTTAATTTCTCAGATGATACTTTTTCTGAAATACTTTGCGCAAAAAATTTTCATTTACAAAAATTTTCGTTTATAAGCATATGTGTGAAAAACTTCAAACTAATTGACTTTAAAAATCTTAGTACTTTGTAAAATAAGATGTGTTATTAACACTAAACTTGTAACTTCGTGATTTTTTTCAAATACCTACAGCCTCTTAAACTGGTAACTTTGTGATTTTATCCTACATTTACAATCTTATTATTGTGAAAATAAGTTTCTTATATTTTTATTCAGGAATAAGTTATCTTAATTTCTAAAATACTTTGTACAAAAATATTTTCAGTTTATATACATATGTTTGTAATCTACAATACTTGGTTAAAATATTTTTTAAGAATGTTTAAATACACTTTAGAAAACCTAAGTATACATCTGTGAACATGAATGTTTTCATAAAGCATATGTTAATATTTTTTTAACTCTGAATTTTTTCAAACTTAGCTTTCATTATTTACAATCTTGCTATCTGTAAATGAAAAGAAAACTAATGAAATCGATTGAAAGGTAGCATATGAGGTGGGGTTTTTCACTATGTTAAAGTAGTAGAAAGTAGTGGAAATTAGTGAAAACTCTTTATTTTGAGACATATCATTGAATAATTCTTAGGAAATATATCTTAAAATTAGTAACGTTGTGAAAGAATTGCAAATAAAATAAAATAAAATAAAATAAAATAAAATAAAACATTATCATTAGGGAGGGTCAGGTTCGATTCCAGATCGCGTTTAAAACTAAAAAATGGTAATTTTTAATCATCACTATGTTCGAAAACTTATATTATTTTAATAATGTTGCAAAATTTATTATTTTTAAAGAGTATTAGAAATTTTATAGCAAACTTAAGAAAATTTATAATTAAATACAACATTGTAAAACTTTTTAAGTATACATGTAAGAATATATGTGTGAATGTTTATACACGTTTGTTCGATGACAGTGATAAGAAGATCCCAAGAAGTTATATCTGTTGAAACTAGAGAATTTTTTTTTTTAAATCAACTATTATTTTGTACTAAAGTAACTTCTGAAAAATGATAGATTCCTTCTCTTAGGTAAAATATAATACTACATGTTTCGATATTTTCTTAAACTTATTAAGACTTCTTTTCAAACATTAAACTTTTTTTGAGATGATAAACTTTTAATTTTACATTCTATGAAGTTTTTTTACATTGTTCAACTTAAATTTTAGAAAGATGAATTTTACTTCAAATAATTTTTCTTAAAAAAAATTCTCATTTAAACTTTTTTATTTACGTTGAATTTCACATTACATTACATAAAATTTGCTTGAGCTATGTTTTTATAAAGTATTGCACAGAACATAATTGAAAATAGTTGATAATATTTTTACAATTTTCATATTATGACAGGGTGATAAAACTCCACATTCGTTGAAAAATACTTTTTATTTCTTGTTTGGATTTCATAAATTCTTGGTGTTCAATAATCCAATTACCTAAATACTTCTGGAAGATATTAAAAAAAATTATCCAAGGTATGATAAAGTCCCCAGATCTCTTCAAACACTTTGCCATCATTTCACTTGAAAATATTAAATAAATTACAACTTTGTCCCAATTAATTTCATTTTTTATCATTTCTTGTAAAACAATATCTAAAGAGGCGTAAAAATTTTCATCAGACAACATACCAACATTTTCATTAAACTATTTGCTAATTTCGTAATCCATAAATTCTTTCATTAGAAATTTAAGCTGGTTAATACTTTCTTTTTCTGAATTACGTAAATGAGATTGATTGAATATATGAGTAAATGTATTTAAAAATATGATATCTGTTCTGACATTCATCTTGTAAAATTATTATTATTCAGCACCGAATTCGGATTATAAATTAAGCACCCTTACTTCACGAAATAAATTTCGTAAGTGATAAAATTTTCCTTCACTCAAAATTAATACTAAATGTTCCTTACCAAATCTGAATTATCGCCAAATACCCTAAAATATTTGTAGATATATCCTAAAATTGTTTTAAAAATCAGGCAAAATTCTTATTATTTAATATCATATTTATGAATTTATCGCTAAAATTTCACGTGTTTACACTAAAGAAATTTAAGGGAATTACAGTAAAAATGGTTAAACTATAGACAGAAAAACACATCAAACTGAATGATGGTTAACCTAATATGTAGGGGATTATTCATTAAAGTTTGAATATCTACCTTAAAAACCTTTCGATTTTCTGAAGTTGTGATGAATTTTTTGTAGTGAGTCGTAAAAAAAAGTTACTGAAAACTAATATTAATGACAAAAAATATTTTTTAACTTAAAAATGGTTAAACTGTGTAAAAAGGAAAGTGCATTGAACATTCAAGAAGAGAAAATCTAAATAAATTTGTGAAAAAATCTTATACTATATGAATGTGATAGTGTACAAGCTCTTTCGGGGAAAAACAGATACCGGGAAGCCCTCTTGGGAAATTTGTCCTTGACATACCAACGCAGCTGGTAATAATGGAAGTTCGGACAAGAAAAAAAAATATTACCTTTCGCAAAATCTCTTCATTAGACATCCGTTAATTAATCGAATTTCGGACGTGTTGAAGAATTTTTAATCATCTTTTTACTTAATTTTCACCTACATTGTCTTTTTTCATAAAACATTTGTAATCTTTTACAAGAAAATTCATAATTATTAGTTTTGCAATTACACTGGTTAAAAAAACTAGGTTCTGAGTATAAATATCAACTGTTGAAATTTTCAACATCTTTATATTCTCTGTCATTTCACATTTTCTTTCTTCATTAGTTAAACATTTGGTGAATTTTACAAGGCAAATGATGATTGGAATTTTAATTACTAAAGATAAAAAAATGGGTCATTCCACTCCTATCGATAGGGATGATAGGTTTGGTGGACTATTCCATTTATTGTATGGGGGTGGTAGGCCTGATGGGCTGTTACACTTCAACGCAGGGGGTGATAGGTTTTCTGAAATAACTCAAGGCAGACGTGTGTTCGAATTTCACATATACATTTGAGATATTAATCATCTTTTAACTTAATTTTCACGTACATTATCGTTTTTTATAAAACATTTAGTGAATTTTACAAGAAGATCTTTAATTAATGTTTTTTTCAATTATTATTCTGTAATTAATACCATTTTAATGACTAAATCGTTCTTAAACAATAGCATTCTTAGGTTAAAAATTATCTGTGCAGGCATATAATAGAAACATCACTCACACACACACACGAAAACTACTGTCTTATGAAAATATTTTTATTACAAGGTGCCGGGTTCGTATCCCAGATATCCTCTTTCTTTCTACTTAATTTTTACTCTCATTATCATTTTTCATAAAACATTTGTAATCTTTTACAAGAAAATCCTTAATTAATAGCTTTGTAATTAATATTCTGTAATTAATATCATTTTAATGACTGAATCATTCTCAAACAATTCCATTCTTAGGTTAAAAAAGATTTGTGCAGACATATAAGAGAAAAATCACTCACGTACACGTACACACATACACACACACATAATGGAAATATTTTACTACAAAGTGCTGGGTTCTAATCCCAGTGTATCCTCTCTATTTCTATATTTTCTTTCTTAGTATATTTTCAACAAAATCATTAATTCTTCTTCTTAAATTAATATTTTTTTATTTATTTCTTCTTATTTTTGTTTTTAAGTTTTAAAAAATTTTTAATTTTTAAATTTTTTTTTAAGTTTTTATAATTTATTACTCATAAACAATAACTTTCAAACAAGTCCACAAAAATTCTCTTTTTAAAACCACAATCATTCTTCACACCATTCATTAATATTAATCTATTAACAATATTAATTAATACCCTCGTAACGTTTCACGATTAAGTCAGAGGGGGTTCACCAAGGTCGACGCCAACTCGTCTAGACCCCTCAGGTTGATGGTGTGACACCCGCACGGCTTGCCAGTGCCCTGGTTCCCCCTCTTGCGCTAGAACCGATGTTTTTACCTACTCATATTTGCCAAAATACTAATTAATACTCCGTAGTATTGTCAGCTCCACCTCTTTTTTCACACCAGTATCTTTTTACAGTATTTTTCTTGTTATTTAATCGTAGTTTCGTTTGGAGAATATTACTCTAAAAATTTACTGGTGGGAGAAAAAGGGCGGGACTAACAACACTACGGAATATTAATTAGGATATTGGCAAGTATGCAAATGCAACAGTTTCATTCAGAGAATGATTCTAAAGGTATGATAATGTCGTTTCATGAATGATGTTTTGAGCCACCTCCCTATCGGTAACTAGAAACAGTCCGTTATCATGGAAAACATCATCATCTGCTTCATTCATCTGATTGACTCTTTAAATGCCGTCATATCCAAGTCATTTTCAACAGTCAATCAAATGAATGAGCTTTTCATTTTAACGGATTGTTTCTAGTCACCCGTACGGAGGTGACCCAAAATGTTATTCACGAGGAGCCAGAGTTGTATGAATGTAAAGATTATTTAAAATGAAAATATAAAAATCGATACACTCACATAAAAAAAAAAAAGTTTTTAACACATACATGTCAATCCTCTTTTTAGTCTTTGTAAAGTTATTATCTATACTTAATTAATAAATTAACACTATACAGTGGTGGACATAATTATAAGACACCTATCTAATGCGACAAATAGTGAAAGAAAAGATTCAGAGCTTAAAAATATGTTATCAAATTCGTCAAAAACATAAATTTATTTTGTTATCATATACAATTGTTTTATAATAATGATATTTCCATACAATTTAATGAAAAAACTTAAAACCATAATGGACAAAATTATAAGACACCAACCGTTTTTTCCAAATATAGTGGTCAACATAATTAGCCTTTCACTATCTAAAAGAAAATCCTCTAACATGGTTATTCAATATTTTGGTGGTGCCGCCATTGTTTTTTATAACATGAAAGATGCGATTCGGCATCGAATCTATCAATTCTAACAAAATATCGCAAGACAGTTCTTCCCAAGCACATTTTACAGCATTCTTTAGGTCTTCGACACAAATAAACTGCCTCCCATTTCGGTAAACCGCACGAGCTAAGATCCCCCACAAGTTTTCGATGGGATTTAAGTCTGGGGAGCGAGAATGCTACGGGAGAACATTGATACTTTGCTTTGAAAACCACGTTTCTGTTTCGTGTGATGCATGAATCTGCACGTTATTGTGCTGGAAAGTATAGTTTTCGCCACACAGAAGTCCACCGTATATGGCAAGTTGATCTTTAAGAAGATTCTTATACTTTTTGGAATTCATTTTTTAATGCACAAAAACAATATCCATTTTTTCTTGAGCCAAAAAACCAGCCCAAACCATTACTGAGCCTCCACCCATTTAGCGGCTCATTAGTACATGAGGACACTTTCCTAAATCATGCCAATAATATTGAAACCTGTCAGGACAATCCAGGTTACACTTTTTTTCCATCAGAAAATAACATAGAGTACCATTTGGAGGTCCAGGCCATAGTTTGTTTAGCGAAGTTTAGACGCCCCATTTTGTGCCGGCTTAGAAGCGGTGATTTTTTTCTTCAACTTTTTATATTTCACATAGGAAGCATTATGCAACACCCTGCGAATGGTTCTCTTTGAACAATTCAGTTTCAAAGCATTTTTAATGCCTGTAGTGATCATTTTATTCCGTGTAGCGAGCGAAAGCACATGGCGTCTGTCTCTCGAGGACAAGCAAGGAGTACGTCCAGATCTTTTAATCACCGATCCATCAATTCCTGTTTTCAAAACATTTCTAATTGCACATCTAGAGCGTTTAATAACTTTTTAAAATATTATTAATTGAAGTACCAGTTCCATTTAATCTCCAAATTTCGCGAATTTCACTTTCTTTTAATTCTGTACCTCGTGGCATGTTTGTATATGCGTGAAGACGGTTATTGTCTGCTTTACTTAACTGCTGACATCATAAGAGCGTGCAGAAAATTTGCATATTGCACATTATTTTCGGAAAAAAGCAGGTAATTTAATTAAAATGTAAGGGTGTCTTATAATTTTGTCCATGGTATTTTTAATTTTTTTATTAAACTTTATTAAAATATCATTTATGTAAAACAACTACATGTGATAACAGAATAAATTTATGTTTTTGACGTATTTGATAAAACATTTTTAAGCTCTGAATCTTTTCTTTCACTATTTGCCAAATTAGGTAGATGTCTTCTAATTATATCCACCACTGTATTTTTATGTCTCAGATTTTTTAAATGTTAAAACTTCAACTGAACAGTTTCACTAAAATTTATCGCTAAATTTAGATATCAAAATTAATTATAAAAAGTCTAAGTGTTATAAGTCTATACATTTCTTTTTTGCAATAATATCTTACCTGAAAAAAAAAAAAAAGTATATATATATATATATATATATATATATATAGAGAGAGAGAGAGAGAGAGAGAGAGAGAGAAACACGTAATTCAATAGAAGAATTTAAAACTAAATTATCTGTGTTAACAGATGTTTATTTGAATAGATGCTTACAAGTGCTCTTTATCTTCAATATAATCTTTTGTAAGAATTTAATTTTTATCCCTGACCTGCATGAAGGTCCCGACCGAAAATAAAGAGTATTATAAATTTGAAGCCTTTTCTGTCTGTTGCGCTGTAACTCCCAAATGAATAAACCAATTTTTTTTTTTTTTTTTTCTTTTTTAAGAAAGCTTATTTAATAGGGATGGCTGTTATCTATATTTGATGAAAACCTTTTTAATAGATTTTCTTAAAATTAATTAAAATATATTTTTATTTTCGACATAATTTAAATTAAAATTTGCGAGCTGGCAATCGCTCAACTTCTAAATCATATTAGAAGTCTCGTGATTTTCTCGAATTAAAGTGTGAAAAGTTTTCGCAAAAGAAAAAAAAAAGAAAAAAATCGCGAATTTTAAACTGATTGTGTCAAAAGTTAAAAATTGGTTCTAAATAGGAATGATTAATTTACAGTCAAAAAATCTCTAATTTCGGTTGAAATTTGGAAGTATTTTAAAATATTAATTAAAATGTGAATTTCTTCAAGCCACTATGCATTGATATTTTTAAATCTGCTAGAAGTCAATCTTCCAATTTCCAACTCATGTTAGATGATGAATCACGGTTTAAAAAATTGTGAATTATTAATGGATTTTTCAAGAAAAATTACCTACAAACAATGACTATGCTTTCACAGCCCAAAATATTGCTACATTCTGTTGAAAAATATAAATTAAAAAATATTTAATTAAGTTTAAAGCAAGCCTAGTGCCGACATTTTATAATTTACGAGCTAACGTTCTTCTATATGAAAATACAAATTTTATAGAAAAATAATACTTATTTAAGTGTAAGCTGGATTTTAAATATATTTATACATAAAATACGCTTTACGTATTTTATATTAAAGTAATGAATGTTGGAGAGTAATGTAAAGCTTACTCTACTTATGATGTAATTATACACTTTTGAAAAAATTTACATTTACTAAATAAATAAATAAATAAATAAATAAATAACAAAATACAATTTTTAATAAAATCACACAATCAACTGTGGAAGAAAATCATATTTATTGAAATTTAATTTTTCCGACTGAGTGAAAATAATGCCCGGACCGGGACTCGAACCGCGGATCTTTGACTTACAAGGTCAAGGCTCTACCAATTGAGCTATCCAGGCCGACATCTCGGTTAGCATTACTCACTCAGAAAACCTTTTAGGCAGAAACAATCTGGTCTATCATTTAGATAGCTCAACAGAAATAAGCCGCAGGAAATGGAAAACACCATTAAACAACGGGAGAATGAAATACAATTTTTAATAAAATCACACAATCAACTGTGGAAAAAAAATCATATTTATTGAAATTTATTTATTTATTTATTTTTTTTATTTTTTTTATTTTTTTTTTTCCGACTGAGTGAAAGTAATGCCTGGACCGGGACTGGAACCCCGGATCTTTGACTTACAAGGTCAAGGCTCTGCCAATTGAGCTATCCAGGCCGACATCCCGGTCAGCATTATTCACTCAGAAAACCTTTTAGGCAGAAACAATCTGGTCTATCATTTAGATAGCTCAACAGAAATAAGCCGCAGGAAATGGAAAACACCATTAAACAATGGGAGAATGAAATACAATTTTTAACAAAATCACACAATCAACTGTGGAAGAAAATCATATTTATTGAAATTTAATTTTTCCGACTGAGTGAAAATAAATTAGTCGGAAAAATTAAATTTCAATAAATATGATTTTCTTCCACAGTTGATTGTGCGATTTTATTAAAAATTGTATTTCATTCTCCCATTGTTTAATGGTGTTTTCCATTTCCTGCGGCTTATTTCTGTTGAGCTATCTAAATGATAGACCAGATTGTTTCTACCTAGAAGGTTTTCTGAGTGAGTAATGCTGACCGGGATGTCGGCCTGGATAGCTCAATTGGTAGAGCCTTGATCTTGTAAATCAAAGATCCGGGGTTCGAGTCCCGGTCCAGGCATTATTTTCACTCAGTCGGAAAAATTAAATTTCAATAAATATGATTTTCTTCCACAGTTGATTGTGTGATTTTATTAAAAATCGTATTTCATTCTCCCATTGTTTAATGGTGTTTTCCATTTCCTGCGGCTTATTTCTGTTGAGCTATCTAAATGATAGACCAGATTGTTTCTGCCTAGAAGGTTTTCTGAGTGAGTAATGCTGACTGGGATGTCGGCCTGGATAGCTCAATTGGTAGAGCCTTGACCTTGTAAGACAAAGATCCGGGGTTCGAGTCCCGGTCCAGGCATTATTTTCACTTTAATGAAGGTTTATTTATTAAATTTCAATAAATAAATAACAAAGGTTTTTTTTTTTTTTTTTTTTTTTTTTTTTTTTTAAAGATTTTAAAGATTTTAAATATTCTATTTTCAGTATTAATTCTTTATCTACGTTCAACATTAAACAGCTTGAAGATATCTGTGTTAATTTGCATGCTCATTAGTATTTTCTAATCATAATTGGTAACTGTACCACTTTTTGTTTACCGGGAAATTTCACTACAATTTTGTAATTTATTCCTGTAACAGTTTTCACTGATTGAATAAAATAAAAAATTTCTATTAAAATATATTTGGCAACTATTTTCTAATGTGTTACCCCATGCCAATGAATTAGGTATATGTATACCTATTTTCTTGTATAGAAGATTTATATCAATTTGATAAATTTATTTAATAGAAGTCAGATAATGTCTCACCAAAAACTCTCGTAAGAAGGGCCAGCTTAGCAAAATTATGTGTTCTGGAATACATGTAATTGTTCAATTCGTTTCTTTATAAGGGTGAAATGAACAATTAGTTTTACAAAATATCACATGATTAATTTTTACTTTCTTCTATCTTCAATAGAAGAAAGTATTGAATTCGTAAAAATTTTCGATTTCGGGTTTTTGATGGATTTACACGTTTTGAGAGCTGTAGAACATGCTTTTACCATTTTTAGAAAATGTCTGTCTGTCTGTCTGTGTGTGTGTGTGCGACAAAATTTTGTGGCAACTGTATCTCTGGAACTACTGCACAGAATTTCATACAAATTGGTATGTAGTTGCACCTTGACATAAATTAGTGCCTATCAACTTTTGGTAAAAATCGTGTTACAGGTTGCGTTGCCATCCCGCTTTTTCTAAATTTTTAACAGGGTGATATAGGGCAAAAATTTTCAAGATGGGTATCTTTCGAAAGGTCTCGTCAGTACCTTTAAAACGAATGTTTGAACTATAAATCTGTGATAATTTAAAACAAAGTTATCGATTTTTTTACTTTTTACGAAAAAAAACTTAGAAAAAAAAATCTTTTTTTTTTTTTTTTTTTTTTTTTCTCTCCCCTTAATTTTATCAAACTCCCACGATTTCCGTGTTCTGACAAACTAAAGTAATTTTTGCTTATTTCCCCTAATTTTGTCAAAGTCTCACGGTTTCCGTGTTTTGACAAACTTTAACAAATTTTCACATTTTACCCAAAATTTTGTCAAAGTCCCTCTTTTTTTTTTTCCCTCTACCCTTAATTCTATCAAACTCCCACGGTTTCCGTGTTCTGACAAACTTAAACAAATTTTCACATTTTACCCAAAATTTTGTCAAAGTCTCACTTTTTTTTTTTATTATTATTATTGTTACTGAGTGAATTTGTATAGGAAAATATAGAAGAAAGTCTCGTGGTGGCCACAACATAATAACTTACTGTTAAAAAATATCTAAAACACTTCATACAAAAATTTAATATTTATTTACAGCGCTTAGAATTCACGTCGTTCTGTTTCTTATATCAAACCGTCCTAGAGTAGAACATTTTCTATCTTTCTTTTATTATTATTTTTTTTTTAAATCACAACCAATGTAAAATTAAAATTTTCAATCCTTTTTATCGAAGCTTTCCAATGCAGTATTTTTTATGTTACATAAAAAGATATTTTATTGTTCAAAAAAGTGCGAAAAATTTTTGTATGTTAAATGTAATGTATTGAACAAATTTTATTTATCCTAACGCGTTAAAATCATCGAAGAAAATTTAATGTTTGAATATTGAATTAAAAAAAAATCATTATACACACACACACACATTTTTTTTTTCATCCTATTGATCTATACTTTCATATTTTTCATATATATTATCTTTGTTTACCATTGTTAACTTTATATTTTACTAATTCTGTTGACTTTTTAGTTAAAATTATAAACTGAAACATGATATTTAACACAAAATTGCCCAAGCACTCAAAATGAGGGCTTTTGGACAATATAGACATTATAAACAAGGAGGGGAAGGTCATAAATACAATTAGCAACAAATGAACTTATGTATACGAAGTCACATAAATTCTAAGAAGACCTACCATTATAATATATGAATATATATATATATGATAGATATCGTAATAAAATTTAATCTTAAAATTTAGCAATTCATAGATACAAAACAATACCGACACAAAAACACAGAACTGATTTTAACTTATAGGAAAGACTGTCACAAAATTGTTATATATATATATATATATAAACGAAATTAAGAAGCAATCAAAATGACTTTTCTTCGGTAATCTACTGTTAATTCTACCATCTATCGATAATAAAATTCAGCAATTAATTTCTAACGTGTGACCTATAAGGTAGACTGCCTTGCTCAAAAGATAAAATAGGTTAGAATGTATTTTAATTAAAATTTATGATTTTCTTTCGTTGCAAAAGTTGATTTAAATTTTATTATTAAATTCATACAGGCCATGAAATGCTTTTAATCCAACTTTTTTTAATCCTTTTTAAAAATTCTCTATATTTATAAGTAATAAAATCAGTAAAGACAGTTATTTTGTTCAATAATCAATAATGCTGTTTGAGGTAGTAAACAAATTTCGTTCTTGCATTGAAAAGACAAATCTATGAAATTTAATGCATGTAGTTTAAATTACAATATCACTCATTTTGAATATTTTAAACTTTCAGAACTTAGCTATATTTACAATTTATAGCTATATCAAAACTTCAAGTACATATTTTATTATATCGACTAAAAAAGGAAAGAAGGTACTAAAAGGAAATTTAAAATTTTATAACTTATTCAAGCTTCTATCTCTCATTATTAATTTACCAATATATACTGATAAAAAGTGTAAGTTTTTAAACATTTTATAACAATATACAAAAATACACTAATTTAAAATTCGTGTAAGAAAGTTCGACTTAAATATAAATTAATGTACCTATTTATTGAAAAATCCTAAGAAAAATGAATTAAAAAAAAATCAAAAATTATTTGAAGTTTTAATAAAATTGCAAGCTAATAAAATTATTCAGGAAATTAATATTAAGAAAGAAATGCCTTATTTTTAGAAAGAGTTAAAAAAGAATTGTTTAAAAATGTAATTTATCAACCTGGGAATCACTAAAAAGAGTAAAATAAAAATATTGTCGCATTAAGCAGATGATGCGAGAATAAGTGCGTAAAGAATGTTTCATTCAAGTATTGAAATCGTTGGAGCACATCTTTGTAAATATCTTTTTTAAACCGAGTTTGTTATTTCCTGCAGTGGAAACAAAAATTGTCTTAGAATACGAAAGGATATTAATTTCCCAATATATTATCTCAAGTTTAATAGCTATCCAATTTGCATCTTTTACAAAATAAACAATGAAATAAGTACGGTTACAATTCCTTATATTAAATTCATTCAATATTACATTAAAATAATAATAATAATAATAATAATAATAATAATAATAATAATAATCAAAGTCAATGACAGTTTTGTTTTTTCTGCAAATATATGCGATACCTGATTCGATATATATATATATATATATATATATATATATATATATATATATATATATATATATATATATATATATATCGTTTTAATAAAAATCTTTTCTCATATTTTGTTTAACAGTTATGTTTTTACAGGTATATTTATTACAAATACCGTTCCAATCTCTTTTAAAAGCAAAAACAGCTGTTAGGCTCCTTTATCCTTAAAATCGTATAACATACTTTCACTCTGCCATATAAAATCTTGAATAAAATTATGTGTACTTGGAATCAAAAAATGCATGAAATTAGTTTCAAATTTCAAAAATACTTCAAGCTATATTAGTCGTAAAAGAGATTATTTTACGCAGTGTATAAAAATACATCAACATACATATTTTACTCATAAATTACACTGCTCGGCATGAGAATTGTCTTTGACACCATTTCAGCATATTCTTATGTAAAATGACCTCCTGAATCCGAATCTGACGCATATCACTCACCGTTTTTTAGGAATAGCCCCCTATTTTTTATCATTTTTCGGTGATTTTATGACTATACGTTTGATTTTTAGGAGAGGGGAGGATTATTTTAACCGTTAAATATATTCTGAGGTCTACAGAGTTGGAAAATTCTAAAACATGGACATTTGCGACAAGGGAAAAAATCTGGGGGATTTTCCACTGAAATTATGCATTACATATCTTATATTTTTTAATCTGTTATTAATGTTATTTTTTAAACTTTATATATTTTTTGATTTTAGGCGTTAAATTAATTATATTTCATTCTTCAAATCAAATTCATGGTCATAAAATTATCGAACAGGGAAAGAAATTGAGGGAGGGGATAGTGTATCTAGAAAACGGTCGGTGACTGGGCAAAATGGGAGGCATATTCGGATCCATTAGGTCATTTTACATAAGAATCAGCAAGAATAATATCAGATCTCGAAAAAATTTTTATTTTTTTGCAGAGCAGTGTTATAATTTGTTTTTTAGCCATGCATAATAATAAAATTATTTACAACATAAAACGATAATTTAATAATTTAAAAATGAAATCAATTTTACAGAACTGTTAATTTAAATATTGATACCTAATAACAAATGTAATTATTCTTCAGCCTATCAACATTAAATGTATGAAACACCATTATTTTTTAAAAAATGCCTTTAACATTATGATTCGGGGGGAAAGAGCTTCTTTTTCTTTATAGCCTGCTTTATATTTATCAAAAACTATTTAATAAATACGGTAGAATAAAATAAACAAATAAATAAATAAAATATGTATGTGACTAATTGTTAACAAATTATGAATACTAGTGATTTTTCTTCCCTCTCACATTTCCTGATATTGTTTAGCGGCGCATTCTCTAATTCTTCTGCTCCAGATAGTGAGAGTTTCAAAAAATAAAAAGTTACTCAGTCGTTAAATCCTTTTTGAATTTTTCTAATTGGAGGTTTTTTTTTTTTTTTTTTTTTTTTTTTTTTTACGAGAAATTCTCCTCCTGTTACACTAATTAAAGTTCCATGATATAAAATTAATTGCTTCAGCAATTAATTTTTATTGCAGTATTATATTGAAAGCATTCTTAAGAAAATATCGATGTAAATTACAACTAAGCAAAACTGATTCCCGCTATCGAATAATAAATATAAAGGAAATTAATAAACTGGTTTTAAAAATTATTCTCTTGATTTTTTTCCCCCTATGTGTATTATTTACGAGACTGATATGTAAAGTAACGATGGGAACTCAAACACTTTCAGAAAGGAGTAGATGGCGTTTTCAAATCATCATTTGTCATAACGATCGCTTAAAACATTGTTGTCCCGCTTGATGGATTATTGTTCATTTGGTGTGAAATACTTTTTTTTCCAAGTAACATTTTCCATATTAATTCATTTAGAAAAGCTATATGACAGCCATACAGAATTTAATGAATTTTAGAATTTATGTACAATATGAATTTATGTACAGCGTTTTATTTTATTTATTTATTTATTTTAGTTCATGTGAGTGAGGCTTACATATATCATATATATATGGACTGTTCAGAATTTCATGTATTTTAGTATTCATGTACAACGAAGTGGGATTATCCATTGTTTGATTTGCTGTTTTTATGAGCGAAGCTCGCATGTATTGTATAGATATTGTTGTGTTACCGAATTTCATATTTATTTTGATTCAACTGCAAAGAGATGGTTGTATTCGTTCATTAAGACGACGATATTCTCAAAATACCTGTAAGGTAATATATGTGTGTAGAGGTCCTGCCAAATGTACCCTTATAACTTTGTATCTTAGAAACACGTTGGGATTTCGGAAAACTAAAGAAAAAAAGTCGAAATAATTTGAATGGAAGTTTACTTTAACTAAAAAAAAAAAAAAAAAAAAAAAATGTGTGTGTGTTTAGAATATAGGGGGCACCTGTATGGTGGCAGACTGTGAAATTTCATGGTAAGGAGCATCCTTTATTAATTTGATGGAAAGTCTTTCAAGGCAAACATATATTCAAACATGTTTTGTACAATTTTACTTTTATATTAGTCAAAACTTCTATATTAATTAAAATATTTACTATGATGTAGAAAAAGTTTTTGAACATTTTCAGTCAACTTCTTTTATACTGCTTTATAGTTTCCACAATGTAAAATTAATTTTACATAACTGTGAGATTTGTCCCAATTTGACCTGACATTAGCAAATTGTGACATGCTTGAGGTAATTAATTACACATACAAATTAAAAATGTCTGTTTACAAAAACTTCAAAAATGATTAAGAAATACATATTAGTATATTATAAATAAATTTTTGGATGAATTTTAAATTGCATAATCAATAGAGAAAAAAGCTATATTAATGAGAACAAAAATCAAGTACTGACTACAACTGATCACTAATCAGCACTATACTTATTATTTGATATCGTAAATGCAATTGTAACATGAGTCCATTTCTTGAAAATTATACCATGGCCTCCAATCTTCTCCAGATTATAAGGTTTAATATGACTGAAAGCAAATCACACTTATGCATTTTTTTATTTTTCCTTTCAGAAATTTTTATGCTTGTTTTAATGTAGGTCTAAGTAATTTTCTGACAGTTTAGACTTTCCATACAGTTTATTTATTTATTTTTTTATTCTTAATTTTTGATTCGTGTTTCTTTTTCTACTTGTTATACTCTGATAATCTGTTTATGTTAGAATGTCAGTGTTGAGTATTTTATGAACTGAGCGTTTGTCTTTCTATGTTCTTACCTTTAGAAAAAGTCTTAATTAAGTGGACTGATTGAAAATACATTGTGTTCATTGAAATTCTGTGAATTATCTAATTTAAGGATACTTATGGCTCTCGAAAAGGATGCTTGCGAGAGTATAAATTTGGCTAAATTTTACACTAAAATGTTTGGTAATTTAAGAGTTTCAAATTTATTATTTTCTGTATTTTTTTTAAGACGTTCATGCCGGCGTGTACCACCGGTGGCTCACAGCTAGTTTACGAAGCGGAAAAATCTGAAAACAGAGGTTCTGAATGGCTTGTTTACGTTTGGTAATTTTTTTCACTAGCCAACACACCAAAGATATAACACGTTCCCATCCAAATTATACCGGCCCACCAGCGGCCGAGCGGTTCTGCGCTCAAAGCTGGTAGATGGGAGGTGCCGGGTTCGATCCCAGGTCACGCTCATCGACCTAGCCGTTCGGAGTTTTCCGTGGTTTCCTCCGAAACTTGCGTAAATACGGGCTAGGACCCCTTAGAAAGACCCCCACGGAGGGCATTCCCCCTCTAGGCCTAGGACACATCAGGAGTCAATCGGCCTTAAATCCTACAACCAACCAACCAAATTATACCTCTAGGGCTCACCGAAGCGGGGAAGCCATCCCCTCCGTGGAGGATCAAAATTATGATGGCATGTCTCCGGACCATCCTTAGGGGTGAGTCCCAGACCGTCGTCAATTATCCATTGTGCAGTACTAGTGTGATGTTAAAACCAACCAACGATATAAATTTACTACAGAGCAACAAAAAATATTTAACGTTCGATTGACAGGTATAAGTAAAGGGCATGTTTACAAACAAACGCTCCGTCAATCAATCTTTGCCCCTCACAAAGGGCAAAAGAATAAACCGTTTTAGTGGAAATGCCAATGTTTTGCCCTGAGTAGTATCACAAATAAACAATTTTGACCGTGCGTGACGTCACCTGAGCTTTCCTTATTGCGTCGTACTAGTGATACGCTATGAGCAGTCGGTAGGGTGATCATATTAGAGTACCTCCATAATAATCTAGCATAAAAACAATTTTAATTACATATTTAAGGAGGAATTTTTAATTTCAAATATACACTGATGGAAAAAAAATCCCAACACCAGGAAGGAGCTGTGCTAGATAAACGAAATTTGGTAGACGTGTTTATACATCTGAAAGATGACGTCGATTCAAATTTCGAGCTACGCGCATAAGTGTGGCGCTAGTAGCGACACTATGAACATGCAAATGCGGTTTGCTTTAAATAAGCGCTGTAAGGTTCGTGATCGTTATTTACAGTTGAGATTTGACGTAGTGGGTTAATGTTAGTCAAGGATGTCTCTAAGAAGACGAAGAAGCCATTATCAACAGCTCACTGAGTTTGAACGAGGTCGTGTAGTAGGGCTACGAAAAGGTGGGTTTTCTTTCCGCGATATTGCAGAAAGACTTGGCAGGAATGTATCCACTGTGCATGAGTGTTGGCAGCAGTGGTCAAGAGAAGGTACTGCCTCAAGAAGGCCGGTTTCCGGGCGGCCACGTGGCACTACTGAGAGGGAAGACCGCCGTGTTCAGCGTATGGCTGTGGCTAATCGTACTGCGTCTGCAGCTGACATTCGAGCTGCAGTTGGCACCACAGTGACACAACGAATTGTTACAAATCGGTTACTTCAAGGACAGCTCCGATCCAGACGCCCTGTAGCGTGCATTCCACTGTCTCCAAACCACTGCCGTTTGCGACGTGAGTGGTGTCAAGCTAGAGCTCATTGGAGGACGGAGTGGAGATCTGTTGTGTTTTCTGATGAAAGCCGGTTCTGCTTTGGTCGCAGTGATAGCCGTGTGTTGGTTAGAAGGAGGCCAGGTGAACGCCTGCTAGCGACCTGTCTGCGGCCTAGACACACAGGGCCTACTCCTGGAGTTATGGTTTGGGGAGCAATTTCGCATGACAGCAGGAGCACTCTCGTGGTTATCCCACGCATCCTGACTGCAAATTTGTACGTCAGTCTAGTGATACAACCTGTTGTGCTGCCATTCATGAACAGCATTCAAGGGGGTGTTTTCCAACAGGATAACGCTCGCCCTCATACCGCTGTTGTAACCCAACATGCTCTACAGAGTGTCGACATGTTGCCTTGGCCTGCTAGATCACCAGATCTTTCTCCAATCGAGCACGTATGGGACATCATTGGACGACAACTCCAGCGTCATCCACAACCAGCATTAACCGTCCCTGCATTGACCGCCCAAGTGCAACAGGCATGGAACTCCATCCCACAAACTGATATCCGACACCTGTACGACACAATGCATGCACGTTTGCATGCTTGCATTCAAAATTCTGGCGGTTACACCGGTTACTAATGTACCAACATTTCACATTTGAAATGGCTCTTCTCGCCAATGGCTCTACCTATGATCTTGAAACTTTAATCAATTAAATATGTTACCTAGACAAATGTATTGCTGAAATTTCATTACTGTACAATAATTTTTTCTTGGTGTTGGGATTTTTTTTTCCATCAGTGTATGATGCGCAAGTCGGTAATAATAATGATAAATAATTTTCTTTACTACAATTTTTCAACATACAGAAAAAAAAATGGAGGCTGTCCTCGAATTTTGAGAACATATAGTCACCCTATTCTTGATTTAAGCAGTGGACAATGGACGATGATCTGAGATTACCCCTTGATTTGGACAAGAGATATTATAAGGATGTGAGGTCTCATTCAATAGACAAGTTTTCATTACACAATTGAGTTCAAATGCTCGATATCACGCTGAACTTGTTCGTGGAATATTAGGTTGGAAGAATTGAGATTACCAGTCCATCCTACTTTTAGCTAACAATGATCTCGGAGAAAGTGTAAGGTTGTCCATGGAAGAATTGGATGAGTGTAAGAGAAGGTTGATAATCTATTTAATTTAGCTTAGGTTCCACTGAAAACGTGAGAAGTGTTAAAGGAAGTTGCAAAGATTTTGGTGTTTAGTTGGATGTCGGTATTTTTAGGACACATATTTTCAAGAAAATGAAGAGAAGCATTTTTTCAATTTATACTTAAAAGAGAAGTTAAGCAACTTCCTTCAACACTCTCCACATTTCCACTGGAACTAAACGTTAAGCTAAAATATATCGACTGGTATCCTTCTCTTACACTAACCCAACTCTTCCATGGATAATCTTACACTTTCTCAGATACATTCGCCAGCTAAAACTAGATTCGACTGGCAACATTTTCTCTTCCAACCTAACGTTCCATGGACAAATCCAGTGCGATTTCGAAAACTTAAACTCGAAAGTGATTGAGCGCGGCCTAGGCTAGGCTGACTGGATCAGTGTACCTTTCTAATAAAGAAGCGTTAAAAATTGCTACAATTATCCAATTACGGATTACTTTTTTCCTTTCTTATAAATAAGGACTAAAAATAATATATTATTGATTAATAATTTGCTTTCTACAGTTTTTTAAAACTTAAAAAAATGCTTTCAAAATAAAGGCTGTCTACAGAAAATGGGGACATTTGGTCAGCTCAGCCTAGGCTAACTATATCAGAGTACCTTTGCAACAGAAAAGCGTTAAATATTTCTACAAATATCCAATTATGGTTGCATTTTTTCGTTCTTAATAAATAAGGACTAAAAATAAAATAGCAATGACAAAAAATTTACTCTCTGCAATTAATTAAAAACTTAGAAAAATGTCTTTAAAATAAAGACTCTATCCAGAAAATAGAGATATTTGGTCGGCTTACTGCGGCCTCACATGCTTGCAACATGCCATCACAATTTTCATTCGCCACGGAGGGGATGGCTACCTTGCTTCAGTGGCCCTGTACGAACATTAATGGATACAACCACATTCATCGATATAATATCAAAATTACACGAAATTCTGAACAGTAACACTCCCTACCACGAACACACGTACACGAAACATACATAAATACAAAAAGACGAGGACTAGGTCCCACCACCTCACTGTGTAAAAATGTCAAATTGCACGAATCTTGGTTCCGCTGTAATCATTATCATGCACGTATGAATGCTTCGAGCACATGAAAACAAAACGAAAAATAAAATAAAATAAAATAAATAAATAAAATAAATCACTAACTATTGCTATCTCGAGGAGTACTAAATTCAAAATGCATAAATTTTAATCACGCTGTATCAGTAGCTGACAAAAAAAAAAAAAAAAAAAGATAAAAAAAGATAAAATCTTTTTGTAAAAAAATAGAACCGACTCCAAAAAAGAACTACTATTCAAACAACTAAAAATGAAAGAAGATTGGCAGAAAATGGAACTGTAAATTGCGCCTAAAACTAGAAAATAATTTCCTTCGCCAAACAACCTATAACACTACAATTAATCATAACTTTTGAAGTCGGCGCAAAATTAAATAAAATTTAATTAGTTTTTAAAGGTTTGTCTTTAGATCGGTAGCAGAAAATGCTATTGTCTCGAATGATTCATTTTCAGATTTCCTTTATTATTTTATCACTGTATATAATTGGTCCATTAGTAGCATTTACATAGAACAGTGAACATTCTTCACAATGCGGTATTTATGTTTCTACGAAGTTAGAGTTTCCTTTGCAAATTTGGTAAAACTTTGATAACTGTCATCCTTAATGGCTTTTGGATTTTGCGATCAAAACGTAAGGCAAAAATATACACGCAAGATGTATATTTTCATAATATATATTGTACGATGTGATGTTTCATATTCTTGATTACTCTCTTGATATACCTTATCAAAATAATCATGATATCCGAAAGAAATTAAATATGTTTGCCAGATAATTTTGCGATTTTTCTTTCATCAAGGACGTCAGATACCAGCATCTTCGCCAAATTTTGCTGCTTACGAAATCTTATTTCTTTTCTTGAATCAAAATAGTTTTCGGCTGCGTTTTGCAGGTAACAATGTGAGATGTGTATTTTGAATAGGATTTGATTTTTGTATTGAATAAAGGTATCAATTTTTATTTAATTTTGCGCCGACTTCAAAAGTTATGATTAATTGTAGTGTTATAGGTTGTTTGGCGAAGGAAATTATTTTCTACTTTTAGGCGCAATTTACAGTTCCATTTTCTGACAATTTTCTTTCATTTTTAGTTGTTTGAATAGTAGTTCCTTTTTGGAGTCGGTTCTATTTTTTTACAAAAAGATTTTATTTTTATCTTTTCAGAGAAAACTTGTTTATATAGCAGAGCATGAGAAGAAGTTCACAAATCACAACTTCCAAGAAAAGTGACATTACTCAAAAAATGGTTTATGTCACTGAAAAATACATGAATTGCACCCAATGGGAACAAAAAAGTTACATCTCCACATCAAAAAAGTTATCCACTCGAGAGACATTTGTGCCAGTTTTATTCTAGTCATGTTATTTTTAAGTTGATATTTCTCAAATGCTGTATTTTTAAGTTGTGTCACTTTTCTTGCCTTTGTCGGATATGAGCAAAAATCTATCTATTGAACGAACATACGTTAAATTAAGAAGTCTTTAGAAATATAAAGAAAGGATACGCTGTGTTCGTAACCGAAAATTCTGTTAGGCTAATATATTGAACTTTACAGTGAATACGTGTCACCCGCTGCGCTGGAAATTGCACAGCGTAAAGTTCAAACAAAGAGCAAAATATGCATTGCAGCTGACGGACAGAAGTTTCAACATCGATACTTACAGTCGGTAACAGAAGTGTCCGAACACTAGCAAAAATTCCTATGTAAAAAAAGTACACTTCATAAGGTTTTGTTAAATAAATCCTTATCGAATCATGTTCTTACACTGACTAAGAATAGGATTCGACAAGGATTTAGTTAATAAAACAATACGAAATGTACTTTTTTTACATAGGAATTTTTGCTAGTGTTCGGACACTTTTTTGACCGACTGTACATACTGCTTTTACCAGTGTAGCTGCATGCGTTAAGCAGTTAGAGAGAGAACAGACTTTTGTGAGTATCCTGTAATTTTTTTATATCTTAATGAAATCATAATGAAACCTATTTCAGGCCAAGTTTATTAAGACAACAAAAAAAGTATTAAAATTAAATCATCTTTTACGAAGTTATAAACTAACAAATTTCAACAACAACAACAAGAAACATGGTTTGTTTTGAGAACCTCTTCCTTTATGAAGTCGGTTTAAAACGTCTATGCGTTAATCGATGTGACCATTTACAATAACCATACTTTAAATTTTACATAGCATAAATGCCACCCGCTACGCTACAACATGTGCAATGTCGTTCCTGTGTGCACAAAATAGGAAATTGTGAACAAACAAATGCATGTTTTAAGCGTTCTGTTTTAGCATTAATGTCAAACTATCTTTGCGTACTACATCGATGATGCTCTGCAATTTTATAATTCACTTTTTTCCCCTGTCTCGAAATGTTTCCGAAATAGGATCGCTAACTCTACTCTTTTCCACCAGGTGGCGCTTTAGGCGGTTGAATCGCGTAGCAGATGTTTACTTTACTATACCTACATATCACTTTTATGACTATATCTTCATCTATTCAGCAGTTAAAAGAGTCGGGATTGATACTTTTGGGCACCCTGTATTTTCTTTTGATCGCAAAGATCTTACAATGGGACCTATTTCAGACCAAGTCCTTTACAATAAAACAAAATGTATCAAAATCGGATCATCCGTTCAGAAGTTATGAGCTAAACAAACAAACAAACAACAAAAAAAAAAACATAAGCTTTGAATTGAGAACCTCCTTCTTTTTGAAGTCGTTTATTTAGAGCATCTCTTACGAAGTAATAAGCTTACAAGCACCAAGAACAACACATAGCTTGAACTAAGAATACCCTCCTTTCTGAAGTTGGTTGAAAACGACTTCGCGCTAATCGATGTGACCGCTTACAGTAACAATACTTTGAACCACAGACTATACATGTCATCCGCTACGCTGCAAAGTGTGCAACGTAGTTCAAGTGTGCACGGGTAGGAAATTGCGAAGAAACAACTGCACGTTTTAAGCGTTCGATTTTTAGCAATAATGTCTAAAATCGGTCTTTTCGTAGTAAATCGATGATGATCTACAACTTTGTAATTCTTTTCTCCCACCTTGAACCGTTCTTGAGATAGGAGCGCAAATTCCGCTGTTTTTCTCCAGATGGCTCTTTATTTTCTTTAGATTATAAAGATGTTGTAATGCGACCTACTTCAGACCAAGATCTCTACAACAAAACAAAAAGTATGAAGTAACCGTATTTTGAACTATATAGCGTATGTCTCACGAGCTACGCTCCAACGTGAGCAAAGTAGCTCAAGTGTATATACTGTGAGAAATTGCGAACAAAAAAAAAATGCACGTTTTCAGCCGTGTATTTTTAGCATCAATGTCTAAACTATCTTTTCGTACTAAATCGATGATGCTCTGCAATTTTATTTTATAATTCACTTTTTCCCCCTGTCTTGAACCATTTCCGAGATAGGAACGTTAGCATGAATGTCTAAACTATCTTTTTGTACTAAATCGGTGATACTCTTCAGCTTTGTAATTCACTTTTTCTTTAGAACCATTTTCGAGAAAGAAACACTAACTCCGCTATTTTCACCAGGTGGCGCTGCAATCGGTTTAACCTTGTACTGCATGGCCACTTTGCCATACTTATATACCATTTTTATCGCTATAGCTGCAGCTGTTTAGCAGTTAAAAGAGTTGGGACTGATTTTTTTGGGCACCCTGTATTTTCTTTAGGTCGTAAAGATATTACAATGGGACCTATTTCAGACCAAGACCTTTTCAACAACACAAAAAGTATCAAAATCGAAGCATCCGTTCAGAAGTTATGAGCTAACAAAAAAAAAAAAAAAAAAAAAAAAAATACGGTTTGAATTGAGAACCTTCCTTCTTTTTTGAAGTCGGTTAAAAAATAAATAAAAATGTAAAATGAATGTAACTTTTACAAAACTTGTTTTAAAAATGGGAAAAATAAATAAATAAATAAAATAAAAATAAAATTCAATAATCTGACAGTAAATAATTAATATTTTTGTGTTTGTAAGTCTACAAAGTCATAAACGAGAGCAATTCATATTATTTACAACAATTCTTTATCAAACGAAAAAAAAAAAAGTCATCAGCACAGTTTGCTCCAAAAAGATTGTAAAACAAACATTTTTACGAAATCAATCATTAAAAACAAAAAACTGAATTATAGACTGCCGACAATTGTTCTTTGTGTAAATCTAGTTCGATGTAACCGTAAAACCCACACATCCTCAATCTCAGTAAGCACAAAATTTATTCTCTTGAAAACTAAATTATCACAGAAACCTAAATTAGCCAATGAATTCTCTCTCTGTCACCTTGTTGCGTCATCATAGGCCGATAGAACATTTAAAATGCATGGGTGCAAGGATTAGACACATTCTCTTGGAAATTTCGCAAAATACGTCCGGTACCTCTGTTTCAGAAATTAACTCAGAAGACTTCGTAAACAAAATGCGCCGGCGTGAACGTGTTAATCTGTTCTTAAACATTCTGATCTTTGGAGAAAAAAAAAGAGGTATATAAGTTATTGACGAATTCAGGAAGTCTTCATCTGTAAAATTTGTTTTTATTAAGTTTTCTAATTCTATTCGAATGACCTGCGTGGAAAATCAAAATTGTGATGGCATGTATCCAAACCATCCATAAGGGCCGGCGCACATTGAGACATGGCCGTCACGCGCGGAGAAATTTTCACGTCCCTCGATTTTGTGAAGCATTGAAAAGACAGCAACAGCGCAAATTGGTCCACGTACAGACTTTCTGACATTTGTCCGAGTCTCACTTGTGTTCAGAACGTAGTTTAGAGCGTCATGTGGCTTCTTGCAAATCAAAACAATCTGGAAGTTTTCCTCTATATTCCATGTAACTGCTTTTCAGATTTTTTTTTTTTTTTTTCGATCCACAATCAAATAATAAGTACATATCTATTTCTGTATCAGGATCTGGCTCAGAACATAAATCCATATTCTCAGCCATGAAAAAATGAGAAAGTATGGAACACGAAACGTTCTTTTCGAATGTCAACAAATGTGAAACGTGATGAAATATTCTTTAACCACATTTCTTGCGACCATGGAAGCCTCTGCGCAAGTGCGGATTGAACGAGTCCAGTGTTAAAATAGGGGTGACTGAGAGAAAACAAGCGATAATGGAACACCGAATAACTAGATATTTGCCAAATAACTATAACTCGGCCAATTTTGCATCCCTCAAAACTTTTGGACTCAGCCTCACTGCTAGTCGTAATGTCTGAATTACCTCAAACAAAAGGTTGTCCTCAGGGTTCATGTCTAGGTCCAATTTTATGGACAATCATAGCAAATAAAATCCTGCGTGGCATGGCCTCTGAGGGCTTCACCACCTTCGCCTACGCGGATGACTTCTCCTTGATTCTCTCGGGGCCTAGAAGGAAAGACCTTGAAAAACAAGTCCAGGAAGCTCTCACCCTTTTCAGTACACTCCTTAAAGATTTGGATCTCCAATTATCCCCATCTAAAACTAATTAACCCCAGTCTTTCCTAAAGCCTTGAAGAGGAGTCCCACGATGAGGATTGATGGCGTCAGTGTTCATCATGTACGACAACTAAAATTACTAGGCATATATTTTGATGGTCACCTCAACTGGCTGGCACACATCAAATATCTAAAACTAAAAACCTTAACATTTTACCACGATTCTATGAAAATGGTAGGGAAGAGGTGGGGTATCTCCACCTCTTTCCTAAAAACTTGGTATAGTACAATAATAGAAAAAATAATAACATATGGTGCCGGCATTTGGGGTGGTCACCTGAGAACAGACGCAATAGCCCAATTAAATTCAGCTCAAAGGCCCTTCCTCTTGCAAATTGCAAGAGGTTACAAAACTATCTCGACTGATGCCCTCACCGTCATCACTGGAATTCGTCATGCCCACCTGCAGGTCTCCCAAACATATATTAAAACAAAAATTTTACAACTTAATGATACAGAACTTGCTTCAATAGTCTTTCCCAATATCCCTATACAAACTACAACCTGCAGCTGGAATATTCACCCTGGCAAGGACGTTGCTTCCCTATTGACCAATTGTTCTAAAAATAGCTTTTCTCCCTCTGCTTCTGTGGCGATCTTTACCGATGGATCAAAGACCGATCAGGGTGTCGCTGCGGCATTCTGCGTTCATGCCTTCGGTGAGTTCGTCCATAGGTGGGTGGGCAGGCTCGGGGACCATAACACAGTTTTTCAGGCAGAAATTTTTGCCATTAAACAAGCCCTACTTTGTGTAATTGATAATCCTAATCATCAAGAAATAAGTATTTTTAGTCACAGTCTCTCGGGTTTGCTTGCTATTGCTCGCCACAGGAGCAGAAACCCACAGATTATAGAAATTAAAAATCTCTTAACTAACTTAAATTTAAAAGTCTCCCTGGCACACGTTTCTGCCCACAAGGGTATTGCCGGCAATGAACTTGCGGACTCTTTGGCAAAAGAAGCCACAGAATTTCCAAACGTTAATTACTCCCTCCCCTCCCCTCCCTCTTTTGTCAAATCTCGAGTTAAACAAATATTAAATTTAAAATGGCATGACCTGTGGAGTGAATCTGAAAAGGGCAGATATACTTTAAATTTAGTGCCACAGGCTAGCCCTAACACTTGGACCCTTACCCAACCCATTACGGCACTTTTAACCGGCCATGGTCCCTTTCCTTCTTATCTGCACAAGTTTCATCGTCGGCGTTCTCCCTTGTGTCCTTGCGGCGAAGAGGGAACTCCTAGCCATTATTATTTTCATTGTCCCTTAACCAGAGATTTTCACTTAAGAAATCCATCCCCACGACCAAATAATTGGTTGGAAAATATAATTTCGCGCAAAATACTCATAAATAAGTTAAATAAAAATTTTTCTTTTCTCATGGATTTAGTCAACCTATCTGATTAAGAATTTTAATATCAATAGAACTTGGTTGCCTGCTCTGTTACTATTGAATGGAGTCTTCTTTATCCAACAATTATTGCTCCTTGTCGCGAGAGGAAGTCAATCCTGGCAATAATTTCCACCACCTGCTTTTGCCCCTTGACGCGATGGGATTTTATCATAGCAACTCGCAGTAGAAACAGTATTTAGCACCTTGTTTCTTCAGACATTACTCAAATAGACTTTTCAAATATTTCAAACAAGAACTTTCATCTATCAAACCAATACTGCAGCTCTGAGTGCCACTTGTCGTGTGAGGCATTAAGCCTGGCACATTTCAATCTTTTGTTTTTCCAAATCGTTTTGTATCAACGCCCTTTGTCGGTTTCGGACTAAGTCCTGGCGTTTTTGTAAACTTTTACTCTTTCTTTTTTTTTTTTCTTTTTTTTTTTTTTTTTCAATAAATGGAGAGATCGCCATAGAAGCGCTCAAAATCGCTCCAAGAGTGATGAGCGGCATCCCTCTCCTTGTTCAAATGTCGCCTGACCTGCGTGGCACGCATGCGTCTCAATGTGCGCTCTGGCTAAGGGTGCGTCCCAGACTGTCGCCAGTTACCCATTGCGCAGTAATAGTGCGATGTTAAACCCAACCAACCAATCTTTTGGAATGGTATGCTGCTTGAAGTACAACCGGCAGCAAAATTATTCGGGGGCTAGAGAAAATTCTTATATAGAAAAAGTATACCTAATACAGTTTTGTTAAATAAAGCCTTGTCGAATCATGTTCTTACAAGGATGGTCTGCATAGGCGCATACGCAAAACATTTTGAAAAAATTACAGAATACTCTTCTCATGAAGTTATGTATGTTTACAAAAAAAAAAAAAAAAAAATTCGGCAGAATCACTATATATTGTCCGTAAAAAAATATTGAAAATGTTCAATTCTTGGCTATTTATCGTTCGTTGGCGACTAAACGAAAACGGTTTTTCGGTAAATGCAAAACGGTTTTTTGATAAATGCTCATTACAGAAAAACATTTTCCATACTCTTCATCCTGAACTAGTTTAACCCTTATACCGGAACATCGGTCTCTGAGACCGCTAAAGGATAGGCTTAGTGTAGGGACTTGCGGATGCATATTCCTAGAATAGAGTACCGGCAGGTTTGGCGATAAATGTTGAAGACGCCAAGTCTATCTAACTGCAGCACTAGTGCGACGTAAAATACTCTCAACCTGTAGAGAATGGCATATCTCAGAGCAACCCTAGGGGTGAGTCCCGGACCGTTGCCAATTGTCCACAGCGTGGCACTAGTACAACGTAAAATCTGTTCAAACAAGGAAGCTACCCTTTGGGATTGGAAGAGTGAGCAGGACCCGGAGCTGCTTAGTGTTGATGGTTGTTTGGCTGTTTGGATGGGTTTTACGTCGCACTAGTGCGGCGCAATGGGCAATCCCCTTAATGTTGAAAAAAAAAAACATGTAAAATGTTATGAGAATATTAGGAATCTCAATTTTTGAGCGCTAATAGACACATTACGTAGAGATGTCAATAATTGCAAATTCTTTCTAAAAGTTTTGTTTTATAAGTTTGATTTCTTTTCTTAGTACAGTCGATAATAAAAGTCTCCGAACACTAGCTAAAATTCCTCTGTAAAAAATGTACACTTAATGCAGTTTTGTTAAATAAATCGTTGTCGAATCCTGTTCTTAGTCAGCCTAAAAAAAGGATCCATTTAACAAAACTGTATTAAGTGTATATTTTTTTATATAGAAATTTTTGCTAGAGTTCGGAGACTTTTGTTACCGACTGTATAATACCAAATTTCACCGACAGGTAATGTTATTGTTGGGGGAAATATGCATCCACAATTGATGATTATTTAAATTCCATTTTCACATTTAGAAAGTTTCACAATCATTAAATTTGCCCTCGTTTTCTAAAAAAGTTTCATTATTTTTATTTTTTAAATTTTATTTATTTATTTATTTATTTATTTATTTATTTTTTATTTTTTTTTTTGGGGGGGGGGGGGGGCTAGAAAATAGAATAATAAAATGCGAAAAACCAGTTTTCGGAAAAAGAATATTAGGTAATGGGTATTGTGGAAACAGATATCCTCTCAGAATAACATTGCTTTTGACTGCTGACAAGAGTACAGTCGGCAGCAAAAGTATTCGATCTCTAGCAAAAATTCCTATGTAAAAAAAAGTACGCTTAATACAATTTTGTTAAATAAATCCTTGTCGAATCCTGTTCTTAGTGACAAACTGCCAAAACTAGTGACTGTCCCCAATAAATTGAGACATTCAGTCACTTTAGTCTACTCCCTAATTTCAGGACATTTGGTCACCCTAGTTTAAATATCACACGATAGCTACGTAATGAGCAATTGGTGGAAGTCTAGAATCCATCCCTACAAGTGGTCCAGGACGAGGCATGTCATTACCATTGTATGTACCAGCAAAAGTATCCGAGCACTAGCAATATTCCCTCTCAAAAGAGAAGTACACTTAATATTGCTTTGTTAAATAAACCCTCTCGAGTCATGTTTTTAGTCAGTCGAACAACATGATTCGACAAGGATATATTTAACAAAACAGTGTTAAGTGTAATTTTTTGGCATCAGAATTATTGGCTAGTGCTCGGATCCTTTTGCTGCCGGTTGTACAAGAAAGCTCAGCAATCACTTAGACACACGAATGTACTCTTTGCACACATGAGAAAAAAAAATAACTGGGTACCCCTCATTGAGCCGATATACTAGTAGAGTATGGATTCCTTATATTGTCTATGGAGAAAAATTCCCGTAACATCACTACGGTTTTTGCGCCTTCTTTTGGTAATAATCGCTTTCTTGGCAACTGGTTCTTGGGATGGATGGTTAGGTTTTACGTCGCACTAGTGCTGCGTAGGTGGGCAATTGGCGACGGTCTGGGACACTGGTTCTAGGGATTTTGCATGTTTTAAATGGTTTGTTCCTCTTACCACCAAAACTCCAAACAAAAGTCAAACGGAACAGCTTTCAAACAATAACAAAGATTAGGTTACTTGCTTTCCATTTCAGCTAGTGTAGGTTTTGGTATATGTTTAATTTACACCCAATCGAAATATAAAACAGCGATAACAAAGTTGGAGGAAACTTGCCTTGGTGGAATTTTCATGTCGGTTCGGTGGATGATTTGACTGAATGGTGGAGATCTGATGTTGGAAAGCAAAAAGGTTACTACTCCGGGGTCTACTCTATTATCTTGTCGATGGTACCGCTTGTGAACGCATGTCAAACTGCACGAAATTTGGTAACTCAATAATCGAAACAGGGTGACAAAATTTCTTCGAAACCGAGCGCAGACTCATTTCCTGCAGTTCGAAAAATAATAAGAAATTGTTTATTTATAACTTTTTATTAGTGTGGTTACTTAGAATTCAAAAATCAACGCCGTAATTACATTCTTTTAATAATTTTAATGCTTCGTATTTATAAAAGTACTCTAAACTAGTCACTATAATCATATTAAAAAAAATTATTTCAGAAATCAGATAATTCAATCATATAATATACCAAATTACAGCTCTGGGGGTCACCTAAGCGGGAGACGATCAAAATTATGATGGCATGCCTCCGGACCATCCTTAGGGGTGCGTCCCAGACCGTCTCCAATTACCCATTGCGCAGTACTAATGCGGCATTAAATCCCATCAACCCTATAATACCCTGTCGTCCCTATAATACGTCATGATTGAGAAAGTAAAGTTATGGCTGCAAGAATTCATAATTTATCGCCACGAAATTTCGCTAAATACATTCAGCACCTTTTTCTAAAAATAGCGGTCTGTGAGACCGATGTTCCCGATAAGCATCATAAAAACATGTTCCGGGCAAAGGGTTAATAAAGTTCATTTTAAATAAATTCACTTTTATAACTACTTATATACTTCGGCATACATATTTATAAGTAAACCTAACGATAAATTTTTACAACCTTTAGTTGAACGTGAAATACTTAAACTATGCTTAAGTTTTACTTGAATGTTAAATATCATGGCTTAAAGTAAAACAGTACGCGCATTTATTTATATTGCATAATAAATTAAAAAGAACGTACATAACAGTTCGAAAATGAAACAGTGGTAAACGGCAATCACTTATCAGTGCGTTATTTTGGGTTTTTGAAGAATACCAATTTAAAACCAATGATTTAGATCAAAATTTAAACTGATAAAAATTATTTCAAACTTAAATTTTCAGTCTCAAATTTCAGTATAGATTACACATTAATATTGAAAATTTACACATATTTTATTATAATTTACTTACTGGTTAGATAAAATTTACCAAATAACTTTTTCTAACTCTATATACGAAATTAATTTAAATAAGTAACATAAAAAATGCATTTGTTTTACTGCAGTTTATGAACTGTGCATCTTTTGTTAATTTATTCAAACTTTAAACCAAATTTTAATTTAAAATTGTAATGAATTAATTTTTTTTCAATTCTTAATGGATTTAAATAATAATATAGATTAGGAGGGGGGGGAGTAAAATTGGTCTTTGGATTACAAAAATGCACGAAAGTAAATTTATTTATATGACTATAAATTTTGAAATACTTCATTAGAAGATGTAATTCTACCCCTCCTCTCCCCCTCCTAAGAAAAAACTTTTACTTTTTTTCCTTTTTTCCCTACGATTAGTTATACTTTCTATCTGTTTCTCCCAATGATACTAATCACGTTTTCTTCATACATATTTTAAACGTCGTTTGGACACTTTTTAAACTGCGACATGCATTTTCAGAATCCACATTATGCCAGAAATTAACAGGCTTCATATAATCCATGATATATATTTTTTATTTTCCTGTTTCACATTTTTAAAAGAGTCAACTCAATCGGAATATTCCGATATCTCGTTAGACGGAGGATATGCATCATCAGGAATGCCTTCAAGTTTTTCATAACTTACACACTCATATTTTTTAATGTTCCAAAAATATATTTTTCAATTTAATTTCTTCGTTTGTAACATTTGTGAGCGCCATATTTCTTCCATGTATTGTTTATGCAGCATCGAAACAACATTGTACGTGTTAATTTCCAAAAACATTGTCTTTAAAAATTTTTGAAATAAATTTAATTTCTTAAACTGTAAATTTCGTTTTAAACGGAAACTAAAAG
This sequence comes from Salticus scenicus, assembly GCA_963930645.1. Lineage (NCBI taxonomy): Eukaryota > Metazoa > Arthropoda > Arachnida > Araneae > Salticidae > Salticus > Salticus scenicus. The sequence continues at coordinate 17,861,352 of OZ005651.1, read as the reverse complement.
TAAAAATAGATATTTGCAATATGCAAAATACAGAAGATTTTCCAATTACACTTGTCTACAGTGGGCGCATTCGAAAGTATTTCCCGGTCACTTCCCGAGTTGGGAAATGAAGTCACGCGGGTGGTTCGGGAAATTAGAACTACCATATAGGAGCCACGTTTGTTTATATATTTGTTTCCCGGGAAGATGAGATGTGTACGGAAGTAGTTATATCTCGGTCATTTTTCGTAAGGCTCCTATATGGTAGTTCTAATATCCCGAACTTCCCGCGTGACGTCATTTCCCAACTCGGGAAGTGACCGGGAAATACTTTCGAATGCGCCCACTGATTCGGTAACAACGGTCAAATTATTATTTATATTATTAATTCCAATTTTTATTTAAATATCTGCAAGTAAAGAAGTATCACCACGTCTCACTTTTCTGTTAGATTATCAGAAAATGGCAATTTTTACGATTTTTTTATCATTTTCACAGTATCACAGGTGGCAACCCAGAGTCCTGGCAACTCAGAGTCCCGGCAGCCATGTTTGTTCCATTTTTTTGTTAAAGTATTAGAAAATGGCAAATTTCACTAATTTTTATGATTTTTACAATACAGTCGACAGCAAAAGTATTCGAGCACTAGCGAATAATTCCGATATCAAAAAAGTACATTAATTACTACCTTGTTAAATAAATCCTTGTCGAATCATGTTTTTAGACTAACTAAGAACATGACTCGACAAGGATTTATTTAACAAAGCAGTATTAATTGTACATTTTTTAGACAAGGATCATTGCTAGTGCTCAGATACTTTTGCTGCCGACTGTATCCCACATGATAATCTTTCGCACTATCAACCCTGTCTCCTGGCCATCCTATCTGCTGACAACCCCTGTTTGGCAACCCTGTATTCGTACCTTATCAGTTTTTTTTCCCTGGTATTCTAGTTAACATATATTCTTTGTTAAGTATGATTGTGCTGTTTTATAAAGTTTCATGTTGAAAATGACAGGTTTTCAGTGTAGAACTTGTAAAACCGTACCCGATAAGTTTTGCTGTATTTGTGAACTACTTACAGTCGGCTGCAAAATTATTCGAGCACTAGCCAATAATTCCTATATTTAAAAAGTACACTTAAGACTGTTTTGCTAAGTAAATCCTTGTCGAATCATGTTCTTAGACTGATTAAGAACATTACTCGACAAGGATTTATTTAACAAAGCTGTATTAAGTGTACTTTTTTTTGGCAAGGATTATTGCTAGTGCTCGAATAATTTTGCAGCCGACTGTATATTAAAATCACAAGGTAGATATTTAACACGAGACGTAAAAAAGCCTATGTTTTGTATTTTGGTTTTAAAATAAGAAATAATAACAAATAAATCATTTAGTGTATTTTCCACGTTTTTATGTTCTGCTTACAAGGGAACTCTTTCAAGTGCTAATTACCGATTTCTTTCAAAAAATTACAGAATATAGTTTACGTTGCACTTTATTCACTGGGAAAAAAAATTGCTGCTGAATCGCAACAAGAAAGCCGCAAAAAAATATTAAACTTTACGTTTTGAACGCCAAATACGAAAAAAGTCATTGCCAAATCACATTAACCTTCCTTTAATGATGCCAAAGCACTTAAGTATAGGAGGGTAGTATTTTCTATCGCTCTAGGGGTTACTGAAGCAAGGAAGCCATCCCCTCCGCGGAGGATCAAAATTAAGATGTTATGTCTCCAGAACATCCCTAAGTGTGAATATAAGGCAGTCTTTAATTTCCCACTGCGTAGCTATAGTGCGACATTAAAACCCACTGAACACTCAAGATATTTTCTGAAATCTAGATATTTCTATTTAGAAAAAGTGGCGTTATGTTTTATGTTTGCTTTTTCATTACTCCAGCTTATATATAATCTGGAGTAAATTAATGTCTGAAGGTCTCAGCATGTGCATTTGTATAAATTTGCAGACAATTTAAAAATTAATCTGATTTATAGGTTGGTGGGCTAGGTTTTACGTCGCACTAATGCTGCGCAATGGGCAATTGGCGATCAATATGAATTCTAATGTTTGATTGAACATTTGATTATTAGAATAGTGTTGATTGAAATTAATACTCAAATAAATAAATCAAAAATAAAATATTTAAGATATTTGAGGTTGAGTAGGTTTTAAGTTTTAGGGAGGCATACTATTGTAACAATGGCAGCTATCGTAGATCACAAGTTGGATCGTACACTCCGCAGCAAAAGTATCCGAGCACTAGCAATAATCCTGGTCTTAAAAAAGTAAACTTAATACTGATTTATTAAATAAATCCTTGTTTTGTCATGTTCTTATTCTGTCTAAGAACATGATTCGACAAGGATTTATTTAACAAAGCAGTATTAAGAGTACTTTTTTTAGAAAGGTATTATTGCTAGTGCTCGGATACTTTTGCTGCGGAGTGTACGATCCGACTTGTGATCTACGATAGCTACGATTGTTACAATAGTACAGTCGGTAACAAAAGTGTCCGAACACTAGCAAAAATTCCTATGTAAAAAAAGTACACTTCGTACTGTTTTGTTAAAAAAATTCTTACCTAATCATGTTCTTACACTGACTAAGAAAAGGATTCGACAAGGATTTATTTAACAAATCCGTATGAAGTGTACTTTTTTTACATAAGAATTTTTGCTAGTGTTCGGACACTTTTGTTACCGACTGTATGCCTCCCTTAATTCGCACTATAGCTGTGCAATGGGCAGTTGGCGACAGTCTCGGATACATTCCTAGAGATAGTCCGTAGATGTGCTATTACAATTTTGATCCTTTACGTAGGGGATTATTAAAAATTGGAAAAACATGTGCCTAACTACTACTTTATAGCTTCTTACATTTCTGGCAATTTATTTTATATAAATTTACGAATAATATTATAAACAATTTTGTAAAAATATGCATTAGAATTTCATAACGTTGGTTGGTTGGGTTTTACGTCCGAACTATTACTGCGCAATGAATTTCCTAGGGAATTTTATTATTATCGGCCCTCCGTGGCCAAGTGATTGTCACCACACTCTAATGGCCTTCGAGCGTAGGATAGCGGGTTCCATTGCCGCGCTGGCTTTGGGTTTTTTTCGAATTCTTCGTATTGTAATTCTATCATGTTCTATCTGTCTTTATCTGACGAAGATTTACAAGCGCACTTCGAGTGAAGCTTACAAATCTGATGTATATATGTTATCAATTATTAACTGCGAAATCTTGTTGTTTAAAAAATAATTGTTATGCTGAATGCAGGCCGTCAGTAGCCGAATGAGTATGTCACCCTCGCTAATCGCCTTCAAGTGTAAAAGAATGGGGTCGATTCCCCCCACTGACCCAGGGTTTTTTTATTTTTTGTATTTTAATCCGGTTATGTGATATCTGTCCTCATCTCGACAAAATTTACAGGGGGGGGGATGTCGAGTCAAACATACAAATCGGATGTATATGTTAAAAATAAATAACATACGCAGAATGCAACGATTTATCACCTGCAGATGTCGTTGGACCATCCTCAGAAGTGCATCGCAAACCGTCTCCAATTGCCCATAGTGTAATACTAGTGCGACGTTAAACCCAACCATCAAACAGGACGAAATTTAGGGTAGAATCATAGATCGTCTCCAATTGCTCATTGCGTAGTTCTAATGAGATATTGGATCCATACAACTCATATGCTGTGGATTTGCTTGTCCGTCGAAGGTCCGAACTGCCAAATAAAATGATCAGATTTATAAGAAAAATGTGTTCGATTCGAAATGCTTTCATTTTAGTTTAAAAAAAACAGCTTTGTGTTTTAATATATAATGTTTTATTTTATTTAAATTTATATAAAAGTCCTGATCATATATATTTTTTAATGTCGTTATTAAAAACTTGGCGTTAATGCTCTTGCAATTGTTATTGACACAGCTTATTTAACTGAAATATTAAATATTACTTAGAATTTCGACTAAGTAAATCTAAATCTGGTAAATTATCTGGTTTTTGTTAATTTAGTCTCAATTCTCAAGTGCTCGACAGTAGGACTGGGCATTATATCGATGTAAAATCAAATATCGATTTAACTCTAATATCGTTTATTCGATTTAAATATTTCATCTTCCGTGAAATATCGATGCAGAAACATAAAAAACGCGAACTTCTGATGTCAGGCTAAACCGATTCAGTAATGCTGGAATAATGCTAGATGGATATTCATTCAGTCGGATATCGGTTTAGTGTAAAGCATGCGCAGTCATAAACAGCTAAATCATGAAAATCTTTACTCAATCAAACCGCCAAGAATCAAGAGAGTAGTCGTTTTGATTTAGTGTTGCGCAAGCGTACTGGGGAGAGAATATCGGTTTAAGACCCGACCCGAGGAAGCATTCTTTCGAATGGATTACGGTTTTAGGAACGCATGCGTAGTAACGAAATGAAAACTGAGAAGTGAGATCTATTCATTCATTCATTCGAAATTCGTTTGATTACTGGAGTGGAGATTTACTTTATCAATATTAGTATTTTCTTCTGCTATTTTTATTATAGTTCCTGTTCCTATAATTAAAAAAAAAAGATACTCCAGTTTCTGTTTATTAGATAAGTGAATAATTAACTATTCTTTATTAATATTTCCTGTAATTAATAATATTCTATCATTAAATTTATTAATTTCAGTAAAGACTATGACATTGTCATATTGTCAAATATTGTCAAAAATAAATTAATTCAAACAGCAGCGTCATCTTAGATATGATTATTCTAACATTTATTTATCTGATTTCTATTTATTTCTAAATCAATTACTTAACAGTATATAGTATGGGTATTAAAAAATAATTTTAAATACGGTAAAAGTTGATGCTTTTTTTTTTTTTTTTTTTTTTTTTTTTTGTCTTCAAGTGTACCAAACTGTTTTTCCTTCTATTACTAATGTTCTTTCTTACACTATGCCAATTATTAGTCTTTTTGTAATTTGTCTTGATGTAATTTAATCTAACATAAGTAAAATTTTAAGCTTCAATATAAAAAGAAAAATCTCGTGAATTTTGAAAGAAATTGTATTTTAGAAAATTTTAATTAAGATTTACATTTATTAGGCGATTCAAAGGACTATAGAAATTTAATATCTTGTGTGAAGCCATTTTTTAATTCGTCTGCATGTAAGTGGCGAATGTAAATATTTTAATGCATTAAAAAGTAATAAGAAATAATAAAATTCTGAATTTATCAATTAGTAAAAAATTCTATAAATGTACGAAATAACAGTAAGGAATATTGTAAAACTAAAAAACAATTTTCTGTAATAGTAATAGTCAACTAGGATAAAATTCTTGAATGTTTGAGAAGATGACTCGAGAAGGATTTATTTAACAAAGCAGTATAAAGAGTACTTTCTTTTATATATATATATATATATATATATATATAGGCATTATTGCTAGCGCTCGAATACTTTTGCTGCCAACTGTATATGGAGTAAAATTATAAGTAATATCATAAAATGGTTCAACCTTTTTTTTAAGTTTTCTACTTCTTGCGATTGAATTAAAGTTGCGCCAAAATTTGGAGCTACCATACATCCACTTACAAGGGAAGTATGAATCAGTAAAATTCCTATTGAAATTAAACTAAGATTAATTTAAAGAGTGCGGTCGAAAACATAGAATAAAGGACAAATTTTGTGCAACAACTTACCCATAGGCCAAGATAAAACTTTAGAAAATTTAATCCCTTTTATCAAAATGCTCGAAAATTAATTAGTGGGCAAAAAAGTGTGGTACAGTGCTAGATTGTTTGATTTGAGACAAGAAGGTTTTCAGTTCAATCACTGTCTCGGCCGATTTTTTTTTCTTTAGTCCTTACGTGTAGGGACTAATCCCTACAGCTGGTAACGCTACATTAAATCGATATATCCTTATATCGGTATTTAAGATGAACGATATATCGATTTAAGAAATGTCAACATCGCCCAGCACTACTCGACAGCGTATGGAGTTCGGTTGGCTATCAAAAAGAAAGAACATCTACATCTATTAAATTCCAAAGAATACAGTTGCCAAACAGGCACTTTTTTGGAAATATTGCAGACATACTTTAATTTTTAATAATTTTTTATAGATTATCTATTGCGACTCAGCAGCTAATATTTTAGGAAGATGCTATACATGATTAAATCTTATGCCAGAATTTTTCTCAAGAAAATCGGTGATTAGCACTTCAAAGAGTTCCCTTGTTAGTCTACAATATGTATATTATCTCCATATTAACAGTATTCCATGCAAAATTAATAATATTGATTGTAATAATGCATGTCTTCTAAAGACATGCATTGCTTCCAGTACAGATTAAATAATCATAAAAAAAAAAAAAAAAAAAACTGTTCGTGTTACAGATTTTTCACTATTATTTTTTAATTCTGCACTACAAAATTAGTTGAAAATAGTTAATTTCATTTCTGTTACCCCCCCTCCTCCCCCCCCCCAAAAAAAATGTCGACTAGTCAATTAAAAAACTAAAGATACAGTCGGTAACAAAAGTACCGACTGTACGTATAACTTAAACATCAATTTGACTGCTATTTAAATATTTGCAACTCACAAGATAAAAATAAAGATTTTTCAAAGCTAAAATCAAATACTTTTAATAAAAGGTCCCATACATATATTATACAAGTTTGTATAAGAAACAGGCAATTCTTTCACCGATTAATTTAAAACTATATTTACTACAGTCAGTAAAGATCAATAAATTAATAGTAAATGACTGCTAAATTGTGCGCAATTTTAGATGGTTTTATAGTCGGTAACAAAAGTGTCCGAACACTAGCAAAAATTCCTATGTAAAAAAAGTATACTTCATACTGTTTTGTTAAATAAATCCTTGTCGAATCCTGCTCTTAGTCAGTGTAAGAACATGATTCGATAAGGATTTATTTAACAGAAACGTATGAAGTGTACTTTATTTACATAGGAACTTTTGCTAGTGTTCGGACACTTTTGTTACTGACTGTACAACGTTATTCAGAAAGATTTGTTTCGCAAGTGATTCTTAAACGCATTAAAATCCCTTCAGTGAAGGGTCTAAATTGCGATGGCATGTCTCCGGACCACCTCTAGGGGTAAGCCCCAGACCGTCTCCAATTGTCCATCTGCGTGGCACTAGTGCGACGTAAAACCCAACCAACCAACTTAAACGCATTAAAATTACTTGCATTTGACGAAAAAGGACGTTGCTCGCAAAACCGCATTCATGTTTTGTCTTTTTGCGCCAAATATTTGAAAGAATTTTTTAATTTTTTAAATTTTTTTACAGAATTTTTAGTGGGATTATGCTGGTAAATTTGAATGATCTTGTATTACCTATGTGAGTAGTATCTCTGTAATTTTTTCGCAATATTCTGAGTATGCGCTTTGGAGTCCTTCCTTGTTAGATTGACTAACAAAACAGTATTAAGTGTACTTTCTTTACATAGGAATTTTTGCTAGCGCTCGAAAAATTTTGCTGCAGATTGTATTTTCAGGGTTACTACTTGCCGAAGAGTTCAACTTGGTATATCGTATTTCGAGGCAGTGCTTTTCGGATGCAATATTAACCACCCGCACATAATTTTACAGGATAGACAGTATGGAAATACGCCACGTTGCTAGTAGCACCGACTGAAATGGAGCCCAAGCAAACAGAGCTGAGATTGTGATTGGTTGAAGAACCTGCTTATTTATATTGTACTTTAAAGCCATTGGATAGTCACTCTGTATTTGGACACCACTTATGGCTCCGAGTGAAGGAATGCCGTCACTTGTATACGGTCTATAAGTACTCATACCATTAACGGCCTTAATCACCATTAACTTCGACTTCCGGTTCAATGCAAAAATTTGAAAAGCGTCTAAAGGCAGAGTGTTGCTTTCAAAGAAAATTTTGCACGCTGCTGGGAAAAAAGCAGCCGTTTGTTAAAAACGAAATAATAAAATTACAAAAGGGCATTAATTCAAAATAATAATAATAATAATAATAATAATAATAATAAAAGACAACAAAAGCTGTTTTACTGCCTCTTAAAAGCTTCAGACAGAATTACAGCGCCATATTTATGACCAGTACTTGGAAAACTCAAAAAGGGACCACACGTACTAAGCCCCTCAGGCGACCGCCAAAAAAAGCCCCTGCTAAGTCTTAAGAAATGCACTAAAGAAGTCTAGAAGCAAGCAGATTGGTTTAAACCGGGTCCAATCAGAAGAAGACCCAATAAAGAAATTATAAGTGAAACTCAATCACCCAATAAAAAAAAAAATACAAGAAGAAAACCTCTTCAAAATTATAATGAGAGACCTGAAGGAAAATGATAAGAAATTTTAAAAAGAGGATTCTGTCATTTGTCTTCATGCTGACACCATGTGAGAGCTGTTTACTGCCTGGTCGTCATGACTTATGTCATCTACGTTAAGAAGTTGCTCGCCTTTGGGCCAAGATAATATATATATAAATACGTAGAATATTTATTAAGTAAAATTGTGGATTAAGTGTAGATGCTCAAAGAATTGTTCCCTGTCCCATTTCATGCCCTGGTTGCGCCCTAGCATCTGGTGATCTGGTGAGAAAACATTTTATTCATTGGTCAGTAATTTTTTTAAAAATTTGCAAAACGCATGTCAAGCATATACCTGTTTTTAAGTACTCATCTTTATCCCATTTCGATGCAATCAATATAATAGTGATTGAAAAGGTGATCATTGTGATCCCATGCATGTTATATATCTTAAAATCATGAAAATCATCGTTTTAACTAACATTCAAAACTGGAAATTTAATAAAGAAATTAATTGAAATTGTATGAGTCTAGAATTATTTGATAAGAGTAATTTTCCTTATTAATAATCATATTCCTTTTCAGATTAATGTTTACATTCTTAATTAGGTTAATTTTAGGGCATTTCACAGCGCATGCCTAAATATCGAATTGATATTCAAAATGTACTACCACTAAGATGTCACCTTACAGCCACGGAAGTAAGGTAGTTTGATTTTGCTTGTTTCCTCCCAACACACGCTCTGCCATCTAGTACCAATGTTTTCACATTATTTTTGATTGGTTATTTTCAGCTAAAAAATCTGAAAATAACAATGCCGCTAGATGGCAGATGCAACACGTCAGACTTTGCTAAAATGTTGAACCCTGCCTTTATAAGATTTTCAAGTTTTCGTTTTCAACCAGGAGTTAAAGTTATTGGTGAGCACAGCTGTTAGTACAGTCGGTAACAAAAGTATCGGAACACTGGCAAAAATTCCTATATAAAAAAAGTGCACTTAAAACTGTTTTGTTAAATAAATCCTTATCGAATCATGTTCTTAGACTGACTAAGAACATGATTCGACAAGGATTTATTTAATAAAACAGTATTAACTCTGCTTTTTTACATAGGAATTTTTGCTAGCGTTCGGTTACTTTTGTTACAAACTGTAAATGTTATGCTTATTTGTCATGTCATTACAGTCCAGTCTTCTGTTCAGATTTAAGTAACATACGAGATTTTTTTATATTTTTATCTGAATATTTGTTTCTCGACTAGTCTTAGTTTTATTCATGCACCTAAGAAGGAGGATTATGTTTGCTTAATAAATTTCTTGGATATTTATTTACTGTTTTTTCCATATTCTAGTTTTACTACAGTGTTCTCGTAATCTTCTGAAGTCGGTTCATCTCTTTCAGTACGTTTTTTTTAAATTTCTTATCATTTATTATTGAATAAAAATAACCACCTTAAAAATCCATAGTGAGGATAGTAGTGACACTTACATAGAAAAAAAAAGCGTATACACATAGTAAGCGAGAAATTTAAGCTCATTTCTTAGTATAAGCTATAGTTGCTAAGTCTCCCGATTTCGGAAGGAATTCATACCAGAAATTTTCTATGACAACATTCATTTTATTTAATCGTAGAAAAGTAATAGGAAAGATTTCTTTTAAAATATACGGATAATAAATCTGATTTTAAAGAGGAAAATGTTGGCAAGTATGCTGTAAACGTAAGGCACATAGTTTACTCTTATAATATAACCGTAAATACATACAATAAAAGCGTAAATTATAAATATTCCAAAGATTAGTAAATATTACATGTATCGTTTCCGTATTGAGAAGAGCCGCGGTAGCCCGGTCGGTAGAGTGCCGAGCTCATAATAGAAAGATTGCAGGTTCGATACTAGAGCCGGCCAAAGACCGTTGTATAATGGTGGCTGGTGCACGGAAAATTCCCCCTTGACCGCGATTTCCTCCATGTTCCCATCCAAATTACACCTCTTGGGGTCACCCCATCGACTAGATATTAGAGTAGACCCCAGACTAGTAGCCTTCTTGCTCCCGAAGATCACATCCTCACCAATTCATCAATTCGTTCGCCAAACCGACATTCCACTTCCACCAAAGTAAGCGTCTAACCTACTTGAAAGCTGGTTTTCACCAAACCATTTAAAACATACAATAAATCCCAAGAACCAGTTACCAAAAAAGCGATTATCGCCAAATGAAGGCGCAAAAACCGCAGTGATGTTCGCGGAATTTTTCTCCATAGCCAGTATAGGGAATCCGTACTCTACTTCTTTCACTACTCAATGGGGTCACGGAAGCAGGGGAGCCATCCCCTCCGTAGAGTTTTCTTTATTAATATCACATAACATTTTAAACAAATTTAGATAGTTATGCTATGGCTGCTACAGGGCCAAGTGTTTAATTTCCTTTCAATTGAAGAGTTAAATGGATGGACCTGTTAAGTAACATTTTTGAATAAAATTAGAAGTCTGAAAGGACTTATAGTCTTTTTTTAAATATCGAACATTATGTTAAAACAGTTGTCGGCACAGGAAATTATTATGTACATGGTTTCTAGCTACTCTCTTACCTCTTTACTGTTTAATTTCTGAAATATACTAAATTTTCATTTAATATGTTCATCCACTAAGCTGTTCAATTGTATTCTGCACTACTGATGCTTAACTGAACCGTTAATCAATGTCTGTCTGTAGTTCAATAACATTTAAGTTTAAGTAGCGTTGAAGTACAGTCAAATATTAGAATAAATAAATCCAGTAGTTAAAAAATTATCTAATATATTTTTGGTGATAAAAAAAAGAAAAAAAAAAAAGAAAATAGATGTATATGTCAAAGTAATTGATTTAACTTTTCCATAAAATTGTATTAAAGAATAATATTACAGCTAGAAATAAAAGGTTTTATGCTAAAATAGTAATATAATATTAGGGGGAGGGGGAGCTAAGCAAACAAAATTGTTCTTAATATTGATCTAAAGGAATGCATAATTTCACGGGAACATTTATTTATCATCTTGTTCAAAATAATCGTGTCACAATAAAAAATCATGTGTCACAATAATCGGGGACTTTTTCAATAATATTTTGATCCAAAAAATCTTGCAAAACAGATTGATACTGAACAAAAAGGTCAGAATTATTTCGAAAATATTATTTTAATTAATTAAAAAAAAAAAAAAAAAAAAAGAACTTGAACTGTTTTTCATGGTATTTCATTTTTTAAACTGTTTTTCATGGTAATCGAAACTTATATCGGAAATTCTGAAATTTAATTTGACTCTAAAGTTTTCATAACATCACAGTTAAGGGGGTCCGATTATTACGTTTCATTAGTAATAACCTATGCTTTGTAAGTCTTCAAAATTTTTCAATCTGATTAGCAACTTCATTTTCTTGAACTACAATTTTCATGGTGAGAATAGCATTAGATTATGAATAATTTTTTCCCAATAAACATTGCCAAAATAATGTTTCACTTGCCAGGGATCTTTATTTAACCTTCTAATTCTTCTGGTAATAGCAGAAAAATAATAATCCACCCTTAACAAATCAGAGATTGGTTGTTTTCTATTTCTGACACTAAAGTCGGCTAAATGAAGACGTTTCAAAATTCTGTTCTTATTTAACAAATTAAAATTGGGCGGGGAATGGGTGCAGTTAATATATTTTCTATTTCTTATAACTCCAGTTCTAGGCTCGATCAAGAATCATCTTTACTTTCTAATTTAACTTTCACAACGTTAAATAATTTCTCAAAAAGAGTTTTATTTCCAAAAGAAAAAATTAAAAGTTTTTCCTTTCTAATTCCGTTGTAATTGCAAGCAAACGCATTTTTCGGGATTTTTCTAACGAAATAAAGCTTCTCAACAAGCCCAAAAGATTCTATCATTATCACAACACCCTTTATGAACTATATTGACATGTGTAGCTTGGAGGTAAACACTATTTCTTTTGTTTACATTTGCTTCGCAAGGAGAAATTGCCGTGACTACATTAGATTCAATTGTTTTAAGATTTGTCTCATTCTCTTTCTTTAAGTAGAGCCTATAGCATATCGCTATGGAATGTTTACCATTATAATTATTACATTTAATTTTTTTGGACAGTCCAAAATTCGGTGAGAAATTCGGAGACAAAGAAAACATCATCCTTTACTCTTCAACAATTCTTTTTTTTTTTTCTTTATCTCCTGATAAAATGCTACATTTTTCAGAGTCATGATACTTTTTGCAGTGCAAACATTTTTTTACATTTATCATTAGTTGATGAGCGGAGATTTTCGAAAACGAATTCGGCAATTTTCAATCTGTAAATTTTATTTTATTTTTTATTTTTTTTGGGGGGGGGAGGGGGGGGCTGAGTTATGAAGTCACACTATTCGAACATTCTCTAGGTGTTATTTCTTTCTGAAGAAAATCTAATAGAGCTTTACATCCCAAATGTCGTCTTTATTTCTTCTACTAAATTCTAATGTTATTTCTTGAGGGATTGTTTTTAATAAAATCGGTGTTAATAAATTAGCATATGTATTGGGATCTGTAACCAATTTTTCTAAGTTTCTAATTTCCATTTCAGCGGAGTTCACAAATTTTCTTGAACTCGAAGTATCATTTGTATTCTTAACGCTTTGAATTTTTAACAAAGCACCTAAATGCGTGTTTATCAGTAAACATATTTTTCCAAACAGATCCTTTAACACTAGAAACGCCAAAACCGTCTTTTTGACGGTTTTCGTTCCCTGAAATTTAGTTTAGGCCGCCTCATCGTGAAAGCGAACTAATTCGCCCAAGCTTGCAGACTGGAGTAAAGTTTATTGTATTGTTGATTGATTTATTGAGTAGGTTTCAACGTGACGTTAATATTTTTCCATGGGCGATTGACGACGATCTGGGACTTATGTTTATCGGTGGTCTGGAGATATGCTATCACATTTGGTCCTTCCTAGGATGGGATGTTTATTTCATGAATGAAAAAATATTGTGTATGATTTGAAAGTGTTAAAAACGTATTTTGGGTAGGATGACCAAACGTCCCAGATTTCTTCTGACAATCTTCATTTTTGGATTATTGTGCCCAGAAAAAATATTATTTCTTGGAACCCTATTTTTCATGTTTTATTTTTATTTGTCCCCACTTAAAATTTCGCTATATAAAAACATGTTTTTTAAACCATGTCATACATCTGATCTTTTTTTCCCTCTAGAATATGCTTATTGTGGCGAGTAATTTCTAGTGATAAAAAGATCTTCGCGAAAGATTTAAATTTTACTATGACTTTCCCATGAGTGAATCGCAAACCGTCGCCAATTGCTCACTATGCAGAGCTAGTGCGAGGTGATGTTAAACGATTAAACCCATTAAACCAACATTAGCAATGAAAAGTATTACATACCCAGCAATTTGTGAAAAATATGGGAGTAATGGCCAGTCTTTTAAAATTTTTAGAGAATTCTGCTTAAAAATTTAACAGAAAAGTGTATAATCCTGTTTTTATTTATTTATTCATTGCGACGATTAGGTGTGAGGCGATTATTTAGAATGTTTCTAAACTGTGGGTATTGAAAAAACTGAAATGTGGCTTAGACATAGTTATCACATTTTCTGTCGATTTATACGGATTTTTCTAATTGCGGCAATGTACAGTCGGTAACAAAAGTGTCCGAACACTAGCAAAAATTCCTATGTAAAAAAAGTACACTTCATACGGTTTTGTTAAATAAATCTTTATCGAATCCTGTGCTTAGACTGACTAAGAACAGGATTCAACAATGATTTATTTAACAAAACCGCATGAAGTATACTTTTTTTACATAGGAATTTTTGCTAGTGTTCGGACACTTTTGTTACCGACTGCAAACCATCTAAAATAACGCACAATATAACAGTCATTTACTATTCATTTATTGATCTTTATATTGAAAAGAAAAATACTTTTTATACGCGCAGAATGTTAAATTTATCATCGTTACTTTCCCTTTCATTTCTATTTTCTGGTTCAAACGAAAAAAAAAAAAAAAAAAACTCCACTGCATTCGATTATCAAATGCACCTTTCTGAAATCTAGCGAAGATAAGCAATATTTAGGAGATTTTTGCATAAACATTTACATTTGCATAAAATTATGTTAATTGGCATTTTGTATAGCAAAACTTTACAATTATTTTTTTCTGTTAGAAAAATCCTATATGAAGTTACTTATCTGAATAGAGTAGGCTTTTTTTTACGTCGCTGTAGTGCTACGCTATGAGCAGTTAGTCACTGTCTGGGATTCACCCCTATTGAGTAATTTTCGACGGGAGGAATATTTTGACAGGGGTATTGCTCGTCCGTACTTTCTTCAGAATCGCTAGAGCTATTTATTTCATCAGAATTTTGAGAATGGTTATAATTCATGTAATCAATATTATCTTTTTCCCCCTCAGACTCATTTTCTGATAAATCCTACAAAATTTGTAAAATTTCCTGGCGACTATAATAACTTCATCTTCGATCATCCATTAGAGCTCAGTTGAAAAAAGCAATGTGTGAAAGAAAAGTAAATCCTGATTCAACTATCACCAACTGACTCCAAACTTTAGATTCACCATTCGTTACATATATTCACGGAAGAATCGAATTTGCATATTCTTAAATTCTTGTTTTTTTTTTTTCCCACAAAATTCGTTCCGATTCAACAACTTTACGGGATTTCGCCTTCGTTATAAATCCGCATAATACCTTCCTGAATGGTTAATTAACACCCTTCCTGCAACAGAGTAATTCCTCTTTGATTCCTAATTAAAGTACTGTAATTTGAGGCTGAATGGATTTTACGTCGCAATAGTGGTACGCTAGGAATAAATGACGCTGGTCTGTGAGTCATCCCAAAAAGTAGTCCACGTTTTGTTTTATTCGCCGGAAAACACGAGCTCTTACGTAGGCATTGGAAGGTTGCAATTGTGTACGAGATACGGAACGTCATCATGTTGGCGATCTTTGGAGAAACACGCCAAGTGGCACCTTCTACTGGATTTTTTCCGAACGAGAAATCTCGGCACTTCTAGTGTTAAAATATCTAAAGCTTTATCATAATTATCTTCAGTAAATGCAAAACCAGAAATTGCTTTAGCGGCACTTCTGCCTAGAAAGCTTTTCAAATGAATTAATTTCTCTCTTATCGACAATTCTTTCTTTTCATTTATTGCGTTACTGAATTGGCATATAAATTCAAGTCAATTATTGGGATCCAATTAGGTCTCTAAAATGTTATCCACGATTAATTTTAGTAATTTAATACACTGTAAAAAAAATGCAGCCCAAATACAGAAATTCTCTGTAATTTCAGAAAAAAAGTCGTAAAATACGTTTTGTCTACGTAATTTTTTCGTAATTTACGCCTTTTTTTCTGAAATTACAGAGAATTTCTGTATTTGGGCTGCATTTTTTTTACAGTGTACTACTCTCGCTTACTTCTAAATGTGTTATATCAGAAGTAGAAATTACTTTTGATTTGTTTTTACCATTTCTCAATTCTTGGAGTCTTTCATTAATTTTACAGCCGTAAGTAATTATATTATCATCATATTCTTCTGCTTTTTCTATTTCTGTTTCGATCTCTTTTGAACCGATAACAATTTGATTTTTAAATTCGCATATTTTTTCTAATTGGTATAATAAAATTCTAAATCGTCGATAGCTTCCATTTATAGAGTTTGGTCGATTTTATTTAATAATTCAGAAGTAGACGTTTTAAGTGTGGGAAGACTTTTTTTTAATTTGGCTGCTTCCAATTTCAAGAAATTCTAATTTAACGATACATAATTTTATTCGATTGAACTATTCAATAATTTTCAATTCGATTTAATCATTTAAAATGTTAATCGACAATTTAATATACTTTATTTAAATTATAATTTTCAAATCAAATCAAATAGAATCATGCAGTGTTCAAAAATTTATATTTACCTTTTGTTTCCAAAGGCAAGGCTTTTAAAATCGAATAATCTAGATAGGGTTATATCCATTTAGAGGTAATTTCATTATTTAAAAGTTAGAACAGTTCTATAAAATAAGAATAGTTCAGTTTTTGAAATTAATTTAATAAAATAATGGAAATTTTTTTTTTAATAGATCGGGCACATTCTCGATCCAGTGCACCGTAAAATGGAAGTAGAAAACAAATGCTCTTTGAAAACAAAACTATTTTTATCGTAATATAATACTTAATTTGTGCTTCAGCGCTTAATTTCGTTAACAATTTTAAATGTGACTTTAAATAAATTAAATAAATCGAAACTAATTATTAATACAAAAGGAAAAAATATATATGTTTACATATGAGAACACATATTCTCGTATTCATTCTAAAATCAAAACTAAACTTTGACAACCATTGCCAAACACTGCAACTTATTTTCTAAGTAATTCGAATGTGTTTTCAGTGCCACGATGAAGGTAAACTATTTCACAGAAGCTGTTGAATGCTCCTAACAACACTCTCCTTTCAGAGAAAAAAATAGTGAATTTAGAGATTTTTTTTTTTTTTTTTTTTCGCATTACAATTTACAAAAATGCTGACATTTTCTAAAAGTGAAACAAAAAATGTTGACGAATTTATAAATTTTAAGAGCTGAACATTAAAAAAAGAACTTAAATTAAACTGTCTGTAAAATGGCAACAAAGCCATTTTAACGAGCAAAATATCTTCCCTATTAAGACAAAAAATTAGCATTCCAGTCACCTACATGTAGAACAACAGAATAGACCGAAACTTTTCCTGTGCACCTGACACCATATTTCTATATCAAAATAGTGGTGATAAATCTTCTTTAAAAAATCTAAATATTGGCAAATATGCATTTTAAATCAACAATTTTTTACGAAATTTTCTCGTTATTTTATTTTTTTTATTTATCTTCTAAAATTCAAATCTCTTTAGTGGTAGAATTTCTAATATTACAAAATTAAGGAAATGCGTGTTAAAAGATTATTGATAGTTTTGAAAGTTAAGAAATTAATTTTTTATTATAGCACTAGCCGCCTTCGTCGACCAGCTGGTTCGCCATTCTTGAAAAATCTGACCGTACGAAACACCTGCTTGGTGGCTCCTGGGGCGTTTTTTTCCCGTTTCAGGACCTATAACAGCTTATTGACATTTTGTTAAAAAAAAGCTTAAATGAAAATTTTAACCGTATTAAATTCCTGCTCAGTAGCGCCTGCTTCACTCTCTTCCCGTTTCAATATCTAAAACAGCCTGTTTGCTCACCACTCCATCTTTGGAAATTCTGACCGTAGCAAAGTCCCGCTCGGTGGCGCCTGCGGTGCTTTCTCCCTAGGGACCCTATATAGAGAGAGACTGGACATTGACCGAAAGTCGGCCATCTTAGTGCCAATTCGGAGCGATCCCCGTAGAACGTAATGCTTTTTTCTTCGCGATTGACGCTTTACTATACAAAATAAATGAAAGAAAACTGTACTAAATTTGTGCAGAAAGTAATGCAGAATATAAATATGTAATGTTTTTCGTCTTAGAAAAAAAGAATTTTAAGAAAAATGAATTTTGTTTTAACCTGCGACATGATTACTTTTTCAACTCCGATCGGAAAACAGAGGAATTTTTGTTGTATATTTCTATATTAAGCAAAATACGTTGATTGTGAAAGTAATTCTACCTTATTTTTTCTGAGGACATACATTCTATATATAAAAAGTTAGAAATTTTTTTAACAAATATATGGTAATCTTAGTTTTTGTCAAGTAATTCATGAGTAAATGTAAAACTAGAAACTAGAACAGAAATTATTTTTTAAAATTTTATAAAAATATTTACGGAATATTTTTACAAGCTAAAAATACATATTTTATTTATTTCAATTACGCATTATTAATAATAATGATTTAATTAAATAGTAAAAATAAAAATTTAATTAATAATAATTTGTAAAAATATTAACTAATATCTTTAGAAATTAAAAAATGTTTTAATTATTTTATTTACATTTGCTTATTTCATTGATTTTTTAATTTTTTTAGTTTTTTTTAAATATTATGTAAATAAAAATAATAACTTATTTAAATATTATTTATAAAATTTATTATGGCAATTATTATTTAAAAGAAATTTATATTTCATATGCTACCAAATAATATAAACGTTATTTTTTGCTTTAACAATTTATTTAAGAAATCTGATACATTTTGCGTACTAGCAAATAATAAAGAAATTGCAAGCTAAAAATACATATTTTATTTATTTCAATTACACATTATTACTAATAATGATTTAATTAAATATTAAAAATAAAAATTTAATTAATAATAATTTGTAAAAATATTAACTAATGTCTTTAGAAATTAAAAGAATGTTTTTATTTATTTTATTTACATTTGCTTATTTCATTGATTTTTATTTATTTATTTATTTTTTTTTTTTTTTTTAGTTTTTAAAAATATTATGTAAATAAAAATAAGTACTTATTTAAATATTATTTATAAAATTTATTATGGCAATTATTATTTAAAAGAAATTTATATTTCATATGCTAACAAATAATGTACACCTTATTTTCTTTATTTTTATCAATTTATTTTAAGAAATCTGATACATTTTGTGTACTAGCAAATAATTAAAAAATATCTTTTTATATAGTTATTTTAAATATGTATTTTAAAATATATCAGAAAAATACATTGAGAATTAACATATTAAATATATTGCAAAACAGTACTTAAAAACTAATAGCTAGAAAATAAATAATGTAATTAATCTCATATTTAGGAAATAAATACGTAAAACAGCATACAATAAGAGAATTCAAAGTATTTAAAGCATGATATAAAATAAATAATTATGCATTTTTATCTTTTAAAAGTATTCTAAAATTAAAGCAATTTATCTTCCAACAAAGTAAAAATGTAATAAATAAGTTCTTTTTTCGATTATGACGTAAAATAATCGAAATTTCTTCTCAGCGTAATGATAAGCAATGGAGTAACTGGCACTAAAATGGAGAATTTCGTCAAAAAGCCGGCGCGCCAATGTCCAGTCTCTCTATATATAGGGTCCCTATTTCTCCCCATTTAATTACTTACAATAGCTTGCTCGCTCATAGTGCAAATAGCTTTGAAAATTTTAACTGTAACAAATTTCCCCTCTTTACGTTTGCGCCCCTTTACGTTTCATGATTTAAAACAGCTTGTTTGCTCACCGTCTTTAAAAATTCTGATCGCGGCAAATTCCCAACCCGGTGGTGCCTACAGTCTCCTAATCTACTGCCTGTAAGTAATTTAATCATAATTAGAATTGGAGATATTGAAATATTAAAATATCAAAGCGCCATCTGGCGACAGAGATTTGCAACGTATACTCTTGAACTCCAATTCAAATAACTTTTAAAAGTGATATATTACTTATGAAATTATGTTAATTAGAAGCTGAGATACAAAAGTAATATAAACATGGTTATAAAAAAAATGTGTCTGACTTATTCGTGGTTTTCTCCGAAACTTGCGTCTATGCCAAAGCTAAAGTTCGAAAACACTAGGATTTTAAAATAATATCTTCCCCTTTTTTTAAACTCACCCCTTCACAATTAAAAGATCCTATATAAGTATAACTCTTGAAGTATTTATGGTATGTGGTTTATCACATGTTAGTAAAATATACGTAGACTTAAATTCCACTGAAAAGAATATATCAGTTACAGGCTGGACACAAGAAACCAGTAAATTATCAATTTCTAAGTATTGTTGGGAGAAAAACCATAATTTAAAATTTGTAAATAATAAAATAATTTAAAAATAATTTTCAGGCCAATATCTACTCATGAATTCGATTTCTTTGAAGCTTTTTACATCTATAAAACCCTTTAAAATATTGCTAATTGTTATTTTGCTGAAACCCATTTGTCTGATTGTTAGAAATTTTACATTCAATCCAGATTTTCTTAATTTCTTCTAAATTTTTCACAACTACCGTTTCTAAATTTCCTATTGGTTAATCCCTCTCTTTCCACTAAATTCTATTAGTTAACTGAACAGTCGCAGAATCTGATTTAATTCTTACATACAGGAGTACCACCTTTCGTTTCTTTAGGCACTGATAAAGGTACGTTAAATGCTATCGAAACAGCTGTTCCATGAATTATTTCCATGAACCATAGTTTTATAAATATTAAATATTGAATTGTTATTTCAAAAACTGTGAACTGTAACCACTAAATATTGTAATAACTAGGGGGCCCTGCCCCCTGCTCACTCCGCTCACCAACCAATACATCCTACAAGAAAGCCAACGCACTGACTGAAAATGAGATACTGACGTCACGTTCTATCGTCCTCCTTCATAAACAAACCAGTCCCACTAGTATTGTACTTGTACGCACTATGAACTAAAATTCCACCGTCGGTAATCTGTGGCTTCCTCGCGTTCGTTTGCACGTGGTTAAGAAAAATGATAGCTTTTTTTTTTTTTTTTTTTTTTTTAATTTTATGATATTTAGTTATAATAAAACGTCTTAAAAATGCCACATAAATGTGTGGTGCCCACATGTCGCGGTAATTATAAAAAAGGTCCGCGAGTAAAAGTTTTTAGCTTTCCACAGGATGAAGGACTCAAAAGAAAATGGATATGGAACATCAAACGAAAAAATTTCGAGCCAACAAAACATTCTAAGGTAAGCCAAATTCTTTAATTATTTCTTTAAGAATTTAGTGCAAAATCACCCTATATATTTTACACAAATTTATAATGTCTTTATTTTATGATTTAAATTTTATAACGTAATATTATACTAAAAAATTAAAGTAATATTAATGTAATAATACCGCTGTATGATAATAATTAATTATCAGTGGCGTCGCCAGAAAAAATTTCAGGAGGGGGCAAACTTCAAATTGCAAAACTTCAGCATGTTTTTACAAATTCAAATGATTGATTAGTTGATTGAGGTGATTAAAAAAGCCAGTGTGTGTAAGCATTTAATGGGACAATTTCTTATACATGTAATTTAAGCTACAACATTTTATATATAGAAATTATACAACTTATTCTAAACCAACACTAATCCGGAAAATGTACTGTCAAGTCGATTTAAAATCTATTTGCAGGGAAAAGTTGGAGACAACCTATAAATGCAAGTCGAGTGGGTTTGACTCTAATTGGCTCTATGACATAAATTTTATTTGGTTATTTGAATTTTAATGACACAGCTTTAAAGTTTTAATTGTAATTTTTTTAAATAATTATTTATTTATTAGAATTTTCCAGGCGGGGCCAATTGCCCCCTCTTGCCCCTTTGTGCCGACGCCCATGTTAATTATCTTATTGTATAAAGTGATATAAATTAGTAAAAATAATTTCTTTATAATAGCAGTCTTAAAGAAAATTTTGTTCAGAACATTTATTAATAATTTTGTAAAATGAGATAAATTTTATCTAGGTGTTAAAAAATATAGTGAAAATACAAATTGTTTAGAAATTTGCCTATAAATAATAAGTAATCGAAGCTTAGAAAATAATAATAATATATAGGTATAATAATAGCAATAAATACTTTTGAATATTTTTCAGTAAATATGTTATATTAAATTATGATAAAGTAATCTTTTTTAAATCTAAAAAAAAATGTATATGTCTTTGTAGAAGTACATGTATATTATTATTATTATTACGATACAAAGTATTTCTATTTCTTATAATGTTTATAGATTTTTTCTTTCATATAAATTATTTATTTCTGAGAGAATACACTTTTAAATTTAATTTCAAAAAAGAAAAAAATGTATTTAGTAAATATTTTAAATTAGGCAAATATTTTTTTGAATTTCCTTACTTAACAGTTTCATTTAAAAATAAATACTGTTTCAAATTATTATTCTAATAATGCAAAGTATGAATTGAAATATAATTAAAATGTATTACATTTGAATGTTTATGGAATAATCTATTTGAGGTATTTATATATTACGCATGTTGTTTAATAAAATTTGAATACACAGATTTTTTCTAAATGATTTGAATATAATTTTAATGGAAATAATCGGGAAAATAGAAATTATGACAACAGTAACAAATAATAATAATAACAATAAAATGAAATGAAAATAAATGAATACATAAATAAAAATCCATGTGATTTAAATTATTAGTTATGTAAAATCATTAAGCTAATATTTGAAATTGCAAGAATCTCACCAGTTTTAAATTACTAATGATAATCATGGTAATGTTAAAAAAATATTTAAAATATATTTTACATTAATATATATATATATATATATATATAAATAATGAAACCGTGCATTTGTACTATTTTATTTCTATTAATTAATCCTTTTATCATATTTTATCATAATTTATCATAAATACCAATAAATATTCAAAAGTATTTTTTGCTATTATTATACCTATTTATCATTATTATTTTCTAAGCTTCGATGACTTATTATTATAGGTAAATTTCTAAACAATTTATCTTTTCACTATACTTTTCATCACCTAGATAAAATTTATCTTATTTTCGAAAATTATTAATAAATGTTCTGCACAAAATTTTTTTTAAGACTGCTATTGCGAAGAAGTTTTTTATGCTATAATTCAATATTTTTACTAATTTGTATCACTTTATACATTAAGATAATTAATTATTTTCATACAGCGTTATTATTACATTAATATTACGTTAATGTTTAGTATAATATTTAGTTATAAAATTTACATCATAAAATAAAGGCATTATAAATTTGTGTAAAACATATAGGGTAATTTTTTACATTAAATTCTTAAAGAAATAATTGAAGAATCTGACTTACCTTAGAATGTTTTGTTTGGAAATTTTTCCGTTTAATGTTCCTTTTTTTTTTTTTTTTTTTTTTGAGTTCTTGATCCCATGGAAAGCTAAAAACTCTTACTCGAGGTCCATTTTCATAAAGCAAGCTACCTTTTTTTTTTTTTTTTTTTTTTTTTACGAAATGAACGTTACAATATAATAATAATGCACGTGCAAACGAACGCGAGTACCGATATATGTATATATGTGTGTGTGTTTACATATATTGAATACTTACACACCCATTTTTATACTGAAAGCAATAGAAAAAAAAATATATCATCTTACACAAAATTCTTCATTATAATTAAATAACAGTAATAATTTCTAAAATACCTTTAAATTATATTGATAATTTAACTATAAAGGAAATATTTCATAAACATATGGATAAAATTTTTGCTACAAGACTGTTTCACAATCAGTTCTGCTTTATATTTAAATAAATTTATTGAATTTTTATTCAACGTTTAAACACCAAAATAAAAAAAAGGAGGGAGGCGCGAGATACGCTAATGCTGTATAATTTGAAATATAAAAGAATTTTTTTATTGGCAATATAAAATAATAAATGAATATTTTAAATTTTTGAGAAGAAATTGACTTAACGTATTTATTTTAGTTTATTCAATAATATAATTTCTCTCTATCAGATTTTTATACGTTTCACAATGAGAAAAGAATATAAAAATGCTCAATGATCGAAGTTAAAGGTTTAAATCCTACAATTGCATAATCAATATTTATTAAAATTCTCCTTCTTTCTTCTTAAAAATAACAACTGTCCATGTTTTATAACACTGGAATTAACCATCGCAACGAATTTCTTTTTCACTTAAGAACGGAGGTCCATTATCGTGACGTCATACACCCTGAGCGGAGGCTTTCTTGTAGGATGTGTTGGGAAGGTTTCGCCTCCCCCTACTCGCTTCGCTCGTTAACCCTTGGGGATTCTACCCGACTATTCGCAACTTTGCCTTCCGTTGAATTGGAATATTAGTAATACATAACACAAGAGAAAAGTTTAACAATATTATAGAAATCCACCATATTTGGTATCACATTGAAATACATAATATTTAATATTATATCATTTATAATATGTGAAAGATCTGCTTTGACGTTCGACAATTTAATAACAATTTGCCATTATTTTGAGAGAAAACATATGTTAGAGAGCTAGACTCACAAAATAAACAACGATAGCGCTAACTTTTTTGAACAGAGAGAAATTCTTAACAGCTAAACCATTTAGCGTTACAGCTTTAGTATATGATTCACTTGTTAAATTTTTGTCACTGTTTGACGATGAATTTTCTGCGTATTATTGATTAATTAAAGAAATTATGAACTTATTTTTTCTAATACCTGTATTTTTTACTATTGAATATTTTTAGTTAGTTTAGGACAATATGTAACACTCTGCATTTATTTCCAATGTACCAGCTAGGTTTAAAATGGTGCTTATAACAGTAAAGATGCAGCTTTTTAAAGTGCATTTTTTCAAGAATATGATTTAGTCAGATACGTTGAAAATAAATATCTTATGTGATTAATGCAAATATTTTAAACATTTCATTAGTAGTAGTAGTAGCAAGAAATGACAATTTCTTTGAGATGGCGATTTTACATTGTCCCCATTTATTGTATTACACTTTGCATTTGCCAAGATGCCCGCTAATATCTGATTTTACCATTTAATTTCTTAAACTACATTAAATACTAACAAGGAAACATTTAAAAGGTGTCTTCAAAAAATATTGAAAATATATGTGATTCTTCTCTTCATAAAACAGCAGGAAGTGAAAAAAATTATCAGCTGAAATGAATTACATCGACCACAAAAAAATTATCAAATTAAGCATATTTGGCGATTTAGTGCTGTTAGGCGTTCAGTTCACTCGCACCGAGGTTGCCGTGTACGAACAGAACCGTGTTTTGTTTCTCCGCCAAGTACTCAAAATCAATCGCCTAACAGTGTGAAATCGCCAAATATGCTTAATTTTGATAATTTTTGTTGTCGCTGTAATTCATTTTAGCCGATAATTTTTCCACTTTCTGGTGTTTTAGGAAGAGTAGAATCACACACACACACACATATATATATATTTTTTTCAATATTTTTTGAAGACGACACTTTTTGAATGTTTCCTTGTAAGTTAAATCGTGGAAAATTTTTTTTACATTTTTCGAAACCTACTGATAAGTGAAAAATTCATCCTTGATTGTATTGTAAAAACGAATTGCCGATTTGAAGTATTCGAGACAGACCATCACCATTCATAAATTGGATGGCTTTTGAATATTTGTTGACAATATTTTCTGAATAAGTATTGATGATGGCTCCCGTATACTTGTTGGCGATATCTTCCGAATAATTATTATTGTTGGCGATATCTACTGGATATATATTGATCATGTTATCTTATTAGTTGTTGGCGATATCTCCTGAACGTGTGTAAATAATGACTTCTGAAAAGTTGTTGGCTACATCTTCTGGATATGTACTGATTACACCTTGATTTTTTTTACATATATATTATGTAATATTGAATTTAGAAAATAAAAAATGCGCGTTGAGAATGAAATATAACGTTACTGGATAATTTAATTTAATTTAATTTAATTTATACAGACATCAATGGTATAGGAAAAAATACTTTAGACATTTTCTTTTTAATAATAAGCATAACTAAAAATATATTTTTTACCTGGAGACATTTGGTACATTTTGTACATTTAGAACAAATAGAAAATGTTTTTCTTTTTTCCCCTCTTGCATTAAGTTATAAATAAAAAAAAATAATAATAATAATAAAAATCGTTAAAAAAAATTAAAATCTGCCAGTGGGGTCCTATACAGCTGTAACTAAAGTATTTTAGCAATGCAATTACTGCATGCCTTTATATGAAAAAATAGACAAAAAAAAAATGTTCAGTCGTATTAAATTAAATTCTGTTTCCTGCAAAGTTTTATATCAGTGCTTAAAAAACAAAAATAGGTTGCGGATTTTATTATTATTATCATTATTATTGCACTATTTTATGATTTATCTCTATATATAAGGCATGGTTAGAGTTAAAATGGCTATTGTGGTTGCGTAAATGAACTCCTTGGCGAAAAATGTACGAGCTTCTTCATTTCTAAATTTTAAAAATCGCTAAATTGGTCATAGCAAAGATCCATCCTTTTAAATATGTTTTCAGTTAAAAAACTAAATCTTTATATAAACTAATATAAATTTTTGTCTCATAAATTCCATTTTAAAAATTTCTGGGCTTAACCTCTAACTCTATACCAATAGTTGTTTAACATAATCATGGTATTCATTACTAAATCTTTTTCGCCTAACGTTAAAATAAAAACTAATAATATAAACTAAACTAATAGTGTAAACTTAACTAATAATACAAAATAATAATATAAACTAATAATATATACTAAGATAAAATATAAACTAATTTTCATTTCATCTTCATTAAATTTTTATTTAATATTTTTAAAATATCGGTTATTTTCAAATGTTTCACTATTCTAAATAATTTTTTTCATCTCTCGAGCATCTCAAAGTTGCCAATTTTTCAATTTTTTTTTTATTTACACCATTGATCACATTTTAATTTTCCCGAGAAAAGTCACGTCAGAGACAGAGAAAAAATCATAATAATAGAAACTTTTTGTACTGTGGCAAATAGAGTAATTTTATAAACTCGACGTTTTTAGTTAATAACTTCGTTAATTAAAATGATAGAAATTTCTAAGCAGCTGAAACGCCTTCCTTGAAGTAGTCGGAATACACTGATGTATCTGATGTCGCGGAGAACCCTGCTGAGAACCCTGTATCTCATGTCGCGGAGAAAAGGCTGTCGCAAACAAAAAATTTTGACGCCAGCGACAGTTACATTTTTTTTTTAATATATAGAGAAAATCGGTTCATTACATGTATTTCTGAGTTTACACAGAAATATATGTAATGATTTTGACGAAAATTTGGTATTGATGGTTTTTTAGTGTAAAAAATCGATTAGTCTTATCCTCATCTTCAGGATAATTCACATTCGCTGTTAACACTTCATCCGCCGTTTGAAACATATGGCAGAAACTGGATTTACTCAGAAATATTTGTACTGATTTTGGCGAAAGTTTGGTATTAAAGGTTGATAACTCGCACTCGGAAAAAATATACAAAAATTAGGTTTCTTTGGAAATCGTTGGCACAATTAATTAAAAAAAAAATGTTTCGAGGTTCTTTTATCTTTGTTTTGTTTTGTTTTAGGTGAAAAACATATCTGACATATTTTCTACCTCATATATATCATATATTAGCAGTCGCTGGTAACCCGTGCTTTACCCAGAACAAAATGTAGCAGAAACTTAATTTTATATTATACTGCTTGAACGATTTTAATAAAAACTTATAGTTTGATGTTTGAGATGATAATTCGATTGGAATTTTCTTTATGTTTCACTGATATCTTGTGCTCCGTCCGAAGCAAATAAATAATAAGATGTATATTTCTGAAAGCCAAACACTGTATCTATCTACGAATGATCTTTAAAATAAGACCGAGTGAACTCGGTGAACCAGGTATTAATTCATCTAAAATAAAACCTACTCGATTTCTAATTCTCTTCCATTAGTATCTTATCCTAATTAATATGTATTCTAGCGTTTCCAATTTGCACCGGAACTGAATATCAATCTACCACAATAGACGTGATGCGAGAAAATCGTTCCAAAATATAGCTTGGTATGAAATAGCAAAAACTCCATTGTAAAAAAAAAATGCGTGATGTAGAATGTGTTAACTAATTTTTTTTATTTTTTATTTTATTTTATTTATTTTTTTTAATTATTATTATTATTATTATTTTTTTTTTTTTGCAGGGCATTGTTATCAAACTACAGAGTCGTAGCAGCTACAACAAATCTTAGAGATGAAAATAGAATTAAAGGCTTTAGATCCGGAGATTATTCTATACATAAGGTAAAATTACATTCTTATTTTCATGCATGAGAATAAGTCATTAAGTAAGTCACAAATGCATACGGCATAATGTTAATTCTTTCCTAATCTTCTGTGACTATCTTAATGATTTTTATGTTTTAAGCAAATATTTTCAAGTTTTCCAAGTGAATTCAAAAGTGTTAAATGTGATAAAATGTTTAAACAACAGGTGAAAATAGTTTTAGAAACAGGTTTATATAGTAGAAATTTTCGTGTGAAGGGGAACTAACACCACCCTTCCCCAATTTAAGTATTGCAGGTATATTCATAAAACATTCAAAGATATTATTATATAAAAATTATTTCAATTTATTCTAATAACAGCTGCCCACACCATTTACTGAAACTTATTGGGCAAATTTTGAGCAGCCCTGTATATTATGTATAAATTTTAAACGTATCAAAGAATGTACTTAAACTTAGCACAGAGCACATACACGCACAAAAATGAATGACAATTTAAAATACATCGCGAGCTATTTCTAAATATAGCCCTAACGTATTAGATTTCTCTGTGCGGCTCTGTAAACGATTGAAAAATATTTTTAATAACATACTTTGTGATAAACATGTATGTATATACTTTTATGTATATACAAAATGTATGTCAATTACATACTGTCTAGTGCAGTCTGAATATTTTAAACTGCACTTACCACAAAATTTCCCCATTGTCGTAATTTATTTGAGTAATTTTGTTTGTCCTTTTACACAAATACTTTTTCTGATTTAGATAAAAGTTTTTAATAGTATCTCTGCATGATAGCAGTTTTAGAATACCAGGTTTGGACTTTTTTATCCTTAAGTTATGCTAATAATAGATTCAAAAACACACACTCTGACCAACCGTTGAAAATTCGATTTTCTTATTCTGTATATTTGAAAACAGACAAATATAGCAAAATCTCAATTTCGAAAATTAGACCTAAAACAATGCTTTCTGTAATATATATAAATAAAAGCCATTAAAAATAGGTAGGTTTTGCAATTTTTTCTTTCTTAAAGGGTTGCATGGGTTTCGAAAGCTTAAAAAAAAGCATATTTTCTCTCATATATATATATATATATATATATATATATATATAATACATTTTTTTATTTAAAATTTTGAGCATATAAAAGAATAACATCATTTAAGAAATATTTAAAGTTTTCATTAAAAAGTTTGTAAAATTTAGCATATTGTTTTCCGAAGACCCTTCAGAATAGCGGTAGACATAATTTCTCAAAAACTAATGCACTGATCTTATTGAAATTTTACACACTTCCTCAAAAATAAATGATTTGTGCTTGAACGAAGGATTTAAAAAAAATTGAAATTTGAATTGTTGGCAGAGTTGAGTTGCAAAAAGAAAAATCCCTCGTTGAAACACTCGTCAATTCCGTTTTGAAGAAATGTGCAACGTTTCTATAAGATTGGTGCATTGGTTTTTGAGAAAATGTGTCCGCCGCTTTACTAGAACCCGCCGGCTAAGTATTCCAAAAATTTTAATGAAAATTTTATTAAATATAGTTTAAATGTTGCTTTTTTATATGCTCAAATTTTTGAATAAAATATTTAATTATTATAAATAATAATAATAATAATAAATCGAAAAATATGTTTTATTATTTTTATTTGTTTTCTTTTAGCTTTCGAAACCCATTCAACCCCTTAAACAACTTTAACCATAAATCGAATAACAATTAATTAATTAAATATGTTAAATTAAACTTGCAAAATATATCGAAAAACATTTAGTAGATATTGGTGATAATAATAATTTTATTTAAATCAATACATACATATATTCTGTCATAAAAATCAAATTTTAACACTGTTTATAAAATTTCAACAATAAATTATCAAATTAATGTAAATCCGCGATTTTCACGAAGTATTCTACGAGGGCTATCCTGAAAGTAAATTCTGTTAAGCAATTAAGCAAAAAGAAACCTTTAGAAAAACACTTTTATTGTATAAGGAAGCACAAATTATTTTTTAACATAGTTGCTTCTATTCTTGAAACACTTTTCATAGCGGTGCATGGGCTTTTGTAAATTCTCGTCGTGAAAGATGCCGCCTGCGTAATAATAATAATAATAATCCAAGTGACACAATTCTAGGAAAAAGTGAATGAGAAATTAGAGGAAAATGCATCGACATTGTCGTAATGGTGAATCTTCGGTCCTTATTAATCTTCTCTTCAACTTTTTTAAGCAAATCATCATCAATGATTTGCTTACAAAATCTTTGCTGATCAGAGACGGCCGCCCTAGTCATTCTTCATCAGAAGGATTTTTACGTTCCTCATTGAAACTTCACACCCATCTCTTTACTATCGAATCCTCATACAGTTTCATCCGTAAACTTCCAAATTTGTATGTGAATTTAATTGTTTTTATGCTCTAAGGATTCCGAAAGCGAATGACAGACTAATTCGCACGAGAAGGGTTGTTCCCTACAAACATGAGTTGTTGGGCCATCAACAACTAATGGTTCGCGAGGTTGGCACTTGATTAGTTGGGATAATTGTAGATGACGCAACATCTTTTTTTTTTTTTTTCTTTTGTCCCTTCCGTTGACATTTTATTTGTTGGGGTAGCTATAGTTTTCCCACTATAGTGAACAACGTTATGAGTCCAACAATAATTAATGTGTTAAATTTGCATGTAACGGCTCGTTTCTAACCATTGAGTAACTTAAATATATATATACATATACTTTTATAGCACGCATTAAAATATCATCGAGGATGTTTATTATTCGCAAGAAAGTATAAAAGCAAAAAATAAATACCAAAACGTATTGCCAAAATAAAATACTCCATATAGGCTAACGGTTTGCCAACGATTGGGCCATCAATATAGCGAACGGCCATTTATAACCGTTGCCCAACAAAAAACCGTTGTTTCAATGTTGAACCATACAAATTTTGTTTGTAGGGCTATATTTTTAACTATTTTAAACTCTATCATGCAGCCAATGCAAATAATTCACACTGCAAACAAAAGGGTCTTAAAGTAAGACATAAAAACAACTGAAACGGCATTTAAGACACGTAAATGTCTTAAAATGTACCGTAGACGTTATAGATATTTTAATTTAAGACAGAAATATGTCTGAAATATCAATTCAGACACAAAAATGTCTGAAACACGTAAATACGCGAAATTTCAGACAGCAAAACGTGTTTGAATTTTCAGACACTTTAGAAATTCAGACACTTGCATTACTTAGAAATTTTTTCATATCGAATCTACTTTAAGAAAATATGCTTATCCTTCTTCTTTCTACTTTCAATAAATATATTATTATTTTATATAATAAGCTGTTAAACCACTTAAATTATGGTAGCTTTATGAAATTATATTTTAATGGAATAATACTCTAGGGATGTGAATGATATTTGCATGCTATTATCTTTAACACAATTCACAAACAACATATTTAGACACAAAGCTTATTTTGTTCAAAAAAAAAAAAATCTTTGTCTTTAAATCATAAATAATTTGTGCTTATTTTTTTTTCTTTGTTTCTTCTTATAATTATTCATTTAAAAACTTTTTTCTTTCACAAATTCTCCTACATCTAAATGTAAAACTACAAATTTTAACGTATTTATGATTATAGTTCGTTTTTATTTAAATACCAATTTAAGGAAAGAAATCCTTATCATCGAAGGATGAAACCTTCACAGATTTAATATACATTATTAAAAAATTCTGGTCCTCTAAATATGAAATTTAAGATAATATTTATTAAGTTTAAGATACCATACTATCAATAGTTTTGTGGCAAAAAATTAGAAATAAAACATAACACTACAATTAGTTTCACGAATACTGCAGTATATTATATCATAAAAAACAGCATTGTTGTATTCGACGGTAGCGTGATTGGTAAATGCGTCACTCCGACGATGCTTGGCTTCAGGTTTCGGTTTCCTTAGACAGTGTGAGTTCGAATCCCAACGCCGGAAAATGGGACTTTTTTTTTTCTTCTTCTTTTTTTTTTATATAAATATTTCGTCAATGCTCTAAACAATTCTAAGATATATTTTTAGCAGAAAACCATAGTCGCACGTCATATTTATTTATTTATATATTTATTTAAAAGCCTTAAAAACGGTAGTATTTCTAAGCCTAACATGGCGGTGTTTTTAAGCCTAAAGCATGACGGCATTTTAAGACCCTTGCAATATCTTAATTTCTGATGCAAAAAGGTGTCTTAAAAAGTAAGACATTTTTTTTTCGCTTAAAAAATGACCATCCATTTAAGACACTTTTTAAACTAAATTTAAGGAATTTACGTTTACAGTGCAGCGATCTACAAATAACTTCAGTTGTTTGCCAGTGAATCAGCAAAGTGGACGTTGATGCCTGAAAGTACGAACGCTTCTGCGGCAAAAATTGAAAACGGAAATTACTTTTTGGATTGCTCTCGTATTTTCAAATGATAAATATTTTAATTGATTGTGAACAATGATTGATTTTCATGGAAATAATATAGGTAGTGGATGTGCACATCCATGATGAATATGACATGTTCAGATTCAGAAATGACATCGCTCTTATACGTGTGGAACCTCCTTTTGAATTTAGCCACAAAATTCAGGCTATTGACTTACCTGCTCCAGGACATCAAGCACATGGAATGGCTTATGCATCTGGTTGGGGTCTCACACAAGAAGGTAATATATATATATATATATATATATTTTTTTTTTTTTTTTTTTTTTTTTTTTTTTTGTCTTTTAACTAATCCAGTTATTAATTATTTACAGCTTCACTTATTGCCCATTGCGCAGTACTAGTGCGACGTAAATCCAACCAACCACACAGCTTCACTTATGATATTTTTAAAGGGTTTATTTGTCTAAAATTTCCATTTACCTATATCATTATTTTTTACCTTAATCTATACGGCGATATATGGAATTAATTGCGATCAATAATTATGTATCTCTCTAGCACTGACACTCAAAAGTGCAAGATAAGGAAGTAACCCGTAAAAAGTCCAAAAACAAAATTATAAATTCATGATTTCATCACAAATAAAAAATTTGGATGTTAAAGTAGAATTTTTTTATCAATCCCAAAACGCATTAATATCTACTAACGCTAGATGAGAGATTAAAAAGCATTAATACAAACTGAATAAGCGTGAAAAAACGTAAATACTTCTTCAAAATTCCTTTATGTTTCTTTTCGTCTAAAACTAGGATTGTATTTGTGAACTCTTCCACTGTATTTACTTTAAAATTATAGACTATTAGAATTTTAATGGTGATTTTATATCTATAAATAAATCGATGAGCTATCTTTTTTTTTTTTTTTTTAGTTTTAATTTGAAAAAAAATTCAAAAAATTCCTTTCATCTCTAGAAGCCATGCATAAGGCTAATTCAGTTACCTGTATCATGTTTCCACGAAAGTAGATTTTTTTTTTTTTTTTTTTTTTTTTTTTTTTTTTTGACACGACATACATATAAAAAGGTCAATATAAAAATGACAATTAAAATATTAATTGCAATATTAATATGAAGTTAATTATAAAATCTTTTCGCTAGACTTTAACTGAAATTATAGTGTGCAACAAACTGAAATCAATTAGCTTATCGTAAATTAAATAAATCTTTCTAGAAAAAAATTAAACTTTAATTTAATAATTAACTTCACAAAATTAATATGAAATTAATTATAAAACCATTCAGCGGGACTTTCAGCTAAATTTAAAATAAGTCACAGAGTGAAATCAGTTAGCTATTCTCAAGAGAAATAAATCTTTCCAATACTTTTATCATTCAATTTTTTTTTTTTTTTTTTTTTTATGGTTATGCTTATCTTTTGTATGCCCTTGTAATGTTAATTTGGAGAAATGATGTCTAAGTTGGCTAGTAGTGTAAATAACGTCACGCACCAAAACTTGAAGTAAATTAGTCATTTTAAATTTCGGCTAATTACTTCCTTGGTTTACAGATTAAAAGGTTTCAAATACAAGGGAGGGTTGAGTGAAAAACAAAACTCAATTATTTTAATTAAATGAGATTAACTTTGAATAAATATTTCAAATATTTTACGCTCATTAATATTTGCAGAGGATTTTATAAATTTTCTTTTAGATACGCATTCTCGAAATATGAGTGCTTTTCAAAAGGTTATACGATTTTTTCTGCTAGGTCATAAGATAAAAAAATGGAATATTTTTGCAAAATGTTTTGTGTTTCTTTCAATATTTTAAAATAACTCATAGTAAGTTTTATTTTTCCAAGAAAAAATATTCAGGAATAAATTGTAGTTTTGTTAGAAATTAATTTACTATCAATCACAGCACAGAGTATGCATATTTACATGCTGGCAAAACTCATTTTTATACGTATTATTAAGTAATTTATTAAGTAGTTTCCAAAACAATTTTGACAACTGAAAATTCCATGAAATATTGTCACCTTTTATGTGTATTTATTCATTTATTTATATTTTTTATTTCTATAACCTATCTCTGTTAAAACAAATAAAATTAACAAATTATGATTGTAATTTAAATATAAGAAATAAAAAATCTATTCTACACAAAATTTTATTTCGGACAAGATGCCTATCCTTTTTCTTTAATTGTATGCTGCGGGGTTTCTTGCATTATTAAATATATTTATGGTAAAGACGCAAAAGAAATAGTCCTCTCGTTCTAATATGTATGACTTTTACAGATTTTAATTTAGTAAAAAAAGACATATATTCCTAAAAATTTTTCGAAGCTTTTCTCCAAAACTAAACGAAAAACAAACAAATATATACAGTGGATTGGCGTCAGTGCTGTTCTTGAACTTGATAATTGAATCAATTTGGGAAATCTTGTTGCTTTGTTTGGCGTGTGTATGTCTCTTTGGTGAATTGTTTGACTAACTATTCTTCGTTCTCATTCTTTTCTTCTACTATCAAAAGGATTATATATATATATATATATATATATATATTTTTTTTTTTTTTTTTTTTTTTTTTTTTTTTTTTGGCAGATATTTAAATTCTATATGGCTACAAAATTGGTATTCATCCAATGGTTAAATTTCTCTAAAATTGTGTTAATGTCACAGTTTGATGTAATTATTCAGTATAGTTTATATGTAATTATTAATATAATGATTCTCTTGATTTCAAAGTATCAAATGCGTAAAGAATAAAAATAAAACATGGTTTTTCATTTTAAAAAGTGAATTTGAGTTCCTTTGCAATGGTTACAACACACAGAAAGATAAATTGGTCACAGTGACCTGGCAAAATGCTCTGCAGACAATATAGAATTGACTAACCAAAATAGGCAACTTCAGTTAAAAAGTGTAGTAGCTGAACTAGTAACTAAAACAATACCCAGACAAAGGCTAGTCGACAGTCAGAATTATCTGACCAGGAAGATTAGATAACAACCGCAGTAAAGCCGCTATCAAACGAAAAACCATACGATAGTCTTTAGAACAAAATACCTCATAAACAGGTTTCTTATGCGGGAAACGATCCAAATATGCCGTTTGATACAAATTGTCGAGCGTATGTTCGTCAGTCACGCATTTTCGACTGTTTAAATCACATACGGTAGTCTTTAGAACGAAATCCTCCAATCAGAGAATAGCTATTACAGAACATCCTCTATTCTTTTCCCTTTTAAACATCCTTGGGAGGGGGTATAATAGCCAAATGTTGGGCCCGTCTCTTCCTTTTCTGGATTTCGTTCTTCCGTTTATGCTAAAAAACATCCCTACTGAAGTCGTTTGGTCGCTTTTGAAAGGCAATAGCTTATATTTTAGAATATATCGTCTTCCGTCTGATAGCACCTTTACTAGACAAGGCAAGTTAGTCAGAATATACAGTTGATTAAGAAAGTTAGTCAACAGATCCCAGGTATCTGACTAAGCAAGCTAGTCAATCTCCAATGAATATTTGAAGAGGCAGGATAGTCAAGACTATTTGCCTGACTAACCTCTCTGGTAATATTTGAAGAGGAGAACTAGTTTCTCTTTGATTAAGCTGCCTCATAATATTTGTGAAAGAAGATTAGTCCGCAAAAAAAAATATTTGACTAGCCTGTCTCATAATATTTGAGACAGATTAATCAAAATCTTAATTGATTAAAATCCCTCATATTTTATGAGGAAGACGCCTCATGCTTGTTTGCAGAGGCTTTTGTAAAAGCATTGTTATTAGTCTTAACCTCATTACTTTTGTAATTGTTTAATTTCCCCCCCACCCACTTCAAGGTGTTCAACCTTGAAAAAACATTTAAAGAACTTTTCTGAAAACATTACTTGTCCACCATTTGGAATAAAATTCTCATAGCTGCCAACTTTTTCAATTTATTCCGGAATGTTGTTAACATTCGCCCTTTTCTTCATACCAAATTCTTTCTAGAGAAATTTTCTTTAGCATGTAATTACAATTAAATTGGAAGAAAATTACTCTTCAAAGAATATGATTTGAAAAAAAGGCGGTACTAACAACATTCCGAAATCGATTAAAAAAGTTAGCAGCTATGAATACTGGAAATTTAACAGACCACTGAAACAAAGAAATGTCTGGTTTAAACATTCTTCCCTATATTTATTTATCATTAACACACGCATTTATCCAACACCTTCTTATCAAGGCCTACTAAGAAGATTGTGGCATCACATGATTTAGGCCACTTTTTATGCACATCCTCATATATGGATTTAGAAATATATTGTTTTCTCCTCGGTGCTTTCGTTTTATACGCTGTAGTCACAAAAATAAATGCAAACTTTTTTTTTTTTTTTAAGTTCCTTTTTTAATATTTAAGCCACCTGAATATATGCATATATTTTTTAGATAATGGATTTTTTCCATCACATTAAAATTATAGATAGATAGGACGATACAATGTATTGATATAGACAACTTAAACAATATAATGTACTAAACTATAAATAACATCGAACTCCAAATTTCAGGTCATTTAAAGTTTTAAAATCCTAAATATTAATGATATATTTTTTTTTCTTTCAGGTGAAGGTGGACATAAAATTTGCATTAAAAACATTTTACTGTATATAATAAGTTTTTTTTTTTTTTAATCAACTCTGCACATTTTATGCACAGAGAAATTTGAATATATACAATATTTTACAAGTATTTGATCATCCAAAATAACTCTCAGTTACCTGATAACATTACTTTCAACATTCTTTAGATCAAGATATATTATAGGCTTATTTAAATAAGATTTCTCCATTGAAAATCTAAGTAATTAAAATAATACATAAAAGACAAAAATCAAAATCAAAATAATTTTATTGAAAATTATAAATATGTTTCATATACATAAAGAAGATTGTTCTATAATTTACATAAAAATTAATCATAATAATAATATAAAAGCACAAATAT
Source organism: Salticus scenicus (assembly GCA_963930645.1). NCBI lineage: Eukaryota > Metazoa > Arthropoda > Arachnida > Araneae > Salticidae > Salticus > Salticus scenicus. The sequence continues at coordinate 17,823,836 of OZ005651.1, read as the reverse complement.
CATTAGGTAATAAAACGTAATTTTTTTATGCCATGGCTTTTGCAATACGTCTCAATTTTTTGTTAGTAATTATTTGGTAACTTTAAAAAACTTAGTTATTTACAGATCCAAATAGCTCTCAAAAAGAAACGAAACAAATGGTAATCTTTCCACAGGACTTTGTCTTCAGGTACTTGGCTTTGAAAGATATGTGCCAAACGGTATCTTCCCAGAGAGCACATAAAGTGTTTCGTCCCCCTCTCAAGGTTTGCGACTGCTTTTGTTAGAAGCTGTTAGGGAAAAGAGGGATAAAGCCTAGCTATGGCAGTCTGCACTCCTCATTTTTATTCGAGCATGTTCCCTCTTTCGTTCAAGATTCAAGATAAACTGTTATCGGGCAATTATTTGTACTATAGGGTGAAATTGAAAGAAGAGATATATTTTACAATCCTTATATAAGATTTTATATTCCTGAAATATTTATTCAATATAGTGAAGATGTATAATAGTCAAGATTTTAATAATAATATTTAATTTTAATGAATTTATTTTTGCTTCTTTATTGAAAGATAAAAAAAAAAAAACAGAATCTCTAACGCACTTAAAATTGTACATTTTGTTTTCTCCATAATTACCTTTACAAGTTTATAAAAAATAAATACATAAACTAATTAATTAAATGATTAATTTGAAAATTAAAATAAGGATTTTAATTTTCAAGATTTAAACAAGATTATTACTCATTGTATGTATGAACGTATGCATATCGATGCTTTTAATTTGTATCAAGATAATTTTAGTACCAAAATATTTTTTTTATATTGGAGATTGTAGGGATAAAAATTAATATATATGTATATACTATAATTATTATTATTAACTACTTTACTTATTAAAAATGAAAATTTTTTATTCTTCAATTAGTTTGTTTAATAAAACTGGTTCAGCTTTTAATTAAAAAATCTGTTTTTAAATATTTTTAATATATATATATATATATATATATATATAAAGCTTTTTTTTTTTTTTTTTCGGCTTCTAATAGAAAAATCTATTTAAAAATATTTTTAATCACGAAAGATTATTTTCTATGAATAATTATAAAGGAAAGCTAGTTAAATAATTACAAGATAAAAAGAACTTTTTATATACCATGTTTTAAATTTTCTGTTGAATAATATAAACGCTACCGAAGGCAGCGGGAACCCGGAGCAATTGGATAAAAGTATTAAAAAAATTCATTGCTATCGTGTTTTGACTTATCATAAAAGTTTCAAATGGCTATCTACTCGGGAAGTTAGTTAAAAATTGATTGCAAGCTTTGTACTACTAACGCTGCCGAAGGCAGCAGGGTCCCGAAGCAATTGGTTAAAAATATTTTTAAAATGCATTTTCACCGTATTCTGAACTATTCTTAAAGTTTAAAATGCCTAGATAGTCGGGAAGTTAGTTAAATAAACTTTCTGTTGAATCATATAAACGCTGCCGAAGGCAGTAGGGACCTGAAATATTTGACTAAAAGTATCAAAAAATGTATTGTCACCGTGTTCTGTGCTATCCTGAAAGTTTCAAATGTCTAGCTAGTCGGAAAGTTAGTGAAAAATCGATTGCAAACTTTGTACTGATAACGCTGCCGAAGGCAGCAGGAACTCGAAACAGTTGGAAAAAGGTATTAAAAAAATGCATTTTCACCGTGTTCTAAACTATTCTGAAAGTTTCAAATGTCTAGCTAGTCTGGAAGTTAGTTAAATAAGTTTTCTGTTGAAACATATTAACGCTGCCGAAGGCAGCGGCACCTGAAACAGTTGACTAAGAGTATTAAAAAAATGCATTGTCACTTTGTTCTGAGCTGTCCTAAAACTTTCAAATGTCTAGCTAGTCGGGAAGTTAGTTAAAAATTGATTGCAAGATTTGTACTAGACAAACAAACAAACAAGAATCGAAGTTAATAAAAAAACATGGTAAAATGTTCTTTAATGAAAACTAAAACACTAATTTATTTAGAAAATACAAATTATGATAATTAAATTAATTGAGGCTGCTTAGTACTATTTTTTGGACTTTTAATTACAAAGTATGTTTCAGTGGCTGTTAAATTTTTGCTTACTGCTCGTTGTATGAATGTACACATACACTTTTACCTAATATCAAACTATTTTTAACATTTTTACTTTCTGAACACTATAGTGAGGAAAGTATTGTAATCATGTCAAAAATCCGAATTGGAGATTTTGATGTTTCTATACGTTTCGAGGTCCCCTGAGTCCGTTTCCACTATTTTTGAGATGATGTATGTATGTGTGTGTGTATGTGTGTATGTGTGTATGTATGTGTGTATGTCTGTGAGTGAGCACGCTAGCGTCTAAACGCTTCGTTCGAATAAGCTGAAAGTTGGTACGTATAGTGTAAGTCACCATAGTACGAACCCTATAGATTTTGGTAAATCTAGCACTTATAGTTTTTTTACAGGGACACAAAGAAAAATTCTTTATCATTATGGCCTATGGGAGCAAAATCTTAAAAGTGCGATAGCATCTAAACGCCTTATTCAATTGAGCAAAAACTTTATACACATATTATAGGTCACAGATACTCAATCTGTATAGATTTTGGTGAATCTAGCACTTATAGTTTTTTTACAGGGACACAAAGAAAAATTTTTTATCATTATGGCCTATGGGGCCAAATTCTTAAAAGTGTGATAGCGTCTAAACGCCTTATTAATCTGAGCAAAAAATTTGTACACATGTTATAGGTCACATTTGCACCAACTGTATAGATTTTGGTGAATCTAGCACTTACAGTTTTTTTACAGGGACACAAAGAAAAATTCTTTATCATTATGGCCTATGAGACCAAATTTTTAAAAGTGCGATAGCATCTAAACGCCTTATTCAATTGAGCTGAAAATTTGTATGAATATTATAAATCACTGTTGCACTAACTATAAGCATTTTGGTGAATCTAGCATTTATAGATTTTTACAGAGACACAACGAAAAATTCTTTATCATTATGATCTAAGGGCTCAAAGTTCAGTAGCGTTAAATAAAACCTTGTGTGATATATGGAGAAAAATACTCAAACACTCTATTATGGTTTTCTCTCTTTTGTTTGTTTAGCAACTCCTCTTTCTTTATTTTATCTACAAAACTGTTAGTTACTCAATGTTCGGAAAGTCGAGTGGAGTCACTCCAGATTTTTTTTTTTTAATAGAAATTACTTAAAATTTAATAATAATAACAATAATTATAATAAATCAAATTAAAAGCTACTTTATTTATTACAAATGAGAAATTTTAGCACATAAATTAGTTTAATTAATAGAACTATTTGAGATTTTAATTGCAAAACTTAATCATTAATCTTTTTTTAAGAATTAATTAATAATAAAAACCTAGAAAATTAATTTAAAAATATGTAATTTTAATAATTAGTTAAAATTACTTAATACTATTGTTTCGCTTTTGTTGGAAAAATTTCTTTAAAAAAAAACTGTTAATATTAAAAGTTTTTTTTCTTTTTCTTTTTTCTATAAAGGTTTATAATTAAAAGCTGATTAAAAAATATCTAATGCGACATTCTAATTAAAATCTATTTTAGTTATTAAAAATACAATTTTAATAATTAAGTAAATTGTGATTGCTTACCATTGTTTGGACTATTATTACAAAGCCTATTTCATTGATAGAGCGGTTCTGATTTCGAAAATTATAGACTGTGCCGGATTGGAACCCAGGTTTTCTGAAAGTCGCGCAAATACAGAGTAGGGCTAGGGCCCTTTAGAAAGAAGCCCTCTGGAATAGCATTTTACCCAAGGGTTGGGTCCTCGATTTATCAATCGGTTTAATTCCTACACCATCTAGAAGGTATTTTTAACACGCTTTTATTAGCTTCACCTGTATGTATGTTTGTATGTGTATGTATGTTTGTAACCGGTCTGGGAGCAAACAAAAAATCTATATTGTAAAAAAAGACTTTCCCTACGTGACCGCTGTGGCCGTGAGGTAAAGCTCCGGGCTACGAACCTAAAGGTCTAACGTTCGAGCCCAGTCAGGGGAGATTTTTTAAAATCGGTTTTTGTTTAATTCTAAATTATTTATTTCTAATTAATTCATTATGTTATTTATTCAGTTAATATTACGTAATTTCTAGACTTTTTTAAAAATTAATTATTATCTTAAAAAAGTATAATATACAATTACTAATTTAAGAAATTTTATTAATTAGTATTTTCAAATAAATTTTACTTAAATGTCATTAAATTTGTAGTAATCAAAGTGTTATTATTAAAATTTCAATTAAACGTCTTTTCGTTTACGCGTCTTTTTACCCCAGTCCCTTGAAAGACGTACAAATGGTGCTTCACTGTAATAATAATAATGAAAAATTCTATATATTTAAAAATAAATACACATATTTGTCAGTTTACATGATGATATAGAAGTAATATGCATAAAATACGATGGATAAAATTTACATCGTTGACACCAATCACAAAATTCTTTTTGTGATTGACCTGAATCTCATTTGATTGACCTGAATTTTTGCACACGACTGCATAGTCGATGACAATACTACATGCAAGTATTTCCAGGCTCTTATCCCATCAGGGGCAGGTTCTAAGGGGGAAAAAAAATCTAAATATGTAAAACTGTATCGTATGTGGCACAGGATTTGGCCGTATTTGTATAACGTTGAGTGCCAACAATTTCAATTAATTTTTTTTATTAAAGATGTAAATATTATGGTGTGTCACTCACACGATTTTTTCTTACCTTGCATTTTAATTCTATAAAGACAGATATTTTGTGTTTTTCAGTTCACATTACAATGAAAGCGTGTTCTTTAATTTTTTAAAAGTACAATTTTATTAATGTATATATATATTCATTAAATGATTGCACTAGTTTTATGTGTGTATATATATATATATATTATGTATGAATATATTTTCTAATTGAAAAATAATTTAGTTATTAAAAATATGACTTTTTAAAAGTTGATTGTTTTATACAATTGTTTGGGCTTTAAAATGAAAATTCTATTTCAAAATGCTGTTAAACATGAAAAGATTTTTTTCATAGTTGGTTATAGAAATAAGGAGCTAATTAAAATTATTTAATTTATAAAATATAATTGTAAAATATAATTTAATTATTTAAAGGTAAATTTTAATAATTAATTTTGCTGAGATTCCTAAAACTGCTGTTTGGATTTTTAATTGAAAAGCCTATTTCAAAAATTTTTTTAATATAAAAGTTTTTTTTTCTATGAATGATTAAATAAATAAATAAATAAAAACTGGTTAAAAACCGTTTAATAAAATAATTAATTACAATTATATTTTCTTAATAAGTGAATTAGTTGAGATTGTTTAATATTACTGCTTAGGCTTTTAATTGAAAAACCTATTCAAAATGCTTTTAATTAGGAAAAGTTTTTTTTTTTTTTTTTTTTTCTATTAATGATTGTCAAAAAACGATGTTATTAAATTTAAATAGTCTAACTGATAAAACTATTTTTATATTGAAATATATACATTTTTCATAATTAAATTAGATGAGCTTGCCCAATACTACTATTTAGGCTAGTGATCGAAAAATCTATTTCAAAAGACATTTACTTAAAAAAAAGGAAAAAAAAAAAAACATTTTTTTCTATCAATTTTTATAAAACGAGAAAAATATAATTAAAAATATCCCATCAAAAAATCTAATCAAACACTAACTTAATTATTAAAAAAATTATATATTATATTTATTTAATATTTAAGTTGATTGAGTATTTTTTTTTTTTAAACAATATATTGGGTATTTAGATGAAAAATTTATTTTGAAATAATTTTAATATATATATATATATATATATATATATATATATATATATATATATATATTCATATGTATATGTATATGCATATGTATTATTTCAATTTTCAATCCAATAATAATTGTATTACTGCAATTTTTAATTCAATTAATTATTAATATTATTATCTAATTAAATTTTAGCCTATAATATTTTGCATTTATAAATGGATGTTTGTTATACCAACTCCATTCTTGTGGAAATTTGTTATGCTGGTATATTTATTTAACTTTTTATTGCTAAGTATTATAATGGTATTAAATTCTTCAATATATATATATATATATATATATTTATTATTTCTGTGAATGATATATAATCCATTTGGTAAGAAAAGGAAAGAGTGAAAACTAAGAATAGTCAGTCAAATAAATCACCACAGAAACTCACACAGGCCATACAAAGTAACTAGCGATCTCAAATTGATTTAATTTTTAAGATTAATAATATTACTTACTTTAATTTTTAAGATTAATAGTATTACATACTTTAATTTATTAAACTATGACACCTGTTATGTATATATATATATAAATCTATAATAACAATAATTACTAAAAAATGGCCAATAATTACAAAAAAAAAAAAAAAAAGAAAAGAAAGAAAGAAAAAAGTAAATAAAAGAAACTAGTAAGTAGAACAGGTAAAGCGGATACTTATCAAATCTTGAAAACAGATACGAAATATCAACTTTGAGCAGTATTTTTTGAACGATCCTTTGCTTTTCTAATAAAATTTTAAACTTTAATCGATTTTATATAAGATATGAAAAAAAATGACTAAATTACTTGTGAAAATGATATCATTAATGCATTTGAAAGTAATCAGTTTGAATTTGAGAACAACCTTAATATTAATGTTAGTTGAATTATGCATCCTAGTTGGTTATTATTTTTGATAGTTATCAATTGACAGTTGCAAACGTTTTACGTAAATGAAAGTTAATTTTGTATTCCATTAAATATTTATAAATTAAAGCAAGTTTATTGATAGTAAAAATATCAGTTGATTTTTCTGGATTTCATTCATATATACAATTGTAACGGCACAGACTGGAACCTATCTAAAAAAACGAAAAGTCAAAAATCTCTTCTTGTTGTATTGTTTTATTATTATTTTTGAAAAACATATAAATAACATTAAGAAAAAGCAGTTCTTCCAGCGGTACCTAGACTCGATGCCACGTCGCGTTATGAGCTTTGTTAAGAATGTGATTTTCGAATCCGTGTACGGGAACAAAGGTAAGGACCATTTTAAACTAAATTACTAAAAAGGAGAAAAAAGTAAATCTGTTACTCCCTAAGAGGAAATGACTTCCGTGATTAATGAGAATTTCCCCATCAGTGCAGTGTGGACCCAAATCATGGCAAACCACTGAAAATTGTAGGAATAGCACCATCTTTAACAATTAGTTTATTTCGTGGTACTTGATATAACTTTCCTTCTTTATCATCAAAATATGTTATTGTTTGTATAACTGCATCTGGTTTAAAATGAAGCTCATAAAACTTAAAAAAAAAAAAAAAAAAGTATATCAGGACATCACTAAGAAATACGTTATATGAGGTGTAAATTTCACCTCATTGCATAGGTTGCATTCAGTTAGGAAGTTGCATATATCATAGATGGCTTCATTGGAAATCAAATAAATCAATGAGGAGACGAAATATTCTATCAAAACCCTTTCTTAATCTATGCTTGAATTATTATTTATATATATATATGAAAGCAGGGCAGTTTGGAATCACCTTGGAGAGGCCTTCATCCTGCAGTGGATTGATAAAAGCTGAAATTGATAATGATGATATATATTTTCATATTGCACCATACTTTATAATTCATATGATTACTTTAGAAAAGCACGCTCAAGATTTTTTTTTTTTTTTTTTTTTTTTTTTTTTTTTTAATCGATCTGCTTTTATTCATTTTTTTAATTGAATTTTTATTATTTTTTAATGAATATATCGCTCTTAGTACAGTATTGTAAAGCACATTTAAAGTTGATAACCATATTATAAATGCTATCTTAATAATTTATGTATGTACAAACAAATACAAAAAGTCCAATACAGTACAGCATATGGAAAGAATTTCTTTAAAGTGCCTTTTAACATATTTATACTATACACTAAACATAAAAAAACTTAACATGCGTTTTTTAGATGTACGAAAGCATGACTTCTACAAAATAGTATGAAAAACATTACTATTTTGGGAGCAGTCATATAAAAAAACTTATATTATAGTGTTATCAGTAAAAATGTTTAAAAATGCATTTTCATTTGTGTTATGCGATATATATAGTATATATAACTTTTTTAACCATATTTTAGGACGCTTATAAACAATATTCATGCCTAATTAAATAAATTATTTTAAATTACTTGTTGTAAATTATAAAAAAGTGTTATTGTTAAATTGGAAATATTTAAGCTATCTATACCATTAATGATAAAGTACTATATACCTTGTAAAGTATGTGTCTTGATGCTATTGTGGGAGGTGGGGGGGGGAGAGATGTTACGCATAAATCACACAATTAACGCAAAAGTAAAGAGTAAAATGAATTTTAAATCTTTTCTCGGGAACTATATTTGACAATTTATAAGTAAATCATTCATAATTATCAGTTGCAAATTACTAACATATATTTAACCCACTATGTTTAAAATTAGCATATGCTGTAGCCATTACAAAATTTTCTTCTATATTATTTAATACTAGTATATAGCCCCGTCAAAAATGACGGAATGTGAACGATAAATCTTGAAAACAATGTTTAGATCATGAAGATTACCACGTGATCATTCAAATGTATTTTCAGTTTTTGTTTATAAATCAAATGTGTTTCGATATTTTCTAATTTTCGTTCTGAAATTAAAAAAATTCTACCCGATCAATAAATATGAATGACAATAAAAAAACTGCTGGTTGACAAAAAATATAGGCCCGAAAACACAACAGCAATAACACATCCCAGTGTTCCGTTAAGTGCTCTATTTAAAGTCCTCATAATAAGAATAATCTAGTGTGTCACTCACACGACTTTCTCTTACCCTGAAATTTAATGCTATAAGTACAGGTTGGAGATTAAGAGGTAACAATATTCATGCCTAATAAATTATTTTAAATTACTTGTTGTAAATTATAAAAAAGTTTTATTGTTAAATTGAAAATATTTAAGCTATCTATACCATTAATGATAAAGTACTATATACCTTGTAAAGTATGTGTCTTGATGCTATTGTGGGAGGGGGGGGGGGAGAGATGTTACGCATAAATCACACAATTAACGCAAAAGTAAAGAGTAAAATGAATTTTAAATTTTTTCTCGGGAACTATATTTGACAATTTATAAGTAAATCATTCATAATTATCAGTTGCAAATTACTAACATATATTTAACCCACTATGTTTAAAATTAGCATATGCTGTAGCCATAAAATTTTCTTCGATATTATTTAATATAATAGCACCTATCTGTTACAATGCACAAAAATTTAATCAACACATCTTCTCACAATTAAGAATTTAGAAGCTAATTTAACAAATAGATGCTGAGATACTATAACTATCTGGAAATTTACAAAAAGTAATAGTAGAGCGGCACATCATCTGATGTACACACAAAGTGATTCGGCATAGTTTTTGGAAAGCTAGTTCGGCATAGTTTTGGGGATGCATAACATACATCTTAAATATCAAATTAGGTGCCTATACATATCATAGAAGCTGAGGTATGGCTCTCCTATAAATAGAGAAAATTGCACCATGCCAACGTCACCTGTCGGCCGACATGCGTCCAAATTATATCAGCATAATAGTTTATAAAGGCTGTTGCACATATCAAGTTTAGTGCATTTATATATTACAGAAGCTCAGTTACAGCATTTTCTTAAATATGGAAAATTGCAACATACTGGCATTACCTGTTGGTTGATATGCACCTAAGTTGAATAAACATAGTCTTTGACAATCGACTACTTGAACATCAAGTTATGTGAAGTTATACGCAATAGAAGCTAAGATATAGTCTTTCCTTAATTGTGGGAAATTGAAGCATAGTAGCGCCACTTCTTAGATGATATGTACCAAAAGCTATTCAGCACGAATTTATGTGAAAGTGCATCCAAATATAAACTTTTGTACAATTCTGTTCATTATTTTGTGAGATACAGCACCCAAAACATAAAATTTTTATTATACACAGACAGACATCTCCTAAAAATGGTTTTATCGAGTTTAAGGAAATTTCAAAACATGTAAATGCGCCAAAAGCCAGAAAAAGATAATTTTCAAAAACCCAGTACTTCATTCTTATATACAGAGAAGAAAATAAAAATGAATTTTAAGTTATTGGGAAAATAGCGTATTCAACTAAGCGTATACAATCTATTACTTAATTTATAGAGCATAGTTAAAAGAAAAAAAAATTTGTTTAAATTGAAATAGCAAACAGTTCATAAATTTACATGTGTTAAGAGTGAAACAAATAACATGAAATTAAGTACATATTTTTAACAAGATATCTTTTGTTTATCACAAATACTTAATATGCTGCACATCAACAGTTTGATTTTGAATCGAGAACAGAATATATTACCTAATAATTTAAACACATATTATTTTTGATTAAATTTGTTCTGAATATATATATATGATATGAAATTTTAAATAAATAAAAATATCAACATTTTGTTACATTCATCAATCATTTGTATGAAACAAGTAACATGAAGTTGAATATATATATATATATATATATATATATATATTTACCACGATATCTATTACTTATCGCTAATAATTAATATACAAGAACAATTTGACTTTAAATTGAGAACAGAATATAGTACGTAATATTAAATTCATATTATTTTTGCTGAAATTTGTTCTGAAAAATTTGGCACCAAACGTTTAATAAAAAAAAAGTCATTTTTTATTACATACAATTATCAACCATTTGCCAAAAATATTTAAATTAAAAAGATATATTTATTTATTTAGAACTTGGAAAAAAAAAAAAAAAAAAAAAAAAAAACATAGAACAAACACCAGATAAACGAGGAACCTTTTAAATTTTTTAATTTATCTCATTAAAAATTTTAAATATAAAAAAAAGTATGAATGTTATTCTTTATTGTTCTGAGATAAGATAGATAAAATGTTGCAAAGGATAATTTAAAAAACACACCTTAGAATTCGGAGTTACTACAAAATCCCCATGGATAGCATTTTTCCATATCTTTCTTAAATTGTCATTTGGAAATCCAAAAACATTCTGAACCGCCTTTAGAGAAAAATAAAGCGTTATTATTCTGTGTATAAAAATATTAATATGAGCTTGATGTTAAAAATATATGTAAATAACTATAGTTCAGGCAAATTAAATATACTTATTTCTATAATACAACGATATATAAGACTAAGATTTATAATAACGTATTTTAAATTTTATACATTTTAAACAACTTTATAAATTAAAACAAACTCTAAATACGATTCCTATTGTTAGAAGATTGCTAAAGCTTAGAATTCTACAAATTTACAATTTACTACTCTAACAAAGGTTAAATATATATATATATATATATATATATGCATACAATAAAATAAAATATTTAGTGCTTACATTTGGCTGTAAACTCGATTCGCTGATTATTAAATATCTCTCGGTCTCTTTCTAAAATGAAAATTATCACAAATATGGTAATGAAACATCAACGAAGCCACGATTTCAGATTTCTAATAAGTATTCGAATTTCGAATTCGGCGATTGCACTATCCCGCTAGATTCAATGGGTTAACTAACCTAACTTGTCAGTAGGAGACAAAAAACAAATAAACAAACAAATAAATAAATGAATAAAATAATAATAATAACATTACTCAACCTTTTGACCAGCCAAACAATTTCTTCTTACAAGGGAACTCTTTGAAGTGCTAATCGCCGATTTTCTTGAAAAAAATTCTGGCATAAGATTTAATCATGAATAGCATCTTCCTAAAATATTAGATGCTGAGTCGCAATAGATAAGCTATAAAAAATTATTAAAAATGAAAGCATGTCTGCAATATTTCCAAAAAAGCACCTGTTTGAAGACTGCATTCTTCGGAATTTCATTGCAATGAAGATTTAATAGATGTAGATGTTCTTCTTTCTATTCGATAGCCAAACGAACTCCATACGCTGTCGAGTACTTGAGAATTCAGAATAAATAACAAAAACCAGATAATTTACCAGATTGAGACTTACTTAGACAAAATTCTAAATAATATTTATTATTTCAATTAAATAAGCTGTGTCAAGCATTAGCGCCAAACTTTTAATAACGATATTAAAAAAATATATGATCAAGACTTTTATATAGATTTAAATAAAACAAAAAAATTATATATTAAAACACAAAGCTTTTTTCCTTTTTTTTTTTTTTTTTTTTTTTTTTTTAACTAAAATGAAAGCGTTTCGTATCCCAACACATTTTTCTTATAAGTCTGATCATTTTATTGGGCAGTACGAACCTTCGACGAACAAGCCACTCCACAGAATATGAGTTGTGTGGATCCAATATCTCATTAGAGCTACGCAATGAGCAATTGGAGACGATCTATGATTCCACCCCAAATTTCATGCTGTTTGTTGGTTAGGTTTAACGTCGCACTAGTACTGCACTATGGGCAATTGGCGACGGTTTGCGATGCACTTCTGAGGATGGTCCGGTGACATCTGCAGGTGATAAATGATTGCATTCTGCGTACAGTAGGTAACAAAAGTGCCCGAACACTAGCAAAAATTCCTATGTAAAAAAAGTGCACTTCATACGGTTTTGTTAAATAAATCCTTATATAATAATGTTCTTACACTGAATAAGAATAGGATTCGACAAAGACTTACTTAATAAAACCGTACTAAGTGTACTTTTTTTACATAGGAATTTTTGGTAGTGTTCGGATACTTTTGTTACCGACTGTATGTTATTTGTTTTTAATGTATACATCCGATTTGTATATTTGACTCGACTCGACATCCCCCTCCCACTGTAAATTTCGTCGAGATGAGGACAGATATAACATAACCGGATTGAAATACAAAAAAAATAAAAAAACACCGGGGGGGGGGGTCAGCTGGGGAATCGAACCCATTCTTTTACACTTGAAGGCGATTAGCAAGGGTGACATACTCATTCGGCCACGGAGGGTCTGCATTCAGCATAACAATTATTTTTAAAACAACAAGATCTCGCAGTTAATAATTCTATAAAAATCCCTATGAAATTCATTGAGCAACACTAGTGCGACGTAAAACCCAACCAACCTTGTGAATTTCTAATGCATATTTTTACAAAATTCTTTATATTATTATTCGTAAACATACAGTCGGCTGCAAAATTATTCGAGCACTAGCTAATAATTCCTATATTTAAAAAGTACACTTAAGACTGTTTTGCTAAGTAAATCCTTGTCGAATCATGTTCTTAGACTGATTAAGAACATGACTCGACAAGGATTTATTTAACAAAGCTGCATTAAGTGTACTTTTTTTTGGCAAGGATTATTGCTAGTGCTCGAATAATTTTGCAGCCGACTGTATATAAAATAAATTGCCAGTAATGTAAGAAGCCATAAAGTAGTAGTTATGCACATGTTTTTCCAATTTTAAATAAACTCTCCGTGAAGAATCAAAATTGTAATAGCGCGTCTAAGGAATATATCCCAGACTGTCGCCATTGCATAGTTGTAGTGCGAATTAAAACTTAAAACCTACCGAACCTCAAATATAATAAATAATTTAATTTTGATTTATTTATTTGAGTGTTAATTTCAATCAACTATTCTAATAATCAAATGTTCAATCAAGTATTATAATTCATATTGGTCGCCAATTGCCCATTGCACAGCACTAGTGCGACGTAAAAAGTACCCAATCAACCTATAAATTAGATTAGTTTTTAAATCGTCTGCAAATTTATATAAATACACATGCCGAGAGCTTATGACATTAATTTACTACAGATTATATACAAGCTGGAGTAATGTAAAAGTAACTCTGAAATTCAAATTGCATTATTTTAAATAAATGCAATTTTGAAACATTAAATAAAATAATTGAGATATATTGGATCTAACATAAAAAACATAACGTCACTTTTTCTAAATACAAATTTTTAGATTTCAGAAAATAGCTTGAGTGTCGAGTGGGTTTTAACGTCGCACAATAGCAACGCATTTGGAAATTAAAGACGGCCTTATATTCACACTTAGGGATGTAACGGAAACACGACATTTTAATTCTGATCCTATGTGGAGGGGATTGCTTCCTTGCTTCAGTAACCCCTAGAGCGATAGAAAATACTACCCTCCTATACTTAAGTTCTTTGGCATCATTGAAGGAAGGTTTATGTGATTTGGCGATGACTTGTTTCGTATTTGGCGTTCAAAGCGTAAAGTTTGATACTTTTTTGTGTCGTCCCTGTTGCGATTCAGCAGCTAATATTTTTACCAGTGAATTAAGTGCAACATAAATTATATTCTGTTATTTTTTGAAGGAAATCGGTGATTACCACTTGAAAGAGTTCCTTTGTTAGTTGATTGAGAAGATTGGAGCAACGTATTTTTATCCTCTCATTTCACTAACCAGTCAAATTTGAGGAAAATTAAAACTGTACCAGGGAAACTAGTCGTCTGATAAGTTTTAGAGCCAAACTGATCATCAGACGAAACATTATTAAAGATACATGGTAAAATAAAACGACTTTTGTGTCTGATGACTAACTAGGATTCTCATGCAGTGTTCTGATGGTTTAAAATTTTGCGTAATTTTGTGCAAATTTTCAACGTACTAGGAAAACGTGTACTATCACAGAAATCTCTTGACAAGTTTTCATTTTTCATTGTTCTGTGTGCATGCAAAATTTTGAAAATATGTTTTACACATTTTAAAATTTTTATTGTAGTATTTTTAAACTTAATGCCAAAGAAGAAAAAGAAAAAAGAAATTTAACTTTAGTATAAATATATAAATAAATGTTTAAAAAAAAAAAAAAATCTGATTATTCACATTTAAATATGAATTTCAATTGGTTACTATATAAGGAAAGGGCACGTAACGTCACTCGCAGTCAAATTATGGGTAAAGTGGCAAAACATTGGTATTTCCACCAATAGATGGTATTCCAATCTTTGCCACTCGAGAGTGGCAAAGATTGATTGACGGAGCGTTTGTTTGTAAACATGCCCTTTCCTTATTAATGATATAAATATTTTTCGCACATTTTCTTTTTATTTTATTTCTAGAATTTTATTATTATTATTATTATTTTTAACTTGATACCAAGAAAAAAAAAAGGGGGGGGGGGTTAAAAGATTAATTTTGGTCTAACTATAAGAAAATCGTGTAAAAAAAAATCATATTATTTAAAATATAACATCGCGTTCTTTTTAAAAAGGTTAAATATATTCATTTCTTTCTTTCTTTCTTTTTTTTTTTCCCAACTTCCCAATAAAAGTATCTTAATTTGTTCTATCTTTCCTGAAAAAAAAAAAAAAAAAAAAAAAAAAAAAATTAGGTCTCTCGCCTTAGTAATAAAATCCTACAAGTTTTATATAAGTTCTGATACTGAAATTTCAGCGGAAATATTTTTCGTACATAGGGTAAGATATAGTGTTCGATATGGTTCCGTGTTTCTTACACGCAGGTCCCGTAGGGAGACGCCGGCACCTCACAGGAGAGGTACATCACTAACGTTAGTATGTCTTTTTTTTTTTTCTTTTTTTTTTTTTTTTTTTTTTTTTTTAGTAATTTGATTGGTTGATATCGATATATCTCTTCATCTGTTAAGTGTTAAAAAAAATTATTTGTTTGTTGCTTAGTTATACAGTGTGTCCTAAAAGTCCCAGTACTCTAACTTAAAGAACTCATGTCCAAGATATATATATATATGTATTTTTTTTTTATTATTATTAAATTTTATCGTCTGCTTATCATTACATCGATTATTTATTTTTTATCGTTTGCTTCTTTTCTCGTTCAAGTTGTGTGAGAATAAAGTTTTATGTTATTTTGTTCTTCATAGTGAAATGAGTTTATCACGCATTCAGAGAATTGCGCTGCTTGGGGCTTATTTTGAATGCAAATCGTATGAAAGATGCAAAGATGTTTGGCGATATAAATATACAGATGATGCAGTATCGAGTACAAATACGTTATATCAGCTCGTTCGACGATTTTGTAATACAGTTTCTTTGGAAGACAAGCACAGGAGTGGAAGACCTAAAGTCGTTACACCAGCCTTTCTTCATACTCTCAACGAAAAACGTTGCAAACTCCTGAAAAATCCGTTAGGTGTTTGGTACAAGAAATGGGTACATCTCGTAGATCAACACATAAGGCTTTAAGAGTTATGGATTTTTGTGCTTTTCGTGTAAAAATGGTACAGGAGATAAAGCCGCCATTCATTGAGAAGTGGTTTCATTATTGCCAGTGGCTCCGTAGATTTATTCGCAACAGCATCAACATTTTGGACAAAGCATTTTTCTTCGATTATGCATGGTTTCATTTAAGCAGTTGCCTGAACACGCAAAACTCTCGATTTTGGGCAATGACAAATCCTCATTCATTAATGCAAAAACCTTTACAGTCTCAAAAAATTGACGTATGGTGTGCTGTATCACGAAAAAGGATTACTGGACCTCTGTTTTTCAAATCAACTGTTGATGGTTCTGTACACAGGGAACTTATCCAGCAATTTCTTGCTGTGTTAGAAGTCACTGAATGAGATTCTTGGTTCCAACAAGATGGTGCAACATGCCATACAAGTGATGATACTATGGAAATGCTTGAAGATATTTTTTGGCTATCGACTCATCTCAAGAAATTTTTGGACACCTCGATCCCCTGATCTAAGCATTCTGGATTTTTTTGTGTGAGGATATTTAAAGAACGAAGTTTATACAGATAATCCTAAAACAGTAGATGATTTAAAAATTACCATTACTCAAAGGATACAAGAAGTCACTCCCAGCATGTTAGAACGCGTTTCTAAAAACTTGCTAAACGATTTTAACTTTGCCTCGTAGAAAAAGGTAGACATTTTCAACATTTATTATAAATATAATTTCTCTATATTTGACTCCGTTATTTTAAATGTGCTTTTTATCATTAGAGTAAAAATAATCGTTTTAAGGTTTGTTGTTTTGTAAATAAAAATTACATCAGCGTCAGTACTGGAACTTTTAGGACACACTGTATAAATCGTAGTTTAAACCGGAAAAAAATAGTTCGGATAATTTTAAAAAGTAGTTTTTTGGCTTTCTCGCCAAACATTTAAAAGGCCCTGATCCTACCTTTGTAGTTAATAAGCGAACTTGGGTCTTGTTCAATGTTTTGGGGTGAGATTTAGGTATCTTTATATTGAGAAAAGATGTCTGGTTGTCTTTTTTTCTTTTTTAAAGTTACGGATGGGCGTTAATTTTAGCAAAATACAATTTTTTTTCTAGTTTTATTTTTATTTTTTAGGTTTGTCTATGCAATCATGTGTTTTAACGTCATAAAATACACATTTTTATGAAACATTATAAATAATGTTCTCTAAGAACATAACTCGACAAGGACTTTTTTAACAAAACAGTATTAACTCTACTTATTTATACTGGAATTTTTGCTAGTGTTCGGATACTTTTGTTACCGACTGTACTTTATTATCATTTCGCATTATTCTGCTTTTATCACTCATCCTCGCTTTTATCTCTCATCCCTACTATTTTGTAGAAGATTTGAATGCAATTTTTCTACTAATATCTTTTTTCATTAGAATTCTTTAAATGCATCGAAATTCTTTAGTGTAAGAGGTTGCAATTTTAAAAATTTAAACATATGCAAACATTTTTGAAAATAAAAGCTGTTTAAATATGAATATAAGAACGTGAGCTTAAGTATTTGTATGTAATGTAAGAATACAATGAGTTTCAAAATTATTGGGTAACACTGAAAATCCACTTGTATCTATTATTTTGTAAACGTTTTAAAAAATATGTTTTATAATGAATGTATGTCATAAATATATACATGAAAAAATATGGTTTCACTAAGTTTTAGACAAAAGTATATTTAATTTCAAAGAAAATTATTTTTTGGCTTGTTTCACAATTATAGGTCATATCAAATAATATAAAACGAACAGTATGAAATATATTCACAAAAATAAATTTAATAATCAGTACGTCTCCAAGAACGATTTATCACTTGGAAAAGACGATTTTTAATACGTTCACATACAGTCGGCAGCAAAATTATTCGAGCGCTAGCAATAATTCCTATGTTAAAAAAAAATACACTTAACACTGTTTTGTTAAATAAATCCTTGTCGAATCATGTTTTTAGTCCGGCTAAGAACATGATTCGACAAGGATTTATTTAACAAAACAGTATTAAGTGTACTTTTTTTTTTTTTTTTTTTTTTACATAGGAATTATTGCTAGCACTCGAATAATTTTGCTGCCGACTGTAAGTTTGATAAGACATTAGCAGCAAACGAATTCCAAGATGCAGTAGTAGCATTTTCAAATCATCTACCCTATCGTATTGTTTGTTTCCTGCATAAATGTCTCGAACTACCATCAACGTAGATTCTCTACTGGGTTTAGATCAAAAGAGCAAGGTGGCCAATCAAGAGTTGCTACCTTTCCCTGTTGAAAAACTCTTTTTGTTTCAACACTCTTCTGGCAGGAAGGAACCATTATGTTGTTGCAAAATTAATTTCTTTCGTCGAAATTTTCGAAGAAATGGAAAAGAGAGCAATTTTTAAGTACTGTTACATACTCCGAACTATTCATTCTATTAGATATAAACTGGATATCAAGCTTTCCTGAAGAAGAAAAAGCAGCCCAAACTATGACATTACCTCTACCAAAATTTCGCTTCAAAAGATAACGTTTTTCTTTTCTCAAGTCTCGCCAATATCCATTAAATCCGCCGAGACCGTTTAGATTGAACATTTTCTTCATCTGAATAAATGACCTTGAAGAAGAACCCGAGTTTAGAATTAAATATATATATATTATATATTATAGTGAAGTATGTTTTTTTGGGAAATTTAACTTATCATTTTTACTCACGGTACATCTTTATGATGTTGTAGTAATCGAGGTGCTTCATTTATTCATTCATATGTGATAAATTAATGTCTCTTAAGCCTTCTTTAAACTGTAGTTTTGTGAACATCTAATTTCAATTCGCTTTTCCTCTGTGCGAGATTTTTCGTGGAATTAGATGCTTTTCGAGTAATTGCTGTTTCATCACGTTTGGAAAGCTTTCTTTTACGTCCTGAAGAATGTCTTTTGCCATAAGAATTTGTATCTTTTAGATAATTTTGAATTATTTGGCGAGATTTTTTAAGTTCTTCAGATATGAAAGAACTAGATCTTTTAATTTATTCAGATATGTTCCAAAATTCTCGTTATCGAAACATTTCTCTTGCGTAACGCTTCAATTTTATCAATTTCTTTTCCTGTAAGCCTTTTAGATCTTAGCATTTTCAAAAAATACAACAAAACTATAAAATAAATTAATTAATTATTAATATTAACATAAATATTAAAAGTATTCTATGTTTTTGCAACACCAAATAGTTCAATTTTCTTTTTTAAATTTTGCAATTTTTTAAAAAGTCTTGTAATATTTAATATACTAATTACTTTATTAAAAGTAAAAATTCATATTTTAATAAATTTCGTTACTAGCGCATTATAAATATTCAAAAACTACGAAACATCGTAGGTGTCCAAGAATTTTGCAACGCACTGCAGGACAGTTTATAAGAAACTCGTTTTTGAAAAAATAACATTGAGGAAAAAAAAAAAAATACAAAATAATTCATAGTTAAAAATATTATTGCCTAATCGATATAGATACTGTCTAAAACAAATATATGATTTGTTACTTTAACCCTAAATACTACATAAATTTGTCATGAAATTATACTAACTCAAATACTTTAACTCATATCTTGTATCGATTTTTCATATTATAATAATAATATGTTTTATTTCTAATTTATGAGAAATAATCTTACTTGCTTTTTTAAAAAAAATTAAATACTATGCTCTCTATAATATAAGCTTTCAATATGAAAAATTAAGCCAAAAATCGTTTTACTATTCACTTCTAAATTATGCGTAGAAATACTTTATTATACACACTTCATACAGTCGTTTTTCATAAGTTTTTAAGTGCTATTTTGCGATATTGTTTCATTAGAAAATATTTGATTATTGCTAATGTGCTACGTGCGATAAACCAGACGTAAAAACAGGGCAGATGTTACGAATAGAGGTTCACTGGCGTTTGTTTACATTTTGGCGATATTATCCGTGCGCCAACGAACCAAGGAAATCAATTTATCTTATGGCAACCTGAAAAAAACGTTTGTTTACGTTCGTGTGATATAGAAATCACATATTTTTAATGAATTTTTCCCATTTATTTAAATTTAAATCTATATTAATATTTTATATTATAATATATTCGTGCATAGAATAATTGTCTTTAATTAACCGCTGAATCCTTTTCCTCTCAATAAAATAAAATAAAAAGTATGTGGAAAAGAAAATCTTGCTGTAATCAAAAACCTCATTCTTTCAGTTCGGTGTGAAAAGAATACCACATGGCCATTCTTATTTTCTGCGTAAATCAAAGTTTAACGGCTAACATACTTTTAATCTGTTTCTCAAAATTATCCTTGAAAAAGAATTAATTATTTTTTCTTTCCTATGTATTATTTGCAGTATGTGGTTTTTTCAGTTCTCATGGCTAAAGTTTGGCATAAGACTCGGGTTAATGTAATATGGTAAACCTGCTCGCTGCATTCAAAAAATATTAACTAAATGAATGTACAACGGATCTAAGGAAACCGTTGTTTGGGTTATCTTTGCGGCGAAATATTGTGTGCCAACATGCTCATGATTTTCGTTTTTGGCTAAACATTTGGACACTCTCTCACTGATCACCGTCGAGAAAGCATCTCGTATTAGAGGATTAAGATCGCTCTCTCTCTCTCTGATTTTGCGGTTCCCAAACAGAATGTACTGTTATTTAAAGTGATTATCATGCCACTATATTTTTCCTGATGTTGTCTTACAGCTCTTTTCGATCGCTAAATAAAAAGCATTTTTTTAATTGACATTCAGGAGTGTTTCTTCACGGCCCTTTTGATGGAAATTATCGAACCGGGACTTCCTATGATTCAAGTAATTACATCCAGCAATAAATCTTTACGATAGTTCGAAATGAAATAAATATTAATGCAGACGACTATTTAACGAAAATAAATGAAATTATAGAAGAAATTTCATAAAATGGCGATGGTTAATTAACTTTTTAACAACAATATTTTAATAAATAAGCAAATACTTAACAAAATACATGCTTTCTCATCGAAGTTTTGAGAGCATATTAATTTCAACAACACAATAAGTGTAATTAAATAAATGAAAATTCAGAATAAAAATATAACTTTAAAAGTAATTAAAAAATATGAAAACTTACAATATATGGAACATGAATTTTATTTATTAATTAATTTTTTTTTTTTTTTTTCCATTTTGAAATTTCTGTTGACTCCATAATACGTAAATCACATATCAAATATTTCACTTCGCGCTCAGTTAATTCGTAACATTCGAGGATTCTAAAACCGCATTCAAATGAATCGAAACACATCGGTATAAAAATTAAGAGAATATACAAATAAAATAAAAAACATATTTTCAAGTTATCAAATGATACGCTTTCATTTCTCCAGACTCATATCGTTTCGAATTTTTCATTAACACTTACATTTCAGCGGAGGGGAAAATTCCCTAGTTGTAATAAACGTGACCAACAAGTGATTGTGTGAGTGAGTTTTACGTCGAACCAGTGCTACGTTGTGGGCAATCAGTACGGCAACCAAATATCCCCATTTTCTAGAGACAACGTTTACATTATTCGCATCATTATAATTTGTTAAAAAATTATAGAAAGTAAACTATTTAATATTCAAATTTTATTTTTAGTGCTTAAAAATTAAATTTGGAAAAAAAAAAAAATACATGCATGTTCACGGATCCGGCCACTGTAACGACGGAGGATGAATTGGGACATACCCCTAAGGTATATGAACCACCAACAAAGAAACATGGCTGTATTAAACTATGAATCTGAAAACGCACGTAACTCGGCTCCGCGGCAATCACTGTCGCGCATGTTAAAAAAAAAAAAAAAAAAAAAAAAAAAAAAAACATCACTGGACACCCCTACCTCGCCGTGTATGAATCTGAAAACGCACGTAACTCGGCTCCGCGGCAATCACTGTCGCGCATGTGAAAACAAAAAAAAACATCACTGGACACCCCTACCTCGCCGTGCATGAATCTGAAAACGCACGTAACTCGGCTCCGCGGCAATCACTGTCGCGCATGTTAAAACCAAAAAAAAACATCACTGCACACCCCTACCTAGCTGTGCATGAATCTGAAAACGCACGTAACTCGGCTCCGCGCCAATCACTGTCGCGCATGTTAAAACCAAAAAAACATCACTGGACACTCCTACCTCGCCGTGCATGAATCTGAAAACGCACGTAACTCGGCTCCGCGCCAATCACTATCGCGCATGTTAAGAACAAAATTTCCTATAATGTAGCTCTAGTGCAACGTAAAATGCGCTCAAAACAAATGATCCAATCAAATATCGCCTAATTTCCCATAATGTAGCTCTAGTGCAACGTAAAATATACTCAAAACAAATGAATCAATTAAATATAACCTAATTCCCCATAATGTAGCTCTACTGCAATATAAAATACACTCAAATCAATAAAAAACAAATGAACCAATGAAATATCGCCTAATTTCCCGTAATGTAGCTCTAGTGCAACGTAAAATACACTCAAAACAAGTGAACCAATCAAATATCGCCTAATTTCCTGTAATGCAGCTCTAGTGCAACGTAAAATACACTGAAAACAAATGAATCAATTAAATATAGCCAAATTCCCCATAATGTAGCTCTACTGCCATGTAAAATACACTCAAATCAATAAAAAACAAATGAACCAATCAAATCTCTCCATACTGCGTCATAATAGAATTGTTAAGTTTTGTTTACAAGGATAGGCAGTTTCTCGTTACGGAAGTTCGCCAAGAAGAAAGTGAACCTCTAATCTACCCATCAACCAAAAACAGCAATAAAAGGTTACATTTCGATGTAAAAATTTAAACAATGACATCATTCAGCTTTAAAATTTAGAATTGTGATAACAAAATTATAAAAGCCTGTAAACGTATTAAAAAGCGGTTAAAACTCTATAATCAAAACCCAATTGTTTGTTTTGCCATAATTCTACTTTTTTGTACAAAAACAGAAATTTTTTTTGTTACAAATGTTAGACACAATTACGATTCTCTGTGATTCTTTGTTTGACTTTGAATAAAATGTTGGGTTTTTATTTATTCTGATAGGAGTGCGGGTAACTCCAAGCAGGTTACAAGCGGTAGCTTTACCTATTGTACCAGATCATGAATGTCGACAAGCATATGGGGATAACCTTGCAGAAACCATGATCTGTGCTGGATATAGGGAAGGAGGAAAAAGCGTTTGTCAGGTTTGTTAATAATTTTCTTGTAGTATTGCATTTATTTTTGACTATTTCCTTTTTTACGTAATGAACCTGGAATTTAATATATTTTGACACTGGTACAATAAATCATTACATTGATGCATATGGATATGTTATTTTTATCAAAAAGATGTAAGATTAATTCTAAAATGTCAGTTTGATGCTGGCATTCATATCATTAACTATGAACATTCTAGTTTGAGAAGTTATTAAGTTATTCGAAATTTACGATATTTTTAAAATTGGAAAAAAAAGTGCAAAATTTCATTATAAACACGCATTATTTTGAATATTTTCATCATAGTTTTAAAATATAATTTATGATGATGGCAATAGCAATGAATATCATTAACTATGAATATTCTTATTTAAAAACTTCATAAGTTATTCGAAATTTATTTTTTCTCAACAAGGTAGACTAGGTCAAAATTTCGCATAGATGTACATTATAAGAATTATTGTACTAGAATTGCACGAAAACTAAAATATAAGATTAACCTTAATAAAATTATTCAGCCGATATTAGGATAAAGTAAATGTATTTAATCGGGAGTATATTAACCTAGTATGAGCAGGGGGGGGGGGGGGGTAATCTAGAATGCTTCATAATAAAAAAATTATGATAAAAATGTATGATAGAGGACTGAGCTATACTTATAGTATATACTAGCGTTCTACAATAGCCTTCTAAACTAGATGCCTTCCGCGTGGCTCGGAAACTTGGCAACAGTTCAAGCGGTAGACAGCGTTACCTGGTACAGATTGCGCACTTTTTTATTCAACTGACACCAATAATTTTAAGAAGTGATATATGATATATATAACTGACATTTCTTAGATTCTATTCTCTTTTTATATGTATATCAAATCTCACTTTTAAAAATTTTTGGTGGCTGTTGAATAAAAAAGTCACGCAATCTGTACCAGGTGGCGCTGTCTACCGCCAAGTTTCCGAGCCACGCGGAAAGCATCTAGTTTAGGAGGCTATGGTTCTACACTTCTGACATAAAATTTTCGAATTATCGGCATTTTTAATGAATATCTTAATGTTACAGAGAGCTTTCATAAACATTTACAATATAACCGTAAAGAATAATGCAACTATTTAATACGTGAATTCCTTAAAAATCTATGTGTATGTTATATTTTTATTGCATTCATTAAACTTAACGTGTAAAAGTTTCAAAAAGTTAGCTGTAATATTTTACCAATAGTTGACATGACAAGAACAGATTGCATAAACCTAACAGACGAGTCACATATTGTTTTTTCAACAGGTAGTTATATTAATTTTAACACATAGTTAATTTCTATAGGTTTGATGTAATAATTTAACTAGTTTTTTATACATATTAGTTTGCGTATTAGAATTAAATTATAAAATATAGAGCGGCCATAATTAAACTTGGCCTATTCAGCACTCTCTGTAGCTGTAACTAAAATGCGGATTGAGTCGAAAGTTTGTATATAGACAATGCAAAAGATTCGCTCAAAGATTCTGCAATATAAAATAAAATAAATAAATACAAAATTTCTGCTAGGTGAAGTTATACATCAAAATACAAACAAGCTGCAAATTTCAATACAAATATCTTTATTTATTATTGCAGACATTTTTGTTAATTTTTAGATTGTTTAGTGGTGTAAAGCATATTGTTTAATGTGATCGTAATTCTTGGTGACCCCATCATTAAGCTGTAAAAGCTACAGCCGGTGAACAACGTGTTAAACAGCTGACCGCAGCTAGTCACCAGTGATCTACCGCACATGCAACGTTATATGGATTTTACAGCTAGCCAAAGTTACAATATTTCCATGATAAATCTAACTCTTTAAATGGCCCCATAAAAAGCATTTTGGCAGTAATGCGGAAATTTTTTTTATTTAATTTAATTTAACTTTCAGAATCTTTGTGCGCATCCTTTGAATTGTCTATATACAAGTTTTCCACCCAATTCGCATGTTAGTTAGAGCTACAGAGTGCTTTGAATAGGCCAAGTTTAATTATGGCCAACCTGTAATTTCAAATTATTACTTGTCACAGGCATCGGCTTTACAATATCTTAAATAATTGTAATTTATTTTAATAAGTTTCTTGGAACTTCTGCATATTTTTAAGGTAAGATAATTAAAAACTGGTAAATAATTAAATTCTCGTTTGAAAATTATTTAAAATATGCAACTATGATCCTATAACTATGTAATTGTGCTTCTGATACGAAATCATAGCACTTTTATCATTCGTGTCCAGACGACTTAGTTCGAATCCAATTAAAAGGCAAACAATGATATATATATATATATATTTTTTTTTTTTAGTCTTAAACATTTGCAGCAGTGACATAAATTTATAGTACAAACAATTTACAAAAAGTATGTAAAGTTTCAGTAAGAAATACTGGCACCAAATTGCCAACATTTAACGCTGTAAAATCTTATGAGTATTTTTTTTTTTTTTTTTTTTTGAAGGGGGGAAGGTGTCACATTGTTGAAGTTTTTGTTGCATTTTGTTTTATTTACGTTAGCAACTCTTGCATGACAAAGCCTAAATCCCCTTATTATTATCTAAAATTACCATTTTGCGATTCAGTGGTGATAATGATCGTGTCACTTGAATGTCTTTTTTATATGGTATGAAATTTATTGATGATACCATCGACATATTTCAATGTACAGTAATATCAATATTTCATACAATATTTATGCTACAATTTTTTCTTAAAAACATTAAAACAGATCATTATGTGTTTAGTAACAAGACGATAGCCAGTCTTTATTGATGTGCAAAAGTAGCATTTCTAGTGTTATAGATTTACACCGTAATTTATTATTATTTCTTATAATAATTCTTAAAAGTTATTCTTGCTATTTAGGAAATACTAAATTAACTTATAATTACAGGGAGATTCTGGTGGTCCGCTGTTTCAAAAGCATGGTGGTAATGGTGTGCTTATTGGAGTTGTCTCGTGGGGAGTGGGATGTGCAAGACCCGGAAAGCCAGGTGTATATACGGAAGTATCGCACTACATTGGATGGATCCAAGACATTACTGGTGGAGCCGGAAGGCAAAATATTATACATTAATTACTTAGAAATCTACTTATTTAAACTGAAGTCATCAACATATTATGATCTGAAGCACAAATCTAAACATTAAAAACGAGAAAAAGAACTTTTTCAAATATTTCTCAGTTTTTGAAATATGCACATAATGAAAGAATTCAAAGATGTTAGTGATGCGTCATGTTGTTTCAAATATCAAATCAAACTGTAACAGTTTAATTTAAAATGCACTTTTATATGTATTTATTTATAATTACTCAATCCTTCATGGATTTGTTAACAATTCGTTGCAATAGGAATCTTACTGTCTGCATTCAATATTTTACATAATCCTTATATCAATAAAATAACTACATTATGATGTTTTTAGAGAAGAACCATAGTTAAAAAATTTGAAGCCATTGCATTAATTTTGATGCAAATTATTTTAGATTTTGAATTCATTCAATTGTATATTTTCTCATCTATATCATCTTTCCATCACAACTTTTCATATGTAAAACAAGGTACAATTATTCAATTTGTTAAAAGTTTAAAAACATTTTTACTTATTTTGAGAACGGTTGTGCAATTGCCAAAACGATTTTATTAGTATTATTAGTTCATAGGATAAAATTAAAAATTTTATAAACATCAAATGCGTTTTCTAGTGTTCTTCATTCACAGATATGTAAGAAGCATTGTTTCTACCTTCTGAAAACTTTAAAAATATATTAGAAGTTTAGAAAAAAATTGTAAAACATGTTTATATAAAATACTTAATAGTTAAATCTTCTTTGATTAGAGAAAAAAAAATGGTTGTGTAACAAACTATACAGAATTAACGATGCATTAAATATATATATATACGCACAATTTAAATACAAATAGCACAGAACGGTCATAGAAAAAAAATAAAAAGTATAAAATTAAACGATATCTTTGAGAAATGACATGGCGAATTCTTAAAACGGTGCTACGGTGCTTCATGCAAAATGTACGTAAAATGTGCATAATTAAAGTTCAATTATTAAGAGCTGTCTGTAGATATATTTTTTATTTAAAATTCATTACATATGAAATATTTTTAGAGAATGGTTAAAAAAGTAATTTAGTCAAAAAAAAAGAAAAATTAGTCGTAGACTTGATTTTAAAGACATCTTATTACATGCTGAAAAATTGACAGAAATGAGTATTTTAAATTAATGCACCATTAAGATAAAATTTTCTAGTATACAGTATGATTTTAAAGTGCCTATGGATTTTTATTATAATTGGCTTTATTCAGAAATATTATGTATATATAGAAATGTATTTTTTAATAAAACATTAAACTATCGCAATTCAAAGCCACTTTAATTTTTAAACAGTGTACTATTCCCTAGAACAATCAAAAACTTCTAGGTTTTTCATTGTCATAATTTCAGAAACTGGTGTATTTCATTTGTGTATTTATTAAAATTTGAAAATCTTGATCTGTAATGCGGTGAATTTGACAAAATCCTTGAAAAAAAAAAAAAAAAATAAATAAATAAATAAATAGTCTAAGAAAGGTCTGGTAAACGCACAGAGAAAATCAGTGGAGAACCATAACCAATAAACCTACCCTAAATTTGTTTATTAAGATAGTTATCGGCAAATAATAATAGAAAGAAAGGAGGTACAGTCGGTAACAAAAGTTTCCGAACGCTAGAAAAAATTCCTATGTAAAAAAGTACACTTCATACGGTTTTGTTAAATAAATCCTTGTCGAATTATATTCTTAGTCAGTGTAAGAACATGATTCGAGAACGATTTATTTAACAAAATCTTATGAAGTGTACTTTTTTTACATAGGAATTTTTGCTGGTGTTTGGACACTTTCGTTACCGACTGTACACCGTTCTGTTTTTTAGTTGACAATAGTTTCCATACTGCCATCAGACATTTGTATCTTAAATTTCTGAATTTATAGGTGGATTCCTCCCAAGTGTTTAACCCACTTGCACATGTTCTACTTTAATCTTCGTAGATAAATATAAATAGGTTTTTTTTTTTTTTTTTTTTTTTAAATCTTATGTTGAAAACAATATACCAAATTTGCATGTATCAAATTATCTACATTTTAATTTTGCATATTCAATATAATTTGGAATAATAGGGCAGGTGCTGTCTATCAATTTGTCATTAGCACGTTTCATAGATCCATTTGCAGATCTAACATCATACAAATGTTATATTTTAATTTTTTAATGAACTATGGTAAAATAAAAAATTATCAATTTTAACTAAATGAATCTGGTAGAAATAAAGTTCGGTATTTTACTTAATTTATTTGAGGAGTAAATATAACATGATTAAATTAATGCTTTCATGTTTTATTTTTGTCTAAAATGAACAAGGAATGTTAAAAGCTATCGCTTTATAGCTTCTCAAATTGCCATTATTGTACAAAGACTTTTTATATTTGTTGATTGTATTTGTTCTTATTTCATATTTATTCAACAGTTAATAAAACAATTGCATTTAAGTTGTTGTAAGTGTGATTTTTATCTTTAAGTAATTCTTAACAGCCAATCAAAGAGTTCTTAACAGAGCTCTAAAACCTACATTCTTACAAATAAAATTTATATTACTTCTTATAATCAGTTAAGAAATTCTCGAAATAACTTAAAAACCTTCATTTATAAAAGGCAATAAAAATAATGGGAACACAGAATTGGGAACTTCAAGTAAATTATTAGGCAGCTTGATAGCTTTGAGACTTACAATAACTTTTGTCTCGAATGATCCATGTTGTACATGTATTCCCAAAAACAAGGCTTAATTTCTTCAATGGACTTGAGAAACATTCCTGACTTACCCGGGAATTCAACCCACCTTTTTGTTCTAGAAGACAAATCCTTGTCAATTAGACCACTGTGGAGACAATTTAATAGCAATCTACTAAGTTGCTGGAGAATAAACAAGGTGACTACGTTTCATTTACGGAAGCCAACCGTAAAGAAACATTGACAATACTTGCTACTCCAAAAAAAGGTGACTGTTCAGGCTGTAAAAGAAGGGTGCTAAAAAAAGGCAATTCATAGGAGGTAATGATCCATCTTTTTCTCTCAGCGCTATTCTGATAAAATCACAGTGGATCTGACACAGGCACACTAGTGCGGATTAGACTCTAACGCAAAAGCAATGCATATTTTTCAGGGGGAAAATTCGAATTAATTTTTAGCAGGAGCAAAGTGTTGCTGTTCGAACCTGGGTCTTTTGGCTTAATGCGCCAGTGCTCTACCGACTACGCTATCTCGTCAACATCTATGGCACTAACCGCTCCTTTAAAAGTTAAATTTCTTCATCTCTTTTACGAATGCAGTCACAGTTTTATAGTACAGTAACCAAAGTTTTAAACTGATTTTGAGGACAAAATATTGTAGTGTCACTAAATTTAAATGTAATGAAAGAACCAGAATATAGTAAGGGGGGGGAAGTCAAATTAGCAATATATTAATAATTTTTTGGCGTGAAGCACCTCAAAGCATTAATATCAGCTTATTTATTTTACACACAAATAGACAAGTATTACACTGTGTAAAAAAAGTAGAAAAACACTAGATATTTAAAAAAAAAAAAAAAAAAAAAAAAAAAAAAAAAAATGGAATCTTTTATTTTTAATGAAATTATTTTATGTGTAATATCTTGCAGTTCATTTAACAAGAAAATATCAGTATCATTATCATGATTTTGAAAAATAAATTATTAAGGACAACAAAAAAAAAATAGTATCTGCGTTTTTAAACTCTGTAAAAACAGTAGAAGGACAGTAATATAAAATATAAAATAAGCGATATTCGTAAGGAATACTCTTCCCAATAGCATCTTGTTAAAACATCCACTCTTCTCCTTATAATTCAGAACCATAAGGAAGAAGCTCAGAATTCAGCTCTTCAATATAGTCTGTATGTTTCTGCCTATCATTGAAAATACCAGCCTTGCTCTTCTTCCATATCCAATTGCTTAAAAAAACATCACCTCCCCCCCTCCCATTTCTCGAGTTAAGGCGGCTCTCCACATTCTACGCTTTTCAATTCAAGATGACCGACCTCTACAAAAGTGGTTTAGAACAAGATGTGAGGGTTGGTCAAAATATCAGAATTGATAGTAAATTCCACCAATGACTAACCGCGTGCGAGTTCCCTATTCCGTAAAAAATTATCTGTCAAGTACTGACAGCTTAAATCCCCCAGAAGGGATTATCTGTTATCTGTAACAGGGGAGTGAGAAGAACATTGACACTTCCGCTAATTATCTAACCAAACCAACATACTGAAATGCTCAAATTTTACAACTGAAGTACTACTGCAATATATATATATTAAATACAATTTTAAAAATCAATTATTAAAAAAAAGAGAGAGAGAGAGAGAGACTTTGGGATAAGTCTGTTTAAAATACTAGTATATTTAAATTTAATAATTTTCATAAATAATTAAATTTAAATTATACTTCATTTCTGAAATTATAAGAAACTCATTACTCGAATAAAAAAGATTAATTTCGCAGGATTTATTTCGCAAAGGAAAGCAAGTTTTTTTTTTTTTTAAAGTTTATTAAATATGATGTCAAAAATATGAACTTTCGGGGAATTAAAAAAAAAAAAAAAAAAATCAGACAAGCAGTTCTCGGGAAACAAATGCATTTACGCACGAATCTCGTTTTATGTATATTTACTGATTTCGGGAGCATCCTTTCCATGTGAATTGCGCACGACTGTTTGTTTATTTATTAGCTTCGAAAGCATACCCAAATGTATCGAAAACCAAACAAATTCGTAAACACCACATTTATTTAAATCTACCGTTTACTCCACACATTACCCATACTTGTATAAAAATCGGCCAATTGTATATCCAGTAATAATTGAAAGTGTTTCTTAATTTGTAAAAGATACATGATTTAACTTACTTTTCTTATTATTATTATTATTTCACAATCATAATATGATTCATTTTAAGTATTATAATTATATCCGATAATATGGGACAGTGTTTACGTAATTACAGTGCGTGTCGAAATGATAGGTCCACCAGTAAAGACGAAAGTTATGTTGGTAAAAAAGGTTTTATTGTGTACAAAATACTATTTTATAAACTACATTACTTCATTCAATGTAAAATAATACATGAATAATATACAAATAATAGGAATAATAAGGAAAACAAAAATTACATGAAAAAGCTGTTTCAAAAAGATAGGTCCAGTAAACCAAGCATCAAATTAATGTTGAATTAATAAGAAATTTTTCCACCTTGTTTCAGAATAAGCTCATAAATCCTATTCGGCATGGTTTCTACAAGATTTTGTAAACACTTTTTCCATTTGTAAACACTTTTCCCACACTTTTGGCCATTCGGAGGAAATAGCCTTTTTCAAGTCTGCAGTACTGTTGTACTACCTTCCGCCCGCATACACCGCTCTTGCGAGAATACCCCACATGTTTTCTACCGAATTCAGGTCGGGGCTCCAAGGTGGCCAATCGATAACATGTACACCATTATCCAGAAACCATTCGAAATTGGACTTTGCAGTATGCACAGGAGCATTGTCCTGTTGGAACATGAAGAATGGTCCCCCAATGTGCTCTGCTTGTGGAAGAAAATATTGTTCAAGCAGCTGTTGATAGCCTGCAGCATTCAAACGATTGTCTACAAATGCTATATCAGTTTTTCCTGCACCTCCGAATCCGGCCCATACCATAACGGAACCACCACCAGCTCTCCTCTTCGAGAATATATGTCTATCGTTACGCAGATCGTGCCAGTAGTACTGCCAGCCATCTGGACCATCCAGGTTGAATTTCTTTTCATCACTGAATATCACACGATGCCAATTTTGTTTCCAGGACATCACTTCATGTGCGAATTTCAATCTCTTTTCTTTGTGCTTTTTAGTCAATTTCAGAGCCGCTTTCCTCTTCACGTAAACTATATTGCCGAACTTCTTTACCACTCTATGGACTGTAGATTTTGATATTGGAGGGTTTTGTTGTCTGGCCACAGTGGATAAGCTCATATTTCCAGATTTTAACTCCTTTACGATAGTCCTTCTTTGTCGGGGTGTCACTTTTGATGGGCGACCAGATGATTTTTTACTGCAATAAGCATTTCTAAGTCGCAAATAATTGTTTACAACATTATGTGATCTGTTTAAAAGTTTACCTATTTTTCTATTCGATTTTCCACACGTTTTAAATGCATCAATTTTCCCCTGCTCAACCAGCGGAAGACTGCAACGGCGAGCCATTTCGTTTGATTACAACGTGATGTTCAAAACTGCTTAAATACCTCCACAGCAGCCAGCATAATCCCGCAGCAAGACTAAGCAACGATATTTATGCAAATATTTTGGAAATAAACGTGTTTGGTGCAAAATTTCTGAAGGCGGACCTATCTTTTCGAAACGGTCTGAAAATTAAAATTTGCATAAAATAAAAAGGATTTATTTATTTTTAAGAAATGTCTACATAAATAGTTATAACAATTACTGATTAATTATCGCTACCAAAAAAAGTGATTCTTATTCTCAATTAAGCGTCGAAATTTTGAAAAATGCGGGTGGACCTATCATTTCGATACTCACTGTAATGCCTGGTGTATGATTTTACTTTCTTATTTTTACTGTAAACAGGGATCGCAACGGTTCAGTTTATTACTTTTGTGTTATTATTTTGTTACTGTTACTACCATTCTCAAAAAAAAGAAAAGAAAAATGATGGTTATAATATTATTTGAAAAATTATTGTAATGAAACAGTGGTGAAAAATAGTAAAATGCATTTAAATAATAATAATAATAAAACACCTGTTCGAATCTTATAAGAATATGGATTCATAGCACACAAGTGTAAATATACATAATCAAAAATAAAATAATAAGCACTTATATATTGAATATTTTTATTTTTTATTTATTCATTTTTTATTTATTTATTTATTTATTTTATTTTTTTAACTGATTAATAATTTTTTTGCTTTTAAGATGTTGATGAAATAAATAAATTAATAAAAATAAAAAGTTTGTGCAATTTTTATTTACTCACACTCATATATATATATATAAAGAAATTACAGTTTTATAAAAGATATGTAAATGTGAGTGTATATATATATACATAAGTATTATTTTTCTCTATAAAAAAATAATAGTTCTACATTTAGAAGAAGTAAAATTAATATCGAATATTTACATATTTATACATTCTCAAATAATAGTTTAGCCTGTTTAAAATACTTAAATTATAAGCTCATAAAGATAATTCATATAGATATGAAATTGACTATATGAAAAACATATAAAATTAATTCACTTAATATTTATGATGAACGTACTAGAATTTTTTAAAACACAAATAGTTATTTGACAAATGTTCTATGTAAGTAAAAGGTAAATATACGACTTTAAACAAAACTATTAATAAAAATAAATAAGTAAAATGAATAATTTTTTTTATTTATTTATTATTAACATTATGTGAGTTTTTTTTTTTTAAATTAGTATCAGTTTCTATACATATTTCTAAAGATAATTATCCTAAAGATTAATGCGTAAAACCCTAATAAATAACCGTTTAACCTAACTGAAATCTAGCCATGTTGTCATAATATATATAGCATTAGAAACTTTGGTATGTACAATAATAATAAAAAATAAATAAATAAAAATGAAAATAAGTTTTATTAAAATTCATAGAAAAATGTTTTTAAAAAATAAATTACCATTCCTTGAATAAATTAATTATACATGAACAATATATATATATATATATATATATATATATATATATATATATATATATAGGGGAGAGTCGGGAGGGATGGGACATTGGAAGGGATGGGACACTGAAAATTATTCTTAAAATAAACATTGTTTTTAATTTTTGGCACTTCCACCAGGTGAAGTAACTACAACCCCATATTTGTTATTATGCATCATTTTAGCTGGGAAACTCTGTAAGTTTGTGTAACAAAAAAACTATTTTATAACACGAAAAGTAAACAATTGCTTGATTTTCAAGGCGAGTTTTCAACGTCACTCACTGATGTTATCATGATTACTTTTCATATTTTGTATACCTAATAATACAAGTTTTATGAATTAGTAGCTCAATTAAGCCTAAAAGTAGCATGTGTCTAATAATAAATTATTTTTTGAAAAATAATGAAGAGGGAGGGATGGGACAGAGCAGTCCAGGGAGGGATGGGACATGTAAAAAAAGGAAGAAGAATGGAGATTCTGATACTCCTTAAACAGAAAATATCAAGAGGCAAATGAATGAATAGATCGAAGTAAAAATGCACGAAACAAATTCAAAATCATGGAAAATAATTGGTGTGGCACTCACACGTCTTTTGTTTACCCTTTTAACTTTTAAAAATATTTTATTTTCCACATATGTATGGGTCATTCCATGTCAAATCAACCAAAAAAAAAAAAAGATGATTTGACACCCATAGTCTCAGATTTTGACGAAACTTGGTGCATTTGTTCCTTTCATGAATTTAAATGAGGAAAAAAATACTTTTGTTCTATCTTAAATAGTTTAGGTTTTACAGCTAGTTAAAGATTTGTGAATTTCATGTTTTTTTTTCGATCAGGCAGAGGAAACGCAATTTGTTCTTAAGAAAATAAAAAGAAGAATAATTTTTAATAAGAATAAAGAATAATTTTTATCTCCCTTATTTACCAACTAATGTTGATGAAATTTTTTTTATGAGTATGCTTTAATATATAAGAAATACAGGAAAAAAATAAATTAAACTAGCAAGTATTTGCTCATGGCCAGGAAAAAATCCTGAAATATTATTTTGAAATTTTTTTAAAGGAAATACAGAGTTTCACTCCAAATGGATTATCATCATGAGGGAAAAGGTTAATCAAACATTTTTTTTTTTTTTTTTTTTTTTTTTTTTTTTTTTTTTGTATTCTTGTTCTAAAGGATGTATTCTACAACATGAAAAAGTAAAATAAATGCCTTTTTGCATCCTTCATTATTTTTTCTGACTTCAAATTTAAAATTTCCAATTCCCTCATTTTCTTGAAATCGCCAAATTAGAAGTTCCAATTTTAGTAAAATTA
Organism: Salticus scenicus; assembly: GCA_963930645.1. Lineage (NCBI taxonomy): Eukaryota > Metazoa > Arthropoda > Arachnida > Araneae > Salticidae > Salticus > Salticus scenicus. Next base: position 17,788,184 of record OZ005651.1, on the reverse strand, counting down.
TACAAAAATGTGAACTAAAATGTTATTTATCAACTAATTTCAGTTTAAAGGTTTTTGAAATAAAATGAAAAATTGAATTACATAATTAGGTGGTGTATGATTAAAACAACAGAGTAGTTTTTAAGAATGTTAAGTCAACATGTACAGAAAGATACATACATAAATGCTATTAAATTGAATCAAAAAATTATATCTAAATTGAAATTTCAAAACAAACAAACAAAAAGTTTCTAAATTAATATTAAATGTTCTAATTAATAGAAATTTGCATTAAAATTTAATTTTGTTTTTAAAACAAGATCTAAATTCTAATCATTTTACTACTCAATGCTATTTCAAATTTTAATCTTATTGTAAACAATCAGACCATTCAAGTTGCAACAAGACAATTAAGTGATGTTCTGTCTACTGTGTAGGTACATGTTTAGATGTCTGAATAAGTCACTCTGCAGATATTAAATTTGGGAAAATAACCACCACACTCACCAAGGTAAATGCTAGCGAACCTATCAATATCAATTTTAACGATATTCGCAAACTAGCCGATTACAATAACACAACTTACGCTGCAAAACACGAAACTGTTGAAATCTTATTCAATCCTCTTACCTATAATGGCAACGACCCAGCGCAAGAAATTAACCATAACTGGTGCAGAATCGTGAAGACTACAAGAGAACAAGTCATCACAGAGCAACTAAGCAAGCCGCCACAGAGCTACCTCTGACGATGGGAGGGGCCCTTTCCTGCAAGTACTAAGGCAATTTTCAAGAAGTAATGTAAGGTTATTTTATTTTTTAATTTGTGATATTATGCTTCTTGTACTTCGATAATATAAGTCAAATCTTGTTTGACTTGTTTACGCAAGTGAGCTTGCTCATTAGCAGAGACAAAATTTGGCATCTTGTAATTAGTCAGTGCCAAGCTATTGCATGTGTAACATGCATTATTGAGGCTATACTATTTTCAAAAGAATTATTGTTAATTATTTTTTTAATGTTATAGTATATTAGCAAAATGGAGAAGTGCTGTGCGGGGAGAATGACTCAAAGTGATTGTCATTTGCTATACCATGTTAGGAAAAAAAAAAAAAAAAACCTTGCAAACTCTTGATAAACTATTTGAAACTGATTTAACTCTCTTAAAATTGAGGACAGAATTAAGTTGTGAATTAAAAACTATTTGTCTTCATCACCAAAGTGTGTTTTTGAAAAAGTGTAAATCATTGCAAAACCAACAAATTATGTATATTTATATATATATATTAAGATTTTAAAACTGAAATTAGTTGACAAATAACATTTTCTGCATTGCTGTTTTCATTGCAGTACTCGTTGCATACTTTGTTTTCCTGAAGAAGGATCACGTTTTTTTTTTTTTTTTTTAACTCAAAACAGTTGCTGAAAATTCTTGTATTTTATTAGGTTGAGTCAAACGTTTTGTCCGGTTTCTAATCATTTATTAAAAGTTTAAAAATTATAACATTTATAACATATTTTAATTAACATATTCACCATTTCTTTCAACAACCATTTTCCAACGTGAATGCATCATTAAAATTCCACGGTTGTAAAAAGCCGCTGGTTTTTGAGCGAAGAAGTCGACAATGCCTTGTCGGAGATCGTATTCGTTGCTGAAGTGCTGTCCACGCATAAAGTGCTCTAGCGACCTGAACAAATAGCAATTTGTAGGGGCAATGTCAGGGTGTTATGGCGGGTGAGCGAGAAGCTCCTAGCCCAACTCATTCAGCTTCTCACGCGTCTGGTTTGAAACGTGTGGTCTTGCGTTGTCATGTTGGAAGAAAACTCGAGCTGGATTAAAGCCTTTTTTCACGAGTTTCTGCTGAACGTGGTTCCCTTGAGTGCAATAGACATCTGAGTTCATTGTTTGTCCTTGAGGAAGAAGATCCCAATGCACAACTCCTGTCGACATCCAAAAAACGCACAAAAGTGCGGTTTTTGAATGCATCCCAGGTGTAGCCGTCTTAACTCCAAGCTGATGTGGGTTTAGCCATTGACATCCGGTTTTTTTTGTTGTCGTATAGTACCCACTTCTCTTTACAGGTAAGAATTCCACGCCATCCATCTCGGCTAAACTCTCACGGCAGCAATTGACAGACTGATTTTCAACGATTCTTTTGCATTTTGTTGAGCTCATGCAGTACCATTTGACGACGCCTAATCCTCATGCTAATTTTGTGAAGGTGTCGATTGACAGTTGACTGAGAAGTGCCAAAACTTTGCCCTAATTTTCGGGTGGTTTGAGTCGGATTGGCTTCAATCGCACAAAGTAAAGCTCTTACATCGGTTATCGATGGTTGCCCAGAGTGTTCCTTATCGTCACGGTGCATATCCCTGGAACAGAACTTTGCATATCAACGTATGCATGTTCTTTCGTTTACAGACTTCATATCAAATGTTGCACACATGTTGCGACTTGCTTCAGTTGCATTGAGGCCTTGTTTGAACTCGTGGAAAATTAGGCTGCGGATTTGTTCACGATTTTTTGACATACTTGATCTTTTTTAAAGAGTTATAAGTCTGTGAAAATTAAAATAACATGACAATTAAATACATCATTTCGATCAGCAGAAAATGAACTTTCAAAATATATATGACATTCACATCACAACTTTAATGTAACATATTTATTGATACGCAAATAAAAAACGGACAAAACTTTTGACTCAACCTAATATGATGTTTATTCAAAATTTGTGCTTATTAAATAACATTTTGGTTCAAAATTTTGTATAATTTTACTAAAACTGGAACTTTTAATTTAGCAATTTCAAGAAAATGCGGGAATTGGAATTTTTAAACTTGAAGTCAGAAAAAATAATGAAGGATGCAAAAAGCCATTTATTTTAATTTTTCATGTTGTAGAATACATCCTTTAGAGCAAGAATAAAAGAAAAAAATTTTTGATTATCCTTTTCCCTCATGATCATATTCCATTTGGAGTGGAACTCTGCATTTAATTAAAAAAAAAAAAAAAAATCAAAATAATATTTCAGGACTTTTTCCTGGCCATGTACAAATACTTGCTGGTTTAATTAATTTTTTTTCTGTATTCCTTACATATTAAAGCATACTCATAAACTAGTATGATGTGGCCACCACATGACTTTCTTCTATCCGCGATTGTAATGAAATGCTCGCCCTCTGGTGGGCTAAGGTGAAATTACAATAACCATGCTTTAATTTGGCTTTCATAAGCCGCCATTGCTTGCCGAAGTTTAGTTTCACATATATTTATTGAATAAAAATGAATAAATCCGGTTAAAAAGATAACACATACTGTTGTGTGCTACAGTGTAACTCCAAAGGATCAAGAAATCCAGAATTAAGCTTCCATTTATTTCCAAATGACAAATTTAAAATTTCAGTTGCTTCGGCTAATGGAAGTAAAGAATTAATCAGATGATTTGAAGCTAATATTTGTTCAACTTCAGTTAAAAATCTACTCCCGATTGAACTTTGAATAAACTGAAATATTTTTTTTTCCAAAAGCAATCAATTTTCCATGATGTAATGGCAGAGAATTTATAGTACGAATATTAAGTAGAATAACAAAAAGAACAATAATAAATACACGTGGCTATTATATTTACTAACAACAAAAGCTGAAAAAGCGCCATCTATCGATCATTACAAACGCGGATATAATATTACACAAATTTCATTGAATACAAATTATTAAATTATTTTCCATTATAAATGCAAACGATTTTTGTGAGAGTTATATCACTACATGCCGAAAGAAAGTCAATTTTTTGCCAATATTAAAAGAAATTATTATTATTATTTTTTTTTTTCTTAAAGATTTTTTCGTTAAAAGATAAAAAAAAAATCTACAACTTTTTTTTTAAATTATCACAGATCTATAGTTCAACCGTTCATTTTAAAGGTATTGACGAGATATTTCGAAAGACACCTGTGGGGCGGGGACGATGCTCCCACATACACAATTTTTTTTTTCTGTAGTTAAGTACTACTATTATAAATAATTCATATTAATTTTATAATCACGCGTTTAAAATAACTCTCTTTATGTACATTTACAAGAAATTTTGTCTTATACTGCCATGTTAAAAATTTAGAAAAAATGCGATCACAGCGCATTACAACTAAAAGTCTTTGCTTAAATTACCTTCATTGGTTCATGAGTTAGAGCATCTACAAAATTTGTCAGACACACAGACTGTCTAGAAAACAGACATTTTCTAAAATCAGTCAAATCGTGTTCAGGACATCCCAAAACGTGTAAATCCATCGAAAACTGGAGTTCGAAAATTTTCACTAATCCAATACTTTCTTCTATATATAAGGTAATTCCGGGACAGATGCCCCACTTAAGGAAAGGGAGCTATAAAATAAATTGGGTATTAACAATGACAACGAAAATTTGTGGTAAATATATTATAGATATTGTTTTCTAATACTAAGTAGTTTTTTTGTACCATACTGTGAATTTTCTAAAGAAAAAAATTAAATTGCGGCCTTACTACATTTGGCCATCTCTCCCGATGTTGCGGGTGAGATGCCCCACTTACGTGGGAGAGATGCCCTACATGTAAAAAACATAATAAAAGATTTTAGCAATGGTCAATAGTTTATAACATAAAACGTAAGCTATTTAAAAAAAAAAAAAAAAAAAAAAAAAAAAAAGACCTAAACATTAAAATATTTAGTTACCATAGACAAGATGTAAAATTTAGAATAAAACACGTAAACTATTGAAAAATATTTCAAATATTTTTTTTTTAATATATTTGAAAATTTCATATTTACAGTTTAGAAAGTATAATAAAAAAAATATTACGAAATATGTCGAATTTATTCAGATAATATTTTTCTTTTTCTCTTCTCTAATTTTCACTTTTCCGCAAACATTGCACAGATCCCGTACATTGTGCATAATTAATGTAACCATTTATGGCACTTTATGCAATTTATCCAATCTACTGTTTTTTTTTTTTTTTTTTTTTTTTTTTTTGTAAAATAGTAATTCTCCGCACATTCGAGGCAATTGTTTAAAGGATCACTTTCGTCCTTTTGAATGGGCATGTCTATCACCAGCTGGTTTGACGCTTTGCTAAATTTAACAACGAATTTTAGCATTTTTTTCTTGGACGTGCTCTTAGGATGTATCCTTAGCCGACTGTATCTTTCTTGCATCTTTCCTCTAACCTAGGTACAGGGGAAATCAGGTGCAATATTTCTGTCGGGAAGGATGTTCGTTCAGTTGATTCAGAAATTTGGGTCTGTTTATCTGTCTGTTTCAATTCTTCACTTATGGAAACGAAGTGGTTTGGAATCGCTGCTTGGTTTAGATGAAAAATTCCCGTCTCCCGAAAAGCAGTGTCAACAGAAGCTGCCCTTTTCCAGGCTCTACAAGTAAGTTCTGCAGCTTGTATTCTCCCAATGGTCCTTCCTGGATGATTAACAATCCATTTCCTTGCTTTCTCTTTAAAGCAGTGTTTTAGTGGCTTACAAAAAGACTGGTCAAGAGGGTGAAGAGCTTGTGTCGTATGGCTGGTCAGGCGTACAATTATAATGTTATTCTTGTCCGCAAATTCCAGCAAGTCTTAACAGTTTAAGAGCAATGCATGACCGTCCAAAATTAATAATGTCTTTCCTTGGGGTTTTCTTTGAACAAAAAGATCTTTAAGCAATCTGAAAAAAAAAATATCTGTACTGATGTACGAGGATTTTTCGTTGATGAACACCATAGATCCAGGTGGAAGACATCGGAAAATTCTTCTTTTTCGCGAACGCCTTTAAAAATAACTGAAGCAGGGATATATTGTCATTCTGAATTACAACAGGTAATGACTGTAACATTTTCTCCTCTCTGTGTAGACGTCAAAACAGGACCATATTTTGCCCCTTTGGTAGCCACGACCTTTCCTGGAATGCTATTTAACTGATAGCCGGTTTCGTCTATATTATAAATACTCCCCGGTCTTGTAAAGAATTCATTTTCTTCACACACTTTTGAGAGAATTTTTAAAAAATGATCAACACTTTCTCTGTTCATGCCTTCCAACCTTGCTAAAGAAAGCCCCTGGGCTTGTCTGATACTTAGTTCTGGGTTTCCCCTAAGAAATGATGACAGAAAGGCTTACCCAGCCATTCTTGCTTCTAAATTAAATCGATGCTTGATGCCTAGTTTTTCAGCAAACTGAAATGCAAGTGTCCAAATTGTCTCTCTGTCAGGAAGTATCCGAGAAGGAATTCTATAGAACCTAGCAGCTTCATTGACACCAATTTACCCTGCTTCTAGTCTCCTGAGCTTTTAAATGCTCTTCTCTCCAAGTCGTACGAGCTGCTCCGGCATTGTTTCTTTTGTACACTGTAAGAATCTTTCCTGAAACGAACAAGAAGCATTGAACAACTGCATGAACAAATACAATAATATACACTTACCGTCACAATTAACCGCCACCTACAGTTTCGTTAACGCCCAAGTTTGTTTACGTTATAGCTTAAATGTCAAAGTTCAGTCTGACATACTGAGCGTTTTTTGCTTTCTTATCTGGGTTCAATCTGCACTTTTGTGATTTCGTTTTGAGTTGCCACTTCTAGCGATTACGCGAGTTTGAATTTTATTTGAGGAATTTTTATCTAAATTTATAGTTGAAAAAAATATTTTTAAGTTGAAAAATTTCACGATTTACAAATATTACGCATTTTATAAAAACAATATGATTTTAAAAATATTAGTTTAAAATTTAAACAATTAAAAGACTTTTCTCCCTGAAATTGTATGTGGGGCATCTCACCCGAATATAATCTGGGGCGTCTGTCCTTTTGGTATGGGAGAGATGCTCCGGCAACTGTCCAAATTGCAAGACAGCAAAAATGGCAGCAGAATGTCCGAAGTCGACTGATCAACTTCTTACTACAGGTTTTTAAGCTTATATTAAAAAAATTCATTTTTATTAACTAGTGCCAGCCTTACAATGCAACATCACTCTTACAGTGCGTTACATAAATATTCCTTAGCTTTAAGAATTAGAATGGTATAGAAGAGTAATAAAAGAATATGAATAGGTGACACTTGATGCAAACCGTATGTATATGATTCAAGAAATGAAATTATGAGTCAAAACAACGAAAAACCATTATGATTTTTTAGAAAATAATTTTATTGAATTTATGACAAATATACATGTTGCATGAATTTAAACGCACATGTAAAAAATAAATAACTGAGTAACAAATATTGTATCTAATACTTTGTAAAGTCACCATGGGCTTTTAGAACAGCCAGTAAACGACTTGTCATTGACTGATATAGTGGCATGAGGTCATCCAAGCTGGTTGTCTTCCAAGCTAATAGAATGGTCAATTTTAGTTCATCTTTCGTGTTAAACTGCCGTCTGTTTACGCAAATACGGCGAACCAGAATACCTCATACATTCTACATTATGTTTAAATCTGGGTTAATTAAGGGCCAATCCAGAACTTTAATTTTATTGTCACGGAAACATTTTTTCACGATATGCGCTGTATGTACAGATGCACAATCTTGCTGAAAAATATAATTTCTTCCAGATTTTTTTACTGCTTGACGGCGAGGTTCCTTGTGAGCATCTGGACATAATCTACAGAGTTCATACTGTTCTCCACGAACTCTAATTCGAAAGTCCCTTTAAAACCTATGGCTGCCCACACCATGACAGACCCACCTCAAGATTGACGTTTTGTACAGTACATTTCTTCGGTTATCATATCGTGCCAGTAGCTATGAAATCTGTCCTGGCCATCGAGATTAAACTTTTTTTCATCTGAGAAGATGACTTTTTCCCAATTTAGTCGATCTAGAATCCATTTTCTTGCCCTTTCCAACCGCATATCCTTGTGCTTTTGAGTGAGGGGTGGTTTCGCCTTCATTTTCTTAAATTTAATGAATGTTGCATCTTTGATAGTTCTCCATATGGTTGTCCGATGAACACCCAGCTTGTATTGAGCCTTTATCTTCGCACAGGAAATATTCTTATTGTTTTCAGCGTTGCATATTCTACATTTCTCGTAACTGGTGAGCTTTCCTGTTCACTTCTCATACGCTTTTTCCCCATAATTTGCTCCTTTCTTTATATAATTTCGCATAACACTCTCACTTCTTCCGATTCAGCGCACTATTTCGCGATTGCTAAAGCCTTTACCACGCATAAAATCGATTTTTATCCTCTCGTCTACTGTGAAAGTTTTTCCTCTTGCCATCCTGTACAAACTCCGTAAATTTTGCACTCAAGCATTAAAACCGATTTTTGAGAATTTTAGCAAAACGATTACATGTGTTTTAATTTAATTCTGGCGGCTCTGTTAAATTTTAAACCCAAAATACAGAGTGCGTTTAATTTCGTGCAACAAACGAATAAAAGTGAAAAATAAGGAAATGCTTAAACATTCATTAAATAAACTTACATGAGCATAAACATGCTTGCTCAAAGCACCTTATTCAGATGCTAGTCATATGCAATAACTGTAAGTCGCATTCCTTCTTTTAAAATTTAAAAAATTCTATTTCTGGCTATTGGAAAAGGTGCGTTTATATTCATGCAACGCACTGTACAATGCGTTGCATGAATATAAACGCACCTTAGCTTTAGAATTTGAATGGTATAGAAGAGTAATAAAAAAATATGAATAGGGGACACTTGATGCAAACTGTATGTGTATGATTCAAGAAATGAAAATACGAGTCAAAACAATGAAAGATCAATATGATTTTTAGAAAATAATTTTATTGAATTTATGACAAAAATACATGTTGCATGAATTTAAACGCAGATGTAAAAAATAAATAACTGAGTAACAAATACTGTATCTAATATCTTGTAAAGCCACCATGGGCTTCTAGAACAGCCAGTAAACGCCTTGGCATTGACTGATATAGTGGCATGAGGTCATCCAAGCTGATTGTCTTCCAAGCTAATAGAATGGCCGATTTTAGTTCATCTTTCGTGTTAAACTGCCTTTCGTTTACGTAAATACGGCGAATCAGAATACCCCATACGTTCTTCATTATGTTTAAATCGGGGCTTTTTGAGGGCCAATCCAGAACTTCAATTTTATTTTCACGGAACCATTTTTTCACGATACGTACTGTATGTACAGATGCACAATCTTGCTGAAAAATATAATTTCTTCCAGCTTTCTTGACTGCTTGACGGCGGAAGTTCCTTGTGAGCATCTGGATATACTCTACAGAGTTCATGGTGTTCTCCACGAACTCTAATTCGAAAGTCCCTTTAAAACCTATGGCTGCCCACACCATGACAGACCCTCCTCCAGATTGACGTTTTGTACAGTACATTTCTTCGGTTCTCAAATAGTGCCAATAACTATGAAATCCGTCTGGGCCATCGAGATTAAACTTATTTTCATCTGAGAAGATGACTTTTAAAGTTAGTCGATCTAGAATCCATTTTCTTGGGCATTCCAACCGCATATCATCGTGCTTTTGAGTGAGGGGTGGTTTCGCCTTCACTTTCTTAAATTTAATGAATGTTGCAGCTTTGATAATTCTCCATATGGTTGTCCGATGAACACCCAGCTTGTATTGACCCTTATCTTCGCACAGGAAATATTCTTATTCTTTACAGCGTTGCATATTCGACGTTTGTCGTAAATGGTGAGCTTCCCTGTTCGCTTCTTATACACTTTTTTCCCATAATTTGCTCTTTTCTTTATGTAATTTCGCACAACACTCTCACTTCTTCCGTTTCGGCGCCCAATTTCACGATTGCTAAAGCCTTTACCGCGCATAAAGTCAATTTTTATCCTCTCGTCTACTGTCAAAGTTTTCCCTCTTGCCATCCTGAACAAACTCCGTAAATTTTGCACTCAAGCATTAAAACTGTTTTTAGAGAACTTTAGCAACACGACTATCTTTGTTTTAATTTAATTCCATGGCTCTGTTAAATTTTAAACGCAAAATACAGAGTGCGTTTAATTTCGTGCAACAAACGAAAATCAGTGAAAAATAAGAAAATGTTTAAACACTCATTTACATAAGCTTGCATGAACCTAAACATACGTGCTCAAAGCACCTTAATCAGGTGTTAGTCACATACAATAACTGTCAGTCACATTCCTTCTTTTAAAATTAAAAAAATTCTATTTCTGGTTATTGGAAAAGGTGCGTTTATATTCATGCAACGCACTGTATAACAGAGTAGAAAAAACATGGTACTTACTTGAAATATTGTTGTGACAGCAGAAAACAAAGAAATGAGTTCACGTAACTTCCACAGCACACTATTCAACATCTATCTTAAATAATAATCGGACTCACAGAGCCATCTAGCGTTGCGTTTCGAATTACATCAAGTGGGGCATCTCTCCCGGTGGGGCAACTCTCCCGGAATTACCTTACATATAGAAGAAAGTAAATATTAATTTAAAATTTTTTGTTTGCTTTACAAGTATAGCATATTGCAAAATAAATAAAATAAAATAAATAAAAATAACTTACGTTCTGTTTTTTAGTATAGTGAATGAGAAAATTTGCAAACTATTTTAACCATCTTGATAAGACCATGACAATGACATATGGTAAATTTTATGTTTAAGCAAAATTTAAGCTGAAATGGATAATAGGAAGTGAGTTAAAATACGTAATTAAAATTTTCGAAATCTTATTTTATTAATTTAAATACTATCTTATGCTACTATTAGAATTGTTCGTGTTATACAAAATTAATATATTCCTGCAAAATAGAAATTGAACAGCAAGTTTTACGACTTTAAAATAACATTACATATTATATTGATGGAAGACTTGGAGTGGAATTATAAACAAGGCAAACAACGTCTAGAACGCCAAAAATAAATAACAGGAAAAGCTATTTCGGTAGCCTTTAGCGTAGCGTCTTCAGTGCACGATAATAATAAGAGATATAATAATAATAATAATAGATAATATAATATAACGTTACATGTAAAATAACATTATCACTTGTTATTAAATATTATCTCTTATTCAAATACCGAAAAAAGGGCACACGGTAAAAAACACTTTTGTGATTTGCTAATTGCAAAACAGAATAAATATTAAACAATGATTTTCATATTACTTAAAGGGAAAAAAAAAAAAGATCGTTAAAGAATGATTTTCCTATTAGCCTGGTTGGTAGAGAGCCGAGCTCGTTACTGAAGGATTTCGATTTCGATATTCAAATGAACCGAAGACCGTCATGTACATTGAATGGTACATGTAAAATCCGCCGTGACAGAAATGACCTCCATGTTCCCATCCCAGATTATACCTGTGAGGGTCACACAAGCGGTGAAGCCATACCATCCATGAAGTATCAAAAATGTGGTGTCATCGAACCGCCCCTAAGGTATAGTGACCTGATAAGAGTATCTTTATGATAGAGTAAAATGAAAAAAAAAAAAAATATTACAAATGCTCAAATATATATATATGTATATTACTGTAAATAAATGGTATCAGAAGGATAATATTTATGATAAATACATATCTTTCTTAGTACAATTTTTCAAAATTCAGACTTTTTTCTTCACATTTGAGACTATCCTCCAAAAATGAGGACATCTAGTCACCTTATCCTTGGGGTGAGTCCCAGATTGTCGCCATCTGCCCATACTGCAACAGTAGTGCGACGTTTCAATCAGATTGGTTCAACATTCACTTAGTATTAGAAAAATAAGCAATAGAATTATATATCCTGTGGGGGGGGGGGGATGAGGGGGAAAGAAAATAATTGTTTTTAAGTCTCTTTGATAGCAATTTCAGTGAAAATTTGAATACTTATCACTTAGTGTTTATGAAAAATTACAGTAAGTGTTGCGCAAACCTTAGGGGGCTAGGATTACCAGAAGGAAGTAAACTGATTTTCTTTTCATCACCAGGTTACCGTTTTTAATAAAACTTTCTGTAACTATGAGAATTACAGCGAGTATTAGATATAACTTGGGGGGGGGGGGGATATTCGGACGGCTTATAACTTTTTCAGATAATTTTGTTTACTATTTACAGTATTTGCAGAAATATAAAAAGTATTAGGAGTGTTTTTTATTTTTTATTTATTTTTATTTTTTTCTAAAATTATTATCTATATATTAGTAATTTGAAACATGTTTTTGTCTGTCTCCACTATATTGAGAGAACTTCTTGGTGTAAAAATTTGGTTGAGGTGTCTAAAAAAAGGTCTTGGTCTGTAGATGTGCTATGAAAAGAGAAAAATAAAAAAAAAGTCGAACGGTTTCCCCCGGGGGGGGGGGGGGACGGGTTAAAAACACGCTTACGAGCTTAACTAAGCTTCAAATTACTTCACGGTGAAGAAATTGTACATATGGGGACTAGAGTCGAATACTAAAAAATCACTTTCTACGAATTTGGAATTTTCGATTTTAAAGGGGGAAAAAAGGGGGAAAGTAGATTTGGAGAAAGGGGGAAATTAGTTTGAGAGGGAAATCCGTTCTAGACCAACACATGTAGCACCTCATTTTAAAGGTCTTGAAATTTCATGTCGATTGGGGATGTTTGTATACAATATAGTGCGACCCCTGGTAGTGAAAAATGGAATTAGGTGGTTTTGCTGTAGACCCTATCATGTTACATCTTATTTTAAAGGTCTTGGTATTTCCTGACCGTTGGTGATGTTCGTACAGAACACACTGCGCTCCTGGCGGTGGAAAGTGCAACTAAAGGATTTTGCAGTTAACACCACCATGTGACACCTTATTTGAAAGGTCTTGGAAATCCAAGACGATTGGTGATAGAGGTCTTGAAATTTCATGTCGATCGGGGATGTTCGTATACAATGTACTACACCCCCTGGTGGTTAAAAATGAAACTAGGTGATTTTGCAGTCGACCCTGTCATGTTACACCTTATTTTAAAGGTGTTTGTATTTCCTTACAGCTGGTGTTGTTCGTATAGAACACGCTGTGCCCCCTGGCGGTGGAAAGTGCAACTAAAGGAGTTTGCAGTTGACACCATCAGTGACACCTTATTTGAAAAGTCTTGGAAATTCAAAGCGGTTGGTGATGTTCGTATACAACATACTGCACCCCCTGGTGCAGGAAAGTGGATTTTGCAACGCGTGCGTAGCATGCATGCCTGCTATACAGTGCAGTAGCCACAGGCAGAGGTAACACGAGTCAGAGGTTCGCTCGGTTCAAGGTTCATTTTTGAGAATTTGTTCATGTTATTAGCGGTCTGTATATACACTGCCGCAGGCACCGGGTCACGAGCCCGAGTTCCGTTCTGTTTGAGGGTTTTTTTTTTTTTTTTTTTTTTTTTTGTGATGCTTTCATTTAAAAATAGAAATTCAAACAAAATCGAGTTAAAGATATAAAACCATACAAATTTAAGGTTCATTTAAGGTTATTATCATGGGCCGAGGCATTGCCGGGCGGGTTCGTTTGGTTCCAGGTTAATTTTTTGGAAATTATTATTTTTTTTTTTTTGTTATTAGCGGCCTGCGTAGGCGCTGCCGCAGGCACCGTGGTCATAAGGCAGAGTTTCGTTCGGTTCCAAGTATTTTTTTTTTTTTTTGTTACAGCTGATTATTATTTTTTTTTTTTCGTGATGCTTTCATTTAAAAACAGAAATTCAAACAAAATCGAGTTAAAGGTATAAAATCATACAAATTTAAGGTTCATTTAAGGTATTATGGGCCCGGGCAACACCTGGCGAGTTCGTTCGGTTCCAGGGAAATTTTTGAGAATAATTTTATGTTATTAGCGGCCGGCGTATGCGCTGCCGCAGGCACCGGGCTCACAAAGCAGAGTTTCGTTCGGTTCCAGGTAATTTTTTTTTGTTACAGCTGATTATTTTTTTCGTGATGGTTTCATTTAAAAACAGAAATTCAAACAAAATCGAGTTAAAGGTATAAAATTATACAGATTTAAGGTTCATTTAAGGTATCATGGGCCCGGGCAACACCTGGCGGGTTCGTTCGGTTCAAGGTTAATTTTTGGGAATATTTTTATGTTATTAGCGGCCGGCGTATGCGCTGCCGAAGGCACCAGGGTCACAAGGCAGAGTTTCGTTCGGTTCGAGGTAATTTTTTTGTTACAGCTGATTTTTTTTTTTTTTTTTTCACGATGCTTTTATTTAAAAATAGAAATTCAAACAAAATCGAGTTAAAGATGTAAAACCGTACAAATTAGGTTAAACCCGCCCGGGCAACACCTGGCGGGTTCGTTCGGTTCAAGGTTAATTTTTGGGAATATTTTTATGCTATTAGCGGCCGGCGTATGCGCTGCCGCAGGCACCGGGCTCACAAAACAGAGTTTCGTTCGGTTCGAGTTTTTTTTTTTTTTTTACGGTTAATTATTTTTTTCGTGATGCTTTCATTTAAAAACAGAAATTCAAACAAAATCGAGTTAAAGGTATAAAATTATACAGATTTAAGGTTCATTTAAGGTATCATGGGCCCGGGCAACACCTGGCGGGTTCGTTCAGTTCAAGGTTAATTTTTGGGAATATTTTTATGCTATTAGCGGCCGGCGTATGCGCTGCCGCAGGCACCGGGCTCACAAAACAGAGTTTCGTTCGGTTCGAGTTTTTTTTTTTTTTTTTTTTTTTTTTTTTACGGTTAATTATTTTTTTCGTGATGCTTTCATTTAAAAACAGAAATTCAAACTAAATCGAGTTAAAGGTATAAAATCATACAAATTTAAGGTTCATTTAAGGTATCTTGGGCCCGGGCAATACCGGGCGGGTTCGTTTGGTTCCAGGTTAATTTTTGGAAATATTTTTATGTTATTAGGGGCCGGCGTATGCGCTGCCGAAGGCACCAGGGTCACAAGGTTTTCATTCGGTTCGTGGTAATTTTTTTGTTACAGCTGATTTTTTTTTTTTTCTTTTTTTCTTTTATTTAAAAATAGAAATTTAAATAAAATCGAGTTAAAGATGTAAAACCATACAAATTTAAGGTTCATTTAAGGTTATTACCATGGGCCCGGGAAACGCCGGACGAGTCAGCTAACATGTAGTCTTAGTATTAAACGAAATAGAAAATGAAAGATAGGAACTGTTTATTTGAAGTCAGTTTGACGTCACATTGACTGTACTTTGTAGAAAGTGATGTCATATATGGAATTTCTATTTATAAGCATTTTTATGACTTTCTTTCTTCTTTTTTTAGTGAAATGTCGTAAATTATATTAGATGTTTTAACTTGAAATACATTTAAATAATGATGCGACGTTTTTTGAAACATTACGGTCAATAAAATTATCATCGAATTCGACGGGTTCCAGCTACTTATTATTATTTTCAAATTTTTTGCTTTTATAAAGAATGAAATTCAACGTAATTTATAATGATTGCAATAAAATATGCGTAATTTAAAAAATAAATATGGTGAAAACATTTGGCTGTTTTAGAGAAAAACGCAACAAAATAGTTAAAATGCTTAAAAAAATTAACAAAAGAATTTAATAATATTAAAAATAATATGAACGATAATAAATCCAAACAGAAAAAAATACATGTGTACTTCTCTTTTATCGGGATCATATTCAGGTAGAGTGAAAATAATAATAATAATAATAATAATAATAATCTTTGGTTATTTTTGCGTTATATCTATTAAAAACAAAAACAAAAAAAACCTTATTCGCCGAAGGTTCCCTTCAAAAAACTGAATCAGCTGAGATGTATATGAATTAGAATATGCGAGACTTGGGTAAACTTTTCCCGCAAAATAATTATCTACCCAGAAACCCGACACGAACCTGCAGCTTCAGACCCACAAACCGACACGCAATAATCTATAGTTAAATTTATGTTTTCTAAGAAACAAAATTAAATTTTTAGTACATAAAATACAGTTCATTATTGAGCAAATCTTTAAGGGATAAAATATTACTAATTTAACATAATGAAGTTTTGTTTATTATAATTTTTTTTTTAAAATACAAATACAACATTATAATTATATTAATAATTACTAATGTAGCTTCAAATTTCAGTGTATCATATTGCAAAATTTCTTATATATTAAAACTTAAAAATTCACTGTTTGAAATATTTTGACAATATATAAGAATAATAAAATAATGAGGCAAATATACATTCGGAGGCTAGAAAATTTGTCTTATTGAAAATTCAAAGTATTAAGTATTAATAATTACGCATTTGCAATTAAATTCATGTCATGTGTCATGTTTCTTAGAAGTGTCATCCAATTTCTGCATTCAAAAAATTGATATATCTATACTAATATATAAATGCGAAAGTTTGGATGGATGGATGTTTGTTACTCAATCACGCCACAACGGCTAAACGGTTCTGGATGAAATTTGGTACAGAGATGTAGAATAGTCTGGAATAGAACATAGGCTACTATTTATACCGAAAATTTGATTAGATTAAAAAAAAAAAACCGGTAATTTTGAAAATAATAAACCGGTAATTGACTTAATAAAAGCCATTTAAATTTTTAATTGTTGCCAAAAAAGTTTACGAGGTATTTTTATTTATTTATTTTTCAACATAAAATGAAATATGCTTTCACGCGAAAAATAAAAAATTACTAAATGTTAAATTGGTCGATGAGAAAATGACACATTATAATTTTAAAATAAAATAGTAATATTACAAATCTAAGATATTTCTTCTGAATTTTATTTCATAGCATTTTTTTATATACCTCAACTTCAGATTTTTTTTTTTTTTTTTTTTTTTTTTGAGTACGGCGGATGAACACGCTTGGCATAAAAGCTAATTCATCATTATATTAAAGTTATTTTGTTATTGATAATTCTGGACAATTTTTTTAATTTTGATGCTGAGGTAGATCGGACATTTTTCGCCAAGGAAAAGATAGAAAGAAATACGCAAGCGAAGTGATGACGTCACTGGCCGTTCGTGGATGCAAGAAAAATATTTCCTATGTTAAACGCCCATTGGATTTTTTGTAAAAAATTATTAAAAATCGAGGAAAATTATTTCTCGATTTTAATCCCCATATTTAGGTATAGATATGTATTAGTTATCATGGCTATGCGTTAGATTAAGTTATTTTTGTTGTAAAATTGACAAAATTTGAATTTTTAATTTCAAAACTCTAGAAAAAAAATGGCAAACTTCCATATTCGATTGAAAACACAAACATTTCATTTCAAAGGATGATATTTGCACAATAAATATCCAACTAATATACTAATTAAAAGAAAAGTGATAAATATTCTATCATAATTTGATGTCAAATTTGTTTTCAAATGTCTAAATAAAGTATCTGATAAAGATACTAATATGTTGCAGCGGAATAGATTTGATATCGGTCATCCTTTGCAGAAAAAAAAAAATATATCGCCAAATTATCTGGCAAACATATTTTAATTCCTTTCAAAAATCATAGTTATTTTAACAACTTATATTAAGATAGTAATGAATAATATGAAACAATATTTCGTACTATGCATATTACGAAAATATGCATCTGGCGTGTATATTTTCGTATTACGTGTTTGATCACCAAATACAATAAGCGCCAAGAACGACAGAGTTTTGAAATTTAAAATTAAAATGTTGTCAATTTGACAGCAAAATAACTCAATCTAACACATGCACATGATAACTATATATATATATATATATACCCAAATATGGGGATTAAAATCGGGAAATAATTTTCCTCGATTTTTAATAATTTTTTACAAAAAATCCAATGGGCGATTAACATAGGAAATCAAATTTCTTGCATCCACGGACGGTCAGTGACGTCACACTTCTCTTGCGTATAGGAACAATAATCGCATAAATTCTATTTTGGTCTAAAACGGCAACAAAAATTCAAAAGTCGCCAAGGGCATTAAGGCTGTACCATGATCAAGTTTACACATTAATTAATTTATTTATTTTTCTATATACCAACTACTATTAACTAAGCATGAAGTATATAAAATACTCTTACCAGACAAATGTCGTCAGTTTTTCTTATTAAATAATTGAGCTTATTCCACGTGTGTAAATATTGTTCATTTATAAATATTATTTTTTATCCCCATGTATATCCTAATAGAGCATTTCCTCGTGACGTCTGGTGGTTGGCAAAAATGCGCGCTCGACTTTCCCGCGCAATTTACTATATTGGTGATCCTCCATCGCTATGCTTTTCCCAAGCCTTTTTGCCAACCAGTCATAAAAGTTGAGATGTTTGTTTACAAACAAGGAACTGCCCTATTGGACCACGTTAAAGAAATATTATATAGATAAGTAGAAAGCATCACACGTTCAATATTTTTGGTTAATTACTATTCTCATTTTTAACTTTTTATTTCACTTTGTCATTTAACGTGCGTTTTCTTACTTTTTTGAATTATAATTTACTTTTTATTTGTTAGTAGTTTTAATTCTTTTGATTTGTTATTATTTCATAGTAGTACTTTGTTTTTAGTTCCCTTTTAAGGGTTTTATTATTATTATTATTATTTGATAGTTTTTCGAAATGCCCGGGAAACGCAAATCTAATCTTTCCAACAGAAATAATAAAGCTCGGGCTATGAAAGTAGCTAGAAGTCAAGAGACGAGTTGTATCACAGAGCTGGGTATTAATATTATAAAATGTACCATTATTACAGGAACTGCTAAAGGAGACAGCGTTTTGATTCCCCGCATACCTATTATTCCCAACAACTTGCCATTTCATTTCAAGAGATTTCAATTTCCATTGAAATTGGCTTTTACAATGACGATCAACAAATCCCAGGGGCAAACCTTAAAAGTGGCAGGCATTCATTTAGGAACTCCATGCTTCTCACACGGTCAATTATATGTTGGTTGTTCACGTGTTTCAAGTGCCCAGAACTTGCATGTGTTGACGGAAAATAATAAGTCATTTAATGTTGTATACAGATCGGTATTAAAATAAAAATAAATTGTATATATTTTCCCGTAGATCTTTCAATGAGTTACAAATTTTTTTGAGTATACTTTATCAGACTCTATTTTGCACAGCACCACAATGATAAGGTTTCATTACATTACATATTATGATCAAACCGTCAGTTCCCACACATACACATCAAAATTTCTACGTGAACGAAGTCGCGGGTAACAGCTAGTTCATCATAAAAATATAAAAAAGAAAAAGCATTAGAAATTCTTCTGAAAATAAAGTATACTAGCTGTTACCCGCGACTTCGTTCCCATGGAAATTTTGGTGTGTATGTGTGGGAACTGATGGTTTGATCATAATATGTAATGTAATGAAACCTTATCGTTGTGGTGCTGTGCAAAACAGAGTCTGATAAAGTATACTAAAAAAGATTTGTAACTCATTGAAAGATCTACGGGAAAAATATAAAATTTATTTTTATTTTAATACCGATCTGTATACAACATTAAATGACTTATTATTTTCCGTCAGCACATGCAAGTTCTGGGCACTTGAAACACGTGAACAACCAACATATAATTGACCGTTATTTATTTATTTTTAATGCCAAAATAAATAAATAAAAAGTTATCGCCAGCATGGCGATAAAAATTTAAAATTTGTTCATAGGGATCCTGTACTAAAACAGTACAGCGTTTAATCGAAATATACTACTGGCCATTAAAATTGCTACACCAAGAAGGAATAATAATAACGGAATGAAATTTGTTGGACACATACATTATAGTAGGAAGAACAATTGATTAAAATTTCAGAAAATTTGGAGTAATATGTACTGAGAAAACAGTACATAAAGCAGCGACCTCTGTGAGCAATAACAGCACTTATCTGCCTAGGCATTGAATCGAACAGCGATTGGATGACATGTACGGGTAGAGCACTTCATGAAGTTCTAACACGATGCCACAATTCATCGATCGAAGTTACTGGTGAGTGGGGGGGGGCAGTCGCTTTTCAACGATTAAACAGTCATTTTCATTGGTGCGAGATCAGGAGAACGCGCTGGCCAGAGCAACAGTCGAACACATTCGGCATCAATGAAGATCCAGACAATATGAACAACTTGCGGTCGTGCATTGTCCTGCTTAAAGGCTGCGCTTCGGAGGCCTTGAACATATCGCAGAGCGATGGGCCTTAACTCGTCAGAAATGTAATGGCTGCACTGCAAATAAAGGTGTCTTAAAGTAAGACAAAAAAATGTCTGAAAATACATTTCAGACAGGTAAATGTCTTAATATGAAGTGCAGACATAATAGATATCCTAATTTAAGACACTTTTGTGTCTTATTAAACTGGTGGGGCAAAAGTGTCTTAAAGTAAGACATTTAAAATAAATCATTTCACATTTCATCGTTAATTATTAGTAGTGGCGCCATCTATCAATGAAAATCAAAATAATCTTCGTCTTACTCGTTTTTTTTCATATCAAGATACTATTTTAAAACAATGATGATTACTTTTAAGAATTTTTTAACTTAGCAGCGGATTTTTATTTTTATTTTTATTTATTTATTTATTTATTTATTTATTATTTTTTTGAAATTATAATGCAAATATCAAAAAATTAAATCTCTCTCTTTTTTTTTTTTTTTTTTAACAAATAAATAAAATTTTTTAATAAGTACTTTTATTTCTGAGATTTTTCAGAAAATCATGTCAAGTGAAAATGGCTAATCACTCTGATTTTACTTCTAGTTTGAGATTTTTCCAATTCCCTTAAATAAAATAATTTAAATATATCAAATTTCAATAAATAATAGATAAAAATACTTATCTTAATTACTTTTATTTAATTAAATATGCTATCTACTTTTTTTTTTTTTTTTTTTTTTTTTTTTAACTTAAAATAATAAAATAAATTACAAAAATCGCGTTATTTAGAACGTTTATTTGTGAAATTTAAATAAGCTTATTAGAAAAGTTTTATATTTAACATAACAAATATGCATAAATGGTAAATGTCGTTATCTTATTTGCGTGAAATTAAGCTTGAAATACTTAATAAAAAACATTTTTCGGAGCAAAAATAATTTGGTTACAAATAAATAAATATGTAAATAAAAAATACTACTTTTTATTTAAAGCTCGTTCATTTATTTGAATGAGAAAACAGTAAGATGAACTTGTAGCGAAGAACTTGTAGCTAAGAAAGTGAATTTCAAACTAATCTTACGCAATTTGTAAATAGCTGCTTTTTTTTTTTTAATCTTTTTTCGATTTAAAACTCTATTTTTTAACATTTTTACCTGTACCTGGAAGTAAAACAAAACTTTTCTGTTTTTTTCATAATCATATACATTTATTTCTTTTATCTTTCAAATAGCAGTTTATAAAAAGAAATCGTTTTCAAAACATCACAGTCTGAGGTTTCGATATATTATTCGTTTATATTTTACGAAATTCTAAACTTCTACACATAAAATTTAATAGAATTAATATATATTGAGCTTTAGATTTAATCTCGATAGTTTTAAGAAAAAAATACTGATTATATTCTAACACTATAGTTTATTTCGCGAATATTAAAGAGTATATTATCCAATCTTACTGTGTGACGTCGTGGCGTGATTGGTAAGAACGCTCCTCTGTGGTACCTAAGGTAGTGAGTTTAACTCCAGGGACTGGCAGTGGTTTTTTTTTTTGTTTTTTTTTTTAGTTATTATATTTTATTAGTGCTCTAGATAATTCTAAAATATATTATAAACAGAAAAGCAGAATCATACGCCACCTTTATTTATTTATTAATTTATTAAAAAGGCTTTAAAAATGGCTGATTTATTAAGCCTAACATGGCGGTGTTTTTAAACCTAAAAAAGATGGCGGTGTTTTAAGACATTTGCACTGTCTTAATTTCAGATGCAGAAAGTTGTCTTAAAAAGTAAGACATATTTTTTTCGCTTAAAAAATGACCATCCGTTTAAGACACTTTATTAACTGAATTTAAGACGTTTTCATTTACAGTGTGGTATTCAGATTGGCGGGAATGAAAACAACAGGTGACCGGGACGTGTATCCAACGGTATCACATACCATCAATCCAGGTGGTGACTCAGTATGCGGCTACCAAAATTCTGATTACCCTCAAAACTGCATTTCTGCTATGGGCGCCATTAATGTGTGATCAACGATGAACCTGGACGCAGGAATGGCGTGAAGTCACTTTTCAGACAAATCACAATCCTGTTTACAGCATCAAGATTGCCTTATCCGTATTTAACGGCATTATGAATAATGCACATTGCCAGCTGTGATTCGACATCATCATACTGTCCATCATTCGCAATGATGTTATGGGTTTTCATTGGATACACGTCTCGATTACTTCATGTTCGTATTCCTGGAACGCTGAACAGCGGCCATTAAATTTCTGGTGAGTTAAGGTCCACCCCTCTGCCCTGTATTCGAGGCCTCCGTAGCGAAATTTTTAAGCAAGATAATGAACGACCGCAAGTTGTTTGTATTGTCCGGACCTTCTTTGATACAGAATGTGTTCGATTGTTGCTCTGGCCAGCGCGTTCTTCTGATCTCGCACCAATGAAAATGACTGTTTAATCGTTGAAAAGCGACTGTGCCCCCACCACTCCCCAGTAACTTCAGTCGATGAATAGTGGCATCGTGTTAAAACTTCATGAAGTGCTCTACCCGTACATGTCATCCAATCGCTGTTCGATTCAATGCCTAGGCAGATATGTGCTGTTATTACTCACAGAGTTCGCTGCTTTATATACTGTTTTCTCAGTACATATTACTCCAAATTTCCTGAAATTTTAATCAATTGTTCTTCCTACTACAATGTATGTGTCGAACGAATTTCATTCCGTTATTATTATTCCTTCTTGGTGTAGCAATTTTAATGGCCAGTAGTGTATAAAAACTGAGTAGTCAATTATGAATTTTATTTCGAAACCTTTCTTTGTATGATTTTAGTTCACTATTGCACAATATTAATCTGGTTCTAATAATAATTTGGTGACTGGTGAATTAAAATTTTAATTATGGGTGAAATTCATACAATATTTATGAGTTTCAAAATTTTAAGTTTTTTTTTTTTTTTTTTTTTTTTTTTTTTTTTTTTACAAAGAAATGATTTTTTTTTTTTTATCTCCCGGCGAATTGTTGAAAATATTTTAGTTCTTAAATAATTTTGGACGGCTTTGCCCGCTTCGCTGGCCAACTCTTTTCTATATAGCTTTATGAAAAAAAAAAAAAAAAAAAAAAAAAAAAAAAGCTGAAATTGGTCAAAAGCTCGCTTTGGGTTCCCGCTGCCTTCGGCAGCAACTTGTTTGTCCTTGCAGTCTTCGGTGCCTGTCCCTATTGCCTGCGACAATAGCTTACCCGTGGGCGTCTATTTGGGTGCTTATCATATATGAAAGTTTCGATACGGACAGTATCGAAAAGTTTGAAGTAGCTATTTTATAGCTGAATCCAGTTACATATGAACAACATTATACGTGATGCACATAATATTTGCTCTCAAGTTATTTCGTATATTTATTTGATTTAATCGATCAACCATAGAATGACAGCAATTTCAAGCCAAATATAATATTACAATATGCTATGATCCCTACCTCTATCGCATGAGACAATTATTATTATTATTATTATTTTGTGGTTATATACACTTCATGCTTAGTTAATAGTAGTTGGTATATAGAAAAATTAATAAATTAATTAATTGATATGTAAACTTGATCATGGTACAGCCTTAATGCCCTTGGCGACTTTTGAATTTTTGTCGCCGTTTTAGACCAAAATATAATTTATGTGATTATTGTTTCTATACGCAAGCGAAGTGTGACGTCACTGACCGTCCGTGGATGCAAGAAAATGATTTCCTATGTTAATCGGCCATTGGATTTTTTGTAAAAAATTTTTAAAAAATCGAGGAAAATTATTTCCCGATTTTAATCCCCATATTTGGGTATATATGTGTATTAGTTATCATGTGCATGTGTTAGATTGAGTTATTTTGCTGTCAAATTAACAAAATTTTAATTTTAAAATTCAAAACTCTGTCATTCTTGGCGCTTATTGTATTTGGTGATCAAAAACGTAATACGAAAATATACATGCCAGATGTATATTTTCGTAATATGCGTTGTACGAAATATTGTTTCATATTATTCATTACACTCTTAATATAAGTTGTTAAAATAACCATGATTTTTGAAAGGAATTAAATTATGTTCGCCAAATAATTTGGTGATTTCTTTTTTTTCTTTCTGCCAAAGGATGACCGATATCAAATCAGTTCCGCTGCAACATATTAGTATTTTATATCAGATACTTTATTTAGACACTTGAAAACAAATTTGACTACAAATTATGATAGAATATTTATCGTTTTCCTTTTAATTAGTATATTAGTTGGATATTTATTGTGTTAATATTATCCTTTGAAATGAAATGTTTGTGTTTTCAATCGAATATGGAAGTTTGCCTTTTTTTTTTTCTTCTAGAGTTTTGAAATTAAAAATTCAAATTTTGTCAATTTTACAACAAAAATAATTTAATCTAACACATGGACATGATAACTAATACATACCTATACCTAAATATGAGGATTAAAATCGGGAAATAATTTTCCTCGATTTTTAATAATTTTTTACAAAAAATTTAATGGGCGTTTAACATAGGAAATATTTTTCTTGCATCCACGAACGGCCAGTGACGTCATCACTTCGCTTGCTTATTTCTTTCTATCTTTTCCTTGGCAAAAAATGTCCGATCTACTTCAAATTCAAAATAAAAAATTGTCCAGAATTATCAATAAGAAAATACCTTTAATATAATGCTGAATTAGCTTTTATGCTAAGCGTGTTTCATCCGCCGTACTAAAAAAAAAAAAAAAAATCTGAAGTTGGGGTATATAAAAAAAATGCTATGAAATAAAATTCAGACGAAATATGTTAGATTTGTAATATTACTATTTTAGTTTAAAATTATAAAGTGTCATTGTCTCATCGACCAATTTAGCATTTAGTAATTTTTTATTTTTCGCGTGAAAGCATTAAATAAATAAAAAAAACCTCGTAAACTTTTTTGGCAACAATTAAAAATTTAACTGGCTTATATTAAGTCAATTACCGGTTTATTATTTTCAAAATTACTGGTTTATTTTTTAAAAATCTGATCAAACTTTCGGTATAAATAATTGTCTATGTTATATTTCAGACTATTCTATATCTCTGTACCAAATTTCATCCAGATCCGTTTAGCCGTGTGGCGTGATTGAGTAACAAACATCCATCCATCCAAACTTTTGCATTTATAATATTAAGTATAGATATAAACATATATATTGCGTGTAAAAAAATTAATGCAAATTCGAGCCGTACCAGATCGAATTACACGACCCGATGTAATACTATAATAGAAATTCCTGTTTCATTTGCATACATATTCGTACACAATTAAATAAACTTACGTATATCACGGAAAAAAAGAATATATATATATATATATATGAATTGTAAATCATTTACATTATGTCACTATACAAAAATCTAAAAAGTGGGACTACAATGTTGCAATATTTTCATTACACAATATATGTTTTGGGAGTCAAAAAAAAAAAAAAAAAAAGTCATTTTGAAACAAACATGAAACCATTTACAGATAAGGTTGAGGTGTGTGTGTGGAGGGGGGGGGGGGGAACTCCATACAAAACTAGTTTCCCTGAAAATTCACTCTGAACGGTCCTGAAAGAATTCCCACCCCTTAATCACCCGTAATTACTCGCTTCGAGTTGTTCCGGATGGGAGGCGTGAATTTAAATAAAAACGCAAATTTTTTAGCAAATTTTCATACTTCGGAACTGCTTTGTTAATGCGCATTTAAACTTTTTTTTTTTTCTTAAAAATTAATAATAAGCTTGATCATTTAGAAAGAGCTACCTATTTTAAGCTATGCGATACAGTAATTCATTAATTTCTCAAGACCAATGAACAAAATCAAGTGAAATTTCGCATATTTCAGGTTTAAATTAAATATTAAAAATAAAAATAATCATTTTTTAAAAACAGATGGCTCATGTAACAGTTGTGAATTTTCTGAATGTGAAAACGGAATTTAAAAATATGCATTTGTTAATGAGTTATAAGGGGGCGAATTTTACTATAGAATTACACTGGCTTTGATTTCCGGCAACGGTGACTGAGGTAACCTCTTAAGTAAAACTCTTCTGCATTACTCAGACAATGCCATTATTATTGGTAATGATCTAAATGTCTAAGTTAAACTTCTTCTCATCTAAATATATTATAGAAGTCCCATCTGAGGTACATGACATGTTTTCCTTGGTCCATGATAAACGGTAATCAATCTGTTTTGTTTTTTTTCCACTTTGGATGATGCCTCCGCTTTTTGAAAATCAATTATTTGGATCTTGTTATATAGTTGTAAACTGTTTGCCTTCACACGTGAATAAGCCCTGATTGATTTTGGACCTTTGCTATACTTTCACCGCTCTTTTTACACTCGTGAGCAAGTTTTTTCCCATCATAAAGCGTTAAAATTTTAGGTCTACCAGTCTTCTTTCTTTTCGTATTTCTATCTAGCTTTCTGATAAAATTAGAAACTATATTAGCTGACTACTAAAAATGAATACTAAAGCTGACGTGAAGTATACGAATAATCTGTCTAACACCGTTACCATCAATTTTATATGTAACAATTTGCCCCTTTTAGAAATAATTTAAAGGTACTCTTCTAGGCAGTCTGAAAAGAAAATAATAAAGCAAATTTTAACAAAATACATTTACCTCAACAAAAGCAGTTAAAGAAAATTCAATATTTACTCTTTTATTTGTGCACAGTCCGACAAATAGTAAATTTTGGAAAGTGTCCTTTCTCTTTTTCTACACTGTCGAAATAATGAATACTAGTTTTTCTACAGTACATTATTTAGCATTAGTAGTAGAGATTTCCCTTTTACGGGAAATTAAAGAAGTCTTTGTAAAAAAAAATCTGTATAAAAATCTAATAACCAGGATAAAAATACGGAAAATCATTTACAAAAATCGACTGTCCACCTACTTTTTTTACGCAGAGTGTACAAAACAATATAACAAGTAGCGTCTTGTGAATAACTTTTTGGGAGTGATATAAACAAGCTAATGATTAAAAACAGTCCGTTAACATAAAGAGCTCTTTTATCTGAATGAATGTTGAAATATTATCTGTACGTTCGCGAATTAATCAATAAGATAAATAAAGATTCCATTGTATGCATTTTTTTTTTCTAGACGTTTTCATTCAACAGCCTCAAAGCGTCATTCAAGCGCCGCTACAGATTTGCTTAGTCGACAATAACTTAACACTTGATTTTTTTTTTTTTTTTTTTACAAAATTTGACAATTTATAAACAAAATAAAATAATCTAAAAAAAAGTATTTGGTTGTAAAAGAAGAATTCCTGAAATAGTTATCAATAAGAGAAAGTCTTACCTATTAAGCGAGAATAATTTACCTACTACGCGTGTTTCATCAACAGTTATAAAAATCTTGAATGTGAAGCATGATCATAATCTATAATTTCTCTCTTTCTCTCTCTCTCTCTCTCATTTTTAATTAAATCCCACTGATTTCATGTTTCACAACCCAGGTAGCACTAAAAAGGGAACTCTTTGAAGTGCTAATCGCCGATTTTCTTGAAAGAAATTCCGGCAAAAGATTTAATCTTGAATAGCATCTTCCTAAAATATTAGCTGCTGAGTCGCAATAGATAAGCTATAAAAAATTATTAAAAATGAAAGCATGTCTGCAATATTTAAAAAAAAAGCGCCTGTTTGGCGACTACATTCTACGGAATTTCTTTGCAATGAAGATTTAATAGATGTAGATGTTCTTCTTTCTTTTTGATAGCCAAACGAACTCCATAAGCTGTCGAATACTTGAGAAATCAGAATAGAATAACAAACACCAGATAATTTACCATATTGAGACTTACTTAGTCGAAATTCTAAATAATATATAATATTTCAGTTAAATAAGCTGTGTCAATAACAATTGCAAGAGCATTAACGGCAAATTTTTAATAACGACTTTTAAAAAATATATGATCAAGACTTTTATATAAATTTAAATAAAACAAAAATATATATATATTAAAACACAAAGCTTTTTTCTTTTTTTTTTCTTTTTTCTTTTTTTTTTTTTTCTAAGTAAAATGAAAGCGTTTCGTATCCCAACACATTTTTCTTATAAGTCTGATCATTTTATTGGGCTGTACGAACCTTCAACGAACAAGCAAATCTACAGAATAAGAGTTGTGTGGATCCAATATCTCATTAGAGCTACGCAATGAGCAACTGGAGCCATTGGAGACGATCTATGATTCTACCCTAAATTTCATCGTGTTTTTTGGTTAGGTTTAACGTCGCAATAGTACTGCAGGCGATGGTTTGCGATGAACTTCTGAGGATGGTCCGGTGACATCTGCAGGTGATAAATGCTTGCATTCCGCGTAAATTATTTATTTTTAATTTATACATCCGACTTGTATGTTTGACTCGACATCCGCGTCCCCCCCCCCCCCGAGTCGAGATGAAGTCGAATTTCGTCGAGATGAAGACAGATAGAACACAACCAGATTAAAATACAAAAAATTAAAAAAAAAACACCCTGGGTCAGCTGGGGATCGAATCTATTCTTCTACACATGAAAGCGATTAGCGAGGGTGACATACTCACTGGGCCACGGAAGGTCTGCATTCAGCATAACAATTATATTAAAACAACAAAATTTCGCAATTAATAATTCTATAAAATTCCCTATGAAATTCATTGCGCATAACTAGTGCGACGTAAAACCCAACCAACATTATGAAATTCTAATGCATATTTTTACAAAATTGTTTATATTATTATTCGTAAACTTATATAATATAAATTGCCAGAAACGTTAGAAGCCATAAAGTAGTAGTTATGCAGATGTTTTTCCAATTTTAAATAATCCCCTCCGTAGAGATCAAAATTGTAATAGCACGTCTACGGAACCATCTCTAGGAATGTATCCCAGACTGTCGCCATTGCATAGCTGTAGTGCGAATTAAAACCTACTCAACCTCAAATATTTTAAATATTTTAACTTTTATTTGAGTATTAATTTCAATGAACTATTCTAATAATCAAATGTTCAATCAAATATTATAATTCATACTGGTCACCAATTGCCCATTACGCAGCACTAGTGCGACGTAAAACCCAGCCAACCGACCTATACATCACATTAGTTTTTAAATCGTCTGCAAATTTATATAAATGCACATGCCGAGAACTCCAGGCATTAAATTATTCCAGATTATATATAAGCTAGAGTAATGTAAAAGTAACTCTGAAATTGAAATTGAATTATTTTAAATAAATGCAATATTGAAACATTACATAAAATAATTGAAAATATTGGATCTAACATAACACATAACGTCCCTTTTTCTAAATAGAAATTTCTAGATTTCTGAAAATAGCTTGAGTGTTGAGTGAGTTTTAACGTCGCACTATAGCTACGAAGTGGAAATTAAAGACGGCCTTATATTCACACTTAGGGATGTTCCGTAGACATGTCATCTTAATTTTGATTCTCTGTGGAGGGGATGGCTTCCTTGCTTCCCCTAGAGCGATAGAAAATATTACCCTCCTATACTTTAGTTCTTTGGCATCATTGAAGGAAGGTTAATGTGATTTGGCGATGACTTTTTTCGTAATTGGCGTTCAAAACGTAAAGTTTAATAATTTTTTGCAGCTTTCCTCTTGTGATTCAGCAGCTAATTTTTTTTACCAGTGAATTAAGTGCAACGTAAACTATATTCTGTAATTTTTTGAAGGAAATCGGTGATTAGCACTTGAAAGAGTTCCCTTGTAAGATATCGGCCAATATCAAAATATAATATTGGAGAATATAAATATCCCCTCCCCCTAAAAAATATTTACAGATATTATTTTCTGATATCTGGTAATATAGCCAATGTTTCCTGACATCAATAAATTTCCCTTTTTGACATCTCAGATGAAACGTATTCTTAAAAGACCGTGTTGATTAATTTCATAACGTCGACAGATATCTCTCAATATCTATTATTATTTTTCGAATGTCATCACATTATATTGTTAAAATAACATAATTTTAATGACATTGGCAAACATTAAGAAATATTAAAAATAAAGCATTGAAAAATATTTATTACAATGTATTATTTTGTAAAATTTTATTTTTCAACTTATTGTTTTTTAATCATAATAGTTATAGGAAAAAGTTATTTTAAATGATTTTTTACAATAACAGTTTTTAATTATATCTGGCAATATCAATAAATATCGTAAATTTGGTATATGATACTGAATGACATTTAAAATATCGGCCTATATCAATGGGGCATTGATCAATCTTTATGTGCTACTAAGGAACACCAAAAACCATTTTGAACGTAACTAGGGGAAAAAAGGTTTTAAATAATATCCTCAGTAATGTAAATACATAGGAAATCACATGTCATATAGAGACATTTAAAACCACGTGTCATTTTATAAACAACTAATTAATTAAAAAATTACACTTTAAAAACACGTATGCATTTTCTTTAAAAAGATATATTTAATTAAAATCCTTTAAAATTCCATGGAACATTTCGTCAAAGCTTTTTGCCCACCTTATCTGGACATCACCAGGACAAATTAAAACATAGTTAGATAACACGTGCAGCGCGACACGTACATTATATATCATAATAAAGATACAGTCAGTAACAAAAGTGTCCGATCACTAGCAAACATTCCTATGTAAAAAAAAGTACACTTAACGCTATTTTGTTAAATAAATCCTTGTCGAGTCCTGTTCTTAGTCAGTCTAAGAACATGATTCGAAAAGGAATTATTTAACAAAACTGTATTAAGCGTACTTTTTTTACATAGGAATTTTTGCTAGTGTTCAGACACTTTTGTTACCGACTGTACATGGCACTTATAGTTAAGTTTGATGAGTCAGTCCGTAAATCATAAGTTGTAGAAATTTCAGATTAGAGCTTTTTCTGGGTCACAATGGAGCAACTTGAACTCTGACCTAAGAACTTGCGTTTACTTGAAGCTTTACAAGGATAGTAAGGAGTAACTTGGGTCACCATGGGGCAACTTGAAGTCTAGAAAAACCTAGGAGCTTGCGTTTAGTTGGAACTTTACAAGGATAGTAAGGAGTAACTTGAAATCATAATTGCGGAGAATCTTGAATGGAACATCGTTGTACAGGGTCTGGAATCCTTGTAAAGCTCCAACTAAACGCAAGCTCCTAGGCTTTACCAGACTTCAAGTTGCTCCATGGTGATCCAAGTTACTCCTTACTATCCTTGTAAAGCTTCAACTAAACGAAAGTTCCTAGGCCAGACTTCAAGTTGTTCCATTGTGACACAAAAAATGCTCTAATTTAAAATTTCTACAACTTATGATTTACGAACTGACTCATCAAGCTTAACTGTAACTGCCATGTATCTTTATTATGATGTATAATGTAAGGTAACGACACCAGTGCTCGTCACTCTTAAGGCCTTATTTTTAAAATGTTTGTTTTTTTCGCGTGGCATTCATGTGGAATTTATGTATCAGTATTATACTTTGGTCTATTTTATACACTGATTCTTCTAGCTGTTGTTAGACACTTTCAATTTTTCAATACGTTAAGCGAATTTAAAAAATAAAATTAAAATTAAACCTATAAAAATGCACCAGTTCTCGTCACTTGAAAACTGCGTTTCACCAGCAGTTGTCAGGTGTTTGCACCAGTGGTCGTCATGTAAATAAAACGCAACAATTTGCTCAATAGTTTGATTTTAATTGCGTTTTTGCAAAATTAAATGAAACAGAATATGTTTGGAACATATTTAGAACTCAAATCCATTCTTAGGGTTTAAAACACAAAACATTAAATGGTAAAATTTAAAATATTGCGAAAAAAAACAAATTCATATGTGAAATAATTTGAAAATTCTTTGCTTTTAAGAAAAGTTTTCAATATTTTATTCGTTCTCAAAAATATCTTTACTTAAAACAGAAGGTAAGTAGCAGGGGAGGGGGTAATAATCTCGTTTTTAAGAGTGACTTTGTTCCAAATTATCACAGTAAGATTGATTTTACCATGCTTTTTATTAACGCGTATTCTTGTTTATTTGTCCAGTACAAATCTTACAATTGATTTTTAACTAACTTCCCGACTACTTAGACATTTGAAACTTTCAGAATAGTTCAGAACACGATGAAAATGCATTTTTTAAATACTTTGAGCCAACTGCTCCGGGTCCCTGCAGCCTTCGGCAGCGTTATCAGTACAAATCTTGCAATCGATTTTTAACCGACTTCTTGACTAGCTAGACATTTGAAACTTTCAGAAAAGCTCAGAAGACGGTAACAATGGATTTTTTAAAATATTTTTAGCCTATTGTTTCGGGTCACTGCTGCCTTCGGCAGCGTTTATATGGTTCAACAGAAAATTTATTTAACTAAATTCTCGACTAGCTAGACATTTGAAACTTTTAGAATAGCTCAAAACACGATAACAATGCATTTTTTCAATACTTTTATCCAACTGTTTCGGGTCCTCGCTGCCTTTGATAGTGTTTATATGATTCAACAGAAAATTTAAAAACATGGTATATAAACAATTCTTACTCTTTCAATTATTTTTTTTAACGTATGGGTTGATTATGTGTACCCAACGCACACTATAAATAATTTTGCGAAATCTTTCCCTTCTTCTTCCTCATTAAGTGTGCAGTGGATGCAAAAACACGTTTTCAAGAGTAATTCTGCTCCATATTACATCAGGAAAGCAATTTTTTGATGCGTTGATTGGTTATGCGTACCCAAAAATACTGTAAAGGTATTTTTCTTAATTCTTTCCGACCAAATTTTGAGAAATGGTAGCAAAAACGTATTTCTACGCATAACTCTGCTCTAAATAATCTTACAAAGGCGATTTCTGATGTGTGAGTTGGTCATATGCATCCAACACCTAGTATAAAGAGATTTTGCGAAGATCTTTCGTCTATATGAGGGTGGCAAATATATATATATATATATATATGTGTGTGTGTGTGTGTGTGTGTGTGTGTGTGTTTTCAAGCTCAACTCTGCTGCAAATTATTTTCGGGAGGGAATTTTTTTTATGCGTTGGTTGTTTTTTTTTGTGTACTTTACACGCATTATAAGGCGATTTTGCAAAAGTACCTTTCCCCTCTTCCCTCGGCCTTGAGGACAAAAAACAGGTTTTTAAGCTTAGCTCTACTCCAAATTAACTCAGAAAGGTGGGTATTGGTTAAAAGTACGCAATATGTAATTTGATAATATTTCGTTAAAATTCTAAATTTAGCCGTGGGAGAGGGGGGGGGGGATAAAAAGCGGTTAAGTCTATGCCGAAGGCAGTAGAAGCCAATCATCATATTGCAGGATGGAAAGCTATTACCGAAGCCAGCGGGATTATTAACTGCAGTTTCGACTGATTTCAAAGTTTTTTTTTTTTTTTTTTTTTTTTTAAATTTTTGATAATGATAGAGATTTTTTCCTATTTTATTTAAATATAGGGACCAGCGAAGGTGGTAAAGCTTGCTAGTATTATTCTACACATCAAGATAATGTTATCAAATATTATGAATACTAATGTTCTAAATTGTTAATGTTAATTAATGTTATCAAATATTATCTTACAATTTTAATTATTTAAGAACAACAGTCAACAGGGTATTTTTGATAAACATTTTAATTTTTTGTTTATCTTACATAATTAATATAATTTATAAACAGAAAACTTGCTTAAGACATGTTTTTAATGTTTAATATTTTCTATATAAGTTTTTATTCACCTGTATCTAACATAACAAAAAAGCCTTAACATAATTTTGAACCGACTCACAGTCATGCTAACTATGAAATTAAGCCTTTGTATTTTATCATTTTCGAAATATATATGAATTAAAATTAAATTATCACGGTCAATAAAAAACTTAAACATCACTTAAATACATCTTCGCAAAAGCATGACATCATAAAAATTTAAAATACGTTAGATAGATGTATGGAGTAATCATGTCTGTTTTTCTAAAATATATAACAAAAAACTAGAAAAAGCTATTTATAACTAAATATGTTTATGTGCCATTGTTTAATTTTTTCAGCAAAATAATATGGAAAATTTTAGGTGGTTTAAAGTCAGTCATAGTGAATTGAAGGTACCATGACTGACTTTATTTAAACAAGCTATACAAAAGTTACAAGTGCAATAAAGTTCACGTTCTTGAGGTTAAAATACATTTGTTTACATTTACGAATACCCCTGACGACTACTGGTGCCGATAGTCAAATTAAAGTAAAAATTATACCATCTTAATTCTAAACGAAAATATAGTATTTTTCATCAAAAAAGTTACCCAGTTATTAAAAATGTTAAAACACCAGTGTTCGTCAGAGGTGACGAGCACTGGTAAAACGTGCAAAATATGCACCAGTAGTCGTCATACCTTAAAAACCTTTATATTATGTCAAATTTTAAAAAGTTGCACATAAATCGTATTCTGCATTTCATAAGCATTACATACAATGCTTTATGAGCAATGTCAAATGCAGCAAACAACAAAATATATCAAGAAATGCATATCCATTCCCTTAATCATTTGCTTTACTTTGACTCAATTCAATTGTAATTTAACGTATACTTCCCTTATTTTGTTTCTCCCTACTCTTCCCCAATAGTTGAAATCGAACTTTTTATGTCATAAGAAGCAGAAGGCTTTGGAGAATCTTATGCGGGTAGATTCAAATTCATACAGCTTTTAAAACGGTTATTTTAACACTTCTTTTAAGAGGGTGACGACTACTGGTACAGATTTTAGGGGTGACGAGCACTGGTGTCTTTACCTTACGTGTCACGCTGCACTTGCTTTCTAACTATGTTTTAATTTGTCCTGATGATGCCCAGATAAGGTGGGCGAAAAGCTTTGACTAAATGTTCTACGTAATTTTAAAGGATTTGAATTAAATACATCTTTTTAAAGAAAATGTATACGTGTTTTTAAAGTGTAATTTTTTAATTAATTAGTTGAATGCAAATACAGTTCTCACTGTAAAAACATTGATTATTATTATTTTAATTATTAAAGTGTTGGTAATAGGATTAATTCCATTTAACTAAATGAGGCGTCCTAAGCCATTCCTTTTAGCAAGAAATTTCTTTACTAATTCCTGTTGCCGTATATTAATATATTTATTTCCTAAGATGTTAATGTTTCACAAATCTAAAGAAAGGAAAAGGAAAAAAAAAAAAGAAAATAATTTAATTTTTTTTTTTTCATTTCCTAAGATGTTAATGTTTCGCAAATCTAAAGAAAGAAAGGTTTTCTATTTATTTGTTTGTTTGTTTTTAGTTTTTTTTTTTTAAAATGGAGGGCATTTCGGGGCAGATCCGATAATTTTAGGACATTTAGCACCCTCGAACAAGATTATTATTACGATATTTTTTCTTTTTTTGACATAGATTAGAATTCCAGAACGACCAGTCTCTTTATCTTATGAATGAAATTTATTTTGATTTGACGCCATATAGCTGGATGGATATAAATTATTTAATTTTAACTTCAACTATACGGTCGGAGTTAAAATTAAAAACAATTTTTAAATGAAAATTCATTAATATAGTATATGTACATAATAAATTCATTATATTTTGTGAAATTGTCTTGCTATAAAAGAATACCAAAATGTGACGGAAATGTTGTAGGAATGAACTTTTCAGCCTAATCCTTTGATACTAACATGATATACCTTCCATTGTGATTTCAAAAATTACCAGTTAGATATTGTCTGCAATTTATTGCAAAATTTTCTTGTGATGTATCATCTGTAATGAAACAGAAACTTTCAAATAAAAAATATTTTTTTACTTAATTTTTTAAAATAATTTAAAAATAATTTAAAATATTTTTTTTAAATAATTAAACAGTAAAATTTTTTATTGTGAAGCCCTAAAAAGCATAAAATAAAAAAATTATTGAGGTAAAGACATTGAAACCTTTGGACAGCCCCTGCCTGCCTGGACTCGCCAAGCTTAACGGGTTGGATGCTGTCCGCCGGAGCGAATAAATCGCCGGATCACTGCATGATAACCACCTACTGCCAGACAGTAATCTAGACGCTACAGAGAATGAGCTGTGTCCGATTGCTCGTTCAGACTTCTAACTTCAGTCGGGAGAGGACCACTCTTCTGCTAAGGACTGGGTGACTTCAGATGACAGCTCTGGTACGGCAGGGTTGCGACATCATCTTCTGGACACATTATGCTCGACTGACACACCACACCTCCAGATCGCACAAGGTAGGAAGCGCACAGTCACGCTACCTGGATGCAGGAATTTAGAATATGTGCACAATATCGGAAAGCCAGAAGGGAGAAAAAAAAAAAAAAAAAAAAAAAAAAAATTTTGGAATTTTGGAATGGGGGGGAAACTCGGGGGGACCCAAAATGATAAGTTGTGCACTCAGAATTATGCCAAAGAATGGAGGCTAAAAAGTAGAGGGGGGGGGGGCTAAACACCAAAACTGCTGAACGACAAACATGAGAAAGAGAGGAAAGAAAAAAAAAAAAAAAAAAAAAAAGAAAAAAAACGATTTAATTTAATACTTGCCACTGGAGGGGGGAAGGAAAACTTTGTTAGCGCATAGTCTAGAGATTTGAAGTGGCTGACCGAGAGAGAGAAAAAAAAAAAAAAAAAAAAAAAAATAAAAAGGGGAGTGGGACCATGCGCTTAAGGCCTAATAAGAAGAAGGAAAGAGGGACCATCGCAATTTTGATCCACCACGGGGGGATGGTGCCCCGCGTTGGTAGCCCGGCGACTGCTTAACGACCCCATCGAGCACTTGACGGTGCAGCACATTTTTACGAGGACCAGACACCGCCACACCCTCGGAGAGAAAAAAAAAAAAAAAAAAAAATAATAAT
Source organism: Salticus scenicus (assembly GCA_963930645.1). Classification (NCBI taxonomy): domain Eukaryota; kingdom Metazoa; phylum Arthropoda; class Arachnida; order Araneae; family Salticidae; genus Salticus; species Salticus scenicus. The sequence goes on along the minus strand of OZ005651.1, from coordinate 17,751,314 downwards.
AATAATAATATTTATATTTAAAAAATACAATAAGAATAAAATAAAAATAAAATAAAATAAAGTTAATAAATAGATAATTAAGTAAATTAATATGTATAATAAAACACAACAACTACAAAAAAAAAAAAAAAAAAAAGATATATATTAAAGAGAAAAAAAAAAAAAAAAAAAAAAAAAAAAAAAAAAAAAACTATTTATTAATTATTATTACGGATAGTTGATTGTTAACTAGACCTCCCGGGCATCGGAGAACTGCAGGGAGGCGAAAAGAAATCAGCGGAGCTTCAGGGAGCCGGAAAAAAAAAAAAAAAAAAAAAAAAAAAAACGGGGAGATAGCCGCTCTAGCTTGGCTCCCGGTCACCTTACCCACTCAAGGGTCCGGTTCGGGAAAACCAAGGGGCTAAAAAAAAAAAAAAAAAAAAAAAAAAAGGGTGGGGGAGCTAGCCGCTCTAGCTTGGCTCCCGGTCACCTTACCCACTGAAGGGTCCGGTTCAGGAAAACCAAGGGGCTAAAAAAAAAAAAAAAAAAAAAAAAAAAAAAAAAAAATGGGGGATAGCCGCTCTTGCTTGGCTCCCGGTCACCTTACCCACTCAAGGGTCCGGTTCGGGAAAACCAAGGGGCTAAAAAAAAAAAAGAAAAAAAAAAAAAAAGAAAAAAAAAAAAAAAATTGGGTGAGCTAGCCGCTCTAGCTTGGCTCCCGGTCACCTTACCCACTCAAGGGTCCGGTTCAGGAAAACCAAGGGGCTAAAAAAAGAAAGAGAAGAGAGAAAAAAAAAAAAAAATTAATGGAAAGGGGGGAAGAGCCACTCAAGCTTGGCTCCCGGTCACCTTACCCACTTAAGGGTCCGGTTCAGGAATACCAAGGGGCTCCAAAAAAGAGAAAAAAAAAAAAAAAAAAAAAGAAAAAAAAAAATGGATAAGGGGGAAGAGCCACTCAAGCTTGGCTCCCGGTCACCTTACCCACTATAGGGTCCGGTTCAGGAATACCAAGGGGCTCCAAAAAAAAAAAAAAAAAAAAAAAAAAAAAAAAAAAGGGGGGAGAAAGCCGCTCTAGCTTGGCTCCCGGTCACCTTACCCACTCAAGGGTCCGGTTCAGGAATACCAAGGGGCTTAAAAAAAAAAAAAAAAAAAAAAAAAAAAAAAAGGGGGCACCCACAAGGGGGCGGGCCCGGGGACCTGAGCTGGACCATGCCCTGACTCCTCCCTGCACTAATCCAAACAAACCCGCCGAAGGGGGGGAGGAGAAAAAAAAAAAAAAAAAAAAGAATATGTATAAAATTTTTTTTTTATTGTTGGTACATAACAGTTTAGTAATTAGTTTAATCGGTTAAGATTGTTTTATGGGGAGGGAAAAAAAAAAAAAAAAAAAAAAAAAAAAAAAAGGGTGCATGATCAAGATTCGAATGAGGCACTACGGACGTAAGGTGGCTTGCGAGGCCCGATGCAAGGATTCAACCTTTTGGGTCCCTTCCTGGGATTCTGGAGTTTAGAGTTTCTTCTGTTCGGACCTAAGAATGCTGATAGGTGAATCCAAAGCGGTGTGCTGAGCGGTAGTGCCTAGCTTCTTGATCACGCCATTCATTCAACTCAAGAAGAGTAAAAAAAAAAAAAAAAAAAAAAGAATTATAATTCGGTTTTTACTTAACTTAGATTAGTTAAATTCTTAATTTATTATCATTATAAGATGAGTGAGAGAAAAAAAAAAAAAAAAAAAGGTTGGTTCCATAACCCATTCATGCGCGGTCATGAGCGTGGTGCGGGCTTACAGACCAGATAAGACCGAGGACCGTTTACATTTTATGCACATTTTTTATACAATTTTTATTTATACATTTTTTTATACATTTTTATATTATAGTAGTTTTTTATACATTTTTTTATTTTTTTTAATAATTTTTATTTTACAAAGATTTTTTAATTTTTACATTTTTACTTTTACCGGGCCTCAGGTAATATTGATACTGGCCGCTTTAACAACAGGGGCCTCGTTCATGACCTAAAATAAACAAAAAGTGGCGGTAGCGGTGGATGCCTCATTGGCTGGTAGGTCCTCTTCTTCCGGTGTTCTACTCCTTTTGCTGCTGAAGAGTGGAGGTTTCTTACTGATGCTGACACTGCTTATTGTTACTGGGAAATGTCATCTATGTTGTTTGTGAGCCATCTGACTATGTGTTTTGCCTTTTTTTGTACATGTGTGTTTTGTGTTAGCTGTTTGTACCATAGAGTTTCGTTTGCTTGTGTAATTTGAGCCAGATGGTGGTGGTCCGTTAGAGGACAGGCTGTTAAGTAGTGAATTGATGTGCCTAGTGCACCACAGGCGCAGTCTGGGCTACTCTTCTTCTTAACCCGATTGAGATAAGCAGGGAATGCCCCGTGTCCTGTGTAAATTTGTGTCAAGAGCTTGCAGCTAACTAGTGTCTTAGTGTCCACTGTTGGGAAGTATCTATGTGTTAGCCTGCCCGTGTCCCCATAGTCCCACTCGAATTGCCATTGTTCGGTGGTAATCCCTCTAAGTTTTTTCTTTAAATAGGAAATCGGTTTTTCCAGGTAGAAATGCTCGCGGTTAATTTCGTTTTGCGCTGCGTATTTAGCCAGTTTGTCTGCTTCTTCGTTTCCTTGGATCCCTACATGTGCTTTAACCCATTCAATTTTAAAATTATTATTTGACCTTTGGATTTCCGAGTGGATTTTAATTACCATGTTATCTGTCGTGAATGGTTTAGAGAGTGCTTGGATGGCTGACATGCAATCCGAGTGGATGCTATATGATATTCCCTTTGTATTTCCCCACTCAGCAGCTTTGAGTATTGCCAGTAGTTCGGCCTGAAAGACACTGTTGCACTTCCTTAGGGGCACTGACCATTCGTGTATTTTGGAAACATTTTCGAAGGCTACAAAGGCCGAACCTGTAGCTCCTGATTCCAGCTTCGATCCATCCGTGTAAATTTGTATATCTTTAGTTGATGAGCCTATTTGTGGTTCAGGAGTGTCTGCTGGGTGCTTCCACCAAATATTTTGTTTTTTGACATAATCTGTGTGGTTAAACATATGGTCGTGTAGTTTGTAATTCTTGTGGAGTCTTGTAATTGTGCCATAAGCTGCTTCGTATTGTACTTGGAGGTGTACTGGAATCAGGCCTGAGAGAACCAGAAGAGCTGATGTTGGGGCCGTTCTATATGCCCTCACGATGGCCAGCGCGAAGTGCCTTTGGCAGCTAAGCAGTTTATCTTTATTCTGCTTTGTTAGGTCGTTCCCCCAGATTGGGGATGCGTAGATCAGTGTCTTTTCCACTACTGTTTTGTACCATGTTTTTACCAAGTTTGGTTTTAGTCCCCAACCCCTAGAGACCATACGCCCGAACAGGTTGAAGGCCTTATAAATTTTTTTCGTTTGGTGTTCTATGTGTGGTTGCCATCTTAAATTTTTGTGTAGGATAACTCCGAGATATTTCATTTTTTCTGAGGTTTCTAGCTCAATCCCTTCATAATGGATCCCGTCTAATTTATGGGTGCAGGAAGTCGGGAGGTTTCCCAGGCGTGGTCTGTTCAGGTATAGTAGTTCCGTTTTGCTCCAGTTAATCGTGAGGTCATTTTCCTTTGCCCAAGTGCCGAATTTTTGTAGAGTTGTGTTTGCTGTATTTACTATTGTTTCTGTGTTGCTTGCCGAAATTGTTAAAATAAAATCATCTGCGAAGGCTTGGATTTTTGTGTGTTTCCCCCAGCTATAGTTGAGCGCTGTCTCGGCTATTAGTAGCCAAAGGAGGGGCCCTAAGCAGCTTCCTTGCGGACAGCCTCCAAAAGTCTGTCTTGTGATGTGTATGCCATTTTCTTCCAGTGTCACATACCTGTCTTCCAGAAAGCTTGCAATCCAGTTGACTAGGTATGTGGGGCAGCCGGAGTTTTTGAGATTTTTAAGCAGAGTCGGCCATCGGATGTTATCAAATGCACCTTTTATGTCTATTGATATCAGCAGTGTTTGTTTTTTGTCTGTTTTGTCCTTACTTATGTTATCTATTAATTTTTGAAGTGCATGTTCTGTGGAGGTGCCTTGTTTGAAGCCGAACTGGTTTGGGTTCCAGTAGTTAATTGAGGTTAAGTGGTGATTTATTCTGCCGTGTATTATTCTTTCTAGAATTTTGCTAATAGCTGGTAGGAGGCATATTGGCCTATAGTTTTTTGGGTCTTTTGGATCCTTGCCTTCCTTGTGGAACAGAACCACTATACCCTTTTTGAATTCCTTGGGAAAGTATTCCAATTGGAGGCTTTTGTTGAAGAGCGCTAGGAGAAGGTGCTGACTCACGCGGTTGATTTTTTTGACTAGGTTGTAGTCAACGAAATCGTGGCCTGGGGCTTTATTTTGTTTAATGTGTTTGATGATCCTGTTTAGCTCCTGTGAGGTAATTTTACGTGGGCTAACTTCGTCGAATCGGGGTGGGAGCGTGCTTAGCCTATGCGGTATGTGTTCTTCAGTTAGATATAGTGAGTCCAGGAATCTAGTGAGGGTTCGGTCTATAGTGACGTGTTCATTATCTTCTAGGATGTTGCATAGTTTAGCGGGGGCTGACATTTTACCTGAGGCGATTTTGTATTGTGGGCCGTAGGTATCTTTGGCGCTTTCGCAGAAAGCTACCCATGCTTTCGATCTTTCCTTCTTTATTAATTTTTTGTAGATTGCGCGCTCTCTCTTATACTGAATATGTTGTTGTTTTTTGATATCTGGGTCTGGCTGGGATTGATACCTACGGCGGAACGCCCTGACCCTATTTCTAGCCGTCTTGACCTTATCGGTCCACCAGTTTGGTTCCTTTTGTTCGGGTGTTTTCCGCTGCTTATAGCAGGAAAATGCTATGGTTTTAAGCTCTTTGATTAGTTCCTCCGTTATTTTATCCAGCGTGGTTCTGTCTGCTGCGTTATTTATTGGGCCGATATACTTTTTACTTAGTTTCTTGATCTGTTTTTCAAATTTCGAGTGTTTCCCATGTTTTGTTTCGAGCCTGTGACGGCGGTAGCTGTTGTTACTGTAGTCTAACGAGAATCTTATGAATTTATGATCACTGCCAGAGTGGTCGTCGCTTACTTCCCAGTCCTTTATGTTGTCGAGTAACGATGTCGTGGTTATGGTTAGGTCCGGCCAACCCCTAAACCTGCCCGCCTGAAACGTGGGGGGTGCTCCTGGGTTATTTCTGACTATTAGCGAATGTTGCATTAAAAAGTCTGTCAATTGCCTACCCCGAGTGTCAATATCTCCGTACCCCCATTGTGTTGAGTGGGCATTGAAGTCTCCTGCCAGCAGGACGCTGCCCTGAGTTTTTTGAAGGAGTTGTTCAACTTCCCGTAGTACTGAGCTAAAGCAGGAGCTTGGAGGTGCATATGTGTTTATTAGGGTGATTTTTTCTTTGACATTTTCTATTAGTATTGCTGTCGCATGTTCTGTGCTTCCCAGTTCTATTGGGTTTGTGCCTATTCTTGTTATTATAGCCGCTTTGTTGCAGGGGGTTTTATACGCTTGCCAGCCCGATCCCAGGCCAGTGATTTTGCCTGTGTGTTTGTTCTGGTGAAAGTCCTGTATCAAAGCTATCTTTATGTTGTGTTGGGCGAGGTACCCGAATAGGTCCTTTGTCGCTTCCACGCTTGAGTGGAGGTTGATCTGAATTATTTTTATGGCGTCTGGTCCCTTTGTGTTGTTACTGTTGTTGTTTTGTTGTGTCTGTGTGCTATTGTTTGTTTCTGCAGTGTCTTCACCGTCCATATTGATTTCTATTTTGTGGACGCCTGCTTTGGGCATTGTTGCTTCTCTGTTGCTGTCCTCCTCTTCTGAATGATTGTCTTCTTCTGGTTACCATTTGGTAACCCTCCTCGTCTTTGTTTTGCTGATTATATTCTATGTGAGGTCTTCCATCTTCAGCATAGTGGATTGAAGTATTTCCTGTAAGTACGTCCATTGCTTTGGTCAGTTGGGTTTTTTCCCCCTCCACTTCTGCTTTTCGGATCGCCAATATTTGACGATACACATAGCAATATCCAGAGTAGGCTGTATGTTCTGTCACTAACTTAAGCTTCTTTGTGTATGCGGTCTGGTTGTTGTAAACTGTGCATGGGTAGCAACAGGTTGTGTCAGATGCACACTCTGCCGTTCTATGCCTCCCGGCGCACCGTGCACAGCGGGTTTCCCACCTGCACATTTGCGCCGTGTGGTCATAGCCCTGGCAGTTGTGAGGTAAAGACATGCTATAAAGAAATGAAAGTTTTAACGCTAATGAAATTTTAGAGAAAAATATAGATATTTCCCTTTTGCAAGAGAGGAACATTTTTAAATATTCAAAATATTTTAAAAAGCTATCAAGACCAATATTCTTAGTTATTAGTTTTTAATATAATTATTCGTGAAGCCATAAATTTCAAAGGTCTCGAAAGCTTTTTAAAATATTTTGAATATTTAAAAATTTTCATCTCTTGCAAAAGGGAAATATCTATATTTTTAACTAAAATTTCCTTAGCGTTAAAACTTTCATTTCTTTATAGAATGTCTTTACCTCAATAATTTTTTTATTTTAAGTTTTTTAGGGCTATCACAATAAAAAGCTTCTAATCTGAAAAAATAATTTTTTATTTAATTTTTTATTTTATGCTTTTTAGTAAAAAATAAAGCTTCTTAAAAATCAAATAAAAATTTCTTAGAATACTGTGTAGACAACTAAAGATTTTCTTTTAGATACTGACATTTTTTCATTATTAATATTATCTTTAAAAAAAAAAAAAAAAAAAAAAAAAAAATCGCCCTTTGAGGATCAAATCCACGACCAACGCGTTATCAGCATCACATTCTAACCAAAAGTCAATGAACAGTCAAAAAAAAAAAAAAAAAAAAGTTATAGAACATGCTAGAAAAAACTAAGTAATGCAAAAAAATATTGTTTTTTTAAATGCTTTTCGAAATACTTTGAATATTTAAGAATTTTCATCTCGTGGAAAAGTTAAATTTTCTTTATATTTTTTTCTACATTTTTCTTTCTTCTACATTTTCTTTAGAATTTTCTTATTTTTGAAACTTTTATTTTTTATAACATGTCTCTGCAAGAAGAAAATTTTATTTTATGCTTTTTAAGGCTCCGCAACAAGAAGTTTCCAGCTTTTTTTTTTTTTTTTTTCCCTTTTTAGTTAAGAAAGAAAAAAGCTTCTTGAAAAAACTAATAAAAATTTCTTCGGATACTGTGTGTACCATGAAAGGTTTTGTTTTTAACAAATGACATCCTTTTTTTTCTTAATTATCTACAAAAGAGTAACATGTCGGCCTTTGAAAACCGAACCCACCAATCACCATCGCGTTATCAACATGATGCGTTAACCAACTGAGTCCTTGAACGATGTAAAAATTCCTTACATTTACTTTGAAGAGGAAGCGCTTTGTTTTTTTAGCATGACACGAAGACGTGATGACAAAATCAAATTTCAAAAATAAGAAATTTCTAAAAAAATATTTATTTATGTATTTTTTACTTAACTAGGGGGCTCTGCCCCCTGCTCGCTCCACTCACCAAATCCCGAGGGAGGCTTCGCCTCCCCCCCGACTCACTTTACTAATTAACACATGCAGAGCTCTGCCCTCCTGTTCGCTGTTTTCTTTCACTGAAAAGGAATATTAATAGTGCATATTACAAAACAAAAGCAGAAAATTATTATGGAAATCCTCATATTCAATTTCAAATTGAAACATATAATATTTATATATTTTTTTAATAGAAATAAATTCATAATATCTAGGTCATTTTGCACTACAGCTTTAGTATATGACCCTTTTTATTTATTTTTTACAACCTTAGATCCGGACCGCGGTACCCCTTCATAATTTTAAGATTGCGGGTTCGGTTCTCGAGTCGGCCAAGGAACGTCGTGTACACTAATGGTAGCTGGTGCACGTAAAATATGTCGTGGCCACAATATCCTCCATGTTCCCATCAATATTATACCTCTGGGGGCCACTGAAGCGGGGAACCATCCCCTTCGTGTAGGACCAAAATTGGGGTGGCATGTCTCCGGAACATCCGTAGGGGTGCTTCCCAGACCGTCACCAATTATCCATAGCGCAGTAATGGTGCGACGTCAAGCACAACCTACCTACAACCATGGATCATATTTTAATTTTCCCGTGTAAGAAAATTAATTTTCTAAAAGTAGAGAAAAAAGTTGATATTTATTTTCTTTATTTTTTACATCCATGGTTTCGGGGCCGCGGCACCCTGGTCTATAAAGCACCGAGCACGTAATTGGAAGATTGCCGATTCGATACTTGAGCCGGCCAAACACCGTCGTGTACACTAATCGTGGTTGGTGCACATAAAATCTGTCGTGACCACATAGTTCTCCATGTTCCCATCCACACTATACCTCTGGGGATCACAAAAGCGGGGGGGGGGGAAGGATCCCTTCCAGGAAGGATAAAAATTGTGATGGCATGTGACCGGAACATCTCTAGGGGGCGTCCCACACCGTCGCCAATTAGCCATAGCACAGTACTGGTGCGACGTTAAATCGAACCTACCTACCTACCTACGTACAACCATGGATCATATTTTAATATTCCCGTGTAAAATGACTTCATGACAGAAGAACAACGTTACTGAGAGAAACTTTCTTCAAAATGGCAAATTCTAAGCAGCTGAAAAGTCTTCCTTTGAGTATTCGGAACACATTGATACCTCTCATGACGCGAAGGACCCTGCCCTCTGCTAGAAGATTCTGCAATAAATAAGTAAATAAATAGATATATAAATATTAAATAAATAAAAATATCGTAGTCAAAAGGATAAATACACATGTGACTATAACAGAATATTATTCTATTTTATTTTTCATAAAATTACCATACACAGAAAAACCTAACACAAAATGCCTTACACAGGAAAAAAAAGGGAAAAAAAAAAAACTAATTCATAAAAAAATAGAATAGTTTCATTAATTTAAATAAATTCTTAATTATCCGATCAGTGTTGGCTAAATAAATTAAAAGAATGCAAAAATACTCTATATATACATACATGCACATACATATATATATCGGATATCTTTGGTAATTTTATCCTTTTCTCTTTTCTATAAATGTTGACTGTTTCTATTACTTTAATGGCTTTTGCAAACTATTATCTCATCGTTAGGCTTATGTGTTATGTTTGTGTCATTTCTCTTCTGCGTGAGTACTTTAACTTGTTTTTACTAATCATTGGTACTCAAATTAAATTATCACCGTGACAATAATTTTGTTCGAAATAAGTCTCACTTAATATTTAATTATATGTTGGTATTTTCATCTATCTTTTATTTGCTGAGTGTTACAAAGGTATTATTCAAATTATATATATATATATATATAGTAATATAATATTAATATCTATCTATCTATCTCTATATATATATATATAAAGAGAGAGAGAGAAACATTTAACACGAAACTGAGGGGACCGAAATATTTTTTCGTGTTAAAAGATTCGTAAAAAAAAGAACAAAACTCACCAATATTTTCAATGTTGTCAAATTTTATTTCGATTTCATGTTAAACTATTAGTAGATCGAATCCATTGGTATAAAATACAAGAAATAAAATTAATGTTTTTTTTTTGGGGGGGGGGATGGGGGGGGGAATCAGATATGTTTATAGGAGTGTCTTTCTCAGCTCTATTTGAGATCATTGAGATCATTCATTGTTTTATTCATCTGTCCATTCGAATGCGTATATAAATAACTGCGCATAGTTTAAATTATTTTCTGCATTTCTAAAGTAGAACGGACAGGAACTGCATCGTTGATTCCGCTGTCAGATTCGTCTTTGGAATCTACATTGGTGGAATCATTAAAATTATGAACGATCTCCAAAATCGCTTTGTCTGTCATAATCGGTGCTGTACTCACATCATCATCGCCTGCAACATATTATAGCAGACATGTCATTGAAGAAAGAAAGCAAACTTGTTGAAAAAAAAAAAGTATCGAATTGTATAGTATTCTGTCCGGACCGCTATATAATTTTGTATTAACTGATTTTTCATGTTAAAACGTATTTCACTGTGTGTGTATATATATATTAGGGTATGCTTTAAATTAAAGAGAAATTTTGTTTTTGTTTTCTTTTTTCCTTTTTCCTAATTTTAATATCTATATTAGGATTTTTGCTTAAATTCAGCCCTTGTTAACATTATTCCAGAGAGATGATATTTTGCTAAAAAGTGTTTAGGGTTAAATTAAAAAAAAAAAAAAAAAAAAAAAATTATAAGGCATGCGTATCGGATTTCAAAACGTAAAAAAAAAATTCCCCCTTATATAAGGGACACCCAAATACATACATACATATATATATATATATATATATATATATATATATATATATAAAGATATTATAATATAAGTTTTCAGTCATACAAAAAATTAAAAATATGTAACAAAAATAACTAAAAATAAATTAATGAAAACTAAAATTTGTGAAACAAAATATAAGCAAAACTTATTTCAAAAACATAAAATAAATTAATTAAACTGCCAAAAATGCCCTGTATGATTTGAGACATATATGTGGAGTTAACAGCATGCTTTTAAATGATCAAAACTCTCCCCCCCCCCCCCAAGCAGACAGTTTAACAAAAAAGCACATTTAAGGCTGATATCAATATGAATAAAATAAAATGGATAAGATAAAATGGAAGAAGCAAAAATTTAATCAACATTCACTCAAACTAGAGCCCCTAAATAAAATAATAGGCCGGCCCATCACCGCCATTCTTTTGCCTCCGAAGAGGACAGCATTCCCGCTTGGCGTCCTTATCGCTTCCCTAATGATTTTAAGAAATCTTGATCTGAAGCTAATCCGGTCAAGATAAGAGTAACAAGCAACAATAATATTCTTAAAAACACATTTCTTTCACAGTACATTCTCAGGATGTCATTTTATTCTGAGGATATCCTATGGATGTACTGGGGTAAGATGTGTTTTTAGGGCGGTTTCAGTTTCTTTTACAAAATATCGCCAAAACTCAAATGCACAGTAATGGAAGATCTGTGAGCACTTTATATTCACTTCTTAAATGATTATAGCAGTTTATCGCTTCTATATCGTAGTTTACTTAGCTAAAATTATGAAACATAATAAAACAAGTTACTCTAAAGTAACGTAAGACGATTAAAAAAAATGTTTGTCGTTTGTTTATCAGAGAAACGCGCTGAAAACATGTGGCAACCCTAAGGTAACAAAATGCCTGATGCACCAGCTCGTATATATAGGAGCCTTAACTCAAACTACCAGCATGAAATTCACTAGATCTCTAGCCAGATAACTAAGCAAAATCCATGGTCATAGAACATATAATATATACATATATATATTATAGCTATATATATATATATATATATATACATATAACATCAGTGATAAAAGAACTAAAAAATATATGAAACAAAGGCAAAAGCAAAAGAAAGAAAGACAGAAATTACAATAAGAAAAGCCACGGCTTTAGATATATTGGACAACAGTCAGAGTTAAATTTTCAATTTAAGGATTTAGAGGCGGTCTCTATGAATGAGCACATTGCATAAAAATTAAATCCTACCATACTTAAAATATTTAGCATAAAGTATCCAATTTTCACTCTAAGCTTTAATCTGGCTTGTTCTCATTTGCACCTGATAAGTTATAAATTTACTTTCATTATTAAATCTAAGGTTCGTATAGTCCTTGAATTGTTTTTTCCTTTTTCTTTTTTTTTCTTTCTCCTACCATTAATTTTGTATAAAAACTTTTGTTACAATCTAACTCTGTAAATTTAAAAATAAATTTATTGTTCAAAAATACTGGTAGAAAGTTCATGAAAAAAAAAAAAAAAAAAAAAAAAAAAAAAACTGGTCTGTACGAACATCTGACTTCATCACTACAACAGGCTGGTTTATTTTTCGGTAGAATAACCGGAACAGAGAAAGAAACAAAAATCATAGTCGATAAGATATAATCACAAGCATTTTCAGTCAAATATTGCTCGACTTATTAAATTTTGGATAGGATAAGGATTTTTTTTTTTTTTTTTTTTTTTTTTTACGACGGGACTATTTCTTTCAATCTAGCATTTCGCGTCGTTACCAATTTATAGTGTTCTACTTCGAAAACACCTATGCAATTTTGCGCAATTCGATATATATAGTCACAATTTTAACTAACACTTTTTTAGTGGTGGGAATATGATTTTACTAACAGCACGCTATTTCGCCGCGTATTTTTGAATAGCAAAGTTGTAGTTGCTGTTTTTAAAATATCACCGTAAATTCTTTTTTTGATTTTAATCTTGCTTACGATTTTCGAAATTTTAATTTCCAGTGAGAGTAATTAAATGTAGTTGTTTTTCTACATTTTTTTGTGGAATTCATACCGAAGTTTGTGGAATTCATACCGAAACAAATTTTCATAAATAATTTAACGATACATTTCTTTATTCATATTCCATTATTTGAATAATAAACACAAATTTTTAAATATTCTTTTTTTCATTTTTGGCTCATGTTTCCAAATGTTAATTATAATTAACATGCCTTTTTATTAGTACGACAGGAATATTTCTTTCATTCTAGCATTTAGCGTCATTACCAATTTATAGTGTTCCACTTGCCTACCAATATCCAGTTCTACCATTTAATTTCTTTCCCTCTATCTAAAATTTTTTTGTGAAATCCGTAAAAACCTCCATACGTACTTTTTTCTCTTCCCGTTGGTGAGGATCGAACACACAACCTTCGGGTGCGTAGCTCTGTACTCTAACCACGCAGACAACGGTTCTTGGCTAAATATTTCTGAATATTTAGATTAGTGTTTTCAAGTATTTTTAGTACGACAAGACTATTTTTTTCAATCTGCTACTTTGCATAGTTACCAATTTAAAGTGTTCCACTTCAAAAATGCCTACTAATATCCAGTTTTATTATTTAATACTCTAATACTCTTACTCTATCTTCTTTCTTACTCTAATGCTCTAATATTCTCTCTCTAATTTTACTATTTAATTCTCTAATTTAAACCAACTCTATCTTAAAATATTTTGCGAAATCTGTAAAAACAGTTATATACATATATTTTTTGCAACTTACCATCAGTGAGGATCGAACTCAGAGTCTTCGGGTTCGCAGTTCTGTTCTCTGACCACATAGCCAACGGGTCTTGCCTGAATGTCAATGGATTATATTAATTAATCTGTGATGAATTTTGAGTATAATTTAAGTATCGAATAATCAGTTTATATATATTTTTTTTCAATATTATGTTTTGTTCTATAGAAATTCACACTGTTAATTATTAACAGTAAATGCGAAATTGTTTTTAGGATTATTTTAAAAATTAAAATATTTAGTAAATAAGTATTAAGCAATTAGAGGAAGATACTATACAATCATTGCATTCAAATTCCAATAATTTATTTGGAATTAAAAATCAATATACTCTTTGAATATGTGTTTAGGAATTTTAATTAACGCCCTCTATTACTTTTTTTTCAAGGGTGTTAAAACACAAATATCATTAGTCCTGTCGTACTAAATTAAATTCTGTCATAGACAGAATTTCATCCATAGTCTTTTTTTTTCCTTCATCAACTGCAATCATAACAAATTTTTTAACAAATGCCACCTGCAAGCATAATGATAAAACACTGCTAAATTGCCCGGTAAATTTTATTCATTTATTTTTATATAGAGTATGATGTTTGTGATACAGATAATGAGAGTCGATATTCAAATATAGGGAATATTAAATTCGATATAATATTAAATACTGATGCAATGAATAATAAATTGATAAAATATTTCGAAAAAGTGCAATATATAAACATTAGTAGGCAGAAAAGGAGAGTTTCAACGCAGGAGGGGGAAGCACCGAGGCACCGGCGAGCCGTGCGAGTGTCCCACAATACCCTGAGGGTCTAGACGACTTGGCGTCGACCTTGACGGAACTCGGAGTACCCTCCGGCTTAACCGACTTATTTGTGAAATTCGATGAGGGTGTTAATTGATGTTGTTAATGAATTAGTATTAATGAGCGTTTTTTGTAAAAGATGACAATGGTTTTAAAAAGAGGACTTCTTTTTCGACTTGTTTTAATTGTATTGTTTGAGAAGGATTCAGTCATTAAAAAAATTAGTAATAAAAAAATTCTAAAATTTAATATTTAAAAATTTAGGAATTTAAAAATATGAATTTAAAAATAAATAAAAAAAGAAATATGTTTTATGAAAATGAATGTGAAAATAAAGACGATTGATATCTCAACCGGTATTTGAAACCGGTACCATGTAGTAAAAATATTTCCATAAGAAAGTAGTTTTCGAGTACTTTAACCACTGTCCTATAGAAATATGACCTGATGAATCTATTTTCGATAAAAATATGAGTGTGTGTGTGAATGATTTCCTGTTAGGATTTTATATAAATATATGATGCTGAAATATCGATGCTAGAAATGAAAAATTCCATGATGATACCAAACGGCTGGTAATTCCAATTAAGGAAGATCAGAATAAAAAATGCCTATGAGCTGATTGCTGATTAAAAAAAAAATGATGCTCGTGGAGCCCCCGGGATTACGGCAGCTCAAATCATTACGAAAGCTCGTGCAGATGTGTAGCTTTGTAGTGCAGATGATCATGGATGCTATCAAAATATTTCCTTTAGAATTATCCCTCTGAAATCTGAGTATTAAGATACAGTCGCCGGGTGAATCAATATTTTAAATTATATATATATTAAAAAAAAAAAAAAAAAAAAAAAAACTGAAATTTTCAGATTTTTTTTTTTTTTTTTTGTTCCTCTTTCAATTAATGCTGAGTCCCGCTTAAAGTGTTATTGATTATTTATCAACCATCATATCTCCTTACTTTAATTTTTGTAAAGAATTTTAAGTTTAAAATTAAAGATAAACAAAAGATTATTTGTTAGAAATTCTTAGTTTTTCCATTGGTTTCTAGAGATATTACTTAAAGAAAACAGCTTAGTAAAATAAGAGATAATTTTAATATTCTAAATTTAATTTTATGACCTAGTAAATATTTGATGAACTTGGGTATTATTTATATTATTATTATTATTTAGAAATAGATCAACGCAATGTAAGGTACAGATTGGAGAGTATCGCTGCAGAACAATTTCTCTACACACTGTAAAAAAAAAACCACAGTAAAATTACAGCATAAAATGCTGGCAATATGGGTGCCAGCATATTTTGCTTTTAATTTACAGCAATTGCGTTTTTCGTAAGTAAACTGTAGCTTTGTAAATTTTACAGTACTTCTGCTGTTATTTTTACAGCAATTTTGTATTTTAGCTTTTACAGTTCTTTTGTAAATTTTACAGCATTTTTTGCTGTTTTTTTAGAGCAGTTTTGTATTTTAACTTTTACTGTTCATTCGTCAATTTTACAGCATTTTCTGTTTTGTTTTGTTTTTTAACAGTTGTTTTATATTTTAGCTTTTATAGTAAAATTTTAGCTTTTATTGTTTTTTATGCATTTTTTTTTTTTTTTTTTTTTTTTTTTTTTAATACAAAAATGAACGAGCTAGATTTTAGATATTTTCCAATAGCTGAAATTTCTTAAGGGGTTTTTCACATGCCGGGTAATTATTTGGAAGATCCAATTATTTTAACCACGTAGCAAAAGTTCTGTTTTGTAAAAAAAACCCTTATCATCTTACAAATCTTTGTAAATAAACAAAAATATGTTAGACTTACAAGCTTATAAGGTGTTTTTCCCAAAAAAGTACAATTGGAGCGTGGTTGAAATAATTGGATCGCTAAATTACGTTCAGTGAAGAATGCAACATTTTTTTGTTAAGGTAAAAATGCGTGTAATTAAACATAATGAATTTATTGTCTAAAATCACGTGTTACATTAAGATTTTAATTTAATAAAAAATTACTTCGTTTAAACTTTCTTAATGATTTTTCACAGCACAACGTTGTACCAAAGTCATTATTTATCAATTTTGAATCGTATCCTAAAGAATGTGAGGGTATCATTTTAACTGCACAAATTAAAACGTTAAGAAAACTCCGAAAATCAATTTACAAACGATTGGTTGATTTTGTTCCATGTCGAGATCTTTCAGTAGTTTTAATATTGATATTGTTTCCTTTGCTGCATTTCCAGCCGAGATATACTCAGCTTCAGCTGTTGACAGTGCTATGCAGTTCTGTTTCTTGGATGTCCAGTTAATCGGGTTTTTCCCAACAAAGTATATGTTACCACTTGTAGATTTTCTATCAAGTGTGTCATTTGCCCAGTCAGCGTCAGCAAAAACTTTTGAAATAGGTTCTTGATCAACATTATATTTTAATTTATAGCCTTTAGTAGTCTTTAGGTATTTAATTACCCTTTTTGCGGCTTCCCAATCCTTTTCTCTAGGTTGTTCATTTCTACGACTAAGTATATTAACTGCTGCCGAGATGTCCGGTCTGCTTAACGTTGCTATGTACAACAAAGCTCCTACAGCTTGCCGATATTTGGTGTTATTTGGTAGAATATTTTCAATTTTATCATCTTTCTGGTATCCTGGGATCAAGTGGTGTGTTAACTGGTTTGGAATCTTGCAAATTAAATTTGTTTACAAGTTCATTTATTTTATTTTTCTGATGTATAGCTAATGTCCCATTATCACCTCTTTCTATTTGTATTCCTAAATATTTGTTTACTTGACCTAGATTTGTGATTTCGAATTCGTTTTCAAGTTCCTTTATTACTTCGTATATTTCATTTTTGTTTCCTGCCAACAATATGTCATCGACATATATAAGTAAGTAAACTGTGTTATTGTCCTTTGTCCTTTTGTATAAACACTTGTCTGATTCACAGGCAGTAAAATTTAATTTGATTAGTGTATCATTGATTTTGGTATTCCAAGACCTGGCTGCTTGTTTGAGGCCATATATGGCTTTTCGTAATTTGCAGACCTTTTTCTCTTGTCCTGGTATTATGAAGCCTTCTGGCTGGCTCATAAAAATGTCTTCTTCTAGTTTTCCATGTAGGTAAGCGGTTTTCACGTCAACTTGAGTTAACTGCAAATTTTTGTACAATGCATTTATCAAAAAGGTTCTGATTGTTGTATGAGAAGCCACTGGGGCAAAAGTCTCATCATAATCAGTTCCATACTTTTGACAAAACCTCTTGCCACGAGACGAGCCTTGTATTTTTCAATTTTGCCTGAGTCATTGTATTTTGCTTTAAAAGCCCATTTAGAGCCAACAATGTGTGTATTAGGTGGAGGATCAACAAGATCCCATGTTTCATTTTTATTTAATGATTTTATTTCTTCTTCCGCTGCTTCTAACCATTTTTCTCTCTCAATAGGATTTTTCATGTTTACTATATCGTCAAATGTTTTCGGTTCATTATAACTTGTATTAGTTGACAGAAAAACGAAATTTTCAGGTGGTACCCCTTTGTTTATTCTATCTGACCTCCTTAGTGTTTGTGTATTTTGTATTTCATTATGTTCTTCTGTTACATCATTTTCATTGTTTAGAATAACAGGAATTTTAGATTATTCATTAATTGCATTTTGGTCAGTGTTTCGAGAATGTTCGTGAGTTTCATGCTCTTCAAGAAATTTTACTGTCCTGCAAATTTTTATGTTATTAATTACATAAATTCTATATCCTTTACTTTTTAGATCATAACCCATAAAAATTCCTGGCTTTGCTTTATTGTCCAACTTTTTTCTATCAGTTTTGTTCACATAAACATAAGCTTTGCAGCCAAATGTTCTTATTTTTGAGAGGTCTGGTTTCATACCAGTCCAAAGCTCATATGGTGTCTTTTCACGGGCACTTGCTGGTAGTCTGTTTTGTAAATAGTTTGCAGTCATTAAAGCTTCTCCCCAAAAGGTTTTATTTAATTGACTTTCATTTAACATGCATCTGGTCATTTCGACCAAAGTACGGTTTTCCTTTCCGCTACGCCGTTCTGTTGAGAATCTTGCAAAATAAATGAAAGTAAAATTATTATTACAGGGAAATAAGGGGGAGGGAACGGACTGTTTTAGTAATCATTTTTTTTTATGAAGACAACCAGGCCTGCATTAAACTCACTGAATCTGATAAGTACCAAAGTCGCACGAAGCATATTGATGTTAAATATCATTTAATTAAACAATTGTGCGAACAAGGAATTATTAAATTGAAATATATCTCAAGCAAGGATATGACTGCCGATGTGCTTACTAAAGCACTACCTAAAGCGGCATTCATTAAACACAGATATAAATTGCAACTAATGAAGACCTAATACATATTGTGCAAGGTGGAGTGTTGTAAAATATAATAATTATCTGCCCAATATATATATATTTCACAGACTATTAAAACATTCTACTTTCGATTCGAACTGTGAACTCAAATAAATAAGGCATCTGCGCATGCCTACGAAACCGCTTGCACCTGCATCAGTGTACATGTAGATTTTTCATCTGTAGTAGTAATGTAGATTTTAATGTTCGGAGCGTTTATTACCTCCGTAATTCAAATTTTTTTTTTAGTATTTATTTATTTATTTATTTATTTTTTAATAGGACAGTTTAAGAACCACATAAAATTCATTTAATTTAATTTAGCTTCACAAAAATCCTTAAACATGTATTAGTAACATAAAAAAATACAGTTATTTAAAATATATCACGTTTTTGTGGTAGGAAGAAGTTTTATGCTTAAAACTAATGCTAAAGCTTCTTATCTATATAAATAAAGAGAAGTGTCTGTGTATCTGTGTGTCTGTGTGTCTTTCTGCGCTCTGGTGCTCACACTACTGATCGCAGAGCTTCCAAATTTGGCATAAAGGTACCTGGGCCCCTGCAGGTGTGCACCTCATCGAGATTTTTTCGAATTTCGAATTTGAATTTTTTTAATTACTGTTTTTTTCGATTTTAAATATTGGCTTTAATGTTTCATTTTTCATGAATTTATTCTTCGATTGTGATCGTCTGCGTATCTTAGCAACGGCTATTATGCAATTCATTTTTTATTTAATACATTCATTTAAAGGCGATTTTCTTTTATTATTATTATTATTATTATATTTATTGAAAATCAAATGGTAATGCAATAGAAATAAATTGTTACGTTTATGTATAAATTTTATACTATAGCAACTTTTTATTTTTCATTTCTTTAATTAATTCCTTTAAAAGAAAAATCTTTATTATTATTATTATTATTATTTATAATATTTATTGGGTGAAAAAAATGGTAGTTTATAGAAGAAAGGATAAACTGATTAAAATTCGTTTTTCATGTATTTAATTCATTTTAAAAGAAAATCTGCTTTTTTATTCTATTTTATTGCACTGGTCGGAATCAAACTGTAATATAGTGTAAATAACGGGGGCTATAAAACACATGGCTCAAAAAACAAAATATATAACAGATGCTGAGATACAGTCATCTTTAAAATCTTAGTTCCTAAATAACAGAAAATCCACAAGTCGTCGATAAATACCCAGATTGAAGTGCCCGGGAAAGACCTTTCTGTAGACAGTGGGAAACTGGACCCGATGCAGTACGGGTAAAAAAAAAGAGCTGCCTTAGGCAACGGGTACCCGAAGAAGCGAGATCTAAAGCAATTTCAGTGGATTATTATTATTATTATTATTATTTTTTTTTTTGTGTGTGTGTGTGTGTGTGTGTGTTTTAAGTTTTTATTTGTAATGTGATGTGAAAATTCATTTAAATATAGTGACCAGCGAAGCGGGCGTAGCCTGCTAGTAAATAAATAAAATAAATAATAATAATAATAATAAGTAAAAAATTAAAACAAAAAATTAAAATTAGAATCAAATTTCTTTTGTATAATATTTAAAGTAATTTAAATTACTTTCTTACTTGTGAATTTACATTGAATTTCCTTACCTTGAATATGAAGTGCTTTTCATCCCCCTTACTTGCTGAAATAATGGCTAAAAACTGTAAACACTCTTTACTCACTTTGAATTCACTTACATTGAACGTACTTTGAGTAAACTACTGTTCAACCCTCTCACTTTCTGCGGTTAATGTCTAAAAACTTGTCTTAACACACGTTTTACTAACACACGTTGTAACCTTCAACATACATTGGGTAGGCCCCACAAGTGGCAGAGTGGTTCTGCTCTCAAAGCTGGTAGACGGGAAGTACCAGGTTCGATTCTAGGTACGTTTGTCGATTTCGCCTTTCGGAGTTTTCCATGGTTTTCTCCAAAACTCACGTAAATACGGGCTAAAACTCCTTAGAAAGACTACCCACTGTGGACATTGCATCCATATACCTAGGATTCTAGTGTAGTCAAATATCCTTAAACCTCAAAAATCAAACAAACATATTTTGAGTAATTTACACTTCCCCATCCCCTGAATACATGAATTAATTTACTTACAGTCTTACAAACTAAAAGTGTAAATAAATGTAAAATTTTTACTACAGAAAAAATAAGGTGGAGGGGGGGTTGAAGAGAATGTTTCAGTAGTCATTATTTTAAAAACTGAACGGTTTAAAAACCACATAAAACTCACTTAACTTATAAAATTCCTTAAACGTGCTTAAATAACGTAAAAGAATACCGTTATGTAAAATTATATCGTGATTTTGAGGTAATAAGAAGGATTTGTATGCATAAAACTAATGTTAAGGCATTAGTTTTATGCATAATGTTCTTATCAATAAAAAGAAATATATAAATAAAAAACAAATAATTAAAATTATTATCTAATTTCGTTCGTATAATTATGTGAAATAACTTAATTATATTATTTAATTTACTAAATATCTCATAAAAATTAATAACTTTAACTAGTCATTTATTTCACATACTTTGGTTAATTTTTGTATCGGACGTAAAAGTTTAAGGTTTAGGGAAAATATTTCTAAGTACTTTTAGGTAATTTTTTGTGCGAAAGAAATTCATTACTGTGGGAATAACAGTAAAATATACAATAATCATTAGTGAACTTACCTTGAATAATTATAATAAACTGGGTGAAGTATATTTTAAGCTGCTCGTAATATTTGGCGCATTTCATCAGTGCGCTACATTGCCAGATAGATGTTATGGGCTGTATGTTGAGCTTTGCTTGTTGCGTCATGGGTTACGCCAATATGCTGTATGACGTCAAAAGCATGAAAATATTATATTTTTAAATGAATATTTTGGTAGGTAGATCGGATTTAACGTTGCACTAGTAATGCGTACAATTTTAATTTGAAATTAATATTTTTGGTAGGTAGATAGGATTTAACATTGCACTAGTACTGCGTACGAGTTTTATGAGAAAGAAAGTATTTTAATTTTAAATGAATATTTTACAATGAACTACAGCTACCTTATGAGGAATTACAAAAGATTTGATTAGTTTATTTAAATTTCATTGATTTGAGTGTATTTTACGTTGAACTAGAGCTACGTTTTGAGGAATTACCAGAGTTTTGGTTGGTTTATTTGATTTTCATTGATTTGAGTGTATTTTACGTTGAACTAGAGCTACGTTTTGAGGAATTATGAGAGATTTGATTGGTTTATTTGATTTTCATTGATTTGAGGTAGGAGTGTTCAGTGATGTTTTTTTGGTTTTTTTGGAGATAGAAAATTTTCATTTATAAAACAATAACCTCAAAGGAATCGCGCTTTACCTTTAAAATATTACACACAAAGAAACAACATAGGGCTATATATATATATATTTATATATATATAGGAATAGATTATCAATGAATAAAATAAATTATCATTGAATAAAATGAAATAAAACCCCCAAAAACACCGAGGTCTTCATGTATACAGAGGGTGTTCGCACATTTTTTAGACGATTTTGATGGAGCATACCGAAAAAATTACACTCATATTTCGTGTTTCAAATGTTCAGTTTGATAGCCCTTGTTCTTAACTATCATTCTACGTCGTAATTTCCATGATGATAATGCTTTTTGTAATATCGGAAGAGGTATTTTGTTCCATTCCTCTTCAACGGCTTTCCAAAGTCCACAAAGCGTTGTAGGCTGGCGTTTAGATAAGGCAGATTTTAAGAGACCAAAAGCATAAAAATCCATTACTGATACATCCGGAGATTTAACAGGAATATCAGTGAAGGGTATGGTTTTAATTCCCGTTTCTTGTTTCATTTTTTCTAGAAAAGCAGATGTGGATTGTGATGTGTGGCTGCTTGCTTTGTCTTGATGCAGTTCAACGGACTGGTGGCATTGTGGATAAAGATCTGTAATTTCGTATTTAAAAATTGAAGTTAAAATATATTCTTGATAGTATTTAGAGTTGATTTTGACATTTTTGTCAACATTTTTTACCTTTATCTTGCCTTTGTATGAAAAACCCCCGACAATCATAAATCCTTTAGGAAAACCTTCTTTTGATTCTTTGAACCATGCAGCAAAAAATATTTTCTCCTCTTTTATGATAATAAATTGATCTTTTTTTTTTTGTTGTTGTTGTTGCAGTCACTTAAATAGACCCAAGCTTCATCTATTGCTACGACATTTTTCTATTTTTCTCCTGATAAAGGTTTTTCATAAAGAGTTCTACAGCGTGTTCTATTCGGAAAGAGCGGAAACGTATCCTTCCATCCATTGCCTTTTTAAAAGCGCCATTTTGCATGTAAATAAAAATTCTAAATATCAGACGATAAATAAAACTTCCAAGAATACAACTGTTGTGAAATTAAAATTTTCCATGCAGACGATTTTTTCTTACGGCGAAATAAAATCGTTTAAAAAATGTGCGAACAGCCTCTGTATATATATATATATATATACGCAACATTTAGTATAACGGACGAGAACAACTTCATAATTTCATCCATAATTTCATTTTTAATTTCATCTGGCAGATAACTAACCAATTTTCATCAAAATCAAAATTTATTGGTAGAACAAAATCTGCTTTTGTCAATATCTTTGCCTCAGTAATTCCCTTCTATAAATTTTTTTAAATATAATTAGGATAAATACCAGTTTTAACCCGCTCCATTTGTGGCTAAGAGGTTCTGCTCTCAAAGCAGGTAGATGTGAGGTGCCGGGGTCGATTCCAGGTCGCGCTCGTCTGCCTAGACATTTGCAATTTCCTGTAGTTCTCTTCAAAACTTGGGAAAATATGGTCTAGGGCTCCGAAAAAAAAAAATAAATAAAAAAAAAAATAAACCTAGTGAGGGTACTCTCCTCAGACCTAGTAACATAGCGCAGTCAATTTGTCTTAACCCAAATACCGCCACAACTTTAAAAAAAAAAGAAAAAAAGAAAAAAAAAAAAAGTAATTCAGATCACATTTTCTTAAAATTACATACATTTTTATTAAGTTCCAACCTTATCATATAACATATAATGCATATTTCTCTTCATCCAATTTAAATGTTGCTGCTGTAGATGGACACTCAGCACACTCTTCTAGCAAACAATTTTTATTGTTTACTAGCAGGCTTTGTCCGCTTCGCTGGTCATTATATTGAAATGAAGTCTCAAAATACCATATCATTAATAATAATAATAATAATAATAATAAAATCATTGAAATCAGTCAAAATCTATGTTAAAGTTCTCGATACCTTCGATAGCAGTTTTCCCACTCGCCACACTTCACAAAATTCCTTTATAGTGCATGTTGCATACACATACCTAGCCCACATATTAAAAAATCGGGATTCTAAGATTATTTGAAGCAAAGTTATGTTTTAAAACGTGTTTTTTAGCCCCTCCCCCCCGGCCCACTCTTAACTGAATACATGTCCCCCCCCCCCGCTAAGGGGAGGTAGGCTGGAGTTTCACAAAATCAATTTATAGTGTGTGTTGATTTCGCATAAGCAGTCCACGCATCAAAAATTGCCATTATAAGATAGTTTGGAACAGAGTTACGCATGAAAACACGTTTTAAATAACCCCCAATCCTCAAGGGGGTGATATCACGGAATTCCAAAAAATCCCTTTGTAGTTTGTGTTGAGTACACATAACCAATCAACCTATCAAAAAAATCGCTTTCCTGAAATAATTTGGAGCAGAGTTACTCTTTAAAACGTGTTTTTGTCCCCCACCCCCACCCCGCTTTTAAAGGTAGGAAAAGGAAAAGTTCACAAAAATCCCCTTATAGTGCGTGTTGGGAACGTATAACTAGCCCGCACATAAAAAATTCATCAAGATAGTTTGGAGCAGAGTTACGCATGAAAACATGATTTTGCCCCACCCCACCCCCAAGGGAGATAAGGTGGAATTTTACAAAATCCCTTAGTAATGTGTGTCTTGAGTACGCATAACCAATCGACATATCAAAAACTCGTTATTATGAGATAATTTGGACCAGAGTTACTCTTAAAAGCGTTTTTTGCCTCTCTCCCCGCCTTTGAAGGGGGGAAGGGTGAAAATTTGTAAAATCCCTTTACAGTGCGTGTTGGAAAAGCATAAACAACCCACATATACAAATTAATCTTACTGAGATAATTTGAAGCAAAGTTATACTTGAAAACGGGTTTATATTGCCCCCCCCCAAGGGGAAAAGGGGGGACTTTCGCAAAACCCCATTACAGTGGGTGTCAGACACACGTAAGTAAGCCACTCACTAAAATTTGTAATCTCAGGTCCTATAGATTTCCCCGGATGCTCGAATTTGCCCCCTCGTAACTCCCCCCCCCCCAAAAAAAAAAAAATCTAATATCACAAAAAACCAAACATGATGTTTTGGAAACATCCTCAAGAAGACTCTTGGCGATTTTCTATATCTTTGTGCTGTTATTAGAAAAGGTTTACTCGAAAACCCGTATTTTGCTAAATTTGCCTCCGAAGATAGTTTTTACCCCCTCCCCCCCCTCTTAAAAATCCAAAACTCAAATCGCAGAAAATGCTTTTTTTTTTTTTTTTTTTTTTTTTTTTTTTTTGCACTCAATTCTAGTCCCTCTCTTTGCAATTTCTTCACCGTGAAGCTATTTGGAGCCGAATTATGCTTATAAGGGAGGTTTTGCCTTCTGCCCCCCCCCCCCAGGATGAGAGGGGGGATATTTTGCAAAATCAAGCCTTAATGGGCGTCAGGGTCCTAAAACCAACGTTCTCACCAAAATTTGCGAGTCTATCTCCCATAGAATTGCCACGGCTGTGTTGAATCTGTGAATCAGTGATTTTATTCTTTTATTCCCCACCACTCCCCCAAAGGGGTAAAGGGGGGGCTTTCACAAAATCCCGTTACAATGGGTTTTGGACACACGTAAATAAGCCACACACTAAAATTTGTGACGTCAGCTCTTATAGATTTCCACGGACGAATTTAGTGCTAAAAGATGGGGGTTGAATTTGCCCCTTCGTAACTCCCCCCCAAAATAAAAAAAAATCAATTTTTGCAAATACCTTGAAAAAGACGTTTGGCTTTTTTTTTTTTTTTTTTAATATCTTTGAGCTATTACTGCTAGAATTTTACTCGAAAATCCATATATTGCTAAATTTCCCCCCGAAAATCCTTTTTACCCCTCTCCCCCCTTAAAAATCCAAAATTCCAAAATCGCAGAAAGTAATTTTTTTGTACTTAAGTCTAGTCTCCCCATCTGCAATTTTTTCATCGTGAAGTAATTTGGAGCCGAGTTATGCTTATAAAGGTGTTTTTGCCTCCTGCGCCTCCGAAAATCATTTTCACCCCTTTTCCCCCCTTAAAAATCCAAAATTCCAAAATCGCAGGAAATGATTTTTTTGTATTCAAGTCTAGTCTCCCCGTCTGCAATTTCTTCACCGTGGAGCAATTTGGTGCCGAGTTATACTTATAAATGTGGTTTTGCCTTATGCGCCCCCAAAAATCTCATTTTTACCCCTTACCCCCCTTAAAAATCCAAAATTCCAAAATCGTAGAAAATGGTTTTTTTGTATTCAAGTCTAGTCTCCCCATCTGCAATTTCTTCACCGTGGAGTAATTTGGAGCCGAGTTATGCTTATGAAGGTGGTTTTTGCCTTCTGCCCCCCCGAGGGGGGGAACGGGGAGTATTTCGCAAAATCCCGTCTTAGTGAGCGTCAGGGTCCTAAAATCAACCTGCTCACCAAAAATTGTGACTCTATCTCTCATAGGATCGCCACAACCGTGTTGAGTCAGTGAATCAGTCAGTGAATCAGTCAGTTTACTCTTTTATATATATAGATATGCAAAAACATTTTATTTGAAGATTTCCCAAGCTAAAAAAAATCACTTATTAACACAATAAATACTGTTATTTAATCGTTCAATTTATTTTAAAGAGATATATACTTCATTTTGTACAAAAGAGGTTAAAGGTTATTATAATAAGTAATAACAGGAGACTTGGCGTTGGAATATTAAAGCCCTAATAAACTACTACGTCAGAAACGCCAAAGAAAAATATTTGAGATGCATACAGCTGTTTCGGTAGCCTTAAGCGTACCGTCTTCAGTGCAAAAAGAATTCTGAATCTGGAGAAGAGCTCGTATATATATAGGAGAGGGACCGAATTTAGTTCAACAAATAGGATTACGGGAAAGGTGGGAAGAGTGGCCAATAGGAATTTAGGAATGCTGTGTAAACAATAGAAAAATTAAGAAAATGTGGACTGAATGTAAATTTTCCAACAATCAGACAAATAGGGAACAGCGAAATCACAATTTACAAGGTTTTAAAATTTTTATAAATATGAAAAGCTTCAAAGAAATCGAGTTCATGAATGGATTTAGGTCTGCAAATAATTTTAGCTGAATTAAATTTAAAATTATGATTTTCCTCCCAGCAATGTTTAGAATTAGCCGATTTATTGGTTTCTTGTTTGCGGACGTAATTCGTATGTTCGTTTAGACGAAATTTAAGACTGCGTTTAGTTTGGCCAATATATGATAAACCACGCTCACAGGAAATACTATAAATAATAACAGGAGACTTGGCGTTGGAATATTAAAACCCGAATAAACTACTACGTCAGAAACGCCAAAGAAAAATATTGGAAATGCATACAGCTGTTTAGGTAGCCTACAGCGTAAAGTCTTCAGTGCAAAAAGGATTCGGAATCAGGAGAAGTGCTCGTATATGTAGGAGAGGGGTCGGATTTAGTTTAACCAATAGGATTACGGGAAAGGTGGGGAGAGTGGCCAATAGGAATTTATTAAAGATAGCTGTGTAAACAGTAGAAAAATTAAGAAAATGTGGACTGAATATAAAATTTCCAACAGTCAGACAAATAGGGAACAGCGAAATCACAATTTACAAGGTTTTTAAAATTTTTATAAATATGAAAACTTCATAGATATCGAGTTCATGAATGGATTTAGGTCTGCAAATTATTTTAGATGAATTAAATTTAAAACTATGATTTTCCTCCCAGCAGTGTTTAGAAATAGCCGATTTATTGGTTTCTTGTTTGCGGACGTAATTCATATGTTTTTTTACACGAAATTTAAGACTGCGTTTAGTTTGGCCAATATATGATAAACCACACTGACAGGAAATACTATAAATACCTCAAGAATTATGCATATCAATGGGATCTTTTAACTGAGAAAAAGTGAGTTTATTCGAGGCGAAAATGTTATTTTAAAATCATATTGTTTCAGAATTTTAGCTATGGTTTGACTGGATTTAGGAAAATAGGGTAAGACAATACTGATATTAGAAGAGACTGATTTAGCAGACAAAATACGAGAGAGTTGTAATTTTTGGATAACTTTGTCTATAATGGAAGGATCATAACCTCTGTCAATTGCAATGTCTTTCAGGTATTTAATTTCAGATTTTAATAAAATAGGATTTGAACAAATATTAAGTATACGGTTTACAAAAGTATAGAAAGCAGCCATTTTTTGGTTAGGTGGGTGACATGAACGCGCATGGGGAGGAAGGGAAACAGCAAAATTTTTTCTATAGACGGTGGTTGAAAATCCATTTATCCATTTATTGTTTATCATATATTGGCCAAACTAAACGCAGTCTTAAATTTCGTCTAAAAGAACAAATGAATTACGTCCGCAAACAAGAAACCAATAAATCGGCTATTTCTAAACATTGCTGGGAGGAAAATCATAATTTTAAATTTAATTCAGCTAAAATAATTTGCAGACCTAAATCCATTCATGCACTCGATTTCTTAGAAGCTTTTCATATTTATAAAAATTTTAAAAACCTTATAAATTGTGATTTCGCTATTCCCTATTTGTCTGACTGTTGGAAATTTTATATTCAGTCCAGATTTTATTAAATTTTCTACTGTTTACACAGCTAACATTCCTATTGGCAACTCTCACCACCTTTAACGTAATCCTATTGGTTGAACTAAATCCGACCCCTCTCCTATATATACGAGCACTTCTCCTGATTCAGAATCCTTTTTGCACTTAAGACGGTACGCTGTTGGCTACCGAAACAGCTGTATGCATTTCCAATATTTTTCTTTGGCGTTTCTGACTTAGTAGTTTATTCGGGTTTTAAAATACTATAAATGCCCCAAGAATTATGCATATCAATGGGATCTTTTAACTGAAAAAAGGTGAGTTTATTGGAAGTCGAAAATAGTATTTTAAAATCATATACCTAAAATTCTCAAACAATATGATTTTAAAACATAAACAGCAAGATTGCTGAAGAATGTTTATAGAAGTCGAATAATTTGATATTTTGTTGGTTAGAGTATATTATTTTGATGCCTGTATACATATAGAACTTGAATATTTTACTTTTAAAGAAAGTAAATAATTTTCTAAAATTAGGAATAAGATTAATAATTTAATAAGAATAATGTAGCTAGTCAAAATAAATGTATGTATACAAACATAATTTGCATAATAAAACATAAAAAACCTAACTTTACTTTGTTGGCCGTTTTTAGATCTTTCGGTACCGGGCACCCGGTCCTCTTCAGCAAACGTTAACTCTGTGATGGAAAACTTGGCTTCTGGTTACTTCTCTGCTGATTTCTCATCTGGTGGTTCCAGGCTCTATTTGGGGCCACTGCGCCGCTATCATTGCACACTTCGTCATTAGTTGAGATCTCTATCGATTCGCGATACATAGCATAATGGTAGTTATTGTAATCGGCCAATTTTGTAGTTTTATCGAAATCTATTTTAATATCGTTTTTATTGTATGTTTTAGCTAAAGCAGTGTTAGATTTTCCGGTTTTAATGACATGTTCGTGTTCTTTAATTATTGTTTTAATTTTTCTTTTTGTGACGCCAATGAATGAACCGGGTTTATTGTTTTCATCTATGTATGGAATTTTGTAAATGCCTGCGGCTTCGAGGGGGGGACGGGGTCTTTGTCACTACGAATTAATTGAAAAATATTTTTGTTCGGTTTGATAGGAATATTTATGCCATATTTATAAGCTGTACTTTTAATTTTATTTGCGGCTCCACGGTCATAAGGAGATTACATAGATATAAACGAAGCTTGTGAAATAGTTAAAGAAACCATCAACGAAAATTATACCGATCCTGAAATAGCCCGAACTTTAAATGCTACTACTAATTTTTTGCTCAGGGAAAACTACTTTACATTCAATGAAAAAATTTACCAACAGACCAAAGGCGTGCCCATGGGGTCTCCTATATCAGGCTTCATAGCCGAATTCAAATTAAGAAAACTGGAAAACCAAATTATTGAAAATTTAAAAATGAAATTATTTATTGGTACCGTTACGTCGACGACGTCTTTGCCATAGTTGAGAAAAAAAGCCGATGTTGATAGAATCCTAAACGCTATTAATAATCATGATAAAAATATCCAATTCACCTATGAACAAGAGAAAGAATCACAATTAAATTTTCTTGATGTTACAATAACCCGGAACAAAAATAATTTCAAAACCACTGTTTACAGAAAACCCACCAATAGTAATGAAATTATTCATTTTAAAAGTAAAACACCTTTTAGATACAAAACGAACGCTATCCAATCATATATTAATCGCGCTATTTTAATATGCAACGAACCTGAAGACTTCGAGGAAGAACTTAACTTTATCAAATGTTTAACACGAAAAGCAGGATATCCAAATAAAATTATCAACAAATTAATTAAAAATAGACATGAAAGCCTAGATCACATACCTAATTACCAAAAACCACCCATTAAATTTACCTCATCCATTCCTTATGACCGCGGAGCCGCAAATGAAATTAAAAGTACAGCTAATCAATATGGCATAAATATTCCTATCAAACCGAACAAAAATATTTTTCAATTAATTCGTAGTGACAAAGACCCCGTCCCCCCTCTCGAAACCGCAGGCATTTACAAAATTCCATACATAGATGAAAACAATAAACCCGGTTCATACATTGGCGTCACAAAAAGAAAAATTAAAACAAGAATTAAAGAACACGAACATGACATTAAAACCGGAAAATCTAACACTGCTTTAGCTAAAACATACAATAAAAACGATATTAAAATAGATTTCGATAAAACTACAAAATTGGCCGATTACAATAACTACCATTATGCTATGTATCGCGAATCGATAGAGATCTCAACTAATGACGAAGTGTGCAATAATAGCGGCGCAGTGGCCCCAAATAGAGCCTGGAACCACCTGATGAGAAATCAGCAGAGAAGTAACCAGAAGCCAAGTTTTCCATCACAGAGTTAACGTTTTCTGAAGAGGACCGGGTGCCCGGTACCGAAAGATCTAAAAACGGCCAACGAAGTAAAGTTAGGTTTCTTATGTTTTATTATGTAATTATTATAACTTCGTTTTTTCATCTTATTTAAATTTTAAGTGTCGAACCTGGACCTTACATGTGTTTACCTGTGGAATATGGATTTCGGGAGCTATCTGCGTCCGCAATTATCAAATGCATACTTATTAAACACACTTAAGTGATTTTTCCTTTAACTTCAATTAATGATTGTTTGAACGCGTTTATATATCACGATATTTTAATTAAATATTTCTCAAATGTTTTCTTTTTTCACGCGTATTTAATAGAATTCTTTTTGTTTACCTTGTAATGATATCGGATACTTTGGTATTTACTTTAAATTATAATCTCCTTTTTGTTGTTTTTTGTTGCGTAATCAAAAAACGTTATTTCTATTAAAGTAAGTGGTTAGTTTTGTAAAACTTTTACTTATTTGAAGAACTATTTAACCTAGTACATCTTGACAATGCTCAACCGAATTTTTAATGAATTGAAACAGATTAATAAAAAATTCGCTAAAACTGAACAAAAAATTAACTTCTTAGAGAATTGTAAATATTTCAAACTTATCCCAACGTTTATCCGCGTTGGCAACAAATTCTTGGTGGATAATTTTAGAGATGAAGTCCGCGAATTAGAACAGAAGATCTTAAATAAACTTATTACAAAAAGAAAAGCCGAATTTTATCAAACCCAAGAAACATGGAATAAAACTGCAGAAAAACTCGAAAATTTGACGGATTCGAAACAATGGACTACCTATAAAGAAAAAATCAACCACTACTATGAAACCGAGAAAAACGCGATTACCAATAAACATAACAAAAGACTTAAATTTTGGCTTAAAAAACGAAATTATGAACCATTTACCAAAAATGAAATACCTTATATTAACTTATCCGATACTAAACTTAATAGCCATCAACACGAACTTCTTAACTTAGGACATAAATATATATTAGATCAACCCGTTAATGTTAAACATAGCATCGCTAAAATCGAATCCGTAGTTAACAAAATTCCGGAAAATAACCAAAATAACACCCGTAATGTCGCTATATCAGAAATAGAAAAATCTACTAAAAATAAAAATATCAATAAATCAGACCTAGCAGAATTTAAAAAACTGAAAAAGAACAATGAAATCACTTGCACATTAACAGATAAAACCAGAAAAATCGCCATCCTCAATCGTAAAGAATATGTATCCAAAATGGAAGAAACCATAACAGAAATAGGAGTTAATGCTGTTGATAAAGACCCAAATAACAAACTAATCGATAAAACTCGCAAAATTATCAAAGAAGGAAAATGGCCGGATAACACCCCCCCCCTTAAAATATTAAACCATGCACCTAATACCCCGCGAATTTTCGGCAGATACAGAGATCACAACCCCCTCCCCCTAAACTCAGACCCATAGTAAATAAAAACGAAGCCCCAACCTATACTTTAGAAAAATACATGGCTAACATT
This sequence comes from Salticus scenicus, assembly GCA_963930645.1. Taxonomy (NCBI): domain Eukaryota; kingdom Metazoa; phylum Arthropoda; class Arachnida; order Araneae; family Salticidae; genus Salticus; species Salticus scenicus. The sequence continues at coordinate 17,719,198 of OZ005651.1, read as the reverse complement.
TATCAGAAAATTATTCCCCCCTCATCCCACTCCCTAGAATCAACTGAAGATTTCATTGGAAAATTAAGAGAAATAGAAAATAGAGAAAATTATCACCTTCTAAGTTTTGATGTCGTAAACCTCTATCCTTCCATAGATATAAACGAAGCTTGTGAAATAGTTAAAGAAACCATCAACGAAAATTATACCGATCCTGAAATAGCCCGAACTTTAAATGCTACTACTAATTTTTTGCTCAGGGAAAACTACTTTACATTCAATGAAAAAATTTACCAACAGACCAAAGGCGTGCCCATGGGGTCTCCTATATCAGGCTTCATAGCCGAATTCAAATTAAGAAAACTGGAAAACCAAATTATTGAAAATTTAAAAAATGAAATTATTTATTGGTACCGTTACGTCGACGACGTCTTTGCCATAGTTGAGAAAAAAGCCGATGTTGATAGAATCCTAAACGCTATTAATAATCATGATAAAAATATCCAATTCACCTATGAACAAGAGAAAGAATCACAATTAAATTTCCTTGATGTTACAATAACCCGGAACAAAAATAATTTCAAAACCACTGTTTACAGAAAACCCACCAATAGTAATGAAATTATTCATTTTAAAAGTAAAACACCTTTTAGATACAAAACGAACGCTATCCAATCATATATTAATCGCGCTATTTTAATATGCAACGAACCTGAAGACCTCGAGAAAGAACTTAACTTTATCAAATGTTTAACACGAAAAGCAGGATATCCAAATAAAATTATCAACAAATTAATTAAAATAGACTTAAAAGCCTAGATCACATACCTAATTACCAAAAACCACCCATTAAATTTACCTTATCCATTCCTTATGACCGCGGAGCCACAAATAAAATTAAAAGTACAGCTAATAAATATGGCATAAATATTCCTATCAAACCGAACAAAAATATTTTTCAATTAATTCGTAGTGACAAAGACCCCGTCCCCCCTCTCGAAACCGCAGGCATTTACAAAATTCCATACATAGATGAAAACAATAAACCCGGTTCATACATTGGCGTCACAAAAAGAAAAATTAAAACAAGAATTAAAGAACACGAACATGACATTAAAACCGGAAAATCTAACACTGCTTTAGCTAAAACATACAATAAAAACGATATTAAAATAGATTTCGATAAAACTACAAAATTGGCCGATTACAATAACTACCATTATGCTATGTATCGCGAATCGATAGAGATCTCAACTAATGACGAAGTGTGCAATGATAGCGGCGCAGTGGCCCCAAATAGAGCCTGGAACCACCTGATGAGAAATCCGCAGAGAAGTATAACCAGAAGCCAAGTTTTCCATCACAGAGTTAACGTTTTCTGAAAAGGACCGGGTGCCCGGTACCGAAAGATCTAAAAACGGCCAACGAAGTAAAGTTAGGTTTTTTATGTTTTATTATGTAATTATTATAACTTCGTTTTTTCATCTTATTTAAACATAATTTGTTTTTAATAAGGAATTTTACCATGTTTTTATTAACTTCGATTCACTTTTTAACACGCTTTTATTAGCTTCACCTGTATGTATGTATGTATGTTTGTATATTTGTAACCGCTCTGGGAGCAAACAAAAAATCTATATTGTAAAAAAAGTCTTTCCCTGCGTGAACGTCGTGGCGTTTAGGTATAGCTCCGCGCTACGAACCTAAAGGTCTAGCGTTCGATCCCAGTCAGGGGAGATTTTTTAAAAATGGTTTTTGTTTCATTCTAAATTATTTTTATTAAAGATTTAAATGCATGTAAATATTACGGTGTGTCACTCACACGATTTTCTCTTACCCTGCATTTTAATACTAAGATAGATATTTTGTGCTTTTTAGTTCACTTTTCTATAAGAGCGTGTTCTTTAATTTTTTAAAACTATAATAATATTATTTTTTTTTTATGTTTGTTTGTTTGTATGTTTGTTTGTTTGTCAAGTACAAATTTTGCAATCAATTTTTAACTAACTTCCCTACTAGCTAGATATTTGAAACTTTCAGGACAGCTCAGAGTACGGTGACAATACATTTTTTAAATACTTTTAGTCAATTGCTTCAGGTCCCGCTGCCTTCGGCAGTATTTATATGATTCGACACAAAATTCATTTAACTAACTTCCCGACTAGCTAGATATTTGAAACTTTGAGAATAGTTCAGAATACGGTGAAAATGCATTTTTTAAATACCATTATCCAACTGTTTCGGGTTTGTGCTGCCTTCGGCAGCATTATTAGTACAAAGCTTGCAATCGATTTTTAACTAACTTTTCGACTAGCTAGACATTTGAAAATTTCACTATAGCTCAAAACACTGTGAAAATACATTTTTACTTCCATCACACTACTACCGTAGGCAATGGAAGTATTGTATTCGGTCTGAAAATTCGATATCGGGTTTTCACCTGATTTACACGTTTTAAGGTCCCCTGAGTCCAAAAAAGTGGTTTTTGGCAATTGGTCAGTGTGTATGTATGTGTGTGTGTGTGTGTATGTATGTGGATAATCTTCTGGCTATTATAGCTCAGAAACTAATAAAGATAGAGCTACGAAACTTTAGAATTGAAATACTTCTGGTTTACAGATGAAATTTCCAAATTTTGGTGAAAATTGAAAAACCGGAAGTGGGACATTGGAAACCGGAAGTGGGACCGTAAGTCCGTATCTCAAAAACGGCTCTAACGATTTTCTTCAAACTTGCTATATAAACACTCTATTAGATATCCTTTCGAATGATATAGTTGGTTAGTTCAGGAAAATTGATAGGCGTCCTGTATAAATAGCTCAATTTCAGGCCTCGCAAAGGCGTTCCTTTAAAAACGGTTGTACGGATTTTTTTCAAACTCGCCATTTAACTCACTTCTAAATATGCTTTTGTATGTAATTATTGTTTTCCTGTCAATAATTGAGTTTAACCGGAAGTGGGACATCGGAAACTGGAAGTGTGACCGTAAGTCCGTATCTCAAAAACGGCTCTAACGATTTTCTTTAAATTTGCTATATAAACACTCTATTAGATGTCCTTTCGAATGATTTAGTTGGTTAGCTCAGGAAAATTGATAGGCGTCCTGTATAAATAGCTAAATTTCAGGTCTCCCAAGGGCGTTCCTTTAAAAACAGCTCTACGGATTTTTTTCAAACTCGCAATATTAACTCACTTTTAAATATCCTTTTGTATGTAATTATTGTTTTCCAGTCAATAATTGATTTTTTGTAAAAGTTGGTATCTCAAAAACGGCTCTAACGATTTTCTCTTTAGTTCACTTTTATGTTTTCTGATCGCATTATCTCTCAAAAATGTATATAATATATGTAATAGTGGGTAATGGAAGTCGTGTGGTTGTTTCACACCAGATTTTTTTAATACTTTTAGTCAACTGTTTCAGGTCCCTACTGCCTTCGGCAGCGTTTATATGATTCAACAGAAAATTAATTTAACTAATTTCTCGACTAACTTAGACATTTTAAACTTTCAGAATAGTTCAGAACACGGCGAAAATGCATTTTTTAAATATTTTTAACCAACTGCTTTGGGTTCCTGCTGCCTTCGACATCGTTACCAGTACAAAGCTTGCAATTGTTTTTTCACTAACTTCCCGACAAGCTAGACATTTGAAACTTTCAGGATAGCTCAGAACACGGTGACAATACATTTTTTAGTACTTTTAGTCAACTATTTCAAGTTCCTACTGCTTTCGGCAGCGTTTATATGATTCAACAGAAAATTTATATAACTATCTTCTCGGCTAGCTAGACATTTGAAACTTTCAGAATAGTTCAGAATACGGAGAAAATGCGTTTTTTAAATACTTTCAGCACACTGTTTCGGGTTCCTGCTGCCTTCAGCATCGTTACCAGTACAAAGCTTGCAATCCATTTTTCACTAACTTCACGACTGGCTAGACATTTAAAACTTTCAGGATAGCTCAGAACACGGTGACAATACATTTTTTTAAATACTTTTAGTCAACTGTTTCAGGTCCCTACTGCATTCGGTAGCGTTTATATCATTCAACAAAAAATTTATTTAACTAACTTCCCGACTAGCTAGACACCTGAAACTTTCAGAATAGTTCAGAACACGGTGAAAATGCATTTTTTAAATATTTTTAACCATCTTTTCTGGGTTCCAGCTGCCTTCGGCAGCGTTCCCAGTACAAAGCTTGCAATCGATTTTTCACTAACTTGCCGACTTAGCTAGACATTTGAAACTTTCAAAATAGCTCAGAACACGGTGACAATACATTTTTTTAAATACTTTTAGTCAACTGTTTCAGGTCCCTACTGCATTCGGTAGCGTTTATATCATTCAACAAAAAATTTATTTAACTAACTTCCCGACTAGCTAGACACCTGAAACTTTCAGAATAGTTCAGAACACGGTGAAAATGCATTTTTTAAATATTTTTAACCATCTTTTCTGGGTTCCAGCTGCCTTCGGCAGCGTTCCCAGTACAAAGCTTGCAATCGATTTTTCACTAACTTGCCGACTTAGCTAGACATTTGAAACTTTCAAAATAGCTGAGAACACGGTGACAATACATTTTTTTATGCTTTTATTCAACTGTTTCAGGTGCCTACTGCCATCGACAACATTTATATGATTCAACAGAAAATTTATTTATCTAACTTCCCGTCTAGCTAGACATTTGAAACTTTCAGAATAGTTCAGAATACTGTGAAAATGCATTTTTAAAATACTTTTAACCAATTGCTTCGGGACCCTGCTGCCTTCGGCAGTGTTACCAGTACAAAGCTTGCAATCAATTTTTAACTAACTTCCCGGCAAGATAGCCATTTGAAACTTTTATAATAGCTCAAAACACGATAGCAATGATTTTTTTTAATACTTTTATCCAATTGCTCCGGGTTCCCGTTGCCTTCGGTAGCGTTTATGTGATTCAGCAAAAAATTGAAAACATGGTATATAAAAAGTTCTTTTTATCTTCTAATTATTTAAGAATTGATTTGAAGTAAAGTGTTGATTTTAAAAGAAATGTGTAGTAGTTAGAAGGAGTTTGATGTAAATGAGAAGTACTTATAATATGAGAAATAAGGGTGCAAATAATTATTATAGAAAGAATCAAACACATAAAAGAAGGGTGGAAGCAAAAACAGGTAAGGTAGTACAGGGCGAAACCAAAATGGAAAATAAATGAACAGTGTCATTAGATACGCTATTAGTGGGTCTTCCACACTTCAATTGAGACAATCACGTAGATATAGATAAATTTCTAGAGTCATTTGAGACATTAACAAATGCAACTGAATTAGAGGATGGAATTAAATGACTAATTTTAAAAAGTAAAATCATTTTAAAAGCGAAGGAGAAAGTAAATTGGGATGAGGATTTAGTAAATGAGAATGTATATGAGCAATTCAAAATTAAATTTAAAGAAAAATTTAAAATCAAAGTAATTTTCTCAAAAGCTCAAACAGATTTTACGAATACCAGGCAATCACCAAAAGAAACTGTAGAAGAATATGCAGCGTAAATAGTAAATAAATCAAATGAATTTTTAAAAGGGCCTGCATTCCAAAACAAAGATGGGGCAAAAGAATTTGTAAACAGTTTAAAAGTAAATAAATTTATTTACGGCATAAGGGCAGACATAGCATTTGAGTTAAGGAAGGCAGACATAAAAGATTTTGAAAGTGCATTTAAAATTTCTAAAACCATCAAAATTGCAATGCAAATTAACGTGGAAGAAATAAATACTATAGAGAAAAAAATACCAAAGGAACCGATATGTGTACTACATTATTATTAGAATTAACATCAAAACAAACTGAACAAATAAAAACAATTAGAAAAAAAAAAAAATCGAAGAATTAGAAATAAGAAATAATAGATCAGAAAATCAAGAGAGACAAAATTATGAGAGCACAGGATTTTGTGCAATTTGCAAAATTAGGTCACATAACACTGAACAATGCTAGTACAATTCAAGAACTAATCCTAATATTGTAAACAATGCAATCTCTATGATACCAGAGAGGGAAATTTGAGGGGTTAGAAACGTAAGAGCAGACGAAAATAGATCTAGTAATATAAATTACAGAAGTTTGGATAGGGGTAATAGAAATATTTTAAGAAGAAGTTCACGTAGAAATTTTAGAAAAAGAGGTACAAACCGCCCGGCTATAACATTTCCAAGGCAGTCGGGTGAACCAAAGAGATAACAAATTACACAGAAATTATTAAAAAAAAAAAAAAATACTATAAAGTATACAGACGCAGAGAAGCGAGAAAGACAACAATTCATGCACACGGTAAAAAAAAATTAACCTGAAAACAGCACACTGTCAGGGTAACATTTGTGCCATGACAGTGTGCTGTAATGCTAAAAACTTCAATGTGTAGTTTTTAATTTACCATCACTTGTTGTTTCAGCATTTTACAGCAAATGCTGCAATTTAACATCACATTTTTTTTTTTTTTTTGTAACAATATGTGTTGTTTTTCAATACCATATGTTGTTTAACCATTTACAGCAATTGCTGTCTATGTTACAGCACTAGCTGTTTATTTACAGCAAATGCTTTATTTTTAACAGGACCTGCCTTTTTTTTTTACGGAATTTTTAATGGTTTCCTATGATTTTCAACTTCTGGACGAATTTTTACATCTGAAAACGCTTGACCTTTTGAAAGTTTATATTTAAAACTTTAAATATAGGGGGGGGGGATCAATTTTTAACCGACTTACTGAGTAATTTATTATATGAGTAATTTATTCTATTTAAAAAAAAAAAATTTAAGATAATCATGTTCATGTTCAATTTATATTTTTTATTTTATTTCTGTCGTTACTAAACAATTTGTCTAACCATTTAAACGAAAGCTTTCCCGCTACTTGTCTCAAAGAACCCTTCAATAATAACAATAATACTGCAGATATCTATATTATTTTTCAGTGGCGAAGCTAACATGCTTTTAATGGGTAGGCTTAAAATTTTCTGCATAATTTATTCCCGTAAATTTTGAGCAGTAACTCTAAATGTAATGTAAATGTTTCGTTTTAACAAACTATCTTTCATTCGCTTTTTGATTATTCTGTTTTCTGCATTTATTCCTCCGACAGTATATTGACTCCATTTTAAGTAGCAATTGTAGCAAGATAACTGAAACCTTTTTTTTTTTTTTTTTAATGCAAGAAATACAATATATATTCACGAGTAATTCTTAAAATTACTTTTACTACGTTTATGAATTTTCCATACATGCTTTTTAAATCTCAACTAAGAAAAAAAAAAAAATTAGGTTGCTTAGTACGCATATTTCTATCACCATTAGTATTCAAAACTTAGGTTTATTTTTCTTTGCTAAGAAATAATTAAAATCTCTTATTATTATTGGTTTATGTTGTCCCCCCCCCCTCCGGAGAAAAAAATTCTACGAATATGTTAATAAACTCTTGTGTCATTATGTTAAAAATTCTTTCTGAAAAAGCAAAACTTAGGTAAACCTTATTGCAGAGGTGATTCCGTTAGAAATAAAATTTTCTGAACTTTATAACAATTTTTATGAAAGAGCTTGGAAAATCAATTTAAAACAAAAACAAGGCATAAAAATATACACATTTATCTGTTTTATACCATTATATACATGAAATACATATACATATCGACATGTACATAATAATTTATATACATAAAACACATATATGGATTTTATGTTTGAATTTTTTAAAACTGATTCAGATTTTTTGAAATTTTCTGAACAGACTATCTGAAATTTTCTGAACAGAATCATCCCTGCCTTATTGACCAACGCACTCTATCAAAGAACAGTTTTTAAGCTTTAAAGAATTTAAGAATTTGTTCTCGCCATGTTTACAAGGTAAAATTTGTGATCTGTGAAATGTTCTACATATACAGCAAATTCCCTATAATAAAAAGTTTCAGGTCTCAAGATGCGCGTTATAAAGATCTTCTATTGCATAATCATATTTAAGTGGTAAGATGTTACATTACTCAGTAAGGGTGTAAGAAAAAAAATTGACCTTTCTGTTTTAAAGTTTTTTTTTTTTTTTTTTTTTTTTTTTCTTTTAAGAATAAAGAAAGAGAGCTATTAGTGCACATAAACAACAATTTGAGATTTTGTATTTATGAAATCGTTAACTGTTATTGTTCAGATCGGAAGTACGTTTAGTAATCTCAAAATTTTTTGAATATTTGAGTTTGAAAAATAAAGTTCTGAAACAACATAAACCAATAATAATAAGAGATTTTAATTATTTCTTTGCAAAGAAAAATAAACCTAAGTTTTGAATACTAACGGTGATAGAAATATACGTACTAAGCAACCTACTTTTTTTTTTTCTTGGCTGAGATTTAAAAAGCATATGGAAAATTCATAAGCGTAGTAAAAGTAATTTTAAGAATTACTCGTGAAAATATATTGTATTTCTTGCATTTAGAAAAAAAAAAGTTTCAGTTATCTTGCTACAATCGCTGCTTAAAAGGAAGTCAATATACTGTGGAAGGAATAAATGCAGAAAACAGAATAATCAGAAGCGATTGAAAGATACGTTGTTAAAACGAAACATTTACATTTAGAGTTACTGCTTAAAATTTATGGGAATAAATTATGCAGAAAATTTTAAGCCTACCTATTAAAAGCATGTTAACTTCGCCACTGAAAAATAATATAGATATCTGCAGTATTATTGTTATTATTGAAGGGTTCTTTGAGACAAGTAGCGGGAAAGCTTTCGCTTAAATGGTTAGACAAATTGTTTAGTAACAACAGAAATAAATGAATATAAAAAAACTAAATTAAACATGAATATGATTCCCTTAAATTTTTTTTATTAAAATAGAATAAATTACTCACCTTTGGAAAATTGAGATTTTAATTGCGTCCAGTAGAGTCATCCTCGATCGAGCTCCAGTTCCTACGACAGAAAGTGATGTAATCGGAAGCGCCGCCTGGCGGATTCTTGGTGCTGCACACACACTATGAAATTTTTCGATTTACAGCATATAGAAGTTTTCCCATTTACAATGCTCTGTGTTGTTGGTTTTGAAAAGAGCAAAATAAATTTGAAAAATTACAACAATATGTGTTGTTTGTGTCCAAACTGCGCAGTCGGTCTTCCCTAAATTGCAATTTGTGCAATTGTTTTACAATTTTAGTGCAGTATTTTTACATTTTTTTAAACTGTGCAGGTATAATAAAAACACAAATTACTTAAAAATAATTCATACACCAGACCGATATATGTGCACAAAAATATGGAAAAACAGAAACGAGATTAAGCATTTGACAAATATTGATCAAAATGATATAGGTAATTTACCCATCTTAGATTTGAATCTAAATGGGGTACCTACACGAAATTTAGTAGATACAGGTGCAACTTTAAATGCAATGTGTCCAAAAATATTTCAAAAAGTCAAAGAAACAGGGATAAAAATTCAGTATTTGTCAAATAATGTAAACATACACATATTAAACATTCAGAGAATTAACTTCAAAAAATGCATTAAAATTACATTCAAAATTAAAGGGAAATTCGTGACAGGTGTATTTTATGTATTGAACTTTAATTTCGATGAGAATTATAATGTAATATTAGGTTATGACTTTCTCAAAAGAAACAAAATGATAGTACATTGTAAGTCAGGACATGTGCTATTTAAAAACGTGAAATTGGAATAAAATAAAATTCCAAACAACCAGTAAATTCCAAATCATATAAATACCATTGAAATTTTTTATTTTTCCGACTGAGTGAAAATAATGCCTGGACCGGGAATCGAACCCCGGATCTTTGACTTACAAGGTCAATGCTCTACCAATGAGCTATCCAGGCCGACATCCCGGTCTGCATTACTCACTCAGAAAACCGGCTTATTTTCTGTTGAGCTATCTAAATGATAGACCAGAGATGTTTCTGCCTAAAAGGTTTTCTGAGTGAGTAATGCAGACCGGGATGTCGGCCTGGATAGCTCATTGGTAGAGCATTGACCTTGTAAGTCAAAGATCCGGGGTTCGATTCCCGGTCCAGGCATTATTTTCACTCAGTCGGAAAAATAAAAAATTTCAATAAATATGATTTTCTTCCACAGTTAATTGTGTGATTTTAATAAAAAATTATATAAATACCATGTTAATTAAAAAAAAAAAAAAAAAAAAAAAAAAAACAGACACATCACAGATGAAGGACAAAATACAATTCCTATAGTCAGGAGTGCGTGTTCAGGAAGAGAAAGAAGATGAAAAAAAAAAATTACGGAAATTTTAAATTCTGAAAGAATCAGATAAAATCAAGCAACAATAAAAATGAATTAATAAATTGGGAGGCATCTACTAGTAAACAAATGATAGAATTAAATGAGAAAAAGGAAGAAAATATTATAAGGCAGGAAACGTTAAATCAAAATTATCACTTCGCAAGACTGTCAAAAAAATTGATGTTCCACCGAAGCAAACAGTTTGGACGGAAGTAAAAGTGCCCAGAGTATATCAACACAAGACAATCTTCCTTGAACCACAGAGAAATAACTCAGGTACAGACAAAGATGGCTCTATACATAAAATAGATAATGAAAATAAACTAAAAATTGAAAATTCGAATACAAAGGAGCATAAAATTACTTTAAATAAAAATGTGAAAGTCGCGAAAGTTACGCCACAATTCATAATAACGGACAAAACAGAACAAAAGAGAGAAAATATTAATAATTTAGACATGGTAGATGTTAAACAAATGAGAAAAGCTGACTTAAAAAGGGAAGATTTTAATGTAAGTCATTTAGATACAGATACACAAAAAGAAATTCTTGAAATTTTCATGAAAAATTATGCAGCATTTTCCGAAAATCACAAGACATTAGGACATACATCATTAATCACACCAATATTTAAATTAACTCAGAATTACCCCCATTCAATTAAAACCGTATAAATTGGCTCATAATATGAAAGAAGTTGCGAAAGAGGAGATGAATAAATTATTAGAGGGGAAAAACATTGAACCAACAAACTCCCATTATGCATTTCCCGTAATTTTAGTAAGAAGAAATGTAATTCGAAAACAAATGATCCCAAACACATTAAAGTTAGAGCAGCAGTAGATTACAGGGTCCTTAATGAAATCATAGAGGTTTCACCACATCCTATTCCTGGTGCAAAAGAAATAATTCAGAGACTTAGTGGCAAAAAATATACTGTGATGGACTTTCACTCGGCCTTCTTCCAAATTAATTTAAAAGAAGAAGACCGAGAAAAATTAACATTCATTACGGAATTGGTTGCTATCAGCCAACCAGATTAAATTTTGGTAATAAAATATCATCTATGGCATTTTCCAAATTTATGGATAAGATCCTAGGGCACATAGATAAACATAAAATAGGGTACTTTATTGATGACATTATATTAGGAACAGACTCTATAGAAGACATGAAAAAACTAATGCATGAAGTATTAGACATTTTGATAAAAAATAACCTAACTATTGACCCGCAAAAGATGCAAATATGTAAAAATGAGGTAGAGTTTTTAGAGTATAAAATTAATGAACGTGGTTATTCATAATCAGAGGGAAATTTAAACAAAGTAAAAAAATTAATGAGGCCAAACAATAAAAAATGTATTTTACAACTGTTAGGGCTTTCGAACTATTTTAGACCATTGATAAAAAATTATAATGATATAATAGATCCATTATTACAAGACATAAAATTTAAATGGGGTGAAAAACAGGAGAAAGCATATAAAAATTTACAAACCGCGTTATTAAAGGAACCAACTCTAAGAGCTCCAGATATGAACAAAGAATTTTATCGGATCACGGATGCTTCAAAATACATAATATCGGCGATTTTGACACAAAAAGACATTGGAATATTTCACCCGATAGAATATTATGGTAGAAAATTAAAGAATTCAGAATATATATATATACAGTCATGAAACAGGAGTTACTATCAATACATGAAGCAATATTAAATCATAAAAATTTACTGTTAGAAAAAAAAATTATTAACGGATGCGAAGGCGGTAACATATTTTATTAATTTGGAGAAACAGCCTGATATAATTTCGAGATGACTTTTAGATCTCCAAGAATTCGTAATAACAATAGAGCATATATCAGGATCACAGAATCCGAGTGATTTTTTAAGTAGGCACATAGCCAACATAACGCATGAAAATGAAGAAATTGAAATGTATTCATTCAAAGCAGAAAAAAAATGTTGTCAGAAGAAAACATAAAAAAAAAAAAAAAAAAAAGCGGAAAACTACAGAAAATAGTAGGGTGTTTAAAACCAAAGAGAAATAATAATAATAATAATAATAATAAATGTTCTTTATTAGACAATTGTCTATTGGTATTTAAACATTCGGATAACGCTGGGGACAGTTAACAAAATATAATAGCTCCGTACTGTTTAAGAGAAAAAATTATAAACACCGCGCATTCCCCACACTTTGGTTTTGAGAAAACATATCAAATGATGAAAAATAGATTTTACTGGGTTGGGATGTACCAAACAGGGAAATTTTTTTGTAGGAGATTTATTTCCTGTAACTCTTATAAACCTCATCAAACATTGAAACTTCTGGTGCAAGTGAGGAATAAGAACTGTGCATGTGGCATTAAATATTAATGCATGTGGCATTAAATATTAATATTGTTTTGAAATTAGTACTTACGCTAAAAAGTAACAAATATCTTTTAACTATCATTTGCACATTTTCAAAGTTCTTAGAAGTGATACCACTACAAAATACAACTACAATCATAAATGCGCTGTTAGAATGTTTTGTAAAATATGGCCTATGCCAGTATATAAATTTAGATAATGTGGCTTATTTTAAAAGCAAAGAATTTACAGATATTTTAGCATTTACAAACCTAGCAGTAATGGTACGATTGAGAAAGCACATTTAAGTTTAAAAAATTTCATCTAAGCCATGTGTCAAGAAACTTTTGATTGGGATACGAAAATAATTTTTTTTAAGTTAAACTATATGATGTGGAAACATCGAGCAACGGGATAAGAACCAGCGGTATTATTTTTTGGAAGAAAATTAAAAACTCCATTTCTAGATTACAATGACGGAAATAAGGAAACTCCTTTGCAATATATATAAAAAATAAAGCAGCATATGCATCAAGCGAGAGCAAAAGCATTGTTAAATATGAAAAAAATTTCAAAGGAGTACAATAGAAATAAAAGGATAAATCCTAAAGAATTGGAAATAGGTGATGAGGTATATCCTAAATCACTAAGAAGGAATAAAAAATTAGGTAAATGGTTTGACGGGCCTTTTTTTGTCGATAGAAAGTTCAGAAATGCCAATTATTATTAACATTATTATGACTTGATAGTCTTTTTACTATTTTTTTTACCGTTAATGGACTTTAATGTTAGCAACTACATTGACTAATGCTGTTTTTTTTTTTTCAAATTGTAAAACTGAAGTTTATAAAATTAAAAACTTCTCAGCATCAGTGCACTAGCCAATGAGCCACACGAATATAAAATTAGAGAACCAGTATAAAAACAACAGCAGTCAAAGAGTTTCTGGCAGACAACATAAGCATTATTTATCGTATAGTGGTACAATAATTTTTTCTTAGTAGAAAGCGCCCAAACTGTACTCATCAGAGAGAGCCCAATTTTTTAGTCCAACACTCAACCCATCCAAATAAAACTCCAAAATTATTTGTTTATCTGTTAAAGTAATTAGAAGTAAAAAAAAAAATAAAGCAGTTGGTGAATATACAAAAACCTACACAGCACTAATCATTTCTAAAAAATTAAAATAAAGTTTCAAAATTTTACTCCAAAAATTTACTCCTCAAAACATTATTAATACTAGCAAAATCTAATTTTCAAGTAAAATCATCTTAGACTGAATAACCTATATATCTTCACAAAATCACCTAATAAGTATTGCAAAGTTTACAATTATTCAGATCTTGTGGAAGACATACAGATTATTTTACCACAGATGAAATTACTTGCAAAGTTTAAAATTTAATCAAATTTAAAATTTAAATTGTAAGAGTCAGCAAGAAAAAAATCAAATACACTGGTTATGTACTATCTGGAATTTTTAACAGAACAAAGCATTTAATTTCCTTACTTTAAAATTCCACTTTAATTTTCAACTAAATTAAAAATTCATTAAAATAATTAAGCTGAATTATGTCTCATAAGAGATATTCCAGTTTATACATTACGTATATTCACTACACTAAAAAAACCCATAAATGTCAAGCACAAAGAAAAACACATAAGAGGTTAATTAACTTTAAATTTGTTTTTCTCTCTCTCTCTTTTTTTTTTTTTTTTTTTTACTCAGCTCTGATTGTACATGAATTAATATCCGAGTTCGAAGGGAAGCTAACGCTTCCAATAAGGAGAATTTCTTTTCTTTTCTTTTAACTCCCAAAATTTGCCAAAACAATAATTCTTCATAACTGAATAAATCAAAAATTTATTTAGTAAAAGGAAAAGATTTAAATGAAAACATACACATAAAATTTATCTTTGAAATTAGTGATTTATTTAATTGTCTGACATTTACTCATTACAAACAACACATTTTTCTGCCAAATATCTTTCATTGAAACCGAACAAAATCATTCATTTTTATTGTTATTAAGACATCTTTTGAGTAACTAGAAAAAACATTCTGAATTAACATTTGAACTCATCTAAATAACAAAGTTATTAAACATTTATCACCCTTCACCAGAATTAAAATACTTTGTATTTACACTAATTAATCAATCTTGAAAATTTTTACATTTACTTCAGGTGACAAAAAGAAAAAGTAAATGATGTTACCTTGGTTTAAAAACAATTTTACCAACTGCTAGTACAGGAACATAATCAATATACCAGCACTAAGCCGCCAGGAGCATATCATATTTTCTTTTTTAGGCATCAAATCATCCCGTGTTAGGTAAGGTGAGGAATCAGGAGTCAGATATACAATCACGAGATGGCGTCGGGATCAGTTGTTCTGAGCTTCTGTCAATTCTCATCCAAAAACCTTTGACGAGCCGCGTTAGAGAAAATATCAAGTATCGGGGGGAACGAGAGAGAAGTACACACATTTTATTTATCTTTTCATCCCCAGGTCTTAGGAGATACAGTACGCTAGGCTAAGACGCCATACCAAAACGAGGAGAAGGCCGGTTCCATGGCAAGCTCGAACAAAAAACAAAGGTTCAACTCTCCGAAACAGAGTAAGACAGTCATTGAGAGCTGGAGATAGCATGCGTAATGAGAGAAAATTGGAGCTAGAATGAATGAGAGCTTGATCTGGAATGAGATAGGGCACAAGGCCCCTCTCCATTGATATTGTCACCAAAAACTACACTTCCTACCTGCCAGAAACCACAAAAGTTTCTCCCCCACGAATAAAAAACAAGCTCACCGCTTTCACGTAAAAACCTACCCACCAACGCTAGCCTCAGATCCAATCGTGAGTGTTGCCAACCCCCTTCAGATAAAAAGCTACGCACCTATTCGATAACTGTATAATCCAAACATTTTAGCTTTGCTCCACCTAGTCAAAATTAATTAACCAAAATGACACTGAATACTTTCTCATTACAAGAGGGCCATTTAAACCTCATTAGCCCCCAAACCTTAAATTTTGAACATCTGGGAAAAACGATCATTACTATTAATTCTAAACAGTTAAGCTTCCTTCAGATACTAGCAACATGCAGCGCGTCAAAACTCATAAATTATCCATTGTCCGAAAGCGACCCTTGACATTTTGCACACATTTACAATGAAGGACATTGCTTTTTATTGCTCTTTTACAAAAGAGACACCCCTTCTCATGCAATTATCGCACTAGGAGATTTGGGATCTTCGATTGCAGCGAGCGGCAGCGAGCGTCGATCTCCTAAATCAGATCAAAGAAATATCAATAGAGCCGACTTGCAGATTTCTTAAGTTGCCAGTCTCTGAAAGATCCTTTAACGTTCGGATCCTGAAATCTATAAACCGCGAGAAAGAGCACACACCTGCTAGTATCTGTCATTAATACCGGCGCTCATCAGAGGCCTTGACAATCCTGATATGTCCCTCTCGGAGCGAAGAAGAGATAATGATCTTTTCCTCTTCGGAAAAACGAATTGCAACCAATTTACTCAAATGACTAGTCGAGTTGATAATGGAAGGAGGCTATTTTGTTGATAACAAAGCAGCATGTGTTCGGCGATTTACGCCCGATTTTTCACATCATTAAGTGCACTAACGAGAAACAGCAAAATAAATACTTTCGTGGGAAAGTATATATATATATATATATATATATATATATATATATTTAATGAACACGAAAATTACCAGATAAATTCTAAACATAATTACAGTTAAAAAAAATATCTTTTAACAGTATAGGAATTTCTTTTATTAAATATTAAAGAAAACTAAACAAAATGTTATGAATCTTCATAACAAACAAGCTTTTATTAACTTGATATGTTGTAACTATTAATGTATGCAATGGAATCTTGCAATTCAATTTTCGACCACTTCTGTTCGTTTGATTGACCTGAAATTTTGCACACGACTTTATAGTCGATGATAATACTGCATACAAGTATTTTCAGGCTCCTATCCCATCAGAGGTAGGTTCTAGGGGCAAACAAAAAGATCTGTATACATAAAACTCTATCGTATGTGGCACAGGATTTGGCCGTATTTGTACAACGTTGAGTGGCAACAATTAATCAATTAATATTTTGTATTAAAAATGTAAATATTATGGTGTGTCACTCACACGATTTTTTCTTACCCTGCATTTTAATACTATAAAGATAGATATTTTGTGATTTTTAATTCAAATTTCAATAAAAGCGTGTTCTTTAATTTTTTAAAAGTATAATTTAATTTGATACGAGAAAAGGAAGGAAATAAAAGTATAAAATTTCATATTTCAAAAATATTTAAAGTACCGCAGGAAAAAGAAAATTAAATAACTAGTTAATAGAAAAAGAAAGGATCGAGGTCAAAATAATAGATAGAATAGGTAAACAATAATAATAATAAAAATAATAGATAGTAAAATAATGTGGGTAGACGAAACAAACGTAATTTTAATGTTATGGAATGGTGCTTCAGATTTTAAACTTGTAACTGTTTGGAGCTGGTCTTCAAACAGAGAAATTAACATTTATGGTGGGACCCCTTTATTAATCTATCGACATTTTTTTCTCCTTGCCAGTGAAAGATTTTGAATGCAGCCTTAATAAGAACAACAATAATAATAATAATAATAAAAGCGAATGATATAGTAAACAAAAACTTATCAAGTAGCGAGCGAAGAGATAAAAAAAAAAAAAAGAGGTGGAAGAGAATTAGGACACCATGCGATCTAAAAGGAAAAAATAAGTTATTATTTCAGTTCGTCTGGAAAAGCAGAGAAATTACAGTAAAATGAATCAATAACCGCAACAATAATAAAGGAATGGACGTGAACAACAACTATAGAAAAAATATAAAGTAAGAGTTAGAGATTAAATGGAAGCTGTGAAATAGGGATAGGACTTTTCCTCATTAACCCTAGACATTAAGATTAAAACAAAGTCCAAGGAACAAGCTAAGGGGAAAATCACGGATTTTACAATCTAATATTAAATAGATTAGGAGTTTTCAGATAAATAGTGTAAAAATAAAGTAAAATAAAATAAAATAAGAAATAAAAGTTGTGTATAGAATGTTTAAATATCCAAATAATCCAGAATAATAACATAATAGTGTCTATAAACTGTGTGCGAAATGCTATGATTTTTTTTTTTTTTTTTTTTTTTTTTTTGTATGTAAAAATATATATTTATAGAAAATTATATATATTATTAAAAAAAGAAAAAAAATTATATTCCAAAATCAAAGCTTTATATATATACCGGGTGATTCAAAATAGATGTTACAGGGATTATCTCGTAAACTAAGAACGATAGAAACAAACTTCCAATTACAAAATTGGTGCAAATTAAGAGTAGATTTCAGATATGGCATTCATTTGTACAAGGGGCTGTATACATATTAAATGCGAAATTTAATTTTTATACCGCCCCTCCTATCATATGACTTATATTTAGAAAAATATTCTCCTCGCTCTAACAATCAAAATAAAAAAAAAATCATCTCTCTAAGTCAAATTCTCGCTGAGTTATTGCAATTTGAAAATTCTAGCATTTTTCGCCAAGTCTTAAGGGGTTGTATCAAAAGTGAGAAATTGTAATTACTATTGCTTTTGTAATATGACATACGTTGATCAGCGTTTCGGGGGGGAAAAAAAAGAAATCATTCAGGGAAGACGGCTATTTTAACCTGTAATGTCTCTCTTTCTCCTAGTGTATACACAAGAGAATACTCACTGATAATTTAACAAATAAAATTTATGAATAATTTATGTACTAAAAGGGAATTTTCAAATTCATTTTTTTTTTCTTTTTCTATATACATTCTCTTACTCATATACAAGTTGTAGAGAAAGAAATGTTTTTGAGTCAAATTTCCGAAAATTAGTTTTTGTTATATTAGCACGTTTTCAGGTCCTCTGAATTCAAAAATCATGTTTTTAGCGGTTGGTCTCTCTCTCTCTCTCCTTGTGTAAGTGTGTCTGTGTAATATTAGAATATCTCCAGAACAAATAGTAGCAGAAAATCTAAATTCGATATTCTAAATCCGTATCATATTACGGTGATACACTAAAGTATATACGTTACGATCAGACAATTGTTTGTTTACAGGGTCATCCAAAAGAATTCAAATACATTACGTCTGTGAGCGAAATTTCTCATATGTACAGTGTCACATGTATAGACTGCCCTAAACAAAATGAAAAGAACAAATTTTTTATACGCATAAAAGCTAGTTTTATGTAGATTGTGGTAAAGCAACCATTCATCATTCATTTACAGGGTTACCCAGAGTATTTCGATATATTGGAGCTATACTTGGGAATTGCTGGAAGTGTATTTCATTTTGTGTTACCCATTTTACATATAACACTAAATTTACGTATAGAAAGTCATGTGTATATAGTTTATAGACAATATACAGGGCTACCTAAAATTAAGGTAAAATTTTTTTTTATTATTATTAAATGTAATTGGTGTAAGCGTTTGCTGCTTTTTTTTTTTTTTTTTTTCGAAGAACACTGCTGACGCAGAACGAAAAATTAATTTCTCATACCCATACTGTAAACAAAGTAGCTTTTGGAGAGCGATTTTTTTTCTGTATAATATCACATTTTAAGGCCTCCTGAATACGAAAGGTAAATTTTTATTCGTTGATCTGTATATATATATGAATTATCAGCCTAATTTAACAACAAATAATCTGGTGTGCCACTCACATGACTTTCTCTTACCCTGAAATTTAATACCTTAAATACAGGTTGGAAATTAAGAGGTAACATAATGAGTACTGTTATGTAAACCTATGTTAAAATAATTCAAATTAGGCTTCGGAAGATGATAATTATATGATAATTAGTTCTGTGTGAGGGGGGAATCTCCTGAAATTATTCGACGCAGGCAATAATCAAACTTTAAAAAACTTGACTTTGGTAATAAGGAAGCCTCAAAACGTGTAAATTCACAAAACACAAGCGTTGCATATTTAGCTTAAAAACATACATTATTTATCATATGTCTATGAGGAATTCATTTCCATTCCTGAGCAGCTTTCCTGGACATGGTAAAATATTATATTAAAGCACTTTCACTAGCAATAAAAAAGAATATTATAGCTATTTGCAACCCTGTATATCTTTTGCAACCCTGTATTATAGCTATTTGCAACCCTGTATATCTTTTGAAGAATATGTACAAACCACAAAGTGAACCTAAATATAAACTTATAGTAATAATATATGGAACAACCTAAAATGCACTTCCATCAATTTTCAGCTATTGTCGCATTATAATCTAATTATTTTGTGTAGCCCTGTAAATGAACTGAGAATAATTTCCCTGCCATATTCTACATGAGGCATGTTTTTATGCATATAAAAAATATATATTCATTTCATTTGGTTTAGTGCAGTCTATAGGTGTTAAACTCTACTTACCTGCAATTTTCCCCATAGACGTAATGTATTTGAATATTCTTGAGTGTCCCTGTACACGAACCATTTGCTTCATCTCAATGAAAAGCTTAGTGTAGCATCCCTATATGATACATATTTAAAATACCAAGTTTGGAATATCTGCTGCTATTTGTTCTTGAGATATGCTGATAACACAGACACACACACAGACCAACTGCTAAAAACACGATTTTCATATTCAGGGGACCTCAAAACGTGTAAATATAACAAAAACACACTTTCGAAAATTTGGCCCAAAAACAATACTTTCTCTACCTTATGGGTATGAGAAAGTAATAACTACAGGAAATGCGAATTTGATACTTTGGATTCCATATCTAGTTGCCACTTGAAAAGTTGATCAAGGTTTGCAAGTTTTAAGGAAATTGATAACAGACTTGATTTATGTTTTGATAAGTATAGGCACTATAATTAAACAGGGGTTGAGAAGGGCGGTAACCCCCTTGACATAGAATTATACATCTATACCATATTATATTCTATACCAAACATTATTTTAGAATATTAACAATAAATATGAATTTCCTTATGATTTTTACAGTATAAAGTTATTTAAATGTAACTTATAAGAATATCTGTCCCAAAACGCATTTTTTGTGCGTTCCTGTACATGAACTAATTGTAGAGAATTAATTAATGCCATTTTAAATAGGGAATATCATATAGTAAACCTGAATAACATATGTCATTTCTCAAAATATTTATAGACGCTGGGAACGGGCAGACGGACAGATGGACAGTCAGACAAAAAAAAAAAAAAAAAAAAAAAAAAAAAAAATGCTAATTGAAATCTTATTCACAGTTAAAAATTGTTAGAAAATGTTTAATGTGAACGAAAATGCAATTCCAGCAAATGCTCAATAATAACCCTTAACGTAACTGAATATTTTTGTGTGCCCTGTAAATCTAATGCTAATCGTACTGTACAGTATTGAAAACACCCTTTTGTGCATATGAATAACATATTTCAACTTCATTAAGATTTATGCAAAGTAATTAAATTTTGGTTTATAGAAATATCTTCACATAGAACGCAATGCTTTGGAATACTTTCGGGTGTCCCTGTATACAAACCAGTGATGGTGTTTACTCCATTTTCTATAGAAAATATCCCATAGAAAACTATAATAACGTATTTCAATTTTATTAATATATGCATAAATTAAAGGTATTAAAATATGGTTTATAAAAATACCTCTCATAGAACACAATGCCTTGGAATACTTTTCGGGTGTCCCTGTGCACAAGCTAGCAGAGGTATTCACTCCATTTTCTATAAGGAACATCCGATCGTGAACTCAAATAACATATATCAGTTTCAGGGAATTCTATGAATATTCACGGGAGTTAGAGCGCGGACACACAGAAAGACGGATGGACAGACAGACAAATCGAAGTCATTAACACTTCCCAATCTTGCTGAATTGTTGAAGATCCGAAGTCATTAAATTTTTCAACCATGATGGAAAGTGGTAAAAATAAAGCACGAAAATTTTACACGGTTTTGCTAGTCTTTTAAATTTTCCCCTCTCTTAACGTGTTTTAATTTGCAGGTGACCCCCCCCCCCCTAAGAAATTTAAGTATTAAATTTTTTAACAATACGAAATAATGTAAATTTGCATTAAGTTCTTAAAACTGTTGATTTCACGCGTTTGAACGATTTTAGTTGCTGTTTTAAAATAAAGGATCTTTTTTAATTTTTTCTCATCTCATAGATAACCCCCTAAAGTGAGCTCGTTGGCGTTGAAAAATAGATGCCAAAATTGAAAAAAAAGTGGTGTAAGTCATCATTTTCAAATTGCAATAACTCAGCGAGATTTTGACTTAGAGAGATGATTTTTTTTTTATTTTGATTATTACAGCGAGGAGAATATTTTTCTAAATATAAGTCACATGATAGGAGGGGCCGTATAAAAATTAAATTTCGTATTTAATATGTATACAGCCCCTTGTACAAAATAAATTCCATATCTGAAATCTACTCTTAATTTGCTCTAATTTTGTAATTGGAAGTTTGTTTCTATCTTTCTTAGTTTACGAGATAATCGCTGTAACATCTATTTTGAATCACCCGGTATATATATATATATATAAAGTTTTGATTTTGGAATATATATATATATTTGGAAGATAAAATTGTCCAGAGAAGAACAAGGGTAAATAAATAAATAAATAAATAAATATATATATATATATATATATATATATATATATATATATATTGGAGTAGACTCACTCAACATTACAAACTAATAGGTGTACGGAACAGAAGCAGAGAAATATATATAGAAATGTATAAAATTACAAAGATATGTGTAGACTTTTCAGAATCAAAATGCTAGAAGATTAACAATAGTTCACAGTGAGACTTACAGAAAATATCTATGGTAATACACAAAGAGACATAAACAGAAAAAATGAACTGATCTATTTGGTTAAAAACTATTCTAAAACCAATAGGAGTGAATACTAAAAGTGCTATGAACTATACACTAAAAGAATGGACAATTATTTTGTGTATGCTCTGTATTTTTTATTTTTAGGTCAAGTTAAAAAAAATTTCAATGGATTATTTAGTTAAAAAAAAAAAAAAAAAAAACTCTAAAGCTTTAAGGAAATAATACTAAGAGGTTATAAACGATAAACTGAAAGAATGGACAGTATTTATTGTGTTTTCTTCATACCGTAGTATCATGATTATTATTATTTTGTTAGTGTGTATTTTTTGTATCTTGGTTTTATAGGGCAAGATGATATAATAAATGCTTACAAATGCACGGAAAATAGACCAAGTAGTATACAGGATTTCAGTATAGGACTTATATGATAGGGTTGATATTTTTTTCAGAGAAAGGGGGATATAAATATTTTAATTAAAATTACACATTTATTTATATATATATAAATATTAATAATATTAAAAAATGCGTTTCATTTAAATGAATATATATACATATATATATATATATTTATGCATAAATGTTTTATGTTTGTATAATAGAATTTAAAAAGTGATCTGTACATAAATATCTAAATGTAAAAAATGTTTCTTTTAAATAAGAACAATAACTAGCTATATTTAAAAGCGGAAAGCTATAAAATGTAAAATTGAAAGGGGAAGAAGGGAAAAGTGTTCTTGATAGGAATCTACGAGACGGAACCGGCGCACAGTGGATCGAAGTATAGGCAGTGGCGAACATAGGAAGGTTATGGTGTTATTATTATCTATGTATGATGTTTTTTGTCACATTTCGATTTAAATATGTATATATGTATGATACTAAAAGCGATTCTATGATTCTTTTAACCCTTTATAAGGCCAAAGGAATATTTTCCCCACCAAATTTGTTATCATTTTATTCAATTAGCACCATTTTTTTTAAAATAATGATTCCTGTGTATCTTTTCTGTAGAAAAATATCAGTATAAATATTATTTTTGTAATATTGGTGCGAAAAATATAAAAAGAATAGTCATTTGTGGCAATTCTGCCTATGCTAATACAATGGGTTATGAGAAGTTTGCGATTAACTAAGAGAATAATGTGTCAAAATTAAAATTAATTATTTCTAATAAGCTAAATGATTTTTTTTCTTTACATCAACTTTTATTCGTGAAATTAATGTATCATTTGAGGAAAAATTTGCATTATAAAGGGGTTAAACGGTATCATATTTTTTTGCTGCAAACAGGAATTTGGAAACATACCTGATAAAGAAACAAATGTTGCAAAAAAGAAGAGAGTAAAAGGAAAAATAAAAATTTCGTGAAGAAAATCTACATTTATAACATAATTACCGTAATTTCTGGTAGATAAGCCGCAGGTAAGATGTGTCATTTTTCCACCAGAAATTTTATTTAATAGAGAAATCTATACTTTTTCGAAGGAAGAGCTCGTACAAATATAAATTTATTTATCAATTGAAATTTCTGGTGCAAAACTGGATTATATAACCTGCGGGGTATCTACCAGAAATTACGGTAATTTAGCACACAATGTTAAATATATCATCACATTACTGCTTCTTTTTTCTTTCTTTTTTTATGTAGTATTTCAATAGTATATTCTCATGCAAGCATTTACTGACAAACTCTATGAAAAATTCACGTTTGTCTTTATATTTATTGCACAGAAACTTTTACTTTAAATCGTAATATGGGATTATAATATTTAATTTCAACATTTAGTAAATGAACACTAAATATATATTTAATTTTAATATTTTATGACAGCAACCCTTTACATTTCCTTCCTTTTTTGGGTCCAACGGTACTTTTCATTTAGCTTTAAAGTAAAATTAATTATTTTATTAAATATTTAAAAAAATAAGAAATAATTTCTGATTTAGTAAATCTATTTTAATCATCTAATTTCTATAATATTTTCACTATAAAAATTTTAATATATTTTCTGTCATTAATGAATACAGTTATTCAGATAAATTTCTCGATTGATAATTTGGCGGTAAACAGAATAAAAATTTATTTTTCTCCAAAAGTGGCGATTTATGGCGAAAATCCCTTTCACAGATTAAAATGTATACTTTTGGGAGTAGTAAAATGTGTTTGAAATTTTGGACAATTTTGGACAAAAAAAGTTACACAACTTATAAATTTAATTTTGTTGTTAATTTTATATTCACATTTCACGCGTGAATCACAACATAAAAAATCTGATGTGGGCACCACATGACTTCCTTATACACTTTTAGAAATATACATAATGTTAAAAGACATTGTGATTGGACCCGAAACAGTTGATTAAAAATATTTTTTAAAATGAATTATCGCCGTGTTCTGAGCTTTTCTGAAAGTTAGTTAAAAACCGATGCAAGATTTGTACTGGTAACGCTGACGAAGGCAGCAGGGACCCGAAAAAATTGGCAAAAAGTAATAAAAAAAATGCATTTTCACCGTGTTCTGAACTATTCTGAAAGTTTCAAATGTCTAGCTAGTCAGGAAGTTAGTTAAATAAATTTTCTGTTGAACCATATAAACGCTGTCGAAGGCAGCAGTCACCTGAAACAATTGGCTAAAAATATTTTAAAAATGCATTGTCACCATGTTCTGAGTTTTTCCAGAAGTTTTAAATGTCTAGCTAGTCGGGAAGTTAGTTAAAAATCGATTGCAATATTTGTACTGGTAACGCTGCCGAAGACAGCAGGGACCCAAAACAGTTGGCTAAAAGTATTTAAAAAATGCATTTTCACCGTGTTCTGATCTAGTCTGAAAGTTTCAAATGTCTAGCTAGTCGAGAAGTTAGTTAAATAAATTTTGTGTTGAATCACATAAACGCTGCTGAAGGCAGCAGGTATTAGAAACAGTTGGCTAAAAATATTTTCAAAAATGCATTGTCAAATGTCTAGCTAGTCGGGAAGTCAGTTAAATTGCAAGATCTGTCCAAACCGTTTTTGAGTTATTACCATTTTTTGATACATTTTGGCCATTATGCACCTAATTTTCCTAAATATCTCCATAACGGAAAATCATACCAAGTCCAAAAAGGGAGGTGCACAACTAGATGTTATAACAAACATATGTACCAATTCGCAACTTTCTACGTCCAACCGTTTTTGAGTTATGCGACATACTCACACACACACAGACACACATACATACAGACGTCACGAAAAATCGTGTAAAGTCCCTTATATCTCTAAAACGAGAGCTCGTGTTAAGACGACACTTGCAGGTGTACAACTAGACATCATGGCAATCACACGTATAAATTTGCAACATTCAGCGATCATTTGTTTTCGAGCAATGTGAAATGCAAAATCCATTTCGCAAATCGGGATTACTATACTTCCTTATACTTTGTATAAGGAAGTAAAAACCAACAAAATGTTGGCAGAAGTACCTTAAACTTTTATTAGGACATTATTAAAGGTATTTTTATTTCATATTTTTTCATAGTTATCTTAAGTACCACTTGATGGCTATTCAAATAAAGTCACTGAAATTCATCGAAAAATTTTATTTCTGAAAGTTTTCGTTTTCAACTTATTTATATATGATAAAACTTCGTGTAATTGAAGAAATAACCATATATTTGTATTTTTTAGACACTCTTTTAAATTATTTCACTGCAAAATATAAGTTATTTAGAGATTGATTTTTGGGCCTATGTTCATATTTTAACATTGTTCGATCCACTGTGCGGCGACGCAGTTAACAATACGGTTTACATTAAACTACAAAAGCTCAGGAAAATGGTTTATTGTAGCTATAAATAAAGAAGAGAGAGATGGAGAAGATGTTTTTAGAATCTGTATTTTCTAAGAAGACGGTGCGGTGTGTGTGGGCGACCCAAAGACGTAGAGAAGGGAAAGCCATAGGTGGCGACCAATAAAAAAAAGAAAAAGAAAAAGGGCCCATGGAAGAAGGAGAAGAAGGAGTCTCAACACATGGGTCGGAGAAGGAAGATTTAGTCAGATCGTCAGATCAGGAAAAAAGATTTTGAATGATAGAACAACAAAAATTTTAAAATATCACTCATCCTCTAGCCTTGGAAATGGAGTAGGATTTTATATAAATTTATTATGCTCAAATATGGATGCTAGAAATGCAAGAATTCAGTATGATACCAAAAGACTCGTAATTCCAATTAAGGAAGATCAGAATAAAGAATGCCTCTAAGCTGACTGATGTCAAAAAAAAAAAAAAAAAAAAAAGATGCTCGTGAAGCCCAGGGGATTACGGCAGCTCAAATTATTACGAAAGCTCGTGCAGATGTGTAGCCTTGTAGTGCAGATGATCATGGATGCTATCATGATACTTCCTTTAGAATTATCCTTCTAAACTCTGAGTACTAAGATACAGTCGCCGGGTGAGTCAATATTTTAAATTAATATATATATATATATATATATATATATATATATCTGAAATTTTTAGATTTCCCTTTTTGTTTCTCTTTCAATTAATGCTGAGTCCCGCTTAAAGTGTTATTGATTATTTATCAACCATGGTATCTCCTTAATTTAATTTTTGTGAAGAATTTTAAGTATAAAATAAAAGATAAACAAAAGGTTATTTGTTAACAATTCTTAGTTTTCCATTGGTTTCTGTAGATATTACTTAAAGAAAACAGCTTAATAAAATAGGAGATAATTTTAATATTCAAAATTTAATTTTATGACCCAGTAAATATTTAATGAACTTGGGTATTATTTATATTATTATTATTATTCAGAAATAGATCAACGCAATGTAAGGTACAGATTGGAGAGTATCTCTAAAGAACAATTTCTCTCCAACAATCTGCTACTTCTGTCTACTAAGTGATACCTTAAAACCTTACAAGACAGACTGAGAGTGAAAAATAAAAGCAGACTGGAGACCTTGAGAAGTAGCATATGAATTACACTGTACAACAAATTTGAACTATTTTTTGTCCTTTATAAGAAGCTGTGTGATTCTGTATAAACAGAAAGTGGTTGATTCATATATCAAAATTAAAATGATCCATCATGTGCCGTTTTTGTGGGAGACACACTTCTCATATGTATAAAAATTGGCAACAGAGAAATGTAAGAGAGGTTTTATTATAGAAAATACAAACACTAAAATTATGAACTCTTGCAGGCGTCTATTAGGGACACACCAATGGTGTTTCCTTTATAACAGACCAGCAATATTCAGCCTACTTCCATTCTATCGTCCATTGAAACGCTTTTCAAATATAGAGTCCTAGTGAAACCTTTCCCCCATACTCATCATTAATAGCGCCTAGATTTTGATGAAAGGAGTCGAGATGCGAATCCAAAAAGTGTAGTTTTAATGGCATACTGTAACCTATATCCCATTCCGACCCAAGCCGTACGATCGTGCGGGTTAGACATCCACGACATTCACTTACATTTTTTCATCTGGAACAGTCGTATGTAATACAGTGCGTTGCATGAATATAAACGCACCTTAGCTTTAAGAATTAGAATGGTACAGAAGAGTAAAAAAAAAATCTGGTGTGAAACAACCACACGACTTCCATTACCCACTATTACACATATTATATACATTTTTGAGAGATAATGCGATCAGAAAACATAAAAGTGAACTAAAGAGAAAATCGTTAGAGCCGTTTTTGAAATACCAACTTTTACAAAAAATCAATTATTGACCGGAAAACAATAATTACATACAACAGGATATTTAAAAGTGAGTTAATATGGCGAGTTTGAAAAAAATCCGTACAGCTGCTTTTAAAGGAACGCCCTTGGGAGACCTGAAATTGAGCTATTTATACAGGACGCCTATCAATTTTCCTGAACTAACCAACTATATCATTCGAAAGGACATCTAATAGAGTGTTTATATAGCAAGTTTGAAGAAAATCGATAGAGCCGTTTTTGAGATACGGACTTATGGTCCCACTTCCGGTTTCCGATGTCCCACTTCCGGTTTTTCAATTTTCACCAAAATTTGGAAATTTCCTCTGTACACCAGAAGTATTTCAATTCTAAAGTTTCGTAGCTCTATCTTTATTAGTTTCTGAGCTATAATAGCCAGAAGATTCTCCACATACATACACACACACACATACATACACATACTGACCAATTGCCGAAAACCACTTTTTTGGACTCAGGGGGCCTTAAAACGTGTAAATCAGGTGAAAACCCGATATCGAATTTTCAGACCGAATACAATACTTCCATTACCTACGGTAGTACGGTAATGGAAGTAAAAATATGAATAGGTGACACTTGTTGCAAACTGTATGTGTATGATTCAAGAAATGAAAATACGAGTCAAAACAATGAAAGACCGATATGAGTTTTTAGAAAATAATTTTATGGAATTTACGACAAAATTACATGTTGCGTGGATTTAAACGCACATGTAAAAAATAAATAACTGTATCTAATAAATACTGTATCTAATACTTTGTAAAGCCACCATGGGCTTCTAGAACAGCCAGTAAACGCCTTGGCATTGACTGATATAGTGGCATGAGGTCATATAAGCTGATTGTCTTCCAAGCTAATAGAATAGCCGATTTTAGTTCATCTTTCGTGTTAAACTGCCGTCTGTTTACGCAAATACGGCGAACCAGAATACCTCATACGTTCTACATTATGTTTAAATCTGGGTTAATTAAGGGCCAATCCAGAACTTTAATTTTATTGTGCCGGAACCGTTTTTTCACGATATGTGCTGTATGTACAGATGCACAGTCTTGCTGAAAAATATAAATTCTTCCAGCTTTCTTGACTGCTTGACGGCGGAGGTTCCTTATGAGCATCTGGACATAATATACAGAGTTCATGGTGTTCTCCACGAACTCTAATTCGAAAGTCGTTTTAAAACCTATGGTTGCCCACACCATGACAGACCCACCTCCAGATTGACGTTCTGAACAGTTCATTTCTTCGGTTCTCGAATCATGCCAGTAGCTATTAAATCCGTCCAGGCCATCGAGATTAAACTTTTTTTCATGTAAAAAGATGACTTTTTCCCAATTTGGATCAATTTGTCGATCTAGAATCCATTTTCTTGTCCATTCCAACCGCATATCTTTGTGCTTTTGATTGAGGGGTGGTTTCGCCTTCATTTTCTTAAATTTAATGAATGTTGAAGGTTTGATAGTTCTCAATATGGTTGTCCGATGAACACCCAGCTTGTATTATCTTTCCTTTATCTTCGCACATGCAATATTCTTATTCTTCTCAGCGTTGCATATTCGACATTTGTCGTAACTGGTGAGCTTTCCTGTTCGCTTCTTATACGCTTTTTCCCATAATTTGCTCCTTTCTTTATATAATTTCGCACAACACTCTCACTTCTTCCGATTCCGCGCCCAATTTCACGATTGCTGAAGCCTTTACCACGCATAAAGTCGATTTTTATCCTCTCGTCTACTGTCAAAGTTTTCCCTCTTGCCATCCTGAACAAACTCCGTAAATTTTGCACTCAAACATTAAAACTGTTTTTAAGAGAACTTTAGTAACACGACTATCTGTGTTTTAATTTTATTCCAGTGGCTCTGTTATATTTTAAACGCAAAATACAGAGTGCATCTAATTTCGCGCAACAAACGAAAAACAGTGAAAAATAAGAAAATGCTTAAACGCTCATTTACATAAGCTTGCATGAGCCCAAACATACGTGCTCAAAGCACCTTATTCAATTGTTAGTCATATGAAATAACTGTAAGTCACATTCCTTCTTTTAAAATTTAAAAAAGTCTATTTCTGGTTATTGAAAAAGGTGCGTTTATATTCATGCAACACCCTGTAAAATTAGGAAATGAACGATCGAGCTAATTAGCAGAAAGTGTAAAGTATAATTTTCAATCAACAAATGTCGGTTATAGCCCATATTTTTATTACAGTTTGCAAAAACAGAAGAATGTAATATTTTAAGGTGTTTCGGGTCGAAAAGGGATAGCTCGAAAGCATTTCACCATGTCACCAACAAGATCTTCACAGATCGTCTAAAATCTGAATTTTTGAGAAGATAAAGTGTGGTAAACAAAAAATAATTACAGAATCGTTATTTTTAGCTATAAATATACTATAAACACAAATTTTCATCTAAAGGGCTTTTATCATGTTGTACAACGTAATTCTAACATGAATTACCACTCCATTAATGGAGTGTTAGCATAAAGATGACTAATGACGATATTAAATTTCTACCAAAAGCGCTAGCTAAAACCAGAAAATATTACCCCTGAACCAAAACCATTACAAATCAGTTACCTTCTTTTCATTAACCCCTTTACCTGCCGAGGAAAACTTACGAGATTCGCTTCCCAGTGCCACCTTTTTTCATCCAACCGCGCGTAGTTATGCTTTTACTGTCCCACGCCTAGAAACCTTCCCTTTCAGATTCCTCCCACACTTTTCTTCTCTGAAATAAGTAAATCCATCGAAAACACTATCAAGGTCACATTCAAGGTCATTTTATTGTATTCCAAAGCCAGGGGACTAGTTTCAGTGGGTTCACTGGCTTAATACAAAGGAAAGACGTGTATATACACCCGGGGCAGTTAAGGGGTTAAGATAACGTTCATAGTCATACATCCTTTTCTGTACAAATACATGTAAACCTCAAAATAGTGAAACTAGGAATTTTGAATCGTCGACTAAAATGCGTATTGAAAACAATAAAAAATATTAGTATCATTCAGACATATAATTTTTCTGCTTTTGGGAACCTACGCTTTTTTTTCATTACTTTTTATTGGTTCCTTTAAAACACTTTTCCCTCACATGTTTTTAAAGATTGTTTTTAAAACATTTGCCCTAATTATCCTGTTTCTCGTTTTAATTTTTTTTTTTTTTTTAAATAATAACTACTGTTAAAAATTACTGTTAAATAATAATAATAAAATAAGAAGAAGAAAAGTAAGAGAAGTTAGAAAGCGCAACTGTGCTTTACACACAAGATAAATAAATTAAAAAATCAAATAAAGGTAAGACAAACATCAAAATGAAAATTTATTAAAATCAATATCATCAAACACTACATCTGATTTTATTATTCCATTTATCCAGTCAATATAATGTGAAACTTGTGTATATACGCCTGGCTTTTTTGGCCTTGCACAACCAACTCCCCAAGAGACGACTCCAATTAATTTTTTTTTTTGCACAAGAGGACCACCAGAATCGCCCTGTAATAAAATAAATAAAAATCATCAATACTGGTTAGTCAATCATGTGTAAATACTGCAATTACGCGTCTGTTACAAGTTTTACTGTCACAGTTGATGAAATACGTTTGCTTGGTTAATGACACGAATCGTTCTAGACAATTTTATTTTCCGGTAGTAATAATGTTCATAAAACATTTTAGAATTTTCTTGCTGTGCTCCAATTTTTTTTCTTCGTTGTCAAATAGAATGCATTGAAGATATTCGTTTAATATACATTATTACATTTAGCTGTATGCCGCATTTATTAAAGTGCTTGCGATATTTTGCATCGAAAGATCATCCTTCGAAAAATTATTCTTTTAAATATATAAATTAACTGTAAGCAAAACATTTGTGGTCGTTTTTACTTTCTCTTACCCATATATGTTGTAGAAAAAGTATTGTTTTTTGGTTATATTTTCGAAATTGAGTTTTTGTTATATTCACATGTTTTGAGGGCCATTGAATCCGAAACACAAATTTTCAGTGGCTGTTTTTTGTTTGTGTGTCTGTGTCTGTCTATGTGTCTGTTATTAGCATATCTCAACAACACATAGCAGCAGGAAGTGCATCTCTATATTCTAAATTTGTATCATATATTAAAGCCACACTAAAATTTTCGTTGAGATCAAGCAAATTGTTCGAGGACTGCTAAGAGAATTATGTTATTGGAAAAAAATTCTGGTAAGTACAGTGTAACATCTATAGGCTGTCTTAAACAAAATAGAATGAACATATTTTTTATATGCATAAAAACAAAACATGTTTTGTTTAGATTGTGGTATTGAAAATCATTCATCATTCGTTTATAGGGCTACCCAAAGCATGTGGGTATATTAGGGCTATATTTGGAAATATCTGGAAGTGTATTTCCTTTTGTGTTAGGTATTTTTCATGTAAGACTAAATTTAAATAAACAGCGTGATGTACATATTGTTTATAAGCATTATGCAGGGCTACCCAAAATTAAGCTAAACGTTCTTTTCTCTTGAATGTAATTGATGAAAGTCGAACACTGCTCAGGATAGAAAATTAATTTTTCATACCCATATTGTAAACAAGTATTTTTTGAAGTTCCATTTTCAACTGTATTTTTTTTTTTTTTTATAATATCACGTTTGTAGGTACACTGAATACGAAGTCCGAGTTTTAACGGTTGATCTGTATGCATATCTGTTATCAACTTAACTAAAAAAAAAAAAAAAAAAAAAAAAAAAAAAAGCAGGAAATTCAAATTTGATATTCTGAAGTTCGTATTAGGTTGACGCTTGAAAAATTTGATCAAGATTGGCAAGTTTGAAGGCAAATTAATAACAGCCTTGATTTTTTTTTTTTTTTTTTTTTTTTTTTAATAAATGTAGGAACGATAAATAGACGGGGGTGGTTGAGGGAGCAGTAACCACGCCCTCACCCTCCCTCACACAGAATAATATATCAAATAACACTATTACTAAACCTATTTTGGATTATTTTTAAAGTTTAAATTGAACTTTATTATCTTACCTTATTGATCTTACGACTTAGTCTGCAATTTATCTCGATAATATTGGAATACAGGTTAAGAGAAAGTCGTGTGAGTGACACATCAGATTATATTTTATATTGCTTTATTAATCATTTAAACTTAATGAAAGCGACAATAACTTAATGAAAGACATAAAAGTACTCCTGTTAACTAATAAAAATTTAACCATTCACTTTAATGTGTTTTATTTCCATTTTGTTTTTTATTTAACACTGATACATATGTGTATATATATATATATATATATATATATATATATATGTATACATACTTTTTTTTTTTTTTTTTATGGTCAGAAGAAGAAAGACGTTGACATTTTTATTGATTCTTAAAAGTTGAAAGAAATTAAAGACTATTTAATAGTTGGAAATAAACATAAAGAAAACCTAGTAGTTTTAGGTAATATTTTTGAAGTAAATAAAAGCATTTTCGTTATGCAATGAATATGCATAACTTTTCATACCGAAAATAATTGCAGATCACATTTACATAAAAACATACTTCAAAAAATACGTACCTAATGCAATTTCTCATACATTTTCAGTTTGATAATTAAACTAAACATACGTCTCAATCGTATGTTAAATTTTTCTTTCTCAGTCCCACACCTTTCATTTCACTTTCTCTTACGCATATATATAGCACGAAAAGTATTTAGATCAAATTTTAGATCAAATTAAATACGAAAATCAGATTTTTGGTGGTCAGATTTGCGTGTGTATTTAAGGGTGTCATGTAGTGTTCACATCTGATTTTTATATATAGATAGATTTTTTATGTTCATTTGCATGGAAATAGCTCTTATATCCATAAAAATACTACGGTTTCCTTGAAACATTCAAAAAATTTTCAAGTAATTTATGCTCATAAGAAGTAGACTTTTCAACAATATAGAATGCTAGTTTGACGAACGTAAGCAGGCTATGGTAAAAATAATAATCTCTAATTAAAATATGAAAATCAAAAATATTTGATAGAAAGTGAGCATTTTAATTAAATATATTTTAACTGAGTATGCACAAAGGTTAATTAAATTATTTTTAGATAAATTAATAGTTAAACATATAGAGTGACTTACATAAAATGATGAACTGAATGGCATAGAAATTCAGGAATGTATCATTGATAGAGGGAGTTAAAAATCAGTTACTTTCTAAAAAATATTGAATTGTATGTAGTTATCACCAAAGTAAAATTTCTAGATTTCATTATACATCACTGTTTTAAAAAACCAACATTTGCAGCTGTATGCATACTTTTAATCTAAAATAAGTATATATAATTAGGCGGGCTTACAATAGCTTTTCCACGGTAAGAAAGTTTAATGGGAAGAAAATGAAAATATAAGTGTGGTAAATGTGATCCATTTTTCTGTTTCTATTATTTGTCTCATCAAAAAATAAGTCTTGTAATTTGATGGTTTCCCATAAGACTAATTGTGTTTCTCACCACTCAAGAACTTTTTTCAGAATGTTCTTTTAACAAACTTTATTTATTTATTCATTTATATTTAGTTATTTATTTATTTACAGAACTTTTCAATGTCAAAATTCCCGAAGTCTAAGATATCTCCGTCCACCTTATAGTGTATGTTAGATAATATCATACTAAATATTCTAGTTACAATTACAATATTAGGGATGAATATAATCCTATATTGTGTTTAAATAAAAATATTTTGCATTTAAACTTAAATGTATACATTTTCAGGATCAGTAGAGCCTGTGAATTTAATTGTAATCAAAATTAATTTTCAAATCATTTCATGTTAAATCAACACACACACACACACACACAAAAAAAAAAAAAAAAAAAAAAAAAAAAAAAAAAAACAGCATTTTTACCCTGATCCCCTCAGATTTTTATGAAATTGGGCTCATTTATTTTTCCTATTGAGAAATGAATGTATACCAATTAATTAGCCCCTATCTCTTTAGTTTTTGATATACAGGGCTGCAAAAATGGGTAAAAAGTACAAATTTCTGAAATTCTTCTACTACAAATGTATCTATAGTTTCTTTCCTAATTAACGTAGAGATAAAAGATTGGTATCATTAGAAATCTTATAGTACAGGCTTTCAAATGGTATATCACAAGTATATATATTTAAAATGGTTCACTTTAAGGTTAAACGTTTTTACCTGTGACCTCCAGTATCTCAAAAAGAACACATTTAATTTTCTTTTAAAAATTATATGTTATTTTTGCATTTATTATATATAACTATCGCAAATTTCAACATGGGACAGCCATGGAATGCTGAGTTCTAAATTAGGATGGTTTACGGTCCAAGATCCCCCAAAATACGAACCAAAGTACCTCACGTTCATGAACTGGAACAGCTTGTTGAACTTTCAAGTTTATTTTATTTATTTATTTGTCAATGTTCTCTCATATTTTCATTTTTCGCTTATCCAAAATATGACTCCAACACCTTTTCTGTGGTCTGGAAATTTATACTATAAAATTAATGCATGTTTTCGTTTGAAGAAAAACAACAATTTATTTTCTAGCTTAAAATGATATATATATATATATAATAAAAATATCCATATAAGAATATCTTACAAATTTTGACTAAAACGCTTTTCAGAGAAACGATTAAAAAGAAAAAACAAATAATGATGAAATAAATAAATAAATAAAATAAATGCAACATTGTCACTAAATTTGAGATTGACAGTTGGCATAATTAGAGCTGTGCAAAATTAGATATGGTGTAAACACGTTTCCTAAGACTAGCAATGAGGACGAGTCCGAAAGCTCGGAGGTGTGTCAAATTGACAGAAAGATTGGAATTTTGAAAGCATCCAGTCATTTGACGCTTTGTTATCGCTTATTTTCTCTCAATCAGACGTCTATCACCCCTATTTTAACACTGGGCTAGTTGAGCCAGCAGAGGCTTCCATGGTCTCAAGAAATGTGGTTGAAGAATAAAACTCAAATTCAAAGTTCATGAGTGAGACAAAATTTTTTGATTTAATAAACAGCTCCAGATATATTAATGTGTACTAACTATTACTGATTTATTCATTTACTTTGAATGTATATTCCTTTTCCTTGAATGATTATGGCATAATTTTTAGTATGACACAGTATTTTCAAATTAAATATATATATATATATATATATATATATATATATACATATATATATATATATATATATATATAATCCACTAAAAAAGGAATAATCAGTATTTATTAGAAACATTGATAAATTAGTTGATAAATAAATATGGCACTTACTTGACAAGAATCTTTCATTCCAGCTTCGTAACCGGCGCAAAGCATTGATGAAATTATGGCTTCTCCATATGCTTCACGACATTTTTCATCGCTAACGAGTGGAACAGACACAGCTTGCAATCGTGTTGGAATTACTCGACTACCTAAATTACAGACAGAAAATTATTTAAAAATATATACAACGGGTGATGAAATTATTAGAAATTATTTTTATATTGACAGTTTTTCTATTTTCTAAAAATACTGGACAAAATGACCTTAAACTTTAGATATGCTGAGAACATTTGAAAACTCACATTTTTCACTATCGATTTAGTTTAACCCCGTACCTGGCGTCGAAAAATTATGAAATTCGCTTCCCAGTGCCACTATTTTTATTTAGTCCGATATAATTTTTTTTCAAAAGCTATTAATTTTGTTGGTAAGTTTTTTTCTTGTAACAAGAACGGATTTCCATAAAATTTTACAGAACTCGCAGAAAAATTGCCAAAACGTTAGAGAAACATTATTCTGAATTATAAAATTTACATGTGTAATATTCGCTGAGATACGAACATTCATACTGAATATTTTTACTGCACGAAAAAAAAAAAAGAAAAGAAAAGAAAGAAAATCATAACGTAGGATGAAAGCTAGATATATTGGGCAACTTTTGTCAAAAGTTCATTTGAATATATTAAAAACTAAGCAAATTGTCGGCAAAAGAACGAGCTAGATTTTAGATATTTTCCAGAATTGAAATTTCATAAGGGGTTTTTCAGATGCCACGTATTTCATTTGAAGATCCAATTATTTCAACTACGTTCTAAAAGTTATTTTTTTGTGAAAAACTCCTTATGAACTCACCAATTTTAGTAAATAAATAAACATAGTAGAATTACAAACGCATAAGGGTTTTTTTACAAAAAGAACTTTCGTAACGTGGTTGAAATAATTGGACCTTCAAATGAAGTACGTGGCATGTGAAAAACCCCTTACGAAATTTCAACTCAGGAAAATATCTAATGTAGCTCGTTCTTTCGCCGACAATTTGTTTAATTTTTACTCTATTCAAATTAACTTTTGACGGGAGTTGTTCAATATATCTAGCTTTCAACCTACGTGATAAAAAATTGTCTGTCTTTCGCGCCTGCGCTATAAAAGGATACTTTCTATAAAAGCTGAAATCTCAGCGAATATTACACGTGTGAATTTCAGAAAAATGTTTCTCTAATGCTTTGTCAATTTTTATGGATGTTTTGTAAAATTTTATTGGAATCCGTTCCTGTTATAAGCAAAACAGCATGCCAAACAAATTAATAAATTTTAGAATTTTTTTTATATCTGTCTAAATAATTGTGCAATTCCCACAGGAAAACATACAAGTATTGTACATAGTATATGCAACAGTTTGCTAACGTTACAAATCATTTGTAGATTTTTATGATACAGGATGATCCAAAGTATTTGTGCTTTTCTTTAATTTGTGGTTGCTCCCCTAATCACACTATGGACTAAATCGATTGTGGAAAATGTGAGTTTTAGGTTGATTTCTTTAGAAATAGCCCTATTTCAATCACTCCGTTTATCTGTCTATCTATCTATACTTCAAATAATACTACAAACTGAACCAAATTTGGACAGCGAACTTACCTCATAAACATCTTGGATGAGTTTGTTAACCAAGTTGCTCCGACATTTTGTTTCCAAATGGTGGCCACTTGAAAATTTAAAAAACTACATTGTAAAAAACGCATTAATGCGCTTTTTACAAAATTCAAGCAAATACGGCCTTAAATTTAAGGCCGTATTTGCTTGAATTTTGATGTATATATATAGAAAATATAAGGGTCTCAACAAAGTTTATTAATTAACTTTATCCATTTTTTTTTAAAGTGGTGGCTATCTTAAGCGGGGCCACTTGAAATCAGTCTACTGCTTGAAAGTTTATCATCACGATAACTTCCGAAATAATGCTCCAAATCGAACCAAATTTGGACAGTGAAATTATCTCAAAAATATCTTAGATATATTCGTTAACCAAGTTGCTCCACCCTTTTATTTTCAAATGGAGGCTATTTGAAAATTTAAAATTTACATTGTTAAGAGCGTATTTAAGCCCGAATTTGTTTGAATTTTGCTGGATACCTAACCCATATGAGGGTTTAAAACAAAATGGCGGCTACTTGATAAGAAAAAATGAATCAATCTACCCTTCCGACTTAGTCGGAAGGTCCTGTTTAAATTTTATCTGAAGTTCCAGGTCATTTTGTTCATATATTTCTAGAAAATCGAAAAAATGTCAAATAATAATAATAATAATAATAATTTGATTATCCACTATATGCATAAATTATTGTGAATTTTTCCAATCACATTTTTAATAAAATAAATATTACATCAATTATAAATGATTAAAAAAAAAAACTTATTTGCAATATAAGATTTACACATATCTCGCACTTTCAAATATCATCTTCCTCTTGCAGGTGTGAAATTACCTAACATGCAAAATCCCTGAAAACGCCTTTCTTGCATGCAGTTAGATGAGATTTATTAATGATATGTCATATGGCTATCAATAATAAGTGATATTTGGAGAGTTCTTAATGCTTTATAAGGGAAATTAAATAATCAAAACAAGAAAATTCTATTAAAAGAAAATAATTTAATATAAAATTCAGAGACAGCAAAAATTTCGAAAACCCTGAACTCAGGGGTAGCCCCTGAAAAGTTTCATCCCTGCTGTTGGCTAAAAGATATTTGACGGTAATTCTATTTCAAAATTAATCTATCTAATAACTCTATGTTTATAGCTTGTAAATGTAATGATATTTCCTATGGGAAAATATGCAGACAAAGACTATGGCCATATTATCACTGGTAATCTTAATATTCTTAATGATTCCTATCTAAAAAAGTTTATGAATAAAAGCACTAAATTTCGACTTCCCTCTAAAATTATTATTTCTCAAGTCGTTAAACAATTTTCTTATGACATAGATTTGTTTATAATAAAATTTCCATAACATATAATAAAACTATAGCATATTATAATCAATGGAAATATTTAGTGTTACTAAAATTTATAAATGAATTATATCTTAGTTATTTATATTTGGAGTAAAAGACAGAGAGAGAGAGAGAAAAGAAAAAGAAACTGATCTATTTAATTCTATAAAAGCCCTTTAAAATAAATTTTTGATAACATTTGTTCATAAATCTCCAAATAATTATGCAGTTATATGTAAATGCTTCTATCAATCTATTTTAAATATTTCAATACCCATTAATAATACTTTCACTACAAATGATATTATTATAAATAATCGAAGAATTCATAATTATTATAAACTGTTTAAACTTCCTTTTAATAATTTCAATTATCTATATATAGTTCTTATGTATAAGTTTCACAAATCTTCTATTAAATTTAGAACAGTCACTATAAGATATAACACACAGAACAATAATGCTAATAAAACAATGATGCAACACTAATGCAATAGACTTCTGGATATTTTTAACAAATTTATAACTGTACTTGCAAAGATGATAATTTTCACTGACTTAAAAATAGCTACCAACTTATAAATCATATTAAAAGTCTTGAAAATGTCGACAATATTATGACTTAAGTTTTCAAGAACTATTTAATGAAGTTATTTTGTCGAATTATATCAAATTATTTTATTATAGTCTGTTTAATAAATACAAAAATAAAGTTAATCTTCCTAATGGTCTTAATGCAGATTACTTTAAAATTCTTCTTAACTTTATTATACATAATAATTATATTTTACATAATAATATCTATATATAAAAAGTCGAAATCCGCTAAGGGAAATGTAGCTCCAGAGTCTTTTGGCTGATCTATATATTTACCATTACGAGGAGAAATTTTGTTATGACAATATTATGCTATACCATTAGATTGATGACATAATTACATTCCATACTAATAAAAATTTGACTAAATAATTTTTTTTAGATTATCCCTCTAATTAAAATTTAACTCAAACTGCTCTAAAAAATCAATCAAATAACTTTTTATATCTAAAAATGTATTTTAACGTTAATAAAATTTATGCTGAAAAC
Organism: Salticus scenicus; assembly: GCA_963930645.1. Classification (NCBI taxonomy): domain Eukaryota; kingdom Metazoa; phylum Arthropoda; class Arachnida; order Araneae; family Salticidae; genus Salticus; species Salticus scenicus. Next base: position 17,678,577 of record OZ005651.1, on the reverse strand, counting down.
GGGAAAATTTTAGTTATCACTGTCATTGTTTACTCATTTTAATTGAAATCTCCATCTCTGTGTATATAACAATATCATCATTAACCACATGTTTCGTATAAAAATTCATGCTCATCAAAGTATAAAAATATAAATAAAAATATTAATCAATTAATCAATGTTAAAGTTAAAATGGGATTCCTTAATCATTTCTTAAACATTATCTTTCTAAATCATCTCTGTCCCAAATAGCAAAATTAGTTTGCTGCAAACTTGCAGCAGTCTTGCTTTGCAAGACTGCAAACTTGCAACAAGTTCACCATGACAAGTTTGCAAGTTCATAACAAGACTGAAGCAAGTTAACGCAAACTCCGAAGTCACCAGACGCCGAGTTTGCAGCTAACTTGTCGTGCAAGTCTTATTCTTGTCATATCAAACTTGCAGCAAATTTATTTAAAATTTTCAGAAAAGTTTAGGTTTGCCATATCAAGCTTGCTGCAAGTTCACTGCAACTTATTAAAATAATTTAGCTTTGCCGTATCAAACTTGCTGCGAAATTGCTTCTACTTATTAGAAAATTTTATTTTTGTCACATTAAGCTTGCTGCAATTTCATTGCAAATTAAGAGAGCAATTCATTTTTGTCGCATCAAGCTTGCTGCAATTTCATTGCAAATTAGGAGGGAAATTTAGTTTTGTCTCACCAAACTTGCTGCAATTTCATTGCAAATAAGCAGGAAAATTTAGTCTTGTCACATCAAATTTACTGCAAATTAGAAAAAATTTCTTTGTTATATTGAAATGGCTACGTCTTTATTTAAAATATTATATGGGCACATGCATGTATTTAACCAAAAAATAATAAAAATAATAAAATAAAAATAAAGAAGGTGGCGGATGGGTGAGCAAATGTTTGTTTAAGGTGATTGGGTTGTTGTAGGCGGGTTGTGTGGGTGGGATGTTTTTATTATATTAAAAAAAAAAAAAAAAAAAAACTACAGAAGGTCAATTGCATTTACTACAATTAAATATTAAATAGTCCCTTTAAATATATATTTAATTCATCATTAATTGTATATGTTAATCATGCTTATATGCTATAATTAATTATAAATGACTTTAATTTATTTTTAATTAATGATATTAATTACACTCAATTTCAATTAAATTTCTGTAGTTATTGTGTAGTCTCATTAGTCTCATTAGTCACTTAGTGTAGTCTCATTTTAACATATATAAGCAATATCTTTAAAAAAGAAAACAATATCATTCTTCCTGTTAAATTACCATTTTAGTTATTGTATATAACACGCACACAGTATGATAAAAAAAAAAAAAAATCATTTATAAGATTTCCTCAACCCAGGGCAGTATAAATTACATTTATAATTATTTTACTGTCAATCGATTAACAAGTAACTGATTACAAATAAATTTAATTATTACAAATAAATTGAATAAGTAATTCAATTTATTTGCAATCAATTACTTATTAATTGATTGAGAGTAAAATAATTATAATTGTAATTTAATTATAATTCAATTGTAATTCAATTACTTTTTAATCAATTATACCCAACACTGACCCAGGGTCAGTTGGTATAGTTCCAAGTTGCAAGCGTTCAGGAAAAGTGTTTTTTGAGTTTTCTAAACACAGATTTAAATAATGGGTTCATCATTATTTTGTAGTAAATATTAAACTATATGCCGCATTTACTATAATCTCTCCACGTATAGCACATAGAATAGAAAATTCAATAACTAAAATCTATGCCAACTAGTCCCGGTCTCCCCTAATATGTTTTCTTAGAAAAAAAAATATTCGACGATTGTTGCTGCCACTCACCACACAAAGGAATTTGTGTTTCTTGTATATTACTCTTGATATCGGGGTACTTAAATATCGGGGTATAATATGTTCTTAAGGCCAGATATCCTGGAAGGATTTGTGCATAAAGAACCTGTATCTGGGCGTTCACTCTCATCATGTACAGTCGGTAACAAAAGTATCCGAACACTAGCAAAAATTCCTGTATAAAAAAAAAGTAGAGTTAATACTGTTTTGTTAAGGCACCTGCCTACCTTTGAGATGTAATTTTCGGTCAAAACTCCGTGTAGGAATTTTCAATACGTGTTTCCTCATATCATTTACTAATCAACCAGCGCTGCGCACACCTGTCATGACGTCAGATGTGACGTATCTGTGTTACGTAATTAACAGAAGAGAGAGGTGCGCATTCTTCGCTCCTCAGTTTGAAACTAGCATCTAGCCGGCGACGAGCAACTAGCACACTTACCTGCAGATTTCGCGCGTGCGTCATGTGCCGGCGCTGAATTCTGTTTCTGCTTATTTTCAAGATTCGCTGTTGTTTTGCTGCCTCACTTCGATTTCTGCTATGAACGAAGCAAAACGGCCCTTAATTATCCAACTGAACTAAAAAATACAGCATTAGTTACATTTTGTCCTTATTAATAAGTGTAGCAATTTTTGATAAAATCTAATAATCTGGACAGATACAATAACAAACTTTCAGCTTTATATGTTTTTAATAAAAATGTTTGCACATTCATTCAGTAATGCAATAAATGGTGACAAAGCAAAATCGCTATCTGAAAGAAATAGTGTGATCTATCGTACTTAACAGTGAAAGATATTTACATCAAGAAACTTAAGAAAAAATTATACTATTATGTAATAGAAAATTACAAACCAGAGTATAATTTTTAATTAAGTATAATTAATTACAGAATTTATATTTAATATTTTAAATAACAAGACAAGTTTTATAGCTTTTCCAAACTAAATTTGCTACACAGTTTTAATCGTATAACTCTATAAGAAGAAAACATTCTCACTATTAGAATTATTTCAATATTTTTCAGTATTTTGATATTAAGATTTTTAATGACTTCTTGATTTCATCAGCATTCTAGCACTTTTACACTTTAATAAATTAATTAACAATCCTTCAATAGAGAACATTTTGCATGAAATTTCAAAATCAAAAATAATAAATAGTAAAAAAAAAAAAAAAAAAAAAAGAAGAAGAAGAAGAAGAAGAAAAGAGAGAAATCTGCCTGGATATATTCTAATGCTGCTTCTTTTTTATTTGGTAATTCAAAATCAGGATATCTAGCTTTTGGATTTAGTATATAGATAAAAAGATGGGCTGTTATGAATTTCAATTACCATGTTTTAGCTTATATCCAGTTTTTCAGTTAATTCAGTTAAACCATTTAATTCAGCTTTGAAAAAAACTAAAAAATGAGAGCAACGTTTTCAGTTGTACAATTTTTACCTTACATTAATTTGTCTGAAATAAATTGTCTTCCCATTATTCTTATTATTATTACTGCAAACTTTTTCACTTATTGCATAAGATATAGTTTTTCTATTCTAATTTATTCCCCCCCCCCCCCACACACACACTTAAATAATAGTATGGCAATTTTAAAAAATCTACTTCTAAAATTTTGTTTTTATCAGAAAATATTGGCTGTCATTTTTTAATTTTTCCCAGGGAGGAGTGCTAAACAAACTAATGAATGCCATTAATAACATAAAAAAATGAGAAAATACCCCCCCCTCCCCTTTTCTCCTCCATATGTGTGCTTGACAGAAAACATTCTATGTTTAGAAAATGCCCTTGTTGATTTTAAATGCTCCAGTTAAATTCATGTTAAAAGTTTTAAATGAGATATTTATTCTGTTACAAAATATCTCCTAATTTGAAATATAAAAATTATTTAATTGGCGTGTAATTTAATATATAAATAATACAATATATTTTCCCAATGGCTAATATTCTAAATGCTGCATGTTTTCTATAGATTGTGCATCATGATGATTGGAGTGTTAATTAGACAACCAACTTTCAATCGAAAATTATTCAGTGGTGTGGACCTTATAAAATTTATATATATATATATAAAGATTTTTCAAGATTAAAAAAATTTATTACCTGAAACCTCAAACAGATATGGATAGCAATGTTTTTATAACTACAGTAGACTCCCGATTATCAGCGGTCGGATTATCCGCGGTCCTCAAGGGCTTGAATTTAAAAGGGAATTTAAAAATACAGAACAAACTTATTAAAAAAAAAAAAATGATCGAAGAGAGTAATGACCTTCAAGGCTCTTGGAGATATTACACGATTCTTGACAGCATTTATGGCATACACACTGCTTGGGAGGCAGTTAAGCAGTCTACATTGGTAAGAAAAAAATTTACCAAATGTCGAAAATACTTTGGTAGAGTTTATAGAGGAGGAAGAAATTTCTGCTCATGATGGGGCAAATTTAGCTAAATCTGTTCATGGAGAAGAAAAAGTCAATGAAGGAAACATTGAAGAGTAGATTGATTGTGACGCCAATGATTCAGGTATTGAACACCTTACGATGAACAAATTGTGGGCCAAGCATTAGACCCAGTTTCAGAAGATAGTGAAGAAGAAGAGGAAGAAGGAGATAAAACTCAGCAGAGGATGAGCCACGACGCAGCTCTAGCTCATGCAGATGGACATATAAAATATCTCGAAGAACAGGACGATGTATTACTTTGTGACAAAATACTGATAAAGAAACTGCAATCTCAAATTTAAAATAAGGGGTTTTAGTACCAAAAAAAAAAAAAAAAAAAAAAAAAAAAATGCTTGACCGATTTTTTTTTTTTTTTTATAGAGCAAAATGTAAGTAGAAATTTTTATTAGTATGTTAAATTGTATGTGTGGGCCATGCTTAACTGTTAATTAAACAGTATTGCTCAAAAGGCTTTATGTGTTGATTTATATCCCCTTTTTGACCATTTTGCGGATTATCCGCTGATTCGGTTATCCGCGGTTGTCTATTCCCCGTTCACCGCGGATAATCGGGAGTTTACTGTATTTTTTATTTTTAAGGAGAATAAATATTGTAATTTTTGTTGAAATCTAAAATGGTCAGGATGAATGATTAGTTTATTTGACATGGAGTGATCCAAAGATCATTCCATTAAAAAAAAAAAAAAAAAAAAAAAAAAAAAGCTGGTGTTTCTTATATATATATAATATTATAACTATTATAATACCATTACAATACTTCCTTATACTTTGAATAAGGAAGTAAAAAGGGTAACAGGGAAATCAGGAGTTATAGTAAAAAGCTTATTGTAACTATTAAAAAATAATGGAATTTTTGCCATAATCCATTTTATTCCACTCTACAAATTTTAAGATTTGTAGCTAATGATATAATAAAAGTCTTTTTTGAAAGTTTTTTAAAAATCGCCAACTTAAGTTTTAAAATAAAAAAATTAGCAATCATAGGTAAGTTGCGTATTAAAATAAACCTCATGAAATTCTCTTTAAAATGAGGTCTCAAACAACCCTCTATGCTTAATAGAACTTAAGAAATTTAAGTTTGCACAAACTAAACAATGTTATTCTTTTTTTTTTTTTTTTTTTTTTTAATTTAAAAATTAATTATACGAAAATCCAACGAGATATAAAAATTAGAAAATATATTCTCTTTTATAACGTTAATGAGAATGATTCCCAGAATTTCTGTTGAAATCTTAAAGTTTGAAATTTTTCAGTTTTGTTTGATTTAACATGGAAAGTAATTCAAATAGTTATATTGACCATCAGATGGCAGCACTACCAAAGAGGGTCTTGGATAAAAATGGGAAATAAACACATGGAATAAACATAAATAAAATTCAGCTCCGCCATACGACGCATGCGCGATATCTGCAGGAAAGTGTGCGAGTTGCTCGTCGCTGGCTAGATGCTAGTCAGTTTGTATCTGTCTGTACGAGAAAGCTGTTCTAATGCTGTAGAAATGCAAGCAATGTGTTAATTATCTTTTCTATATTATTAAATGTTATTGTGAATGTTAAAAAGGGACTCTGCTTACTCTGTGGTCCCATTTAAACCAACACTCCGATTTTCTGTTTTTGGTTTAGTATTAAAGCCTGACATTTTAGCTTTCTAAATCAGTTTGAATTTTGTTTCTGTCTTGCTTAGAGCTTGAGTTACAGGCATTTTAATAGTCACTCGCAAGTTTTTGAAACCGGAAGTGACCGTAAATGTTTGTTTACATACATGTTTTACTCAATGTAAGCATAAAAATTTGTTACTGCATATAAAATGAATTAAAATAAATAAATAAAAATAGAAAATAAAAAACTTTGAAATAAATCAGGAATTTTATTAAAATTATTCTTTGTTTAACAAGTAAAATCTTGTTTTTAATTAAGTTTTCTGCTTTTTTTCAGAATGAGATTTTTAACATTTTGCTTCATAGCAAAACATCATAACTTCAAAAGTTATAATTGAAACCTTATGAAACTTTGACAAAATACTCTAGAGGAGTTGTTTTAGGGATTGAACTACTACGATGAATCTAGCTAAATTATTCATTTATTTATTTATTTTATTTTATTTTTTGTCGATAGAAGTTATGAACTGTCATGATTTTTTCAGCATGTAAAATGTTATCTTCTCTAAAATATTAAATAACATGGTTATAGCTATGAGAATAGTTCACTGCCTTAAGGACCTTTCAATAATCAAAATAAAATTTACAGAATATAAATACCTTTATTTAAATTTGACTTATGATGTTTTGAAAAATTGCTTTTTTTTTTTTTTTTTTTTTTTTTTTTTTTGCAAATTTTGAGCCTAAATATCAAAATATTTTAAAATTTGCATATTTTTTCCCGTTATTCACTGTTATTAACTATATTCTATTATATAATGTACATAAATAGGTAATTTTTCAATTATAAAAAAAAAAATCACCTCCGACAGTAGGCAGGCACCTTAAATAAATCCTTGTCGAATCATGTTCTTAGACTAACTAAGAACATGATTCGACAAGGATTTATTTAACAAAACAGTATTAACTCTACTTTTTTTATATAGAAATTTTTGCTAGTGTTCGTATACTTTTGTTACCGACTGTATATTATATTTTAAAGCATTTCTTAAAGTTTTTACTCGTGCTTCAGAATCTATCATGCAGAATTAATTTAATTATCAGAAGCTATTTTTATTCCCTAACTAAAAAAGAGATATGTTGTAAGTTTGAATCATTAATCTGTCTGTATGTGTGTGTCTGTGGCATTGTAGCTACCAAATTGATGGACTAGGTTAATACTTTTTAATTAGAAATCTGATTTAATAAAAGTAGATCTTAACTGTGTTTGATTAAAATCTGTTCATTGAATTTTCTGAAATTAATTAAATTCTCTTTTTTTCTCCATATTAGCAATGACATTTTAAAATTTCCGAGCTGGCAATCTTCAAATTTCCTACTGATCATAGATGATAAGTCACATGATTTTTGAATTAGATTATAATCACTCATATTTTTTTCACGCGAATTTTCAACCGAAAAATAATAATAATAGTAATAATAATAATAATAATAAATGGCTATAAATAGGGATTAGGAGTTCACAGTCCAAAATATTCTAAATGCTAATAAAAATAACAAGTTTTATAAATAATAATAATAATAATATTTAATTAATTTTAAGGGCAACCATGTGTTTCTATTTTATAAAATATACAAGCTGTAAATATTACTACTGCTAATTGATTTTACATGAAAAAATCATTTAGTTCCTAGACTGGAATATATATATTGATTTTTTTTCACCCGTTTAAGCAAAAATTGAAAAATTTCTATAACTAGTGATTAAGAGTTCAGTCCAAAAGTCTCTAAATTCGTTAAAATTTGCTGTGAAAACTTCATAATTTATAGCAATATAAAATTCTATTAAGTTCAAGTACGGCCATACCTTGACATTTTTATAACTTGCGAACCAGCGTTTTTTCAACTGATTTTTTTTTTTTTTTTTTTTTTTTTTTTTTTTTTTTTTTGAGGGGGGGGGGGGGTAACTTGGTTTGTAGAGGGTCGGACATTGTCGAAAGATTGTGGCTTCGGTACTCGAACCAGACAAAGGCATCGTGTACATTAATAGTGCGAGGTCGTGCATATTAATAGTGGCTGATGCATGTAAAAATTGTTGTGATACAATATCCCCCATGTTCCGTAAAATGTATATACCTATGGCCTATGAGGGTAACCCATGCTAAAGATTTCTTTTCTCCGCGGAGGATCAAAATTTTGATGTCATGTCTCCGGACCACACTTAGGGCTGAATCCCGGTCCGTTGCTAATTGCCCATTGCGTAGCTCTAGTACGATGTAAAACACACTCAACTTCCAGTTGAAAATTCGAGATTTTATAGAAAAATAATATGTAATTATAATCAAGGTCAGGAAACATTATAAAGTTAGCTTAGCTTTACAATTTTTTATTAAAAATAAATAAATAAATAAAGTTGCACCAAAATATTATTTTTATTGCTTATTTGAGTTCTACAGATTAAAAATTTATTATTATTATTGTTTTAGGGATAAAACAGAAAGTATGTATTTATATCACATTGACTAACTGAAAAGAAAGGAAGGACAGAAAAAGTCGATAATTCCAAAATTTTTATTATTATTTTTAAAGATATAATTCAGATTTTTTTTTACTTAACAAATTATTATTAATTATTATTATTATTATTATTATTATTATTTTATATATATAATGCAATTGATTTTTTTTAAGTAATGGCTGCATAAAATGGGAATTTTAATGGATTAATAAAATTGTCCATAATTTATATACTGCGTCATTTCAAGTAGTGTCTTGATTTTAAAAGTTACAGAAGCATACCTTCTTTCAGAGTTCCCCAACCAGAAACGGTGGCATATCCGTGAGGTTCATGTCCTGGAGTAGGTAAACAGGCAGTTGCTATTTTACCATTTCTTCCTAAGTTGAATGCTGGTTCTACCTGTACCAGTGCGATGTCATTTTGCAGATTTTGGGCTGAAAATGCTTCGTGTATGAAAGCATCTATTACCTAAATATTAACATTGAATTAAAATTAGTATTTTTTCAAATGAAAAACGTGAAAGAAAATCTTATTATGATAAGAAGTCAATTATCTTTCACCAGTTTCTAAATTTTTAATAACACAAGATTGTATAAACATTGCGATATTTATATTTAGTTGATTTTAATACGGTATTCAGATACTTTTTCTAGTTGATATTCATTTAATTTTAATAATAAAAATGTAAGGAATTTTTTCTCTCCAGGCTACTTGGAGGTCTAGGGGTATAAAATGTTTGCGAAGTATGATCAATGATACCAAAAATTTAAATTTTCTGAATATGTTTAATTAATTAATCAAGTATGAAAATATCGTAAAAAAAATTACAGTTCATATTTATTGAAAATAGTATTTACAGTCGGCTGCAAAATTATTCGAGCGCTAGCAATAATCCTTGCCAAAAAAAAGTACACTTAATACAGCTTTGTTAAATAAATACTTGTCGAGTCATGTTCTTAATCAGTCTAAGAACATGATTCGACAAGGATTTACTTAGCAAAACAGTCTTAAGTGTACTTTTTAAATATAGGAATTATTGGCTAGTGCTCGAATAATTTTGCAGCCGACTGTAAATACTTTTGCCAACTGTTTTTACCTATACAGTTGTTACAATTACATCGCTTGTCATGACTCCTTCATCATCATCACGTTGCTTGTAGGAGTGCCTACGACGGTCGCTTACCTCCACCTGAGGAGAGGATACCCATACAGACATGAAGAGGACTTGCATAGTCAAGACTAGACTGTGGCAGACCTCCAAACTCTTACCCAGGGTCCAACCCAGTATTCAATCACGTGCGATCTTATATACCTGCTGAGGGAACCAATCAGACGAAGCGTTAGGTAGACTTGTGTGGTTTTTCTGAGGCAGATTTCGCAATGGCGTCGATTGTTTATTTTATATTTGTTGATTATTTTTATGATTTTTATTTTATATTTGTTGATTTTATTTTAGTCCTAGTGCTTATTTTGGCACTAGGTTAATTAAAATTTAAAAATAATTTTGACTACAAATATAACTATACTTATAACCACTTTTATCATTTATCAATAATTTTTGTCTTCTTTTAATACAAAAAAAAAAAAAAAAAAAAAAAAAAAAAAAGTATTGTTAAATGATACAAGTAATTATAAATATTTATGTTTATTTACATCTTGAAGAAATAAACTTAAAAAATATATATATAGAATTTTTCCTGTGAAAATAAAGAGAATAATTACACAATCTCTGAATATTTAGCTATTCCGCAACAAATTTCTCAACTTCGTATCGTCGAACCTCGTTAACGTGAACACTGTTAACGTTAATTACTTTTAACATGAACTGTTTCCACGATTCTCGTCAAAATGAAGATTACTTTAGTTATATGAAGATTACTTACTGATGGCATGAACTATTGATAACATGAACAAATTTTTTATACCCCTTGATATTCACGTTAATGAGGTTAGACTGTATTTCATAATAAATAATGCGTAAATATTTGTCTGAGTAAATATATTCATCTGGACACATTAAAATACGCTATTAAACGAAATATTAAGCTTAAAGTGTCTGCCTACCTTCGGAGGTGATTTTTTTTTTTTTTTATAATTGAAAAATTGCCTATTTATCTGCATTATATGATAGAATATAGTAGAAAAAAGTGAATAACCTGAAAAAAGTATGCCCATTTTAAAATATTTTGATATTTAGGCTTAAAATATGCATAAAATTTGCAAAAAAAAAAGCACTTTTGCAAAACATCATAAGTCAAATTTAAATAAAGATATTTTTATTCTGTGGGTTTTATTTAGATTATTGAAAGGCCCTTAAGGGAGTGAACTACTCTCAAAACTATAATCATGTTATTTAGTATTTTAGAGACGGTAACATTTTTACATGCTGGAAAAATCATGAATTTACATGACAGTTCATAACTATCGACAAAAAAAAAAAAAAAAAAAAAAATTAGCTAGATTCATCGTCGTACTTCAATCCCTAAAAGAACTCCTCTAGAGCATTTTATCAAAGTTTCATTACGTTTCAATTATAGTTTTTGGAGTTATGATGTTTCGAGATAAGGCAATATGCTAAAAATCTCATTTTGAGAAAAAGCAGTTTTTAAAACCAAGCAGTTGGTTTAAAAACAAGATTTTACCTATTAAGCAAAAAATAATTTTAATAAGTTCCTGATTTATTTCAAAGCTTCTTATTTTCTTTTTTAAATTCATTTTATATTCAGTAAGAAATTTTGATACTTATATTGAGTAAAACATTTATGTAAACACAAACCGGTCACTTCCGGTTTCAAAAACTGGCGAGTGATTAACCCTTTGCCCGGAACATGTTTTCATCATGCTTATCGGGTACATCGGTCTCGCAGACCACTATTTTTAGAAAAAGGTACTGAATGTATTTAGCGAAATTTCATGGCGATAAATTATGAATTCTTGTAGCATAACTTTCTTTTCTCAATCATGACGTATTATAGGGACGACAGGGTATATTATATGGTTGATTGGATTTAATGCCGCATTAGTACTGCGCAATGGGTAATTGGCGACGGTCTGGGACGCACCCCTAAGGATGGTCCGGAGACATGCCATCATAATTTAGATCCTCCCTGGCTTAGGTGACCCCCAGAGTTATAACTTGGTATATTATATGATTGAATCATCTGGTTTCTGAAATTATTCTTTTTTAATATGATTATAGTGACCAGTTTAGAGTACTTTTATAAATACGAAGCATTAAAATTATTAGAAGAATGTAATTACGGCGTTGATTTTTTAATTCTAAATAACCACACTAATAAAATTTATAAATAAACAATTTCTTATTATTTTTCGAACTGTAGGAAATGAGCCTGGGCTCGGATTTGAAGAAATTTTGTCACCCTATTTCGACAATTGAGTTATCGAATATCGTGCAGTTTGAGATGCATTCACGAGCTGTACAAGATATTAGAGTAGACCCCGGACAAGTAACCAGACTTGTAGTAATCTTAATCGTGTAATCGTAATCGATTGTAATCGATTACAAAAGCAACGTAATCGCTGATTAATCGTAATCAAAATAAAATATTTAAATTATAATCGTAATCTAATCGTAATCAAAAAAAATATTTAAATTGTAATCGTAATCTAATCGTAATCAAAAAAAAAAAAAATATTTAAATTGTAATCGTAATCTAATCGTAATCAAAAAAAATATTTAAATTGTAATCGTAATCTAATCGTAATCAAAAAATATATTTAAATTATAATCGTAATCTAATCGTAATCTAATCGTAATTTAATCGTAATCTCATTATATTTTTCTAGAGAATAATCTGTATCGCGAAGCAATGTAAACGTAATCTATCTCTAAAATAAGATTGCACTATATTTTTCTTTTCTTTGCTGCCATTTTTACTCTATATTTTTTGTTATCCCTTTTTTCAAAATTTTCTAGCTTCACAAGCTAATTTATGAACTTACCTACTCACCCTGGACGATTTCAGAGGTCATGTTTTCAGGGCCCGATTAAGCTTTGAAGCTAAGGGAAGCTCAGCATCATTTCGGGGCCACCTTTCATTTCGGAAAATCTTGTTTTCCTGTAACGTATTGTAATATAAAAATGCTACAGACAAAAAAAATAGTGTGTGTTTATTATTTTTATTTTTTACTTTCCGAACACTATAATGAGGAAAGTATTGTAATCATGTCAAAAATCCGAATTCGAGATTTTGATGTTTCTATACGTTTCGAGGTCCCCTGAGTCCGTTTCCACTATTTTTACGATGATATATGTATGTGTGTATGTATGTCCGTGAGTGAACACGCTAGCGTCTAAACGCTTTGTTCGAATAAGCGGAAAGTTGGTACGTATATTGTAAGTCACCATAATACGAACCCTATAGATTTTGGTGAATCTAGCACTCATAGTTTTTTTTACAGGGACACGAGGAAAAATTCTTTATCATTATGGCCTATGGGACCAAATTTTTAAAAGTGCGATAGCGTCTAAACGCTTTATTACTCTGAGGAAAAAAATTATATACATGTTATAGGTAAACAGTTGCACGAACGGTATAGGTTTTGGTGAATTTAGCACTTACAGTTTTTTTGCAGGGGCACAAAGAAAAATTCTTTATCATTATGCCTATGGGGCCAAATTTTTAAAAGTGTGATAGCGTCTAAACGCCTTATTAATCTGAGCAAAAAATTTGTACACATGTTATAGGTCACAGTCGCACCAATTGTATAGATTTTGGTTAATTTAGCACTTACAGTTTTTTTACAGGGACACAAAGAAAAATTCTTTATCATTATGGCCTATGGGACCAAATTTTTAAAAGTGCGATAGCATCTAAACGCTTTATTCAATTGAGCTGAAAATTTATATGAATATTATAAATCACTGTTGCACTAAATATAAGCATTTTGGTGAATCTAGCATTTGTGGGTTTTTACAGGGACACAACGAAAAATGCTTTATCATTATGCATAAGACTTCGGTTCGTCTCTTCGCGTGCGCTCTAATTCAACTTAAATATTTATGGAATTTTTTGAAACTAATATATGTTATGTTCTTCAAGTTCACTATGGAATTGTTCCTTTTTAAAAATAGGGTAAATATTACCACTGGTTTGTCTACAGGGTAATTTGAAAGAATTTCAAAGCATTGCGACCTATCAAAGGTATTTCTATAGATCATATTTTAACTTTTATTTCGCACAAACCATAATGCAGTCGACATTAACAATACATATGCGCAAGAAAATGCTTCCTGCAGAATATAATGTCATTAGCAATAAGATTTAGAGAGCAACACAAAAATTTTCACTTTCAATAACGGTTATAATTGAAAATTGCTGGAATTCCATTTTCGTTTGCCTTTATCATTTTTAATACTTCCTAGCAACGTTATAGAGTGATTATTGTTTAGAATGATTGTTTCATTTTCTATATCTACAAATTTATATGAACTTATTGGTGTATTTTTTTTTTTATAAACCTTTTAAAGGGGTTTTATTTACAAAAAAATATTTAGTAGAACGCTTTATTGAAATTAAAAAAAAAATAAAATAAAAATAAAAGTTAACAAACAAATCGAAAATATTTTTATGATAATAAAGAGTTTTGCTTAATCACAAAATTAAACATATTAACAATCCACTTAATAAGATGCTTTGCCATTAAAAAGTAAAAGAAATCTCTGAAATATGATTGTTACTCACCCGTCTTAAAACTTAAGTTGTCCACTAAAAAGCAACTTTAAAGTTTAGATATGCTTTAATGATTTCATAATTTTTTGAACTTACGAAATTTTAATTTAATTTCTTAAAATATTTAAAATTTAATTTTTGATTGTCTTTTCCTCTTCTGTCACTCCGTTCATTTATCTATTTGCGTATGCTCTAGTAAATTTAAGTAAAACATTCTGATTGCCGAAATATTGCGAAATAGGTGTATTTCTCTTTTCAAACATATTTCTGTAATGATTACCGTTATTTATGGGGCCTAATAAAATATTTTTAATATATTTGTATTTATTGTATTTTATTGTTGTAAAATAATTTAAAATCTATAAGAAATATTTCTCATCCAAGCTTTGAAATTTTCCTTAGAAAAAAGGATGAAAAAATATGTGGAAAGTACACCATTTATTATATCAACAATTTTGGATCCACGATTCAATAATAGTTGCCTGGACTTGACGAATGAGCAAGTGTGTGAAATAATAATTAAAGAAATGAAGAATCACTTTCTTGTCGAAGAAATAACAGAACCAGAAGAAAAAGCCGCAACTGAACCTAAAAGAAAAAAAAAAAGAAAAAAAAAAAAAAAAAAGACCAAACTGTTTGCGTTTTTGGACGGGAAAAGATTAAGTAAACTTGCCAAGAATTATATAGCAAAATCGGAAATAACGGAGTATTTAAAAGAGCCATTGAAAGGAGAAGATATTTGCCCTCTAAATTTTTGGAAGGAAAATGACAAAAGATATCGAAAAATTGCAAAAATTAGTTCAAAATATCTCTCTATCTGTGCATCTTCAGCACCCGTAAAGAAGTTATTCAGTGTCGCTGGAAAATTCTATACGAGTTCCCGCACTCTACTAAAAGCGGGAAACTACTAAAAAATTTAATTTTGATTAAATTAAATAAAAATGTTTAAAAGAATTTTAAATCTCTTCTACATTCTATTTGTATATTATGAAGTTCAATGTTCAGAAGTAAGAAAAAATAAATTTTTTTGGATTATTAATTAATTTTATTGATTTATTGGGGGGGGGGGGGGGGGGTAGTAGTGCAAAATTTTACAGACGAGAAATATTTGTTTATTAATATTCATTTGAGAAACATAAATATATTATCTAAACCATTTAATAAAATTATTTAATTAATACAGGTGTCAATTAATCTATGAAGGTATAAAGATAACTAAACTCATTATTTATTATAGGCAACAGAATTGTACATCTAATTTGCAATTTTTAAATTTATATCAACATGATATTTCTCCTTTGTAAAAAAAAAAAAAAAAAAGAAAAGAAAAGAAAAGAAAAGAAAATGCATTTTTAACTGACAGTTTTATTTAAATCAAATGCGAATGTTTGAAACTTTTTTTTTAATTAAATTGATTGTCTTTTCGTTTAGACTGCTATACCTTTACACATTGCTACCAATGTAATTCAATGCGTGTACATACATATGATATAATTTTAGGGGTTCTCCAAATTTACATAGCTTCTACTTCTTACCTTTTTATGTTTTACTAAATAATATATATATATATATATATTTTATCTTCCTTTTCTACTGAAAATGCAAAAGTAATATAAAACGAATTTCATGCTTCGGAACTAGCGGTCGATTTGAAAATAAATTTTGGTCAACTAAGTTATTATAAAGAAGTGAAATTTGTGACTGATATTTGAGATAGTATTTTAATTTCTGACTCATACTTAAAACATCTTTCAATATTTTAATGATTACATTTCTTTGATGGTCAAAATATAGAGTTTTCTATAAATTTATAATTTTCCTCGCTTTAGATTTTATCATCTAACGCGAGGGAAATTTTATTGATATGATATTGATATGATATTACTTGATATGATAATTTTAATCTGCTTGCTGTGATATTAAAAGCTTAATCTGAAAGCAATCAAAATAAAGAATATATAGAGAATATAAGAAGAGGATATATACAAGATATATTTCAGGATATATGTGAAGAAATATCTAAGAAAGATTATATACAAGCGATATTCATCACATCGAGATTGAGAAATCTGTATAATTGAAGTTTAATTGTAATCGATTTTTCATGTAATCGTAATCTGAATATAATCGTATTCTAGAGTCTAATCAAAACGTAATCAAAACTGTAATCGTAATCTGAATGTAATCGTATTCTAGAGTATAATCAAAACGTAATCAAAACTGTAATCGTAATCGGAATGTAATCGTATTCTAGAGTCTAATCAAAACGTAATCAAAACTGTAATCGTAATCTAAACGTATTCGTAATCGGCATTTGAAGATTAAAAATAATCGTAATTGTAATCTTTTAATGATTCTGTAATCGACTACAAGTCTGCAAGTAACCTTTTTGCTTTCCAACATCAGATCTCCACCATTCAGTCAAATCATCCACCAAACCGACATGAAAATTCCGCCAAGGCAAGTTTCCTCCACCTTTGTTATCGCTGTTTTATATTTCGATTGGGTGTACATTAAACATATACCAAAACCTACCATAGCTGAAATGGAAAGCAAGTAACCTAATCCTTCTTATGGTTTTAAAGCTTTTCCGTTTGACTTTTGTTTGAAGTTTTGGTGGTAAGAGGATCAAACCATTTAAAACGTGCAAAATCCCAAGAACCCGTTCCAAGACAGCTATTAATACCAAAAGAAGGCGCAAAACCGCAGTGATGTTCCTGGAATTTTTCTCCATAGACAGTATAGGGAATCCGTACTTTACTAGTATATCTGCTCGATGAGGGGTACCGAGTCATATTTTTTTTCATGTGTGCAAAGAATACATTCGTGTCTCTAAGTGATTGCTGAGCTTTCTTGCACAACCGGCAGCAAAAATATCCGAGCACTAGCTGATAATTCCGATGCCAAAAAATTACACTTAATACTGTTTTGTTAAATAAATCATTATCGAATCGTGCTGTTAGACTGACTAAGAACATAACTCGACAGGGTTTATTTAACAATGCAGTATTAAGTGTATTTTTCTTTTGAGAGGGATTATTGCTAGTGCTCGGATACTTTTGCTGGTACACATAATGGTAATGACATGCCTCGTCCTGGACCACTTCTAGAGGTGGATTCTAGACTTCCACCAATTGCTTATTACGTAGCTATCATGTGATATTTAAACTAGGGTGACTAAATGTCCTTAAATTAGCTAGTGAACTAAAGTGATTGAATATCTCAATTTATTGGGGACAATCACCACTTTTGGCAGTTTGTCACTAAGAACAGGATTGACAAGGATTTATTTAACAAAACTGCATCAAGTGTACTTTTCTTGTATAGAAATTTTTGCTAGAGCTCGGATACTTTTGCTGCGCTATATTTGCAAAAAACTTGCAAAATTTACGTCATCGAAGTTGCAAGCGTATCGTTTGTATGATACCCTAAGATGATTGCCCAGTGCGCAGCACTAATGCGACGTAAAACCAATCGAACCAACAAAACAACCGTCAACACTAAGCGCCTCCGGGCCCAGCTCACTCTTCCAACCCCAATGGGTAGCTTCCTTGTTTGAACGGATTTTACGTTGTACTAGTGCCACGCTGTGGACAATTGGCGACGGTTCGGGACTCATCCCTAGGGTTGTTCTTAGACAGACATGCCATCCTCTACAGGTTGCGTGTATTTTACGTCGCACTAGTGCTTCAGTTAGATAGACTTGGCGTCTTCGGCGTTTATCGCCAAACGTGCCAGTACTCTATTCTAGGAATATGAATCCGCAAGTCCCTACACTAAGCCTAACTTTTAGCGGTCTGAGAGACCGATGTTCCGGTATAAGGGTTAATATCAAAATGCCTGTAACTCAAGTTCTAAGCAAGATAGAAACAAAATTCAGACGGATTTAGAAAGCTAAAATATCAAGCTTTACTATTACCTCAAAATTAGAAAATCGGAGTTTTGACCGACAATTGCATTTTGAAGGCACCTTAAAAATCAAATTGGATACTATAAAGAAAAAATTTAATTAACTAGAAAGCATTTATATTTTTAATTTTTATCCTCATGTTAATTATGAATTAAAAAAAAAAAGATTTCTTAAAATAATTGAGCATTAAGTAAGTGCCATTGTATATTTTGAATGCTTGTAACAATCTTCATAAAGTGAAATATTAATGTTTAAAAGTGTAAGGTTCTTATGCATTAATCAAGATATTGTATAAGAGTTTTTCTTTAAAAACTCAAATTTGCTTATTTCAAATAACAAACTGATTAATAACTGAAGTTATTTATTTATAAGTAAAAACATATGGGGTTTTGACATGAAAGTTTAAACTGTCAAAAACCTACCAACCCTGTTTCAAAACTTTAAAGTATTCATTAGTGCATTGCAGTTTTCATTCTGCACAATCGCTTACTTTTATCATCTGATGAAGGGTTCGTCGACAGTCAATGGGTAATTTGTTTTCTCAATTTCTCATAATTCTTTTTTTTTTTTCTCTTTTTAATTAATTAATTTTTTTTAATTCAGTAAAAACAAGTAGTAATTTAACGGTTAGGAAATTTTTGAATGTCATAATGGATTTTTTTTTTTAAGTTAATGAGTAATTGTGGAAACAAATTTCCCTATAAAATAACATAGACTTTGCCTATCGGAATATACCTAAAGTACAGTGCCTATAAGTATATAGTGAATTTAACACACTAATAAAATATTTTTGAAAGGTGGAAAATTCACGAGGACATACAGTTCTTACAGTCGTTATTTACGTTTGAAATCACATTTTAACTACTTAATACTAATGTTAGTAGTGATTAATGGTGTTAGTGGCAAAAATATTTCAATTAATATTTATTTAGTGGAAAACTTATTTGATAAAACTGTACTAAGCATCATCACAGAAGAACACAAAGCGTTTAAATTAAATATAATTAAAAAATAAAAGCTTTTACTTGCTCTGTCCCACTTCCAGCACCGCAGATCACGGCGGGTTTTATTTTTTAATTATATTTTAAACTCTACTAATTTTCTTGGTATATTATAAAACATTTATTGTGATCATGCTGTATCATATATTTTTATACCAATAATTAATTTCTAAATTTTTGTAAAATCTATAAAATCTGGAGGCTTTTATAATTTATGAGCAAATAATTTTATGAAACTTTATGAATTATACTACTCCGATTCAAAAAATTAGAATAATGAAAAGAAATATGGTCAAGGGAAATGAAAATCGAATTTATCAAATAAATAATCAACAATATCAAATATAAAGTACTATAATATGAATCTGCATATTTTGCAGATTATAAAAATGTAAACACATTACAATGAAATAGAAAATATATTTAAATCAGCTAACAACAAAAAATTCAAAATATTAGAATACTTTCTAACATGGTTCAAAAAATTAGAATAATGAAAATATATTGAACATAATTTAAACTCTAAGTATTTTTACTTGCTAATCAGTACTTTGTTGCATCACCCTTAGCTTTAATGACAGCTCTTAAACGTTTTGGCATGTTTTTAACTAAAGGTTCACAATCTTTTTTATCCAAATTCGCCCATATGCTCTTTATACTAGAAATAAGTTCTTTTTTGTCTCTAGGCGCAACTTCTTGAAGTCGTTTCTTCATAATTCCCCACAAATTCTCGATAGGATTTAGATCGGGTGAGTTTGCAGGCCAAGGGAGTACAGGTATGTCCTTCTCTTTGAGCCATTTAGTTGTTGATTTGGAAGTGTGGGAAGAAGCTGAATCTTGCTGAAACAAGAAATCGTCATCACATAAATCCTCAGCTGAAGGAATCATGAAATGTTCAAGAATTTCTTGATAGACTTCTGAATTGACTGTTGTGGAAACAATACACAACCTGCCTGGGCCTTCAGCAGTCATGCAGCCCCATACCATAACAGAGGTCGCAAATTTAAACGAATGTTTTAAACATTCTTTCTTATAAGCTTCATGTTTGAGTCTCCAGACACGTATACCTTGATTTCCGTGAGACACACAAAACACACCTTCATCGCTGAAAAGTATCTTTTTCCAATCGTCGTGATCCCAAAATAGCCTTTGTTTACACCATTTAACTCTAGCAGCCCTTTGCTTAGATGATAAGAATGGCTTTATCTTAGGCACACGTGATCTAAAACCTAATTTGCGAAGTCGTCGTAGTGTTGTA
Source organism: Salticus scenicus (assembly GCA_963930645.1). NCBI lineage: Eukaryota > Metazoa > Arthropoda > Arachnida > Araneae > Salticidae > Salticus > Salticus scenicus. Next base: position 17,658,300 of record OZ005651.1, on the reverse strand, counting down.
GATTTGGAGACATTTATACCCATTTCTTTCCATTTTCTATGCACATATCTCACACTCCGAAAACGATGTTTCTTCACAATCTTTTTCAATTGCCTTTCATCTCTTCTTGAAGTTACTGGCTTTCGACCACTTTTAAAGTGTTTATTTTGAAAACACTTATTATTAGAATATTCTCTCAAAACTCTACTCACACTTGCTTGAGAGCATTTCACTTCTTTTGCTATAAAAAGTTGTGTTTTTCCTATTTCGTGCAAGTACACAATACGATATTTCACAGCCTCAGATAAATCGCTCTTTCGTCCCATATTAAGCAAATACTACGCTACAATCAAATGCCAAACGACTTTTCATTTTCAACGGAGCACATTTTATAGTCCCACAGATGTTAATCCCGCAGCCGTTCTCTCAACTTATAAGAAAAATTTGAATATTCTAATTTTTTGAACCATGCTATCGAGGTATTCTATTTCTTTGAATTGTTCTAATATTTTTTAAATAGTTAATTATTAATATATCAGATAAAAATAAATATTTATGTTATATTTATAAATGCTCTGAAGATAATTAGATACTTTTAATATATTTTTTCCTGGACGCAGTATGCAAATTGACGCGTTAGCAACATCAAACTCATTCTTTTTTACATTATTCTAATTTTTTGAATCGGAGTAGTATTAATATGGCTTTTAAATAAATTCACTTATGTTAATCTATATATATAAAATCGTTCTTCCTGACTGACTGAGGGGGGTGATTCATCATCGCCCAGACCAAACCCCTGGATCTAGAAGCATAAAATTTTGTGACAATGTTCGTTCTATGACGTAGGCATTCACTAAGAAGCGATTTTACAAAATTCGCCACACAAGGGGGGGAGGGGGGGCAAAACGTGATTTTTCAAAATCCTTCATATCTCAAACAAAAAAACAGATATCCGTAAAATTTTTCCTTTAAAATATAGCTAACACAAATGTCTAAAAACCAATTTCTGGAATTTTCAAACTTCGGTCCCCAAGGGGGGCGGGGGGGGGGGCAAAACGTGATTTTGCATGCGTAAAACGGGATTTCGCGTAATCCTATATATCTCAAACAAAAAATAGATAATACGTGAAATATTTGCTCTAAAATATAGCTAATGCAAATATCTAAAAATCAATTTCTGGAATTTTAGAAATTCAGCCCCCAGGTGGGGCAGCAGGGGGGGGGGGTATGGGGCAAAAACAAATAGAAATACAGTTAGGGCGTTCAAAATTGGTACAGATACGTTTTAGAGGCCTGCAAGTCGAATAAGGATATTTTCGATTGTGTAAAGTTCTTAGGAGGGACAGGAAGGGGGGAGGGAAGAGCAAAAAAATAAAGAATTAAAAAAGAAAAATAAAATATTTATTTTGGAATAATATTTTGAAAAAGGTACTAAAAAGGCGAAAATAAGTAAATAAATAATTGTTTGAAATGAGTATAAAATATATTAACTGTACTTAAAAAAAAAAAAAAAAAAAAAAAAAAAAACCTATGATTGTATAATTTATTATAGCATGATGTATTTATCCAATATTATAGTGCCTAAAAGTAGGTTGTGTTTTTGTCAGCCTCAAAATAATAGTTTAGAAATAGAGGATACAGACTATTTTCACCACTACAATCAAGCAGTTTAAATGCAATTTGAAACGTAAATAAGCGACAATGAGAACTCGACGCTCTCTCATAAATTTCCTCTTTTTAGACTTTCTTTTTTTTTTCTTTTTTTTTTTCTTTTTTTTTTTTTTTTTTTGGTACGCTTAGAGTGAAATAAAAATACTACGTACTTCTAAGTACTTTACCAAAAAAAAAAAAAAAAAAAAAAGAAATAAACAAGGACTCAGAGTTTAAAATTATTCTAATTAACAGAGGTAGGTGGTTGCGTTTATGTAATTTACCTAAATTCAAGTGTTTTTTATTTTCAATGCCAGAATTTCAGTTTTGCTGATAATTTAATTCATAAAATAAGACTAGACTGTTAATTTCATATAACTGATAAACCTAATTAAATTAATATTTTTCATAATGAAAGGATTTAAAATAAATCATATGTCTCCATTATGCCAAAACTATTTCTCACTAAAATTTCAGGTATGTTTTCATGAATTCATAATTACTTCTAATATATTTTAAAAAAATTATCAGATAAAATCCAAAGACAGTACAAAATAAACATCACAACATACTGCTAAAAAATGTACCTGCTTACAGCAGTGCCAACTTGGGCGACAAAATATATCTAGAAGCAGCAGGATAAATTACAAAAACCTAAAAACCAAAATTAAATGTAATCCCCCAAGAAAAGGTTTTAAAGAATTTCAAAAGATTATTATATACATATATATATATATATATATATTTTTTTCAGTTATATTTAAAAAGTGATAAAAAATCGTGAATATGTATATATTTTTTTAATTCGTGTAAATATAGTGACCTGCGAAACAGGCAAAACATGCTAGTTCCTATTGAATATTATCTATAATGTACTTTTTAAAAATTTTTAATTGAAAGAATTAACAATAATGTAAAGTTATGCACATTATTGAGATTTTGATTTCCAACAGTACAAAATTTTGGGTGGTCCTTTATTAAAAATGTTAACATTACACACATTACAACTTTCGATACATTGCTAAAGTTTCACACAGCTCATATCATAATTTAAATATACTTAATTATATACATAATTTAAATATACTTAAAATATACTTAACCAACGATGCACTTGGCTTTTTTGGTGCATAGTGCACCCATGTGAAAGAAGTAAATGCATTAAAAAAATTCTTTACAGTAAAAAGAATATATATAATGTATTAGTTTACATGCTGAGCACATCAGTTTCTAAATGAATTATTTTAGTGTACATTTCAATGTATATTACTTTTGTAAAGTCTAAATACTAACAGTGGCTGAAAGGTTCTGTTCTCGAAGCTGTTAAACGAGAAGTGTCAGGTTCAATCCCAGGTTGGAGTTGTCGATTAAGCTGTCTGAGTTTTCTCTGAAACTTGTGTAAATTTTGGACCTTCTAAACTCTCCCCCCCCCCCCCCTGCACAGGCAATTTTACCCAGGTCTAGCTAGTCAAGCTTAGCTTTGTCAGTTGACATTAATCTCTAGACCAACACCTAAAGCACAATAACACTACTATATTTTCCTCCTTCTCATACAGAGTAATGTAGAAGAAAATTTTTGTGTACCCCTATAATCCTATAAACAAATTGTACATACTACAATCTTTATTTTCAGTAGGGTACCTACCACAGTGTATCGTAATACTGGATATAAATTTCTTACCTAGATAAGCATAATTATCGATCAGACACATAGGTATATGAAATAAAGTCAACTTTCAACTTTATTGTAGAAAATTGTAAAAAGCTTGCTGTATGTTTGTATTTAAAAGAAAAAGGGGAGGGGGGTTGACTACAATATTTCTCGACTCAATAAAAAAACATTTGTCGCTACTGTGGAAGAAAAAATTACTCTTCAAATTAAAAATGTATTCTAAGGTACTATGTTTAACAGAATGCAATAATATAAAATTTAGTTGTGTAAAGATTCTCTTTATTCAACGTTACTGTCTTTGGAAAGAAAGAAACATTAAATTTGTGTGAAATTTTATAATCTGAGTATAATATGATAAACAATAATTCTTATATAGCCCAAAATCACCTTCATGCTACATTTTCTACCTCTCACACAGAAGCAATCTAAACACATCATCACTATCATTCAGTAAAAAACGGAAGGGAAATTATTGTTTTCCAGCATTAATCAAATCTTTTCACAACGGGACACATCATGGTGCTGGAACAGAATAAAAAACTTGCTTTTTATCTCTGATATAAATTTTCATTAAAAAAATAAATAAATTACAATAGAGAAATACCTGACTGCAAAAGCTGGGGGGGGGGGGAGGAGCATTACTACTCAAAAACAACAAAATATCAATTGTCCCCTCTCTTCCCCCATTAAAGTTTTGAAAATTCGGTGCCTATGTTAATATCATAATAAGAAGCAGATTTTATACAGACAAATTGGGCATTTTCTGAAGCTCAGTTAGCTGTGGTACATTATGAAATAAATTATCTGAGTATGCATATACAAAGAACGACCAATAATCACATAACTTTTTTTTTTTTTCAAATACTTTTACAGAAAGTAGATTAAAAAAAAAGATGCACTATTCAGTCTTGTGTTCAGGGAGGATAAGGTAAATGGGATGAATTATCTTATTATATTACCAGAGGTTAATCCAGAACAAATTTAGTGCCGCACTGAGGCACTTTCACAAAGTCAATTTTTAGCAATGAGGTACCTTCACAAATTCAACTTTCAGCAAAGAGGTACCTTCACAAAGTCAATTCTCAGCAATATAACTGCACACTAAAATATTTTATAAGCTTCACTGTATCGAACACAGAAAAATACCCTCAATTTGAATATTTACTGGAGACAATGATAAATATCTAAGTAAACACCTACTTATCTTACATATAAGAAACAACTTAACTCGCCCATATAGATATTTATTTTTACAACTGTCTCATTTTATTTTTTAAATGTATTTAAAAAAAAAATGCTTTACGTATTTTAGTTAATTGTTCTGAAGTATCATTAATTTTCACAAACTTACTTGATGTTTTCACAAATTATTTTATAAATTCACAAATGGGGTACCATTTTTATAAAGCTGGATTAATCCCTGATTACGGATTATTATCTTTTTATATTTGCGTTCAGATCGACAGTACAAAGATTTTCTTCCAAATGCATTCTTGTTTTGTTTACATTCATCTCTGGACAATCACTAGTCTAACGCGTCGTCTGACTGGTTCACTTATCAGATATGTAAAGTCGTACACGATTGGATACAAAGATAGTCACTAAGTCAAGTTGTTCGGAACTATAAGTAGAGTGGGTTCACAGCACACGGAACCCAGGCGTGACGATTTGATGCAGCTTGAAGGGAGAAAGAGACAGAGCGGAGCCGATCTGGAAGCTGTGTTGACCATGAGGAAAGTGAGCACGAAGAAAAGCCCTAACACAAACCGTACATTTTTTATTTATTTATTTATTTAAGATAAACTAGGAGAGCCTAACGAGACTGTTAAGCAGTCAAAAATAATAAAATACATTAAAATTAAGTTTAAAATTTTTGCCTAACGAGACTATTAAGCAGTCAGAGACAAAAAAGTATTTACAATATTTGCATTACAATTTAAAATTAAAATTAAGACTACTTACAAGAATTATTATATACAAACTATTTACAGAGATATTTACAAGTTAAGTCAGCGATTGATTCTACGATGATTAACCCAAACTGCTGCACATAGAAGCAGGAAATTCGGTGAGAACATTCGTTCTGTGACATAGACACCCACTAAGGAACTAATTCACTAATTTCGTTCCCCATGAGGGAAAGAGGGGGGGGGGGCAAAACGTGATTCCCCACAACCTTTCATACCTCAAAAGAGAGAAAAAGAAATTAATATCCCATAAGAGATCCGTAGGATTTTTGCTTTAAAATATAACACGCAAAAATGCTAAAAGCAAACTTCAGAAACTTAATAAATTTATCCCCAAAGGGGAGGGTGATTTTATTTAAATCTAACATTTCAAAGATAAAATCAGCTGTTCATTAACTAAGATTCTTGCTTTAAAATATAACAAACACAAATACTTAAAAATCATTTTCTGGAATTTTAGGAATTTGCTGCCAAAGGGAAAAGGAAACAAAATTTATTTCCCTTCCCTTCTTGGAGAACATCTAACCCTCTGTACCTTTAGGAAAAAATCAAATATCCATAAGATTCTTGCATTAAAATACAGCAAACACAAATATGTAAACAGTAATTTCAGAAATTTTAGGAATTTACTCCAAAGGAGGAAGTGGGGGGAGGATAAACGTATTTTCATCTAACCCTTCATATCGGCAAAAAAGGAAACAGATATCCGTAAGATTTTTGCTTTAAAATATAAGAAACAAAAATGCTTAAAAGATAATTTCAGTACTTTTAGAAATTCTAGTCCCAAGGAGCGAAGGAGGCAAATCATATTGTCATGAACTCTTTCATATTTCAAAGAAGAAAGATATCCGAAAGGTTCTTGCATTAAAAAATAATAGCCATAAATACCTAAAAACCGATTTCAGATATTTCAGGAATTTGCCCCTGAAAGGTATAGGGTGGCAGAACATATTTTCACATATCTCTCCCTAAATCAAAAATAAACTAGTGAATCTGTAGATACGGAGCCTCAACTCCCATTTGCATTATTTATAACTCAGTAGATCATTTTTACTTATTCCATTTTAATTCAAATAATTATTTATATACATACATTATTAACTCGCTACATAACGATATACGTATCTGAGGGTGACTGCCGCTTCCTCAACACCCCCGTTGTATCTATTTGTCTATATCTACCTGTACATATGCGCATATATATTTGAAAACATGTGTATTAGAAACCTAAAATATATATTTGGTATTCCCTATACTCAATACATAATTTATCGGATATTTTTTTAACCATGTATATTATTAAATTAAATCTATTATTAAATCTATACCAGGGATGGAACACGGGCGCAGAATTCATACCACTATCAATATAAGAAATTTTTTTACTTCTTAAATCACCAATATTATAGGCAGAGAAATTTCTTAAACAGATTCCGGTATGAATTCTGCGCCCGTGTTCCATCCCTGCTATACACACCATTTTCTACAGAAACCTAAAGCGAGGCTTTGAGCAATTTTTAGTTTTTTTTTTTTTTTTCGGATAATTCATATAATGATAGTGACTATCAAAGCAGATAAAGCGTTCTAATTCTATAAAATATATTGGTTAAATTTCTCGTTTATTTTAATTTTAATGATAAATAAAACATAAATGAAATGTACAATCATAATAACATAGTTGTAATACATCAACAATAGTCTAATCTCGTTTAGACTAAAATGGAACAAGTAGTAACACCTGAATTAGTGTTTGTAAAAAATTAATGTCTAAAGTAATTATAAGATAGATATGTGACGTTTTCATGCAGGTTGGGGCCCCAACTTAATTTAGTTTTAACGATTTCCTATTGATAGACTCTTCTGTTACTTTAATATATACAGGGTGATTCTTCACAAACTCAGAAACTAATAGAAGATGTCAAATGAAGCATGAATCAGTATATTAACCCCATCTTAACTTAAACCGTTTTCAAGTTACTGCGAATAGAATGATTCTGCTAAAAATTTTATAATGTCCCTCGTTTTTGAAGTTTCTGAACATGCTATTCAAAATTTAAGTAGCTATTTAAAAAGAGAAGAAAAAATCCTACAAGACGACATCAACTGTGTATGTAGATTTAATGAAATTACGATCGCTGATGTAGTGACCAAAAAAAAAAAAAAAAAAAAAAAAGGAAAATCATATATTCGTAGTTAAAATATAATCTATAGTCGAATTATCGTAGTCAAAATATTTAATTGGCAACTCTGCAAAAACCGTTCTAGCTAAAATAAATAAAATTTATTAAAAATCGGCACATTCTAATAGTTTTCGAAAGTGCTTGCAATGAACCATATGTTCAGTGAAGGATAAATTTAGCTGTTTGTTTATTATACTTACGCCTTTAGCGGCCCCTTAATTTAATAAAACCTTTTTTTTTTTTTTTTTTTTTTTCCTTACTGGAAAATTGAGTAATTGTTTGTAGTGATTTTAAGCGATTTTAGACGAAAATTAATGAAGATTATTGCTGAGTTTTTTTATTTAAAAAAGTGGTATTCAATTAAGGAACCACTAAATTACTGTCTAAACTATTCGTTTTCATGTTTTCAAGAAGTGAGACGCCACCCATCAAGTTTTAAAACTCCTCTTACCAAATATTATTATTCCAGAATTGCCAAAATTTTAATTTATTCCGGAGCATTTTTAGCCCCGCCTTCATTTTTATACCACTTTTTCGTTAAGAATAATTTTTACTTTTTTTTTTTTTAATCGTAGTTATATATTGAAAAGCTGTGCCGAAATAAAAGCGGGGCTAAAAATACCCCGGAATAAATTATTTTAATTTATTCCGGGGTATTTTGGCCCCTATGTTATTCACTTTTGACAGAGTTGTCAACATTTTAATTTATTCCGATGCATTTTTAGCCCCACCTTTATTTCATTCCACTTTTTCTTTAAGAGTAATTTTTACTTATTTTATCGTAGTTATATATTGGAGAAAATTATTCTATAAATAAAGTGGCACGAAACAAGGGCGGGGCTAAAAATGTTCCAGAATAAATTAAAATGGTGGCATCTACAGGACTGCCAACCATCTCATTAATAAGCGTAGACTTGTTAACGCCCCTTGAAAATACGCCCCTTTTCCCACACCACTTTATATTTAGAGCAATTCTCTCCAAATAGCGTTACGATTAAATAAGAATGAAATTACTCTAAAAAATGACTGGTGTACAAAAAAAGGCGGTGACTAAAAGTACTACGCTTCATAATGAGATGGTTGGCAAGCATGCATCTATGCTTTTGATCATACTTATACGCTTTAATTTACAATTTATTTATTATATAGACAATAAGTGTATGTTTATCTGTATCATAATATTATGATATACATTTATTTTTATTAAAAGAAAAAAGTTAACGTAATTGAACATAGGAAGATTAGATTTATAAGAAAGAGTTATAAAAAAGCACCACAGAACTGTCGTTTATAAGTAATAAGATTTACAGGGGTAGTACTCTCCGCCCTTTTTTCAGGAAACTGTCAGGGATAAGAAAATTTTGCCTTATTTGACACCACTAATTTCATACAGAAGTATTCATAGTACTTTTATAGTAATGTGTCGTGATTTAATTAGATGGAGATTATTGTATAAAAATTCTGGTAGCATTAAAAGCAGAAATGTCCAGAACTGCCAACCTAATCCGGCAATTTGTTAGTACCGCCCCTTTTTCTACACCACTTAATTTTTAGAGTAATTCTCTTCAAATGTGTCTATGATGAATTAAGAAGAAAAATACTGTAAAAATTAAGTGGTGTAGAAAAAGGGGAGATACTAATAATTTGCCGGATTAGGTTGGCAGTTCTGCATGTCTAATCCCTGAGAGTGTCCTTAAAAAAGAAAAAAAAGGCGGAGAGTACGACTTCTGGATTTATATTTCAAAATCTGTAAAACATCCGTATAACGTGTTAATTTTACAAAGCAATGGAAACAAAAATGGTGTAAGCTTCCTTATGCATACGTACTTTAATCTTACGCAGTCTGTTTGTTCTTTTTTAATACTTATTGTTTGCATTGCTTTGTAAATTTAACAAATTTTATACGGGTGTTTACTCATTTTCCAGTTTAAACTCCTCCCATGTTTAATTACAATAATTTCTATATTAACACATTCGCTGCCACTGACGTGCTGGCGCGTCAGCATGGCGCTACCTCCCATGCCGGACGCTCTGGGCGTCAATCGAGTATGATAAGTAAACTGCTTTAGTTTTAGTTCGGATTTGGAGGTTGAACGATGAGGTTTTTGTGGCACGTTAGTGAAGCCTTATTTTTATATTTTCAGTGCGTGGTTTTTAAATTTTGTGTTTAAATTTTTTTTTGTGCAGCCAACGTTTTTAATCATTAAAACACTTTTTTTAAATTCGGCTTCTGAGGATGGATATATAAATTTTGGTGGCAGCGAATGTGTTAACCCGTTAGTAGTCGCTAGTGGGTCGATTTGCCGCCCATCCTTTAGTGTTGCCAGATTTTTTTATTCATTAGCCACCAAAAAATTTTAGAAGTAGCATTTGATATAGATAAAATGCGAGTAAAATCGAAGGAACGTCGATCACATCACTTCTTAAAATTATTGGTGACAGTTAAATAAAAAGTGCGCAGTCTGTAATAGGTGGCGCTGTCTATAGCGACTACTAACGGGTTAACTATTTTTTTTTTTTTTTCTGTATTAAAATAGAAATGAAATACAAATGAATGTATATCATAATATTATGGTACTGATAAAGATACAATTATTGTTTATGTAATAAGTAAACTTTAAATTAATGCATGTTTCAAAAGCAGATTTTTCACTTTTTAAAATCGTGAAAACGAATGGTGTATAACAAACAAACAACTTAATTTCTAGTGAGCCGATATGGTTCTTTGTAAGCTTATTCGAAAGCTATTACAACGGACCAGTTTGTAGAATATTTCATCTATTGTAGCTCGAACGGTTTTTTCGGTATTGCCGATTAAGTATTTTGGCGAGTATTTCATTTTGCATTCCCCCCCCCCTCCCACTGTTTTAGCGATTGTAATTCATCATTAAATTTAGATATTCACAATTGATGTTTTGTAGGATTGTTTCTGGTCTTTCTGAATAGTTGCTTGATTTTTTAATAGCATATTTAGAAACTTCAGAAATGCGGAATTCTGTAAAGTATTTAGCTTTTTCTTTCTATTAGCAGCAACTTGAAAATGGTTTGAAATAGGACAGGGTTGATGTACTACTTTGTGTTCCTCATGAACTCTTTTATTACATAAGTGCCAAGTCTCCGTTATTTTCAACGGAGACTTCATGCCAGAAAGTTTTATAATTGTTTTTAGTTTACTTAATTTTATTTATTCGTCGATAACACAATTGACCGATTTTTTTTTTCTTTTTTAAATACTAGTGATAAATCTGATTTAAAAATTAGAAGTGTTGACTGCTATGCTGTTAAGCTCCTGAGTTTGTCGGTGCAATAAGAAATCCCCCTTTATATATGTACATATTTATGGCAATTTTTTCCACAAGTAATATTTTACCGATTAACTAATGAGATAATACAAAAAATTTCAATATTTTATCATAAAAAAAAATCAAAGACACGCGTTTAAACGAAGGTTTATAAGAATTATTAGAAATTTAAATGCAAATATATATGTTTGCATTATCGTTTAAACCAGCATGTCTGTCTTATCCTATCTCTGGGAGTTTTCTGATGCAATGTTGAAAATTTGTAAGAAGTTGAAACCAGTGAAATTTTTAATAATTTTTCTAATATTCTATATATTTTTTCCACCCATCTTTGTAATTTATTCTATATGTCTAAGACAACTATTAAGGAATTTAAAGTTTAAGTCAATGTTATGTAAACACCCTGTATAAGTAATATAATTAAGTAACCTATATGACGAAATAGTATTTTAACCATGAAACTTGTTTCAGACGGGAGATAAAATTGATATATGAATAACAATTGTTTTATTTTCAAAATATCAGTTGTAAATATAGTTTCAAAATATCAGTTATTTTCAAAATAGTATTTTCTTATTACAAAATACTGCATATCACCTTGTGAACTGAATATGCGGATTTACTGCCTATTCGAATTTTGTTTTCCTCCGAAAGATCGCTTGTTCCCGCAACCACTCTGTAACTTGATATTTTTGAGCTGAAATTAAAGAAATAATTGTATTTAAAATGGAAGAAAAAAAAAAAAATATATATATATATATATATATAATATGAAGAAAAATACTTTAAAATTTGCATGTAACCAAATTCCTTTATACAATTAAATGCCTGCAATGAAATGCTTTTTACCATGTTTTTATTAACTTCGATTCTTGTTTGTTTGTTTCTTTATTTGTCAAATTCAAATCTTGCAATCGATTTTTAACTAACTTCCAGACTAGCTAGATATTTGAAACTTTCAGGACAGCTCAGAACACGGTGACAATACATTTTTTTAATACTTTTAGTCAACTGTTTCAGGTCCAGCTGCCTTTGGCAGCGTTTATATGATTCGACAGAAAATTTATTTAACTAACTTCCCGACTAGCTAGACATTTGAAATTTTCAGAATAGTTCAGAATACTTAAAAATACATTTTTTAAGTATTTTTAACCAACGACTTCGGGTTCCTGCTGCCTTCGACAGCGTTACCAGTACAAAGTTTGCAATCGATTTTTCACCAACTTCCCGACTAGCTAGACATTTGAAACTTTCAGGATAGCTCAGAACACGGTGACAATACATTTTTTTAATACTTTTAGTCAACTGTTTCAGGTCCCTACTGCATTCGGTAGCGTTTATATGATTCAACAGAAAATTTATTTAACTATCTTCCCGACTAGCTACACATTTGAAACTTTCAGAATAGTTCAGAATACGGTGAAAATGCATTTTAAAAATATTTTTAAGTAATCGCTTCGGGACCCTGCTGCCTTCGGCAGCGTTACCAGTAAAATGCTTGCAATAAATTTTTAACTAACTTCCCGGCTAGATAGCCATTTGAAACTTTTAAAATAGCTCAAAACACGATAGCAATAAATTTTTTTAATACTTTTGTTCAATTGCTGCGGATTCCCTCTATCTTCGGCAGCGTTTATATGATTTAACAGAAAATTTAAAAACATGGTATATAAAAAGATCTTTTTTCTTGTAACTATTTATAGCTAAATTGCATTATTTATAGGGTGTTATAGCAAATTATACATAAATACTATAAAATCTTCAATTAAGAGAAAAAATTGTTTCATATGAAACATTGTCCTAGCTTGTATTAGATATATTATGCAGGCAAATCAAAGATGCTTAAACAGACAACATTTAAGTTTCTCCTTTTAATATTATCGATTGGAAAATGCCCGCAGGCAGGGTCAGTGTGTTGCAGTCGGAGAAGTCGTACTGAAGGCAGCAGAAATCTAAATTAAAGTTTTTTTTTTTTTTTTGAGATTTTTTATTAGCATGTGATACGGAATTGTAAAAATTCATTTAAATATAGTACCGAGCAAAGCCTGCTAGTTCAAATATAAAATAGTAAGTACATTGGAACAGCGTTGTTCAATATATATATATATATATATATATATATATATATATATATATATATCACATAGATGACGAAGTTTTTACTTTAATGTGAAAAAACATATTAATTTGTTCCAACTTATCTAAAAAATATCTGCTATCGACTTCATTTTGCTTTTTTAAATTAATTTTTTAAATGATATAAAACAGATTAAAGTTGCTATATATAATTAAGTATGTTAAGACAGTCCACTTATATTTATTTATATAATGAAATTCTTCTTCCCCCCTTCCACCACTTTTTTAAATATTTGTTTGCATCTATATCAATAAAAATGTAAGTTTGTTCAAAATCTTAAATCTTCGGAAGCTCTTCACCGATTGCTTTGAAATTTTGATAAAACGCTGCATTCAAATACGCATGCTATATATATATATATATATACACACACACACGTTTTTGTAAAATTACCCATTTCTTCACTTGACAGGTAGGCGGCAAAAACACTATTCAAAATCTTAAATCCCCGAAAAATCTTCACAAATAACTTTGAAAGTTTGACATAACGTTGCATTTGAATACGTGCGTGTTTTTATATACGTGGTTTTGCGAAATTACTCGTCCTCACCCTTTTCCCCACAATCCCTTGAAGCAAGCGGTAAAAACACATTTGCGAGCTTAACTTGGCTCCAAATTACTTCTCGGTGAATAGATTGCGCATTACAAAACTAGACTCGGGTATAAGAAAACCAATTTTGGCAATTTTCAATTTTAAGCGTGAAAAGGAACTTTTTTTTTTTTTTTTTTTTTTTTTTTTTTTGATAAGTCGGGGGGGGGGGGGATAATTTTGCAAAATTTGGGTTTTTGAGTAGAATTCTACCAAAAAAAGGCACACAGAGTTTGAAAACTGTTGGGCGTCTCTTAAAACATATATTACAAACTAATTTTAAGGACTTTTGTAATTTTCGAATTTCGGGGGCACTTTCGAGAGAGCATATTCGAAAGCCCCATTTTTAAGTTAAATTTATACTGGAGAATCCATGGAAGCAGCAGTCACGAATTTTGGTGTGTGGGTTGTTATGTTCATCCAACTTCTACTGTAACGGGATTCTGCGGAATCCACCTCCCGTCCGCAACAAAAACGTTTCCAAGCCTAACTTTATTCCAAATTATCCCAGAAAAAGGATTTTTGCGTGTGGTTTGATTACGCGTACCTAACACACATTATAAAGATAATTTTCGAAATTTCCCCTTTCCCCCCTTTGGGGCGATGGACAAAAAATAATTTTTTAAGCGAAACTCTGATTCAAATTATCTGAGGAGAGCGGTATTTTGTTGTGTGGGGTCAGTGTTGCCAGATTGCGAAGTGGTGTAATTTTGAGAAGTTATGTTTGATATACATAATCGAAGATTAATCATCGATTATGTACATGAAGTATCACTTCTCAAAATTATTAGTGACTGTTGAATAAAAAAATCGCGCAATCTGGCAACACTGGTGTGGGTTATGTATGAATACCCAATACACACAATATGATATTATATGTATGAATACACAATACCCATTATAAACAGATTCCCCCTTTTCCCTCCTTTTGAGCGCGAGAAGGGAGAAAAAATGTTTCGAAGCGTAACTTTGCTCCAAATTATCTCAGAAAGGAGATTTTTGGTGTGTGTGTGGTTTGATTTTCGGGTCTCGGAAATGATTGCAATTATTTTTGTGTCTGTAAAAAAAAAGAAAAAAAAAAATGTGTAGATGGAGGAGATCGTACCTCGTACGCAGCGCGCGTATGTATGTCACCTCTGCAAGCAGTGGATACCGGGACCTGACTTTGTAAAGGCGACAAAGACGGTGCGGTGCCGAAAGCATTGTTGACCTAGTGTACAGTCGGGGGGGAAAAAACGCAACACTCAACGTAACTTCGTTGCTAATCAATGTAGAAAAATGTAGTAGGTATCATTCGACGGGGAATTGTGAGTAGTTTCAGAAAATGAACAGAAATTTTGAATTGGGGGTCGTCTACATATTAAAACGCGCACAAACTTTGATTTTTTCAGTGGTAATCCCCTATTTTTATTTTATATTTGAATTCCTGGGGTCGCGACAACGCGAAAAAGTATATTGGTTGTATATTTTACTCATTTTTTCACAGAGTTATAAGCGTTCAAAGTTTGAAGGTGCTAATGTTAAATTCATATTTCAAACTTTTATTAATATCTTCATAAAAAATAACTTGATCGATATAATTTTTTTTTTTACGAGATACAGTGAAGAAACCCAAACATAATCCATCATTACTTTTGATTCTGGAAAATATTTTTAATTTTGAAAAATATTAATAAATTCATATTCATAAAAATTATGAATTATGACCTATATTAATTTTTACATAAAATGAATCCTAATGCTGAAAAATATGGGTGTGCAAATTTGCAGCTCATTCCAGTTATTAGTTTTCGAGATATAAATAAATCTTTCTTTTGGAGTGGTTTAGGGGGCAGTCTCTTATATAGTTTTGCATGAGATAACGAATCAAATCTTAAAAAATAACAAAGAAAATTAAACAAAATACTTTTATTTTTTATTTACGGGTCAAATTATATAACAGCAGCGTCAAACGCAAAGAAATGAAACAAAAATGATGATTTTTAGACATTAGTGTTAGCATCAAGAATTCCTGTTTTCTAAAGAAGACAAGCCCCGCCTTCATCGTTCTTCAAAACAAAACAATACATTAAAGAAAAGTAAATGTGACACTGAGTATTCGTGTTAAACCCCATATTTTATGTTGACAAAAATATGCACAAGTGGTATTTACTTCATCGATTAATTGGTGATTAATTTTGAATCTTTTAAACAAACACTAGAAGAAAAAAATTAACTAAATAGGCGGGGTTTACTGTTTTAAATAGAAAAATGGGTTTAATGTGAAATTGTCAAATATAAAAAACGAATGGAATTGGAATGCAAGACAGACCTGTAAAATCGTTTCTTAACTACCGTCATAGTTAAAAAAGGCTTAATCATTTGCTTCATATATTGCTTTATTTTATTTTATTTATTTACTTATTTATTTATTTTGTAGGGGGACGATTATTATTTTAAGGACACTTTATTCTTTAAAATTTTATTAATACATTTTAACTTTATACATTTTTAAAAACATACTTTACCTTTTATAAATATATTTTAACACTTTTTGAGACTGTAGGATTTTATCTTTTTGGCAGTAAGACCCGCCTACGGGCGTTATACTCTCAAAATAAAATATTTCAGAACAAATTTTCTGTATTCACAATTATATTACAAATGGATATACATTATAATTATATTCTTTCTGATCAATACATTTCTATCCATAGTATATTTTATTGCAAAAATATGAACACTGGGTACACACTTAAGAAATATGTAACACACAAATTACGAAAGAAACGCCCACTAACAGAGTTACAGATTTTCAAATGGCGTCAATCTACGTAAGCGGTCGCGAAAGGGTTAATTAAGAAATTATATTTTCATAGAAATTATAAAACGAATCGTACAGTTCCACAGATTTCAACTGATCCAAAACTGGTAAGTGCGATTAAAATTGTTTAATATTTACTTCATGAACACTTACAATAATTTATCCGAAAAGATTTAGTTTATGCGTTGTTGTGTACACACACACACACACACATATATATATATATATATATTATTTCATTTCGTATATTATGTTACACCTACGAAAGAAAATTTAAGCCTTATTGGTGATCAGTACAGCCATAATAGACACTTTTACTTGAAAAATATTGCGCGTTTTTCATAGAGTACTGTATGGAGTAATCGCAAGTGTAATGTATTTAAATAGACGTAAAATTATCTAAAAAAGTACTGAAGTATATATAAATCTAAAAAATTGAATTCAGGATAATTAAGGAACTGAAAACGGGGCAACGTTTTATTAATATAAATATTTTTTTTTTTTTTTTCCTGAAAGATTTCCGGTGTGAAACATTAAAATTTTCTATATTTCTTATAGGATCTTAATTTTATTTTTCTACATTTATAGATAACCCCCTAACACATTTTTCATTATAACTCTATAAATACTAAAGATAAAGTATACAAACAATATACTTTTACGCACTGCCAGACTCTCAGAAATTCGAAAATGAAGTCAAAATTGGGTGTTGCTGTTGAAAAAAATCAAAGTTGGCGCTCATTTCAGTATGTTGATGACCCCTATTTCAAAATTTGACGGCATATTCAGAAAGTGCTTTGAATTTCCTGTTGAATGATGTGTATTAGATGTTTCTGCGTCAATTAATAACGAAATTACATCGGGTGTTGCGCTTTTTTTCCCCGACTGTACATTCGTCTGTGAATAAGTGTCTTTCAGCACGCGAGCTCGCGGAAGACGCTGCCGCATACAGTGGTATCAGCACTGTGCGGACGGGAAAGCTGCTGCTGAAAGTAGCGGGTTTTGACGAATTTCACTAAATTATTTTTATTTTTATTTTTATTTTATTATTATTATTATTATTATTATATTTATTTATTTATTTATTTTTTGAGATTTTTTATATAAAAATGCTATATGGAATTTTAAAAATTCAGTTAAATGTAGTGACTAGCGAAGCGAGCAAAGACTGCTAGAGCCGCAGCAACGCTTGACCAGGTCAACTAGTTGATATAAAATTCTTCTTTTTTTTTTTTTTTTATTAATTACGATAAGAATTTTATTAACTTGCTTAATTTCGTTTAAACAGGCGAAATATTTTTCTAGGTATCATGTACATTTTCTGTTTGTAACCTTTATTTCGAATTTTAATTCCATTAAATAAAAAAAATAAAAAATTTCAAATAGTCCGAGTGTACACAGCGTTCTAAAATTTTTACATGAGCTTTATTATTTTATCACCACTATTAAATAGACACTTTTTAAATAATACAACAGAACTTTTAAAATAATACAACAGTACAGACACTTTTTAAATAATACAACATCATTCAAACCTTAAAAAAAATTCTTATTGTAAATAGCGGTATGAACTATATAATACAACGTGCGTAAAATTTAAGGAGCGCTGCGAGCGCTGTGTACTACACTTAAAACCCCGTAACTACATTCATACGAAACAAAATAAAGAAAGTAATCTAAGTGAAATAACGTAGGATTTGATACAATATATCGTTTACAGACGAAACAATGCATCCCAAAAGCATAATTTATTTTTTATGCTAGCAGACTTTGTCCGCTTCGCTGGTCACTATACTTAAACGAATTTTAAAAAAGAATTACTATATTTGTACCGCTTTACCAAAAAAAAAAAAAAAAAAAGAAAGAAAGAAAGAAAGAAAGAAAAAAGGGAAATACGCTAAAAATGCTCAATAACTCGCTACGGTTTCCCGCTGCCTTCCTCACCCGTAAGCTCTTGGATCCGTACCTCTATTGTCTACAACACCAGTGGACTTCAAATTGCGTGCTTATCGGATCAGAGTTTTGAAACAGACAGTACTGAAAACAACCAAAGTTGCACTCGCATTTAAATCGCAATTACATATGAATATAACTATACGTATTATACATATAGTATTTATTGTTACGTTATTTCCTATATTTTATTGGATGTATCCTGCCGACCATAAAATGACAGCAATTTCGCGTCAAATATAGTATTACAATATTCTATGACCACTACTTCAACGTTGTTTTAGACAACTACATTTTTGTGGTTATATATATTTTCCATTCTAAATATTTTATTTTAATTTATTTATTTAAATATTAATTTGAATGAATTAAAATTCGTGCCCGCCAGCGTGCAAGTGCAAGGATATCTCGGAGTTACGCATAGCAGCCATTTATTTTTATGTCAAATAAGTGTAGTGGTCGATATATAGAAAAATACATAAAAAGTAAATCGATTATCGTACAGCTCTCCCTCGGCGATTTTTGAATTTTAGTCTCCAATTTCGCGATGGAGTTTTTCGTATAATTCCTTGTATAAAAAGAAGGAAATTTCTCAGCACCTATTTTGCTAATATTTTTATTGGTAATACCTTTTCGTCATTTTATGAGAATCTTTCATATTCTTTTTATATTTTCAATGTACGGTTAGGTTTAAAATAGCGATTGTAGAAGTAAATTTTCTATTTTTAAAAGTGAATTTTCCTGTAAAATGATCTACTCAAACAAAAATATATATAATAAAAAATAAATAAATAAATAAATAAATAAATAAAAATTCACCTTCAAATGAATGAATTAAATAAATAAAAAATAAATAATCTAACAGCCGTTGCCAACATACGCAGACGATTGAAATGAAAAAATAAGTTTTAAAAAATGAAACTTAAATGTCAATGGATAAAATTGAAAAAAAAAAAAAATCAAATTTGAAATTTGAAAAAATCTTGATGAAGTGCACACCTGCAAGATTCCAGCTACCCATATGTAAAGTTTTGTAGCTTTGGGATAAATAGTCTGAGCACCAGATCGCAGACAGCAGTGTTGCCAGATTTGGGGACTTTTTTATTCAACCCCCGCCGCTAAATTTTAATTGTAACGGTTGCCTAAGCACTTCGAAAGATAAACGTCTAATATGTATAGCAAATATCACTTCTCAAAATTATTGGTGTGAGTTGAATAAAAAAGTCCCCAAATCTGGCAACACTGGCAGACAGCTACACAGGCAGATAGATATATACACACACAGATACTTCTAATTATTTATATAAATGAGGTGATTGGAAATTCAAAACAAATAAAATACCGTACAGATAAAAGATAAATTAATGGGTTTTCTTTTTTCTTTTTTTGTTAAAGAAATTATGTTCGATTCTTAGTTCTTTTTCTATCGTTTCTGTTCGTTTTTCAAGTACAACTTTTATGTCTTGTGGAAAATTTAAAAATAAAAACTAATTAAATAAATAAAAACACTAGATCCTTCGCTTCTATTAAACGAGTTAATCACGTGTCTTGTTATATATATATATATATATATATATGAATGCAATGGTTTTGGTATCTCGGAAATAATACTAACGACCTTGATGTAAGTTGGGGTTAAGGTTTTCTGGAGTGAAAAATCGATTGGACATATCCTCGTCATTTGTAAAATTCCCATTCGCTGTTAACCCTTTATCTACCGGTTTTTAAACATGTCTGTAATTGGGTTTACTTTGGAAATGGATATAACGGTTTTCATCAAATTTTGTGGTTAAGGATTTTTTTGGAGTGAATAATCGATTGAAATTATCCTCACCTTTAGGAAAATTCACGTTCTCTGTTATCCCTTTGTCAAATTATCTGGCGAACATTTGTAATTCCTTTCAAAAATCAGGGGTATTTTAATAAGGTATATTAAGAGAGCAATCAAGAAAATGAAACAATATTTCGTACAATGTATATTACGAAAATATACACTGAGAAAAAAATATACAGCCTTCCTCTAGAATGAATAAGTGGCCATTTTCTAAATCCCTTAACTAGAAACATAGATTTCCGAGCTATGCGTATAAGACACGCCAATAAACTGAATAGACGAAATGATCGAGAATTTCTAGTTTACACAATTCTAGATGGTGAAACAGTATTTTGAATCTTTTGTATTGCGAGAAATTCTCGCTTGATTTTCTAGAATTAGGTAATAAACCAAGATTATAGTTGCGGAAACCCGCCTCTTGTAGTCTCCTTTATTTGCAGAGTTTTTTAAATAACTTTGCCCTCGATAATATAGGCAAACGCTCTAGAATTCTAATAGGGGCTTCTAGAACTCGCTTTCTAAGGGGACTAGAATTTATAAGGTTTACATGGAACTATTTTTTCTAGAGCCACAATTTAGATTCTAGATGTCAGTTACAGAATTTTTTCTCAGTGCAACAATTAGATGAATTATTAATATTCATTTAGTTTTCGGATTTCGAGTCGGATTCGTGGATAATGATATCGGGTTCGGGTAGAGCGCAGATCGTTAAAATTACCTATTGCAGGTTTGGGTCGATTTTTGGGTGGATGAAAAGTTTTTGTCGGGTACCGAACCGTACTAGACTCTAGTTGATGGTCGCAATTTTGAGCATTCCTTATAAATTTGCAAAATCATAATTCTGTCCTCAACAGCTCCTTGATGTTAAACTTAATGTCGATGCATTTTTCTCACAAAGTATGCGCTATGTAAAAATAGCGTAAGAGACTTTCCTTTATGATTTTTACATGTTAAAAAGAGATCTGAATGAAGTTTCTCAGATCAAAACTCACCAAGTTTCAATAATCATGTTCTTTTTTTTTTTTTTTTTAATGACAAAAATTGATTTTTTAGAATAGCACGTCAATTTATAAAACCGCTCAACGCATTTTCGTGAAATTGGGATATAAGGGTTTTAAAATCTACTAGTTAATACCCGTCAAAATTTGACGGATCATGTGCAATTTAAATCTTTTCACGGCATAAAGTTTAAAACACCCCTACTTTAATCAATTATCTTTTGGTTGGAGACGGAGAGGGGGATAAATTTCCTGAAATTTCAATGTACAAAATTTAAGAGTACTTCACATAATAAAAATAACATCCCAAGATATGCCTAATTTTACTCTAAATATGACCAAAAGAATGTTAGGAGTAATTAAAGGAAAAACAGAATTTATAAACTATCGAAAGAATCGAGAAAGAAAGCACACATCTATTATTTTTCATATATATATTTTTTATTTGATCACTAATTTTTATCATAAGCTTAATTTTTTATAAGCAGCATAAGACTCAGATCATGACTCGATTAATATTTACTTAGCAAAACAGTATTAGACGCACATCTTTTAAATAGGAATTATTGCTAGTGCTTCATTAATTTTGTTGCCGACTGTACATAGAATGAAAATAAAAGCTGTCGAGAATCGATGATATTTCCTTTGAATTACAATATGACAGTTTTAGCGCCATCTATAAGTTATGGATGTAAAATATTTTTTTTTTTTTTTTTTTTAATTGAGATTTATAAAAAGATACATTTTTAAAATCACATAAATTTATAAGGCAAAAGATTTCTTCACTGTAAGCGTAAATGTCTTAAATTCAGTGAAAAAAGTGTCTTAAATGGATGGTCATTTTTTAAGCGAAAAAAGAAAAATGTCTTACTTTTTAAGACACCTTTTTGCATCTGAAATTAAGACATTGGAAGTGTCTTAAAACTCAGCCATGGTTTAGGCTTAAAAACACCGCCATGTTAAGCTTAAAAACACTACCGTTTTTAACGCTTTTTAATAAATAAATAAATAAATATGGCGTGCGATAATGTTTTCCTGTTAAAAACAGATTTTAGAATTGTTTAGAGCATTAATATATAAATAAAAAAAAGTTCCATTATCCGGCGTTGAAATTCGAACTCACACTGTCCCAGGAAACCGAGCCTCGAGCCAAGCATTTACCAATCACGCCACCGTCGAATACAGAAATATGTGTTTTTATGATAAAATATACGGCAGTATTAGCAAAACAAATCGAAGTGTTATGTTTTATTCCTAATTTTTTGTCATAAAACTATTGATAGTATGGTATCTTAAACTTAATAAGTATTATTATCTTAAATTTCATATCTAGAGGTCTAGAATTTTTTAACGATGCGTAACAAGTATGTGAAGGTTGCATCCCTCGATGATAACGATTTCTTTCCTTAAAGTGATATTTAAATAAAAACAAACTATAATCATGAATACAGGAAAAATTATTTTTTTACATTTAGATGTAGGTAAATATGTGAAAGAAAAAAGTTTTTTAATGAATAATAATAAGAAAGAAAGAAAAAAGTTATGCACAAATTATTCATGATTGTTCACTTAATAATTCGCTTTCTTCTCTACATAATTACTTGCTACGTCCGTCTTCACACAATATAAGAAAGCTTTAAAGACAAAGATTTTTTTTTTTTTTTTTTTTTTTTTTTTTTTTTAACGAAATAAGCTTTGTGTCTGAATATGTGGTTTATGAATTATGATATGTTAAAGGTAATAGAATGCAAATATCATTCACATCCCTCTAGAGTATCATACCATAAAAATTTAATTTCATAAAGCTACCATAGTTTAAGTAGCTTAACTGCTTATTATATAAAACAATACTATATTTATTGAATGTGGAAAGAAGTAGGATAAGCATATTTTCTTAAAGTAGATTCCATATGAAAAATTTTCTGAGTAATGCAAGTGTCTGAAAATTCAAACGCGTTTGCTGTCTGAAAATTCACGTATTTATGTGTTTCAGACATTTTTGTGTCTAAATTAGTTTTTCAGACACATTTCTGTCTTAAATTAAGATATCTATAACGTCTAATCTATATTTTAAGACATTTACGTGTCTTAAAGGCCGTTTCAGTTATTTTTATGTCTTGCTTTAAGAACCTTTTATTTGCAGTGTTTTAAAATAAATTTTAATAATGTTTTGTGCTTCCGTTATATTCTATAATTATAATTTTACTTGCACTTGAAAATAGACTATGCTACTTAAAAATATATAAATGACACCTTTACTTCATTTTAGTTGAATAATTTATCTATTTATTTATTTTTATACATTATAATATTTTAGTCTATCAAAATAGTATATTTCAGCAAAAGTATACTGTTAAAAAATTTAAGAATGAATCTCATATTTTAGCAAGTTAATTTGCTCATTAAATTTCTAATAACAAATTACACTATGTAAATTTTTACTCGTACAAAATTTCAATACTTTAAGGTTATTCTTTTTAAATTATTTTTTCTATAATATAGTATGGAAATGAAACGTTATAGATTATAATAATAAGATTTAAATAATTAAAAATAAAAACCTCCTTTGATTTTAAATATCTATCACCATTTTTCTACCCAAAGTTTTCAACTGATAAAAGTTAACTTTTAGAGAACAATAAACTCTGAGCATTTGTTAATTTTAAAAGATTTTTCTCTTTTAAAAATGGAAGATAATAATAATAATAATAATAATTTTAGGAACATATATATTTTATATTTTAACAGATGACGCCACAACAAAAAATCTTGAAATACTACCCTAAGGAAATGTTCGGATTAAATGCATACAACGGTAACCGATAAGAATTCGCGAATTCCTTTGTTTTTAATATACTTCCTTGGAAAGTATAAATCAATGAATTAATCGCGTGAATTGTTTTTATCATTGAGCTTTAATTAGGTATATTTCGTATTGCATTGAACAAAGAGAAAGAAATATTCCTGTTCCAGATTGGTTCAATGACTGGTTCGATTTCTTAGCGCATACTCAGATATTGCGATTTTGGTCTTACAAAAACAGCTTTGTGCTTTAATATATAAGATGATGAAAATCTAACAAAAAAATTAAAATTTAAACCAGTAAATTAGAAAAAAGAATAATTCCGTTAAAAATTTCTTAAAATAGAAATTAGCTTGAAAAGTGTCATCTTTACTTTAAGAAATAAAAACCTATCACATTTTGGTTCAGTCTAACGTATATTTAATTCTATATAGGTGTTCAAATTTCGATTGATTTCAGATATTGAGTTTGAAATACTTTTTTAAACAACATCAACAAAAGCGATTGAAACTGCCCATAAATTATATACAGAATTAATATTACATGTTTTAGCGTCGATTTTATTGCTATAGACGTTTGCAAATGCATAAGTAAATTTAGATGAATTATTTTGTGATAAGCTTTCGTAATAAAAATCTAATTTCTTTAAAGTAGTGACAAATAAAAAATCATTAAACAATTTCACTTACGATCTTAAAAACGATAGATCTCGTTACTTTTGACTTAAAAAATTCTAGTATAAGTTGTTAAAAAACGATATTATTAGTTAGTGAAATGTACGATGTATAGAATAAATAAAATAATAATAATAATAAAACTGATATCCGCTAAAAGACTTCAAAAAAGCAGTACTGCCACACTCTTCCCGAAATGTGATACAAAAATGATCCGATATCATTCAAAGAATCCGTCCCTGTATATATGATTTAATGAATATATCAATAATGAAATCCATGAAGAATAGAGTGTCTCTATAATTCTTTTCCAATACAGCTACACTTCCTATACAACAAGCAGAAGACATTACTTTCAAGTTTATGAGCTAAACTTTAACTAAAAATTCGTTAGGGAAAAAAAAAAAAAAAAAAAAAAAGAAAAGGAAACCTCAGAAATTGAGAGGGCGCAATCTAGTTGTTTTGTACATTACAATGAAGTATGAAGTAATACAAAATTCAGAAAAAAATATATAAATAAATTTATTTTTAAAGAATGTGCCCTCAAAATTTCCGCTCTTTTTTTTTTTTTTTTAAATGAAATTTTAGTTAATGTTTAGGCTGTATACTTGAAAAGCAATGTCTGCTGTTTCTTATGCATTACTGGAAATGAATCATGAAAACACTTTATTCTTCATGGATTTTATTCTTCATATTCATTAAATTATATATAGAAGGAAATATTCTTCGAAGGATATCACATAATTTTCTTTATCTCATAAACAGAAAAGTGTAAAAACAGCCCAAACTCTGTTTCTTAGCAGCCTTTACTTAGTTGTCAAATTATTGTGACCACCTGACACTTTCAGATATTTTGTTAAATATCTCAAAAAGTACTAAACGAATCATATTGAAACTTCAGGAGTGCTCTGAACATGTTATACTTCATATATTTATGTAAAAGTTTTGCCACAAAAGAAGAAAGGGAACCAATAAAAAATTAAAGAAAAATGAAAACGTTTGGGATCACCCTATAAAAACTAATGCTTTAAATGCGTTCTGGATATATCGTGTGATTAAAAGGCTTCTTTTTACTACATGCTTTTTTTTTTTTTTTTTTTCTAAAGAAGCTACCATATATATTCATGGAGATAGAACACTTTCTTTAAAAAATTGCAACTATTTTAATTATACACTCAGGATATTAAGAGCAAAGCCATTTTCAGAAAATTTGGCATACTACATTAGACACAGCTTACTGCAATCAGCATTCAAAAATATTAAATATTTTATGAAGTATAAGAATTTTCACTAAGTAATTTTTAACTACGCATGCGCAAGCTTTGACGAAATTTCATCTACGTAATTTAATAGCCAAGAAGTATTGAACTATTTACGGGAAAACACCAAACAAGTATCGTGCAAATAAATAAATAAATAAAAAAGTATGGGATAAAATTAAATGTTTTTTAGTTCCTCTCGAAAAGAAAAAAGCTAAACTCATACTTGCCAGCCTAACCTGGAAGATTGTTAGTTCTCGCCCCTTTTTGTACACCACTTAATTTTTAGAGTAATTCTCTTATATATAGTAATTCTCTTAAATATATTTACGATTAAATAAGAAGAAAAGTATTCTAAAAAAAGACCGGTGTGAAAAAATAGGTGGAAAGTGGCGGGACTAACAACCTTCCGGGTTCGGTTGGCAATATGTAAGTTTAAGGAGTTTTAGTCAGATTTTTATTTTGATTCAGACAATGGTAATACAGTGTTCATTGATTGCAAATAAGTATTGATAAAACGTCCTTATCATTTTCTTTATTTTTGAAAAAAAAAAAAAAAACTGAAATTAATTTTATTCTATTGTACGCTCATAAAAATATTCATATTTCATAAAAATATTGAAATTTTTTGCATTCTGATTGCAGTATGCTGTGTCTGTCTACTGTAGAATATCAAGTTTCCTAAAAATGGCTTTGCACTGGGTTTAATACCTTACGTGTTACTTTTTTTTTTTTTTTTTTTTTTTTTTTTTTTTAGAAGAAGAAGCCTTATAATCACATGCTACGGCTAGTATGCATTTCAAGCATTAATTTTACAGGGTGATCTCAAACATTTTCTTTCTTTCTTTTTTTTTTTCTTTATTATTATTATTATTATTTTTACTGTTTCCCCTTTTGATTTCGTGGCAAAATTTTCACTGAAATATATTAGGAAAATCATGTTCAGTATACTCCTGAAGTTTGAAGATTATTCGTCGAGTACTTTTAGAGATATTTGACAAAATGTCTGAAAGTGTCAGGTGGTCATGATAATTTAACCACTCAGTATATTTCGGTAAAATTCATTATTAGTCGTTAAAAGCAGAAGCCTTCAACTAGTTTATACTCAAATTAACTTAAATTTAATCACTGTTTAACTTCTTCAAGGACTATATTTTTGTAGTGAGGAAAAAAGGATTTTTTTCTTTTTTTTTTTTAATTACGATGAATTCATTTTATATATTGATAGGAATTCAGAAAGAAAAAAAATGGGTAAAACAATCGAAAAGCACAGAAAATCACACCATCCACATATGTGGGCGCCAATCGATAATAGTAATTTATAAGTGAAATGATTTCGTACATTACGGGAATGCTGGTTCTTCTCATTTTTTACAATCTTAACGAGTTCGTCTTATACAACTTTTCTTGTGACATTTTGCAGGATATACTTTTTTTTTTTTTTTTTTTTTTTTTAAAGAATAATGATTTTTATTGTCTTGTGTGGTTTAAAAGTCAACCTTTGTCCAGCTTTTGGATCTTTTAGGTTTTCATCGTAGCCAAATCCTTTGTATTTTTCTCCTTAAAAGGTTCTGGAGTGAATAATTTAAAATAAATTTCTTTTTATTAATGATTATATATATATATATATATATATATATACAGGGTGAGTTTGACATAATCTGCCAAACGAAAGGAGGTGATAGAACAGCCCATGGGGAGCATAAAACACCATAGAAACCCTGACCTTTCTCTAACCGTTTCCGGGTTATGGTAGATAGAAGAAAAATCTGTTGTTTTTTTTTGTTTTTTTTTTTCCATTCCCTCTGAAAAAACCCAAATTTGTGAGCTTTCTGAAACCCTTACACGCAAAATAAGCACATATTAAAAAAAAAAAAAAAAAAAAAAAGACAGAAAATATCCTATCGGGTGACACCATTTACTTCAGGATACCTTAATTTGACGGCGAGCTACAATGACTAAAACATTCGCGAAGTTTAAAATCGAGTTGTCACCAAATTTTCTAACCAGCAATTCTGCAAATACCGTTCAAGCTACAATCGGTCAAATTTACCAAAAAACTTCTCCACTCCACAAGATTTAGAATGAGCCTACAATAAACCATATCGGTGTTCTAGTTCAGGGAGAAATTTAGCCTTTTGTTTGAAATACATCGCTGAAAACGGCGTTCGTCGATCTTCGGCAAACGAAAACGATTATCAGTAAATGGAACGTATGCAAATTCGTGACTATCTGCATATGGACTCTTAGTGATATGCAGATGTATTCCAACCATCCTTCGCGCGCATCACACTCGTGGGTACAAAAGGCGAGTCAATCTGTAACAGCTATTAGCTCGTCAGCTTCTTTTACATTTTATGCTGCTTATTGCTTTAGCATTTTCTGGACTTTGCCTGAACTCGGCCGATTCTTTTCACGCTGCTCTCACGTCTACTTGCTCTCTCTTAGTTCATACTTAGTATGTTTTCCTACATTGGTACGAATTAACCAATTCGGTTCTTATTACGTAGCACTTTTTTTCTTCTGCATTTGTGAATTAATATTGAAATTTATCTCTTTTTCTTTAACCTTCCGAATTTTATTTTCAATTGAAGTCATCACAGGGATCAATTTGTCATATTTTCCAACCTGTAAACAGGTATGCCTAGTTTTACAAATGAAGAGTACGCGGATATGCATTTTGTGTATGGATTTTGCGATGGTAACTCTCGGAGAGCCGAAGAATAGTACCGTCTACGTTATCCACATCGTCGTGCGCTGAACCGTGCTGTATTTGCCGCAATTCAACGAAGGCTTAGGGAGAGTGGATCGTTCGGTAGGGTGTAAGAAAGGGGTCATGGTCGCCGCCCCGCCACCGCTGAGAAGTCCGTACTCGACCGAGTGGAGGAAAATCCAAATATGAGTTCACGCATACTTGCGAGAGAAAGTGGAATCTCCCAAGGTAAAGTGATGAATGTTTTGCGCAAAAACCAGTATCATCCATACCACTTCACACCGGTACAAGAATTACGCCGCTCAGATTTCCAAAAGCGGGTAACATTCTGCCGCTGGCTTTTAGAGCGAGATATTGAGGAACACCATTTCCTTAGAACGATACTATGGACAGATGAGTCACTTTTCACTCGGGATGGAATGTTAAATTTACATAACTGGCATCATTACGCTCAACAAAATCCATTTGTAACACGAAACTCATCGTTCCAGACGCGATTCAGCTCAAATGTTTGGCTTGTAGTGGTTGGCGATCGCTTGATAGGTCCACATGTGTTCCAAGGTCATCTGAAAAGCAATACATATTTGGAGTTTCTGGAACATCATCTTTCAGGATTACTTGATGTCATTCCTGTACCCCAACGAGCGGAAATCATTTTGCAATACGATGGGCTCCCTGCACATTCTTCCAATACCGTTCGGGACTTCTTGATTCAGCTGTATCCGCGATGGATTGGTCGTAATGGACCAATTCCTTGGCCACCTAGATCGCCAGTTCTCACTCCATTGGACTTCTATGTTTGGGGTTTCCTGAAGCAAGAAGTTTTCCGCACAGAAGTTGCTAGTTTGCAAGATTTAAGCAGCCGGCTCGATGATGCAATAATAAAACTGAGGGATGAGCTTTCGCTAAGAGCTACTGTGGTTTCCGTTCGTTAGCGGGCAAGGGCATGTAACAGGTGTGAGGTAGACCAATTTCAATAGTGGCACTAAATATAACACATCCTTTCGAATGCATATGTGCTTTAATAATAAGCGTAAGATACGTCTTTTTTTTTTTTTTTTTTTTTTGCATATTCCTTTGTGAAAGACGTAAGATGCGTCATTTTTTTTTTCATATTCTTTTATGAAAGACGTGAGAAATGTCATACTTCTTTTTTTTTTCCATTCCATTGTGTTTGTAAACTTAATACAACTGCTACTTTTCTTGTTTGTCTTTAAAACTTTCTTTTTTGCATCTGAAAAAACAGCTGGCTGAAGGAGGACATGAAATCAGGAACAATCACGGCACCCCGTGAGTCTCCTTCTCGACGAACGCCGAGTTCACTGATGAATGTATTTCAAACAAAAGGCTAAATTTCTCCTGAACTAGAACACCGATATGGTTTATTGCGGGCTTATTCTAAAGCTTGTGGAATAGAGAAGTTTTTGGTAAATTTGACCGATTGCAGCTTGAACGGTGCTTGCAGAATTGCCGGTTAAAGAATTTGGTGATAACTCGATTTTAAACTTCGCCAATGTTTTATCGCTTGTAGCTCGCCGTCAAATTAAGGTATCCTGAAGTAAATGGTGTCACCCGATAGGGTTTTTTCTGCTCTTTCCGAATATGTGCTTATTTTGCGTGTAAGGGTTTCAGAAAGCTCACAAATTTGGGTTTTTCAGACGGGATAAAAAAAACAGATTTTTCTTCTATCTACCATAACTCGGAAACGGTTAGAGATAGGACAGGGTTTCTATGGTGTTTTATGCTTTCCATGGGCTGTTCTATCACCTCCTTTCGTTTGGCAGATTATGTCAAACTCACCCTGTATATATAAACCTCAATGTAATATAACACATATGTGGCCAAAGACGGATGGTGTGTAATCATGGTTGTTTACCTTTTAGAAAATATTTCATATTTTAAAAGAAATGTTATTAAATAAACATCTTGAAAGTTTTTTTTTTTTTTTTTCAATTTGACCATAATTTCTTACTAATAAAAAATGTAACTGTTTAAAATTAGCTTTTGCCTAAGGACTTCTTTTTTCTTAATAGATAAATATCAATACTGATAATACTATTATAAAAATATTAATCAATATATTTGTATTGCATTTCTGAACATATAAATGTTTATGCAATTGAATGTCATACATGGTATGAAAAATAATATAATACCTTTTACTGAAACGTCATCTAAAAAAATCAGTGGCTCAATTATATAATTCATTGCTAATCGTACGCTGTCATAATTTTATTGGAAAACTTAATATTTATAGAAGAAAGAAGATAATGCCTATAATTTGTAAATGAGAAACATGAAATAAAAGCGACGTTAAAAGAAGTGTAATGTGTTGTGATTTTGCACAAGTATCTAGAGTATAAATTTTAGGCTTATTATTCTGATGTTCTTAGAAAAATGAACATAATAGCAAAAATAAAAAACGTTTCATGTACTAAAAGAGCAGACAAACGTTTATTTAATGAGCACTCTGCCGAAATGCACTTTTTAAGGTTAACTATAGTGAGATAAGGTTGTCATAGCTTAATCCTTTGCCAACACTTAATGAAATAAAAATTTTGTATTAAGTAATTGAAATACCAAACATTGTGTTCAGCAAAATAATTCCAGCTAATTAATGAAGCAGTTTTTATAACCTTGATCCGAGTACTTCATCTGTTAAATTATAAGTATTATTTTTTAAATGAATTTTAATTTAAAATAAAAAGTTATGTTTTGGTGAGAAATAAAACTTTTACTAAAGAAACAAATAAAGAAATTAATCTCTTTACGCCAAAATCTTATAATTACTTTATTAAATATAAAGTAATAAAGATGCAATTAAATTTATTTAAGAATAATTGAATAGAGAAATTACCCTCTTTGGAAACTTACAGACGAATACAGTGAGCAGCAGTCAAAACCCATTTTTTGTGAATAATTGTTCCTCCACATATATGATAAATTCCATTGTCTTGCTCAAAGTGCCTCTGCAGAGATACCTGGAAGAGAAAAATTATATAAGATACTACAAGTTCAAAACAAGTAATAACATTACTAATCATTTAAACATACTGTTCCGTTCTTGGGGTTCGTAAGTTGTCCGAAAATGAGTTGCGAAACTTATAAAAAATTCAGGAGGTTTATTTACATATAATTCCAGAAGGATACAGGTCTATAACTCAGTATCAGCTTCAATTCCACCAATAAACACAGCTTAATTAACAGCTGTCAACAGCAAATCCACAATACAAACTGCATAGCATTAACACATACAGCAATGCCACTGTATTACCAAAGAAGCTTAGACTCTTTCGATAGCAATGCAAGCATTTGCGACACTGACACACACACCGCCTTGGCGGAAAGCAGCTCCTTAAATACATCTGTGGTCAACCAATAGGATTTCAGCTTCCATATTTGGTGTATCGATAATAAGGTTTTTCTCACCAAGGTCGCTAGAAAAGTCGCCAAGGAGGGAAAAAAAGACACCAAATTTGGCGCCAAATCCACTACCTGCCTCATTGAAGCTTTTAATGCGTTTTTAAAGGGAAAATTAAGCTATTTTAACGCGATAAAGAGCTGGAAATGCAGAAGATTGACATTTTATCATCTAACTAAGCTTCTTTGAAGGAATTTATACAAAAATTAATACATTTTTTTACAATTTCGGAACACTGCCCCCTCCCAAGGACTGCACGTCCCGGCCAGTGCAACCCTTGGTCAGGAAGCTAAACAAACTAAACAATCCAAAATACAGAAACCAAGTTGCACATAACAATAAAATAAAAATACAGATTGCAAAATCAAGTGAGAAATATTTACAAAATTTACAAATATGTACAAATATTTATATACAAGTATTTACATTACACATGCACAAATTTTACAAATACTTACATTTTAAATTTGAATATTACCGTTACGTGTGGTACTTGGCTAGCCGATCATAGTGAACCACCTTCGGTTTTCATGAAGGTGTTTTAGTAACCCAAGCAGCATGGGAACGTTCTGTGAACGTCTAATAACGGTTACAGTCGTTCAAACACCATGTTTCGTGTCAAGAGAACGTTCGATTAGACGTTCAAAAATAGTATTACTTAGAACGTTCTGAAAAGGTTTGCTTTGTACCATCTATAAAACGTACAATTCTAGTTCTATGAAAAACGTTCAAGTGTATCACCGTCGTAACACGTTCTGTCACAGTGTGATTATAACAAATATGCCAAAATGCCTTTTTTTTTTCAGTTTTGTTTCCTTATTTTCAGTTTCAGATTTTGTTGACATGCCAGTATAGAATAATCATTGAAATGTAACAGAGATGAGGTGGGAAAAAATTACAAAATTTTAAACTTTAATTATATGTTATAATCTTTATAATCATTTATAATTTTATTTAAGCTTTATATTGTTGAATTCTGTCAAACACATTACTCTAGATTACTTTTGCAGATATTCGTTATTTTGCTTCTTAAATTTTTAATAAATTAAGTTACGAAAAAGTGATTTATTTTATTTATTTATTTATTTATTTAATTTGTATATAATTAGAAAAATGTGTTGGATAATTGGGAATTTTTAATCTTCGGTTTTCCATAGGTTTATACACTCTTGAGATGTCCCGAACACAATTCGACCATTCTTTGAAAATGCCAGTCTGTCTATCTTTTTTTTGTGTGTGTTATCAAAGTTTTGTGGACTCTGTATCTCACAAACCAATGGACGGAATTTAACCAAAATTTACGTTTAGTTGGACTTTAAACTAATTTGCTAAATGTCAGAAATATTTAATTAGGTATTGACCTAAATATCAGCTTCGGTGCTCATTAGACTTTCGAATGTATGACCAGATAGGGGTCGCCTCTATGCTATAAATCCCCCCTTTTATGGGGAGATTATATCTCAGCTTCTACAGTGCACAAATACACCAACTTAATATGTAAAACTACGCTGATTTAATTCGGGTGCGTATATTGACCAACTGGTGGCGCTGCTCTCCTGCAATTTAATCCCGTTAACGTAATGGCAATAATTCAGTTTTTGTAATATAAATAATTATAAATACACTACACTTAGTATGTGAAATTAATATCATATAAGACTTTGCAGAATCAATTTGCGTACTTATCTGACAACTGGAGGCACTGATATGCTGCAATTTAATTTCATTCAAGGAAACGCAATAGCTCATGTTCTGTGATTTATAAATGCTCTAAAATTGGTACGTGAAATAGATATTACGTAAATTTTACTGATTGACTTTGGGTACATATCAAATGACAGGTGACACTGCTACGTTTCGTTTCAGCTTACGGGAAGGCTATACCTCATCTTCTATAATACAAATATTTATCGAACCTTGTATGTGTGATATATATATATAATGACAAAATGTGTTGCAACAATTTCGGTATATATCCACCGACGGATGGTGATGCTATTACTTTCTGCGATTTTCCAGATATCTGTATTTTAGCATCTTTTGGTGAAAAATGTACAAAATTTTATATATAAAAATTTAATTATAAGAACCTGAGTTGATTAAATTTTTATGATTAAAAATAATAAATGTAAAAATTTTATGGATGCTGTATCTCACGAACTAATAAACGTAATTTATTCAAACTTGGTTTACTTGGACTGTGACCTAAACTGTTGGCGATTATATTTGTTAATAAATCGTTCAATAGGTGGCGCTGTCATATCATTATTTTCAGAATTTTTAATATGGCAGAATATGACAAATTTTCGTATAAATGTACATAAGTGAGCACTGTTTTTAACTTTTCCATGGAAAATTAAATATGTATATATATATATATATACATATAAATTTATATTAGTAATATTTAATTTAAAAAAAAGGTATGGGCGATTTGTACAGCTCATTGCTTTCGCTATTGTATTAAAATTTTCAATATTCTTGCTAGAAAGGTCGTCTATGCTTTTAAAACGAAAGGGTGAACCCTAAATCTGGGATAATTTAAAACAAAGTTATCGACTAATAACAGGAGGCTTGGCGTTGGAATATTAAAACCCGAATAAACTACTACGTCAGAAACGCCAAAGAAAAACATTTGAGTTGCATACAGCTGTTTCGGTAGCCTTAAGCGTACCGTCTTCAGGGCAAGCTTATTCTGGGGGGCCCCTTGCAGTGGCATAAGAGGTCTTTAGGTTACAAAATTTCGGCTTATGCCTGTTGTGGGGGGCTTTCAGAAGGGGGGCCCAGGGCAACTGCCCTGCATGCCCCGGCGTTAATCAGGCACTATGTCACTTTGCTAGAACACTAAAACTGGTATGAGCTCATATAAGAAAATTTATGAGTTTGAACCCCCCCTCCTTTTTTTTTTTTTTTTTTTTTGCTCCATTTTGAAGAAAATAATAGATATATAATAGAAAATAACAGAAAGTATTAAATAGATATAAATTGGAGTTTGTTTAGGATTTTCTTGATTTTTTTTTTTTTTTTTTTTTTTTTTTTGTAAATATACAGTAAATAACTTTTCATAATGTGTTTAGTTAAAGTGAATAACATGTTTCTTTTGTGCACTTACATGTATAAATATGCACTATAAGGTGATTTTTATAAAAATCTAAATAAATGCATTGCCAAATTTTTTTACACAGATGCACGCACATACAAAAAAATCTAAATCAATAGCCTTTTAAAAGTAATGATATCAGTACAAAAACCCTTCACGGGTTAAAAGTTTGTGACGCAGCTACTTTATGGCTAAAAGAATTTGAAATAGGGGTCTTAAAAATAATTATATCAAATTTTAAGTGACACTTTAAAATATAGTACATATATTTTCTCATTTCTTTTTTTCTTCTATTTATATTTACAATGTAAACGTAATATTTTTAACTTCAACATAGACAGATATATAAAATATACTCACTGATGCTTTTTCATTCGCATTTCAAATTCAAAATAAAAGGTTTTTAAAGGAATGATATCAAAATTCCAGTGACACTTCGATGTTACTTTAAAAGTTTTGGTTTTAGATTCCTTTAAAATTACTTTTGATGGTCTAACAAAGAAAATTTACACAATGAAACAGGGCTTTTAATTTTCAAATATACTGTCACATAATCACACTTTCACTGAGTTTGCATTATAAATTAAAATTATTTATTTGAATAAATTGATTTGTCTTTTGTGTCACGCTATCCAAAACTTAAGTAAAATTTATGTAAATGTCATTTTGTATCATAGTAGCCAACTAAGTAAGAATTTAAGCAAAGACATACTGCGATGCAAAGAAAACGTTTGTACAAATTTTACTTGCAGTTTTGGATAGCGTGACGCAAAGACAAATCAATTTATTGAAATAAATAATTTTAATTTATAATGCAAACTCAGTGAAAGTGTGATTATGTGACAGTATATTTGAAAATTATAGGTTGATTCAAAATAAGTGTGACCAATTTTAATAGCACGTAACTATTTATGGTAAACTTTAATCGCTTTACCGCCGGTTTTATTTTAAAAGTGAGACGTTTAAATTACCAGTCTAGCTATTTTTATTAGTGGGAGTAAATTATGGATTCGAAATTAGATCCTCAAACCCGAAACGAAATTTTAAAGCTTTTGAAGGATGTTTGCTCAAACTCTGTTATAAATAAAGCATTTAAAAATCAAAAAAGATATTTTTCTAATGAAATACTATCTAAACTTTGAAAAGAAATAAAATTTGGATGGCAATAAAAAGCTCCAGGGAAAAAATGTCGACGAAAGCAAGTGCTTGGTGAAAAAGAAAAAAAGTAGCAGAAAAGACTTATCGCTGTAGAAAATTCACTGCCTCAGAGAACTTTAGCAAAGAAACTACGGGTATCGCAATCGACAATTTGTCGTTAGATAAAGAAAATTGACTATAAAAAAGTGAATAAACCAGTCTGTCATAAAATATCTGCAAAGACCGTAAAAAAACTAAGAAAATGTTCTTGACCTCCGTATTTAATGTTACGCTAAGGAAGATACAAAAAATGGATAGCTTCAGATGAAGAACTGTTTTATCTGTCATCCACAACTGACAAAACGAAAATACAATATATTTCACCCGAAAAGCGTCGCAAAGACGCAACTGTTTTGCAAAAGGCAAGTTGGCCGTCAGGTTTTATGGTATGGATGGGAATGTCCTCCCAAGGATTAACAAAACCATTTTTTTTGTAGAACCAAAGGCTAAAATTCATGCTAAATACTATCAGAATAAAGTTTTGAAGCACATGATCAAAGAAAGTAAACCTCTTTAACCCCAAGGAAACTTTGCTTTTCACCAAGATTCTGTACCAAGTCATACTGCAAAATCAACTATAAAAGGGCTAAAAAATAAAAATAAAAAAATATATTTTTCCTCCTGAGAAATGGACACCATCATCTAACTGTGCTCTTTGCGATTATTTTTTATGGGGATACTTAAAAAAAAAACAATTAAGTAGACGTAAAGTAAGAACACTTCAATAGCTTCAAAAAGCAATCGAAGAGGAAGTTGGAAAAATGCCCCTAAAAATGGTCAAAAAAGCTCTTTTGGCTTGGCCTAAAGATTTACGTAAAATGTACTATGCTAAAGGAAACTACACTGAAAATTTCATGTAAATAACTTAATTCAATAAAAATTTCTGATGCTTTGAAATTGGTCACACTTATTTTGAATTAACCTGTAAAAGCACTGTTTCAATGTGTAAATATACTTTGTTAGACCATCAAAAGTAATTTTAAAGGAATCTAAAACCAAATCTTTTAAAGTAACATTGAAGTGTCACTGGAATTTTGATATCATTCTTTTTAAAGCCTATTTTGAATTTGAAATGCGAATGAAAAAGCATCAGTGAGTATATTTTATATATCTGTCTATGTTGAAGTTAAAAATATTACGTTTGCATTGTAAATATAAACAGAAGAAGAAAAGAAATGAGAAAATCTATGTATATTTTAACTAATAGTAAAGCGTCACTTAAAATTCGATATAATTATTTTTAAGACCCCTATTTCAAATTCTTATAGCCATAAAGTAGCTGCGTCACAAACTTTTAACCCGTGAAGGATTTTTGTACTGATACCATATTTCAATGCATGTATGTAAAACTTTATAGTACTAAGACAATTATTTATGAAAAAAAAAGATAAAATAAAAACTACACAAAAAGAAAAGAAAAGATAAATAAGATAAATAAAAAAAGGAAGGAAAAAAAGAAAAATGTTAAGTAAATAAAATAACAAGTGCAAAACTTTGACTAGACACTATAAAATTCAAGAACTCGAAGCAATTGCTTCTGGTCGAGAAAACACACAACCCTTCATCAACCGAACAAAGTAGGCACGAGTGCTGCAAAAAAAACTGCAACGTATCTCTTGTATTTGCAGCACTCGTGCCTACTATGTTCGTCTGACGAAGGGTCGTGTCTTCTTTCGACCCGGAACAATTGTTGCGAGTTCTTCCCTTTTATTATACATGGAATACATTTTTAGCACGTTCAGAGAACGTTCAAAAATTGTTTACATAACGTTGTGAGAACGTGTGTATAGAACGTTTTCAGAACGTTTCTACACTATTTTAGAACGTTTTCAGTACGTTTTCTAGAACGTTCTGAAAATGTGTATAACGTTTTGAAAACGTTCTAAAAACGTTTAGAACGTTCTGAGACCGTATACATAGAACGTTCTCAGAACGCTTGTATAACACCGATGGTGGTAGTTACACGTTCATTGAACGCTCTCTGAACCGTACTATTGTACGTTTTCAAGATGGACAGATACACGTCTATAACACGTTCAAAGTGAACGTTCTTAGAACGTGTTTGCAGACCAATTTTTGAACGTTCAGAGAACGTTTCGGTGCTGCTTGGGAATCCTTACAACTACATCATTCATTCTTTTTAAGATTGTGTAGGGTCTATCCCAGTTATACTGTAGCTTGGGAGAGAGTCCTCGGTGTCGAACAGGATTCCACAACCAAACTTTGTCTCCTTCCTGGAACTTAAGTTGTGTAGCCTTTAGATCGTACCTTGTCTTCATTTTCTCCGTTGCCATGTGAATCTGCTCCCGAGCAAATTTGTGTACGTCTTCAAATCGTGCCTGGAGGTCTTGGATGCACTTCTCGGGCGATGTAGGCGTATCTGGTAAATAACCAAACAGGAGATCACATGGGAGACGAAGTTCACGTCCAAACAACATCTGAGCTGGAGTATAGCCGGTGGTTTCATGGACAGCATTTCGATAAGCCAGCAGGGACAATGGCAACTTCAAGTTAGATATGGGCGTTATTTCACGTAACATAATAAGTAATATTATTATTGCATTGTAGCCTATTAGCACTGTAATATATTACAAAAAATATCCTATTAAAAAAATAATATTTTCAACTTTATCTCTGCACGCGAAATAGACAAATTTCTGGCGATAAAACTGATATAATACACCATTATACAAGTAAAAAGCTTGAATTATTTCTTTCATATAATTACTTTTTTATTTTATTTTATTTTATTTTATTTACAAAATACAAAAACAATATTATGAACGCCGGCTAAGACGCGCATCAGACTTTCTGCGCAGATGTTCGAATCGATTCGTTACTTCACGTCTGAAAAAAAATAGGTCTGAAATCTCAGTAAGGAATACAGACGATTTCATGCAATCTGTTACTCAGTGATATTCTGAATCAATAATATCTTTCCATTTCCAAGTTGATAAAATTATCGTTAAAAAAATAATAGAGCTACAGATGTATTATTTTTTTAACGATAATTTTGTAATGATAATATTTTCTAGAATGTATTACGGAATACTCCTTGTGAAATATATTAATCAAAATAATTTTAATAAGCAAGATAATTTTAACGTTTAGGACAAATAACATCGTGCTCATATTAATTTAGAAAGGATTTTATTTGGTGTTGATTATTTTTC
Organism: Salticus scenicus; assembly: GCA_963930645.1. NCBI lineage: Eukaryota > Metazoa > Arthropoda > Arachnida > Araneae > Salticidae > Salticus > Salticus scenicus. The sequence continues at coordinate 17,618,893 of OZ005651.1, read as the reverse complement.
ATTGGATAATAAAATCGTTTGAATAAAAAACTTTGATACCACGGTTTAACGAAGTAATGTTAATTTATGCAGCTAGCATGAGATAGGTAAGGGGTGATTATTAGATGTTGATTACTATTTCGTCATGAAGGTGAGGAATGGCATTACACTTGCTAGGACTGGATTCGCTTGCGTATTGGAAACAGATGTTTCAGAAGTGTGATAATTGAAAGGAAGGAGTGTTTGTTTATACAGTTGGCAAAAAAAGTATTAGAACAATGAGAAATTTCTAGTTTTCAAGTTAATAAAATCAAATAAATCGCATAATTAGTTTAAAAATTAAAACATTTTTTTAGAAAATTATAACTAAATAAAAATTAAATAAAAAAAAAATTACAAGATTTTAAAATAAAAATAACAAAATTTGCATCGCAAAAAATGTATTAGAACAGAAGCAGAAACTTGCAAATTACAGCGCTGGTGACGTTATTAAACTTTCAAGGTTACTTTCATCCGTATCAGTGTCAAGGGCGTTTGTCTCATTTACTGCTAATTTGTGGAAATTCAGTTTACGTGGACTTTTCCTGCCATGGCACCTAAAACAAAAGAGATTTCACTTGCAAAGAGAGGACAAATCGTTCACCTGCACCTTAGTGGCAAAACATTTCGAGAAATTTCCAGTAAGTTGAATGTTTCACTTTGCGCAATTCACAACATTCTGAAAAATAAAAAAGAAACTGGGGCTGTGGATAATAGGCCAAGATCAGGGACACAAAGCAAGCTGACTGTCAGAGAAAGACGACAAGTGGTTAAAGATGCCCTACAATCTCCAACCGGAAGTGCTAGGAAGTTGGCCGCAAATATTGAATCAATATCAGGAAAGGTTGTAATACCTCAAACAGTTAGAAATGTATAAAAGGAAGACGGCCAAGGAAAAAACCCTTTATTTCAGAAATTAACAGAAAAAAACGCCTAGAGTTTGCCAAAAATTATAAAAATAAATCTTTAGACTTCTGGAAAAATTTAATTTTCTCCGACGAGAGTAAATTTGAAATTTTGAAACCTAAACACGCGCTCACAGTTTGGAGAAGAAAGGGAATTGCTTTTCAGGTTCAAAATATACAGAAAACTATAAAGCATGGAGGAGGGAATGTCATGGTCTGGGGCTCTATGGCTTACAACAGAGTTGGAAATCTGCAGTTCATTGATGATAAAATGACAGTTTTGTCATATATTGATGTGTTACGGGATAACTTGAAAGATAGTGCAAATAAATTAGGGTTAGAGAAGACATTCATTTTTCAAGACCCCAAACATACTGCAAACAAAACCAAAGAATGGCTATTATATAATGTTCCCCGAAGAGTGGTAACCATAGACCTTATATATACTAGACCACGCTACCAATACGGCTGACCATTACAGCGAATGTCTTCAACATGAGGGTGTAATCTGATACCTCCATACTTTGTTCTGAGTCTCGGAAGTCACGTGATCTTGGTCTAGGGGTGATTCCTCTCTCTCTCTCTCTCTTTTTACCCGTATGCAAGCATAATCTCATACTTCGCTGACTGAAGTAAGAATTCAAACGCAATTTTTTCGCTTGCAAAATGATTTATCATAATTTTTTTTTCTATGTAATTAATCTATGAAAGTTTAGCTTTCCATCCATGTGTAAATCTAAATGCTAAAATAAAAAGTGCGTGCACAATAAAAATATTAAAAAACACAAAATTCGTTCCTACAGAAAAATAACATAGTGATCATTCTCCACTCTTCCTCTAGACCAACATCACGTAACAATTTTGCTGGGGAAGCTCGTTCATGATGCAGTCAAATAACGAGGGGAAATGCGTTGTCTAGTATATAAGGTCTATGGTGGTAACTCCCAGTCCCTAGGCCTTAATCCTATAGAACATTTGTGGCATCTATTGGATGAAAAAGTAAGAAAATGCCCAATAACAAGTAAAGCAAGTTTAAAGCAAGCTTTGCTAGATGCCTGGACCAGCATGTCATCAAACGTCACCAAAGATTTGGTGGAATCTATGCCAGTCTAAATGCAGTAATTTTAGCTAAAGGACTACATACCAAGTATTAGTATCCTGTTTAAATTTTTAGTTATTTTATTTTATGTATGATTCATCATTGAAGTCCGATGTTCTAATACTTTTTTTGCAATGCAAATTTTCTTTTAAATTTTTAAGTCCTATTGCTTCTAAATATTTGTTTCTTACTCCATGTAGTAATTATGTAAAAGTGTTACATAATATAAATCCTATGTGGCAAATGTTTCATTTTATTACCTTGAAAACTTTAAATTTCCTACTGTTCTAATACTTTTTTTGCCAACTGTTTTTTAATTGCTTATAGCAGGTAGAATTGAAAATGCGTAATGGAATACAGCATTTATTGTGGTTTTATTAAGAATAATTTGAGAAGAAATTTGAATAATTATTTATTTTTATAATTTAGCTTTTCTTCACTTTTTTTTTAATCTGATTTTTTTTTAGACTATTTTTTTTAGATTTAAAATGAGTAAAGGTGTTAAGAATAGTTAATTATGCTCTTATGTTAAAATTAAGTTTCTGAGAAAATACATCATTTTATGCAACTTTTGTAAGCAAAATCTATATTTTTTAACAAGTGCTTCTAATTTTAGAAAACATATTCAAAGTGACTGTTTGCTAAGTATAAGTGAAAAACACTAATTTTCTTGTCAATCTGGAAAGTTCAAGTTCTTCGGAAAATCAAAAGAAACAGTCACTCGGTAGTTTGAAATTTGGGATGCCTTAAAGATGTTTCTTAAAAATTTGCTATTATTATTTAATTGTTTTTTAATTACATATATGGCTTGTAATATGAGAATTCTTTTTTTTTTTTTTTTTTTTTCAGAAAACGGCTCTCGTGTACGTGTTTCTTGATATTATTTGAAATATTCTGTTTTCATGTTTAAAGGAATTGGTTTAATGAACCTTAAGCTTACTCGATTGGGACAAACGTTTGTGTAAAATTTTGACTCTACCACTATTTCATATCAGCGTTTTTTTTTTTTTTTTTTTTTTTTTTTTTTTTTTTTTTTTTAGGTGAAGAAATTCTAGTGTTAAATAAAGTGAAGATTACTATTCGAAAGCATTGGGACTTAAAAACATGAACCGCATCCACTGTGTAGGACACATGTATATTTTGTATATCATCCAGAAAGGATTAGAAAGACATTAGCCATATGTAAATTAAAAAGTAATAGGTTATAAAAATAATAGGTTGCAAAAACCTATTACCAAAGGAAGTATGGAACAAAGTAACCTATTACTGAAAAGTAACTATTTATCCCATCTCTACTTCAAGTCCCAATCTTGCTGGTTCCTTGACACTAGAAGAGTGAGGTTATTCAAGATGGTACGGTTAAACCTCTCAACCATGCCGTCCGACTGGCGGTGTAAGGGCGTTGTTGTCTGGGTTTTGTCTGTGCCGAGTAATTGACACAGTTCTTTGAAAACAGTAGATGTAAAGTTTGTACCTTGGTCGGTAGTCGGTATGAAGTTGTAGAGGTGTGTCGTATCTTGACACCCATTTCTGCACTAGGACCTCTGCGACTGTGCATGCCTCTTCACCGGAATGGGATACGCCACAGGCTACTTGGTGAAATAATCCATCCCGACGAGGATGTACTTATTTCCACTGAATGTCAGTGGCAAAGGACCCAATATGTCGAGTGCAATCTGTTCAAATGGTGTTGTCACGTTATATCGTTGTAGTCGTCCTCGGCTTAGTTTCCGCGGACCTTTACGTGCCGTACAAGTATCACAGCATTTGCACCATTTCTTCTCGTCCTCCCTTGCCTTGCACCAGTAGAAGTGTTCTCGAACTTTCTGTAAAGTCTTTGTCACTCCAAAATGGCCTCTGGCAGAGATAAAGTTGGTAACAAAAGTGTTCGAACACCAGCAAAAATTCCTATGTAAAAAAAGTACACTTCATACGGTTTTGTTAAATAAATTCTTGTCGAATCCTGTTCTTAGTCAGTGTAATAACAAGATTGGATAAGGATTTATTTAACAAAACAGTATTAAGTGTACTTTTTTTACATAGGAATTTTTACTGTGTTCGCACACTTTTGTTACCGACTGTACTACGCAGCTGCTCTAAAGCGCACGGAATCTTCGATCTTGGTAGCAAAATCTGCCATCTGAAGATCCGTCAATCGTCGATTCCCATTTTCGGTGCAATACGTCATTTCTCACATGCAGAGAGTCCAGTGTGCCCAATAACTCTTCGTAATAGGTCTAAATGCGGAGATGTCCTGCCAGGTAGGTCTGTTGCCGGTCGTCTCCTTCAGTTGTAATATTGGCTTTACGTCAGGATCTTCCAACTGGGCTTTTCTAATTTCCTCGTCACGCTATCCTCATTTTGACGATGTAACTTAGCGAGCAACTGGCTTTAAGTGCTGGTGTTTATCTTCGGCTCTAGACCAGTACTTGCGATCTTCAGAGGGAGGCTTCCGCAAGAAGGCATCTGGTTGGTTGGTTGGTTGGTGTCTTTTTATGACGCAAGGTCCCAAGAAGGACATACTGCGCCAAACAGAGATGTTAAAAAAAATATCCAAAGCTAAGCACATGGATGGGGGGACTACCCCCATCCACAAAGTCAAGAAATAAGATATTTTACAAAATTAATGCAGTTACATAGCAATTAAAACAAAACAACACAAGATAAAAAATAGAGTAAAATCAAATTTTACAATAAATACCCGAATGTTTTAAAAAAATTATCAGTTCTGAATGAGGATTGCTACCCAGAAGGCTTGTCAAGTTTGGTGAGGATGAGTTAAAAAACTGCCGATAAAGATGACGGAGACAAGGACAGTCAGTAAGGATATGGCGAATGGTAAGTTGACTAAAGTGACATTTGGGACAAGAAGGTTCACTTTCCCCTAGGAGTAAATGCCGGTGTGTAAATCGTGAATGCCCAATTCTAAGTCTAGTAATAATAACATTATGTTTTCTTGGAGTTAATGTAGGCCATATTTCAATGTTTGATTTAATCTCCTGTAATTTATTATTATTTTCACATTCCCACTCTCGTTGCCAGATATTTCTTAAAGAACTTCTTAGTGCAAGTTTTATATCTTCATATGGAATTGGACATTCAAGAGGAGTCAATCCCTGCTTTGCAGCTCTATCTGCAGCTTCATTACCTTTAATGCCAACGTGAGAAGGAACCCAGCAAAATAAAATTTTGTATCCCTTTCTAAGAAGTTCGTTATGAATTTTTAAAACTGAAGTAAAAGAGGTAGAGCAAGAGCTAGACCAAGACACTCTTTGAGTCAGTATAGATGATTAATTTTCTATGACTATGAGATGAAATGAGTTTGAGAGCAACATCAACAGCAATGAACTCTGCAGAAAAAAATGGAAAATGTACTAGGGAGGCGATAGCTAATAACAGTGTTATCCAGAACGACACCACAGCCAATAAGGCCACTTATTTTTGACCCATCTGTATAAATATCAATGTAGTCATTATATGTGTGGGCGATGAGATGCGAAAAGTGTCTGAAAAACGGTTGCATCAGTACTGGATTTGTCGAAACCAATAAACAGGTGTATGCAAGTGATAGTCTTGGAATTCCAGGGAGTCATATATGAAAAAGAGCGAGAGCGAACATGAATGTCACTGAGTGATGTACCAGAAAGAATGTTTTTTACTCTCAGTCCAAATGGTGGGATGCAAGAAGGACGATTCTGAAAAAGAGAATGATCTGTGCTGCCAATATGAGGTTGGAGTGGGTGGTGAGAATGAGAAAGTATGCGATAATACAACTCCAAGAAGAGCTTTTGTCTGATGTTAGTGAGGGAAGGTTCCACACAGTAAACTATAAACTGTTAATAGGAGAGGTACGGAAAGCCCGGAGCAAATTCTGAGAGCAGAATTGTGCACCGCGTCAAGTTTTTTCAGGTAAGAAACACAAGTAGAGCCATAAACTTGACATGCATAATCTAACTTGGAGCGTATAAGAGCACGGTAAATTTTCAGGAGAGATATACGATCAGCACCTCAGGAAGTGTTTGAAAGAACTTTTAAAATATTTAATGTTTTATCACATTTTGTCCGTAATTGTGAAATGTGTGGAATAAAAGTAAGCTTTTTCTCAAAAATAACACCCAAGAAACGAGCAGTGTGAACAACAAAAATAAGATTACCGTTCATATAAATCTCTGGGTCAGGATGAAGACCACGTTTACGACAAAAATGCCCACATTGTATTTTGTCATTCGAAAATGTAAATCCATTAATTTTTGTCCAATTTGAAATGCAGTTGATTGCAAGCTGTAGCTGACGTTCAATAAAGCGCATGTCATAACCCTTGCAAGAAATTTGCAGGTTGTCAACATACAAACTGCCCTGTACATTAGGTGGCAACTGTTTAAGAATATCATTTATTTTTAATGAGAAGAGTGTGACACTCAAGACACTGCCCTGAGGTACACCTTCTTCCTGAAAGTAAAAATTTTAATAAATAGATTCAATTCGGACACGGAAGCGTCTGACATTTAAAAAAAAATTGAATAAAAATAGGCAGATTTCCTCTAAAGTCCAGATTAAAAAGATCTCTTAAAACACCGTAACGCCAGGTTTTGTCATATGCTTTTTCAATGTCGAAAAAAATTGACACTAGATGACAATGTCTAACAATGGAATTGCGTATATTGGTTTCAAGCAGAAGAATATTGTCAATTGTCGAACGACTTTTTCGAAACCCACTGTGCCATGGAGAGATTAAATTATTCTTTTCCAGTATATATACAAGCCAGTTATTAATGATTTTTTCAAGAAGTTTGCACAAGCAGCTTGTCAGGGCAATTGGTCGGTAGTTTTTTGGATCAGATGCATCTTTACCAGGTTTAGGGAAAGGGATAACGACAGCATAGTGTCAAATAATAGGGAAAGTATGTTCTGACCAGATTCTATTATACAGTTTAAGCAGGTTTTTAAGGGAATATTTCGATAGATGTTTAATCATAGGGTATGTAATGCCATCAGGGACAGGAGCAGAGGTACGAGTACTTCTGAGAGTGTTAGTTAATTCATTTTCAGTAAAAGGCCTATTGTAATCTGCAGATGAGTTAGAACTGAAATTGATAATAGAGCGTTCAGCTTTATGTTTGTAAGACAGAAAAGGCTCGGAATAGGAATTTGAATTAAAGATGTCAGACTGAGTACTGCCAATAGCATCTGCAATATTTTTGGTGGAGGTAATAGTTTGACCATTGAGTTTAAGGAATGAGATACTATGATTATTTTGAAAATCCCATTGTTTTTCTGACACGCTGCCACAGTTGCTTGCAGCTAGTATTTGATGTGATACTGGATACATAGCTGATCCAAGAATCTTTTTGAGATTTTCTCCGGATTTTACGTGCATTCGCCCTAGCTCACTTATATGCTAAATAATTGGAAGTGGTAGGATATCTGCGAAATATTCCCCATGCTTTTTATTGAATTTTTTTGGCTATTTTGCAGTCTTCGTTCCACCACGGTCTTGACTGTTTAATAGGATGAGCAGCAAATTTAGGAATGAATATATTTGCAGAATTAATAATGACATTGTTAACCTCAGTGACTGCCCTACTAATGTCACCTTCAACCATGGCACTTGTAATAGTTGCATTTAAGGAAAAAGCGGCCCAATCAGCTTTGTCGTAAATAAAATGAGGATTATGAATAAAAGTCTGATTAAAATCATACAAAGTTAAGAACAATGGGAAATGGTCGCTACTGTGTAAGTCACTGCTAACAAAGAAATTAAGATATGGATAGAGAGTAGGACAACAGACGGCAAGGTGTATGGCATGGAATGTGGTGGAAGGTTCATGGAAATAAGTATTCTCACCGTTATTTAAACTACATAAAGAATTGTCAGTAATAAAATCTTCAATGACTTGTCTACGAGGATTGATGTCATGGCTCCCCCAAAGCGGGTTATGTCCATTAAAGTCTCCAAGAATAAGGAAAGGGGAAGGAAGCTGTAAGAGGAGATTATTGAGATCTTGTTTGAGTATAGAAATATTTGGTGGTAAATAGATGTTGCAGACAGTTAACAGCATAAGCGAATGCATTTGGACGGCGACAGCTTGGATGGATGCGTTCAATGTAATATTAAAGTGAGGAACATTATTGGCAATAAGAAGAGCTACACCACCTGCAGCTCTGTCACTCTGAGTGAAATCTTTCCGAAAACAACTATATCCTTGAATATTTACATTATTGTTAATTTTTAAGTGGGTTTCTTGAAGAGCAATGCAGATTGGTCGATGATCAAAGATTAAATCTTTGATTTCATCCTGTTTATTATTAAAAGAGTGGCAATTCCAACTGATGAAATTAGTCATTAAAGTTTTTCCTTTTTCTCTTAGATTAAAGTATCTATATCACTATGTTCAGATAGGGTAGACATTTTGTCTTCCTCGTCGGATGGGTGAAGAGAGATTGTGGTATAGTCAGTAGCAAATGCCGATGACATTTTCACTTTTGTTATACGTCAAAAATATTATTCTTGTAAAACTAAAATAAACAAATACTTTTGTGCAAACTTAACAAACTTTAATAATACTACGTTTTAACATTTTTTTTTATGCAGGTAAAACATACAACATGCATCACAGATACCTGTGAACCCTAGCATGCGTAACATTTACAAAAATTCCGGAGAACGACCGTTCTCTACACAGTCATAATACAAGTCTCCAGAAAATATTCTGAATTTTCAGTTCTTCCGAAAATCTTGATGATATGCAAAAAAGGAGGGAAACCATTTTCCCACACGACAACCACCAATCAGACAGTCTTTGGTCATGTGAAATATACAGTTTCACACCCAGTTCATCAGTTCATTGGTGTTTCATTGGCGCCAGAAAGGTGGGGTACCACCCTCACTTGGGGTGCGCAAGGCGGCAACATCAAAATCAACCGTGAAATCGCGGTAACTTTGAAACTAGGAGGATGAAAAGCCGCATGGTATGCCCGTTTCCTCGAGTCCGCAGACAGTCTGGCTCCTTGGACTTCACACAGGCAGTCGAGTACAAAGAACACAACCTTCACGATGTCACAAGATACAGTCCTCTTGATTTTTAGAAATATTTTTATTTGGTTTCACTACCTGAGATATGGAATTTGATGAAACCTTTTTCTTTTCCAGTGAACTAGTTTTTGAAGGTGAATTTTGATGTTTTAGAGAGATCATATTTTTTAGCGTTTGTGAATTTCTTTTGGGGAAGGATGGTTTTGAAAATGATTGTGATGGTTGGGAGATCTGACTATGTTTAGATTGCTGTTTTTGAGGATTAACTTTCACTATTTTATCAGAGGGAATACTATTGTTAATATCATCTGTTTGTATCGCTATGGTTTAATAAGTCGTCTTGTTACTGGCTGAAGCAGCGGCCGCAAAAGATTTACCAATTGTGGGTGTCCTTGATTCAACAGTTTTTCGGGCTTCAAAATAGGAGATGTTTTGTTTTGTTTTTATGGTTTTAATTTCCTTTTCACTTCTCCATTTCTCACAGGATTTAGAATAAGCAGGGTGGTCATTTTTGCAGTTAGTACAACAGACAGGGGCTTCACACTTTTAACTATCGTGACCCACTGCACTTCAGCGGGCACATGTGAGATTTCCACGGCATGATGTTTTTGAGTGCCCATAACGTTGATAGTTGAAGCATCGTAAAGGGTTAGGTATATATGGCCTTATTGGACATTCGACGTAACCTGCTTTAGTTCAACGTGGAAGAGTAGGAGAATCAATGGTTAGAATTATGTGTTTTGTGGGTATTGGTTTGTTATCACGGAAAATGGAAATACGGCGCACAGCTATTACTTTTTGACTTTTAAGATTGTCGAGGATTTCTGCTTCTGGTATGTACTGGAGGTCTGGCTCAGATATAACACCTCTACTGGTATTCAGAGTACGATGAGCACTAATTGTGACAGGGATATTTCCAAATAGTGTACATTTTTTTAAGTTTCTTGCTTGTGTACTATTTTCTAACTCTATCAAAAGTTCTCCTGATTTCAGTTTTTTAACTCCCTTTGGTTGGACTGGATCGATCTACAATGGACTGGATCGATTTCAGTATTAAAAACGGAGATGTTTTACTGAAGTCACCTTCATTTCTTTTGACAACGAAAAATCTCTCTTCATGCAAAGCAAAAACATTAGCTTCAGATAAGCTAGATGAAAATTCATCCATTCTCTCTCCCCAAGATTTAGAATTAGCTTGGTCCGAACCAGACGTATTAACTGAATTTCCCAAATTCGTAGCCATAATAAGAAAGATAAGAGAAAAGGGTGAGTGTTTCTTCCAACACACAAACACAAAGGGTTTTTAAGAATCCTCTCTGGGACACCCATAACCACTCACCATCTACCAGGTCGCCGACCCAGTTCAGGCACCACATGTGGCAGTCGTGTTAGTCCGGTGTTTCTCGCTCGAGTAGTCACCGTTGTCTCACCTTCACCAGTCTCCCAGTGTGACCCCAAGGCTAGACTGCCGTGTTACCCTCACCAAAATCATTGCCACACCTACACCGGACTTAACTTAGTTAGTGTATTAAATGTTAGACTATTTTTTTTTACTACAGTTTTATAATTTTTATATATATATATATATATATATTTTTTTTTACAGTTTTAAATTTTTTAAAGCAATAACGCGGAGACAAAGAGGTGAGTTTGAACAAGACAGAAAACATGTGAGTTAACAAGGTTAGTAATTCCATTTTTTTTTTTTTTTAACAAAACAAGAAGACACCAAAAACTTATTGGCATAGAAAAAATAAAAACAAAGGAACAACGAAAGACCAATGTCTCACTGGTAGCAAAAGAGGAACAATAAAATGTAACGTAAAAATAAATAAATAAATAATAAAATAAATAAAATAAATAAAATAAATAAAATAAAAATAAAATTAATAAATGAAAAATAAAATAAATAAAAGGAAGGAGAAAAAAAAAGATCACTCAGGCCCGGGGTTTGTGACACCCCCTGAATACCTAAAGGAGGTATTCCTCTTGGGGGAAAAGAAAAGATCACTCAGGCCCGGGGTACGTAACACCCCCCTGAATACCTAAAGAAGGTATCCCCCTAGGGAAGAAGGCATTTGGATTTTCCCGTAGAGCTCTTTCTTGATGGCGTACTTCAGAGATCTTCTTGATTATTTCTCTAGGTGCTCTTACTGGGCAAGCTTCGTTTGATGTGCCCGTCTCTTCCACAGCCCCAGCGTTTAGTTGTTGGAGTCTTCACTTCTTTCTTACTCTCAAGAATGCGTAGTCTCCTATTAAGATCTGCCATAATTTTCTTACTCTCTTAAAGATCATCTTGAAAGTCATTCACTTTGACTGCTGTTCTATTCTGGCGGTCTTTACGGGAGGCTTGTTGGGCTGCCTCGATCTTCAGGGCATATACTAAAGAGGATTCCACATCCTTGATGTTAGAGAGTCTGAGTGTTTTTTGAATTTCTGGATCTCCGATAGCATCGAGGAAATATTCTAGGGCCAAATCATTGCGTGTTTCAGGATGACAGTCCGAAAAAGCTAAATGTGATAGCTTCTGAACATTTGATGCCAGTTCTTGTAAGCTTTCCCCTGGTCTCTGATGACGAGACCTTAACTGGAGTCGACTATATTCTTTGGACCATTTTGCTCCAAAACGCAGCTCCAGTGCTCTGGTCAAAGCCTCGAAGTCATTTCGCTGTTTCTTCGAACTGGTCTCCAGGATATCTGCGGCGTCGCCCCGCACCGATGCTACCAGATGAACTGTCTTTGCAGTAGAGTCACTGCCATTAGCTTCGGTTACGATGGAAAACTGCGTCTTATATACCTGCCAGGAGGAACTGCCGTCGTAGGTGGATAGCTTAATAAACTCTTGATTCTGGGTTCTTCTAGTTCTCTTTTCGTCTCCCTCGGGCATGGATGTTAATTTTTCTTCCACTTTTCTCTCTATATCTTCTTCTATTCTCTGCAATTTACTTTCGATTTCTGAAAACCTTCCTTTCAACACTTGATCAAAACTTTCTCTAACTTTCTCCTCAAAATTCTCTTCTATCTTCATGAATTTCCCTTCAATTTCATCCATTCTATTTTCCAATGACTGTTAATTTACCCTCTATTACTTCTTTTACTTTCAAAAGCTCTCTCTCCATCTCGTCTTGATTAGATTTAATTTCTTCAGTCAACCCGGCTTTTGTACTGCTTTCATTTCTTCCATTTCTTTACCCAATTTGTCTTTCATCACTTTCATTTCTCGGTCAGTCTATCTCTCATCTCTTTTTGTCACGTTTCCATACTTTTTTTCAATCTCTCTTTGTCCTTCTTTCATTCTTTCGATCAATCCGGTTTCCATTATTTCCTGTGCTGTTTTTTGTTCTATTCTGCCCAGTTTCCTTTTTTTCTATCAATCCTGATCTTAAATCATTCATCTGGGCAGTTAGACCTTTTAGAAGTTTCTTCATTTCTTGCTCCATGGCTCTAGTTATCACCATTCACAGACAATCCCACTTCTCACACCAGAAATGTTGCGTACTTGGGGGTTCGTAAGTTGTCCGAGAATGAGAGGCGAAACTTTTAAAAAATTCAAGAGTTTTATTTACAGATAATTCCAGAAGGATACAGGTGTATAAACTGAGTATCAGTTTCAATTCCACCAATAAACACAGCTTAATTAACAGCTGTCCACAGCAAACCCACAATACAAACTGCACAGTATTAACACATACAGTAATGCCACTGTATTACCAAAGAGGCTCAGACTCTTTCGATAGCAATGCAAGCATTGGCGAAACTAACTGACACACACACGGCCTTGGCGGAAAGCAGCTCCTTAAAATTCCAAATACTCCTGTAGAAAAGTGTGGAAAATTCGAGAAAGTGGTCAACCAATAGGATTTCAGCTTCCATATTTGGTATATCGATAGCAAGGATTTTCTCACCAAGGTCGCCAAGGGGGAAAAGTCGCCAAATTTGGCGCCAAATCCACTACGTATTGAAGCTTTTAATGTGTTTTAAAGTGAAAATTAAGCTATTTTAACGCGAAAAAGAGCTGGGAATGCAAAAGATTGACATTTTATCATCTTACTAAGCCTCTTTGAAGGAATTTATACAAAAATAAATACAATTATTTACAATTTCGGAACAATGCATTTTTAAAACTGAGGAAAAACACTTTTTCCATTTTTTTTTTTTTTTTTTTGGAATACATTTGTATAATTTTATAACACATAACTTCTTATTATATTATTTGTCTTAATTTAAAAAAAGATGTTGATAAAGGTTAAAATTTAGCCTATAGTCTTAAATACTTTAGAATTTAGAAATGCATATCTGGCTCAAAAGTTTTTTATTTATTTACTTATTTGTTTATTTGAGGGGAAGGGGATAAAATACAAAATAAAAATAATAATAATAATAAAACCATGCTATCATAAACCATTAAATTATACATTAACTTATCGATACTCAGCAAACAATATATTTTCTAAAGCATTGTCTTAAACAACTTTTGCAGAGCAGCATGGTGATCATAATTTCTTAAACTGTAAATAATGTAATATAAATGGGCATTGAAACAGTAATTTTAATAATCTGGTTAGCTTAAAATAATTTAGATTCTTATTAACTAAATTAGAATAGTTGAAAAAAAAAAAAAAAAAAAAAAGAATTGTGGATCACTGCAAAATTTGTACACTATCTAACTATAAGTATTTGAACACTTCGAATTTAGACATTTTGTCAAATATCTGAAAAAGTTCTTTAGGAATCATCTTAAAACATTGATGGTGTAAAGAACATGTTACACCTCATATACTTTAGCAAAAATTGTGTCCTGAAGAGGAAAAAGGGACCAGTAAAAAATTAAACAAAAAAGAAAACGTTTTACCCTGTAAAAAATAATGCTTGAAACACATTCCGGCTGTAGCATGTGATTATGAAATTTTTTTTCATCATCTGTATAAATTTTTTTGAAGCTACCAGATATATTCATGGCGATATAACGGTCCTTTTAAAAAATATGCAAAAAAAATTTTCCGCTTTTTAAATTATAACACGTGGGGTATTACACCCAGTGCAAAGATATTTTTAGAAAATTTCGCATACTACATTAAACACAGTATACTGTGAATGAGTCAGAATGCAAAATGCCCAATATCTTACAAAATATGGGCATTTTTACTAAATAATTTTTAACTACGCATGCGCTATTTTTCAAAAAAAGATTCATTTGCGTAATTTAATAGCCAAAAGTATGGAACAACTTATATGAAAAACCCAAACAAATATTAGTTAAATTTAGGGATGGACCGGATATCAGGAAAATATCCGGTATCCGGCATATCCGACTGATTTTTCAATATCCAAAATATCATCGAATATCCGGATCAAAACCACCGGATATCCGGTTAATATGCCGTATATTCGGTTTTTTATTTTTTATTTTTTTCTTGTTTTCTTTTAATAAGATATGGTGAGAAATGCGAAAAACAACTTTTATCCCTCCGTTTGCGGGAAAATTTCAAAAAATAACTTCTTAAATCACGTCACTAAAGAAATAATCTCATAAAATTCCACATTTGTGTTTCCATTAGTTTGACTCGGCATTGCTGAGTAAGCAAGCGAGTCAGTCAGGCGATCTGCCTTTATAGATGTAGATTCCTGCAATTTATTTCTTTTAATTAAATGAAAATTTCAATTTTAAATGAACTTTTGTATTTAATAACAGACTTTAATTCTATATAAATGTATATATAATAATAAAACGGGATTTTGAAGGGAGCGGTAGCCCCCCCCCCCACACACACACACATTATTTGTGAATTAAATCTGTTCAGAAGCCTAATTTGAATTGTTTTAACATAGGTTTACATAACAGTACTCGTTTTTTACCCCTTAATTTCCAATTTGTATTTATAGTTTTAAATTCCAGGGTAAGAGAAAGTCGTGTGAGTGGCACACTAGATTATTTAAGTAAGTTTTGACAATTATATGCATAGCAAGGCAGACAAAGCACGTAGTTCAGACAACATTGCACAATATATTCTGTTAACCTAACTATTAAAAGCGACACATAAGCATAAGAATTGTTATTAAAAAAATAGTATGTTGTGGCTACCACAAGACTTTCTTCTATACTTTCCTACACAAATTCACTGAGGGCAAAAAATTTATTAAAGCTATTATTTATTAAAATTATCTAACATGATGAATGCAAATGAATTTCATCTTAAAGAAAACTATCACTAAATATACAAAGAAAGACCGTTTTACTGTCTATAAATAACATTTTTAAAAATGCGTTTTTATAATGGTTGTCTCACACGTCAAGTTTTGCACAGTTATATGCCACACAAGTTGAGATATATTTTTTCCGTTATTGAAGAAATTTCCAGTATAACAGCGCCATCAATTGCCCTATAAGCATCCAACTTGAATCAGCATAATGTCTCATAATGGCCTTCACTTATATCAAGTTTTATTTGATGATACGCAATAGAACTTGAGATATAGCATTTCCTTAAACTGCAGAAATCGCTGTGTAGCAGCAGCACCTGTTGATAAGTTGACATTAAAATTTTATAGGCGCTAATTTAGGTCAAAGTGCATCTACATGTAAATTTATATGCAATTGTGTACAGTAGTCTTTAGCTACAGCCTTCCCTTAAATTGCAGAAATCGCTATATAGCAGCACCACCTGATGGTCGATAAGCATCCAAATTGAATTAGTATAAAGTCTCATAATGGCCTTCTTACATATTAATTTTTTTTTTACTGTACGCAATAGAACCTGAGATATAGCCTTCCCCTTAAATTGCGGAAATCACTGTATAGCAGCGCCACCAGTTGCGCAATTGACACCAAAAGTTGGTAGGCACTAATTTAGATCGAGTTGCATCTACATATAAAATTATATGCATTTCTGTGCGGTAGTTCCTGAGATATAGCCTTCCGTTTAATAGCAGATATCGCTTTATAGCAGCGCCACCTGTTGGCCGATAAGCATTCAAATTGCACCAGCATAATATTTTATGATGGTCTTACATATTAGTTTTGTTTGCCTATACGAAATAGATCCTGTGATATAGCCTCCCCTTCAATTGCGGAAATCGTTGTATAGCAGCGCCACCTGTTGAGCAGTTGACACCAAATGTTGATTGGCACTAAATTAGGTCAAGTATTATCTGTATATAAATTTATATGTAATTTTGAGCAGTAGTTCCGGAGATACAGTTGCCACAAAATTTGTGTCTCTCACACACACAATGTCTCTCAGACATTTTCTAACTAGTATGTTGTGGCCACCACAAGACTTTCTTCTATATTTTCCTATACACATATTCAATCAGTAACAATATTAAAAAAAAAAATAAAAATACGATTTTTTTTCTAAGTTTTTTTTATTTATTTTTTTTTTTTTGTTAAAAGTAATACATATTCAATCAGTAACAATATTTAAAAAAAAAAAAAATTACGATTTTTTTTCTAATTTTTTTTTTTTGTTAAAGGTAAAAAAAATCGATAACTTTGTTTTAAATTATCACAGATTTATAGTTCAACCATTCGTTTTAAAGGTATTGACGAGATCTTTCGAATGATACCCACCTTCGAAATTTACCCCCCCCCCGGGGGGAAGCGATACCTCCCATGCACAAAATTTTTTTCCTAGTTAACTACTACTATTATCAATAATTCATATTAATTTTACAATCACAAGTTTAAAATAACTCGCATTATGTCCATTTATACGGAATTTTGTCCTATGCTGCCATGTTAAAAATTTGCATAAAATGCGATTACAGCGCCACCTGTTGAGCTATTGATCCCCAAATCTGATAGGCACCAGTTCATGTCAGGGTGCAACTAAATACCAAGTTTGGTTAAATTTCATTCATTGGTTCGTGAGATACAGTGTCCACAAAAAAAAAAATGATACAGACAGACAGACAGACACACAGACAGGCAGACATTTTCTAAATACTATCAATTCGTGTTCAGGACACCCCAAAACGTGTAGATCCGTCAAAAAACGGAGGTCGAAAATTTTCGCGAATCCAATACTTTCTCTATATTACAAATAGAAGAAAGTAAAAATGGTCAAATCGTATTCTATACCTCTCATAAAGTGTAAATCCGTCGAAAACTGAAGTCGAAAATTTTTATGAATCCAATGCTTTCTTCTATTGAATACAGAAGAACGTAATAAAATAAAACTATTATGGCTTATTATCCCAATGGCATTTACATTTTTACTTTCTTCTATATGTATATATAGAGAAAGTATTGGATTCGTGAAAATTTTCAAACTCCAGTTTCCAATCGAATTACACGTTTTTGAATGTCCTGAACACAATTTCTCTGTTTTTAGAAAATGTCTGTCTGTCAGTTTGTGTGCGCGTATCACAAATTTTGTGGACGCTGTAACTCACGAACGAATAAACGAAATTTAACCAAACTTGGTATTTAGTTGAACCCTGAAAATTGCTTAACAGGTGGCGCTGTGATCACATTTTTTCTAAATTTTTAACATGGCAGTATGGGACAAAACTTTGTGTAAATGTAGTCACCCCCCAAAATAACGCCAACCCCCCCCCCCCCCACACACACACCTAATTTCCCCGTAAATTATCGTAGAAACATGCGGCTGGTACCTATCGATCTGTAATAACATCTAGTTTTTAATGGTGTAGTTAGATTTTGCTTAAGGGGTTATCTACATATTAAAACAGGCATAAACTTCATTTTTTTCAATGACGGCCCCCTATTTTTGACCTCATATTCAGATTTCTGAGATCAAGGCAGTTCGGAAAACCTACCTATTTATATACTTTAAATCAATTCTAAACAGAGTTACACGTGAAAATGTGTTAGGGAACCGTCTATACATTTAGAAAAAATAAATCGTGATCTACCACCCAATATACATTATTTATTAAATTTCACACCGGAAAAAAAGTTCAGAAATGTTAGTTATAAAATAAAAAACTATTCTAATTCGCCGAACTTTCTGTGTTAGTTTATGAATTAAAAGATTTTTATTGGTTTCTATTTATTAAACATTGAATGGTTAAATATATCACTTCACACGAAGAAAATTAAATAGCTTGAATCATATGAACCCTACAATGTTGCATTACAAAAATCTAGATACCAAGCTAAAAGAATAATAGTAATAATGATAATAATATCAATAGCGGTTGAAAAAAGAAAATAAAAAGTGTTTAATATTTAAGAAAAAGAATTATCTACTTCTTGTTCGGTATATTTTTATTTTATACGGTAAGACCAGCATGAAAGTGTTACTATAAAGTTTTACATTTAATTTTAGGCGTACAAACCAACAATAGATAATATACAAGAATATAAATAACAAGATTTAAACTAAAATCTGAGAAAGGATATTTAACATTTTCGCGACTGTGACGTAGTTTCACGTCATTTGGAAATCTGTAACTCCTCCAGTTTGTGTTTCTTTCATAATTCGCGTTTTACGATATTTCTTAAGAATATTCCTTATATTCATATATATATATAAACAAAATAATATGAATACAAATTCTTTCACGAGAAAGAGTATAATTATTATGTATATTCATATGAAAATAAATATGGATATAGAAAAAACAGTTTCCTATTGCCTAGAACGAATATTCCCCGTTCTGCAGTCGTCTACTGTACTTGAATTCTTAATTTTAAATGTGTAAAATCTATATCTTTAAAAAGACTTTTACATTGTTTTAAATTGTTTTCCCATAAAAATGTGAATTTTACGCAGTGATTAGAATAATCGAAAATAAAAAATATTGCGCTTTGTTTCAATAATATATTTAATTAAAAAAAATCTTCCACTGTTTGATTTTGTATTAAAAAAACTTTAAAAAAAATTTAATATTATGTTACGTCATGCGATAAAATTTAAATAACACAAAGCTTGCAAACGTACAGTAAACAAATGCGAAAATGTCATAACAAAATCAAAACAGGAAATTCTTTTGAAAAAATCTTATAAAAATTATTAAATGTTAATTATAATAATTTTAAAAAAAGAAAAAAAAATGCGTATTCCTCTTTCAAAAGGTAATCCTAGCCTTACCGCGTTTCCTAAATTATGATATTTAACATGAGGTGTACGAACCCTACAATATTCAAGTAAAAATAAGAGGGACAACTGAGTTAAAATAGAATTTTAGCAGTAAGAAACTAGGAAAAGTTATGTAACACTTAAGAAGAAAGACTTGACATTTCAGGATCGGGTATATTCATAGCTGCCAATATTTTAATTTATTCCGGAGTACTTTTAGCCCCGCCTTTATTCCGCACCACTTTCTTTATAGAAAAAGTTTCTTAAATACATAATTTCGATAAAATAAGACAAAATACTTTTAAAAAATAAGTGGCACGAATTAGAGGCGGGACTAAAATCACTCCGGAATAAATTAAAATATTGGCAGCTGTGTATATTCCTTTTTGCAACGGAAGCCACGCCTCTACATAACTTTCTAAAACTTTACATTATAAAACAAAATTTTTTTACGTATTTGCAATTAAATCATTTAAATTTTGTCTTCAGCATTCGATGTATTAAATGCCATTGACATTTATGCGTACCAGTGTTATACATAGAGTCAAATGCGAATATGCGAACTAGTTTTTTAATATTGTTTTTGCAATATGGAGGCTGGGCTTCATTTTTTTTATAGAATTCTTTCACAATCTCTCGTCTGCATTGCGATAATTTTATAAAAATTAGCCAATTTGTATGACAAACGTCGAAATGTTGCTTAGAAAGCAATTAGAATAACAAAAATATAAATTAAAATTGTTTTTCGTCAAAATATATACAGATATTTACTCACAGAGGATACAAATTATAACAGGTGACGGCCCCTAACAGCAGTAAAAAATGAAATATCACTGTAACTCATAAAATAATGTTAGTAACGAGCTGCAAATTTGGAAACTCATGTTTTTGATGATGCCCGTTCTATTCATGCAAAAATTAACATAGGTCATAATTCATAATTTTTTTCAAATATGAAATTATTAATAATTTTCATAATTCAAAAAATGTTTTTTTTATCATAAATATGCATGTAATATGTATGGGTCACTTCATTTTATCGTATAAAAAAAAACAGAATTTGAATATCATAATTATTTTGGAAGATATGAATTAATGTTTGTCACATTCATTTAACATTAGCAGCACTCGACATAACTTCGTTGCTAATAGATGTAGAAAAATGTAATAGGTATCATTCGAGTAGTTTCATAAAATGAACTGAAATTTTGAATTGGGGGTCGTCGACATATTAAAACGCGCACCAACAATTTTTTTCAATGGTAATGTCCCATTTTTATTTTATATTTGAATTCCTGGGATCGCGACAACACGAAAAAGTATATTGGTTGTATATTTTACTTATTTTTTCACAGAGTTATAATCGTTCAAAGTTTGAAGGTGCTAATGTTAAATTCATATTTCAAACTTTTATTAATATCTTCACAAAAAGTAACTTGATCGATATATATATATATATTACGAGATACAGTGAAGAAACCCAAACATAATCCATCATTACTTTTGATTCTGAAAAATATTTTTAATTTTGAAAAATATTAATAAATTCATATTCATAAAAATTATGAATTATGACCTATATTGTTTTTTACATAAAATGAATCCTAATGCTGAAAAATACGGGTGTGCAAATTTGCAGCTCATTCCAGTTATTAGTTTTCGAGATATAAGTAAATATTTCTTTTGGAGTGGTTTAGGGGTCTGTCTCTTATAAAGTTTTGCACGAGATAACGAATCAAATCTTAAAAAATAACAAAGAAAATTAAACAAAATATGTTTTTTTTTTTTTTTTTTTTTTTTTTTTTTTACGGGTGAAATTATATAAAAACAACGTCAAACGCAAAGAAATGAAATAAAAACGTTGATTTTTAGACATTAGACTAAAGAAGGGAAGCCCCGCCCCAATCGTTCTTCAAAACAAAACAAAACAATACATAAAAGAAAAGTAAATATGACATTGCGTATTCTTGTTAAACCCCTTATTTTATGTTGACAAAAATATGCACAAGTGGTATTTTCTTCATCGATTACTGGTGATAAATTTTGAATCTTTTAAACGAACACTAGAAGAAAAAAATAACTAAATAGGCGGGGTTTACTGTTTTAAATAGAAAAAAATGTAAATGTAAAAATTGTCAATTAAAAAAACGAATGGAATTGGAATGCAAGACAGTAAAATCGTTTCTTAAGTACCGTCATAGTTAAAGGCTTAACCATTTGCTTCATATATTGCTTTATTTTTATTTATTTATTTATTTTGTAGGGGGGAGGATTATTATTTTAAGGATACTTTAGTCTTAAAAATTTTAATAATATATTCTAACTTTATATACTTTTAAAAATATGCTTTTACTTTTATAAATGTATTTTAACACTTTTTGCGACCGCAGGATTTTGTAATTTTGGCAGTAAGATCCGTCTAAGAGCGTTATTCTCTCAAAATAAAATATTTCATAACAAATTTTCTGTATTCACAATTATATTACAAATGGATATACAGTATAATTATATTCTTTCTAATCAATATATTTCTATCCATAGTATATTTTATTGCAAAAATATGAACACTGGGAAACACTTAAGAAATAAGTAACGCACAAATTACGAAGGGAACGCCCACTGAGAGAGTTACAGATTTTCAAATGACGTGAATCTACGTCAGCAGTCGCGAAAGGGTTAATAAGGAAAATATATTTTCATAGAAATTATAAAATGAATCGTACAGTTCCAAGGAGTTCAACTGAACCAAAACTGATAATTGCGATTAAAATTGTTTATTATTTACTTCATGAACCCTTGCAATAATTTATCCGAAAAGATCTACCGTAAAATCCCGAAAGTAACCCCCCCCCCCTTTTTTTTTTCTCCATCCAACAGAGCTACATCCCATTCGGGTGCACTTACGGTACGTCGGCATTGCAAGTTAAGTTTGGCATTGAATTAAGTTTTAATATTTATATATTATTTCTAATTTAACTAATTTTTCATAAAGTGTCGGATGCATGTTATCAATGGAATCATTACACAGTTTTTTTTTTTTTTTTTTTTTTTAACTTTAATGTAAGAAATTACCTTTAATATTTCCTTTTTAGTAAGTACCGTAAAATCCTGAAAGTACCCCCTCCATCGAATATAACCCCCCCTCCCTTTTCTTCATTTTTTTAAAGAATCTTGATTATAATCCCCCCCCACCTGAAATTTATCCGGTTTGCTTTTCAAAAAGGGGGGGGGTTACTTTCGGGATTTTACGGTAGTTTATGCGTTGCTGTATATATATATATATATATTATTTCATTTCGTATTTTATGTTACACCTACGAAAGAAAATTTAAGCTTTATTGGTGATCAGTGCAGCCATAATAGGCACTTTCACTTAAAAAATATTGCACTTTTTTCAAAGAGTACAGTCTGGACAAATCGCATGCGTAATGTATTTAAATAGACCTAAAATTATTTTAAAAAGTACTGAAGTATATACAAATCTAAGAAACTGAATTCAGGATAATTAAGGAACTGGAAAGGAATCAATCTCTTTAATAATTTTTATAATACTTTTTTTCATGTGAAATTTCCGGTGTAAAACATTAAAATTCTGTCTATCTTTTATAGGATCTTAATTTAATTTTTTACATTTACAGATAACCCCCTAACACATTTTTTCTTATAACTTTATAAATACTAAAGATAAAGTATACAAACAGTATACTTTTCCGCACTGCCAGACTCTCAGAAATTCGAGTATGAAGTCAAAATTGGTGTTGCTATTGAAGAAATGAAAGTTTGCGCTCATTTCAATATGTAGATAACCCCTAATTCAAAATTCGACAGCATTTTCAAAAAGTGCATTTAATTTCCTGTTGAATGGTGTTTATTAAATTTTTCTGCATCAATTAATAATGAAATTACAGCGAGTGCTGCGATTTTTTTCCCCCGACTGTACATAATGAGAGTTATTTTAAACGTGTGATTGTAAAATTAACATGAATTTTGTATAATAGTTATCTCTATATATTAAAAAAAAGTTTCTGTACCTGGCGTCAAATTTTTTTGTCTGCGACAGCATCTTCTTGCGGAGGGCAAAATGCTCTGCATCATGGGCGGTATCAATGTGTTCCGAATACTTCAAGGGAGGCATTTCAGGTAGTTGGAAATCTGTATCATTTTAATTAACAAACTTATTAATTGAAAACCTCGGGTTTATAAAGGTACTCTATTTGCCATTAAAGAAATAATTTCTCTTATTACATCATTTTCCTCAATGACGTCATTCTCCACAGGGAAATAAAAATGTTATCACTGGTGTAAAAAAATAAAATAAATTGCGCAAACATTTTTTTTTCCTACTTTTAGAAAATTAATTTTATTTCTGGCAATATTTATGTTTATTTTATTTATTTCTTCTTTTTTTTTTTTTATTGTGAATATCAAAATAATGTCGTGTCTGTATAACTGACCGCGTTTCTCTTTACCACTAAAGTGTATTTATTATTTTTATTTGAAAACGTTTTCAAAAATGCTTTGGATAGATTTTGGTATACAAAAATATTTAGATTAAAATTCAAACTCAATTATAAACGAAAAATCTTCTTATTTAGCATTGATAATTTTTTAAAATTACAGAATTAGATATTTCCATGATACATTTCATACTTCTAATTATGGCAAGAAAAAATTCACTTAGAATTTTTATAGGTTTTATTCTTCGTTAATGTAAGAAGTAGATAGGAGAGAAGGTACTTTTCCTTTCGCCGGGGAAATTCTCGCCAAGCAAACTTTATTGGCGACAGGCGACAATACATTTATGGTTTAAAAGTAAATTTATAACTAAGATTTTTTTTTTCTTTTTCAAATTTAAAGTTTATTTATATACGTTATTAAGGATTTGACAAAATAAATGTTATATTTTTTATGGGACAACACTTTTAAAAGCTAGCTTTAAGTAAAGCTTCAGAAAATTTAATTCTTAAAAATATAAAATAAGTAAACATAAAATAAGTTTCTTTAATTTTTTTCTTATTATTATTCGAAGTGTTTTGAAACAATTACTCTGTCTTAGGTGCCTAATGTTTGGCGTCGGTTATATCATTCTTAGCAACTTTATCGCTTCACCGGCAAAATGGAAAAGTACCGAAGAGAATTAATATTTGAAGCTGCAGGAGGTTTTTCCAAATTAAAATAATAATAATAATAATAAACTTTTTCTCTTTTCGATATTTTCGAATGTCTAAAATTATTCTCTAGCAGTTCAATAAATACATGTAGAGAGTGAGAGTATATACTGCCATAAATTAACTAAAGAAATTCAATAATAAAAAGTACGGGCATTAGAAAAAAAAATAGGTTCTAATTTTTTAAAAAGGTTATTCTAATTTAATTTAAAGGTTCAAATTTTTTTTTTTTTTTTTTTTTTTTTTTTTTTTTTTTTTTGATTAACAAGCAATTCTACCAAAAAATAAATCGCCAAATAGTGACGAAAACTTAAATGTCCCCAAGAAGTTCACATACTGTATCTGTAACATAAAATGGTCTAGATTTTACTAATGGGCTCTTCCCAGCGTCGTCTGCTCAGTCATGTGATAGGAGAAAACAAATAATCGAATTCTGAGAATCGAATTCAATTAAATATTTAGAATCGAATTTAATTAAATATTTTTCTTAAGAACAAAAGTGTTAATATTTACTATAAAATAAAATAAAAGTAATATTGCGCATTTGTAAACAGTAGAATAATTGTATTTGTAAATGTAATAATTTTTAAAAAACACTTTATGAGTTTGTTACTTTTCACCTGTAGGAATCGATTTTTGTATGTTGTAGTGTAACTGTTACATTAACTGATATAGCAATAAATAATAGCTTGTTCTTCTGGAATGTTTATGGATTATAATTTGAAAATTTAAAATGTTTTCAATTAAATTTAATTGGACAAAGGTGTTACAACAAATTAATTAACTTAGTTACTGGTCTAAATGTCTTTACACAGTACGATGTTGCACTGTCAATGGTTTAAATACCAAAAATTAGAGTATTTACCATGTTCTCCATGAACATCAATAACAAATATAAATTAAATGATGATTGCAAATGTATACAGCAAACAAAAGATGATGAATAATGATATAAAATGGATTAAAAATGATGATGTATAAAAAAATAACACAGATTAAATACGATTGATCAAAAATAAGAATAGAAAATATGTGAATAGAAAATATGTTATTTCTGAAATCGCTATAGATATAGAAGATTTCGTCTGCTGTTTGTTTTTCACCTATCATGTGTTTTCTGACGTCAGGTGGGAAGAGTCCAAAAATTGCTGATTTTTAGCACATTATTTCCTTAAAAAAAAAATGGTATTAAATATTATGTATTTCAATTTGACATTGAATATGGGTATTTCCATTTTTTTTTTCTTTTTCTTGTTTTATGCAGTATTAATCTTCCTATTCAGTGAAAGGTAAAGGAGTATATATCAGCAATTCCTATTCAACGAAAGGCATAACGCCGCAAGGATTAATAAGTGAAGCGAGTCGGGGGGAGGCGATGCTTTCCTCGGGGGTTGGTGAGCGGAGCGAGCAGGGGGCAGAGCCCCTAGTAGTTAAAAAGAAAAAAAAATGTGCATGTGGAACATCGCCTCACCCCCTGGGGGGAGGGGGTAGTTTCTATTAACTTTTGGTGTCACCCTCTCATCAGGTGGCGCTGCTACACAGCGATTTCAGCAATTTACGAAAAAGCTATGTCTCAGGTTCTATTGCGTATAATCAAACAAAACTTGATATGTGAGAAGACCGTTATGAGACATTATGCTGATTCAACTTGGATAACCATACGCCAATAAATGCCGCTGCTATACCAGAAATTTCCTCGATATCACGGGAAGGCAATATCTAAACTTGTATGGCATAGAACTGTATGAAACTTTATGGGTTAGATAACCATTATAAATACGCATTTTTTAAGATGTTATTTATAGGCAATAAAACTGGCAATAAATAATAGTCTTAATAAATTATTTGCCTTTAATAAATTTGTATAAAAAAATTTAGAAGAAAGTCTTGTGGTGGCCTCATTGTGTGCTCTTAAAAAACTGAAATTTCCATGTGTACTGGGAAAGGGGACTGCCGGATATCCGGATCCGGCAAAGTAAAAAAATATCCGGAACGCCGGATATCCGTATCCGGTTATTCGGTAAAATCCATATCCGGTCCATCCCTAGTTAAATTCAAATTGTTATGAAAGATAGAATGAGCAGAATTTCAGTTCTCTCAAAATAAAGCTAAACTATAAGGGTTTTTACTCACATTTTTATTTTGATTCCATCAATGCCCCATAGTAATAGAGTAGTCACTGATTGTAAATAAATATTGATAAACCCCATATCATCTTTTTTTTTTTTTTTTTTTAAGAAGAACTGAAATTCTGTTCATTCTGCCTCTCATAACTTTTTGAATTTACACGATATTTGTTTAGGGTTTTCATACAGGGGAGACTGGGGCACAGTGGACCACCCCTATTTAAATCTCTTAATATTTAACTCTTATAGTTTACATTGAGAGTCATACATGGAAGCATGGTACTACTTCTATACGTCCAAAAAATCCCATGGTAAATGCTATGGTATCCATTTTATACAACTTTTATGTTTTGAGCTGCTCAAAGTAATTTTTCAAGTTTGAAGTTTTTTTAATTTTATCAGGACATATTGACTACAAGTATTGGACTATTGACTACAAGTATTGGATAGTTGTTGAGAAGAGCTAAGATATTGTTGTTTTTAAACTTATAAAAATTATTAGCATATTTATAGTCTATATAGAATTTTAATATTATTATTTGTTTTGTTTAGACAGGGGGCACAGTGGACCACCTTCCAATGTGACTAAAACTCAAATTATATTTAATATATTATTTATTTTAGTTGAATTTACATATACAAATATAATGTGACTCAAAATAATTAATAAAAAGTAATAAAATAAATATTATAATAAAATAAATTTCTGAAAAGGGAAAATAGTTGAATAGTAGTATAATAATTATGAATATCTAAATTTAATAACTATTTGAATTGTTTAATATTAAAAAAATGAATAAAAATATTATGTGATATAATAAATAGTAGGTTATATAAATTTATTGTTGTTGTTTTTAGGAATAACATGTAAAAGATAAAAATAGAATAATTTTAGTTAAATCTATCTCACAAATATAATGTAAAGCATAAATGTCTCAAAATAATTAATAAAAATGTTTGAATATTAACATAATGTTTAATTATATATTTCATAATTTTTATAACTATATAACATTAATAAACAAATTAAAAATATATCTTATTATTTTTAGTGATGGCACGTAAAAGACAAAGGAAATCTGATATAGAATTCTTACTCTAATTTGATTTCCTATTTTTTTTTTTCTTCTTTTCCTCTAAATTTTGGTAATTTTATTTCATGAAAATGTTCGAATTATGTTTTTTAGACTAGAATTGCATAAGAAACTAGTTAAAAAAAAAAAAAAAATGAGTAATTTATATTAATTAAACATGAACAACAGAGGTTGGTCCACTGTACTACGGGTTTCGGACCACTGTGCCCCGGTGATGGGGCACAGTGGTCCATTTAGTGAGTGCACACAGTTCATTTTTTTTATTCGTTATGTATTAAAACTATTGTTATAAAAAAATTAGGACATGTTAAAAAATGTTTAAAGAATGTTTGCTAATTTTTTCAGGTACCTTGCTTTTTTATTTTTGGTGAAAAAAAAAATTAAAGTGTAAAAGTGGTCCACTGTGCCCCAGTCTCCCCTATGTTACTCAATAGTTTTGCCTATTAAATTATGTAAATGATTTTTTTTTTAAGCTAGAGCATGCGCAGATAAAAATTATTTAGTAAAAATTCTCACATTTTGTAGGATATTTAACATATTTGCATTCTGATTGCTATATACTGTATCAATACAAAAAATCCTTAACGGGTTAAAAGTTTGTGACACAGCACTGTGTTTTGCAGTACTGTACTTTATGGCTATAAGAATTAGAAATACGGGTCTTAAAAATAATGATATCAAATTTGCAGTGACGTTTTGCTATTAATTAAAAATTACATAGATTGTCTTATTTGAATTTGCTTTGTTCTTCTATTTATTTTTACAGTGTAAACGTTATTTTCAACATAAAATAATATATAACATTTACTCAACGATAACTTTTCATTCACATCTCTAATAATATTGAAATATGTGTTTTAAAAGAAATGATATGAAATTCCAGCAACGCAGTGAATTTACACTAAATGATTGGTTTTTAAATTCCACTGCAATTATTTTGTTTTGCATATTAAAGTATATTTCCACATTGAAATATTGCTTTTAATTTTCTAATACGCAGTCAAATATATCACTTTCATTAAGTTTATATTATGTACTGAAATGTATTTATTTCAATGAATTATTTTATTTTTTGCGTCCCGCCATCGAAAACTAAAACTAAAAATTTCGCAAATGTTTTCTTTGTAGCACACTATCTATTTGCAACCGTTTTCAATTAATTTGGATAAGATGGTACAAAATAAACATTTTCATAAATTTTACTTACAATTTTGGATAGCGTGACGCAAAAGATAAAATAATTCATTGTGAAATAAATACATTTCAGTACATAATATAAACTTAATGAAAGTGATATATTTGACTGCGTATTAGAAAATGAAAAGCAATATTTCAATGTGCAAATATACTTTAATATGCTAAACAAAATAATTGCAGTGGAATTTAAAAACCAATCATTTAGTGCAAATTCACTGCATTGCTGGAATTTCATATCATTTCTTTTAAAACACATATTTTAAGATTATAAGAGATGTGAATGAAAAGGTATCGGTGAGTAAATTTTATATATTATTTTATGTTGAAAATAACGTTTACACTGTAAAAATAAATTGAAGAAAAAACAAATTCAAATAAGACAATCTGTGTAATTTTTATTTAATAGTGAAGCGCCACTGCAAATTTGATATCATTATTTTTAAGACCCGTATTTCTAATTCTTATAGCCATAATGTACAGTGCTGCGTCACAAACTTTTAACCTGTTATGGGTTTTTTTTAATGATATCATTACTTTTTAGGGGCTAATGATTAAAATTTAAAATTAAAGGAGAATGGCAATGAGTTTATAACTCTGTATAAAAAGTGCAGTTTCATAGGTCACACCGTATTACATTTTAGCTCGAGCAAAATAACAAACTAAATGAAATTTTAAAATTTTATGAAAAGTGATAAATATAAAACTTTAAGATAGAATATTTCTTGTGTGATGGAAATACGCAACATTACAAAGGCATAATATAGTATATTTTTAAAATGACAAACAATTTCTACAAATACAAAAAAAGAAAAAAAAAGAGATTTATTTTATTTTATTTAATATTCAATTTATTTGGATCAACGGTTCATCTATTTCTTAAATAGTTCAACAGAACATTTAAAATAAATGTTCAAAAAATAATTTGTGTACGAAAGTTTTTGTAAAAAAGTGTTATGAATACGTTTTTAAAGATCTCCATTCACCGTAAAGATTTTGGTTAGATAAGAAAAATTAAACAAAAGTTTTTAAATGGACAATCGAATGAACAAAAGATTAATATTTTGTTATTTTTTAATTGGAGATGTATAAAGTAAAATGTTTTAAGGATTTGATAGTAATTTTCCAAAATACCTAACACCATGGGGGGTGGGTTAAGATCCTTCTTTGGAAACTCTGATAATTCTAAAAAAGATGCTTAATCAATTTCAGGAAAATTTTGTTTGGTTTAAAATTAATTCAGATGGGGAAAATTGGAGGGGGCAATCAGTTAGACCACTTTGAAATTTTAATCGGGAAAACGTTTTTTTAGAAAATGTTTTTTTGAGTCTAATTTTATTTTATCTGGTTAAATATACTGTACATAGTTCCCACAGTCTTCCTAGTATTTCATAATCACACTAGAATTCTTGAAAATTTTCTAAAACGTGGTGAAGGGATTTTGGACATAGCCTCATTTTCTAAAATTGGGTTATGGGGGTAAAAAGTGTACGAAGAGATCTGACTTTAAAATTTTAAATGATAAGGATTTTTTAGAACTTCGAGAAATCTTCTAGATACAATCACTTAAAATATTTCCAGCGATACTTTTTTCAGGTTAGTTGGTAGTACATTTTAAGGCCAACTGACTACGCTAAGGTCCTAGGCCTATAGGTAGAATGGTCTCCACGAGGTCTTTCTAAGGGGTCGAAGCCCGTATTTAAGCGAGTTTCGGAGAAAAACACGGAAGAAACGACTTGGTCAAAGAGTTTGGATGAGATCGAATCCGGCACTTCTCATCCACCAGCTTTGAGCGCAGAACCGCTTGACCGCTGGTGGGGCATTTTTAAGGAACTTATAAATATTTTATTTTCTAAAAGTCCCATCTTCCTCACTAAAACTATCGGAAACACCACGGAAATTTTGAAAATTATAAAAAACGTGCAAATTAAATATTAGTCTGTAAGTAAGAACTTTTAATGAGCTCTTAATCCCCCTAATTCCCCTCCTATTTGAAATTATACTGTATGCTTTCTACGATTCCCCCTATCGCAATACAGCTTCCATTTCTTTCTTCTTTTTTTTTTTTTTTTTTTTTCTTTTTTTTTTTAAGAAATTTTTCATAGAAGACATTTCCGGCAAACTAAAAAAAGACTACATTTGTTTAAAATTTCAAAGATGTGTCTTTTGCTGCCCCCTGTTTTTGAAATTTCAAAAAAATTTTCAAAAATTTCCAAACAAAACAATGATCCTTCAAACTTATTAAGTTCTCTCTCCTTTTTTTCAGGCTTTTAGAATTCCCAAGGTGTTCTCGAGACACGGAGGGAAGACTTTAAACGAAAAATTTTCTTTCATATTTTTCTAACGAATAATTATAGAGAAAAACATTTTTTGTTAAAATGTTGTTTTGAAAAGCACTTTCCATCAAACAAACAGAATATTCTCCCCTCTTCCCAATTTTCATATTTACAAAATTAAAATTTGCCCATGTCTGTCTCCTTGTGCCCCCTTCCCCCACCATACACATTTGTTTTCTTCTTAACTGAACAAAATCCCGTAAAAATTGTTGAAGACGTGTTTTACAGTTTTTAGAAATTCCGAAAATTACTGGAAATAGAAAAACAAATAGAATCTTGAAAAACAGTGTCGAATACGAATTGTATTCGACACTGTTTTTCAAGATTTTGTATGAACTTTGGAAACACACTTTTCTAAAATCGATTAAATTAAATTAATGAAAAAATGAACAACTTGAATAGCCTTTCATATAATACAAAATGAATTTAAATCAGTTTGATTTAAAGTTGTTTTCCTAAAAGAATTTGCAATTTTTATAATCTAATGCAAACACAAGTTCCTGTAACAATCTTTGTGTTTTCAGGACACTGTAAAAAAAAATTGTAAAATCACGGTATTTTACCGTATAATTTTAAGGGAAATGACCGTTTTGCTACCTAAACAGTCATAATCCATAAATTAATGTTTTGGAAGCATAATTTAAGAAATAACCGTGTAATTTTACGGGAAATGACCGTTTTGCTAGCTAAACGGTTATAGCCCGTAAATTGATGTTTCGAAAGTGTAATTTTTTTTTAATTTTTACGAGAAAAAGCCGCAAATCAGCGCAAATTGCTCTTATCTTTCACCAAACCATTTTCTTATGAGAAAATATCTTCAAATGCTATCATTTCAGTGACATCAAGAGAGAATTCCATTTTCAAACTGAAACTATGATTGTTATTTATACTAATTGAATGTGTTTAATTATGCACGCATGAAACATCCATTGGTTTTAATAATATATTATTTTCATAATATAATTAAAAAAATTTCCATCTGACTGAAACTGAGTAATTGATATTGATGAAATTGATTTTCTTTATCTATTAACAGGAAAACATTAAAAAAAAAAACTAAAATAGTTTCTTGATTTGAAGCCAGATTTCTAAAACACAAACTACAACCTAATAATTGTTTTATCCACTAAATGCATTTTTTTTTTTTAAGAATACAGCATTCTAATTGCTCTTAACCCTTTAGTTAAGCCTTAGAAAACGGAAAATTTTAATGTTGTTTCCACAATGCATTTTTTATAATATGCTAAAATAAAGTTTATTTCAATGTGAAATAAATATGCAATTAACTATTTGAAGGTAAGTCTTATGATTATTATGTATGATCTTCACTGTTAAAAAACAAAGCAGTTTTATCTGAATATGACCATCAGATATAAACATTACATCATATATAGCAGGTTCTGCACTCGAAATACTTCAGTCCTTTTTTCATTCAATGGATTTGGATTTTGGGAATAAAGCCGATCGACTGCTATAGGTCCTAGGCCAGAGGGGGAGTGCCCTCCGTGGGGGTCTTTCTAAAGGTTACTAGCCCGTATTTACCCAAGTTTCGAAGAAGACCGCGGAAAACTCCGAACGGCTAGGCCGACGAGCGCGACCTAGGATCGAACCCGGCACCTTACCAGCTTTGAACGCAGAATCGCTCGGCCGTTGGTGGGCTCCCTTCAACGGAATACAGCTTTAAAAAAAAAAAAAAAAAAAAAAAACTCATCTGCTATTCTAAAAAGTGCAAATGCGCCTAACACTTCATAAACACAGTTTGAAATCGGCCTTATAACGAAAACCTGTTTGGATGAATAAGAATTAGGCTCTAGTTATTTCTTCTTTGCACACACTACTGAAACCATAAAGATCGAAAACCATGAAAAAATCGTATTAATTGGAGATACAAATTCTCTGTATTTATGTAAAAGATTTATTATTATTATTATTTAAAGTTTATTCTGCGTCTCGGTTAATTTTCAGAGATCTCACATAGTTTTCAAAAGTTTCATTTTGTTTTTGTAAAAGGGTGAGAAATTCTCACCCATTATTTACCTCTAATGAGAACCTTGAAATATGACTACCTCTTTAGTGCTAGTCCCTAGGACCTAAAGCAGTCAATCGGCCTTATTCCCAACTCCAATCCAGTCCGTTTACAAATAAAAATGATTTCGAAAAGTAGTTAGATTTTCTTTTACAAAATTCAGTATCGTAGTTTTTATAGGAAAAAAAGCTTTTGTTTTTTCAATATGATAATTGACTGACTTCTTAATTTTGTCAAAAATAGAAAATTTAGATTTTAAAATAGTTTTAAAATAAAATAACTTTTATGCATAGTTTGAACGTTTACAATTTAATCACTGTAAAAAATTTCTGTAAAAATAAAGCACTTTCTTTAGCATAAATACAGCATAGGTTGCTGTAAAATTGTACAGCTAGTTCTGTAAAAATAATTGAAGATTTGTTACTTCACATTGTGCTGTAAATCGGTTTAAAATTTTTTCCGGAAGTCTTTTGGTGCGTATGACAAGATTTATCAACTAGTCAGTTCTGATGTTGGCTTTATCTGTTTTTGTAAAGAAATATTTCTGTGATCCCAACGGCGCGGTTGGGAAGCGATAGCCTCTGACACAGGTGATTGTGAGTTCGAATCCTGGCCTACCAAAGACGGTTTGTTTCGCATGAAATTTAATAAATTAGCTTTTGCGTGTAAAAAAATAAATAAGTTTTTTAGTGTTGTAGATTTCTCCCTGCACGCATGTGTAATAATTGCAAGAAATTTTTTTAGAGCATTCGAGAAACTCAAACTTTAACTTTTAATTTTACGGTCAATGCTACTTTTTTGCAGGTTGGTTGTATGTTTCATCACAACGTAAAATTGCTGGCGATACATCATTCATCGTCTAAATGTAATTTTACGGGCTTTGACTGGAGTCTCTGCTGCCGGGCTTTGCCCGCAATTTTACTGCAGCATTTTTTACAGTGTAATTTTAAGCAAGGCAAAATCATTTAATTTAGAATAAGTAATAATCGTTATTGTTGTTGGTTTGGTCATAAATCGTTGTTATTGTTGGTCGACTTTTAAGTTTTTAAACTGATTAGTTGATTAGTTTTGCAAAATGAAAACAATTACTTATTGTAATTTTACTTAATTTTTTGTGTTTTAGTTAAAAAATTAAAATTACCCCAATTTACACTCAGCAGTTTACCTCTTAACACTTTTAATGTTTTATGGATATTGTGTAGGAAGACTATATTAAAAAAAAAAAAAAAAAAAAAAAAAAAAAGTTAAAAAATAAATAAATAAAAATAAAAATAATAAAAATAAAAATACCCTCCTTTGTAATGGAAATAAACATCCCTGAATCCTATTTGAACCTCAATGTCATTTAATAGTTCGAATAATATAATTCACCAAAAAAATATTCCTGAAAATGTTATGACATATTTTTTAGAGTTGTGCATACAAAATTTGCAATGTATTATTAATTTCTAATTTAAAGGTTGCAGATGCATGGTAATTTCATTTTATATCAATATTATATGTAAGAAATAAGTTTATTCAAGTTAAAGAATATTTTTTTTTCCATCATCTAGAGTAGCTTTATACTTTTTTACCGAAATATATTCTCACCAATCTATACATATAAAAGAGTACTTCCACTCATTCACTCACTCTCTGACTCATCAACGCATAGCAAAATCTACTGGAGCCACTGACTCTAAACTGGGTCAGATTATAGAACATATAGTGTAAGCACCCCCTAAGAAGCGATTTTGCGAAATTCGCCCCCCCCCCCCCCCCCAAGGGGGTGTAGGAGGCAAAATGTGATTTCACAAAAACCTTCATATCTCAAAGAAAAAAAAAAAAAAACAGATATCCGTAAAATTTTTGCTTTAAAATATAGCTAATTTAATTATCTAAAAACTAATTTCTGGAATTTTAGAAGTTCTGTCCCCAAGCGGTGAAAGGGGGCAAAACGTAATTTCATATGCGCAAAACGTGGTTTCACATACTCCTATATATCTCAAACAGAAAAACAGATATATGTGAATTTTTTGCTCTAATATATAGCTAATACAAATACCTAAAAACTAATTTCTGTAATTTTCGAAATTCAGCCCCCAAGACCATTATTTAAAATTCAGCCCCCAAGGAGAGGGAGCAAAACGTGATTTAAAATAATCCTTTATATTGCAAAAAGAAAAAAAATATATGTGTAAGATATTTTGGCTCTAAAATATAGCTCCATAAATACATATAAATAAATTTCTTTAATTTTAGAAATTCGTCCCAGGTGGGGCGGGAAAGGGAGGCTATGGGGTAAAAAAATAGAAATATAGTTAGACCGTTCAAAATTGCTACAGATAGGTTTTAGAGACCTGCAAGTCAAATGAGGATATTTTTGAAAGTGTAAGGTTATTAGGAGGGTCAGAAAGGTATGTGTGTGGGGGGGGGCGTAGGGCAAAAGAAAAAAAATAGAGTTAGACCGTTCAAAATTGGTATATAAAAGTTTTTGATACATACAAATCGATTGCGGATATTTTCGAATTTTTAAAGTTATTAGGGGGGGGGGGCGGGAGGAGGGTACGGAGGGGCAAAAAATAAAAATAGAGTTAGGTCGTTCAAAATTGGTACACAGACGTTTTTGATACTTAGAAATCGATTGCGGATATTTTCGAATTTGCAAAAATATTAAATTGGTACATGGAGGTTTTTGATACCTACAAATCGATTGCGTAATTTCGAATTTGTAAAATTATTAGGATAGACGGGAAGGGGAGGTGAAAGGGCAAAAATATATAAATAAGAGTTAGAGCGCTGAAAATTAGTGTTGTTAGGTTTTGGGGCCCGATAAATCGATTGAGGATATTTTCGAAAGTACAGAATGAGAAATTTACACACATGGGGGATTTGAACAAAATCCTATTTTTCTGGAAGTTTTAGGCCCATAAATTTCAAAAAGTTTATTAAAAATGCAAGAAAAGTTCTCATTAATTTAAAAAATAACTTTAAAATTAACCGAAAATCACGTGACTTCAAAACGCTGCCTGACGTCACACTTTATTATGCTTCAATGTTTACATTTTGTTAGTCCGGTTAGTAAGCAGCAATTCGTTGTAACTTTCGTAATTAATTATCAATTGTTTAAGTGATTTCTAAGCATTTCTTTTCATCTTATAATAATTTATTATCATTATCATGATTTTCCATTATCATTATTTTCAATTGCTTTCTTTTCATTTCGGTTGTCCAATGCTTTTGTTTAATAGGATCCTGTGGAACACTAAAGAATAAATTTTTAGAAGCATTAGCCAGTGTATTAGTGCAAAATGGTACAATAAAATATTTATACTACGATTTTTTAATATCCGTCATCAATATAACATACAACTATATCACTGATTCAAAAAGCAAAGCTAAACACGAAATCGAATGTAAACAACGATTATTTCCGTTTGTTGTCATAAAGAGTGACGTCACGATATATTATACTGCGTTTTCTCGATAGACTAAATAGTGCGATGTTTAAATTGTTATAAATCATTCATTAGATTTCAAAACTAGAAAATGTATGTATTTATTTTCTTACCTTTTCATTTTCTATTATATAAGAATAAAATCAGAAAACGTGCAAATTGTCTATTATTACGAAGGGCTGGAAAGGATCGGGCGCAGGGGTAAAAATAAAGAAATTCAGTTAAAGTGTTGGAAATTAGTATTATTAGGTTTAAAAGCCCGAGAGAACGACTGCGAGTATTTTTTAAAGTCTAAAATAATTAGGAGGGGCGGGAACGGTAGGTGAAGGAGCATGTGATCCTTACGCGCCTGTATGCGCTGTTGCAGGCAGTGGTGGCCCGAACCGATTATTCCACTGATGAAAGATTGTTTTTTATTTATGTTTTTCCCTTGCGATAATATAGTGATTCATTAAGAGTGTTAAACATAAATGCGCGCGCGCAGCGCACAATTGCCTGCGATGCCAAGGACAGTGGGGACCCGTTACGACATTTTTACCAATCACTTTTTTTTCTCTCTTTTTTTTTTCTTTTTTTTTCGTATGATAAAAATTGATGCAATTTTGAGAATTCATTAACTATAGTGATTCATTTAAAAATAGTGACCAGCGAAGCGGGCGTAGCCTGCTAGTAATTAATTAAATTAATATTAGTTATTAAAATGAATGTATACAATAAGTTTTTTAACATCTCCGTTTATTTCTCTCTGTAATTTTACGTAAGACTTAAGATAATAGATTACACAGAGTTTTCTGTTGAAATTTTTAACAGTGTACTGTTAAATTTAAGAAAGAAAGAAAGAAACAATTATTATTTTTTAGGTATAGATTTGGTTTAAAAGAAAAAAATAAAAAAAATAGAAAAATCTTTAAAATGTGAAACTTTTATACTGGTAAATATTTAAGTAGTATATAGTTTTTAATAGAAATTTAAGGAACAGAATAATTTATAAAATAATAGACTATATAATTCTTAATTATTTTACCAGTATGCTTTGCAGAAATATATTATTTCGTAAAATTAAATATTATAATGCAAAGAAAAAAATTTAATTCTTTTAAAAATATATTATGGGTTTAAATTGAAGTCAAATAAAGATGTATTTTACTTTATTTTATTTTAATACTTATTTTACTAATTATTAACCGACTTCAAAAAAGAAGGAAAGTTCTCAATTCAAACCGTATGTTTTTTTATGTTTGTTAGCTCATAACTTCTGAACGAATGCTCCGATTTCGATAGTCTTTGTTTTGTTGAAAAGGTCATGGTCTCAAATAGGTCCCATTGTAATATCTTTACGATCTAAAGAAAATACAGGGTGCTCAAAAAAATCAGTCCCAACTCTTTTAACTGGTAAACAGCTACAGATATAGTGATAAAAATGGTATGTAAGTATAACAAAGTGGCCATGCAGTACAAGGTTAAACCGCTTGCAACGCCACCCGATGAAAAATAGCGGAGTTAATAATCCTATCTCGAAAACGGTTCCAGAGAAAAAAGTTAATTACAAAGTTGAAGAGTGTCATCGATTTAGTACAAAAAGATAGTTTAGACATTCAT
This sequence comes from Salticus scenicus, assembly GCA_963930645.1. Taxonomy (NCBI): domain Eukaryota; kingdom Metazoa; phylum Arthropoda; class Arachnida; order Araneae; family Salticidae; genus Salticus; species Salticus scenicus. The sequence continues at coordinate 17,580,812 of OZ005651.1, read as the reverse complement.
GCAAGCGTTTCTATCTCGGAAACGGTTCAAGACAGGGGGAAAAAGTGAATTACAAACTTGCAGAGCATCATCGATTTAGTACGAAAAGATAGCTTACACATTGATGCTAAAAATACAATGCTAAAAACGTGCATTTGTTTGTTCGCAATTTCTTACACTATGCACACTTGAGCTACATTGCACACGTTGTAGCGTAGCTGGTGAGACATACGCTATATAGTTCAAAATACGATTACTTAACATTTTTTTTTTTTTTTTTTTTTGGTAAAGATCTTGGTCTAAAGTAGGTCCCGTTGTAATATCTTTACAATCTAATGAAAATAAAGAGCCATCTGGTGAAAAACAACGGAATTAGAGCTCCTATCTCAAAAACGGTTCAAGATGGGAGGAAAGTTAATTACGAAGTTGTAGAATATCATCGATTTACTACAAAAAGACACTTTTTAGACATTATTGCTAAAAATAGAACGCTTAAAACGTGCAGTTGTTTGTTCGCAAATTTCTTACACTGTGCACACTTGAACTACGTTGCACAGTTTGCAGCGTAGAAGATGACACGTATAGTCTGTGGTTCAAAGTACTGTTTCTGTAAGCGGTCACATCGATTAGCGCAAAGTCGTTTTCAACCAACTTCAGATGTGGTCTTAAATCGAGCTACGTGTTGTTGTTGGTATATGTAAGCTTATAACTTCGTAAGATATGCTCTAATTAACCGACTTCAAAAAGGAGGAGGTTCTCAATTCAAAGCTTTTTTTTTTTGTTTGTTTGTTTGTTTGTTAGCTCATAACTTCTAAACGGATGATCCGATTTTGGTACTTTTTTTTTTACTGTAAAGGTCTTGGTCTGAAACAGGTCCCATTGTAATATCTTTACGATAAAAAGAAAATACAGAGTGCCCAAAAAAGTCAATCCCGACTCTTTTAACTGCTGAACAGCTGCAGCTATTGTAATAAAAGTGGTATGCAGGTATAGTTAAGTGAACATAAGCAACGCGATTCAACCGCATACAGCGCCACCTGATGAAAAACAGTGGAGTTAGCGTTCCTATCTTGGAAACGGTTCAAGACAGGAGAAAAAAGTGAATTATAAAATTGCAGAGCATCATCGATTTAGTACGAAAAGGTAGTTTAGACATTAATGCTAAAAAGAGAATACTTAAATCGTGCATTTGTTTGTTCACAATTTCCTATTTTGTGCACACTTGAACGACATTGCATATGTTGTAGCGTAGTGGGTGACATTTATGCTATGTAAAATTCAAAGAATTGTTATTGTAAGCGGTCACATCGATTCACATATAGACGTTTTAAACCAACTTCATAAAGGAAGAGGTTCTCAATACAAACCATGTTTCTCATTGTTGTTGTTGTTGAAATTTGTTAGCTTATAACTTCGTAAGAGATGATTTAGTTTTAATACTTTTTTGTTGTCGTAATGATCTTGGCCTGAAATAGGTTTCATTATGATTTCATTAAGATATAAACAAATTAAAGGATACTCACAAAAGTCTGTTCTCACTCTAACTGCTGAACGCATGCAGCTACACTGATAAAAGGAGTGTGTAAGTATCGATGTTGAAACTTCTGTCCGTCACCTGCAATGCACATTTTGCTCTTTGTTTTTACTTTACGCTGCGCAGTTTTCAGCGAAGTGGGTGAAACGTATTCACTGTAAAGTTCAATATATATGCATAACAGAATTTTTGGTTACGAATGCACCGTATCCGTTCTTTACATTTCTAAAGACTTCTTAATTTAACGTATGTTCATTCAATAGATAGTTTTTTGCTCATATCCGATAAAGACAAGAAAAGTGACACAACTTAAAAATGCAGCATTTGAGAAAAATGAACTTAAAAATAACTTGACTAGAATAAAACTGGCACAACTGTCTCTCAAGTGGATAACTTTCTAGATGGAGATGTATCTTTTTTGTTCACATTGGGTGTAATTCACGTATTTTTCAGTGACATAAACCATTTTTTGAATTATGTAACATTTCTTGGAAGTTGTGATTTGTAAAACTGCCGTCGAACGTCTTCTGATGTTCTGCTATATGAATAAGTTTTCACTGAAAAGAGAAAAATTAAATCTTTTTGTAAAAAAATAGAACCGACTCCAAAAAACCACTACTATTCAAACAACTAAAAAAAAAAAAAGGTTTGAAATGAAACTGTAAATTGCGCCTAAAAGTATAAAATAATTTCCTTCGCCAAATAACCTATAACACTACAAATAATCATAACTTTTCAAGTCGGCGCAAAATTAAACAAAAATTGATACCATTATTCAATACAAAAATGAAATCCTATTAAAAATATACATCTCACATTGTCACCTGCAAAACTCAGACGAAAACTACTTTGATTCAAGAAAACAAATAAGATTTCGTAAGCAGTAAAAGTTGCTGAAGATGCTGGTATTTGATGTCCTTGGTGAAAGAGAAATCGCAAAATTATCTGGCAAACATATTTAATTTCTTTGGGATATCATGATTATTTTGATATGGTATATTAAGAGAGTAATCAAGAATATAAACAATACTTCGTACAATATATATTATGAAAATATACATCTTGCGTGTATATTTTTGCGTTACGTTTTGATTGCCAAATCCAAAAGCCACCAAGGATGATAGTTATCAAAGTTATACCAAATTTGCAAAGGAAAATCTAACTTCAAACATAAATACCGCATTGTGAAGAATGTTCACTGTTCTATGTAGATGATTCTAATGGACCAATTGTATAAAGTGATAAAATAATAAAGGAAACATGAAAATGGATCATTCGAGATAATAGCATTTGTTGCTGCCGATCCAAAAACAAACCTTTAAAAACTAATTAAATTTTATTTAATTTTGCACCGACTTCAAAACTTATGATTAATTGTAGTGTTATAGGTTGTTTGGCGAAGGAAATTATTTTATACTTTTAGGCGCAATTTACAGTTTCATTCCATACCTTTTTTTTTTAGTTGTTTGAATTGTAGTGGCATTTTGGAGTCGGTTCTATTTTTTTACAAAAAGATTTTATTTTAATTCTGTTTTCAGAATTTTTCCAATGCATTTAAGTGTTTGGTAACCAAGTTCTTTTTTTTTTTTTTTTTTTTTTTTTATTACAATATTATTTTATAAAAGTAAAAAATAAATAAATAAATAAATAACAGAAAACATGAAATTTTAGATTTGATTTGATATATTATAATTATTATAATCTTTGTAAAATATTTCATTTACATACCATATTACAGGAAGATTTTAACTTAAAAAAATTTTTACTCTATTCAAAATTTTTTACTGCTTAACATTTTGTAATATGTATGTATATTACATCAATACAAAAAACCCTTAACGGGTTAAAAGTTTGTGACGCAGCACTGTACTTTATGGCTATAAGAATTAGAAATACGGGTCTTAAAAATAATGATATCAAATTTTCAGTGACGCTTTGATATTAATTAAATTATACAGAGATTTTCTTATTTGAATTTGCTTTTTCCTTTTATTTATATTTAAAGTGTAAACGTTATTTTCAACATAAAATAATATATAGCATTTACTCATTGATACCTTTCCATTCACTTCTCTTATACTATGAAAGCATGTGTTTTAAAAGAAATTATATGAAATTCCAGTAACGCAGTGGTGTTACATTAAATGATTTGTTTCTAAATTTCACAGCAATTATTTTGTTTTGCATATTAAAGTATATGTGCACATTGAAATATTGCTTTTAATTTTCAAATACGCTGTCAAATATATCACTTTCATTAAGCTTATATTATGTACTGAAATATATTTATTTCAATGAATTATTCTATCTTTTGCGTCACGCCATCAAAACTGAAAAATATTTCACAATTTGTTTCTTTGCAGCACAATATCTATTTGCATGCATTTTCAATTTATTTGGATGCAATGACACAAAGTATACATTTCCACATATTTTACTTTCAGTTTTGGATGGCGTGACGCAAAAGATAGAATAATTCATTGAAATAAATATATTTCAGTACATAATATAAGCTTAATGAAAGTGATATATTTGACAGCGTATTTGAAAATTAAAAGCAATATTTCAATGTGCACATATGCTTTAATATGCAAAACAAAATAATTGCAGTGAAATTTAGAAACAAATCATTTAATGTAACACCACTGCGTTACTGGAATTTCATATAATTTCTTTTAAAACACATGCTTTCATAGTATAAGAGAAGTGAATGGAAAGGTATCAATGAGTAAATGCTATATATTATTTTATGTTGAAAATAACGTTTACACTTTAAATATAAATAAAAGGAAAAAGCAAATTCAAATAAGAAAATCCATGTATAACTTAATTAATATCAAAGCGTCACTGAAAATTTGATACCATTATTTTTAAGACCCGTATTTCTAATTCTTATAGCCATAAAGTACAGTTCTGCGTCACAAACTTTTAACCCGTTAAGGGTTTTTTGTATTGATATCATTACTTTTTAGTGGTTAATGATCAAAACGTAAAATTAAAGGAGCATGGTAATGAGTTATAATACTGTATAAAAAGTGTTGTTTTATAGGTCATACTCGAACAAAATAACAAACTAAATGAAATTTCAAAATTTTATAAAAAGTGATTAATAAAAAAAACTTTTAGAAAGACTATTTTTTGAGGGATGGAAACATGCAACATTACAATGGCATAATATAGTACATTTTAAAAATGACAAAAATTTCTACAAATAAAAAAATAAATAAATAAAAAAAAAATATTTTATTCAATATTCAATTTCTTATATAGTTCATTGGTTCAACTATTTCTTAGATAGTTCAACAGAAAATTCAAAATAAATGTTTAAAAAAATAATTTGTGCACGAAAGTTTTTGTAAAAAAGTGTTACGAATAAGTTTCTAAAGAGTTTTCACCACATCGATTTTAGTTAGATAAAAATTTAACAAAAATTTTTAAATGGTCAATCGACTGAACAAAAGATAAATATTTTGTTATTTTTAAATTGTAGATGCATAAAGTAAAACTGTTTAAGGATATGACAGTAATTTTCCAAAATACCTAGCACCATTGGGGTGAGGTTCAGATCCTCCCTTGGAAACTCTGATAATTCTAAAAAAGATGCTTAATCAATTTGAGAGAGATTTTGTTTGGTTTAAAATTAATTCAGCTGGGTAAAATAGGAGGGGAGTTACAAGTTAGATCACTTAAAAATTTGAATAGGGAAATCGCTTTTTAGAAAAAAAAATCTAAAAAACATGCATTAAAATGTTATGCATCTAGTTTTATTCTATCTGATTAAACATACTGTACATAGTCCCCACATTCTTCCTAGTATTTCGGAATCACTTTAGAATTCCTAAAAATTTTCTAAAACGTAGTGTACTGATTTTGGGCTTTGCCTCATTTTCAAAATTGGGATATGTGGGTATAAAGTGTATATGAGAGATCTAACTTTAAAATTTTAAATGATAAGGAATTTTTAGCACTTTGAGAAATCTTCTAAATATAATCACTTAAAATGTTTCCAGCGATACTTTTTTAAGGTTGGTTGGTTGTAGGTTTTAAGGCCAATTGACTGTCCTAAGGTCCTAGGCCTATAAGTACACTGCCCCCCGTGAGGTCTTTCTAAAAGGTCGTAGCCCGTATTTATGCAAGTTTCGGAGAAAAAACACTGAAGGAACGGCTAGGTCGAAGAGTGCGGGATGGGATCGAATCCGGCACTTCCCATCCACCAGCTTTTCAGCGTAGAACCGCTCGTGGGGCATTTTTAAAAGAAGCTTATATATATATATATATTCTAAAAGTCCCATTTTTCTTCCCAAATCTATAGGAAACGCCTTGAAAGTTTTGAAACTTTCTTGAAACTTTAAATGAGCTCCCTCCTTACGTTTCTTCTATCTCAATTCAGCTTCAATTTCTTTTTTTCTTTTCCTTTCTTTTCTCTTTCTTTCTTTTTTTTTTTTTTTTTAATAAACCAAACGAGATTAAACGACGTGATCCTGAAATAGGAGCATAATGGAGACTATTTTCAGTATATTCAATAAAAAAAAAAAAGGCAAACAAAATATATTATTATTATTATTATTATTATTTTGTAGAAGATATTTCCGACAAACTACAAAAAGAACTTCATTTGTTTAAAATTTCAAAGATGTGCCTTTCGCCCCCCCTGTTTTTACAGTTCGAATTTCCTAACAAAACAAAGATCCTTCAAACTGATTAAGCTCCCCCCCGCCTCCTTTTTTTTTTTTTACAGTTTTTAAAATTTCCAAGGTGTTCTCGAGACACGAGGAACGACTTTAAAAGAAAAAAATTTCTTTCTTATTTTCCTAACAAATAATTATAGAGAAAAACATTTTGTGTTAAAATGTTGTTTTGAAAAGGTCTTTCCATCAAACTAACAGAGGTTCCCCCTCCCTCCACCCAAATTTCATATTTATAAAATTAAAATTTGCCCATCACTGAGTCCTTATGCCCCCCTCCCTTCCCCTACTATACACATTTGTTTTATTCTTAACTAAACAAAATTCTGTAAAAATTCTCGTAGACATGTTTTACAGTTTTTAGAAATTCCGAAAATTACAAGATAAAAACAAATTGAATAATTCGTATTCGACACTGTTTGGCGAGATTTTGTATGAACTTTGGAAACACACTTTTCTAAAATCGATGAAATTAAATTCATATAAAAAATCTACAGAACAACTTGATTAGTTTTTTATATAATACAAAATGAGTTTAAATCAGTTTAATTTAAAGTTGTTTTCGTAAAGAATTTGCCTTTACGATTTTTATAATATAATGCAAACTGAAGTTACTGTAACAATGTTTGTGTTAACAGTAATTATTAAGCTACGGAAAAATCATTTAATTTAGTATAAGTATTAATCGTTATTAATCGTTTCAGAATAATTTGTTGTACTAAATAATGAATAACAGAGGTTTTTAAAAAATATGTGATAGTAAAAAAAAAAAAAAAAAAAAAAAAAAAAACCTTTGTAATGGAAATAAACATCCTTGAATCCTATTTGAACCTCTATGTCATTTAATCATTTGAATGATATCATTCACCAAAAAAAAAAAAAAAAAAAAAAATCCTCAAAATTTTATGCCATATTTTTTAGAATAGTGTGTACAGTATTTACAATGTTATTATTAATTTCTAATTTAAAAGTTGGAGATGCATGGTAATTTCAATTTTATTTTATATCACTATTATATCTAAGAAATAAGTATATACGAGTTAAGATGGATATTTTTATTTATTTACTTTTTTCTGGAGTAGTTTTTATTGTTATATTCATGCCACCTCCCTACTGTTAAATTTAAGAAAGAAAAAGAGAAACGCGAATATTTTTTTAGGTATAGATTTGATTTAAAAGAAAAAAATAAATAATAAAAGAAAAATCTTTAAAAAGTGAAATTTTTATACTGGTAAATATTTAAGTAGTATAGTTTGTTATGAATTTAATTAAAAAAAAAAAAAAAAAATCTTAATCTATTCAAAATTTTATTATAGCTTAACATTTTGTAATTTATATATATATACAAGAAACTTAATGAGCAAATTAATTATTTTCAAATTCTGTTTTTAGAATTTTTTCAATCCGTAGTTTATGTGATTTATCACCTAATTTTGAAAAAATTACAAATATTTGCATATAATTATCATAATTGTCATTTATATGAAAAAAAAAAATTGTTGTTGCAATCACTTTTTAAAATAAAATCAATTTTGAAAGTTAACAACGTATCAGCATGAAAACAATGTAAATACAATGAATATTTTTGATGAACAAATGTCACATAAAATACAAGTACCTAAATAAATAACTCATTTAATATATATATATATATTAAAGAATGAAAAATATTTTTTTTTATATTTTTGTGTTTATTTTTGACGCCAATTCCCGATAGAGGGAGCCAAAACGATTATTTGATATTGAGTACTTCAGATGGAAGAGAAGACTATATTCGTTCGCGATACTGCAGCATCACGGTATTTTCGGAGTAAAAAATAGTTCGATTTCCAAACTGAGTTATAAAAAAAACAAGAGTTTTCCGGGGAAAAAGGGAGATGTGAGGCACATCAGATAAAAGCGATTAATATCATATATCAATTAAACAACATTCGCTCGAGCCATATACGAGAAAAATTTGTTCCTCACATATGCCGTCCATTTATAACTTAAATAAGCTAATTCATATCTCAAAATGTATTGCACGCAGAAATGTAGCGATTTCAGGGTAGGATCAGACAAAAGGTAAAAGACTATTTTCAAAATATCAGAAAAAAACATCCCATATTTCCTGAGATATTAAGTGTCGGCTTTCAGCGGTTTCTTTGATCTCAAATTAGCTGTATATATGTGTCGCAGTTTTCGTTCGTATTTTCCGCTGAGTGTTGCCGCGTTCGTTTGTTTTTTCGTTTGCGTCACTAGAAAAACTGCCGTTTTTCATGATATATATATATATTAGAAATTTAATGAGCAAATTAATCAATTAATTATTCTTTTTTTTTTTTTTTTTTTTTTTTTTTTTTGTTGTTACAAAACAATTTCCTAACAAAACAAAGATCCTTCAAACTGATTAAGCTCCCCCCCGCCTCCTTTTTTTTTTTTTACAGTTTTTAAAATTTCCAAGGTGTTCTCGAGACACGAGGAACGACTTTAAAAGAAAAAAATGTCTTTCTTATTTTCCTAACAAATAATTATAGAGAAAAACATTTTGTGTTAAAATGTTGTTTTGAAAAGGTCTTTCCATCAAACTAACAGAGGTTCCCCCTCCCTCCACCCAAATTTCATATTTATAAAATTAAAATTTGCCCATCACTGAGTCCTTATGCCCCCCTCCCTTCCCCTACTATACACATTTGTTTTATTCTTAACTAAACAAAATTCTGTAAAAATTCTCGTAGACATGTTTTACAGTTTTTAGAAATTCCGAAAATTACAAGATAAAAACAAATTGAATAATTCGTATTCGACACTGTTTGGCGAGATTTTGTATGAACTTTGGAAACACACTTTTCTAAAATCGATGAAATTAAATTCATATAAAAAATCTACAGAACAACTTGATTAGTTTTTTATATAATACAAAATGAGTTTAAATCAGTTTAATTTAAAGTTGTTTTCGTAAAGAATTTGCCTTTACGATTTTTATAATATAATGCAAACTGAAGTTACTGTAACAATGTTTGTGTTAACAGTAATTATTAAGCTACGGAAAAATCATTTAATTTAGTATAAGTATTAATCGTTATTAATCGTTTCAGAATAATTTGTTGTACTAAATAATGAATAACAGAGGTTTTTAAAAAATATGTGATAGTAAAAAAAAAAAAAAAAAAAAAAAAAAAAAAAAACCTTTGTAATGGAAATAAACATCCTTGAATCCTATTTGAACCTCTATGTCATTTAATCATTTGAATGATATCATTCACCAAAAAAAAAAAAAAAAAAAAAAATCCTCAAAATTTTATGCCATATTTTTTAGAATAGTGTGTACAGTATTTACAATGTTATTATTAATTTCTAATTTAAAAGTTGGAGATGCATGGTAATTTCAATTTTATTTTATATCACTATTATATCTAAGAAATAAGTATATACGAGTTAAGATGGATATTTTTATTTATTTACTTTTTTCTGGAGTAGTTTTTATTGTTATATTCATGCCACCTCCCTACTGTTAAATTTAAGAAAGAAAAAGAGAAACGCGAATATTTTTTTAGGTATAGATTTGATTTAAAAGAAAAAAATAAATAATAAAAGAAAAATCTTTAAAAAGTGAAATTTTTATACTGGTAAATATTTAAGTAGTATAGTTTGTTATGAATTTAATTAAAAAAAAAAAAAAAAAAATCTTAATCTATTCAAAATTTTATTATAGCTTAACATTTTGTAATTTATATATATATACAAGAAACTTAATGAGCAAATTAATTATTTTCAAATTCTGTTTTTAGAATTTTTTCAATCCGTAGTTTATGTGATTTATCACCTAATTTTGAAAAAATTACAAATATTTGCATATAATTATCATAATTGTCATTTATATGAAAAAAAAAAATTGTTGTTGCAATCACTTTTTAAAATAAAATCAATTTTGAAAGTTAACAACGTATCAGCATGAAAACAATGTAAATACAATGAATATTTTTGATGAACAAATGTCACATAAAATACAAGTACCTAAATAAATAACTCATTTAATATATATATATATATTAAAGAATGAAAAATATTTTTTTTTATATTTTTGTGTTTATTTTTGACGCCAATTCCCGATAGAGGGAGCCAAAACGATTATTTGATATTGAGTACTTCAGATGGAAGAGAAGACTATATTCGTTCGCGATACTGCAGCATCACGGTATTTTCGGAGTAAAAAATAGTTCGATTTCCAAACTGAGTTATAAAAAAAACAAGAGTTTTCCGGGGAAAAAGGGAGATGTGAGGCACATCAGATAAAAGCGATTAATATCATATATCAATTAAACAACATTCGCTCGAGCCATATACGAGAAAAATTTGTTCCTCACATATGCCGTCCATTTATAACTTAAATAAGCTAATTCATATCTCAAAATGTATTGCACGCAGAAATGTAGCGATTTCAGGGTAGGATCAGACAAAAGGTAAAAGACTATTTTCAAAATATCAGAAAAAAACATCCCATATTTCCTGAGATATTAAGTGTCGGCTTTCAGCGGTTTCTTTGATCTCAAATTAGCTGTATATATGTGTCGCAGTTTTCGTTCGTATTTTCCGCTGAGTGTTGCCGCGTTCGTTTGTTTTTTCGTTTGCGTCACTAGAAAAACTGCCGTTTTTCATGATATATATATATATTAGAAATTTAATGAGCAAATTAATCAATTAATTATTCTTTTTTTTTTTTTTTTTTTTTTTTTTTTTTTTTTTTTGTTGTTGTTGTTGTTGTTGTTGTTATTTCCGGATTTTTTCTATTCATAGTTTAAGTGATTTATCAATTAGTTAAAAAAAAAAAAGAAAAAAAAAATACATATATTTGCATATGATTATGATATTATTTATCATTTTTATGAAAGTAAAGAAAAAAGTTTTTGCTGTTGCAATCACTTTTTAAAATAAAACCAATTTTGAAAGTTAACAACGTATCAACTTGAAAACAATGTGAATTGAATGAATATTTTTGATAAAAAAAATATTATATAAAATACAAATACCGAAATAAATAACTCATTTAATACATATATTAAAGAAAGAAAAATATTTTATTTTTGTATTAAGTTTATTTTTTACACTAACTGCCGATAGATGGAGCCAAATTACCTATCTGAGATTGAATATTTCAAATGGAAGCGAAGATTGTACGCATCCACGAACATTCCAAACCGGATTACATTCTTTTCTTTTGAGAGATGCTAAAGAAAATAGGGTAATCCGCGAGGTAATATAGTTCCATTTTTAAAGTGAAATATATAAAAAACAAGAGTTTTTTGGGAAAAACAGGGCACTTCATGCTTCTCAGACAAAAGAAATTAATATCATCACTTTCATAAAATTTGTCCGAGCGGTTTTCGAGAAAAAAAAAGTTACACAATTACCATTTTTTCTTTGAAGTCTTAAATTGCAATTCCAGATCTCAAAATATATAGAATGTGGAAGAGTGAAACTTTCAGGATAGCATCAGGCAGAAGATAAAAGATTATTCTGAAAACATTAGATCAGAATATCTCCAATTTTCTGAGATAGTAAGTGTCGGTGTTTCCAAATTCCTTTCACGTTAAATTAGCTGTATATAAAGTGTCGCAGGTAAGTTTCGTTTGAGCTTTGCTGCGTCACGGAGACACGGCCGTGTCTCATGATAGATGTATATAAAGTATCGCAGGTAAGCTTCGTTTGAGCTTTGCCGAGTCACGGAGACACGGCCGTGTCTCATGATCTAATGTTGTATGCCAAATTTGCGAAAAGTGGACTTGCACTGGGTCTAATACCCTATGTGTTATAATAAAAAAAAGTGAAAATGTTTTTTGCAATTTAAAAAAAAAAAAAAAAAAAGTTATGTCTCGGTGAATATATATATGTGCTCATAAAAATTTATACAGATAATGAGTAAAATCCTCATAACATGCTACAGCCAAAACGCATTTAAAGGGTTTAAAGCAACAAGTTTTCGGCAAGAATATCTTGATAGACTTCTGAGTTGATATTTGGTTTTAAAAAAGAAATTGGTGCTGTACCGTTAGCAGCAAAGGCCCATTTATGGAAATAAGAAAACTTACAAAGCCGTAAATGAGCTGAAAATGAATATTGAAAAAAGCTGGAAAAGCATACCAAAAGACACTTTGAAGAAACTTTCTAAATCTATGACCTCGAGAATGATTCAGTTAATTGAAAAGAAGGGCAAATTTTTGGATTATTAGCAGTTCTTTTAATACTCTCTTATGTGTATAATTTCTTCCAGTTTTCTACAATTAAAGAAAAAATGAATTGTAAAATAAAAAGCAATTTTAATTATTAAAATATTTTTATAGGTTTATTTGAAACTGTCATTCATTACATTGTGTTTAAAAATGCATAAAATTTCAATATGTATTTGTAAATACTTTGAAATTTTTTCCCAGGCTTTAAAGTTTTGTAAATTTTATAATCTCAAAAGTGGTTAATTTAACTGAAAATAAGGGGAAGTCTTTAGATTATTAGCCGTTTTTAAAATAATATCTTATGTGACCGTAATATTTTTTCCAGCTTTTTACATATATGAAAAAAGAAAATAAATTTTAGAATAAGAAATAATTTAATTTTTTGCAAAATTTTAATAGATATAATTAAAAGTGGCTTTTCTTGTGTTATATTTAAATTTGCATTAAACGCATATTAGCGGTTGTGAAATAAATTAAGTTTTTCGCTTGGTCTTAACATTTTTTCCAGGGCTGTATATATATATATATATATATATATATATATATATATATATATATATATATAATGAAGAAAGAAATAAAAAAAAAAAAGGAAAAGAAAAGTAAAGAAAATCCCGAACTGATATATTTTAACAATAGTAAAAGCTTTGTTTTAAAAATATATTATTAATTATGGAAGGTGGAAAAATAAAGCTGAAAAATTGAAAAAAGATGAAGAAGAAGAAGGAAATATGTTTATATAGGACAAAATAAAATATGATAAAATATGACAGTAATCCTTGCAACTACCTATTAATTAAAAAATGGTCAATCATTTTAATTATCAAACATTTAATTAAAATAATCTCTATATATTAAAAAAAAGTTTCTGTCGCTGGCGTCAAATTATTTTTGTCTGCGACAGCAACTTCTCGCGAAAGGCAGGGTTCTCCGCATCATAAGAGGTATCAACATCTTCTGAACAACCCAAGGAAGGCATTTCAGCTGCTTGGAAATTTCTATCATTTTAATTAACGGAATTATTAACTAAAAACTTCAGGTTTATGAAGGTACTCTATTTGCCACCTTGAAAAAAGTTCCTCCCAGTGACGTCATTCTTCTGTCATGAAGTCACATTACACGGAAAGTTAAAATATGATCCATGGTGTAAAAAATAAAATAAATGTCGATGTTTCTATCAAGAAAAATATCTCTATTACTTAAAATTTCTTATGTTGTTTATTACTTTCTATTATCTTCAATAGAAGAAAGTATTGGATTCGTAAAAATTTTCGATTTCGGGTTTTTGATGGATTTACACGTTTTGAGAGCTGTAGAACACGATTTGACCATTTTTAGAAAATGTCTGTCTGCCTGTCTGTCTGTTTGTCCGTGTGTGTGTGTGACAAAATTTTGTGGCAACTGTACCTCAGGAACTACTGGACAGAATTTCATACAAATTGGTATGTAGTTGCACCTTGACATAAATTAGTGCCTATCAACTTTTGGTAAAAATCGTCTTACAGGTTGCGATGCCATCCCGCTTTTTCTAAATTTTTAACATGGTGATATAGGGCAAAAATTTTCAAGATGGGTATCTTTCGAAAGGTCTCGTCAGTACCTTTAAAGCGAATGGTTGAACTATAAATCTGTGATAATTTAAAACAAAGTTATCGATTTTTTTTTACTTTTTACAAAAAAAAATTAGAAAAAAAATCTTATTTATTTTTTTTTTAACGAAATTATCAAAACCTGGTATTTAGTTGGCTCCTGACATAAACTGGTGCTGATTAGATTTGGGGATCAATCGCACAACAGGAGGCGCTGTGATCGTATTTCTTCTAAATTTTTAACATGGTAGTATACGAGAAAATTTCATATAAATGTACATAATGAGAGTTATTCTTAATCTGTGATTGTAAAATTAATATGAATTATTGCTAATAGTAGTAGTTAATTTGGAAAAAAAGTTTGAGCATGTGGGGGCATCGCTTCCCCACCTAAAAAAAAAAAAAAAAAAAAAAAAAAAAAAAAAAAAATTGAACAAAAAAAAAAAAAAAAAAAAAAAAAAAAAAAGTTTTTTTTTTTTTTTTTTTTTTTTTTTTTTTTTTTTTTTTTTAAATATTGTTACTGGGTGAATTTGTATAGGAAAATATAGAAGAAAGTCTTGTGGTGGCCACAACATACTAGTCAGTTTTTTGTTTTTAAATATTTTCTCTCGCGAATAATTGTCGTGATTTCGCAATATTTATTATAAGTAAGCACTTAATTTGGTGATATTTTTTATGTCTACATTTGTATTATAAGAAGTTTTAAAAAAGTAACTTAAATTAGGCTTGAAAAGTTGATTTCCAAAAGATCGTTGTTTCATGTCGGATAATTTGTTCTATTTTAAAATTATCATCATTTGCCATTTGATCACAATTTCTTTATGTCTGTAAGGTGAATTTATAAAGAAATATATTCCACTTATATATAATGTCATTAATTATAAAAACAGTAATAAAACATACTTTCAGCATATCTTTTATATAGGCAGGTTTTCCACGTACGTATAAAACTAATCCCATCGAACTTGATTATGAAAATGCCCGAATTATTTATAGTACTAACAATAGAAACCAAGCTCTACTTTATGAATCTTTTGAAATCATAAAAAGGAAATCCGAAATTTGTAATGATACATTATCCATTAACCCCCCCCCCCCCTCAATTTGGCTTCGTTTCTTAAACATAAAATAATTGCCTTAGACAATGAAATCGATTTTATTTATGATTTGGCTATGAATTACGGGTATAAAATCAAAACTATAAATAAATTAATTTATCAAATTATGTCCCATTCTTCCACTTCTCCATCTTCTTATTCTAATAAATCCTCTAATAAAAATATTAAGAAAATACAATATTGGCCTGATCTATATGAGGGATTTTCTAAATTAATTAATAATAATGTTCATCTTGTTGCTAAAGCTCCCCTAAAATTAAAATCATTACTTTCTAAAAAATTAGATCCCCCTCCTTCCAAATTAAAATCAGGTGTTTATAAAATCTCATATAAAATTGATAATAAAACTAACTATTATATAGGAATGACCAATAGACCTTTTAGTGATAGAATGAGGGAACATATAGCAGATTTAAAATATAACAGATCCTTCACTGCTTTTTCACGTACGTATAAAACTAATCCCATCGAATATGATTTTCAAAATGCCCGAATTATTTATATTACTAACAATAGAAACCAAGCTCTACTTTATGAATTTTTTGAAATCATAAAAAGGAAATCCGAAATTTGTAATGATACATTATCCATTAACCCCCCCCCCCCCTCTATTTGGCTTCGTTTCTTAAACATAAAATAATTTAAGGTAACCCTGCTGCGTGATACTTTGACTCCGTTTTATTAAAGAGCTTTATTTTTCTTGTAATGTACATGATTGTGATTTATTTAGATGTTTTTAACTCATTTTAAGATCTATATAGAGTGTTTTTTATATAATTTATGTAATCACGTTTTATATTCTTTGTGAATTGTATATTTAATATCCAAGAATGGCTTAATTTGATTTATGTTCATAGTTTAAGAACATCATTTCCCTGAAGATGGTTAAAAATTGAATGTTAACCGAAACGTCGGATTGTAGAGATATTTTGAGATATAAAGAAATTTTAAATGGTGTGATATGCTGAAAGTACGTTTATTACTGTTTTTTTTTTGTTTTTTTTTTTCTCACTTAAAAAAAAAGAACCTTTTAAAAATACTTTAAAATATGTAGGATACATTTTGGCATAAAATATATTAAATATATTTTAGATCAAATTGAAATCATTTATAAATAACAGCATCTTATAATTTCGCTACAATAAATTTTTAACATTTTGACAAGAAAGCGCTCTATTCTTATAGAGCGTTTTTTAACTTAAGTTCTTTAAAATATATATATTAATTTATATGTTAGAAATATCAGGCAGGTACAAAATACTATTTAGCTAACTTTCTTTTGGCGCTGTCTTGAAAGATAAGATGTCGTTTTGGATTATTTGCAAAATTATATGTCAACCTGTTTGCTGTACATATTTTTTATAAAATTAAACATTTCTATGATAAATTTAATATACATAATTATGGCAAGAAAAAAATTCAACGCATAAATCTCTTATAGAGTGCATTTTAACCTTAATCGTTAAAAATATATGTACTATATTTATGTATGCATATATAATATATATTATATATATGGTAGAAATTTCAGGCTGGTCCTTAACCCTATTTGGCGAGTTTTCTTTTGGCTGCGTTTTGAACGATAACGATGTCATTCTGAATTCTTTGCAAAATAATATGTCAACCTCGTTGCTGATTATTTTTATGATCATGGCAACCTATATTCCAAATTTTTATGAAGCTACACTTGATCGACATTTAAATATTCAGTATTCTATTCCATTTTCGCTATTATATTTAACGAAATGTAGGTCTTTTAAACATATTTATAATATAAACTTGATCGACATTTAAATATTCACCATTCTATTCTATTTTTACTTAAAAAAAAAACGAAATGTAGGCCTTTTAAAAATATTTAAAAACCTATAAGATATATTTTGGCATAATATACATTTTAGATCAAAAACAAATCACTTAAAAATGACAGCATATTATAATTTCTCAATGATAATTTTTTTAAATTACGGAATTATTTCTACGTTACATTTTATATACCTAATTATGGAAAAAAATCATCACATAAATCTCCAATACAGCGCATTTAACTTATGATGTTTAAAATATATATATTAAATTATATGTTAGAAATTTCAGTCTGGTCTACAAATCTATTTGTCATTGTTATTTTGGCGCTCTGTTGAACGATAACGATGTCGTTCTGGATTATTTACAAAATAATATGTCAACCTGTTTGCTGTTTATTTTTATGACCGCAGCAACCTGTATTCTAATTTTTTATTAAGATAACTTGATCGAAATTTAAATATTCAGCATTCTATTCTATTTTTACTATTATATTTAACAAATTTAGGCCTTTCAGACATATTTTTAAATATATAGGACATATTTTTGAAAAAAAAAAAAAAACTTAGATCAAATTCAAAACAATTAAAAATGACAGCATATTATAATTTCGCAATGGTATTTTTTTTTTATATTACGGAATTAAATATTTCTTATGATATATTTCATATACCTAATTATGGCAAGAAAAAGAATCATCACATAAAATTCATATAGAGCGCATTTTAATCTTCGTTGTTTAAAAAATATATATTTATGTATATGGTAGAAATTTCGGGCAACACCCTATTTGGCGATTTTCCTTTTGGTGCCGTTTTGAACGATAACGATATCATTTTGGATTATCAACAAAATGATATTTCAATCTCTTTGCTATTTATTTTTACAACCATGGCAACCTGTATTTCGAAAATTTTATGAAGGTAACTTGATCGATATTTAAATATTCAGTATTCTATTCTATTTTTGCTAAAATATTTAACGAAATGTAGGCCTTTTAAAATATATAGGATATATATTGGCATAAAATATATTTTAGATCAAAATCAAACATTATAATTTCGCAATCATAAATATTTTTTATCGGTACAGGTCAGTTCGACGCCAACGTTTCGACGCCAACGGTTCGACGCCAACGTTTCGACGCGGGGTCAGTTCGACGCCATGCTTTTTTTTTCGTACTTTTATTTATTTTCAGAATGAGTTTGCATCATTATTCAAATAAATGCGATATGCCTGATATAATATATATATTTTATATGTTATATATATATGAAGCGTGATTCAAATACCGATGCTGATTTTGCTCTCTATGCACGTATGATTCCTGCGTTAAGTTTTGTGCCTATCGAAGAACTTGAAAATGCTTTAGAAGTTTTGACTAAGAATTTACCTAATCAGTTAACCCCAATTTTTAATTACTTTGAAGATAATTACGTTGGAAGGATTCAGAGAAATAATCGTCGCCGTCGTCCTACTTTTAAACCAGAAATGTGGTCAAGTTATGCTAGAACCTTAAATAACGAAGGACGCACCAATAATTTCGCGGAAGCAGCGCACAGGTGTCTGCAGGCCGAATTTAGTGTTTCACACCCCACATTATGGAAATTCATAGATGGTCTCAGACGCGTTCAAAAAACAATTAATCAATGTTATGAACAATTTGTAAGTGGAGATGAACCGCCGCACAAGCGGAATAAGTATCTGCGAGTTCATATGAGAAATAAAGTAATAGTTGAAGATTTTGAAGCCTCCCTCATGTCCCGGGGCCTTGAAGTTGGCGTGGGGGCTTCTCACTAACCTGGGACACACAAAAAAAAAAAAAAAAAAAAAAAATTCTAGAAAACTTTTACACATATACACGTATATTTATTTCAGATATGCATGCAAACAATCGCTAATTCAATAAATAAAAATCAGTCATATTACTTATTTGAATCACGCTTCATATATATAATATATAAAATATATATATTATATCAGGCATATTGCATATTTATTCTAAAAATAAATAAAAATACGAAAAAAAAATGTGGCGTCGAACTGACCCCGCGTCGAAACGTTGGCGTCGAACTGTTGGCGTCGAACCGTCGGCGTCGAAACGACCTGCTTCGATTTTTTATATTACGGAATAAAATATTTCTGATATATTTCATATGCCTAATTATGGCAAAAAAAAAAAAAAATCATCGCATAAATATCCTATAGACCACATTTTAACTTATGTTGTCTCTATATATTAAAAAAAAGTTACTGTTGCTGGCGTCATTTTTTTTTTTTTTTTCTGTCTGCGACAGCATCTTCTCGCGAAGGGCAGGGTCCTTCGCGTCATGAGAGCTATCAATGTGCTCCGAATACACCAAGGTAGGCATTTCAGCTGGTTAGAAATTTCTAACATTTTAATTGAAGAAGTTATTAACTGAAAATGACAATTTTATGAAGGTACTCTATTTGCCATTTTGAAAAAAGTTTCTCCCAACTACGTTGTTCCTCTATCATGAAGTCATTTTACACGGGAAAATTTAAAATATGATCCATGGTTGTACGTAGGTAGGTTGGGTTTAATGTCGCACCAATACTGCGCTATGGGCAATTGGCGACGGTCTGGGACGTACCCCTAGGGACATGACATCACAAATTTGATCTACAACGGAGGAAATGGCTCCCCCGCTTTGGTAATTACCAGAGGTATAGTTTTGACATGAACATGGAGGCCACGGCTGATTTTATGTATACCATAGAGGTGAGTTCGGGCTCTATTTTGGCAATCCGAGCCCGCCCGGGCCCGAAACATTTTTGAACTGAGCCCGCCCGAGCCCGAAAAATTTTGTGTGATCAGAGCCCGAGCCCGATATTGAAAGTGGTACGCTATGCAACGCATACACAATAGTAAAATTAAATACCGTTTTCATTTTCAAATTAATTTTCTTATTATCAGTCCTCGATTTAAATAACTATAAATGTTATTATAACAATTTATAATGTCTGTGTCTCTGTATGCATATATATATTTATAATAGATATTTATAGTGCAGCCCATTGTTTATAACGCGCCTATCGGGGGAAAAAAATTATCCGAATGAGTGATATAATGAGGCCCGATATAACGAAGGAGGAAGGATTACTGTATAACACTATGACATAATATGCATCTCGTTGAAAAAAGAGTTCTATTTAGAAAAAGGAAGTCAAAGCTACTAAGGTTTGCAAGATTATTTTGTGATTTATAACCTATCATGACTATTATGACATTACCAAATGTGCTCTCAAAATGAATAAAATTTCTTTTTTTTTCTTTTTTTTTTTTTTTTTTTTTTTTTCACATTTTCCAGTTAGTGAAGAATAAAATAAACGGAACTTTTAGCTTGAATCCGAGCCCGCCTGGAGCCCGAAGACTTGCGTAAGATATGAGCCCGATCGGGCTCGGTCCCGGGCTCGGGCTCGGGCTTACGGGCTCGGGCTGAGCCCGTCTCATCTCTAGTACACCAGCCACCATTAATATACTCGACGGTCTTTGACCGGTTCAAATATCGAATCGGCAATCTTCCAGTTATAAGCTTGGCGCTTTATTTACTGTGGTACAACGGCCCGAAAACATAGTTGTTTAAAAAAAAAAAAAAAAAAAAAAAAAAAAAAAAAAAATGAATGTCATTGCCGTTATTAGTAACTTTTTACTCTACTTTTAGAAAATTAATTTTCTTACACGGGAAAATTAAAATATGATCCATGGTTGTAGGTAGGTAGGTTGGGTTTAACGTCGCACCAGTACTGCACTATGGGTAATTGGCGACGGTCTGGGACGTACCCCTAGAGATGTTTCGGAGACATGAAATCACAATTTTGATCCACCACGGGGATGGCTCCCAGCTTTGGTGATCACCAGAGGTATAAATTCAAAAAACTGGCGTACAGACAATAGCAAGAAATTAAAACTTCTTCACACACCATAAATTTTAAATCAGCACAACCGGTTTCGAAAGGACGTAGCCTTCCTTCATCAGGTGCAAACACGTGCAACTGCCTTGGAGGCAAAAGCAAGACTGAAAACAGGACAAAATCCAGAGGGGGAGGAGCAACACAAACAACCAATAGGAAGCAACATGCAGGGCAGGACCAATCAGAGAGGAACACAAGTACACACACACCACAAAACGAGGAGGGAAAAAAGGAGTAAACAATTATTATTATTATTTTTTATTATTATTATTTTAATAATATTAAACTAATAAGTGAATTTAATAAAATTTATCCATTAATTATTATTATTATTTTTTTTTTATTTATTTAATTAGAACAATTTTATTTAATTGAATTAAACAAATTTTTCCAGGCTGTAGACAGCAAAGTGGAATCAGTTTTTTCATTGACAATTTTATCACGATTAAGGTAAAAATTTGGAATTTTTTTTGGAAAATTTAGCTATTTACCTTAATCGTGATAAAATTGTCAATTAAAAATCTGATTCCACTTTGCTGTCTACAGCCTGGAAAAATTTGTTTAATTCAATTAAATAAAATTGTTCTAATTAAATAAAAAAAAAAATAATAATAATAATTAATGGATAAATTTTATTAAATTCACTTATTAGTTTAATATTATTAAAATAATAATAATAAAAAAAAATAATAATAATTGTTTACTCCTTTTTTCCCTCCTCGTTTTGTGGTGTGTGTGTACTTGTGTTCCTCTCTGATTGGTCCTGCCCTGCATGTTGCTTCCTATTGGTTGTTTGTGTTGCTCCTCCCCCTCTGGATTTTGTCCTGTTTTCAGTCTTGCTTTTGCCTCCAAGGCAGTTGCACGTGTTTGCACCTGATGAAGGAAGGCTACGTCCTTTCGAAACCGGTTGTGCTGATTTAAAATTTATGGTGTGTGAAGAAGTTTTAATTTCTTGCTATTACCAGAGGTATAGTTCTGATGAGTTCATGGAGGCCACGGCTCATTTTATGTACACCAGCCACCATTAATATACTCGATGGTCTTTGACCGGTTCAAATATCGATTCAGCAATCTTCCAGTTATAAGCTCGGCGCTGTACCTACTGGGGTACAACGGCCCAGAACCATGGTTGTAAAAAAAAAAAAGAAAATGAATGTCAATGCCGCTATTGGTAACTTTTTTTCTTTACATTTAGAAAAATACTTTGTTTACACGGGAAAATTAAAATGTGATCCATGGTTGTAGGTAGGTCGGTTGGGTTTAACGTCGCACCAGTACTGCGCTATGGGTAATCGGTGACGGACTGTGACGTACCCCATGGGATGTTTCGGAGACATGCCATCACAATTTTGATCCATCACGGAGGGGATGGCTCCCCCACTTTGGTGATCATCAGAGGTATAGTTTTGATAGGAGCATAGAGGTCACGGCTGATTTTATGTGCACCAGCCATCATTAATATACCCGACGGTCTTTCGCCGGTTCAAGTCTCGAATCGTTAATTTTTCAGTAATGAGCTCGGCGACAACGGCCCGAAACCCTGGTTTAAAAAAATATGAAAATAAATGTCAATGCCGCTATTAGTAACTTTTTTTCTCTACTTTTAGAAAATTAGTTTTATTACACGGGAAAATTAAAATATGATCCATGGTTGTAGGTAGGTACGTAGTTACGCAGGTTAGGTTTGACGTCGTGCCATTACTGAGATATGGATAATTGACGACGATATGGGACGTACCCCTAGGGTAGGTTGACCAGATCAAAGTTCCTTTATAAAAGAGAAGCATTAAAAATTGCTACAATTAACAAATTATGGATGTATTTTTTCATTCCTAATACATAAGAACTGAAGATAAAGTGTTATTGATTAATAGTTTAGTTTCTACAATTTTTTAAAACTTAGAAAAATGCCTTCAAGAAAAGGGCGTTCCCATTTGTCCCCAGAAAATGGGGACGTTTGGTCAGTATACCCTAGGGATAATAATAACAGGAGACTTGGAGTTGGAATATTAAAACCCTAATAAACTACTACGTCAGAAACGCCAAAGAATAATATTGGAAATGCATACAGCTGTTTCGACAGCCTTAAGCGTGCCGTCTTCAGTGCAAAAAGGATTCTGAATCTGCAGAAGTGCACGTATATATAGGAGAGGGGCCGAATTTAGTTCAACCAATAGGATTACGGGAAAGGTGGGGAGAGTGGCCAATAGGAATTTATTAAAGTTAGCTGTGCAAACATAAAAAAAATGAAGAAAATGTGGACTGGATATAAAATTTCCAACAGTCAGACAAATAGGGAACAGCGAAATCAAATAGGGAACAGTCGTTCGAATGAATAGGACTCTGTGAATTATGTTGATTGATCGCAATTCCTGGAATCATTGTGACAAACGCTCTCGTAAACACTCAATTAAATTACAAGATAAATTCACCCGGCTTCGTAATTCACAGAGTCCTATTCATTCGAAAGACTTTCCTGTTGTCAATAAAATTGCAATTGTTAACTTTTCCAATGCTGAAATTACCAATAATCAATATTCTGTTCTCAAACTCAATTCAAATTTTGCCATTTCTAAACCTCCTTCTTTTCCTCAGTTAATTGCACCGGTTGAAAAAGCCTTCAAAAATTCTCGACTGACTGACCAACAGAAAGAAAATCTTCGTCATTTAATTCTTAATAATGCCAAATTCAATTCTAAAAATTTTAAATCAAATCTCAGCCCTGCAGAAAAAAACGCCTTGAAGGAATTAAAATCTAATGAAAATATCATCATTGCTACAGCTGATAAAGGTGGTCAAATTGTTATTTTGGATAAAAAACAATACATCGAAAGTGTTACCGAATTAATTAATGATGGCCCATATATTCCTCTGCCCCGTGACCCCTCTACTCAAGAGTTAAATAAAATTAAATCTGCTATAAAATCTTGCCCCTTGATGCTGGACTCGACTAAATCTCATCTTATCCCTTCTATTGCTAATTGTGCCAGATTTTATGCTTTACCGAAAGTTCACAAACCCAATATTCCATTTCGTCCCATAGTCTCTAATATCGGTACTGCTTCCTATAATTTAGCTAAATTTCTCACCACAATTTTTGCTCCCCTTCTTGCTGCTAATAGTTATACTGTTAAGAATTCCATAAAATTTGCAGAAAACATTCAAAATTGCCCTCACACAACTCTCACTATGGTTTCTTTTGATCTAAAATCTCTTTTCACTAATGTTCCAATAAGTGGCGCCCTCTGCTGTCTCGAAAATAGATTAAAAGAGTTTCATTTCACATCTTTTGAAATACAAGAATTAATCTCTCTTAACCGCATTTGTTTATCACAAACCACTTTTTCTTTCCAAAATAAATTCTATCGTCAGTCTGAAGGTTTAGCCATGGGTTCCCCTCTCTCCCCAATTCTCGCTGATATTTACATGCACTATTTCGAAAGAAAACTTTTTAAGAAAATATCCTTTCCTTTTTGGACCAGTTACGTTGACGACACCTTTACGCTTATCGACATATCTAATCACAATATTGACCATCTCTTAGAAACTTTAAATTCAATTGACAGTAATATCCAGTTTACATATGAAATAGAAAATAATGGCTCCCTTCCATTTCTTGATACCCTCGTCTCTCGCACTGTAAATGGATTTTCAACCACCGACTATCGAAAAAATTTTGCTGTCTCCCTTCCTCCCCATGCGCGTTCATGTCACCCACCTAACCAAAAAATGGCTGCTTTCTATACTTTTGTAAACCGTGCCCTTAATATTTCTTCAAATCCTATTTTATTAAAATCTGAAATTAACCCTTTGCGGCGCAAGACAATTCGGATCATTTAAATTATACGCCACCGTAATTCATGAACTAAATTAAACTAAAAGAAATTTTAAATTTTAAGGTTAAAATTTCCGACCTTTTCTGATATGTTATAAAAGTACATTTTTGCTAAAAAATTTCCGGGATGAATTTTTGCAGTTGGATCTTATATTTTGCGTCCTTGCAGCGAGGACAGCGCGTGTTATGGGGTTAAATACCTGAAAGCCATTGCAATTGACAGAGGTTATGACCCTTCCATTATAGACAAAGCTATCCAAAAATTACAACTCCCTCGTATTTCATCTACTAAGTCCGTCTCTTCTAATATCAGTATTGTCTTACCCTATTTTCCTAAATCCAGTCAAACCATAGCTAAAATTCTCAAGCAATATGATTTTAAAATAATATTTTCGCCTTCCAATAAACTCACCTTTTCTCAGTTAAAAGATCCCATTGATATGCATAATTCTTGGGGTATTTATAATATTTCCTGTCAGTGTGGTTTATCATATATTGGCCAAACTAAACGCAGTCTTAAATTTCGTGTAAAAAAACATATGAATTACGTCCGCAAACAAGAAACCAATAAATCGGCTATTTCTAAACACTGCTGGGAGGAAAATCATAGTTTTAAATTTAATTCTTCTAAAATAATTTGCAGACCTAAATCCATTCATGAACTCGATATCTATGAAGTTTTCATATTTATAAAATTTTTAAAAACCTTGTAAATTGTGATTTCGCTGTTCCCTATTTGTCTGACTGTTGGAAATTTTATATTCAGTCCACATTTTCTTAATTTTTCTACTGTTTACACAGCTATCTTTAATAAATTCCTATTGGCCACTCTCCCCACCTTTCCCGTAATCCTATTGGTTGAACTAAATTCGGCCCCTCTCCTATATATACGTGCACTTCTGCAGATTCAGAATCCTTTTTGCACTGAAGACGGCACGCTTAAGGTTGTCGAAACAGCTGTATGCATTTCCAATATTATTCTTTGGCGTTTCTGACGTAGTAGTTTATTCGGGTTTTAATACCCTAGGGATGTTCCGGTGACGTGCCACCACACTTTTTATCCTACACGGAGGGGATGTCTCCCCCGCTTCCGTGATCCAGCAAAGGTATAACTTTGCTGGGAACATGGAGGACATTGCGACTACGACAGATTTTACGTGCACCAGCCACCATTAGTGTACACGACGGTCTTTGATAAGCTCGAGCACCGTCCCGCAATCTCCAATTACGAGCTCGGCGCTCTGTCGACTGGGGTATCACCGTCAAGATCTATGGTTGTAAAAAAGAAATAAAAATTGTCATATACTAAAGATGTATGGCAAAGTGGTCTAGATATTATGTTATTCTTTCCAATTAAAAAAAAAAAAAAAACTGATTTTTAGCATAATTTTCATAAAAATAAATAAAAATAATGTTCTGTTAAATATTATATATTTCAATTTGACATCGAATATGGGCATTTTTGTAATATTTTTCTGCTTTTGTCTTGTGTTGGACACTATTAATTTTCCTATTCAATGAAAGGAAAACAACAAATAGGCGGGCAGAGCTCTGCATGTGTTAATAAGTAAAGTGAGTCAGGGGGGAGGCGAAGCCTCCCTCGGGGGTCGGTGAGCGGAGCGAGCAGGGGGCAGAGCCTCCTAGTGTTAATAAAAATATACATTTAAATATGTATTTCAGTAAAAATTAACAGATAAAATGCTATTATTTTATTTAAAATCCTAACGTAATATTTAAATATGAACAGCTGAAAAACATTAATTATAATACATTTCAAAGGAACTGTATACTACATGCTTTCATTTAAGCACTTTAATTTAATTTTAAATTACTGTCTTTGTTTAAAGTTAGATCAAATTTAATGTTGTAGAGGAAAATTCAGATTACCTGCCAAGGGAATTCTCCATCAAATGCATCCCTTCCACCAACAATGTAACCTTTCTGTTCATTGTCTTGCCGAGAAATCTCAAAATAGTTAGAAGCTCGGGAATCTCCGCATTTCGGTTCATTCCAGGACCATTGTCCATCTATATAGTACCCTGAACAAGGAAATTTTTTTAACTACTACATGTGATTTATCAATTATCATAAATAATATAATCAGTAAAACTTATATTTATATATATATATATATACATATTATTTTACAACGAGATTGATGAATGATGCTTCGCGTATAGAATTTCATCCAAATACGAATTTAAATGTTACAGATTTACTAATATCTTTTACTAGTATATTTTACAAAATTTAGATTCAGGAGAGGTATTATTTATTTATTAGTATATCTTGGTTGAATATATATATATATGATCTAAATTATACAAAAAATTATATTATAATTTGTATAAGAGCACAAATTTTCGTCTGCTCTAAATAATATCATTAAAAAGGGAAATTACTAGAGGAGTAATAAAAAAGTACTTATTTAATTTAATTTGGAAATTTATTCATCAAGCCTGAAAGTTCGTTTCAGAAAATTATAGAGTGGAAGGCTGATTTTTTATGCTAACTATGTGAAAAATACCGGATCCGGGAATCGAACCTGGGCCTTTAGACTTACGTGCGGATGCTCAAACCATCGACCTACCCTGGCTCATTACCAGCTAGCCGTTTCTGACATAACATTCGTTGGCAAAGTCACCGAGTCTGAAAACACAGATGTATCAAGTGACATTATTGATCATGGCATAACTCCAATTAACCATGAAATTTTAATTTAATTTAGAAATTTATTCATCAAGCCTGAAAGTTCATTTCAGAAAATTATAGAGTGAAAGGCTGATTTTTTATACCAACTATGTGAAAAATACCAGAGCCGGGAATTGAACCCGGACCTTCCGCTTTATATGCGGATGCTCAAACCATCGAGCTACCCTCGCTTATTACCCTGGCCCGGGTTCGATTCCCGGCTCTGGTATTTTCCCCATAGTTGGTATAAAAAAATCAGCCTTCCACTCTATAATTTTCTGAAATGTACTTATTTAATTTTAATAAAGTATAAATTCTTGCGAGAATTTTATCGCAAACTCACAATGATTTTCTATGTTCATTTCGAAAGATTATATAGAGTGGTAATAAAATAACTTTCCCTGTTTAGAGGTATCTGCAGCCAAAACTAATGAATTAAATGAGACCAGATTTTATATACAGATTGCGGAAGATAATTTGGAAAGATTATTTTCGCAAAGAAAAAATGTGTACTCTTTAACTACGTTTCTTGCGACCATGGAAGCCTCTGCGGAAGTGCGGATTCAACGAGTCCACTAGTAAAATAGGGGAGACAAGCTTTTCATTAAGAGAAAATAAGCGATAAGGGAATGCCGAATGACTGAATGCTTACTAAATTCAAACCTGTTGTTCAACTTGGAAACCCTCCAAGATTTTCGACTCATCCTTGTTAGGCGTAGGAAACGTGGTTACACTATAAGTACCAAAAATCGCCGATAGGGCAGATTTTAGCCACTGCTGCCAAGTGCTCACTATGAAGTTTGCAAAATCTATCTTGATAATGTAAATTTGCACACATTAGATGTGGTCCTGAGAATCCTAGTGTTGATTATTGAAAGAATATTTCCCATAAGTTTAATACTGTATGTCATTCATTTCCGCAAGTGTATTTTCATTCAAACATTTATGAAATTTGCATAATCCATTTTCTGTGCATTCATTAAAAGTATTAACTTTTTTCATTTTCAAAAGTTACAAAATCATAAATCATATATGCAGTGGGAAAATTGAATAATCTACTTTGATTGTGGAAACTTCATCATGTATAAGTGACAACAGCGCCAAAATCTGCCCTATTGGCAAGCTTTCGTGATTTTTTCTTTTTTCTTTTTTTTTTTTTTTTTTTTGTGAAAGTCATCTCTTTCTGCCTTCCGCAATCTGTATACGAAATTCGGTTTCCTTCCGTTCGTTAGTTTCTTCTGCAGATGCCTCGAAACATAAAAAATTATTTGATAGTCACTCTGTACTAGATGATACTTATAAAGCATTTAGTTTGTTCTTTTATTTCTGTTGTATGACCTTGTTTTTTTCTTTTCCAAAAGGGTTAATTAGACCCACATATGAAGGATTTAGAAGATTTAAAGATTAAAGTGTCGATATTTTTCTGCGGTAATACATTAATTCACTTAGATGCGAACAAAAATCAGATCTTGTGCCACAGATGCATAAAGTTACTCTTACACAATCGCAGTGTAAATAGATGGAGCTTTTTCATTTATATTTTGTTGTTATTGTTATTATATAGCATCATATATATAAATATATAAGGTAAAACTAGGAGAGTTTTCGCACAATTCAACAGAACGATATAAAAAATCAAAATATTAATTTTTTTCTAAACTATTGGTGCATAATTTTGAATTGATTCTTCGTCTATGCATTTCTATTACTATTTTGTTGTTCCTTTATAATTTAAAACAACAGCTGTAATAAAACCAAGAGAGCTATTTTGCGCAATCTCTCCTTATATAGAGTAGGAGTGTTTACGCAATGGGTAGGAGAGATTGTGCTTAATTATAACTACAATTACATTGTTAATAATTATAATTGTACTTAAATAACATTGTTGTGAGGCATTCGTAAACAAATATTTTTGTATTGAGAGTGAATATTTCAATTCAGTAATTAAAAAATCAGAAATTAAAAATAAAATAATTACAAAATAATTACAAAAAAATATTTAAAGAAAAAATATTAAAGAAACAGAAAAAGAATAAGACCAGATAAAGGTTGCAAATTAACATTAAGTTACTAGATAACACGTTTAACTTAAACTTAGTACATTTCCTTTTCAGATTGAATAGTTTCTTGTTTGCTGAGCGAATCTCTCGTTGTCCACAATCGTCGCAGTTATTGTTGCACATGGTAAATCTATCATTCAGCCACCTGCCACAAGTAAACCTGTTCGAGATTGATTGCACACCATGTGTGCAATACATTTACGAGGGAAAAAAAAAAAAAGAAAAAATTGCCTAGCCCCGCCCATCTTTAAATCCAGAATCCGCTCATCGTTTACTACTTATTAAAGGTCCTTTTTTTTTCCCTTTTCCCACTCAAAATCTTCTGCACAGAAATGTTCAAAACACAAAACCTAAATTCCACGTGATTTGAAATCTTCTCGTAGCAACTTTAAAATCCTTTACGTTTATTTAATTTAATTTATTTTATTGCAATTTAGACGATTACAGTGCTTAAAAAGAAGTTTGAGTTGGCTGATATTTTTTGCTTGTATTTAGTTTATAGCATCTGTTTAAGCAACTTACAGCTGCAAAAAATTTGAGTAACATATTTGAAAATATTCCAAAACTAAACACACACACAATAACATTTGAAAATTTTGGGATAAATTTCTCATGGGCTAACATTAGCATTCGAGAGGTAAATCCCACCAAAAGGCTTTTGTCGTTCGTGTAACTCCAGAATAATGTTCAATTTTAGATTCTGGAGACAGTCTCCAAAAGGAATCGTCGTCACTAATGAGTTAAAGTAATCCAGTCACTTGTCGAAGTTATTTCCTGGTACAGTTCCAGACATTCAACAAACTCATCCTCAAGGTATTGTCATTACCAATAAGCTGCGACATCTCTATTAGTATAGAATTTTATAAAAATTAATGCGCAATCTCTCCTAAACAGCAAAAGCGCGAACTCTCCCATTTGGTAGGTGAGACTGCGCAGGCATTTATTAAATAATTATTCCCTTTTAGAGAAAATAGTGGTGCTCCTACCGTTAGTCTAGGTTAGTAGCTTATGAAAAATTATTTAAATTAAAAATATTTTGTATTGCTACCGTTGTATTGAAATTCCTAGGAAGAGTTATGAAAATTCAAGCATTTACTTTTGAAAATGAGATAAAATAACCACGTTTTATCTTAGACTCTTGAAGCAATCAGCGTACACATGCAAGTCAGCACTTCAATATTGAGGCTGTACAACCACCTGAAATCCCAACTCGCCCGCTCTACTCTTTCCGGCGATCCCTTATGTGCGCAATCTCTCCTACCATGCCATCTCTCCTAGCTTTACCGCATATATATATATATATATATATATATATATAGTTTTAAAAACTTTAACAACACAAAAAATATTTATAATGTAACATATTTGAAGTTTTCAGATCTTTAATAGGAACTCTACATTATACAAGAACCATATAAAAATGTATAATAAACTACAGTCGGAAAATAAATAATATCATCTAAATTCCATAAAAAAAAAAAAAATGATTTTGAATGATTTAACGAAATCCCATGTATGAATTACAAATGTATTACGATAGGGATCACGTTTCAACGTAAATTGATATTAAAGGGGAAAAAAATGAACAAAAAATTATGCGGTACGCATTGATTATTAACACTTTCCATATATACGTACTTGTTGTATAACTTTTAATGTTCTTTGCCTACGTTATCACACAACGAACAGACAGAAGGACTGAAATGCATACAAATAGACTAATTGTATTCATAATCACTCTTAAACATTGTTCGAAAGTGTTAAAATTTCTTAACACAAAAGAAAATGCAGTCATAAGATTATAATTTCAACCTTTAATGTATCTGAATATTTTAGTGTAGCCCTGTAAATCTGAAGGTTAATCATACCATACTCCATACGAAGCATTACTTTAGCATGTTAAAAATAAATGTCAATTTCTTTATGATTTTTACAGTAGAAAGTTATTTAAATGCGATTTACAAAAATGTCTGTCTCAAACGCAATGCTCTGGAATTTG
Source organism: Salticus scenicus (assembly GCA_963930645.1). Taxonomy (NCBI): domain Eukaryota; kingdom Metazoa; phylum Arthropoda; class Arachnida; order Araneae; family Salticidae; genus Salticus; species Salticus scenicus. The sequence continues at coordinate 17,549,371 of OZ005651.1, read as the reverse complement.
TTAGGGTTTCCCTGTCCACAAATAAGTTGTACAGGACCTATTAAAGCCATTTTAAATAGGAAACATTTTAGAGTGAACTTAAATAACACATATCAATTTTTAAAAATTCTGAAAATATTTAAGGACGGTAGGGACGGGCCGACGGACAGATACAGATGGACAGCCGGGCAGACAGATACGCAAACTGAAATCATATTCACAGTTAAAAAACATTTAGAAAGTGATAAAAACGTTCAATATAAACGAAAATGCAATTCCAACAAATTTCCAATAATAGCGCTTAAAGTAACTGAATATTTTTGTGTGGCCCTGTAAATCAAATGCTAATCCTACTGTATTCTGTGGAAAGTCTCCTGTGCATAATGAATAACATATTTTAATTTCATTAAGATTTGTGCAAAGTAAAGTTATTAAAATTTGTTTTATAGAAATACCTCTTACAGAACGCAATGCTTTGGTACACTTTCAAGTGTCCTTGCAAGCAAACTAGTGATGGTATTTACTCCATTTTCAATGGAGAACATCCGATGGTGAACTTGAATAACATATTTCAATTTCATTAAGATTTGTGTAAAGTAAAGATAATAAAATATGGTTTATAGAAATACCTCTCATAGAACACAATGTTTTGGAATATTTTCGGGTGTCCCTGTACACAAACAAGTAGAGGGGTGTTCACTCCATTTTCTATAGAGAACATCCGATGGTGAATTTGAATAACATACTATACTGTTCGAATTAATTGGGACAAACATGTTTTTCTTGTCGGAGTTCTTATGTGATTACCAGTGATGTCCCGAAGCGTCTAAAACCGGTTATATTTGCGTAGATGTAGTGTAACGGATCGACCTTGACTATGATTTACTCGTTTGACTGGTTTTAGCGTATCGGTAGTTCAGTTGTGAGCCTTTCAGCGGGGCAGCTGGTGGTTATAATTTTGCGCTCCGTGTAACACGTGTCACTTTTTCTTGTTCAAAGATGGATATTACTCCGAGAAAGCGTTCTAAAGTAATCGCTCTTAATGAATACACTTATATGACTGTGAGAGATATAGCTACGGCAGTAGGTGTGGGCAAATCAAGTGCTTCAAGAATTTTAAGAACATTTCAAAATTCCGGATCATCGTCTCCAAAAAGAAAAGGAAAATGTGGGCGCAAACGAAAAACTACAACAAAAACTGATAAAATTCTAATAAGAAATAGCAAAATAAATCCAAGAAAGACAAGCACAGACCTTCGAAGGGATTTATTGGATTATAGTGTTGAATTGAGTACCTCAACTGTACGGAAAAGGCTTCTGGGAGTTGGCCGTAAGGCAAGAAGACCGAGGAAAAAACAACTTCTAACTCAGAAAATGATGAAAAAGCGTTTAGCATAGGCCAAAAAATACCGATCATGGACTGTTAACGACTGGAAGAAGGTGATTTTCAGTGATGAAACACATTTATTTGTGCAGGGATACAAATCAAGTGTAGTTAGACGAAGTGAAAGTGAAACTCTGCGACCAGATCATGTCCAACAGACTGTAAAACACCCTTTTAAACAGATCTTTTGGGGTTTTTTCACATCAAATGGCACTGGAAGCTTAGTTCCTCTTAAAGGCATGATGAATTCTGTCAAATACATAGAAATATTACGCAGTAGGATTGTTCCATTCATGGAAACATTTGATGGAACATTTCAACATGACTTGGCCCCTTGTCACAATTCGAAATTGGTCCAGACTTTTGTGCGGGAAAATGAAATGAAAGTGCTTGATTGGCCTGGTAATTCACCAGACCTAAATCCCATTGAGAACTTATGGCATATTCTCAAGAATCGTTTAGCTAGGATGAATTGCACGACAACAGATCAAATGATAAAAAGTGCTATACAGGTGTGGTTCCACGATGATGAAGTCAAGAACATGTGCTCTACACTAGTGGAGTCAATGCCAAGACGTGTTCAAGAGGTCATTTCTGCTAAAGGAGGACATACTTCGTATTAATATAAAGATTTGTCAGTTTACTTAAGGTATATAATGATTAAAAGCTAATGTTTTAGAAAAAAATCGTTTTTTTTTTTTTTTTCATTTGTCCCAATTAATTCGAACAGTATAGTATATAACGTTCAAGAAATTCCATAAATATTTATGGGAGTCAGAGCTCGGACAGACAAACGGACGGACAGATGGACAAACAGATAGGCAAACCACAGTCATTAACCCTTTTTAACCTTGTTGGAAAGTGTTAAAAAGGTTTTCTTTATTTTTCAAGCGTTTTAAGCAACATTTCTACTGTTTTTACACTGATATATTTTTTCCCACTGCTAAAATATAGGTGTGAAATTTACAGTCAATAAGATCTGGAAGAGTTAAATTTTGCACAGTCAGACAAATTCTACGGTAGATATTTTAACCTGGCAGACAAAAAAAAATATTCAGGCTATAATTCTGTACTGATAAGTAAGAAGGATTTAAGTCCATATTCTTGATTTTTCAGGAGACGAAAAATAAAGTTAAAAAAATTCTGTATAAAAACTTATCCGTTCAATACAGTATTAACCAGGATATTATCATAATATACAATTCTGTGAATAAACTACATACATTTAATTTTGAAATTTGTTTATTTTTAACAGATTTATACAGTTTTGAAAAAATGCCTGCAGAACTTAAATCCTTTGTATCACTCAACCCAGGACTTAACTCCTTTTTACCACTTTGACTTGTACATTCATTTAACATTATGATTATGCTGGGAGCCCAAATACTTGGATGCAGCATTAAAAAATACTGGATTTATGACCTCAGTGCATGTTCAAAATAATTTGAACCTAATAAAAATAAGGTCTTATCAATTCCAACTTCCTCGACATGTTTATTCATGACTTTAATAAGATATATGAACAAAGTTCGCCGGATTAGCAAATGCTTTCATCTTAGAGATCTAAGATTAATGAAAAGTTATTAGGTAAGTGTTCTGTAATTGTAAATAAAATACTGTAATTGAAAATAGTTAATAATAATAATAATAACATTGATGATAATATATATATATATATATATATATATATATATATATAATAGATAAAAAAACAAAAATATGTATCACCCTATTAAATGGCAACAAAATACGTCATTAATAATCCACAAGCAAAACACTAAAGTTAAAACACACTATAAAAAATAGTTCCTTAAAAATGAGCTAAATTGTCTCAAAATAGCTCCGAAACAATATATACTTAAATTTGAAATCCCATGTACTCATCTTTGAGTATATAGTCAAATTCAAAAATAGGGTTGAACAATAAGAATCCCAATATCCACATGTTTGACATGTCAGTATACTCAAAAATGAGTACATGGGTTTTCAAATTTAAGTATAGGGGAGGCTGGGGCACAGTGGACCACCCCTATTTAAATCTCTTAATATTTAACTTTTATAGTTTATATTGAGACTCATAGATGGAAGCAGGGTACTACTTCTATACATCCAAAAGAAAAAACATGGTAAATGCTATTGTAGCCATTTTATACAACTTTCATGTTTTGAGCTGCTCAAAGTAAATTTTCAAGTTTGAAGTTTTTTTAATTTTATCAGGACAGAACTATTGCCTACAAGTATTGGATAGTTGTTAAAAAAAGGTAAGATTGTGTTGTTTTTAAATTTATAAAAATTATTAGCATATTTATAGTCTATATATAATTTTAATATTATTATTTGTTTTGTCTGGACATGGGGCACAGTGGACCACCTATACATGGGGCACAGTGGACTGCCTTCCAATGCGTCTCAAAGTCCAAATTATATTTAATACTTTATTTATTTTAGTTAAATTTACATATACAAATATAATATGACTCAAAATAATTAATAAACAAAATCTTAATGTTATAGTGAAATAAATTTCTGAAAAGGGAAAATAGTTGAATGGTAGTATAATAATTCTGAGTATCTAAATTTAATAACTATTTGAATTGTTTAATATTAATAAAAAAAAAAAAAAAAAAAATGATTATGTGATATAATAAATAATAGGTTATATAAATTTATTGTCGCTGTTTTTTGGAATAACATGTAAAAGGTAAAAGTAGAATACTTTTAGTTAAACCTATCTCACAAATATAATGTAAAATATTAATATCTCAAAATAATTAATAGAAATGTTTGAATAGTAACATAATGTTTAATTATACATTTCATAATTTTTATAACTATGTAACATTAATAAACAAATTAAAAATATATCTTACTGTTTTTTGTGATGGCACGTAAAAATCAAAGGAAATCTGATGTAGAATTCTTACTCTAATTTGATTTTTTTTTTTTTTTTTTTTTGTACCTATTCCTTTAAATTTTGGTAATTTTATTTCATGAAAATGTTCGAATTATGTTATTTAGACTAGAATTGCATAAGAAACTAATTTTAGAAAAAAAAAAAAGAGTAATTTATATTAATTAAACATGAACAACAGAGGTTGGTCCACTTTGTGAGCGCACACAATTTATTTTTTTATTCGTAATGTATTAAAAGTATTGTTATAAAAAAATTAGGACATGTCAAGAAAGGTTTAAAAAATGTTTGCTAATTTTTTCAGATACCTTGCTTTTTCATTTTTGGTGAAAAACCATTAAAAGTGTAAAAGTGGTCCACTGTGCCCCAGTCGCCCCTATATTGTTTCGGAGCTATTTTGAGACAATTTAGCTCATTTTTAAGAAACCATTTTTAACAGTACACAAAATACAAAGCATTAGGATTAATAGAATAGTGACTATCACAATATTATATTCGTGTTTCCTTCCACTGAATCATGGGTCATGGTGATTAATGGTCATTTTCATCAGTATCACTAAATTCTATATCAGGGTCAATGTTTCCTGGGCTAGCTGATGTTCGTAAAGTTTTGTAGAAGTTATGGAATGCTGGAGGCACAAGAAGAAGTCAAGTAAGTTGATCTCTCTTCTTCTTCACTGCGATTGGAACAGATTTGTTATAACGTTGGAGATTTGTTTTGCCTCGTCGAAGAATACTAATTTTTTTAAAGTTCCCTCAAGTAGACTGTCCCTATAAAATATCTGATCCCCTTCCTGGCAATACCAACCTTTGTATCTCTTGCCACTTGAACGACTCCCCATCAAAATTATTCTTTCTCACAACGAGAGTACTTATTGACAGTAATGCAAAATCAAAAAAATCATCTTGAGTCATCCCTCTAACAGTGAATTGATTTATCTTCCCTGTAGACCGAACAAGTGATACCAATCATGTGGATGGAATACTTGAAATGCCATACTTTTCTTTTGTCTCTCAATTAGAGCATAGTCACATTTCATGTGCGAGTGACCTGAAATTAGAAATTTGTGATTGATGCTGGAGAAATGAGGGAAGTAAGCCATCGCCTTCAAAAACATCGCTGACACATGGATGTTTTTGTTTTGAGCACCGCATGTGTCAGAATAGAAAGACTTGTAACAGTGTCAGGTACATTTCGTAGGTAGTCGTAAAGACATGAAGCAATTTCGTTAGTTTCACGACCATCGTGCCACATGTAAGGACATGACTTACCTATGGCATTGTCATGTATAGTCAAATTAAAAGTCCAAAGTTGGCGTTTGTAGAAAGCTACAGAGGATGACAGAAATGGAGCTGCTAGACACTGTTGTAAATCAAAAACTAAACATAGTTTTGAGGTATCAGTTTTGGCTTCTGCTTTGTCAAGCCTTTTCTGTTCATAGGCTAAGTCTGCTTTTCTCTGATATTAAATGTAGTAAATTATTGGTAAAGAACGATGTAGTAAATTATTTATAGATATTAAATTTCAATTGAAAAGTGGGTAATTTTTTATCGATACCAGTTCTACATTTATAAATTAAAGCATAAAATACAAAATTAAGCAATCGAATAATTAAAATCTCATTATTGCATTGGATTAAAACCTGTTGACCGCCAAGTGGCAAAGCGCAAAAAGAGAAAAGTGGACTTAATCCTTTATACCAAAAACTAATCAGAAGACTCGATCAGGAAAAAGGGATTATGTTGACTTAGACCCTTTATACCATTCAAGTGATTGTCAAATTTCATTTCATAAAGGAAAGAAATTGACAAACCTTTTATACAAAACATGAATGCTAAATTTCTCACTTGAATCTTTTTTACCAATGGATTTTCTCAAAGACTAAATGACATGCGATTAAATCCTTTATACCAATCGATGGAGAATCTTTTTCTGAGTCTGACTATGTACTTAACTCAAAATCGATAATTTTGGACTTAAATCCTTTATACTTATCAGTACAGAATTATTTGTGTGTTTCTGTTAAATAATTGTATAAAAGTGTTCCATAACGAACACAATGTAGGGAAAACTGATGCCATAATTGCCGAAACGTCAGTGGAGGCCCTCTGTTGAGACTCAAAACGGTTTTGGGCTGTGTCTGTGTGTGTGTCTGTCTGTCTGTCGCGCGATAGCGGCCGCAAAAATAGCGCTATTGACTTGAAATTTGGTACAAATGTTCATGAGCCCCACGAAATCAGCTGTATAGTTTTTGGTATGTATTCCATTTGTAGTTCGTATACTGGGACACTCCAAAGTTTTTTTTATCATTACGTCCTATGGGAAGAACCTGTATGTACCGCGATAGCCACCGCAACAATCAAGCTATTGACTTCCAATTTTTGCCGAAACGTGAATGGAGGCCCTCTGTTGAGACTCAAAAGGATTTTGGGTTCTGTCTGTCCGTCTGTCTGCCTGTCTGTCGTTCGATAGCGGCCGCAAAAATCACGCTATCGACTTGAAATTTTGCACACATGTTCACGATCCCCACGAAATTAGCTGTATAGTTTTGGGTGTGCATTCCATTTGTAGTTCGTGTACAGGGACACGCCGAAGTTTTTTTTATCATTACGGCCTATGGGAAGATATTGTATTTACCGCGATAGCGGCCCCCAAAATAACGCTATTGACTTGCAATTTGGTACACATATTCAAAAGCCCAACGGAATTAGCTGTATAGTGTTAAGTGTGTATTCCATATGTCGTTCGTGTACAGGGACACGCCAAAGTTTTTCTTATCTTTACGGCCTATGGGAAGAATTTGTATATACCGCAATAGCGGCCGCAAAAATCCTTCGATTGACTTGCAAATTGGCGAACACGTTCCAGCTTTGCATATAAGTAGCTGCATAATTTTTATTGCTATATTTTTTATAAATTGTGTACAAGAACACGCCAAAATTCTTAACATTACGGCGTATGGGGTGAATTTCGTTTAAACGCATTTTAATATCATTACTTTGCAATGAAGAAAATGAAACTAGCGTACGTGAGTAAGATGCTTAAACTTATGTTGTTTGAAGAAAATATGTGCTCTTAAGATTTCTAATTAATGTACAGGATCTTACAAAAATGTTCTGACAATGTCACATAGTCATCCAAACGATGTTACATTTGGAAAAATTATTAATTTTAAACGCAAAATAAGCTGAATAGTTTTTACTGGTGTATACGATGTTTATGGTTCGTTTAAAAAGACACACGAAATAATTTCGTAACATTAGAGCTTATGGACAATTTTTTTATTTAAGCGCGCACTTTAATGCGTTTCTGCTGAATTGAACTTAATAAAGTTAACATACATTATAAAGATGCTTAAAATCATGTTTACTCTTAAAAAAGGTTATGTATAGACTAAATAATTTATGGGACCACACAAAATAATTCCGAGTATGTACTGTAATCATCCAAATGATGTCAAATTAGTTTGAAAAATTAATGAGTTATAATTAATTAGGTTTATTCTTATTATTGGCGTTTATAATGACTGTGGCTACTTTTCCGGAATATATAAAGGAATTTCGTACTATTACGGTCTATAGTCGGTATTTCTTAAAAGTGTATTGTAACATGGTTACATCCCCATCAAATATAATGAAATTTTATTAGAATTTTAAAAGCACGTTTTCCTGTTGAAAATTGTGGGCAGAGAATTGATAATTAATTTAAAGGTTACGCTAAATATTTCCGATATGCTATGTAATTTTTTTTCTTGTATGAAGTTTGATAGTTATGAAATTTGGTATTTATGAATTTCAGGGAAATAATACAAGACCGTCGTTTATTAAGAATACATATTGTTTGGTATTTGGGGGTTCGGAGGTTGTCCGAGAATGAAAGGCGAAACTTGCAAAAATTCAGTGATTTATTCACAGAAAGTTCCAGAAAAATACAGGTCTATAAACCAAGTATTAGATTGAATTCAACCAGTAAACATAGCTTAAACAACACCCGTTAACAGCAAAACAACATTACAAACTGTTTATCAATAACACATAAAGCAAGTCTCATTCAAAGAGGCCCAAAGCAAAGCAAGCATTTGACGAAACTGACACAGATCTGAGATTGGCCGCCTTGGGTAAAAAAATGCTCCTTTTATAATATTCTATCGAATAAAGACTGTTCTGGAAAATTCTCGTATCTCATCAGCCAATGAGATTAGAGCTTCCATATTTGGTATATCCCTAATAAGTATTTTCTCGCTAAGGAGGGAAACAGCCGCCAAATTCGGTGCCAAATCCATTTCTTCCCTTATTGGAGCTTTTTAATGCATTTTTAAAGGAAAATTAGGCTATTTTAACGCTAAAACGACTAGAAATGCACCAAATTAGCATTTTATCGACTTTCTAAGCCTCTTTGAAAGAATTTATACAAAAATAAATGCAATTATTTACAATTCCGTAACACTTTATATGATATACAAATAGGTATCGAAAAAGAGATACAGCAGGAGGTTGAGGGATGGCGGCAGCACCCCTCAGGAAAGTATCTGATTATGGTAATAAGTCGATCGAATCAATATATACTATTATATAATAAGGAATAAATAAAAATGACCTATTGAATAACGTCTGATGCAAATAGGACGTTGAGGTTCCTGATCTGAAGATCCACTAGTTTAGTTTCATTCTATTTGAATTATAACATCACTTTAACACGTTTTAAAAAGTAACTATAAATAGCAAAATAAACCAATTCTTACTAGTATTCATAGAAATGAACCTAAAGACTAACAGGACACATTCTATTTAGAACACGATGGAGTAAATCACTTACGAAAATTCTCTTTGCTGTGTTTGAGATAAGTCCGTAGTATTAAAATATACATAAACTATCGGTAACCATGAGCCAAATTATTTTGTACATTTCATTAATAAATAATAAATAATAAAATAAATAAATAAAATAAAGTTTTTAATATATGTATTTTTTAAAGTGTTAAAAATATCCTGTTACCAGAAAAAGTAAATTAATATCAGTATGAATATTCAGTTTCACACGTTAAAATAAATTATAATTAATTAAATTATTGCAGATTGAACATAAATGTTGAAAGGCTAGTGAGTCCTACAAACAAGCATGTTATTAATGAAAAAGAGAGTATAATTACTTCTTTCTGACAGTAAAAGTTCGTTTCCAAAGGGTTTAGTGGTCTACTTATACATTATGATTATCGCACGTAAAACTACAATTTTCAATCAAATGTGAAATAAGTATGTCTTTTTTATGTTTTTCAATGTTATTTGGTTTTCGCGCTTTTTGATATTTTTTCATAAATGTAACTTACAAGGGAGGGTCACCAACTGTTCAAAAGGTATTTTATACATGTTATATATCCTCTTAAAGCTCTAACTGAGCTGATAATAAGAATATATATCTTATCGGCAAATGCGCCCCCTAGCGTAAGTTATTCTCAATTAAAGTTTGTAAATTGCAAAATCTTCTGTAATGTACTTTGAAGAACTTCCATCGTGAGAATCATTTTTTTAACAGAGTTTCGTGCTAATTATGACTATTTATATTGTTAGTAAAGTATTTTATTATTTGTTTAATACGTCGTAATTATTTTGTGACAGCATTAAATTAATAAATCCAATACTTTATATATGTAGCCATGTGTAAAATATTTAAAATCAGAAAGATTTTCCTATACATCGACATAATCGATATTTTGGATATTGACATTGCATGGGGAAACATTAAAAAAAATTTTAATGCACTAACATAGCAATGGTGGGGGGGGGGGGGGATAAATAAATTTATACTTTTAAAAAATTAATAATTATATTATTACCTACGCTATAATATTTTAATGAAAATTAATTGTATAAAGTAATAGTTTTCTTCGTTACTATAAAATTACAATAGCTTCTTTTTTAATTTAATTGCTTTTTTTTTTTTCTTTCTAATACTTTTCATACTGTTTAGCATGTATAAATTTATTGTTGACACAAAGTAATTATTATAAACAGTAAAATACTTTACATGTAATAATACACACACACACATGCATATATATAATAACATGTTTATTTATTTATTTATTTTCCAATGGCGGTACTTAACTTACAAATGAGCATTGACTGTGCGGTCACTGAACTGATAATCATTTGTGAAGGAGTACCCAATTGGCGGCCATCGCTACCACTCACAGGGATAACAAATCCATGCTCTTTCCAGGATTCGAACCCGACCCTACTGTGAGGGAGTTAGGGACGATAACCACAGCAATATACGGGCGACCTTTACTAATAATATATACAATGGTTTTTAGAATGAGAGTATTTTACAAAACTGATTATAAGGATAGAAACTATATGAAGTACATTGTTAAAGAATCTGAAATTTAAAAACTTTAATTGAGAATAACTCGTGTTAGGGGGCGCATTTACCGATAAGATGAATATTTTCGTTGTCAGCTCAGTAAGACTTTTCAGATGATATATAATATGCATAAATACCTTTTGAACAGTTGGCGACCCTCCCTTGTTACTTTCTTCTATATGTATATATAGAGAAAGTATTGGATTCGTGAAAATTTTCAAACTCCAGTTTTCGATGGATTTACACGTTTTGGGATGTCATGAACACGATTTGACTGCTTTTTTTTAAATGTCTGTCTGTGAGTCTGTGTGTGTATCACAAATTTTGTGGACGCTGTAACTCGCGAACCAACGAACGAAATTTAACCAAACATGGTATTTAGTTGTACCCTGACAGACACTGTTGCTGATTAGATTTTGGGAATAATTTCTCAACAGGTGGCGCTGTGATCGCATTTTTTCTAAATTTTTAACATGGCAGTATAGGACAAAATTTCGTATAAATGTACATAATGAGAGTTATTTTAAACATGTGATTGTAAAATTAATGTGAATTATTTACAATAGTAGTAATTAATTAGGAAAAAGAATTTTGTGCATGTGGGAGTATTGCTTCCTCCCTGGGGGGGGGGATGCACTCCCGGGGGAGTAATTTTCAATATGGGTGTCTTTCGAAATATCTCGTCAATACCTTTAAAATGAGTGGTTGAACTTATAGATCTGGGATAATTTAAAACAAAATTATAGATTTTTTTTATCTTTTAACGAAACAAAACTTCGAAAAAAAATCGTAATTCTTTTGTGGTTTGCAAAAAATTGACTTTCTTTTGGCATTTAGTGATATAATTCTGTCAGATAATTGTCTGCATTTATAATGGAAAATAGTTTAATAATTTAATAAATAATTTTTATTCAATGAATTTTGTGTAAAATTATATAGAAGAAAGTCATGTGGCGGCCATATCATACTAGTTAGTATTAAATTAAAAATTCAATTCTATTAAATTTAGTTTTAAATTTTCTCATTTTGTCAGAACTATTCAAAGAACATGTAAAAATTCTATGAACAGTTATTTTTTCCTCTTGTAGAAATACACCCAAACACGCACAGGAAGAAAAAAAAAAAAAAAAGATTTTAGTTTAATACTTTATCTACCGCATTGTGAAACAGACAAAAAGTGTATTTGAAACATGTTTTTTTAGTTACTTACGAATGATTTTTAAAGACAAATGCAATAATACTTATGCAAATCACCTCATCATAGTATTTAATAAGGATTTTGTGAAATGGTACTTTAGTGTACCACTAGGTTGGTTGGTTGGTTAGGTTTTATGTCGCCCTAGTGCTGCGCAATGGGCATTTGACGACTGTCTGGGACTCCCCCCCAGACGTGGTCCGGAGACATGCCATCACGATTTTGGTCCTCTACAGAAGGGATGGCTCTCCCGCTTCGGTGACCCCCAGAGGTATAATTTTGATGGTAACATGGAGGACATTGCGGCCATGATAGATTTTACGTGCACCAGCCTCCATTAGGTGTACCACTAGGACATAGGGATCGAAAAAGATATTTCGACCATAAAAGTGTAAAATGTATTTACTTTTCATCTTTCATATATTTTTTCTATGGCGGGAGATTCTTGAAGTAATATAGGAATTAATTAGAACACACGTAAAAATCGTGAAAAATGCTAGGCAAAAACAGCGACAGCAGTCTGTGAAATCTTTTCTGGAACAAAAACGGCTACATGTAGTGTCTAGTGCTTTGTAGTAAGATTAAAGTGAGTCATATACGTACTATTCATGTAAATATATTTAACACATCTTCGATAAATTCGATTTTATACGCTTTTTAAATTAACGGTTCTTTAAAGTACTGTTGGTAGATAAGGGATTAAATAAGTACCTGTTCCTGAATAACGAATCCTAAACTTAATTTGAAATTTCTGAAAGAATTACTGTTAATGATATCTGTTTAAACTATAGATCCCTTTCAAGCAAAGAAGACGTTAAGTCTTTTCGATAAAAAACCTTACATTAAATACTTTTTTTTTTTTTTTTTTTTTTGCCTAGAAAGATAATATGTATATGTGCGTCTTTTGTAATGAAAGTCATTCTGAATTTAATATTTTTAATTCATTTGGAACGTCTTATTTTCTGAATCCAAAGAGAAAAATTTACTGAATTATAAAATGATATTTAATATATATATTTTTATTAATGAATAGAAAATATTCTCTTTTTAATTGTCTATTGCTCCATAAAAGTTTTAATTAAAATTGCTTTTCATATTGTCTATATAAATAAACGATTGTATCTTCAAACAGTTTCGGACAATTTAAACGCTTGTAAAAAAATTCCCAAAAACAATCGTTTGTGTGAAATCACTTTTACTTAATGACAATACTTAATCAAGTAATCAAAGCAAAAGGAAAGACAAAGTGAACGAAAACCTAAGATCATATCGCTTGACTGACCTTGATTGAGTTAAATGCAGCTTTTACAAAACGTTTCCTAGTTTTTAAAGTTTTCCCGATTTCATCTTTAATCTTTACAATTGCATAACTAGGTACTTCTTTTCACTCAAAATTTTTTTTCATCTAATTATTTTGACAAATAGACACTAAGCCTTCATTTCGATAAAGTCATTAGATTTTTCAAAAAATTCTTGTCATTCTCCAAACCCTTTTAAATGAATTTAATTGGAGCTCGAAGATCTAACGTAAAATTAAATATTAAATCTATACACATTTTTATAAATAGAAAAACAGACAAATAAACTTAATTCATAAGCACTATTAAATATTGTTGGATGTGCTGAAAAGAGATCGATAAAACAGATGCTACTGATATTTGTTTTTAATCTAATATAATGCTTTAAGGGAAAAAAAAAGTTTAAGAAGCTAATCTTTTAACTAGCGTTTAAGTTTTTAATCGAAATAATACATCTTAAAAGGTATCTACTTTGTAAAACGTTCTTAAAACAAATTAGAATTTAATTAAAATTTGAGAAATAAAAACGTTCAGTTCGCTATCGATGAGGATAAAATCGCCAAGGTTACTCACCATATCTTTTGCCTAATAATATACTTCATATTAATATTTTCATTACAAAATCTTTCGTTTTAAGTGCTAAAAAAACTAAATAAAATTTAATAAGCATGTTAAAAGAACAAACTAATAACAGGTATTATTCCATATAATTGCTTTTAGTTTTAAAACGAGGATTTTGAAAAAGTTAAGTTCCTGTGCGATGATAATATTTAAAAGGAATATATGGAGGCAAAATCACTTACCATTTGTACAAAGGAAGCAAAAGGAAAAAAGGAGCCAGTGCAACATAACACAAATTTGATCAATATTACTTATAGACTCTTCAAAAGCCGATGAGTGATAAAATGAAAACTATAGGTTTTGTTATGTAGGAAACACTATTCGACTTCCTCTAACGACTTCCTTGGATTACCATTATATGTTAATATTAAACAAGATTATTATGATATTATAAAAGCTTGTCCGATCTATAATGATCTTACAGAATTCCAAAGGAAAGTGTGGGAAATCCTAGAAGCTAGTTGAAAATTCAACCATGCGTAACTTGTTGGATTCAGTGTAGTTATACTTACTGCTCATTATTGCAATTTTTTTCTCACTCAATTTTGTTATTAGAGCTTTCACTCTCTTTTTATTTAGAGGTTTTTTTTTTTTTTTTTATTTAATTAGTTTTCTTAACTTTCTTTTTCATTCAAAGTTACTTCATGAAAATTATATAAGAAGCTGTTGTATAATTAATCCATTTTCATGGTAGTGATTTCAAATTTAATTTAAATACAAGTTAATTGAATCTATTAGCATATTTTCCTTTAAAGATATTTAAAAAAAAAAAAAAAATCCTTTCAAGAATCATGACGTCAGAATAGTTTACATAGCACAGAATTTGTTTAAATTGCGCATATTGCCTGCAGTTTATGCTCAGTTCCAATAAAGATTCTGTGCGTACTTATTCACACACATTTAAGAACTACTATATGTGTGTGTGAATAGTTCATAGAAAAAGATCAGAGAGTTTGAAAATATACGATATACGCATTAAATAATAATAATAAATAATAATAATAATAATAGTTGACTATTTGTAATTTTTATGATACATAAAATGTAAATTAATACCTAGTTCGGTTTAATTTTAAAATAATTTCAAAAAAAAAAAAAAGTTAATTTATTAATAAAAAAAGAGTAAAGAACTTATTTAATGAATTAAATATTAGATTATATTTTATAAGGGATCCAGTTGTTAAATGCCTCAATATAGTTGGAAATTACCGAAATACTGAGAAGGCATGCATATTTAAAACAGTTAAAATCGTTCAACAAATTAATGGTAAACTCTTTTTTTTTTTTTTTTTTTTTTTTTTTTCAGATAATTACAATTTCTTTTTTTTTTTTCTTTTAAGTTAATCATTTGTCTTTTTAATATTATTTATTTAATTTATTTATTTTGAGATTTTTATCGATCGTGATATTGCACAGAATGCTATATGTATGGTATAAAGCCGCTTAAGTTATTTCCACCAAAAGCCGAAGCTTGATTGGAGTATTTGGTATCGTACAAAGCTACTGTTCAGAGGGCGTCACAATCCGATGCTATTCGAAGGCTATACATATATATTTATATACAAGGTGTCCCACACAGATTGAAAAGAGATTTAACTCGTTACCTGTTAGAAGAGATATATGGGCAATATGTAATATCATGTATATATATTATGTAAATGACAAATTTGTGCAAAATAAGGTATGAAATAATACCACATTAAATGAAAATTTCGTCCCGTTAATTTTCAAAATGTTACACTGTTTAAATTTTTATACGTGTCCTTTAGACAAATTTATTGAAATACAAAATTTTTATTTTTAATACAACAACATCATTGCAAAATACTGCATGCCTGTATCATTTAAACTGAATGAGTTATACTTAATTGAAAATTCAACGCTGAACATATGGAACATATACCAAAATTGAAATGTATATTTGCAACATATAAAAATATAATATAGATGATAATATTTACACTAAAACAATTTTTGCGAGTTTAAGATAGATTTGCACTTTAGTTGCATGTTTTTTTTTTTTTTTTTCCCCTCCCATTAAGACTACCATTTTTTATTTAACTAGGGGGCTCTGCCCCCTGCTCGCTCCACTTACCAACCCCCGAAGGAGGCTTCGCCTCCTCCCCGACTCACGTTACTTATTAACACATGCACAGCTCTGCCCGCCTGTTCGCTGCTTTCTTTCACTGAAAAGGAAGATTAATAGTGCATATTGCAAGACAAAAACAGAAAAATATTTTGGAAATCCTCATATTCGAATGTCAAATTGAAATATATATATATATATATATATATATATATATATATATATATATATATATATATATATATATATATATATATATAAATGTATTATAGAAAGAAATTCATAATATATAGATCATTTTGCATTACAGCTTGACCATTTTTATTTCTGTATTTTTATTTATTCCATTTTTATTTTTGCAACCTTAGATCCGGATCGCGGTACCCCAGTCGGTAGAGCGCTGAGCTCATAATTGGAAGATTACGGATTCGGTTCTCGAGCCGGCCAAAGACCATCGTGTACACTAATTATGGCTGGTGCACGTAAAATATATCGTGGCCGCAATATCCTCTGTGTTCCCATCAAAATTATACCTCTGGGGGCCACCGAAGCTGGGGAGCTATCCCCTTCGTGTAGGACCAAAACTGTGGTGGCATGTCTCCGGAACATCCGTAGGGGTGTGTCCCAGACCATCGCCAATTATCCATAGCGCAGTAATGGTGCGATGTCAGTCACAACTTACCTAATTATCGACCTACCTACAATCATGGATCATATTTTAATTTTCCCGTGTAAGAAGATTAATTTTGAAGAAAAAAAGTTGATATTTATTTTCTTTGTTTTTACATCCATGGTTTCGGGCCGCGGTACCCTAGTCGGTAAAGCGCGGAGCACGTAATTGGAAGATTGCCGAATCGATACTTGAGCCGGCCAAAGACCGTCGTGTACACTAATGGTGGCTGGTGCACATAAAATCTATCGTGGTTGCAAGGTCCTCCATGTTACCATCCCCACTATACCTCTGGGGATCACCAAAGCGGAGGGGGATCCTCTCCGTGAAGGTTCAAAATTGCGATGACATGTCTCCGGAACATCTGTGGGGGTGCGTGCCAGATCGTCGCCAATTACCCATAGCCGCAGTATTAGTGCGACGTTAAATCCAACCAACCTACCTACCTACGTACAACCGTAGATCATATTTTAATTTTCTCGTGTAAAATGACTTAATGACAGAAGAACAACGTCATTGGGAGAAACTTTTTTCAAAATGGCAAATAGAATACCTTCATAAACTTGTTCTTTTTCGTTAATAACTTCTTCAATTAAAATGATAGAAATTTCTAAGCGGCAGAAATGTCTTTCTTGGAGTACTCGGAACACATTGATACCTCTCATGACGCGAAGGACCCTGCCCTCCATTAGAAGTTACTCTCTCAGACAGAAAAACTTGACGCCAGTGACAGTAACTTTTTTTTAATATAAAGAGAAAATCTTAAAATAAAAATGAATAAATATACATGCAGGATGTCTCAAAAAGATTGAAACGCGGTTGAATTCGAGTAAGTAAATTAATTATTTAAATTTTTAGTTTCGAATTTATCATATTTTTTTCAAAATGACTTTCTACTAAATTAATTCACGGGTGACTTTTTTCTTCTTTTATTTAACTATAATTTAGCTATTTCAAACATTTATATTAAAGTAATTTTTAATAGCTACTTTAAATTGTTAAATTAAGTGGCTTTAAAATCTTTTTTTACACAGGCTGATATATTCG
The DNA here is from genome assembly GCA_963930645.1 of Salticus scenicus. NCBI lineage: Eukaryota > Metazoa > Arthropoda > Arachnida > Araneae > Salticidae > Salticus > Salticus scenicus. Next base: position 17,531,816 of record OZ005651.1, on the reverse strand, counting down.
AAATATTTTCTATACAATTGCCTGTTTAAATTTTATAAAAGTGATCACGAGTTTTTTAAAATAAATTTAATGAAATATTTATTTGTCTGTATAAATATTTCTTTAATTGTGTACCACAACTGTGGAACCTCATAAAAGGAAATTGAGGGCCTAATGAGTCTATGCCGCGCATAGAGAGACCACTGTTTCCAATTCACCTCCAGGTTGAGTATGAGGCAGCCTATGGTACAGTCACAAGACTGCACAAATATGTCGCCATATGTGACCAAACTTTTATCCACACAGATTTCACTTAAAATCTAAACATTTAGCGTAAGCATCCCAGCAAACACAGTAGAACCCCGATTAGAATTGCATAAAAGGAGCATACTGGGAACATACACGGATGACTTTAAACTGGAATCAGTAGCTACAAGTTTGGCTTTTACAACATATGAAAACGATCATGAAATTGCGACTTGATCAATGTCACTAAGAAAGTGCAACAGTGTTTTCCAAGCTGAACTCCTGTCTATACTAAAAGCGACAAAATGGGTTATTAGCACAGGGCGACAATACAGTATCCGCTCGGACTCCATGTCAGCAATTCAACCATTATCCAAACCATGCAGCACCAATAGTCTCACTGATAAAACCCGCACAAAAATTAACAAATCTAACAACAGATTCAAAATCAGCTAGGTGAAAGCCCACATAGGAAAACACAGCAACGAAGCAGCAGAAAATCATAGAAACCACAAACTGTTACAATTAGAAAAACCTATCTCTTACCTAAAAGACAGCTAAAGGAAATAACGATTAAAGTATGGCAGTTCGAGTGGGACTATGGAGACATGGGCAGGTTAACACGTAAATACTTCCCAAAAGTCAACACAAAAGCATCAGTTAGCTGCAAGCTCCTCACACAAATATACACTGGCTACGGCGCATTCCCAGCCTATCTCCATCGTTTCAAAATAAAGAGAAGCCCAGGTGTGCCTGCGGAATGCAAGGAAAGCCTATTCTCTATCTTAGAGACTACCCGCTCACCACACATCTCTATCTGACCAAAATCACAACACAAAACGAAACACTCTGGTACAAGCAACTAGCAAACATCACTCACGTACAAAACAAAGCTAAAAAGATGGTCAAATGGCTCACAAACAACATCGATGACATCTCAGAATAAATAAAAGTGTTGTCCTAAATCGTCAAATTCAAAAATAGTCTTGACCTCCTCAGCAGAGAAACAGTCAACTGGCCGCAAAACAGAATCATGTAACAAATCAAAGCTTAAGCTACAACTCAAATAACAAGATTTAATCAAGCAACTGTGTGCGTGTGAGCGAAACATCTGCAAAATAAAAATAGTAAAACCAAAAGGACTTTCCTAGAGTGGTTAGCCACAAATAAAGATCAACAGCAACAAAAACAAAAAAAAGGACTTTTCCAGAGTTGCAACCACATAAATAAAAAATCTGGTGAGAAACAACCACACGACTTCCATTACCCACTATTACACGTATTATACGCATTTTTTGGATATAATGAGATCAGAAGATATAAAAGTGACCTAAAGAAGTAGAAACCTAACATTTTTTCGGTAAGAGAAACTTTATACACATGTAAAGACATATAAAACGAAGCTTACATATAGCGAGGTAAAAAATAAGGGGGAAAAAAAAGGTACAGTTATTTTTTGAAACACTAATTTCCGAGATCTAAATAAACTTACGACCTACCTAAACAGGATGTCTGTTAATTTTCCTCTAATAACTACGTGATACATAAGAAAGAAATGGATTTATATAATAATTTTCAAGAAAATCGTTAGAGCCGTTTTTGAGATATCAAATTTTACAAAAACTCAATTATTGGCCGGAAAACAATAATTACATACAAAAAGATATTTAAAAGTGAGTTAATAGGCGAGTTTGAAAAAAACCGTACAGCCGTTTTTAAAGGAACGCCCTTGCGAGACCTGAAATTGAGCTATTTATACAGGACGCCTGTCAATTTTCCTGAACTAACGAACTGTATCACTCGAAAGGACATCTAGTAGAGTGTTTATATGGCAGATTTGAAGAAAATCGTTGGAGCCATTTTTGAGAAACGGACTTACTGTCCCACTTCCGGTTTCCGATGTCCGACATCCGGTTTTTCAATTTTCAACAAAATTTTGAAAATTCATCTGTACACCAGACTTGTTTCAATTCTAAAGTTTCGTAGTTCTGTCTTTATTAGTTTCCGAGATATAATGGCCAGAAGATCCTCCCCCCCCCCCCACACACACACATACACACTGTCTAATTGCCAAAAACCACTTTTTTGAACTCAGGGGGCCTCAAAACGTTTAAATAAGGTGAAATCTCGACATCGAATTTTCACACCGAATACAATACTTCCATTACCTACGGTAGTAGGGTAATGGAAGTAAAAATCTGCAAAGTGTAAAAATTGGTACTATTTCTTTGTGTAGCGCATCCTAAAGAATTATCAAAATCAATGTATAAAAAATTATAAAACTTAAAAAGGCTCATAGCAGCGGCTCCCTACGCTTCAGAAGCCCACCTGTCACCCTTTTGTAATTTTTAACATCTTAATTTTTTTAAGCTGCGATGATTTTTAACAGACTGGCGGCTAACTTCTTTTCAAACATTGCACTTTCATTTATTTATTTATTTACTTATTTATTTACTTATTTATTTTTTTAGTATGCTCATTGAAGCAGGTTATAAGCCAAATAGAAAAATTTATAACGTATAAAAAATTGAAAAACTATAAAAAGTCAGTATGTTAGTGTGTTGTGTATATCTGTTGTTGATCTGTGCTGCATTGTCAAGTGCTTGATGTCGTTAGCTGCTCGTCGAGCTACTGACGCAGGGAACCATCCCCCCGTGATGGATTAAAACTGAGATGGTTCTCTTTTTTTTCTGCTCATTTCGGTAACCCCTGTGCATAACACGTTTTTGATTCGGTCTTTAATCACCTGTCCCGCCTATCTCAGTACATAAATTAAGTTAAGCACATCACTATGTTCTTCTTCCTCTCCCAGTGTCAGTTATAGAATTCTCCTTTCAAATATTTAATTTCCCCAGGTCATTATTTCTCAGCTTCTTTCATCATTTATCAGTCTTCAAGCAGAAGTGTAATCACAATTCCTTTTCCCAAGGTTTTTTTTTTTTTTTTTTTTTTTTTTTTTTTTTTACGTTTGTACCTGCTTCATTTCGGCTAGTAATTTCCCATGCACAACCACCTTTTGTGGCTCCCTTGCCCATTTCCCCCTTCTTAAATTGTTTTATTTATTTATTTTCTCAGCTAGGTCTCTACAAAATTCAAAATTCCAACACCCTGGCGCGTGTTCTCTGCGCTCCTGTCAGCGCATTCTTGGAAATGCGGTAGTGCTAGTCGAGCACCATGTCTAAAAAACTGAAAAGTGAAATCACGATGACGAAGTCCTATATATAAGATAGACGTCTACAGTTAGAAGTCATAACTTAGTTCCTCCGGACACAGCTCATTTCTATGGGATGCTCAAGTAGCTCATAAAGTAGCTGGTCGTCATGCGGTGATCTGACGTTATTCGCCCTTTTGGACGGTATCAAACCCGTTAAACTTGACATAGTCCAGGTAGATAGGGGCCGTCCAGAGGTTTCCAAGATTCCAAGACAGACCACTATTTATCTCTGTCTACTTAGAATTTCAAGAGTCGATCTACGGTCACTTTTCGCACATTAAGGCTCATTAAACCGAGACTTGTTGCTTAACCCTTTATATACTGCATTATGAAATAGACAAAATTGTATTTGAAATTCATTTTTTTTTTCTTAGTTTCTTCAGAGTAATTTTTAAAGATGTAAGCAATATAACTTTACATATTACCGCATTATGCTAGTTAATGAGGATTCAGTAAGGTGGTTCTTTAGTTCACTGTTGTTATATAGAGGTCGAAAAAGAAATCAGGATCTTGACAAAAACGAAAATATGTAATAAAATTAATTAAATAAAGTAAAAAGTATTTTTTATAACAAACTAAAAAAAAAAAAAAAAAAAAAAAAACTTGTTAGATTAAAGTAAATACGTTAGGAAATGTGTAATGCGGTGTAAATCGTTAATGTTTTGCCATCGTCTCATACAATTGCCTATCTAAGATTCCTTATGGAGGTAACTAGTTACTTTGTTTGGCCTGTGTATGTTCTTGTGGTAATTTATTTGACTGGCTATTCTTCGTTCTCATTCTTTTCTTTTTTATCAAATAAATTAAAAATTATATATTTACATTTAAATATAATAATTGCTGCATTTGCGCAAATAGTTTAAATGTAATTGTCGAATTAATTTAATAATTATTTAATATCCTGGTTGTTTAAATAAAATTCTGTTCTTTGGCAAAAATGTTTTAATTAACATTAAAAATATATGATATGCATACCAAATTTTATTTTTGCCAAATCAAGACTTTTTAAAATATGAAATATAACTTATAATTTTATTGCAGTTATACTATGTGTATTATTCTTAATCTAATTCATAAACTAAAATAATTCTCATTCTCATTCAAAATAAAATAAAAAATATTTTTATAACAAACTAAAAAAACTTCTTAGATTGAAATTAAAGTAAATACGTTATGGAATGTGTAATGCGGGGTAGATCGTTAGCGTTCTGCCGCATCGTCTCATACAATTGCCTATGTAAGATTCCTTATGGAGATAACTAGTTACTTTGTTTGGCTTGTGTATATTTCTATGGTGATTTATTTGGCTGACTATTCTTCGTTCTCATTCTTTTCTTTTTTCACAAATAAATTATAAATTATATATATATATATATATATATATATATATATATATATATATATTAATTATTTGTTATGTCCTTCATATATATTTTTCTAAAACTGATGGTAGATTCTTGAAGTGATATATAAATTAATTATTACACACAAGAAGATCATGAAAAATGCCAGTCAAAAGCAGAAACAATGCATAATAAATTCCTTCTTAAAAATAAATAAATAAATAAATAAAATGGATATATGTAACGTTTAGTGCCATGTAGTGAAACTAAAGTTATAAAAATATACGTTCTATTCTTAAATACATTTGGCGTTCTTTACATCAATTCGATTTTGTACGCTTTTTAATTAAATGGTACTTTAAAGTACCGACAGTAAATAAAGGGTTAAACTAGATCCCGAACTACTACGATCATTCATGCCTAACAACGGGATTTGAAACTAGTATCTGAAGGCGAAGCAAATTAATGGCTAGCGCTCTGGTAACAGCAGACCAGACCGCTAACTATTTGAGCTTTTTTGTCCCGTGGTGTCATACTGTTAATCTGAAAAAAAAAAAAAAAATTCTGAGTGTCATAATTCAGTTAGTACTAAAAGTACAGACTTTATTTATTTATTTATTTTATTTTATTTTATTTTATTTTTATTTATTTATTTATTTTTTTTTTTTTTTTTTTGGCTAATGGTCTTGTTGGATGACAAACAAAAATATTCTGATTGACCAAATTTATGTGAAGGGAGCGTAAACCAAAAAAAAAAAAAAAAAAGAAAGAAAAGAAAAGAAAAGAAAAAAAGAAATGTGAAAATTAACGACTTTTTCTCTCCCTTAATGTGGTCTTCTTTCCTACCTTTTTAACACTTTCCAACAATGTTGAAAATAAGTGTTAGAGTTCGGTTTGTCTGTCTGTCCGCGTTCTAACCTCTAAAACCCGTAAATATTCATGGAGTTTCTTGAAACTGATATATGTTATTCGAGTCCACTATCGAATGTTCCCTATCTAAAATGGAGTGAATATCTTTCCTGGTTTGTCTACAGGGACACCCAAAAGTATTCCAAAGCATTGTGTTCTATGAGAGGTATTTCTATAATACATATCTTAATACCTTTACTTTGCATAAATCTTAATGAAATTAAAATATGTTATTCAAGTTCACTCTCGGATGTTTTCTAAAGAAAATGGAGTAAATACCACCACAGGTTTGTTTACAGGGACACCCGAAAGTATTCTAAAGCATTACGTTCTATGAAAGGCATTTTTATAAACTAAATTTTAATCTTTTTACTTTGCACGAATCTTAATGAAATTGAAATATGCTATTAATATGCACAAATTAATGTTTTCTATAGAATGTAGTTTGATTAGCATTAGATTTACAGGGCCACACAAAAAAAATCAGTTACGTTATGGGCTTTTATTAAAAAATTGCTGGAATTGCATTATAGTTTACAATAAGTGTTTTTAACACTTTCTAACAATTCTTAAGTGTGAATATGATTTCAAATTGTGCATCTGTCTGCCCGACTGTCCATTTGTCAATCTGTCCGTCTACCCGCCGACAGCGTTCGTAAATATTTTCAGAATATTTATAAAATGATATATGCCATTCAAGTTCGCTATGGAATGTTCTCTATTTAAAAGGGCATTAATAGATCCTGTAAAACTGGTGTGTGTACAGGGACACCCAAAAATATAATTAAATATTCTTTCTTGATTTTAAAGTATGAATGTCACATATTATGGTCATGAAGTTTATCTTGACACCCGTAGTCAATTTTTAAACACTTTCTAACAGGGTTGAAAAGCGTTAATGACTTCAGTTTGTCTTTCTGTCCATCTGTCTGTCTATCTATCTGTCCGCGATCTAACTCCCGTAAATTTTCATGGAACTTCTTGAAACTGATATATGTTATTCAAGTTGACTATCGGAGATTCCCTATTGAAAATAGAGTGAATATCTCTACTGGTTTCTGTAAGGGACACCCGAAAGTATTCCAAAGCATTGTGTTCTATGAGAGTTATTTCTATAAACCATATTTTAATAACTTTATTTTGCACAAATCTTAATTAAATTGAAATGTGTTATTTAAGTTCACTATGGAGTAAACACCACCACTGGTTTGTGCAGAGTGTCACCCGAAAGTATTCCAAAGCGTTGCGTTCTATGAAAGGTATTTCTATAAACCAAACTTTAATAAATTTACTGATTTCACACTGCTAGGCGATTGATTTTGAGTACTTGGCGGAAAAGCAAAACACGGTTCTGTTCGTACACGGCAATCTCGGTGCTAGCAAACGTATCGCCTAACAGCGCTAAATCGCCAAATATGCTTATTTTGATAATTTTTTGTGGTCGCTGTAATTAATTTCAGCCGATAATTTTTTCATTTTCTGGTGTTTTATGAAGAGTAGAATCCCATATATTTTTTTCAATACTTTTTGAAGATGACACCTTTTGAATGTTTCCTTGTGTGCTATTTTCTATTTTTTATTAACAATGGTGGCTCCGTATTTGTTAAACTGGGTCAGAAAAGGGCTTGAGAGCAATTTGCTATCATCCAAACCTGATTATTATGAAGTTTTCATAATTTCAATAAGGCTCAAAACATTTTCGTTTCTGTAATTTTGTACTTTTAACATTTACAATAGTTTAAAGTTAATAATTTAATTATTTATAATAATTTAAATTAATGAAAAAGAATTAATAGTTTTAAATAATTGTTTGTTCCAATATTCTTTGTATTAAAATATGTCCTTTAAAAGGCCTTTTTTTTTGTGTGTGTGTGTGTGTGTGTCCTCCATTTTTTCCAGAAAGACAACTCACATTTTACTTAATCACAGAAATTCTTGGTTAAAAAAAACAAAGCAAACTGTTCAAAAATACTAGTATTAAAAATTTAGGATTGTATATAACCTAAATGACTTTTAAACACGATACTAATTTAGAAGGAATAACTATGGATTATCAATAAGAATTTTGTCAAATTCGCTAGTTATTCCTAAGTTTGGCGCTATTCTCAAAACTTATATTTACCGCCAAATTTCGCATTATATTACCAAAGATGGCAGCAATTTGACTTACATTGATAATTGTAAATCAATATGCAGCAATGCAAATAACGACAGTAATCTCTATTACATTTTCATGTCTGTCCGATTTCACTTTTAAACACAATAAAAGTTTTCGATAGAAAAATAGACAGAGCAACGTGAAGCTCATCTTACCCACTGCCAATTTTGATCTCAACCCGCCACTATAAAAGTGGTAGATATTCTGGAATAAAGTACCCGCGAAATTGAGTGGCACGGGTTCTCCGAATAATGCAAATCGTGGATAAACCGCAAAAAGACTGAAATTGAGAGGTAAATGAGATGAAGAAAAAAAAATCTACCTCAAAAACGCGATTGTATTGTATATAAAATGCCATATGAACAATTAAATCATTCACAATATAGTAACATTTGTTGGTTGTATGTACTATAGGATGCAAAAAGAATAAATAATATTGTATACTTGTGACGAATTCAACCTAAAATTTGCAAGCTAAGTTATGCATTAAAATAAACAGTAATGTAGCCATGTCAACATTTCAAGTTATTATGTTATTTACTTTTTTCTCCCTTTGAAAAGAGTAATAATTTGTTTTTGGTGGCCGAGCGGTTCTGCGATAAAAGCTGGTAGTTGGGAAGTGCCAGGTTCGATCCTAGGTCGCGCTCATCAACCTAGTTGTTCTGTGTTTTCCGTGGTTTTCTATGAAACTCGTGTAAATACGTCCTAGTTCCCCTTAGAAAGCCCCCCCCCCATGGAGGGCATTCTACCTATAGGCCTAAGGGCCTAGCGTAGTCAATCGGCCTTAAACCCTACAACCAACTACAACCAGCCATTTGTATTTGTTTCTTATTGAGATAACCCTTTCTCTTGATCCCTCCCTTTTCCTGCAACCGTGTATAATTCGAAACACCCATAATCCGTTCAGGGATAATCCAGTGTTTACTGCACATGTGTTTTTTTCCATTTCAATAGAGTATGAAACAAAAAACCAAAAAAATTAATTAAAGTATAACACATAAATGAACAACATTTGAGTTTGTCCCATCTTTCGTTAAATGTCTGTATATGTTATTTAAAAAAATGAAATAAAATAAAATAAAAAAAAATAAAAAAAAAAAAATATATATATATATACTGCGAAAAATTATCAAAGTGCATTAAATAAAATTTTCATGCATACTCTTCATTGTATAGAATAGTACTATAAAGAACCAATAGATGGCAGCACTAAATAACTTCGTTGACATTTATTTTTAGTGCATTAACAAAGTATAAAAAGAAAACCGATAAAGGGTTTTAAAAGAAAAGAACACATTTTTAAGTTTTAGCAATTAAGTGTTCATAAAATCCTTACATTGATAAAGTATCGTAGATTACATTAAATATATACCTTTTACCAAGAATGAATGTTTTAATGTTTATGTTACGCAATGGCGTATCCAGACACAAATCATGGGGGGGGGAGGTTCTTGCCCGGGAATGAAAATGAACCTTCCTTTTACTTTATTTTTATCTACATATGCAGGGGCGCGCCAGCATTGTCAGGCGCCTGTGTGCAGAGTTTCAGTTGGCGCCCTATATTACCTTTAAAAATAATAATAATAATAATAAAAATCAGTTTATAAAATGTTATTATTTAGCAAGTCAATTGAATCTCGAACCTTAATAGTAATAAGTTTATTGAATGGCAAGTAAAAAAAGAAATGTATCAAATAAAATGAAATTTAAAAAGAAACAAATAAAAAGTGCATCTTGCAGAAAGAGAAATGCTCCTTTATACAAGGAGTTGTAAAAATACGAGGTACAATTGTGAAGGTAAACAGAGGAAACTAAGATAGGCAGATTTAGTGTTAATGTGTGTGCAAAAATGCCGCGTTGAGGCATTACAGTAGATCGCTTAGATGAAAGTTGTAAGTGTAAACGTTTCGATTTGTTTGGGTCTAATTTTTAAGTAAATATTTAAACACACACACGCCAAAAAAAAAAAAAAAAAAAAAAAAAGCAATCTTACTGAACTAAATTTTCCTTCACTTCATTACACCTTTTGCGAGTATTACGCATATCATACTGATCCAAAATATCTGTCCCTATCCATATTGTTACCAAAATGTCGATTTTCTTATATGAAAAAAGTAATTGTAAAGAAACAGGCAGTTTCTTGCCGAAAGATACTCTTTATTCAAAGACTGTTCTCGAAAAAAAACAGTAAATTATCATACTCAAATTCATACCTCAAAAAGGTTGTAAAACAACGTTAAAAACAGCACACAGTAGAATTTCACTCATTTAAGAATAAATATAAACCATTTAAAAGGAAACGAATGTTCAGAACCGATGTCCGAATGCAAATGATCTTTGGGAGTGACTCTTCTGTTTAAATAATTTCTGTCGTGATTTGGGGAACTTTCGAGATTATTCTGCGCCAGAAGCCAGTTGATGAACCCAGAAAATTCCAGAAATCGGATCTTATTGAAGATAGAGCTTCTAAACTTTGGAAACACTAAATTATTATTTTTCTCCAAGTTTGGTCGCCATGTCGCTAAATTCATCGCTAAGTTGCTAGGTCTGTATCCAAGGCTAACAGTCACCTCCTAGCCCACTCCCATTCAAATTGAATGAACTGCTCTTTATTTGCACTTTAATTGTAAATCTGCTTTTATTACAACAACACTTTTAATTTAGGAAAGTGGTTTAACTCTTTGCAATACTACAATGAACAAATGTTTTGATTAGTCGTACTATTGCAGTACGTTTGCACATATAAATGAGTTTGACATTTTGCACAAGTACAGATAATGGGAATTTATAATTATATAAAATTAGAACTCATAATAATAATAATAATAATAATCACGTAGTGAGTTCTGTTTTTCTCAATTTCGTTGTTTAAAACTCTCAAAATCCTCTTAACATCAAATTAATATAAGACTATCGAAATAACGACACGATTTGACTTGGTTAATTATGGAAGTTTTTTTTTTTTTTTTTTTTTTTTTTTAAAGGAACAAATAAATTTATAAATACATAAAATAGGAGTATATAATAAATATTACTTGGTAAATATGGATTTAAAAAAAAATACTTAATAGGGAAAGAAAACATCTGATGAAAGGAATTTTGCCCATTTTCATTATCTAAACTTTTTATGTAATTTGTATATAAATTTATATGTGTTTTACATATAACTAGTAGTAAGATACAAAATTCTGTTTTAAACTATTTTGCGTTTGTACGCTGACGTTTGTACGCTGCACATATATAAACAATAGATAAATTTATAAGTAGATAAAATAAGAATATATAATAAAAATTATTAAGTTTTAAATTAGATTATATGAACATTTAAACAGATAATATTATTTAGTGAAATTTAATTCATTTGATTAAATTTTTATGAATTCTGGAATAATATCCATTTGATCCAAAGTATCTTATGCTATCGATGTAATTGCAAAATTTAAAATTCTGTCTGATACCGTTGTAGAGCGTAAGTATTTTTTGATCATTTTAAATTTAGAAAAAAGTTGTTCCACTGATGCTACTGGTAATTATGACAGAATAATATCGAAAATAATTAATCCATACATAAAATTTATTTTTGCTGAGATAATTTGGAGTAAGGTAAGGTTACGTTTAGAAACTTGATCTCAAACACGTACGTGTTTGAGATCAAGGAAGAAAAGGGGGGATTTCGTAAAGTCAATAGGTGTTAGATACATAGAAACAATTTGCGCACCAAAATCTGGGATTGCAGTTCCCGTAGATCTTACACGTCAAATTTAGCGCTAAAAGGGGGAGTTGTCTCAAATTCACCCCCTCTTTACGCCCCCCCCCCAAATCGAAAATTACAAAAAAAAAAAAAAAAAGGGTTTTTGGAACTATCCTAAAGAAGACGCATACTTGTTTTCAACATATCTGTACCATTTTTAGTAGAATTCTTTCGATAAAATCCGGAATTTGCAAAATAACCCCCCCCCCACACACACACACACACACAAAAACCGGTTTCCCCCTTAAAAATCAAAAATTCCAATTTTTTTATTTTTATTTATTTATTTATATTTTTTTGTACTTTAGTCTAGTCTCCCCACATGCAATTTCCCCAGCGTGAAGTAACTTGGAGCCGAGTTATGCTTATAAGAGTGTTTTTTGCTTCCTTTCTCCTTTGGAAAGGGTGAAAGAGAATTTCGTAAAATCCCGTCAGTATAGGCATCGAATGCATCTAAATAATGCACGCACCAAAATTCGTGACCGGAGCTCCCATAAATTTTCCAGCACCAATTTAGCGCTAAAAGAGTGGTCTCGAATTTGCTCTCTCGTAACCCCCCCCCCCCCCCCCAAAGATCGAAATTTACAAACACCAAAAATGGGTTTATGGAAATATCCTAAAAGAGATGCATGGCCGTTTTCAACATTTTTGGTAAATTTCCGCTCAAAAATTCTTTCTCACTTCTTAAAAATTAAAAATTTCCAAAAACGTAGACAATGATTATATTTAATTATTTATTTGTACTCAAATCTAGACTCATAAGCAATTTCTTCACTGGGAAGTAATTTGAAACCTAGTTATGCATATTAACGTGTTTTTGTCTCCTGATTGGGGGGGGGATCTACAAAAGTTGATAGATATAATTTTAAGTTTGGGAATTCCTGCCAAGTGTTGTTGTATTCTGTCCAGCTGTTTTCACGTGATACCCAGACAAAAATGTTTGAGAAAATTTTCTGAAATCAGATTTGGCTTTCACGATGTGTGAAACGTGAAGGTATCGCAAATTTTTCGAATTTGAGACATTTATACACAAAAATCTGATTTTACATCGATAATGCAAAAGGTAAAAAACTACTCTTAATAAAATCTCCAATTCCATAAAATTTTCCCTTTTGCAATCCAGTTATGTTGTCATTTTACTAATCTAAGTGGCCTTTTTCCGACAGAAGGGGGGGGGGGGGAGGGGAGAGAGAGAGAAATTAAGGCGCCCTTTTAAATTTTAATAGAATGCTTTGATGTGTTAAAAAAGTCAAAGAGAATTTTGCTGAAGGTAGGCGCATTTTTACAAAGTTATTCCACTTTTAATGTGACCTTTCACAAAAAACACCTAAACTATTGAGGACCACTAGTTTTGCCAGTATATATTTTAAGGCGCCTCATTTAGCCACACTAGTCGCATGGCTTCAGACCGGCATTATAAAATCAGATTTAATAAAGCAATACATATATATTTTTCTTTTATTTATTTATTTATTTTTCCAAATAATTTATTCTCGGCTGGCGCCTTTCTTTACCTGGCGCCTGTGTGCGCCGCACACTTCGCACACCGGGTCGGCGCGCCCCTGTACATATGGTAGAGAAAGTGTCTTTTATGGATCAAATTTTCGAAATTGGGTATTTTGCTATAGTTTCATATTTGAGATTTCGAGGTTCCTTGAATCCGTAAATAAAAGTTTTTCGTGGTTGGTCAGTGAGTCTATTATCAGCATAACTCAAGGTCAAATATTAGCAGAAAGTCCAAACTTGGCATTTAAATCTGTATTATATGTGGATATGACTTGAAACTTTTCATCGAAATCAGACAAATGGTTCGTGTACAGACATCCAAAAGAATTAAAATTCATTACGTCTATGAGAGAAACTTCTAGTAGGTACTGTTTAATACTTTACTTTCAGACTGCACAAACAATGTGTTTTTGTTTTTTTTCTTCCTTATGCATAAAAGCATAAGGCATGATATAGTATGAAAATCATGCATAATTTATTTGCAAGACCTCATAAAAGAATTCGGATACATTAGGACTATCTATACGAAACTTGAAAACTGTTAGAAGTGTATTTCAAATTAAACTAATTTACTAAAATTAACTAAATAAAATAATTATATGAAAAATACTCGTTTTATTTTTGTTATTGTGATTCTTAGAAGTGTATAGTTGCGTATGCATAAAATTAATTTAAAAATTATTAATAGCCAACATATTAATAAAAACTTACTTTCATCATGCAATAAACTGTATAAACATTAAGCAAGATTTTTATCAAAGCATATTTTTTTTTTTTTTTTTTTTTTTTTACTACCTTTTTTATTACTAATATTTAACTTAAATGTTTTATATATATATATATATATATATAAAAGTTTAATTAAGATAAGTTACGAGTAAAATAAATTATTTTTAATTGTTGTAATGATAATTAGCGAATTGCTTTTGTCTTTATTTGACAAATTACGTTTTCTATTTTTAATTTTGCTGAATAGACGGTAGCACTGCACTAAATTCAAGTTACGGGAGTTGTCTGTCTACCAGTATAAAATCTAAAATTTAGATTTAGACTTTTCTTTTATAAAAATAAATAAATAAATAAATCTATATACTAATATATAAAGAGAAAAAATTTGTTTGCACGTGGAGAGTAATCTCTGGAACTACTGAACTGATTTAAAAAAAAAAAAAAAAAAAATCACTAATCAAAAGCTAGACTATCCCTGGGTGATATAGGCTATAATTAATTTTGATAAAATAATTTCTTTAATTCGGAATTTCAGTATATTAATCAAAATCCTTTTAAAAGTCGTGAAAAAATTATTGTAAATCAATCCATTTTACTTGTGAAAGCCGTGGGTATAAGGCAAAGCAGCGGTCTACAAATCCCGAGTTTATGATTTTGATCCCTATCAAGGGAAATTATTCAAAAGTAATTTTTGTTTAAATCTAAATTGTTTATTTCTCCTTCATTGATTTAGTCATTACGTTAATTACTTTTATATTAATTATTCGGTTAATGTTATGTGAATTCTAAACTTTTTGAATTATAGAATATTCTGTTCTAGAAAATTCATCAATTGTAAACCGATGTAAAATTCAGTTGAGTTGACAAATAAAGTCTCGAGGTGAACTTGAAGTTCTCTTTGTTACTTCGCTTTAGTAGTTCTCCGCAAACAATTATCAAAGTCTAAACTACGTGATAATATAAAAAATCTAGCTGATGCCACTGGAAAACAAATTTGTACGCGTTCATTTTCCTTCTTTCTTTTACTTTTTTTTTTTTTTTTTTTTTTTTTTTAATTTGTGGATAGTCTAAATACTGACGCTGTAACATTATTATAAATTATATTTGTTAGTATTTAATTTAAAAAAAAAAAAAAAAAAAAAAACACTTAATGTTTCAGATAAGCAATTTTTTTAATGTAATTTCTTTTACATTATCCTTAATACTAGTATATAACCCCGTAAAAAATGGCGGAATGTGAAATCAATTAAGGTAGTGAATCAATTAATGCTTTGCCAGCTTCGCTGGTCACTATAATTAAAGGGGACTAATGTGAAAGTTGTACCTCACTGGACTAATATGCAAGTTGCACCGAATGAACAAACTATTTAAAATGACACTATTTAAAATTGGATGTTGCTTTAAATATTTGACACTTACTTTCATTTTAATATTTATTATCAAAATTCTTGAAGAAATAATTAAAATTCTTCAAACAACAACTTCTCCTTCTAAAGCTTCTTTATCGCAAAACTTAATGACATTATGTACAATACACTTCAATTCACTACGGAGAGGTTTAATCCGAGAACTCGTACCAGATGTATGATCCATTTGTTCCAATATAAACAAACTGTTATACAGAAAGAAATAAAAGAAAACAAAGCAGGAGTATTAATGATTCTACTCATGTCGGTGCGCCGGCGCAGTGTGTCGACACATCATTAGTGTGTCGATGTGTCGACACGTTGCTTTGTGCCGAATTCGATACAGTATCGAAGTTCGGCACACCAGTATCATACTTCGACACATGTGTCGGAGTTTGACACTTGTACCGAAATTTCGACGCAGGCACTGCTTCATAGTTCGGCACACGTGCCGACTTCGACACAGTGTGTGTTGTGGGTGGGTAGTTCGATACACCAACACTCTTTCGAACCTTCATCTCTTGCGTTGTATTTTGAATTTAAGGCTGGTCATCAGTAACCAAAAATTTCGTGTTCGCTCTTCCAGGGAAAAGTCCCGTTTAGCCTTGAACTGTCATAGGTGCTAGAAAACGATTAGCGCTAACCCCCAAGCCCCAAGACATCTGTAGTGGCTATCAGTGACCAGTATTCATTATTTTACCTAGTAGGAAGTCTGAACTGAATTATCTTGTAATCTCTCACCTTCATTCTTCCACTGAGTTTTTCTGAAACATTTTGGAACTTTCGGATATCTAAATTTGTATCCAAAGCCATGAAATTTTCTCTTTTCACTTACGAAAGATTAAATATAGTTAGATCGACAGCTTCGTCTCTTCTTATAAAGCGATTAAAATATTTAAACTGAAACGATATTTTACTGTAGTTGAAACAGTACGTAGAATTTATGTAAAAACAGTTATTTTATTCATTATAGAATCGTAATACGTAAATCTTGCACCTTTTATTATTATTATTATTATTATTATTTTCACGAAATTGAAAATAGTTACAGTTTATGTATACAGCACCCGCTGCTTATCAAAGGAGCGGAGCAATTCTGAGCAAAAGTGATTTTATTAAATGGGTATTTTCTTTCTTTTTTTTTTTTTTTTTTTTTTTTACGGAGACCGTTCATGCACTCAAGAAAAAGGTATTATTTACCTGAATTTGGGAAGAAATTTCAAAAGGCATCAAATAAATAGAACTATTAAACGATATTAATTAACTTTTAACTGATAATTATTTGATTGTTTCTTCAAAGTAGGTGAGTTGAACACATCCGAAATTCAGAGGCGTTTTTCTTAGAGAAATATCGTCAATACTTTGCTGAACATTCAAGCTTTCCTTTAAATTTAACACCTTTTCGTTTAAGCTTTTTTCTTATTAATTTTATTAGAATAAGAACTAGAAATTGATCTTTTATTAATTAAACATTATAAAAAAACATCACTTGCTAATCAAATTAAATTTGTAATTTATTACTGCGCTTTGAAGAATACATTCCTTGAAATTGTCACTAAGACAAGTGATGGGCGTGCGTAAATGCTATGTGAAATTTTCGACAAAGAGAGATAACGGAGGGATTGCTGTATTTTATCTTCTATTTTATTCAAAAATAAAGAATCGCATTATAAATAAAAATTTATTTAGCGTGCATAAATAAGATTTTTGTTGCTGAATAGATTTTTTTTTTTTTTTAGTTTATTAACCAGTGGCTTTATAAAGGCTGACACACACCCACAGATAGAGTCCTGCATCGGGTCGGGCAACCCGCTTTTACCCGAACCCGACCCGCAGGTCGGGTTTTGGTTGGGTTTGGTTTTCAACAAGTCGGGTCGACTTGAGAACACTTTTCAAAATATTTTTTACAATTATAAATATAAATTTATAGGCATGTTTACAACTATGTAACTAATTTAAACATTCTGCACATACTAGACATGTATCGATTGGTTGTTTGGTTGGAGGATTTAAGGCCGATTGACTCCAGATGTGTCCTAGGCCTATAGGGGGAATGCCCTCCTTTTGGGTCTTTCTAAGGGGTCCTAGCCCGTATTTACGCGTGTTTCGGAGGAAGCCACGGAAACTCCGAACGGCTAGGTCGATGAGCGCGACCTGGGATCGAACCCGACACCTCCCATCTACCAGCTTCAAGCGCAGATCCGCTCGGCCGCTGGTGGGCAAACATGTACCGGAGCTCCCTATTCGTATCCGCGGATATCTGCCAGAAAAACAGATCCTTATTTCTATCTGGATCTGTTTTCTTTTCTTCAACGGAACTAATATGTATATTTTGTAGAAATTGCATGAAAACTAGAAAAGTATTATAAATATTTCTCGACTGTTGTTAATATATAAATTAAAGAAATACAAATACAGTATAACCTCACATTTACATTCTGGAAATTGAAAAGATTTCGCAGTTTACAAGGTTTTTTTTTTTTTTTTTTTTTTCTTTTTTTAACTTTCTTCTATATTCAGTAGAAGAAAGTATTAGATTTGTAAAAGTTTTCAACTTCCGGTTTTTGATGAATTTGCTCGTTTTGAGAGTCCAGAACACGATTTGACTATTTCTAGAAAATATCGTCTGTGTCTCTATATGTGTGTGACAAAAATTTTGTGGCGACTGTATCTTAGGAACTACTGCACATAATTGCATATAAATTTATAAATAAACGCATCTTGACATAAATTAGTGCCTATCAACTTTTGGTGCCAAACGCTCAACAGATAGCGCTACTATACAGTGATTTCCACAATTTAAGGCAATGCTATATCTCAGGAACTACTGCAGAGAATTGCATATAAATTTATATGTAGATGCACCTTGACATAACCTAGTCCCTATCAACTTTTTATGTCAATTTCTCAACAGGTGGCGCTGCTACACAGCGATTTCCACAATTACAAGGAAAGCTATATCTCAGGTTCTATTGTGTATCATCAAACAAAACTTAATATGTGAGAAGGCGATTATGAGACATTATGCTGACTCAGTTTGAATGCTTGTCGGCCAATAGGTGGCGCTGCTATACTGCAAATTTCATCGATAACAGGATGGCTATATCTCAACTTCTATGCCATATAGCTGTACGAACCATGATATGTGAGATAACCATTATAAAAACGCATTGTTTAAGAAGTTATTTATAGACGATAATGGATATTTAGTGTTAGATTTCCCTAAGATGAAAATTATTTGCATTCATCACGTTAAACTTTTTAATAATAGTTTTAATAAATTATTCGCACTTAGTGAATTTGACAGAAAAATATAGAAGAATGTCTTGTGGTGGCCAAAACATACTAGTTTTTTTCTTATAATTTACCAACTGTGTGACAATGAAAATTTACTTTATTTTATATTATGTTATATCATTTTACCTTGTTTTGCATGATTTTTAGATGAATAAGTAATGTTGATTTGTTTTTCGGGTTTCGGGTCGGGTTCGGGTTAGATAAGTCGGGTTTCGGGTCGCAAAAAATTCTCTGTTGCGGGTTCGGGTCGGTTTTCGGGTTGATGAAATTTTTTTTGTCGGGTTCGGGTGGGGTTTCGGGTTGATTTAAAATTCATCTGTCGGGTTCGGGTCGGGTAAAACCCGACCCGTGCAGGACTCTACCCACAGACACACACACACACACATATATATATATATATATATATATATATATATATATATGCATACACACACATGTATATATATATATATAATAGCCATTGAAATTGCCCAAAGCCTTGTTTTGGTGTAACATTCCAGTAGTGTCTTTCCCGAATCTATTATGTAACGTTCGAGTTCGCATTGCCATCAGCAGTTAGAAATCTCGCTTCCAGCATCTCGTCCCTCTGCTTCTTTCCCGGATACATTTTGTCTCGTATATTTCCTTCCAAGTGCAGTAAAAAATAAACAGTTAAATAATGTATTAAATAAATTTATGATAATGCATACAGTATTTTCTTGAAAGAATTATTATTATTATTATTATTTGTCCCTGAAATAGAAGTGTAAGTGAAACACTCATCAAATTATATTTGAATTTTGCGACGATGACCTATAACATACCTATAAAGTTTTAGCACAATCGAATAAGGTGTTTAGACGGTGTTGCACTTTAAATAATTTGACTTCATAGGCTATAGTTAAAAAGAATTTTTATGTGTGTGTAAAATAAAAATTTTAGGCTATTGTTAAATTAAAAAAAAATATATTCACTCGCATTACTCCTTGAAAGTTATCAAGCAGCTTTTGGAGTAGCAACCTGATATGAACTTCAAAATATACATTAGAATTATCTGCAATTATTTTATTTCTAATTTACGCTGACAAGAAGCATTACGCAAAAATCGATTGTTACAATCTTGACTATAATGTGGAACCTCAAAAAGTGTAATAATACCAAAATCCTAACAATAAAAATTTAATTTAAATGCATTTCCTTTATGGTATGAGTATGATAAATTAATTTTCATTCCTGATAAATTTTTCTGGAGATGGTAAAATATTATATTAAAGCATTTCCATCAATTACATTCAATAAAAAACAATGTTTTTGCTCATTTATTAGTATCCCTGTATATTTACTAAAAGATATGTATACACCGTATTGTGTATTGAAATATAGTCTTACTTTAATAATACACAGCGCTACCTGAAATACACTTCCGTCAGTTTTCTCAAGTAAAAACTGTTTCTTTCGGATAGCCCTGTAAACGAATCGTGAATGGTTTTCACATTCACACCAAATTCTATACGAAATACGTTTTTATGTATATAAAAAAAATTCATTTCATTTGGTTTAGTGCTGCCTATAAATGTTACACTGTACTAATTTGCAATTTTGCCCATAATGTATTTGAATTCTCTTGGATGTCCCTGTACACGAAGCATTTGCTTGATACCAACAAAAGGTTTAGTGTAGCATCCTTATATGATGCAGATTTAGAATACTAAAAACAATACTTTCTCTACCTTATGGGTAAGAGAAAGTAAAAAAAAAAAAAAAAAAAAACGTAAACAGAAGAGTGAAAGATTGATAGAAAGAATGAATAATGATAACTTGAAATATTGAAAAACTAAAAGTAAATTGTTATAGGAAGTTTTAGATCAAAACTGTTTATAATGTTTCTTTCTTTCAATTTTATTATATTTTCAGCTTACGTGAAAATCAGTAACAATCAAGCGTACAATGTTTCTGTGTAAAAACTTACCTGCTGCAATAAAACTATTTCTATTATTATTGTTTAAAACAAACATTAAATAAATAAATAAAAAGTTTCCTAATACACAAATTCCCTAGGCATTGGGAGTGATTAATTGAAAATATTTTCATTCAAAGATATCCCCATAGAATATAATTTATGGGTATATACCACGAAATTTCGCCTCGCAATTTTAATGTTTATTGTATTATTCTTACATTAAAAATAATCTGGTGTGTCACTCACACGACTTTCTCTTACCCTAAAATTTAATACTGTAAATACAGGTTGCAGATTAAGAGGTAAGATAACGAGTACCGATGTAAACCTGTGTTAAATTATTCAAATTAGGCTTAGGAAGAGTTTTATACGATAATTAGTTCTGTGTGAGGGGGGCGGTAGCCCCCCTCAACCCCTCGTTTCATTAATGCACCTACATTTATATAGAATTTAATTCGGTTATTAAAAAATAATTATGTTTTTTAAAAATAATTTATTAAAATTATTATTAAAAAAATTTATCTTTTATGAGAAGTCAGACGATTTCCATATTAGAGAATTAGTATAACACTAAATATATATATATATATAAAGTTAAATTAATTCTCACTATTACATTAAAAAAAAAAAAAAAATGTTAAAAATGAAAAAAAAATCCATAACTTTATTTTAAATTATCGCAGATCGATGGTACAATCATTCGTTTTAAAGGTATTGGCGAGCTCTTTTGAAAGATATCATGAAAATTTACTCCGCTCGTGGGGGGACTTCTCCCCCAGGGGAGAAGGCGGGGCTCCTACATACACAATTTTTTTTTCCCTGATGACAAAAAATATATATTCGTTTCATTTGGTTTAGTGCAGTCTATTGATGTTAAACTCTACTTACCTGCAATTTCCCCCATAGACGTAATGTATTTGAATACTTTTGAGCATCCCTGTACATGAACCATTTGCTTCATCTCAACGAAAAGCTTACAGTAGCATCCCTATATGATACACATTTAGAATACAGAGTTTGGAATTTCTGCTACTATTTGTTCTTGAGATATGCTGATAACAGACATCCACACCGACAGACACACAGTCCATTCTTTAAAAACATGATTTTCGTATTTAGGGAACCTCAGAACATGTAAATATAACAAAAACTCATGTTCCAAAATTTGACACTAAAACAATACTTTCTCGACCCTATGGGTAAGAGAAAGTAAAAAAAAAAAAAAAAAAAAAGATATTTGCAAACACTGATTAACTTTGTATAAATGTATTTATAATAATAATAATAATAATAAATGCTCCTGTTTAATTTACTTTATAATGGATTAGTAAAAACAGAATATTTATATGCAGGAACTTTTGGAACACACAGATACAATCCCTCCCCCCTCTCTCTCTCTCTTTCATGGAAAAAAAAAAAAAAGTTGAGATAGGAATTTTCATTTGAGTTTGGTTTGTGATAAGTTAGCGGATACGAATCAGCTTTAAAGTTGATAAAGAGTTAATGACATCCCAAAAAACTTTTTCTATTCCATAACTCTTAAAACAAACTAATGATCTAATTAAAACATTTGGGATATTTATTATAATGCTTCAAGTAACTGTCTTTTTTATATACTGTCATTAGTGGCAAAATATCTAATGTCCTTTTAAATGTGAATTACAAATTTTATATGAAAATAATTTATTAAATTCGAGATCGGGGAGATAACTTTACACTTATTTGGAAAAAAAAAAAGAAGAAGTCGTTTTACACACAGATTCTTTGTACATTTACTTTGGTAGTTTTCAAAACAGATAATCACTACATTTCTATTTATAGAGTATTTCCCTTCCCTCCAGGTAATTAACGAAAAGGGAAGCTTGAGAAATTCGCACTAACAGTGGGGAACAACCACCTGTGAAGTGATTGATTACTGATCTTGGAGTAGGAAGATTCAACTTTAAAATAAAAATGTCTGTTTTATTATTAAAATATCTCTTTTTCATTTAAATAAAAATTCAATATTTTTAAATCAATGCACAGATAAAAAATTGAAGTTATTATCCCTGTGATTAAAATTTCAAATATCTCAAACAGAACTGAGTAAATTCCAGTTTTTTGATGCCTTGTCTAATTTTCATGATAATGTTTGAGTTTTGAAATTAAATTAAATATTAATATTAAATTTTTTTGAAAAAATGCCCCCTAGTCTAAAATCTAAAGACCTTCAAGAATTGCATGCAAAAATCCAAATTCGAAAATCACAATTTTCTTTTGAGATATTTTTAGAAAACTGAAGGTCCTTAATTCCCATAGGATTAACATGGAGAAAGGATTTTGGAGATTTCACTGATGTGCAGCCTTAACAGAAGGAAGCTTCAGATGCGTTCTAAGAAAGAGGGATAATAGTTTTTCGCCTTTGCTTTAATGACAGCTGTGAGGGGAAGGGGATTTAGTGTTGTTCTCTATCACGTATTTTTCGTAAGATGAAATAGAGGTCACCGGAAATTATGGGTTTAGTAGGTGATACTGGTATTTTAGCCTTAGGGTGGGAGAGGCTTAAACTATTTTTTCATGATTGTTGTATTGTGTTATTCCCCTGTTTTCCACCTTGTACAGTTGGAAAAACGGATGAGTTAGTTTCCTTTGTGTGTGTTCTCTGTTCTTTCACAGATTAAAAAGAATTTATGGGACCCGTTTCGTTGTTTCGTTTCTTAAAAAATAAGAAAAAAGAAATCTTTCAAACTATTTAAGAATTTTACAAAATCAGCCTTTTATTACAGATTACAGTCTTTTTAGATGAGTATTTATGATGGATGTTACATGCCTGCCTTGATTCTAATTTCTTTTTTTTTTAATATTTTCTATGGGGATTTTAAAAATTTAACATTTTACATATACACTTTAATGCAATTTTCAAAGGCCAGAGCGCTATAAATCATTCGACTACCGGATGCATTAGTCCCATTATTGTTGAAAGAAATTAAGATGTATTTTTAATAATAAATTTTTTATAAATATCTGCGCCAGAATACTCTTTGTATAAGTAATTAATTCATAAAAAGATTTTTTTTTTTTTAATAATTATTTCATATTAATTAGTAGAGACCTACTTTATTTTGAATATTAGAATTGTTATTGATAAAATGGAATTGCTTATAACTGCATAGTATATTTTGCATTACTACATACAATGAATGCTCATAGAATTAATTTTTTATTTAAAAGCTTTCTTGTTTTTCGTAAAAGAATGCTAGATGGGATGGGAGTTTTATTTTTGAAAATATTGCAAACAGTAACTGTATGATTCATTTATAAAATTCACTTATGTTTCTTTATAAAGAAGACATTTTCAATTTGAATAGATATTAATGTAAAAAGTTCTATACACGGAAATTACTATTATTATTATTTTATTTTTTTCTTTCTCTTCATTGAATGTAATTATCATTCATATTTTTCCATGAGATTAAATTCTTGGTTTCAAAGCTTTCTATAGAATATTTAATGCCTTACTCAAATAATTATGAACGGCATTTTATGAATGAACTGAAATCGATTATGAGATCTATTTTTTTTTTTTTTTTTTAATTATGCAATAACGTATTTTCTCGTTTTCTTATTTTACGCATAACTCCAGCGCCCTCTAGATTATTTTATATACATACGTGATTAAAAAATTAAAATGATTTTTATATATATATAAAAAAAAAAAAGTGGCAAACTGAAATTCTCCACTTACTAAGGTAACTTTCATCCGAAGTTAAGTTTCGGAAAAAAAAAACACAGTAAATTCGATGAGCTTCTAGGACGCGGAGTGCGACCTGGGATCGAACCCGGCACTTTTCATCTACCAACTTTGAGTGCAGAACTGCTCAATGGATAACAATGGAATGTTTTTCTTTACACAATATCTGTGTTTCCAGCGTGGTTTTCATTTTTCTCTCACTGACTTTTTTTTTAATTTGAGAAAAATACTTGACTAATTACTAAATTTAAATCTCCTTCTGGAGAAACAGAAAACCTGTGTATTACATACGAAATACAATTCTTTAAGCTGGCGCGATGAAATATAAATGTATTTCAATATATTTCTTAACAAACGTGTATATATAATTTTAAAAAATAATATTAATACAAAGGAATCCCACAGTTAAGATTTTTTAATACTGCATAAACATGCCCATAAATATATATTAATTTGGATCAAGCACCAAATAATATTTTGGAAATGCGGAATGTCGCAGGCGGTCACTTAAATTCACTGTTAAAATAAATAAGTGTAATTTTTAAGCATATCACTGAAGATCGGTAACAGAAACGCGTATTCAGAACGAAAAAATAAATAAATAACACTTTATTACACAAAATAACAGGAAGCTACAAAGAGAAAAAAAAAAAGCTCCTTTAAGTCTAAAGTTGAAAGATTATTTATTTACTTTTCTTAAAAATTATCATAGATACTCTGATCAGAGGAGAAAATTGCACAATTTTTTACAGCCAAGCAACTAATCTCCCGAAAATGTGTCGATGTGTCGACACAGTGTGTCGGAACATCGATGCAGTGTGTCGACGCAGTGTCGACACATCAAAGTGTGTCGAAATTCCCATCACTAAACAAGAATAATAGAAAAATTTCCCCTCTCTTCCTTCTTCCCTTGCTGTGTCTCCCAGCCCCAGCGAGGGAGTGGAATCGTCCTGGCACTTTGCCGACCAGGGATCAATCGTCAAGTCAAGTCAACGTTGTGCTTCGGAGTACCTGCATTTGGTCGCTACCAATGCTTACCTCCAACGAAAAATAAGAAAAACATAAAAATGATTTTCCATAAAATAAATAAAAGCCAAAAGGATGAATTTAGAATTTTGATCTCTGAATAAATCTCCGCGTGAGCAGAGACCAATCAGGGTGAAGCACCAGGAGTTTAAAAAAAAAAAAAAAAAAAAAAAAAAAAAAAGGAAAAATAAATAAATAAATAAATAAAATAAAATAAATAATAAATAAATAACTCCTTGAAAAAACCTAAGTGTAACAGTGAAACTGTTACGTGCGTTGACGAGACGGTCTGGATGGCGAAAAGGAATTAAGAGTTGAGGAGGGCGTCCCAAGGGGCACAGGAAATCGCTCAGAGTCCCGCAATTAATAAAAAAAAGGAGGCCATACAATTTTTCTTTTCTTTTTTTTTTTTATTATCCTATCGTTATTAAAATTCAGGAGGATTAAAGTGAAGTGCATGCATGAATCTTACGAGAGTCTCAGTGTCCGGCCAGAAACTAGTTCTGAGCCGGATCCGTGGACCTCTCAGAGACACACATAGCACTTACAATCCTCTCTGAAAGTCAAAAGAGCAAAATCGCAGAGGATTTTGTCCTGAAACTGAGAGCCAATCAGAGGCCAGGAAAACGACCAATTAGAGGCGACCTCAGAACCCTACGAAAAAACACTAAAAAATAATTAAAAATTAATAAAGATAAGCCAAATGATAAAAAAAAAAGATGCAGCAATTAGGAAATTTTGATAAAAAATTAAAAACAAGAAAGAAACATTTCAATAGTAAGAAGGTTCAAAACTCGCGACTGACAAAATTCAGTTGATAAGCCTGATACTAGGATTAGCCAAATCTAGATGAACATTTCGTTCTATCTAGGGAAAAAAAGAATTTTGGATGGAAATACTAAGTTAAGTAATTCCAGAAGTTGTACTCCTACGCTTTTTAAAGACGGGGAGAAAGGAAAGCGCAGCTGACGTCACGCTCAGGGCAAAACACTCTACTCAGGGCAAAACATTGGTATTTCCACCAATACAGAATGTCCTTTTGCCACTCGTGAGTGGGAAAGATTGATTAAAGGAGCGTTTGTTTGTAAACATGCGCTTTCCTTATACTCGGGGCAAACCTAACTTGAGAACGCTGTTAAAGGCTGAGCCTGTGTGGTTCCGCAAGTGATATATAGTTCCTTTTAAATACTTATTTATATTATTAAAAATAAATTGAAATTAACATTAAATATCCGTATTAGATTCAGTAATATTAGTTAAATCTATATACTCAGCTTAAAGTGTATATTTTAATGATTAAGAAATTGTTTTAAAAAATAATAAGTTATACGTCACAATCTACTTATCCAATCAAAAGTTTCCTTTGTTTGGCGATTTACTGAGAAGAGCGAAATTCCGGCAACCCTCAACCCCTGGAATTTTTCGTGGGGTTATTCTTTTCTCGGACACCGAAATTGATGCTTGCTTTTCTTTTACCCTCTTTCTTCTCTTCCACAATCCCCTTATCTTATCGTTTCAATGGCATCTTCTTCAGTTTGATCCCCGCTTACTTTTCAACCTAAGAGAAAGGGGAAAGTTTGCAAAGTTCTGTTAAGGTTATCATCTTAAACGTTTTCATTAAACTCAGAGAACAAAATCCTTTGAAATCGGAAAATGAAATTACTGAGATGTGTTCTGCATTGACAGGAATTTCCCGATCATCTATAAACAGAATAAAAGCTAAAGACGAATAGGAAACGACGAATGAGAATTTTTTTTTTTTTTTCAAGGCTAAAAAAGTTCTTTTTAGAACTAACACAAAAAAGTTCTTTTCAGAACTAACACAAAAAAAGTTCCTTTCAGAACTAAATAATAAGTCCTTTCGAGGACAAAGCCTTATCAAAGGCGAAAATAAAAAAATAGAAAAATTAATTACACTAAGAATTTAGAACAGAAATTATTCAATTGTCTTTTTCAGTTTCTCATCCCTTAAACAACAACAACAACAACAACAATAATGATAATGATTAGGGTAGGTGCTCCAGTGATTGGCATGCTCCAGTAATTGACATCTATCCCGAAATAATTAATAAATAAGAAAAATAATAAAATCATATATTTTACAAATAAAAATTTTATCATTTTATGTCAAAAACTGGAGCATAGAGTGCTAATAACTGGTAAAATGGATAACTAGCAGTGTCAAACACTGGAACATAGGGTGCCAATTACTGATAAAATGAAAAACTGACAGTGTCAATTATTGGAACATTCAGTGGGGGTCAAATAAAAATTCATAAAAAAATAATAATTGTTATCAATTGTATATATTTTAACATATATGTGGTTCTGAATGTATTTCATGCCATATGTACTAACTTAAGACTTCTAAAAATATTTTCCGATGACTAGAACATTAAAAACATCAGAGATTGCTCTAAAAGTGTCAATCACTGGTGCACTTACCCTAAAATGAAATATATTTAAATATATAATCCATTTGATAAGAAAGAGAACGAAGAATAGTCAGTCAAATAAACCACCACAGAAAAAAAATATATGATATGCACATATTTTAAATTTGCCAAGTCAAGGATTTTTAAATATATATATATATTAAGCCGTTTTAAGCTTTCATAAGCAAAGCCTATATTTTCAATTTTCAGCTCTAGATACAAAAATTTAAAAACATTAACACAGTACAGACTTTTTTCTTTTTTAATCGCCCTCCCCCATCTCCCTCATTCATTTCCCTCTCCACCAGGAATGGA
Organism: Salticus scenicus; assembly: GCA_963930645.1. Classification (NCBI taxonomy): domain Eukaryota; kingdom Metazoa; phylum Arthropoda; class Arachnida; order Araneae; family Salticidae; genus Salticus; species Salticus scenicus. The sequence continues at coordinate 17,503,833 of OZ005651.1, read as the reverse complement.
GAGGTTTTTTCTTAAAACTGAGAGAGAGGTGGTGCTGGGTTTGAACCCAGATCGTACTTGACAGCTTTGCTGTTCAGTGTTTTTCGTAGTTTTCTCCAAAACTCATTTAAATACGGACTAGATTTCCTGGAATCCCACCCCTCCCTTCTGTTAAAGGGCATTCCATCCATAACTTGGCACTCGTACTGTCATTTGGACACACCATCGCCATTCATTTTTCATTGAAAAATTGCCTATTTGTTGAAAGATAATACTTTAAAGTAACGATGTTCTGAAACCTTCTTTTTTTTTTTTTGTATGTGTGTGTAGATTTAAACACTAAACCGGTCATTTATTATTTAATCCACAGCTATTTGTACTGTATTCTTTTTCAATCAATTTACTTGGACTCCTTTTCTGATTTCATCGCTTTTACCAAAATTTTTAATACAACAAAACTCATATTTTAAGCAATAATTTTTTCTCTTGGGAAAATAGATTTGCTAAATTTCAATCTTCTGCAAATTCTAGTTTCAATTTTTTTTTTTTTTTTCTTTTTTTCGTTTTATAAAAAATAATTCTTTTAGCTCAAGAAGAAATAACTTATATAATATGGAGTGGTTAGAGAATTAAAACTTTATTATTATTATTCTTGTATAAAAATATTTCGAGTAAATTAAACAAATCTGTATAACAATAAAGTGTCAAATAAAATAAAATGGATTTATAACCATGTATTTATGGATAACAAAAATATGACTGATAACATTGTGTTTTATTTTAGGGGAGTGAGAATTACGCAATGTTACCTGTAAAACATAGCCCACCAACAGCCGAGCGGTGCTGCGCTCAAAGGTGGTAGATGGGAAGTGCCGGGTTCGATCTTTGGTTGCGCACATCCACCTACCCGTTTAGAGTTTTCCGTGGTTTTCTTCGAAACTCGGGTAAATACGGGCCAGGACCCCTTAGAATTACTCCCACGGAGGCCATTCCAGCTAAAGTCCTGGGACCCTAGCATAGTCAATCCCTACAACCAACCAACCTGTTAAAGAGAGATAATTCATTCAGTTCTCAGAGTTTCTGCTCTCAAAGCTGGTAGATAGAAGGTGCCTAGTTCGAAATTCACAATCGTCGGTTTAGGCATTTGGCGATCCTTGCGGATTTTTTCGAAACTCGCATGAATACAAGCTAGGTCATTGAGGCCACTGTGAAATCTAAATAAGTGTGTCCCTCTTCCCTCCTGTAATAGAGGTAAAATAGTATGAAGTCCTCTTGAAAAAATTGGGGACTGGAAAAAGCTGGCTCATAAATAGACGAGGACTTTCAGAGAGGTTTTACTGTATTATACAGCTTTTCCAACTTCATTTTTCCATTAAAAATTAGTTCACCTTCAATGTATTTTACCAAAGTAATAGCACATTAAAAATTCTTTCTTTTTAAAAAGAAATCATAAAATACTTTTTGTAGCCTTGAAAATTGTTTGAAATTGCATACGCATTATATAATATTCTTAAAAAAAAAAAAAAAAAAGTTCTATTGGGGGAAAAAATGGATATCATTTAAAATATTGCTAGAGCCATTTTGTTTATAACCCATGACGCATCTGAATATTCTTGCATAGCCCTGTAAACCAGTCATTAATACTAGTCATGCTATACTCAATCAGAAACATGCCTTTTGCATCTAAATAATGTATGTTACTTTCACTATGCTTTGTGATATATAAAAAAAATTAAAAATGGCTTTAAACAACTTATCGACCATAATGTACCTGATTTAGTGAAAACTTGTTAACAAAGCAATAATTATAATCGCATTGTTTTCAATAGAAATCATGCCACAGTAGACATGAGCAACATATATAAATTTCAAGGCATTGAAAAGCACGTACAGAATGCTAGAGAGATGAACTGACGTCATAAATATTTTCTAAATTTTAATGACAGTTGTTTCAAAAACATTAAATGGAGCTATATGCATAAAATTTAAAATACGTGTAATACTAAATGAATGCTTTTTATTTATTTATTTATTTATTATTATTAATTACAATAATTTCAGTAGAAACATCTTTTCATTAAATTCAGACTTCTGAAAGTATATAAAAATTAAATTAATATTTTGATAGATTAAATTATAATTGTAAATTTACAAGTTTAAAAAATTGTATTAAGTTATTTTGAGTCCATTCATAGTATTGTAACTGTACTTATATAAACGCACATACATACTATTCTTTGAAATATTAACTTAACGTATTTATCAACATGTGATACTTTTTTTTTTTTTTTTTTTTTTTTTTTTTTTCAATTCAACACCAATTCATTCAATAATAATTTTTGAATAATTTAAACACAATTTGCAATTTCCCCCCACAAAAAATAAGGATAAACAGCCAAATCTAGTAATCCTACTACCTCTTATTTGTATGAATACAGGGAACTGGCTCCTGTAGCTTTCACAGTGTGCTCAAGTTCGGTTTGCCCCTAGTATAGAGCAGGCGCATGTTTATAAACAAGCGACGCTATTCCGATCTTCTGCACAACTTTCGCGCATGTAGGCAAAATATATAACTTTCTTCAAGTGAAATGTCCGTATGTTTTATAGGAAAATTAATTTAAAAATAAATCTGAGGCATAGACGAGACACTTGCTCAAATATGACTTTGTTAAGGTGATGAATGGAGTCTAACAGAGGATTTCCAACATTGGGAAGGGATCTTTGGAACTTCAACGCAAGTTTCCGAATTTCAGCGTAAATAGGCTTAATTCGGAGATCCTTGTGAATAGTATCATTGCGGACGTAGCGAGTAGCTTTCACAAACCTACGCAATAGATCGTTTTAAAACTTTTGAATTTTTTCCAAGGTGGTTTTAGCAGCAGATCCGTATATGATACACCCGTAGGTAATGATAGGACGGATCATGCATTTATATAATAATAATTTATTTTTGATGGACAGACGGCTATTATAAGCCAAAAAAGAATGAAGGGAATGTGTGGCCTTGTCAGCTTTTTTCAGAGACTCTGAAATGTGACGTGACCACGTTAATTTTGAATCAATATTAACTCCTAAGTATTTGTAATGTTGCTTCCAGGGTATGGGTTCATTATTTAAGAGGAAGTTAGTGGAGGTGTCATAGTTCTTATTAGTGAAAAATATGGCAGCACTTTTGGAACTGTTAACTTTAATTCTCCATTTCCGTAACCAGATCGAATATTTGTTCAGATAATTTTGAAGTACTTCAAACGCAGCGTTTGGAGTGCGTTGTTTACAGCAAATGGCAGTGTCGTCAGCGAAAGTCGCTAATATGACGCCAACATCACGCGAAGATCATTGGCGTAGATGTTGAAGACAAATGGTCCCAGCAGAGAACCTTGAGGACAGAATTTAAAATAGGTGAAGGGTTAGAGATAGAATTTCCGACTTTAACGGAAAATGATCTGTTGTTGAGATAATCATAAATTATTTTAATTAGTTGGTCGGGTAGACCGATAGATATTAGTTTGTGGATAAGGCCAGCATGCCAGACCTTATCAAAGGCTTTTTGAACATCTAGAAATATAATTCCCGTTACACCTCCAGATTGGAAGCCATCATGAATGAATTCAGAAATTCTCCACAACTGTTGTTGTGTAGAATGACGTGGACGAAACCCGAACTGTTCAGGTATGATCACATCATGAGCGTTTGTAAAATCGTTCAGACGTTTAACGAGAATATATTCGTAGATTTTAGACATGCAAGAGAGAAGAGAAATAGGTCTATAGCTTTGAGGAAGGTGCGGTTTGGTGTCGCCACCTTTCGGCAGAAAAACAATTAAACTCTTTTTCCAACAGTCTGGGAAAATATTAAGTATTAGCATGCTATTAATAATTAAAGCGATATAAAAAATAAAGTTGTTAGGAAGGTTAATAAGCATATTAGTGGTTATAAGGTCCTCGCCAAGGGATTTAAATTTTTTAAGCTTAGAAATGTATTCCACAGCCTCAGTGGGCGTGGCCAAATTAAGAGTATTAATGGTATTTTTACTTAATAAATTTTAAAAACTGGTATTGACAATAGTATTAATTCTAGGATTAAATACATCAGAATGAGGTGAAAACTGACTTCTAAGACTGTGAGCCAGGGCTTCAGCCTTTTCGGAGTTAGTCACTGCCATGCCAGTTGGGCTGTTTAGAGCCGGAATGTTTGTTCGTGACCTACGAATACGTGAAGTAGCCTTCCAAATGGTGTTGTCAGTAGTCGATAAGCTCTCGATAAAGTTGTTGAAATGCGTTTTTGAGTACTTCTGAATTGCAGCTTTAGCCCTCCGTGCAAGTACATTGTACATGCGTCTGAAGTGGGGGAGCCTATGAACCTGCCAATTCCTGCGAGCATGATTCCGCTCTCTGATCAATTGCCTGATTTCATTTGGTAATCGGAAGAATACACCTGCCCTCTCTCTCGGAACCGAGCTTTTGCTTAAAGGCACCTTGAATGGATTTTTCAAGCATTCTAATTGCTCTCTCGGCTTCGAGTTTATTAGATGGAAGAAGTGAGGGTGGCTCAGAGTCGGCCACAATCTCCGTAAACTGGCTCCACCTGGTGGTGAAGGCCGCAGATAAATTTAAATTGTAGTCATTCGTCCGAAAACAGATTTCAACAGGCAGGTGATCAGAGTTCAGATCATTCAGCGTTTGAATGCTGTGATGAAAAGGAAAATTACGGGTGATAGCGAAATCTAAAATATTATTGCTTCTAGTGAAGGTGGGTTCAGGGGGAGCAAGAATTTTTGCATGATTTTGATCCACCCATCTTCTGATGATATTCCCTCTTACATTATTAGAAGGACAGTTCCATGAAATATGATGTGCATTAAAATCACCCGCAATAATAAAATTTGAATAAATATTAGTGAGCCGGGATAAATCTCGCATGAGCAGGTTATTCCTTTCATTTCCAGGAGGGATATAAACTGCTGCAACAAGTAATTTTTGAATAGTGGGGAATTCCAAAACAATTGGAGTGACTTCAATGGAATTTATATTTGGTACTTTAATGAAAGTAGCATTGAAGCCATTTTTTACATAAATAGCAGTGCCGCCAGAAGAGGTACCATTATATGGCCTGTCAACATTGAATAACATATAATTGGCTACCTTAACAGTTGAACCCTGGGAGAATTTGGTCTCAGAGACAAAGATTAAATCTAAATTATTACTATAGACCCAATGACGGAACTCAGCCGTCTTACCATGGAGGCCATTGGCGTTCCATGTACCAACAGAGAAAGAATTCAACGTTCTACTGGAATTGAATGTTAAAATTAAGCCTAAATAAAGGGGGGAAAATCCCTAACATAATTATTCGAGAGATATTAAACTCTCGTACAAGATGAAAGTGCGATCTAAGTTCGTGGGCGCCGCTCGAATTTGTGGAAGTGCCATTTTCCAGGCTTTAAGTATATTTTTCTTGTCATGATTACTTTCCAGGACCATGACGTAATTTAGAAACTCGGTGGCCGAACTGGCGTCGTCTGGGACCGAGGAATTTATATGGGAGATTTTGGAAGGAGGAGGAAGAGCTTCGGGATCGCTACGACCAATAGCAATTCCCGCAAAAGATTGGGAAGATTGAACCTTCTTACTCGTGAAATTTTTGGCTATGGGAGCCCCTGTGACCTGTTCCTGGGGCTTACGCTTGGGTTCAGCGTTTTTTTTAGAGTTTTGGACTGGATATTTCGGACACAGCCGATAGTTCCGGGTGGGCGCCACCACAGTGCACACACATGCAAGGGTCACCAAAGTCCTTTCTGCAATTCTTGCTCATGTGATCCCCAGCGCAATTAACGCACCGGGGCGGCAAATTGCAAGATCTTGCAGAGTGGAAGTAGCCCTGACAGTTGAAGCACTGTGAGGGTCCCTTGTGGCCCCGGTAAGCTTCGACCATGACCTCCGTTCCCATCAGGTGAGTGATCGAAAATATGGCATCTAACTCAACCTCAACTTGTGTTTTCGGTACTGCCACATGAAACAGTAGCATAAGGATTTTTTTGGACACAGGTCCTCTGAACATTTGAGTCACAATGACCCCCATAAAACCTTCAATTTCTAAATTTTGAACGATGTCTGAAGGACGAGTGTTGATGGGGAGTCCCCGAATCACCGCCTTCAGACTTTTTTCCGAATCCAATAAGAATGATTTAAATTTTATATTTTCCTGAATGAGGTATGCCTGTATTTTCTATAATCATTCTCATTTTCGACCTTTAATTTCCGGAAGCGCCCCTGGGCTTTGCTGGCCAGCTTCGGAACTAAGTTCCTCATGCCAGACAGCAGTATCTTCCAATGGGGCGGCGGTAGAATATAGAAAGCAGGAATTCTGCTGGATTTAGGTTTAGTTTCATTACTGACATTATTATTATCCGAATTAGAGGTGCTAGCCTGAGTATTATTCTTATTTACAATAGATTTCGCTTTTTACTTCCTATAATTTACAGTTTCCAAATTCCCCTCCCCATCGGAATCAGGGTTGCTGCCAACCAGTTGAGAGTGTGAGCGCTTGACCTGAACAACGCTCTCGACGACTTCCATGTCGGAAGATGGCGCCACGTTATCCGGACTTACGCTCACAGAATTTTCCTCAAAATTTACGTCAAAACTGAATTTAACATTACTATTACTATTACTATCCTTAACATCGCCCTTTTTGCAATTATCAATAGGAGGAGGAGGTGGTGGTGGAGTAAAATATAAGCTAAGGATTCTCACCTGAGAAAGAAGTGAAGCGGCTTGCCAAGCAAGGGACCTTTCTTAGATGTGTGTGGAGAGCTTGGTTGAAGCAGCTTCATCCAGCTCTTTACGTCTTAATTTGTAGATGGCTGCGTCCGAGCATGCTATAACAGCACGTAGCTTTACCATCTCTTTCTCTGCTCCATCAGCGGACAGGCTCCGAAGATCCACATCCCTGAAGTAGGGGCACGTGACTGGTTTGTCTATCTGAATTGAAGTTTGGCTATTTTCAGCCATTTTAAGTAAAAAAAAAACTAAGTTTTACTAAGATTTTAGTGAAATAAGATGCACAATAGAAAAAGCTTGGTCTTCACGAGTGAAGACTACTGATCACCTCGGATTCTAGCCTTGAAAAAGGCCCTTTGGTTCACAGTAGAACTTGCACTCTTGTTGAAAACTGATTAGGCTTACGCCGCAAAATGGCGCAGCACGGAGCTCAGATGAAACACGTCTGTTCGCAACGGAGGTTGGAACAGAACTCCTAATCGAATCTCGATCAATCGTCCGCGGCCGGACAATACCTTATTTGTAACCTTATTTATTTTAACAAATTTGATAAATATGACGTCACAATCAACTGTTTGTTTATATCAGATAAGTACATTATCATGATTGCAAGAAAATGATGTAATAACTATTAGCCCATAATTTTTATGATTGAATTCTATATTACATTTTAATTTTATCCTCCATTGGTATTTTAGAATTGCAATGGTAGTTATAAACTTTCATTGAAATCTTTTTACATATTGAGATTAAGGGAAAAGTGTAAGCACAAAAAATGTTCAGTTTTGAAAGATCTTTCTAATGATGTAACATTTATGAAGATTAATTAAAAAAATAAAAAATAAAAATACATAGCATTTCTAAGAAAAAAAAAGGCTGTCAAAATTCTCTGTTTTGAAGCGGTCTAACCGGAATTGTTCCCGACAGAAGATGGTCATTATTATTATTAATACTTTTAAAAATAAACTAATCGCTAAAATGCATGATTTATTTTTATTTATTTGTTTGTTTTATTTATTTTATTTTATTTATTTGTTCCGTTTTGTTTTCTCGACACTAATTTCCAATTAGATTATTGACACACAGTTTGGCGCATTTGGCGATTAACATACATGGCGTGCATATCAGCTTATTTTTTGTTTTTAATTAAAAAATAAATATATACTCTTTGCATATCTACATATATATAAATATAAAGAGAAATATCTGTCTGTGTATATGTATGTCTGCACTCTGGTGCGTAGACTACTGATTACAGAGCTACAAAACTTAGTAGATGGATAGCTGCGACCGTGCTAGTGAGCACCACTTCGATACTTTTTCGAATTTGAATTTTAATTATTATTATTATTATTAATATATATATTCAATTTTATTCATTGACTTTTCTGTTTCATTTTGTAAAATCTAATCTTTCATTTCAGTCGCCTGCGTATCTTAGCAACGGATATCACCCTATTTATTTTTTATTTATTTAATTTATTCCTTAGATGTCAAATTATTATTATTTTATTTTATTTTATTTTATTATTATATTTACTGAAATGAAATTATTAAACAGTAGAAAAACTTAATTTAAAAAAACTATTTCTAACACTTATGTTTATGCATAATTTTTACAATATAACAACTTTTTTTTTTTCATTTAAGTTAACTCCTTTACTTTTTTTTTTTCTAAGTTTATTGCATTTATATATATATATATACATAATCACTGTGACTATAATATTATTCGAAATACATCTCATTTAAAATTTCATTTGCTGAGTGTTGTAAAGGAATTAAATTATTCAAATTATATATATATATATATAAGGTAATAAAGTACAAATTAAACTTAATAAAATTTATTTATTTTTTGTTTATTTAACTCCTTTTAAAAGAAAATCTACCTTTTCTTTTATTTATTATATTGGTCGGAAACATATGGCAATATAGCGTAAAGAGCGAGGACTGCAAAATGAATGGTTCAAAAACTAAAACATTTAATAGAAGCTGAGAGATACAATCATCTTTAAAATCGTAGTTCTTGAATAATAGCAGCTCCACCTGTCATCGATAAATACTCAAATTGAAGTAAGTACCCGGGAAAGAACTTTCTCCAGGCAGTGGGAACCTGCACCCGATAGTAGAGCAAGTAGGTCGCTATTAACACAGTAGGGTGCGCCGCTGTACGCGGCGAGCCTTGCGAGTGTCACACCATACCCTGAAGGATCTTGACGACCTGGCGTCGAATTGCCGTCGACCTTGTCGCACCCTCGGTGCCTCCTCTGACTTAATCGTGAAACGTGAGGATTGTTTTATTTGAAAATTTTAATTAAAAAATATTAATTACTTGTTTGTAAAAGACGAGGATTTTTTAAAAAGATATTATTTTCATTAGTGATATGATAAAAAAAGAATGGTATTGTTTGAGATTAATTCTGTAATTAAAAAATATGAAATATAAATATCAATTAAAAAATATGAATTAAAAAATAACAATATTTTACAGGTTTTGTGAAAAAGAATATGAAATGAGAGTGTCACTAGCGAAAATTAAGTAAAAATATTCGTAAAAATTCCTCAGTAGACCAGGATTCGAACCCAGCACCCGATTTATTAATGAATGTTTAATTATGAGTTTGTGTAAAAGGTGATATTATTTTTTATTCTGGTTCATTTGTTTTTGTCAATGATAGATAGTAAACTTATAAAATTTCGTTCAAATTTCTTTATTATGAAAGACGAGAATTGTTTTTATGAAAGACAAATAAAAAGAGGGATGAAAACTTTTCATTAATTAGTTAATTGAAAAATATTCGTTAAGAAAAGGTTTTCCGTAAAGTTTGTTAATCGTGAAAAAGTTGTTAGTCTTCTACATCACAGGTGACAAGATAATATTTAAAAGATTTCACTAGTTTTCGCTAATTATGAAATCGTAGCATTAATTGAAAATTGTAATTAAAATAAACCATCATAGGTGACGATTTAACTAAATTCATTAAATCAGGTAAAAAAAAAAATCTAACCTTCTTTACAGAAAGTAATTTTTAAACAATTAGTCTTCAGCTATTCATTACTATCAATTGCGTTGGTATGTGAAGGTCATATCTCCAGGGTGTTTCCGGAACTATACTCGAGGCAAACCTAACTTGAGAACACTGTCAAAGGCTGAGCCTGTGTGGTTCCGCAAGTGATATATAGTTCCTTTTAAATATTTATTTATATTATTAAAAATAAATTGAAATTAACATTAAATATCCGTATTAGATTCAGTAATATTAGTTAAATCTATATACTCAGCTTAAAGTGTATATTTTAATGATTAAGAAATTGTTTAAAAAAATAATAAGTTATACCTCACAATCTACTTATCCAGTCAAAAGTTTCCTTTGTTTGGCGATTTACTCAGAAGAGCGAAATTCCGGCAACCCTCAACCCCTGGAATTTTTCGTGGGGTCATTCCTTAGAGGAGAGATAACCCTAGAGAGAGCATCCCCGAACGAAATCTTCTGCCAACATCGAAACCACGTGACTGGGGGACACCGTATTCGGACAGGGGAGTTTTTTTTACATGTATTTGAATGGGGATCTCTGCTATGCTACCGAAGAAATGGTGAAATACTTCGTTGCATTTGGTTCTAGAGAAAAATTTCTCAATGGAGAACCTATAACCTTTCACAGTCATATATATACTTCTAAAAAGTATTCATATAAAATCATAATATTAAAACAAATAGACTTTTTAATGAAGGAAATCCAAATTATTCACATAATCATATGTTTTATATACAGTTTTTTGAAAATTTATGGAAAAATAATTTATTATATTAATGTTTTTGAGTAGTTATATGTTTGATTTTTTCGTTTTTCATGATTTTTACTTATTATTTTCTTAAAAATTGAGAAATAATGAAAGAAATTTCAGTTACATCTTTCAATCGAGATTTGGCGCGATTTGGCGAAATATTGAAATGTCTAATAAGTTTGATGCATGATTGTATTTTTGTGTTTTATGTCATTTTGCGGTGTTCGAAAAATAAATGATTGTATTGTTTGCAAAAAGCATAAAGAAATATATTTTATTTTTTATTTACAAATTAGAATTATTTTTTTCCCCATATGTACTTTATTATGAATTTAGAGATTTTTGCGTATTGACGATCTTTCTGCATTTATAATGTTAGATTGAGAGAATAAAATTTGTCTCTTTATTTCTTACTAGGCAAAATTTAATCCCATATAAAATTAACAAATTGTTTCATATAAGAATTTTCATTTAAAAAATATTTTATTATTATTATTTATAAATATTATAATTTATAATTTCTTTACTTTGCTTTTCTATGCTCTGTAGAATATAGTGTATTTATTTATTTATGATTAATTTTTTCTTCTTTATTCAAAGGATTTGAAATGATAAGATTTATAAAAAATTTCGTCTTCCGGTTTTCAATGAATTTACAGTTTTGAGGTGATCTATACACGTTTGGAGCATTTTTAGAAAATATCCACCTGTCTCCTGTCTCTTCTGTGTGTGGGGGAGAGAAAGACCAAAAATTTGTGGCTTCTCTATATCAAGAACTAATGCACTAATTTACTTCTTTTTTTTTTTTTTTTTCAATCTTTAATTTAGTACCTATCAACTTCTTGTGACAATCGCCCAATAAGTGGCACTGCTGTACAGTGATTTCTCTAATTTACGGGAATGCTGTGTCTCAGTTTCTGTTCCGTAAAATTACACGAAACTTGGTATGCGAGAGGATCATTACAGAAATTATGTCAATTCAATTTGAATACATATTGGTCGACAGGTGGCGCTGGTACGATGCAGCTTTTTTCCCTTGTGCAGAAAGGCCCTAACAGCACACTTATCCACAGTACATCTTCGGGATTTTTCTGGGATGTCTTTTCATCCTAAAGACATCTTGAAGATATCCTGAGGAGAAGGCGTGTTGTTATGGACTATATCTCAGCTTTTATAAGAAAATTAAGAAAAATGCTTTTTTATGATAAATGCATCGGAAACGTGTGTAATATCTTGTTCATGCGTTTATTTATTTCATTATAATTATTTCTCATGGTGTATTTAAATTCGACCTTTTAAATTTTTTTCCCCCTCTGATATACATTTATTTATTTACTGTTTTTTTTTTTTTTTTGTTTTTGTTTTTGTCTACTGCAAAACGATTACAAGGCATTGTTGATGTCTGAAAGAAATTATCCTCTATCTTTTGTCCTAATGATAATAAAGTAAACATTTTTTCATTCAAAGAAGGGTATATTATTCAAAATGCAACAATACATTTCTTAGAATTTAAGCGTAACAAAGAATATTTTAAAAAATTCAAAAATTAATGGCCCTTAAACTACATTATTATTATTTTTTAATATATATTTTTTAAACCTTCATAAATGTACTCAATGTACAATGTACCTTGTATGTTATTTTCATTTAGCTTTCCTAAAGATAAAAACAGATGGAAATTACAGGAAGGTAAGATTTTAAAGCCATTGACCATTCCCGTTTATGTTCAAAAAATTTCTCGCCAGATAATTTTCATAAAAATAGATTTGGAAGCACTTGGTTAAAAAAAGGATGCAGTACTAACTGTATTTAAATTTCCAGAGAATTGTTCTCATTTACATTTGTTATAAAAATCAGATAGTCATTTTCACGTTTAATGACGGCTCGAATTAACATTTAAAAATTATTTATAACTAATATTTCAACTATTCAAGTGAACCTAGCAAAATTATATTTGTAGCAGGTAAAATAATGGAGAATAATGTTCTGTAATTTCGACAAAGTAAAAGATTTCTAACGGCGAGCTGTAGCCAAATGTGGTTGCCTCCCTGTCACGTGACTAAGGTGAAAATCATTCAATGTTGACTTAAACTTTTCAACCCCACTTTTCCCTGCATGCGCTCTCTATCAGTATCTCTCCTCTAAGGGTCATTCTTTACTCGGACATCGGAATTCACGCTTGCTTTTCTTTTACCCTCTTTCTTCTCTTCCACAAGCCCCTTATCTAATCGTTTCAATGCCATCTTCTTCAGTTTGATCCCTGCTTACTTTTCAACCTCAGCAGAGAAAGAGGAAAGCTTTGCAAAGTTCTGTTAAGGTTATCATCTTAAACGTTTTTATTAAACTCAGAGAACAAAATCCTTTGAAATCGGAAAATGAAATTACTGAGATGTGTTCTGAATTGAAAGAAATTTCCAGATCATCTATAAACAGAATAAAAGCTGAAATGACAGAATAAAAGCTAAAGACTAATGGGAAACGACGAATAAGATTTTTTTTTTTCCAAGGCTAAAAAAAGTTCTTTTTAGAATTAACAGAAAAAAAGTTCTTTTCAGAACAAACACAAAAAAAAGTTCCTTTTAGAACTAAAAAATAAGTCCTTTCGAGGACAAAGCCTTATTAAGGGCGAAAGTAAAAAAATAGAAAGACTAATTACACTAAGAATTTAGAACACAAATTATTCAATTGTCTTTTTCAGTTTTTCCTCCCATAAACAACAACAAGAACCACAACAATAATAATGAGTAGGATAGGTGCTCCAGTGATTGGCATGCTCCAGTAATTGACATATATCCCGAAATATTTAATAAATAAGAAAAATAATAAAATCATATATTTTACATATAAAAATGTTATCATTTTATGTCAAAAACTGGAGCATAGAGTGCTAATAACTGGTAAAATGAATAACTAGCAGTGTCAAACACTGGAACATAGGGTGCCAATTACTGATAAAATGAAAAACTGGCAGTCAGTGTCAATTATTGGAACATTGAGTGGGTGTCAAATAAAAATTCATAAAAAAAAAAAAAAAAAAAAAAAAATGTTATCAATTGTATATATTTTAAAATATACGCGTCTTTCATGAATGTCTTTCATACCATATGTACTAACTTAAGACTTCTAAAAATATTTTCCGATGACTAGAACATTAAAAACATCAGAGATTGCTCTAAAAGTGTCAATCACTGGTGCACTTACCCTAAAATGAAATATATTTAAATATATAATCCATTTGATAAGAAAGAGAACGAAGAATATTCAGTCAAATACACCACCATAAAAAAAAATATATGATATGCACATATTTTAAATTTGCCAAGTCAAGGATTTTTAAATATATATATATTAAGCCGTTTTAAGCTTTCATAAGTAAAGCCTATATTTTCAATTTTCAGCTCTAGATACAAAGATTTAAAAACCTTAACACAGTACAGACTTTTTTCTTTTTTAATCGCCCTCCCCCATAACCATCATTCATTTCCCCTCCACAAGGAATTGAGAGTTTTTTCTCTTAAAACTGAGAGAGAGGTACTGGGTTCGAACCCAGATCGTACTCGGCAGCTTTGCTGTTCAGAGTTTTTTGTAGTTTTCTCCAAAACTCATTTAAATACAGACTAGATATCCTGGGATCCCACCCCTCCCCTCTGTTAAAGAGCATTCCATCCATAACTTGGCACTCATACTGTCATTTGGACATACCACCGCCATTCATTTTTCCCTGAAAAATTGCCTATTTGTTGAAAGATAATACTTCAAAGTAACGATGTTCTGAAACCTTTTCTTTTTCTCTCTCTCTCTCTCTTTTTTTTTTTTTTTTTTTTGTATGTGTGTGTAGATTTAAACATTAAATCGGACATTTATTATTTAATCCACAGCTATTTATACTTTATTCTTTATCAATCAATTTACCTGGACTATTTTCTGATTTCATCGCTTTTACCAAAATTTTTAATACAACAAAACTCAAATTTTAAGCAATAATTTTTTATCTTGGGAAAATAGATATATCATTTGCTAAATTTCAATCTTTTTTTTCTTTATATAAAAAATAATTCTTTTAGCTTGAGAAGAAATAACTCATATAATAGGGAGTGGTTAGAGAATTAAAACTTTATTATTATTATTCTTGTATAAAAAATATTTCGAGTAAATTAAACAAATCTGTATAACAATAAAGTGTAAAATAAAATAAAATGGATTTATAACCATGCATTTATGGATAACAAAAAGATGACTGATAACATTGTGTTTTATTTCAGGGGAGTGAGAATTTCGCAATGTTACCTGTAAAACAAAGCCCACCAGCAGCCGAGCGGTGCTGGTGGTAGATGGGAAGTGCCGGGTTCGATCTTTGGTTGCGCACATCCACCTACCCGTTTAGAGTTTTCCGTGTTTTCTTCGAAACTCGCGTAAATACGGGCTAGGACCCCTTAGAAATGCTTCCACGGAGGCTATTCCAGCCAAAGGCCTAGGACCCTAGCATAGTCAATCCCTACAACCAACTAACCTGTTAAAGAAAGATAATTCATTCAGTTCTCAGAGTTACTGCTCTCAAAGTTGGTAGATAGAAGGTGCCTAGTTCGAAATTCACAATCGTCGGTTTAGCCATTTGGCGATCCTGTCGGATTTTTTCGAAACTCCCATGAATACAGGCTAGGTCATTGAGGCCACTGTGAAATCTAAATAAGTGTGTCCCTCTTCCCTCCTGTAATAGAGGTAAAATAGTATGAAGTCCTCTTGAAAAAATTGGGGACTGGAAAAAGCTGGCTCATAAATAGACGAGGACTTTCAGAGAGGTTTTACTATATTATACAGTTTTACTAACTTCATTTTTCCATTACAAATTTAGTTCACCTTCAATGTATTTTACCAAAGTGATAGCACCTTAAAATTTCTTTCTTTTTTAAAAAGAAATCATAAAATACTTTTTGTAGCCTTGAAAATTGTTTGAAATTGCATACGCATTATATAATATTCTAAAAAAAAAAAAAAAAAAAAGTTACAAAGGGGGGAAAAATGGATATAATTTAAAATATTGCTAGAGCCATTTTGTTTATAACCCATGACGCATCTAAATATTTTTGCATAGCCCTGTTAACCAGTCATTAATACTAATCATGCTATACTCAATGAGGAACATGCCTTTTGCATCTAAATAATGTATGTTACTTACATTATGCTTTGTGATATATAAAAAAATTAAAAATGGCTTTAAAAATACAACTTATCGACCATAATGTACTCGAATCCTTCAGTGAAAACTTGTTAACAAGGCAATAATTATAATCGCATTGTTTTCAATAGAAATCATGCCACAGTAGACATGAGCAACATATATAAATTTCAAGGCATTGAAAAACATGTACAGAATGCTAGAGAGATGAGCTGACGTCATGAATATTTTCTAAATTTTAATGACAGTTGTTTCAAAAACATTAAATGTAGCAATATGCATACAATTTAAAATACGTGTAATACTAAATGAATGCTTTTTATTTATTTATTTATTATTATTATTAGTTACAATAATATCAGTAGAAACATCTTTTCATTAAATTCAGACTTCTGAAAATATATAAAAATTAAATTAATATTTTGATAGATTAAATTATGATTGTAAATTTATAAGTTTAAAAAATTGTATTTAGTTATTTCGAGTCCATCCAGTATTGTATCTGTACTTATATAAGTGCACATACATACTATTCTGTTAATAACTTAACGTATTTATCAACACGTAATTTTTTTTTTCTTTTCTTTCTTTTTTTTTTTTTTTCTTTTTAATTCAACACTAATTTCTTCAATAATAATTTTTGAGTAATTTAAACACAATGCGCAATTTTTCCCCACAAAAAATAAGGATAAACAGCCAAATCTAGTAATCCTACTACCGCTTATTTGTAATTTGTATGAATACAGGGAAAAGGGAGAAAACTGGCTCCTGTAGCATTCACAGTGTTCTCAAGTTAGGTTTGCCCCTAGTATAGAGCAGGCGCATGTTTATAAACAAGCGACGCTATTCTGATCTTCTGCACAACTTTCGCGCATGTAGGCAAAATATATAACTTTCTTCAAGTGAAATGTCCGTATGTTTTATAGGAAAATTAATTTAAAAATAAATCTGAGGCATAGACGAGACACTTGCTCAAATATGACTTTGTTAAGTTTGAATTATCGTCTGTATAAATAACATAAAATATTTTTCGCTTGTAATATGATTTTTTTTTTTTTTTTTAAATAGAAACTAGTGCAAAATACAGTTTTATTATTATTATTATTTTTAAAAGTCTAAATAATAGTATCAAGGGATCTTTCCTATTTAATTATTAAAAATATGTATTTTAAAAAATTAAATTACCTTTTTTAACTAAGCTTAAAAATTAAATAAAGAAAGAAGAAGAAGAAGAAAAAAGAACCTTTTTTAAATACTTTTTTTTATACATAATAATTCAAAGGAAAAATAAATAACAGCTAAAAAAAATTAAAGTATATTGAAAAAGAAAACTCAACTGATCTTAATTATTAAAAAATTCTGTTTTTTTTTCTAATTAAATTAATCTTTGATTACATATTTTTTAATATTTTCGATAATTAATAGAAAAAAAAATATTTTTTAAGTAAATGTCTTTAGAAATACATTTTTCGAATAATGGACTAAAGGATAGTTTTGAGAAAGCTCGGCTAATTTAATTAGTAAAATTGTGAATATTTTAATGTAAAATTTTATTTTAGATTATTTAAATAATATAATTTTAATTATTTCTTTGTTCTGTAATCATGAGAAAAGATATCGGCTCATCCGGAGAACAGAGGTTCACTTTCTGCTTGGCGAACTTCAGTAGCGAGAAACTGCATATCCTTGTAAACATAACTTAACAATTCTATTATGACGCAGTATGGAGAGATTTGATTGGTTCACTTGTTTTTCATTGATTTGAGTGTATTTTATATTGCACTAGAGCTACATTATGGGGAATTAGGCGATATTTAATTGGTTCATTTGTTTTTGATTGACTTGAGTGCATTTTACGTTGCACTAGAGGTACATTATGGGGAATTAGGCGATATTTGATTGGTTCATTTGTTTTAAGTATATTTTACGTTGCACTAGAGCTACATTATGGGGAATTAGGCGATATTTGATTGGTTGATTTGTTTTGAGTGTATTTTACGTAGCACTAGAGCTACATTACAGGAAATTAGGCGATATTTGATTGGTTCATTTGCGTTGAGCGTATTTTACGTTGCACTAGAGCTACATTACGGGAAATTAGGTGATATTTGATTGGTTCATTTGTTTTGAGTGTATTTTACGTTGCACTAGAGCTACATTTCGGGAAATTAGGCAATATTTGATTGGTTCATTAGTTTTGAGTGTATTTTACGTTGCACTAGAACTACATTCCGGGAAATTAGGCGATATTTGCTTGGTTCATTTCTTTTGAGTGTATTTTACATTGCACTAGAGCTACATTATGGGGAATTTTGGTCTTAACATGTGCGATAGTGATTGCCTCGGA
The DNA here is from genome assembly GCA_963930645.1 of Salticus scenicus. Classification (NCBI taxonomy): domain Eukaryota; kingdom Metazoa; phylum Arthropoda; class Arachnida; order Araneae; family Salticidae; genus Salticus; species Salticus scenicus. The sequence continues at coordinate 17,485,762 of OZ005651.1, read as the reverse complement.
ACCGAGTTACGTGCGTTTTCAGACTCATGCACAGCGAGGTAGGGGTGTTCAGTGACTTTTTTTTTTTTTTTTTTTTTTTTTTTAACATGCGCGATAGTGATTGCCGCAGAACCGAGTTACGTGCGTTTTGAGATTCATGCACAGCGGGGTAGGGGTGTCTAGTGATGTTTTTTTGGGGAGGGGTTTTAACATGCGCAATAGTGATTGCCGCGGAACCGAGTTACGCGCGTTCTCTGATTCATGCACAGCAAGTTAATGATACAGAGAGAATTTTGATAATGACGTGGCAGGACGTAGCTTTATACAGCCATGTTTCTTTGTTGGTTCATATACCTTAAGGGTATGTCCCAATTCATCCTCATCGTTACAGTGGCCGGATCTGTGAACTTTTAAAACAGAGAAGCTTTAAATTGCTACAATTAACTAATTAGGCATGTATTTTTTTTTTTTTTTTTTTTTTTTTTTCATTTTTAATTAATAAGCACTAAAAATAAAATTTGAATATTAAATAGTTTACTTTCTACATTTTTTTAAAAAAATTATAATATTGCGAATAAAGTAAACGCTGTCTGTAGAAAATGGTGATATTTGGTTGCCGTACTCATTGCCCACAACGTAGCACTAGTTCGACGTAAAACTCAGTCACTCATTCACTCTTTGGTAAAGCTTATGAAAACTAGGGAATTTTCCCCTCCGCTGAAATGTAAGTGCTAATGAAAAATTTGAGACGTTGTGAATTTGCACTGTGTGGTTCTGTTGTGATGTTAAAGATTCTGAACGTAATTTTTTTTGTTTGTTGGAATATATTATGTGTTAGTTAAATATATATTTTGATATTTGTCTAGAGAAATGAAAGCGTATCATTTGATAACTTGAAAATATGTTTTTTATTTTATTTGTATATTCTCATAATTTTTATACCGATGTGTTTCGATTCATTTGAATGCGGTTTTAGAATCCTCGAATGTTACGAATTAACTGAGCGGAGGTAAAAGAAAACTCAATTTCTTGCAGTTAACAGTTCTCGCAAAACAGAGAGGCAAGATTCAACAGCATCAATCGTATTTTTCGTTGCTCTTTTTCTTTCGAGCAGATGCACAAAAATGAGAGCATTATCTTTGTGCTTCATGTGATCGTTTTTGTTCTCTTTATATACAGGGTGAGTTTGGCATAATCTGCCAAACAAACGGAGGTGATAGAACAGCCCATGGGGAGCATAAAACACCGTAGAAACTCTGTCCTATCTCTAACCGTTTCCGAGATATGGTAGATAGAAGAAAAATCTGTTTTTTTCCATCCCGTCAGAAAAAACCCAAATTTTTGAGCTTTCTGACAGACTTACACGTAAAATAAGCCCATATTTGGAAAGAGCAGAAACAATCCTATCGGGTGATACCATTTACATCAGGATACCTTATTTTGACGGCGAGCTACAAGCGCTAAAACATTGGCGAAGTTTAAAATCGAGTTGTCGCCAAATTCTTTAACCGGCAATTCTGCAAACACCGTTCAAGCTACAATCGGTCAAATTTACCAAAAACTTCTCCATTCCACAAGCTTTAGAATGAGCGCACAATAAACCATATCGGTGTTCCAGTTGAGGAGAAATTTAGCCTTTTGTTTGCAATACATTCATCACTGAACTCTACGTTCGTCGAGAAGGGGACTCACAGAGTGCCATGGTCGTTCCTGATTTCATGTACGCCTTCAGCCCGCTGTTTTGTCAGATGCAAAAAAGAAAGTTTTAAAGACAAACAAGAAAAGTAGCAGTTGTATTAAGTTTGTAAACACAATGGAATGGAAACAAAAGAAGTATGGCGTTTCTCACGTCTTTCACAAAGGAATATGAAAAAAAAAAAAATACCTATCTCACGTTTATGATTAAAGCACATATGCATTCGAAAGGATGTGTGAAATTTAGTGCCGCTGCTGAAATTGGTCACCCCCACACCTGATGCATGCCCTTGCCGCTTACGAACGGAAACCACAGTAGCGCTTAGCGAAAGCTCATTCCTCAGTTTTATTATTGCATCATCGAGCCGGCTGCTTAAATCTTGCAAAACGGCAACTTCTGTGCGGTAAACTTCTTGCTTCAGGAAACTCCAAACATAGAAGTCCAATGGAGTGAGATCTCGCGATCTAGGTGGCCAAGGAACTGGTCCATTACGACCAGTCCATCGCGGATACTGCTGAGTCAAGAAGTCCCGAACGGCAATGGAAGAATGTGCAGGGGCCCCATCGTGTTGGAAAATGATTTCCGCTCTTTGGGGTACAGGAATGACATCAAGTAATCCTAGAAGATGATGTTCCAGAAACTCCAAATATGTATTGCTTGTCAGATGACCTTGGAACACATGTGGACCTATCAAGCGATCGCCAACCACTCCAAGCCAAACATTTAAGCTGAATCGCGTCTGGAACGATGAGTTTCGTGTTACAAATGGATTTTGTTGAGCGTAATGATGCCAGTTATGTAAATTTAACATGCCATCCCGAGTTAAAAGTGACTCATCTGCTTACAATATCGTACTAAGGAAATAGTGTTCCTCAATATCCCGCTCCAAAAGCCAGCGACAGAATGTTACCCGCTTTTGGAAATCTGAGCGGCGTAATTCTTGTACCGGTGTGAAGTGGTATGGATGATACTGGTTTTTGCGCAAGACATTCATCACTTTACTTTGGGAGATTCCACCTTCTCTCGCAAGTATGCGTGAACTCATATTTGGATTTTCCTCCACTCGGTCGAGTACGCACTCCTCAGCGGTGGCGGAGCGGTGACTAGGGCCCCTTTCGTACACCCGACCCACTCTCCCTAAGCCTTCGATGAATTGCGGTAAATACAGCAAGGTTGGGCGCATGACGATGTGGATAACGTTGACGGTATTCTTCTTCGGCTCTCCGAGAGTTACCATCGCAAAATCCATACACAAAATGCATATCTGCGTACTCTTCATTTGTAAAACTAGGCATATCTGTCTACAGGTTGGAAAGTATGACAATTTGATCCCTGTGATGACTTCAATTGAAAATAAAAGTCAGAAGGGTAAACAAAATGGGATAAAACTTCAATATTAATTTACAAAAGTAGAAAAAAAAGTGCAACTGAATAAGAACCAACTTGGTTAGTTCGTACTAATGTAGGAAACCGTACTAAGTATGAACTAAGAGAGAGCAAGTAGACGTGAGAGCAGCGTGAAAAGAATCGGCCGAGCTCAGGCAAAGTCCAGAAAATGCTAAAGCAATAAGCAGCATAAAACGTAAAAGAAGCTGACGAGCTAATGAGCTGTTACAGATTAACTCGCCTTTTGTACCCGCGAGTGGGATGCTCGCGCAGGAAGGTTGGAATACATTTGCATACCTAAGAGTCCATTTGCAGATAGTCACGAATTTGCATACGTTTCATTTACTCACCATTATTTCGTTTGCCGAATTTCGACGAACGCCGTTTTCAGTGACGTATTTCAAACAAAAGGCTAAATTTCTCCTGAACTGGAACAGCTATATGGTTTATTGTGGGCTCATTCTAAAGCTTGTGGAATGGAAGTTTTTGGTAAATTTGACCGATTGTAGCTTGAACGGTGTTTCAGAATTGCCGGTTAAAGAATTTGGCGACAACTCGATTTTAAACTTCGCCAATGTTTTAGCGCTTGTAGCTTGCCGTCAAATTAAGGTATCCTGATGTACATGGTATCACCCGATAGGATTGTTTCTGCTCTTTCCAAATATGGGCTTATTTTACGTGTAAGTCTGTCAGAAAGCTCACAAATTTGGGTTTTTTCCGACGGGATGGAAAATACAGATTTTTCTTCTATCTACCATAACTCGGAAACGGTTAGAGATAGGACAGGGTTTCTATGGCGTTTTATGCTCCCCATGGGCTGTCCTATCACCTCCTTCCGTTTGGCAGATTATTTCAAACTCACCCTGTATATATATATATATATATATATATATGTTAATCGCAATTTTGTGCTAAATGTGCTAAATGACTGATACAGAATTCTACTAAATTTTATGATTGAGTTTTAAGTTTTCCGGGTTTTTTTCCCATTCTCAGTCCTAGCCTTTTTTGCATGGTTCATAAAAAGTTCTACCGCATTCATTATCAATTTTGGCTAAAAAATTATCAAATTTTACCACATAATAAGCTTCACTGCCCCAGATGGCAGTTTGTTTCATTTTTTTTTTTTTTTTTAACCTGTAATTTAACTACAATTTAGATGCTTTTAACAGTTTCAAAAAGCATCAATACAATCATAATATCCTTATTTGTTTTATATTTCCAAGCTGGAAACGAAATTAAATTGTGGCAATTATTAAAGTTTTTAAATTTTTCCTTGATATTCATTGAAACAAAAAATTACAAAATATTTGCCTGCTCTTCTTTTTGTTCTCGATCGAAAGCAATTTTGAAAAAAATTGAGGGATTTCAAAATGTTTATTTACTTTTTTTTAATTTAAATTTTTATTTATTTATTTATTTATTTATTTTATTTTATTTTTTGAGGAGGGGGGGGGGGGGCTACGAGTAAAGACATCATTATCAAAATTTGAAAGATTGTAATCAGAATCATCGGACACGGCATCATCTTCAAAAGTATTATCAAATCAAAGGTCGGAGAGTCATACACAGAAGCATTAAATTTTGTAATATGCTCTAAATAAACTTCATAATTTTGCCTTAAGCAAATAAAATAGGATATTATGTTAATTATAGCTGATATGAAAGTTTACTTTTCAAATTTTATAATAAGTGTAAATAATACTGTTGTTACACACTTTTTAAAAAGGTTTTAGATGTCAAATGAATAAGTTGATATAATAAATTATGATCAGATTGTGTAAAAAATTTATACTTTTAGCAACAACAAAAATAAATAAATAAATAAACACAAATCTGAAGACAAAAAACAAACAGCGATGTTAATAAAAAATACTTAAAGATTAACTGAGTATAGTTAAACCAGAAATCCTTCTAAACAGTTAGTATTTGTTTCTATGACATGAATGTTTAAATATTGTTAACAATAAAATAAAAATTGCAACGTAAAAAAATAAAGTAAAATAAAATAAAATGAATTGAAATGCTGTAATTTAAAAAAAAATTCCAATAAAATAAATACATAACAGTAGGTGATAAAGCATTTGTTGATTTAAAATGAACTATTAAGTTAAGAAAACTTCCCTCAGTATAGTATTTAATTAAATCACACTATACTCCAGACAAATTTTCTTAATTTGATATGGACTAGTGCAATTTTTATTTATTTATTTATTTATTTGTAATAAATAGATTATGTACAATTTCCCAGAAAAGTAAAATACTCCATAGAAGTTTGTAGAAATATTTTCATTCTTCGAAAAATAATTTCTAAAGATATCTCAGCATATACAATATCAGTTATGTGAAGAAATTGGACAGGAAATAGCTTCAGACAAAAACACTAAGTTATATTATACATAAAACTATATACAGTGCCAGAAAAAAAAATATATACACTTGAACGGCCAAAAAAAAAAAAAAAAAAAAAAAACATGTCAGTTGCTTTTCCCGCCATAAAAATGTGTCGAACCCCAGTGATGGTAAGTGGTGTTAGTCGATCACAGACGATCTTTCCCTATCCTATCAACACTCAGTTCGTCTCGTGGACTTTTAGAGTAAGGCTGTATGCTCTTTGCTCCCTCTAGTCAGAATTTCGTTGATTGATTAAAAGTTCGAGAACCTACATCGGTTTCCCATTCCACACAATGGGTTGGATTAAGCTTAATATGGAAGAGAAATACTCTGCTTTGACCCTGATAGAGAATTGGACTCTGTGATAGGTTTAGCCAGAGATCTGGCAGATCATTCTAGATGTTGCCAGTTGTAGCCATTTTGCAAATGTAGCCAGAGATCCGTTCCTGAACGGCTGCAGTTGGTAATAAAATGTAAAGATAAGGTGACAAAATACTGATTGCAATGTGATATTTACAATAAACAACTATAATGTTAAAATTTTGTCTTAAATATTTACACTTTAACAACCTCGTAAAGATTTTCTACATCTGGCTACGCCTAGAATGATCTGCCAGATCTCTAACTACATCAATCACAGAGATTTCCTTCTCTAGCAGAGTCAAGGCATGAGATTTCTCTTCCATTTTAACCGTTTGAATGCTGAAGCACTTTCTGAAACCTTTCCCTAAACTGCTATCGCTGTTTTCGACCTCAATATAAGTTTTTCCGGTGCGAATATTTAGTTTTGTAAAAAATTCGAAACCCATTCCTGCCAGCTGGAAAACTACGCCGCGCAGTAAAAAAAAAAAAGAAAATCTAAGTAAGCAGCAATCGAAATGTTATATATAAATGTGTATTTTTATAGATAAATCATTTACCCTCGACAGCTCTTTCTACAGAAATAAAATATGAAATTTTCTAATGATCTACAGTCGGCTGCAAAATTATTCGAGCACTAGCCAATAATTCCTATATTTAAAAAGTACACTTAAGACTGTTTTGCTAAGTAAATCCTTGTCGAATCATGTTCTTAGACTGATTAAGAACATGACTCGACAAGGATTTATTTAAAAAAACTGCATTAAGTGTACTTTTTTTTGGCAAGGATTATTGCTAGTGCTCGAATAATTTTGCAGCCGACTGTATAAAAACTCACCTAATTAATGAAAGCCACGCCTTGCTGTAGCGTATGTAAAAGGCCAATTTAAGTATCATTAAAGGATGAATAAAAACAAAAAACGTGTTTTAACATTAATAATTGTTCACACACAATGTTTTACGAAAATTTAAGAGCAGTGAAAAAATCCAATTTTAATATAGTTCTCCAAATATGCGATTCAGTGTAGGGAAGAGGTTTGTAATTTGATAAGATTTTATCGATACTCCGCCCATTCTTATTTTTTTCCAACTTATTTCACAAAAATAAAGATATATATATTTTAAAAATGATGAAATCAGCGTCGTAATATTTAATGCGTCGAAAATCACGTCAGATATTTCTTTTTCGAAAGAACTGCATTTAATTGATAAAACTATTGACGTCGTCTTCTGGTGATATCTTTTGAGCATTTAAAAAAAAAAAAAAAAGAAAAAAAATGTTATGAAATAAAACACAATCACTCATACAATTATCAGTTAATTTATTAATTCCGTCTGTGTTTACAAATAAATAATGCAAAGAACTTTAGAAAATAAATAAACAAACATATATATTACTTCTTGTAAAAGAAAATGGAAAAGAAAAATAATGAAAAGATAATGTTCAACAATTGTGTTTTCCTGCACAAAGGCCATGTAGCCCTTTCTTACAGTGAGCGCAGATGAGGTTGGAACGCTTTATTCCACTCTGCTTGCTACTGCAGACCACACATTGACGTAAATTTCGTCCAGATAATTTTTCTAAGGCGATTTTTTTGTTCGAAAGAGATGTTTGTGTTAATTCGCTATTTCTGAAAGCTATCCATTCTTTTTCAATATCTTCAATTATTTGAGATGTACAGTCGGCTGCAAAATTATTCGAGCACTAACAATAATCCTTGCCAAAAAAAAGTACACTTAATACAGCTTTGTTAAATAAATCCTTGTCGAGTCATGTTCTTAATCAGTCTAAGAACATGATTCGACAAGGATTTACTTAGCAAAACAGTCTTAAGTGTACTTTTTAAATATAGGAATTATTGGCTAGTGCTCGAATAATTTTGCAGCCGACTGTAAACTGAAGCCTACTAATTTTTTTTTATGTACTATTCGATGTATATAAAATGTAGGCGTTCAATACCATTCTTCCAAATATATTAAAAGCAACCTTTTTCCAATATTTGATGGTCCTTCTCTCATCCAAGTACACATATAACATTTTATCTGATTCGTCCACTCCTCCCATGAATTTATTGTAGTCGTGGATCATGCTTGGTTTTTCTTTTTCGTATTCGAAAATTCCTCTCTTCTTTTTGATGGTCACGGTCTTGGTATCTGAATTTGATGAAATTAGTATCACAGGATGTGGTTTCGGTTTCTTGTCCTTGAAAGAACACATCAAAACATTTTCACATGCAAAATATTTAGCTTCTCCCACATTTACTTTCTTAGCTTCTAGAGGAACTTCTTTTCTATTTCGTCGTATAGTTCCAGTTATGTATGTATTTTTTCTCAATAGTGCTTTGGCCAACGTAAGCTTGTGTAAAAATCATCCGTAAACAAATGGTAACTTTTGTTAAATAATTTCCCTCTAATAACAATTTTTAAACTACTGTAAATCCAAGACCATATTTTTTAATCAAAGCTTTATCTTCTGCATTTTTGGCGCCTTTGTAGCAGAAAAATCCCAAGCAATACTTTGTAATGGAGTCGCACAACATCCAAAATTTGATTCCCCACTTCCGATGCTTTTTATTTGGGAGATACTGTTTTATTGACGACTGGCAGTGAGTACCAACTAACGACTCATCAATAGATAATTGTTGGTGTGGTACATAGTGCTGGTGAAATACAGAATTCGCATGTTTGACAAGAGTATCCAACCTGCCACATGGGTCATATTCTGGATGGCCTGGTTCAGCTAATTGTCTGTTGTCGACCAAATGAAAAAACTTCAAGACCAATAGGATCTCTGGAAAACATTTTCCCAAACCATGGTATCTGCCTAGAATCCTTTTTCCAATAACTGTCAACTGTTGGTCTTCTTATACCCATCTCCAGTAACACAGCAATGAATGCTTTGACTTCCTGTACTGTTATTGGAGTCCACCTTTTTGCACGAGAATTTTCCGATAAAATTCGTGAATTCAAAAATTGGGAAGCATACCTGTTTGTTTCTTTTGCGATAGTTTCGAGCAGTGATGTAGTAAAAAATAAGTTGAAATAGGCTATAGGTTTCGCATCTGAAGAAGGTACGTGTCTAGGTCCAGGTATTTCAAAAAAGACATTTGTTGCTTTAGAAAATGATTTTGTTGGGGAAATATCGGTAAAAGTAAGCTCTTTTGCTTCCGAAGAAGAAGAAGATTCACTCATTGTTCGTAATCTTTTGTTTCGATGTATTATGACGCTTTCTTTATCATTATCTTCGCTGTTTATATCCGCTGTCACAAGCTCTTCCGTTTCCAATTTTGAAGAAGAAGAAGAAGAATCACTCAGTATACGAAATTTTTTTCTCCGATACATTATGACGCATTCTTCGTCACTTTCTTCATTATTTGCTTCCAATATCACATCATTCTTCGTATCATTATGAGTTGAATCATCGTCCAAAATACTGTCGCGGCGTAACATGGCCAACTGTTTCACATTATCGAGAAGTTTCGAACAACTGATTGATTTTGCTTAAGTAAAAAAATTAAATTAAAATTCCGGTGATATCTGAATTATACCTCTTGCAGCGCGATAGCGCTGCTTAACAGTTTTCGAGAATTAACATAGCAGCGCTATCGCGCTGCTTAGCAGTTTAACGGTTAAGCTTTTTCTAACCCATTGTGTGGAATGGGAATACCGATGTAGATTCTCAGACTTTTGACAAATAAACGAAGTATTGTCCGGTGGAAGCAAAGAGCGTATTGTTAAAAGCCGCAAGAGAAGCTGAGTGTTGATAGGATAGGGAAAGGTCGTCCGTGATCGACTAACACCACGTGCCATTACTGGGGTTCGACACATTTTTATGGCAGCAACGGCAATTGATATGTAATTTTTTTTTTTTTTTTTTTTTTTTTTTTTTGCCGCTCACGTGTAACGATATTTTTTGCCGGCACTGTACATACATATATTATGTAAGAACAACAAAATATAAGTACTTTCATGAGGTTTTAGTGTATGTACATCATTTTTTTACATTAGATAAGGCGTCTAAACACACTTTAGATCCAGAGTATCAAAATAATTCATTTTTCACAGAATACTACATTAGAGCTGTAAAAATTAACTTACCTGTGAGTCTCGTAAGTAAGATTATGTTAAATTTCTCAAAAAAAAATATCCAACATAGAAGTTTTGGAAAAGCAGAATCTGCAAATGAAATTTTTTTTCGCCACTGACGGAACGTCTCCATTTTCTGGGGACAAATGGGGACGCCCTTTTTTTTCGAAGGCATTTTCTAAGTTTTAAAAAATTGTAGAAACTAAATTATTAATCAGTAACACTTTACTTTTAGTCCTTATTTATTAGGAAGGAATAAATACATCCATAATTTGATAATTATAGCGATTTTTAATGCTTCTCTATTATAAAGATACTTTGATCTGGTCAGCCTACCATACAGAGAGAAAAAAAATTATCTGGTGTGTCACTCACACGACTTTCTCTTACCCTGAAATTTAATACAATAAATATGGGTTGCACATTAATAGGTAAGATAACGAGTACTGTTATGTAAACCTATGTTATACAATTCATATTAGGCTTCTGAAAAGTTTTATATGATAATTAGTTCTGTGTGAGGGGGGCTACCGCGCCCCTCAACCCCTCGTTTCATTAATGCACCTGCATTTATATGGAATTTAATTCGGTTATTAAAAAATAAGTCTGTTTTTAAAAAATAATTTATTAAAATTATTATTTAAAAAAATTATCTGTCATGATAATGCAGACGATTTCCATATTAGAGAAGTAGTATAACACAAAATATCCAAAAAAAGTCCATTTTATTCTCAAAAAAAAAAAATACTATATATTTTTTTTTTTCGTTAAAAGTAAAAAAAAAATCGATAACTTTGTTTTAAATTATCGCAGATCAATGGTTCAACCATTCGTTTTAAAGGTATTGGCGAGCTCTTTTGAAAGATACCCATCATGAAAGTTTACTCCCCTCGAGGGGGACTTCCCCCCCCCAGGGGGGAGGCGAGGCTCCTACATACACAAAAAAAATTTCCCAGTTAACTATCTCTATTACAATATATGTATATTCGTTTCATTTTGTTTAGTGCAGTCTATAGACGTTAAACTCTACTTCCCTGCAATTTCCCCCATAGACGTAATGTATTAGAATTCTCTTGATTGTCCCTGTACACAAACCATTAGCTTGATCTTAACGAAAAGCTTACTGTAGCATCCCTATATGATACACATTTAGAATACCAAGTTTGAACTTTCTGCCATAATTTGTTTTTGAGATATGCTGATAACAGACAGACACACAGACATACAGACAGACATACAAACAGACACACAGACATACACACAGACATACACACAGACCATTTGCTAAAAACATGATTTTCGTATTCAGGGGACCTCAAAACGTGTAAATATAACAAAATCTCGAGTTCGGAAATTTGACCCAAAAACAATCTTTCCTTATGGGTAAGAGAAAGTAAAAAAGTCTTTCTTTTCAGATATATTTCTGGACAGAGAAACAAACAACAACAACAAAAAAAAAAAAAAAAAAATCTTCGTCATCAGAAAACAAAAATTTCCACTCAAGATCCAACATGTTCAAAAAGAAAATAATAAACAAAAAACGAATTACTTATTTCTACAAACAGTTCCACTATATTTAAACTCTCGTCAAACTGCTAATTAGCTGAAAATCGACCTATTAAATATTAAACCTCCGTTAGCGCTAACGGAGGATGGTGGAACGCAGAAATCTCAGCTGTGGGTGCTAATCCGAGATTTTCCCTATAAACAGATGGTGGGAATGGCCCACAGTAGTCTAAATTACATGGAACTTGTAGAGAGCTTTAATGTGTCAGGTGTAGCATCAAAATGTCTTGTAAAAAGAGGTTCTTGGCTTTTAAATAAGTATACTGAGAAACAAATAAAAATTAATTAAATATCTAGTTCTATAAGAATAATATCTGGTTCTTAAAGAACAAGATATTTAATTAATTTTTGTTTCCCAGTACACTCATTTAGAACCCAAGAATCTCTTTTTACATGACTTTTTGATTCCATACCTGACACACTACAAGTTCTCTACAAGTTTTCTACAAGATCCACATAATTTAGACTACTGACTGTCCGGATTCTATACTATACAATTTCTTCCACAAATGTTACTGTCTTGCCGACCTATCAAGTTTATACAAGCTTCTCCAGTCTCTTTTCCGAGCAACCACCTCAATGCATCCACGCTTCAAGCACTGAACTTGCCACCTTGGGACCAATCTAATCCAGTGATGCGTCCAGAACTGACTTTTTTGTAAATGCCGTTTTCAATCTTTTTCCCTCTACATTAAGCTTAACTTCATCTATAACTGTAGAATTATTGTGGTATATATTCATTTGCTCTTCAAGAACGCGATTGTAAAAAAAATGTTTTTCCTTATGATACTTTGATAGTCAAAACGAAAAGCTTCAAAACAATGTATTTTAATTGTAAATAAGTTTTTGATTAAATATAATGTTTTATATCTACGTGTTTTTAAAGTGTCTTTTGATAGATTAAACAGATGTTTACATTGGTGCGAGATCAGGACAACACGTTGACTAGACAATACTTGAACACATTCTGTATTAAGGAAGGTTTGCACAATACTGATAACTTGCGGTCGTGCATTTTCCCGCTTAAATGTTACTTTACGGAGGCCTAGAATATAGGGCAGAGTGACCTGCCTTAACTCATTAAGAATTCAGCGGTCGTTATTCAGAGTGCCGGGAATGCGAACAATAGGTGATTATGATTCAGACGTGTATCCAGAGGTACCACACATCATCATTCCAGGTGGTGAGCCAGTATTCGGAGATCAAAACTTTGGTTACCCTAGAAGCTGCATCATTGAAAGGAGCGCCTTCAATGCGTGATCAACAGCGAAACCTGGCCGCTGAAATGGCGTGATGACATCTTTTTAGACAAATCACAATTCTGTTTACAGCATGAAGTTGGCCGCATTCATATTTGGTGGCATCCGGGTAGAATGCACATTGCCAGCTGACATTCGACTTCGTCATACTGACCATCACCTGGGATGATGGTATGGGGCGCTATTAGATACACGTCTTGATCTCCTCTTGTTTGCATTTTCGGCTCTCTGAACAGTAACCATTTCCTTTCTGATGAATTAAGGTCCGTCGCTCTACTCTATATTCGAAGCTTCCGTAACACATTATTTAGGCAGAACAATATACGACTGCATTTTGTCCGTGTTTGTATGGACCGTCGTTGATACAGAATGTGTTAAAATGTTGCTCTAGCCAGAGCGTCGTCCCGATCTCGCCCCAAATGAAAACGCCTGCTAAATCCTTGCCATGCGACTGGCAAGCCACCACTTTGCAGTAACTACGGTCGATGTGCTGTGGCATCATCTGCATGGAGTTCTGCACCAGTACATGTCATCCAATTTATGTTCAATTTATTGCCTAGGATAAGTATTGTTATTGCTGCTAGAGGTCGTTGCTTTATGTACTAATTTATCACGATATATATCTCAAAATTTCTTGAAAATTTAATTATTTGTTCTTCCAACTATAATGTATCAGTCTTATAAATTTCATTCTGTTATTTTCATTCCTCTTTGGTCTTCAATTTTAATGGCCAGTAGTATTTATGCTCAATTTCTAACTTTTTCTCATGGCGAGCTTACGCTATTTTCAATATACAGGGTGGGCAAAAAGTCCGTAAATACTTTAAAAATTCATAAAACCCGAAAAATAACCGAAATAAAAATCGGTTTGCAGGTTTAGAATTGACAGGTCACGGGATTTTTTTAAAGATAAGAAAGAATTTTTTTTTTAAACAGCCGACAGATGGCGCTGATATAAACGACTTAGTTGGAAATATGGACAGGCGATAATGAATACTATTGGCTATGGGGATACTTAAAATCCCGTATGTATCCATCCCGTCCATCCAAAATGTCGGAATTGAAAAATGTAATCCGCCGAGAGCTGTCATGTATACAGTCGGACATGCTGCACTCTGCCCTTGCTGTATTTGTGACACGCCTGCAATGTGTTGTCACCTGTGGTGGTGGATATGTGGAGCACATATTGCTATAATAAATGATTTGGTAACATTAGTTTTTTTATTTACACGTCTTTTCTTTCACTTATGTACGAAACACCACCTATCGGCTGTTTTTAGAACTTTTTTTTTTTCTTATCTTAAAACAAATCCCGTGACTTATTGATGCTAAATCTGCAAACCGTTTTTTTTATTTCGGTTACTTTTTCAGGTTTTATGAGTTTATAATAATGTACTAATACGTAACTTACTAATACGTACATTAACATGTACATTACTACAATTTCAGGCCTCGCAAGTGCGTTCCTTTAAAAACAGCTGCGATTTTTATTCAAACTTACCATATTAGCTGCCTTTTAAATGAACTTTTGTATGAAATTATTGTATTCCTCTCAATAATTGAGTATGCCAAGTTTTGGCAAAAGTCAGTATCTCAAAAACGGCTCTAATGATTTTCTTGAAAATTGTTACATAAATCTTCTTACTATTTTTAAATTCGCTATGTAAATCTATTTTATATATCTTTACATGTGTATAAGCTTTCTCTTACCAGAAAATTTTTAGGTGTCTAATTTGTTAGGTCAATTTTATGTCTTCTGATCATATTATCTCCAAAAAAGGCATATAATACATGTAATAGTAAGTAATGGAAGTCGTGAAGTTGTTTCACATCAGATTTTTGCTAATCCAAAAACCTGTTTTACTCCAACTTCTGATCTATGATTTTTATTTAATCTCATTAAGAGCTTAAAAATTTTAATTCTTTATATTTTCCATTAAAATTTGGTTCAAAGTTTGAAAAAATTAACAAAAGATGCATGATATAAAAATGTACTTTTTTAAGTTAAACTTATTCAAATTCATTTTGTACGTAGAGTTAAAAAAGTTATTTTGTAAATTTTATATAACCAGTGTAATAAAAAGTAAATTATAACTAAAAAATTTTTAATTTTCATTATTAATGTGTAATCAATATTGAAGTTTGAGACTTAACTTTATGTTTGAAATAATTTTTATCAATTTAAATTTTGATCTAAATTACTAATTGTAAAATCTGCATTCTTCGAAAACACAAACAGCACATTCACAAGTGACTGCCGTTTACCATTGTTTCATTTCCAAACTGTTATGTACTTTCTTTTTAATTTAACATGTAGTATAAATAAATTTGAGTACTGTTTTACTTTAATGTATAATATTTAAATGTCAAGTAAAACTTAAGCTTACGCATTTCACGTTCAACTAAAGGTTGTATAATTTTATCGTTAGGTTTACTTATAAATATATATGACAAAATTGTAGTTATGAAAGTGTATTTATTTAATGTAAACTTTCTTAAATTACTTTAGTATGAAGAGTATGGAAAGTGTGTAATTTCTTGTGTAATGAGTATTTATGAAAAAATTGTTTTGTATCAGTTTTCATTGTGTCGCCAACGAGCGATAAATAGCCAAGAATCGGACATTGTCAGCATTTTTTTACTAGCCATATATAGGGATTCCGCAAGAATTTTTTTTTTATAAATATACATAACCTCATGAGGAGAAGTTTCTGTAATTTTTTTCAAAGTTTTTTGCGTATGCGCTTATGGAGACCTTCCTTGTAAGTGAAATTTTGCATTTTACAGGTTTAAAATAAATTCTTAAAAAAAAAAAAAAAAAAGAATAAGTTTTTAGAAAACGTTCATTAATTTAACAGTTGTGAATTTTCTGAATGTTAAAACGAATTTTAAAAATATGCATTAGTTAATGAGTTGTAATAGAGATTATTTTACCACAGAATAACACTGGCTTTGGCTTCCTGCGATGATAAGTAGAATATCCCCTTAAGGCTCCCTTTACAATTTTAGATTGAATGTTCTTTCATTCGCGTTCACTACAATATTGACACTGAATATCAATTTTATAACTGCCAACTCTCCCTATTTTTCAATATCAATTCTCCCGAACAATTACCTTCGTCTTGTTTAATTGCAGAAATTTAGCCTTAAAATTAAGCAAAAATTTTTATTTGGAAGTAGTTATGTTAAAAGATTGGAATAGTTAACGGCTATGGAATTTTAAGCCTTTTTTGTATTGAACAATAACATTTTTTAATACAATAATATAATTTTGTCCTTGCCCATTTCAGGAACCCTTCTAATTCACTCTGAAAAGCATGCACATCAAGCTGAGAATTTGAAGGGAATATCGTTAAATTTTTCTATGTTGTCTGGCATATGTCTTATTATTTATTTATTTATTATATTTATGTATTTTTTTAGGCTGTGGTTGAAGCTACGGCAGCCGTAACTTTAATGGGCTTACGGCAGTCATATTACGTACGCGCAGAAGGAATGCCGGAGTCTTGTGCCGGATGATTCAGAGAACCGCAGTGTTGCCAGATTGGGGAAATTTTTCGCGATTTTGGGGAAAACTTTTGCCCGTGGGGAAATTTTGGGGAGAATGAAAGTGTGGGGAAAATGTTTGGGGAAAAATTTTATTTTGCGGGGAAATTTGGGGAGAAAATCATATAGCTTCTTAAAAAATACCGGTTTGAAAAAAAAAAAAAAAAAAAAAACATTTTTTCATGAATTTTTTGCTTTTAGATGTCCTTTGCACTATTTAACCATAATTAGAAGTTGTCTGTCTGCCTATGTATCTGTTTGTGAGAGTGTTTGTGTGTTAGTAAAATTTTGTACTTATTTAACTTTACAAATAAATACACGCCAAATGAAGAATTAATCCTAATTCCACAAAGCCTTATCTATTTAGTTGGATCATGATGTAAAGCGGCGGTGCTGATTATATATGTGATGGTATATGTGTCTGTAGATGGTGCTGCTATACTGAGATAACCACAATTTTCATGAAAATCTCACTTTCTTTAGTAAATTAGAGCATCATACTAGATATGTAAGATGAATATCATGAAACTTTTTACTGATTCAGTTTGAGCGCATATTGCATGAAAGAGGGCGATGCTATGCTGATATTTTCTCCGCTTACAAAAATGGTATACTTTAACTTCTATAGTGTATAAATGCATTCAACTTGATATATTAGTTAGTTGTTATAAAAAGTACGTTGGATAAATTTTGGTGCATATCAACCCACGGTGATTGCTGGTATATTAAAATTTCTTTCATTTATGGGAAAGCTATAGCTATAAATTTCTATATTATTCATATTGTACTTTATTAATCTTCTATAGTATACATACAGTAAGAATGTTATAGAAGATAGCTTTGTGATGGCCACAGCACTTTTCTATATACATGGAGAAAAGGTATTGGATTTGTGAAAATTTTTGACTTTCCGTTTGTGATTGACTTACATGTTTGATACTTCCTGAACGCGTTGTCTCTGTCTGTGTGTGCATATATGTACGTTAGCAAAACATATTGAAAGTTGTATCTTGCGAAACATTTTACCGAACCGCAGGAAATATTATAAGGTATACATATAAGGACCTGGGGATATGAATTCATGCCAATTTGATTCTGCCATATATAGCCCTGAGGGTGCTGCTACTATACTGATACTTTTATCATGTTTTTATTGACTCGCTATGTTGTTTGTTTCTTCAGTACAAATCTTGCAATATATTTTTAACTAACTTCCCGATTAGCTAGACATTTGAAACTTTTAGAATAACTCAGAACACGATGACAATGCATTTTTTAAAAATACTTATAGCGAATTGTTTTGGCTGCCTGCTGCCTTCGCTAGCGTTTATATAAATCAATAGAAATTTTATTTAACTGATTTCTCGACTAGCTAGACATTTGAAACTTTTAGAATAGCTCAGAACATGATGACAATGCATGCTTTTAATACTTTTAGCCAATTATTTCGAGTCCCCGCTGCTTTCGGTATCATTTATATGATTCAACGATTATATAACTTCCCGACTAGCAAGACATTTGAAACTTTTAGAATAGCTCAAAACATGATAACAATGCATTTTTAATTTCTCGAACTTCAGTTTTCGAAGGATTTTCACGATTTAGGATGTCCCAAGCCCGATTTGACTCTTTTTAAAAAATGTCTGTCTGCGTATGAGTGTGTATCACAAAATTTGTGGACGCTGCATCTCACCAACCAACGAACGAAATTTAACCAAAGTTGTATTTAGTTGGACCCTGACATAAACTGGTGCTGCTTAGATTTGGGGATCAATCGCTGAACAGGTAACGCTGCGATCCCATTTTCTTCTAAATTTTTAACATGACAGTGTCGGACAAAATTTCATATAAATGTACATAATGAGTTGTTTTTAACGTGTGATTGTAAAATTGATAGGAATTATTGATAATAGGAGTAGTAAACTAGAGAAAAAGTCTGTGCATATGGGAGCATCGCTTCCCCTCTGGGAAGAATATCCTCCGTGACGTGTAAATTTTCAATATGTGTATTTTTCAAAAGATCGCGTCATCATTTTTAAAACGAATGGTTGAATCATAGATAGATAGTTGATAATTTAAAACAAAGTTATCGAACGAAAAAAAAATCTGATATTGGCAAAAATTTTACTTTTTTCCATCACTTAGTGATATATTATTCTGTCAGATAAAAATCATCTGCGGAATAATCTGCGGAAAATAAATTATTTAATAATTTGTATTGCATGAATTTTGTGTAAAAGTATCCACGTTTGTAATGATCGATAGATGGCGCTTTTTTAGCTCTTGTTGTTAGTAAATATTACAGCCACGTGTATCTATTTTTGTTATTCTACTTAATATTCGTACTATAATTTCTCCGCCATTACATCATGGAAAATTGATTTCTTTTGGAAAAAAATATTTCAGTTTATTCGAAGTTCGATCGGAAGTAGATTTTAACTGAAGTTGAACAAATATTAGTTTCAAATCATCTGATTAATTCTTGACTTCCATTAGCCGATGCAACTGAAATTTTAAATTTGTCATTTGGAAATAAATGGAAGCTTAATTCTGGATTTCTTGGTCCTTTGGAGTTACTGGAGCACACAACAGTATGTGTTATCGTTTTCACCGGATTTATTCATTTTTATTCAATAAATATATGTGAAACTAAACATCGGCTAGCAATGGCGGCTTGATGGAATTCGAATTAAAGCATGTTTATTGTAATTTCCCTTTAGCCCACCAGAGGGCGAGCATTTCATTACAATCGCGGATACAGAAGAAACTCTTGTGGTAGCCGCATCACACTAGTTTTATACATGCTTTGTTGATAAAAAAGTAATTTATTCTCTTTTTTTTTTTTTTTTTAATTTGTGTTTGGGGAAAAATTTTGAAAAAAACGTCATTTTGGGGAAAAATAAAATCTATTTTGGGGAAATTTTCAAATTCCTCTCTGGCAACACTGAGAGAACGAATAATTTTTTGAATGAATCTGTTTTACGGCAGTCGATTTTATGCTCACGGAAGGTAAGGAACTGTTGTTGACGGTACTACTTTCGGGTTCGGCTACGGTAAATCTGGTTGCTGTAGTCACAAATTTACGTATATCATATAAATACTTTTGCTTTAGCTCAAGTATTTGGATCTTTTTTTTTCCAGTTTCGAAAGAGCTGTTAATCCAATAAATCTTTTAAACGATAAAAACTTTAAAACGAATTTCTAGTTAAACACACAAGTCAGTGTTTTATATATGTGTAAACAATTAATCTATAAATAAATAAACAATAAAACGACATTTCGGAATTTAGTTATTAAATACTAAAACAATTAAACACATAAGTTAACTTCCAAAACTAATGTTTATATTATCATACTATATGAGATAAATGCTTGTTGAACCAATTTATTTGACAAAAAATAACAAAATATTATTAATTTGCATTAAACACTATGTTCAACATTTGGAAAAGAGAGATGAACTCTTAGGGCAACTTTAATGCTTGTTGTAATTTTTTTCAAAGTTTGATTCATTAAGTGCTGATTCTAGAATAAAAGAGTAATTGAGTAAAACTTAATAAAAAGGGACATTTTTTTTGTTTTTTAAAGCAATATTTGCCTTTTATTATTATTATTATTATTACACTTGCCGAATTTTTCCATATTTTTTTTTTCTTTATCCTCTATGTTTCATTTTTGTTTGTGACAAAAGTAAACTGTTTATATAATTTTTATTTATATTCACTTGTTCTTGCACTGCAACTAAACTGTCTTCCAGAAAGATACAATGTTAAGAAAAATATTTTAAAGCCTCTATACACTTAAAATTTCAGGAAGGGCCATCAGGTGTTAAGATGCTTTAAAATGCCTGCTGGTACTGCACCATGCTAAATTATCCTAGAGTCAAACAATTAAGAAGGTTGTCACACCGAAATGTCCAAATGAAAGATTAACACCAGACTTAAGGAAAAATTATCACTGCCCTAACTAAAGCATACCAAGCCAGTAATACTGATATTAAATTTAATAAAACTACAAAAATTGCAAATTACAACAAACTTAACTATGCATTCTGTTGTGAAACGTTGGAAATAGTTAATAATGGCAGTTCCTATAAAACGACAATGAATCGAATCAGGGTTCGTTGATTTAAATCAGTTTGATTAAAATCATGATTTAAATCAATGGATGTTTTTAAAAAAATCATTGATTTAAATCAACTGATTTTTTTAAAAAGTCATTTATTAAAATTGAATCATTTTTCAAAACTTTTTATGATCTAATTTTTTTATATCTTGTTAGAATGAGTTTCAAATACAAAATATGTTGCATTTACAACCTTTAATTAGCAAAACTATATATATATAGGTATCTGTACGTGCGTGTGTGTTGGCACATATGAACCAATTACTTTAAATCTTACACAATTACTTTTTATGCTTCAGAAATGAATTAAAGAACTTGAAAGCAATTTTTATATATTAATATAACTAAAAAATGTACTAATTCAGTATAGGATTTTACACTAAGACCATATATTATCATGAAAACTCTATGAACTTGTCTTTTTTTTTTTTAAAACATTTTAACAACAAAGCATAATTAATTCAACTATTATGATAACATATAAAGCATGGAAGTTTTCACTTTTATTTATTTATGTATTTTTAACGACATTTCAGCTTCATTTATTAATTTTTTAATATCATTCAGCATTTATATATATATATTATATTGTGTCCATAAAAATGTTTCTTTTCTAAAATTTTTCTCATTTAAAGTACTGCATATATTAGTTTTTATAAAATTACTATTTAATGATTTTTATCATATTTTATTATTTTATGAGTTTTTATGTTAATCATAAAGTTGAATGATTTCTAAATGAGAACTTCTATATGATAATAGTTTTTCTCAAAAATATTTCTATTTTTCTCTAAAATTTGCCTCAAAAATAAAACCTGGATCGACCTATGCTTAAGCTTCAGTTATTTTCTTTGATAACATTTGATTTTGATTATTCACGTGCATTATTGGGATTATGCATATTTCAAAATTTTTTTAGATAGTGTTAACTTTCATGCCATAATTAACATGGCTTATAATAATACCATAGATAATTACATATAGATCCATTAAATTAACAATACAGTATGTTATCCAGAATCAGAATGGTCAAAGAGATGTTTTATTCTTCCCTAACACTCAGAGACGTTTATTTTTAAATATGGAAATTGTCTGCTTCATTTGTATTTTTAAATTTTAAATAAAAGGTATTTAGTTAAAATGATAAGTTTCATCTTTTAGTAATAAAGTGATCATATGATTTTACAAAATGATGAGCTGAAAAATCTATATCTATATATAAAATAGAGAACTTTAAATAATATGTATTTAGAGTAAAAGTAAATATTCATATAACATGACAGTTGTTTTTCATATACATTCTGTTTTAAAAACTAAAAGGGAAGGTACAAGTTTACGTTAAATTTGCTTGTTAATTTGTATTTGAGTATGCTATAATTCTTGTGGTCTTAAATGATAAATTTCATTATCCATCAGTGTTAAAAGTTAAAACTGATGTATATATGCTTATAAAAAGCATAGCTTCTGGCATGAAATTTACTTAAATTATGTTTTTAGACATTGTTTAAGATATAGAATACTTTTACAGGTATAAAGTAATGATTAAATATAAATTTGTAGACTTTTAAAAAAAATCCGATTTAAATAAAAAAAATCCGATTTTTTTGATTTTTTTAAAAAAATCAAAAAAATCACGAACCCTGAATCGAATATACCAACTCCAAATACAAAGCTATAAAGTAAGGTTTGAACTTTTAATTAAATTATGCTTCAATTAAAAAAAAAAAAAAAAAAAAAAAAAAAAAAAAAAAAAAAATGTTTATTCATACCAATAATAAATTATATTTAGAGAGTTCTTAATACAGTGTAAGGTAAGTTAAATATTTAAAATAAAAATTTTAGTAAACTAAATAATTTATCTAAAATTCAGAGACAGCAAAATTCTCAAAAAATCTGAATTCAGGTGTAACAGAGATGGCCAGTGTGTCGAGGTTTCCAACACATTACTCTGTCATAGTTGACAACATTTTAATTCATTTTTAAATAGGTTAAAAATGAATATTCACGGTTGATGAATTCATGTACAAAAAAATTCTAAATTTTAATTTATTCCGGAGCATTTTTAGCCTCAATTTTATTTTGCACCACTTTATTTTTAGAATATTTTTCACTATTACTTAATTACAATAAAATAAGAAAAAATTACTATTTAAAAGAAAAAAATGGTATAGAATAAAGGCAGGGCTTAAAAATACTCCGGAATAAATTAGAATGTTGGCTGCTCTGCTCTGCAGATTTCAATACAGTATCAAATTTTGGCACATTTGTTTCATTTCCCTGTGTGATAATTATCTATACATATAAACATACAGTGATCAGAGGACAAAATTACATAATTTGTAACTGTCAATCTACTAATCTACTGAAAATGTGTTGATGCGTTAACACGTAGTGTGTGGACACAGAAAAAGGTATCGAAATGCCCATCACTAAGATGTAGCCCCTGGAAAGTTTCTTCCCCGTCTTTTTGGAGATAGTGTAATCAGAAACGAAAAAGGTTGACCCAACTAATAATGACTCTTACATACTTTCCTGTGATAACCAACTAATATGCATGTCATAAACAGACATCTAAAGACTTTATATAGCAAATTAAAAAATATATAGAGAGAGAGCTGTTTTTTGAAACACCTATTTGAGAAATATATAAAAATTGATCTAAATAATCAGAAACATATCAACTTTTCTGTGCTAACCAATTAATTCAGAAAAAAAGATATTTAGACAGATGTTTATGCAGCAAAATTAATGAAAATTAACCTTTTTTAGATACTGATGTTGGTACCCCCACCTGATTTTACCAGAACTTTGTAAACACATGTACACTGGACATCAACTAATACATATGAAAGGACATTTAAAAGGCAAATAAAATGGTGATTTTGCAAAAAACGTGTAGAAGTAGTTTTTGAGATATGAACTTAAATAAAATGTGACCTGACTTACAGCTTTCCAATTTTTGAACAAAATTTGGTAAACACATCTGTACACCTAACTTGTCTTCATTATAAAGTTCTTTTTTTATCTTTGAGATGAAGTGGTCAAATCTCAAAATAATTCAAAGATCAGAAATCTATTTATTAACTTTTTCTTTCTTTTAGTCGCAACAGCTGTTATATTGAAAGAATTGAGGTGCTAAACACTATATACAGGGGTCAATCCAGGCAAAATTTGGGTCCCTTCACAAAATTCCACATAGTAAAAAGGGACCCTTCACAAAATTCAAATTCATAAAAAGGGACCCTTCACAAAATTCAAATCCATACAAAGGGACCCTTCACAAAATTCAAATTTATAAAATGAGTCCTTTCACAAGATTTTGTTTTATAAAAATGATCCTTTTATTAAATGTTTTCATATTTTCAGTATTATTTTTAATTTATGCCTTAATTTGGCTCAACGAAACTCTATTAACTTGATATTAAACATTACATAAACTGATTGTAAAAACTGAATATTTTACTTTTTCACAAAAATATTTTATATTTCACAAAAATAAATAAAAATTTCACAAAAATATTTTGTTTTTCACAAAAAAGGGACCCAAAAATTAAAACCTGGATCGACCCCTGATATATATATATATTTTTTTTTTCTTTCACAAATGAAATTGTTTTTAAGCATTCAATTTTAGATTTGTTTTGTACAGCAGCGGCACATTTTGATTGATTGGCATTAAAGCTGATGTGCACTAATTTGTATCAAGGGGAATTTATATGCAATTCTGCACATTAGTGCCTGAGATATATCCCTAAAATTACAGAAATTGCTGCATATAAGCATCACCTGTTGAGCGATTGACACCAAAAGTTGAAAGGCATAAGCACTAATTCATGTCAAGATGCAAATTCATATAAATTTATATATCATTTTATGCAGTAGTTCCTGATATAGAGTTGCAATAAAATTTTTGTCATGTACATCCTGATACAGACATTTTCTAAAAATGGTCAGATCTTGTTTTGTACCTTACACAATGTGTGAATCCATCAAAAACCAGAAGTCGAAAATTTTAACAAATCCAATAATTTCTTTTATTGAATAGAGAATAAAATGAAAACTTAAATATGCATTCATTTATTCATTACTTTCTTCTATAATCAATAGCAGAAAACAATGGATTAGTAAAAATTTTTGACTTCTGGTTTTCGATGGATTTACACATTTTGAGAACCTCAGAACTTGACTTGACCATTTTTAGAAAATGTCTCTCGGTGTGTGTGAGAGAGAGAGAGAGAAAAAAAAAAAATTGGCAAATGCATCTCAGGAACTACTGCACAGAATTCCATATAAATTTATATATAAATTCTGCACCTTGACTTAAATTAGTATCTATCAGCTTTTGGTGGAAATTGCTTAAATGGAGCCGCTGCTATTCATGAATTTCTGCAATTTCAGGGAAGGCTAGATCTCAGGAACTAATGAATAAAATTGCATATAAATTTATAAGGAAATGCCCACCTTGACACAAATTAGCATACATCAACTTTTGGTGCCAAACACTCAACAGGTGGTGCTTCTGTATGGCAATTTCCTTAATTTAAGGCTAAGCTATAACTCCTGTTCTATTGCATATAATCAAACAAAACTTGATACATGAAAAGGTCATTATGAGACATTATGCTGATTAAATTGCGTGCAAATTTACCAGTAGTTGGCACTTCTATATTTCAACTTTCCCCGTAAACTAGAAATATATCGTGTTCACAGAAAAAATTCCCTTTCTTTGAATATTCAGTATAATACCTTTCTGAGATGAGAATCATCTGCATTCATAATTGGTTCTTTTATGCCAATGCTTTTGTTTAATTTTAAATTTAACCTCCGACGGGGACGGCATTGTTGGTTAGGTGGCGTTATCATGCACATTTCAAATTTAAGCAGGCATATTTTCCATATCCTCAAAAAGATAAAAATTAGTGTAGTTAATAGGTTGAATTTAAATAAGCTTACGTACTGTGCATGGGCCTGCACTGCCGAAAGTAATGGGACCTGGAGTGAGATTTTTTTCTTCAATCAGAAATACTTTTATTTTTTCTGACTTATAAAGAAATAGTATCATTAAGAGGAACAAATTTTGAGAAGAGTGAGTAACAAACTCAAGTTTACACTGCTGAGGGCAGTGGGGATCTGGTGTGAACTTTTCTAAAATCAAAAAAGATTTTTTTCCTTACTAATAAAATATAAGTGATTTGGAGATTTTTATTCATCAACCTTGAAAAGTCCTTTCAGATAAACTGGAGGGGATTGTTGACTGTTATACCAACTATGTGAAAAATACCAGAGCCGGGAATCGAACCTGGGCCCTTCGATTCCCAGCTCTGGTATTTTTCACATAGTTGGTACGCCTTGACAACGAATATTATTAAGCGGAGTGCCCCAGTTTGATTCCTGGCTATGGTATTTTTCACATAGTTGGTATAAAAATCAACCATCCACTCCTGCTGATCTGAAATCAATTTTCAAGGTTGATGATTGAAATTTCCAAATTAAAATTTCGTGGTCTATTGGAGTTATGCTACGATTAATATTTTTCCTTCACATAGCTGCTTTTGCTGACTCGGTGACCTTGCCAACGTGTATTATGTGAGAAATGCCGAGCTGGTTATCAGCCAGGATAGCTCAGTGGTACAGCATCTGCGTGTTAAGCGGAGAGCCCGGGTTTGATTCCCGGTAATGGTATTTTTCACATAGTTGGTATAAAAATCAACCATTCACTTCAGTTTATCTATATATATAAAAGAGTAAACTCACTTATCACTAACTTAACACGGCCGTGGCGATCCTATGGGAGATAGAGTCACAATCTTTGGTGAGCAGGTTCGTTTTAGGAATCTAACGCTCACTAAGACGGGATTTTGCAAAATACCCCCCCCCCTCCCCTTCGAGGGGGCAGAAGGCAAAATCCACCTTTATAAGCATAACTCGGCTCCAAATCACTTCATGGTGAAGAAATTGCAGACGGGGAGACTAGACTTGAATACAAAAAAAATCATTTTCTGCTATTTTGGATTTTTAAGGGGGGAAGGGGTAAAAATGATTTTCGGAGGTGCGGAAGGCAAAAACATATTTATAAGCATAACTAGGCTCCAAATTACTTCACAGTGAAGAAAATGCAGATGTGGAGACTAGATTTGAATACAAAAAAAAAAAAAAAAATCATTTTCTGTGATTTTAGATTTTTAAGGGGGGGAGGGGATAAAAATGATTTTCTGAGGCGCAGAAGGTAAAAACACCTTTATAAGCATAACTCAGCTCCAAATTACTTCACGGTGGAGAAATTGCAGATGGAGAGACTAGACTTGAATTAAAAAAAAAAAAAAAAACATTTTCTGCAATTTTGGATTTTTAAAGGGAGAGAGGGGTAAAAATGATTTTCGAAGGCAAATTTAGCAAAGTAAGGATTCTCGCGTAAAATTCTAGCAGTAATAGCTCAAAAATATTTTTTAAAAAACGCCAAGTGTCTTCTTGAAGGTATTTGTAAAAACTCAATTTTGATTTTTTCCGATTTTGGGAGGGTGTTACGAGGGGTATATTCAACCCCCCTTTTAGCGCTAAATTTGTCCGTGGAAATCTATAGGTGCTGAGGTCACAAATTTTAGTGTGTTGCTTACTTACGTGTCTCCAACACCCATTGTAATGGGATTTTGTGAAAGTCTCCCCTTTCCACCTTGGGGGTGGGAGGGGCAATAAACCCGTTTCCAAGTGTAACTTTGCTTCAAATTATCTCAGCAAGATTAATTTGTATATGTGGGTTGTTTATGCCTTCCCAACACGTACAGTAAAGGGATTTTACGAAAATTCCTCCCCCCCCCCCCCTTTAAGGCTTGGTTGGGGAGGGGATAAAAAATACGCTTATAGAAGTAACTGTGGTCCAAATTATCTCAGGATAGCGATTTTTTGATATGCCAATTGGTTATGCATACTCAAGACACATACTTCAAAGAGATTTTGTAAAATTCTGTCCTATCGCCCCTTGGGGGTGGGACAAAAAACATATTTCCAAGCATAACTTTGCTTCAAATTATCTCAGTAAGATTAATTTTTATATGTGGGTTGTTTATGCATTCCAAACACGCATTATAAAGGGATCTTACAAAAATTTCCCCTCCCCCGCGTCAAAGACAGGGAGGGGGGCACAAAACACTTTTAAGAGGATCTCTACTCCAAATTATCTCAGAACAGCGTTTTTTTTATATGTCGATTGGTTATGCGTACTCAAGACACACACTACAGTAGATTTTGCAAAATTCCACCTTATCCTCCCTTGGGGAGTGGGGATGGGCAAAATCATGTTTTCATGCACAACTCTGCTCCAAACTATCTTACAAGGGAACATTTAAAAGGTGTCATCTTCAAAAAGTATTTAAAAAAATATATGTGATTCTACTCTTTATAAAACACCAGAAAATGAAAAAATTATCGGCTGAAATTAATTACAGCGAGCAAAAAAATTATCAAAATTAAGCATATTTGGCGATTTAGCGCTGTTAGGCAATACGTTTTCTAGCACCGAGATTGCCGTGTGAGAATAGAACCGTGTTTTGCTTTTCCGCCAAGTACTCAAAATCAATCCCCTAGCAGTGTGAAATCGGCAAATATGCTTAATTTTGATAATTTTTTGTGGTCGCTGTAATTAATTTCAGCCGATATTTTTTTCATTTTCTGGTGTTTTATGAAGAGTAGAATCACATATATTTTTTTTCAATACTTTTTGAAGATGACTCCTTTTGAATGTTTCTTTGTCAGTATTCTAAATGTGTATCATATAGGGATGCTACACTAAGCTTTTCGTTGAGATGAAGCAAATGGTTCGTGTACAGGGACACTGAAAAGTATTCAAATACATTACATCTATGGGGGAAATTGCAGGTAAATAGAGTTAAACATTAACATCTATAGACTGCACTAAACCAAATGAAACGAATATATATTTTTTGTAACAGAGATAGTCAAATGGGTAAAAAATTTTGTGTATGTAGGAGTCTCGCCACCCCCTCGAGGGGAGTAAATTTTCATGATGGGTATCTTTTAAAAGAGCTCGCCAATACCTTTAAAACGAATGGTTGAACCATCGATCTGCGATAATTTAAAATAAAGTTATCGATTTTTTTCATTTTTAACCAATTTTTTTTTTTTTTTTTTTTTTTTTTTTTTTTATGTAATATGAAGAATAAATTAGACTTTTTTTAAATTTTGAGTGTTATACTACTTCTCTAATATGGAAATCGTCTGCATTATCGTGGAAGATAATTTTTTAAAATAATTTTAATAAATTATTTTTACTGAGGGAATTCGTATAGGAAAATATAGAAGAAAGTCATGTGGTGGCCACAACACACTTAGTTATTTGTTGTTAGTGGATGTGTTTTACTATTTCACCATTTCCAGGAAAGCTGTTCGGGAATTGAAATAAATTCCTCATAGAGATATTGTAAAAAATGTATGTTTTAAGCTAAATATTCATCGCTTGTTTTTTCTATAGTTACAGGTTTTGAGGCTGCCTGATTCCCGTAGTCAAGTTTTTTATTGTTTGATCTTTGTCTGTCTTAGAGTAACTTAAAAACGAATAAGTTTAGGAGATCCAAATGTTGTATTTTGAAGTTAATATACGTTTGTTGCTGGAAAAGTTTGATCAGATAAGTTTCAATGAATGTTGCATGTGATATTTGTCTGTATAATTGTAAGTAAACTTTTAATTTTAATAACAGTATTAAATTCTATATAAATGTAGGTGCATTAATGAAATGGAGGGTTGAGGCGAGCGGTAGCCCCCCTCACACAGAAGTAATTATCATATAAAACTCTTCCGAAGCCTAATTTGAATTGTTTAACATAGGTTTACATAACAGTACTCGTTATCTTACATCTTAATCTCGAACCTGTATTTATAGTATTAAATTTCAGGGTAAGAGAAAGTCGTATGGTTGAAATAAATCGTTATCGACTGTTCTTAGACTGACTGAGAACAGGATTCGATAAGGATTAATTTAACAAAACCGTATAAAGTGTACTTTTTTTCATAGGAATTTTTGCTAGTGTTCGGACCCTTTTGTTACCGACTGTACCTAACAAAGTTACAAGAACAGTCAAAGAGGGGAGTTCGGCGTCCTGTGATTTCCGGACAAATCGGCGAACTTCAAGTGTATAAAGACCTTGTTCCGCAAGTTCCTCGGCGATGTCCTTATAAGATACAGAAGTATCTATGTTATGTAAGAGAAAGCGTGTATTGTTTCGGTTTGAATAAAATATTCCACTGGAACACTAAGTAGTATACGTAATGCGTTCTGAGCTACTTGTGTGGATTTGGGAGTTATCTGAATTTTACCTTGTCGGGTTAGTTTTATATCGTCTATGTCGCCTTTATGAACAAGCTTAGTAGTTAGCTCCTCCTTGAGTTGCTGGGGGTGGGTAAGTGGAAAATCGCCTGCTGTGGGAGCAATGACCAGTGAGATGTCAGTGCCGTTTTGTAAGGAAATTGACAGTTTATCATTTAAGTTAGCCACGTTACTACAGAAATGTATATGAGATGGCGACTCTGTTTCAGTGCGCCCATTAGCCATTAGAGCATCTGTTTTTGTTGTCACGCATGGATGACAACCGAAGGAGCCAAAACTTACAAGAAAAATAAGTAAAGAAAAACAAAATACCTGAACTCTGACAGACAAAATAAGTTGAAACTAAAGCAGGTATCACACGTACTCTCATACCATCAGCAGTATCAGATACTTTCTCCTGTAACTACCTGAATTAAGTTTTTCGAGAGACAAACTCTTGAAAGCGCATCGTATGATAGTTTCCCACTCCTACCTTTGTCAATAACGAACTTATGACTGACTAAATCTCCTATGCTAGATGTTAGCTCATACAGACCTGCCAACTGCTACGAATAATTCGTAGTTGCTACGAATTTGGGCCGTAAACTACGATGCTATGTCCGCCAAGTACTCAAAAGTAATCGCCTAGCAGTGTGAAATCGCCAAAATTTTGATAATTTTTTGTGGTCGCTGTAATTAATTTCAGCCGATAATTTTTTCATTTTCTGGTGTTTTATGAAGAGTAGAATAACATATATTTTTTTCAATACTTTTTGAAGATGACACCTTTTGAATGTTTCCTTGTTAGGCAATTTTTAATGTGCGGGCTGGTTATTCGTTCCCAACACGCACTATAAGGGGATTTTATGAAATTTCCTTTTTCTACCCTACCCACCTAAAATTGAACTAAGTGCGTTTTTAGCTCAAGAAATAAAACAGTAACAATTAAAAAAAAATTAAGTTAAGAGTAATTTAATAAAGAAACTTTCCTATAAAAAACATCCTGTGTTTAGCTGTTGGCAAGGGTAATTATTGCATCTCCTTAAAGGTCAAGATTACAGTACCGGCCAAAAAATGTTTACACTTGAGCGGCAAAAAAAAAAAAAAAAACTTTACATGTCAGTTGCCATTTCCGCCATAAAAATGTGTTGAACTCCAGTGATAACATATGGCATTAGTCGATCACAGATGACCTTTCCTTATCCTGTCAACACTCAGTTCGGCTCATGGACTTTTAGATTAAAACTATACGCTCTTTGCTCCCGCCAGCCAGTATTTTGTTTATTTGTTAGAAATTTGATAACCTACATACATTGGTATTCCTATACCACACAATGGGTCAGATTAAGCTTAAAATGGAAGTGAAATCTTATGCCTTGACTCTGCCAGAGAAGGGAATCTCTGTGATTGATGTAGCCAGAGATCCGTGACTAAACGGCTGAAGTCAATAAAATGTAAAGATGGGATGACAAAATAGTGACCGACTAATGTTAGATATTGTCCATGTTTTATTTTATTCTCTCATTTTTATATTTTTAACTCACGTGATGTATTTTTGTTATTGTAAAAAAAAAAAGAAAAGATTATTCAGATGATGCTCGTGCGCGTGCATCTAGTTTCTTTTTCTCAGTATTCAAATTTTTCAATGGAATAAAAGCAGCAAGTAGATTTTGTTGTTAGAAATTATTATATAGTTTTTTAGAAAGCTTAGGAGTTTAAAATAACTTCTTTTGTATGCTTTAAGTTTATTTGGCGTCCGCAATTATATATATAGTAAGCTAGAGAGTTAAAATAACTTTCTTTTTGTACGCTTAAATAACATTTGTGACGTCTACGCGACAGGACGAAGTAAAACAATGTTTCAAGCAATTAAAGGTTTTAGAAAAGCCGATCTGAAGTTTGTAGCGGAAGAGCTTGGCGAAATAATTCCTCCTGAATGTACTATTGCTACCTTGAAGGAAATTATTTTGAATAGCAACGAATATAAAAATGATCCCAATTTTGTGCAAGAAATTCTATCAACGGCTGTTGTTGAGAGGCAAGAAAAAGAAAAATTGAAAGTCGAGCAAGAAAAAGATCTTCAGCAACAAAAACTTAAACTTGAACAAGAAGAAAAAATTGAATTAGAAAAGCTTAATCAAGAATTAGAGATAAAGAAGATGGAATTAGACCAACAGTTGGAATTGGCTAGAATACAGTCACAGGCCTACATTCAAGGGGAGTCAATTTTAACTGTTAATGGAAATAATTCATCTAGAAGAAAAATTTCCTTACCCAAGTTACAATTCCGACAATTTGATGGGGATTTAAAAGAATGGCTACCATTCTGGAGTCAGTTTGAGCAGATAGATAAAGATAACGATATTCCTCCAGAAAACAAATTCCAGTACCTCATTCAAGCAACGGTCGCTGGTTCCAGAGCACGAGAAGTCGTAGACAGTTTTCCGCCAACTGGCGCCAACTATGCCAAAGTTATAGAGAGTCTAAAAGCTCGTTATGGAAGAGATGATCTTCTAGTTGAAGTGTACGTTAGAGAATTATTAAAATTAATTATAGTTGCTCATACAAAAGAAAACTTTTCTCTTACTTCATTGTACGATAAACTTGAATCATATTTAAGGGCTCTTGAAACGTTGGGTGTCACTACTGATAAATGCGCTTCTATATTATATCCTATGGTAGAATCCTGTTTTCCAGCTGAATTTTTGAAAGCTTGGAATAGAAGTAACATTGTTTCTACTAGTTCTGATGCGAAAGAACGGTTGGACAATTTGATGCAATTTCTTAAATGTGAAGTTGAAGGAGATGAAAGAATAAATTTGGCGGTCGCCGGTTTTGGTCTGGCAAGGAAAAATGATGACCGAAATTATAGAAAAAGAAGGACTTATACTGATGTTGTTAAGCCTATACCCACTGCCTCTACTTTATTAACGACTTCTTTTAAACAGGATCTAAAGAAAAATTGCGTGTTTTGTAATGGAAAGCATATGAGTTCAGACTGTTTTACGGCACGAAAGATGAGTTTTAATGAGAAGCAGAGTGTTCTAAAGGATAAGAAATGCTGTTTCCTCTGTTTGGGGTCAGGTCACACTACCAAACAGTGTAAAGCTGTCCTGAAGTGTTTTATCTGTGACAGAAAACATTCCACCGTGATGTGCCAAAGTCTTGATAAAGGCAAAACAAATGAAAGGGAAGAGAAAGAAAAGTCAAATGAAAGTGAAGTAAATATGGCAAATTTCAATAAAAATCCAAGGGTATTTCTTCAAACTCTCAAAGCAAAAGTCGTCTCTGATAATAAAGAAAAGGATATTCGTCTAATTTTAGATACTGGTTCACAAAGATCGTATATTTTGAAGAAATTAGCAGAAGAAATGAAATATGCAGCCATTAAAAAAGAAAAGGTTGTACATTCACTTTTTGGCGGAGTCTCAACCAAAGAATATGAACATAGCTTTTATAAAATAAGATTAAGAGATTTGACAGGGAAATTCAGATGCAATTTTGAAGTTTTGGATCAAAATATTATATGTGAAAATGTTAAGCCTGTGGGAAAAGGTTCTTGGCTGAAAGAATTGGCCGAGAAAGGCATTGTTTTGACAGATGTTGGCGATGCAGATGAGTCTATTCAAGTACTGATTGGAGCCGATATAATCGGTAAACTATTGACAGGTCGAAGAGAGGTGTTGTCTTCTGGGCTAGTTGCAATGGAAACACTTTTTGGCTGGACATTAATGGGAAAAATTCCTCAAGAAAGTTCATCTAAAGAAAATTTAGCTCTATCAGTTACTTCCATGTTTGTAAAAGAAGCAGAAATTTCTGACTTATGGAGATTAGATTTACTTGGAATAAGTGATCCAATCGAAAAGCTATGTAAGATGGAAGTAGATCGTCAAGTAAAAGAGCACTTTCTACAGACAGTAACACGGAATAAAGACGGTCGTTATGAAATATCCTTGCCATGGGCTGAAGATAAACCACCTTTACCTGATAATTTGTGTTTAGCCAAGAAAAGGTTAACCAATGTCACACAAAAACTACTTGCGAGTAATATTTATGAAAAATATGAGGAAATACTTTTAGGATGGCTTGGCGACAAAATTATTGAAGAGGTCCCTGAATGTGAAAGGTCCTTTTATGGACACTACTTACCTCATCGACCAGTTATAAAGGAGAATAGCACTACTCCAATTCGTCCAGTATTTGACGCATCAGCAAGAATCCAAAACCATCCATCTTTGAATCAATGTCTACACATTGCGGTCCAAATCTCATTGAATTAATTCCTGACATACTTTTGCGATTTAGAGAAAATAAATTCGGTGTCTTAGCTGATATCAAGAAAGCGTTTTTGCAAATAAGCATCCGGAAAGAAGATCGGGATTTTTTACGTTTCCTCTGGTGGAGCAATCCAGAACAAAGTGAGCTTAGAATATTTCGTCATGCTAGAGTCGTTTTTGGAGTCAAGAGTTCACCTTTTTTGCTAGCTTCAGTAATAGAATACCATATTAAAAATGATGAAGAATATGACCCAGAACTTAAGCAAAGATTGTTGAGAAGCTTCTATGTTGACAATGTTGTTACGAGTGTCCGTACAGAGGAAGAGTTAAAGAGATTTATTACTTGCTCTAAAAACCTAATGTCTAAAGGCGGATTCGACCTAAGAGGATGGGAACATACAGAAGAGAGAAAGGACACGGAACACGGTAAAGAAGCTGTTGTACTTGGATTACACTGGAACAGATTTTCGGACATTTTAAAGGTCAATGTATCCTGGACGAAAGATGTAAATCTGGAGAAAATAACAAAACGTACTATGTTATCAGTGGCACATAAAGTTTTTGATCCAATTGGTTTTACTTCACCAGTCATGATTTGCCCCAAGATGATGTTACAGAAAACCTGGAAAATTGGTTTAACCTGGGATGAAGAAATTACCGGGGATCTAAAAAACGAGTTTATCGGATGGTTTCGTGAATTAAATATATTGGAAGAAATTGAGATTCCGCGATACATTCAAGTCACTCCAGATAATTTAAAAAAATGTACTCTTCATACATTTTGTGATGCTAGTAATCAGGCTTATGCTGCTGTTGTATTTTTGAGAATAGAAAAAGCTGATCAAGTGAAATTATTCCTTCTGGCTGCCAAATCCCGCATCAGTCCTTTAAAGTGCCCAACTATACCTCGAATGGAGCTTTTAGCGGCTTTGATTGGTGCTAGATTATCGAAATCAGTAACAGATGCATTCAGTTGGGAAAATATGGAAAGATATTTTTGGAGTGATTCCACGACAGTTCTTGCATGGATAATCAGAGAAGAGAACTGGTCAGTTTTCGTCAGGAACCGAGTTCAAGAAATCAGGAGTTTGACTGATCCTTCTTTATGGAAATATATACCCAGTGAAATGAACCCATCGGATCTACCCTCTAGAGGTTGTAAAGCCAAACAACTTGTCTCTCACAAATGGTGGGAGGGTCCATCGTGGCTTAAGAATCCATATGAGTATAATAAACATATGGATTTCATCTGCCAGAATATAAATGAAGAAGACGTTGAAAGAGAAAAGTTAAAATCTACAAAATTACTGATAAATGTAGATGAAAATTCACAGAATACTTGGTACTATCACTATTTTTCATGTTATGAGAAAATCGTTCGCCTTATGGGATGGATTCTCCGTTTTAAACATAATACTTGTAATACAAAGGATAAAGTGAAAGGAGAATTGACAAGTCAGGAATTTCACAAAGCAGAAATGAAAATAGCGTGGATGATTCAGAAAGAAGCTTTTTCCTCTAAAGATTATGAGAAATTGAAAACTCTTGAGACTTTCAAAGATGAGGAAGATATAATCCGCGTGAAAACTAAAATTTTGTATAGACAAGACAAGAAGGATTTTCTCACACCTATCGTTCTACCATCTAATCATGAAGTTGTTAAACGACTAATTTCATATTTTCATCTGGAAAATTGTCACGCAGGTCCTCAGATACTTTTAAATTTGATTAGAGAAAAATATTGGATTTTGAATGGAAGAAGAACTGTGACATCTGTTTTATCTAAATGTACTACTTGTAAAAGATTCAACTCTAAGAACGTGGAATCTTCGCCTATTTCTCTACCAGAAAATCGAGTAAAAGATGCAGCTGTGTTTCAGATCATTGGTATTGATATGGCTGGTCCTTTGTTTCTGAAAGACAATGAAAAGAGTTGGGTTATCTTGTTCACATGTGCTATCTATCGGGCAGTACATTTTGAACTTGTTACATCAGCATCTACCGAGGTTTTTTTGATGGCTTTAAGAAGATTTATATCTCGTAGAGGAAGATGTTCCATTATATATTGCGATAATGGCTCTAATTTTGTTGGTGCAGCCAACTATTTGAAACGACTGAACTGGAATCATATACAAAAGGATGGAGCAACCAATTCAATTGAATGGAAATTCAATCCGCCAACTGCGGCGTGGTGGGGCGGATGGTGGGAGAGGCTCATCAGACTGATGAAAGATCTATTAAAAAGAGTCCTTGGGCGAGCGTGCTTGAATTATGAAGAAATGATTACTGTATTGGCTGATTGCGAAAGCATTATCAATTCTCGACCTTTGACTTACATGTCAGAGCAAGAATCTATTAAGCCAATTTCTCCTGCCATGTTTTTGAAAGATATTCATGAATATATTGTGCCAGACATTGATGCAGTCGAGGGAAACTCTTTCAAACGAAGGCTTAAATACAGACAAGCATTGCAGAAAAGTTTAAGAAATCGATTTAGATCAGAGTATTTGGGTTTACTTATTCAGCGACCGAATGTGAGAAGAAGCCAACAGACAGTTTCTGTAGGAGACATTGTATTGGTGGGAGCGGACAATAAAAAAAGGATGCACTGGCCATTAGGACGCATCATAGAGCTTATTCATGGCAAAGATGGAAAAGTGCGACTCGTAAAGTTACAAACATCTCATTCAGAGATACTTCGACCAATACAAAGAATCTATCCTCTAGAAGTATCATCTAGTGACGGTGCTGAAAATACGTTTCCTAATCCAGCTGTGAAGGAAGCACAAATTAAAAAGCCTTTGGAGGATAAGTCCTGCAGGGAAATTAGAAAGACTAGATCTGGAAGACTAATTAAAATGCCAGACAGACTGATTTTATGAAGAAGAAATCTTCTAGAGATATCAAAATGAAGAGTTTTGATTATAAGATATAATCAAAAGGTGGGAGGATGTTAGATATTGTCCATGTTTTATTTTATTCTCTCATTTTTATATTTTTAACTCACGTGATGTATTTTTGTTATTGTAAAAAAAAAAAGAAAAGATTATTCAGATGATGCTCGTGCGCGTGCATCTAGTTTCTTTTTCTCAGTATTCAAATTTTTCAATGGAATAAAAGCAGCAAGTAGATTTTGTTGTTAGAAATTATTATTTAGTTTTTTAGAAAGCTTAGGAGTTTAAAATAACTTCTTTTGTATGCTTTAAGTTTATTTGGCGTCCGCAATTATATATATAGTAAGCTAGAGAGTTAAAATAACTTTCTTTTTGTACGCTTAAATAACAACTAACACCATGTATCATCACTAGAGTTCGGCACATTTTTATGGCGGGAACGGCAACTGACATGTAAAGTATTTTTTTTTTTTTTTTTTTTTACCGCTCAAGTGTAAACTTTTTTTTTTTTTTTCTTGCCGGCACTGTAATAATCATTACTCACCATGTAGTGATTGATTTTAAGAAAGTGGCGATTCAAAAAAAAAATGTTTAGCTATAAACATTTGATGCGCATTAAATCTTGATGTAGAGCTCCAACAAAATTTTTGTAACGCACACATAGAAATAAAGATATTTTTTAAAAGTGGTCACATGGTATTAAGAACTTCTCAAAATGCGTAAATCCATCAAAAGCCTCAATTCAGAAATGTTTCTGAGTCCAGTACGTCCTTTTTATGAATATAGAAAAAAATAAAAGTAAATTATTCTCTGCAGAAATTTTAGTACATTGCTGATAATGTTCTGTGAAAAACATGTCTATCATATCTCTCTTTACATATATATATACAATATACATATATATATATTTATATATTGTGTTCTTATATTACAAAAGATATTCCTAAATATCCATTATGCAAGGAGGATTTTTTTTTTTTTTTTTTTTTTTCTTTTTTAACAATAATTGAAAAATAATTGATCAAAAAAAACCTTAAACCACGAATTTATTAAACGAAAATTCCTAAATTACAAAAATTAAGGCATTTTAATGACTACCATATACATTCTATCTAGAAAATTTAATTATGTAGATTTAACATTTTGTAAACTGAATTAATTTTATTTAATTTTTTTTTTTTTAA
This sequence comes from Salticus scenicus, assembly GCA_963930645.1. Lineage (NCBI taxonomy): Eukaryota > Metazoa > Arthropoda > Arachnida > Araneae > Salticidae > Salticus > Salticus scenicus. The sequence goes on along the minus strand of OZ005651.1, from coordinate 17,447,693 downwards.
TCAAGTAATAGTAATAATAACAATAATTGACTGTTTCTTTCATTTTGTTTTTAAATAAATATTTGCTTAAATTTTAAACTATATTTTTTATTAAACTATATTCACATTTTATCAACACTATTCTAGTACTTGTTTCAGTTTCATATTTTCCCCTTCAAAATATAAATTTTAACAAACAGTTAAAGATAAAAGGCTTCTGTGAAATATTTGAATAATATTATTTACAAATTTCTGCATATTCAAGACTTCACATTTTCAAAAAACAAAATCAATGATTTAAATATTTATTTCTTATTTTCAAAATTGTAAATAAATATTCTTAATTTTATTGATTATAGAAACCTGTTTAAACATTATTTTGTATTTAGTCAAATACCATAATAAATATTTAACTCTTTATGTATTCGTTAAAACATACTCTTGTATATAATTACATAATATACACAAATATGCACATTTATCAAGCTTTTAGCTTTCTATAAATATCAACAAGTCAAATCATTGGTGAAGAATCTCGCCAAATACCATATTAAATATCGCCAAAACTTTCCACTTTCATTTAATAATAAAATCATTAATTTTTGTGTTAAAAATAGCACAAAAATTGGAAAAAAGCAAAATATTTAATAAATAAGATGAATACAAATGAGTTATAACAATAATCATGGAGTATTTTTTAAATTTTTATCAATTTAAAAGACATGAAACATGCTAGAAAAAAGAATCTGTCTATCACATCAATTAATAAACTAAATAAAACAAATTAATAGTCAACATTATTCTGTCAAAAATGTTTTCAGATATTGCAGTCAGTCATTTTTAACATATTTATGAAGAAATAAATTTCAATTTTTTTTTTTTTTTAATATCTGGAGATAAAGATGGTTTTTTCCTAAGGAGCTTCTTCCAAAATCGCCTCGGGCGGCTGATAGTCTGTCTTGACTAGAGCCCTCAATTTAAATCGAGGGCTCTAGTCTTGACCAATGAGCTTCTATCACAGAATTGACGTTACTCTCTTTTATCTAGGCACCCTAGTAAATATTTTAAAATTTGATAAGATCTACCTTTATTTATATATTACTTTAGGGATGCAGAATATGTCCAAATGCTCAAATGAGGTTCGGAGGAAATTTCGAGTGACTGGAGAAATTTAAGTTTTTATTTTCTACTAAAGGAATATTGAAAGTCTAAAATAACAAATTGTTACTTTGTAATGCTTGTAATATAAACTAACAATTATATTTTTATGTTATAGTGTATTCTTATTCTTTTAAATGCTTATTATGTAGAATATATGGCTTTGTATTACAAAATACATTTTCATGTTATTGAAGGAAATTTGGATTATATTTTGGGAGAAATTTCCAAGGTCTGAACATTTTCTGCATCAGTGCATTACTCAATAACTGTTTCTTAATCAAACGTTTAAAATTAGTAAAAACATAACCATCACCGTGTCAACAAGCACAATCTTTACAAATAGGTCATTTCAACAAGTTGTCAAAAACTGCCTACGAGGACTGTATTATTCAGTTTATTTTATCTTTTTATTAACATTTTTTTAGTTCAAGCAATTATAAATGCTCCTAAACATTAAAATAATGCAAAAATAGCAGATGAAGGGAAGGGGGGATGTTAGGCAAGAACATTTAGTAATTATTTTTCTTTTATAATTAAGATTCTACATTTATATTTGTAGAAAATAATAAATAGCAGTACTACAAACAAACAGCATATATATCATATTAAATTAGGCCTAGCCAAACTCATGCATCTTTTTTGAGCAGTTTCTTAATCTTATAATTAGTATTAGACAAACTGTAATTAAAAACAGCAAAAAACTGAAATTAAAAACAACAAATAACAGTAATAATAAAATAAACAATACTGTTTGATGAAATAAGAAAATTTATTTTATCACTGTAAAAAGATCAGCCTAATAACTGAATAAAACACATGGTTTAAAATGAAATAAACTTCCACAGAAATATTCTTTCTTTTCTTACCCAATGTTTTTTTTTTATTGCAGTATTTCAAACTTAATATTTCTATTAATTATTAAAATTAAACTATATTAAATTATAGACATACATTCAAAATAGTTAATGCACTAAAATAAACATCAACACAAAATGCACCTCATTTGTTTATCAACCAAGTCTAGAGTTGCCATAGAAGCAATAGTAAACTTATAAAACTGTTTAACCTAGCATAAGCATAGTACACTTAAACAAAATACTAAACTATATATATTATTGATAGCAGAAGGTTGTTTACTATTTCAGGTTTCTTTCTTTCTTTTTTTTAAACATTATTAAACAAAACAAAAATTACGTATTAAGATAGTAATTATTAAATTTATAATAATCAGTATTTTAACTTGATAACTTACAGAAACAGATAAATATTTCACTGAAATCAGTAATGTGCAATAATCTGCAATGAAAATAAAGGTACTAGCAATAAAGTAGTAGAATGAAATTTCTAGCGTTCTTGTCAAAATATCAGTGTAGCACATTTTTAAAATGGGAAAAACTAACAAGATAAAGGATTAGTATCTTAAGTAATTATATTTATGCATGTGTTTTTATGTGTAAATACAAATTTTAAAATGGCACCTTAGTACAACTTCATGATAACTAAGAAAACAATGTTAGATGCCATTTGGCACCCAACTGATGATAGCTTTGTCTAGTTTTTTTATAATGGTACCACCACTCTCCTCGTATTTTATTTGGCGATGCCAGCACTCCAATTTCATATTTGTGTTTATGTCTAGTACAGTTCTATAGCAATAGTAAGCCCATTTTTGAGGTCGTTTTAAGTAAATGTTCAGAAAATAGTCAATGATTTTTTCCAATAAACACTAAAGCTGCTAATAAAGTCATTCATTTGCTTGTAAAAAGTTACATATTTGCTTGTAAAAGTTACAATTTCTGAAAAAATTGTATTTATCTGTTCTTTGATAGCTTCTTTATTGGCACTTTCTTTCACCTTTGAATTTACATTTAAGTTCTAGTTTCTCACCACATGGCATGCAGCGTTCAAAATTAGCTGTCGTTAGTCATCAAATGCAGCTAAATTATTGCATTTGACGAATATAAAATTATTTCTGGTCGTCAAATTTGATGCCTAGGAGGTGTGTGGTGCATGGTAAATGGACACAGGAAGTAACCAATGACTGATAAAACTGATCTGGGAGATTTCTCTCTAAAAACTTTTGCACCTGTTATTTGACAGTTTGGTAATTTTTTTTATTGAATATTGGGATACTTTCTTAAAATTTTAAGGTACTGCAAGTATGAAATGGTGAACAAAGTATATTTTCGTATTTCTTTAACCGTTGCTTTCGCAAGATCAAGGCATTACTGCAGGAAAATTGCTTTCAGGAGCCACTTGGCACGTTTGGCGAAAATCACCAGCACCGCGCCTTTTTGTATGGTTTAGAAGTTGCATCATTCTACTAGTTACGTTTGCTATCTCTGGTGAATTAGCCCACTTTTTGAATGAGGCGGGATTAACTAAATTTCAACTTCTAAATGGGGTCAAAATAACCCTATCTTGGGAAAGCGAGGGTTAAACTTTATCAAAAATGTGTGAATTCCTAATGTCTAATAAAACATTTTGATTTATAGAAGATAGTTCATATTTCAAAATCAAGATGAATCATGCATACATATAACCTATGTAACCAATACATATCTCTGTGCACATACTGATATAACGTATGAGAAAAATAAGTATATATAAATTGTATTTAAAAATTTTTTATGCATAGTTCAGAAAATATTGTTTTACTCAGAATCAGTCTTCATTAGTGATATTAAAATGACTTTTAGAAATTGCAACTGGAAATTTTAATTTGACGTGTAAAATATTTACAGCAGACATCATACAACACCTTCCCTTCCCAATTTTTTATCACTGATGGCATGAGCATATATTTACAGTTATCTTGAAACACAACTTACCACGCATTATAATATGCATCAGTGTCATCAGAAATGAGAATGGTAGTTTTCATATCAGGAATAAATTTTGTAATTGCAAAGAAAAATGGTAGAAACCTTTCAATGGCAGTCCTTGTCGAAAAAAAAAATGTCAACTGGCAATCCTTCATGATTTTCATCGTTCACCATTACCTTAGTTAGCTGAAACCCATAATGATTAAGCCAGTGAGTCGAATCTATCATTGTACAAATATGTTGTATAATTCCAATAGTTTTTCTTGAACTTCCTTCATAATTCCTAAAAGGAATTCATTTTAATTAGTATTTGGAAAGTCTTGCAATAATTCTCCAACAGGTTTATAAATGAGGATTGGATCATACTTATTCTCTTTTTTTTTTTTTCACTAATAAATTGACTAAAGCAGTATCATCTTTATGAAAAATTGACTTATCAACATGGAAAGCACTTTTAATATTTTGAAGGTCTTTCCACACTGTATAACTATCTCTTGATTGGTGAGTTCTTCTCTTTAATCCCCTCTAATATTTTTAACATTGCTATACCAGCACTTAATAGTGAGGCAAGATTTAATCTTTCATCAGTTGACAGGGATGTTCACCAACTTCTTTTTCATATACTACATGGACAGTCTGGTAATTCACTTTTATTTCAGTAGTTTCGTTATGTTTCTGATGATACACTCATAAATGCTGGGCAAGTGTGTCCTATTTTTATACATCCCAATTGCAATTCTTTCAAATGTCTATGTCTATTTTCTATAGGACTATATATTCCACTTCAAAGACAATCATAGTACATAAATTTTATGTCACTTTTCTTTGACGAATTTCGGAAAATAAAAAAAGCTTGGTATCTTTTTCTCAATGCTATTTCTTTCTTTTTTTTTTTTTCAATCTAGAAAGTCAGATTTACAGTCCTGACATTTTCAAAATGAATATTCCTTAAATGAGAATAGAAATGTTTTCCCTCAAACTGAAATTACGCGGCATTTTTTTGCAAATAATTGGATCACGCAAAACTTTGCGATATTATAATATAAATAATAACGAGATAATGAAACTAATATGAGAAAAATGTAAAACACGTGTCCTTGTTCATTATTTATCTCCAAGGCTTCCGTATGCCGTAGAGAGAATCATTCAAAAAGTGATTCGTTCTCTGAAAGTCAGACCGCATCCTCTTGCGCATGCGTTAAAAAACTGCCGTAAGCCCATTAAAGTTACGGCTGCCGTAGCTCTAACCACTTCGATTTTTTTAATTCAATGGAAAAGAAAAAATATGAATAAAGTAGGGAAATTGATGTTTCGATAGCATTGAAGTTCTCTTTAACCCATTAGGCGCCAATGCTCCCATTTTGGGAACACAAGTTTCATAATTGTTTGCGTAAAAACTTATTAGTCGATTTTTATTTTCATTATTGTATTTTAAAGTTCATTTCATGCTTAATATTACTATTTTTTTTTACCTCAATATATATTTATTTTCTTATCCAATTTTCCTTTCAATTTGTGCAAACATTATTAGATTTCGCACTTTCATTTTATCGCTATTTTAAAAATATTAATATTTTTCAAAAATGTTTAGTTCTATGTTAAATATTTCAAAATAAGGCTATTTTAAAATAATTAATTCATAAACTATTTATAAAAAAATTTTAAGTTATAATTAATGAGCATTTTTCTTAATGTTCCCAATTTGGGAGCATTGGCGGGAAACGTAGTTTTCTACCCTCGATCTAAAATGAACTCGTCTTTCCTCCCCTCACTTTGCTTTTGTTTAGGAACGAATAGCTTGTGCTGACCTTGATTTTTTTTTTCTTTTTTTCTGTTGAAAGAAGTTGAATTTGTCATTTGTAAAAGAATTTTTTCCAAATTTGCGTAAAATGTGCATTTGAGTAAACATGTCTTCTAAATTTTTAACTGTTGATCAAGCTCTAGAATATTTTAATGAACTCGATAGTGATGAATTCTCTGATGATCCAGAATTAATTTGTTTGCAACCCGAAACATCGGTGGTTACTGATGAAGAAGACATTGCTGAAAATAATTTGTGTGATGAAATTCCTGTCGACATATCTGGTGAAATTGAAACTAATCTCAAAAGTTTAAATGATGCTGATTCAGACAAGGATTATAATTTACCAAAGAATGAAATAACGAGTAAAACTCAAACAAAATCAAGGAGTAGTAGAAAAAGAAAAAGGAATAAAAAAAATGAAATAGAGAATCCAAGAAATGAAAAGGTTAAATTTGTTTGGTCTCCTGCGAATTTGATAGAAATTCCTTCTATTGAAATTGAGAGTTTGGAAGAAACATTTCCAGATCTAATAAACAAAACTCCATATCAACTTTTTAGAATGTTTTTCGATGATGAAATATTTGACATATTGATAGAAGAAAGTATTAGATATGCAACCCAAAAGAATAATCTCAACTTTTCACTTACTAGACAAGAAATGAAAAAATTTTTAGGCATAATCCTTTTCAGCGGTTATCACTCTTTGCCCCAAGAAGATATGTATTGGAATAAATCAGATGACTGTTATATTCCTTTCGTATCTGAAGCAATGTCCAGACAACGTTTTCGTGATATTAAAAAATATCTTCATTTATGTAACAACGATAACCTAGATCTAAGTGATAAAGTATTTAAAGTTAGAGGATTCTTGGAAAAATTTTGTTTAAAATTACAACAGTTTGGAATATTTTCTGAATGTTTGAGTGTAGATGAAGAAATGATTCCGTACACTGGACATCATACGGCAAAAATGTTTATGCGTGGTAAGCCTGTTAGATTTGGCTATAAAATATGGGTTCTTGCCTCGTCTGATGGGTATCCTTTCAACCTCCAAATTTATACAGGAAAACGGAAGGAGACAAATAATTCAGATACACTACCTCTTGGCACTCGCGTTGTATTGGATTTATTAAATTGCGTCCCATTTCCTCAAAAACATAAAGTATATGTTGATAACTTTTTTACTTCTCTGAAATTATTGAGTGAGATGCGCAAAAAAGAATTTCGCATTACTGGAAAAATACGAGAAAATAGACTTCAAAATTGTCCTTTAAGTGATTCAAAGGCTTTGAAAAAAAAAAAAAAGAGGAACATTTGAAATTTTAACTACAGAAAGTGTTAGTGTTGTGAAGTGGAATGACAATCACGTAGTTTGCCTCGCATCTAACTTTGAAACATCTGATCCATTAGGAAAAGCAAAGCGGTGGAGTAACATGGAAAAAAAAAAGATTGATGTAAAACAACCTCACATTGTAGCGTCTTATAATAAACACATGGGAGGTGTTGATTTATTAGATCGATTTTTGAGTCAATACCGCCCAAAAATTAAAGGAAAGAAATGGTGGTGGCCTTTTTTTACCAATACAGTAAATATGGCTGTAGTAGCAGCATGGAGAATACACAAAGGATGCAAAGGAAATCTTTCGCAATTAGAATTTTTGCGATCTATTGTAACAGCCCTTATGAAAACAGAAGATGTTACTATTAGTTATAATCGACAAGGACCATGCGAAGAGGTAAATGTGGATGTGAGATTTGATAATATCAATCACTATATTGAAGGTGCCAATAAACAATCCCGATGCAAAGTGTGTAAGAAAAATACACGTCATTACTGTATCAAATGTAAAGTAATGTTACACAAAAGTTGTTCATTTCAATTTCATACTAAGAAATAAAAACATAGTATGTAAGTAAGTTGATTATATTCATATTAATATATAAATATAACTTTTTAAGTTCTCTTATAAATTTACGTATAATATAAATGTTATATCTAATATATATATTTTATAAATTTTATATATTTTATAAAATAGCCAAATGTTAAATATCTATATATATAAAAGAAGACTTCCTGAGTGAGGGGGTGATCTATCAACGCCCAGACCAAACCCCTGGACCTAGAAGCATGAAATTTTGTGACAATGTTCTTTCCATGACGTAGGCATCCACTAAGAAGCGATTTTACAAAATTCGCCCCCCAAGGGGGGGAGGGGGGGAAAAACGTGATTTCACAAAATCCTTCATATCTCAAACAAAAAAAACAGATATCCGTAAAATTTTTGCTTTAAAATATAGCTAACACAAATGTCTAAAAACCAATTTCTGGAATTTTCAAAATTCGGTCCCCAAGGGGGGCGGGGGGGCAAAACGTGATTTCACATGCGTAAAAACGTGATTTCGCATAATCCTATATATCTCAAACAAAAAAATAGATATGCGTGAAATTTTTGCTCTAAAATATAGCTAATGCAAATATCTAAAAACCAATTTCTGGAATTTTAGAAATTCAGCCCCGAGGTGGGGCAGCAGGGGGGGGGGGAGAGGGGGGGGCAAAAAATAAAAAGAGAGTTAGATCGTTCAAAATTGGTATATAGAGGTTTTCGATACCTGCAAATCGATTTCGGATATTTTCGAATTTATAAAATTATTAGGAGGTGCGGGAAGGGGGGGCTATGGGGCAAAAACAAATAGAAATACAGTTAGGCCGTTCAAAATTGGTACAGTTAGGTTTTAGATGCCTGCAAGTCGAATGGGGATATTTTCGAAAGTGTAAAGTTATTAGGAGGGCCGGGAAAGGGGGAGGGGAGAGGGGGGGAGAGGGGGGCAAAAAAATAAAAATAGAGTTAGATCGTTCAAAACTGGTATATAGATGTTTTCGATACTTACAAATCGATTGCGGATACTTTCGAATTTTTAAAATTATTAGGTGGGGCGGGAAGGGGGGGGCGGTAAGGGGGGGCTATGGTAAAAAACAAATAGAAATACAGTTAGGCCGTTCAAAATTGGTACAGTTAGGTTTTAGATGCCTGCAAGTCGAATGGGGATATTTTCGAAAGTGTAAAGTTATTAGGAGGGCCGGGAAAGGGGGAGGGGAGGGGGAGGAGGGGGGCAAAAAAATAAAAATAGAGTTAGATCGCTCAAAATTGGTATATAGATGTTTTCGATACTTACAAATCGATTGCGGATACTTCCGAATTTTTAAAATTATTAGGTGGGGCGGGAAGGGGGGGGGGCTATGGTAAAAAACAAATGGAAATACAGTTAGGCCGTTCAAAATCGGTACAGATAGGTTTGAGAGGCCTGCAAGTCGAATGGGGATTTTTTTGAAAGTATAAAGTTATTAGGAGGGCCGGGAGGGGGGGGCAGAGGGGCAAAAAAAAAAAGAAAATAGAGTTAGATCATTCAAAATTGGTACATAGAGGTTTCCAATACCTACAATTCGATTGCGGATATTTTCGAATTTTTAAAATTATTGGGAGGGCGGGAAGGGGGGGGGAGTAGAGCGGTAAAAAAATAAAAATAGAGATATATCGTTCAAAACTGGTGCATAGATGTTTTTGATACTTACAAATCGATTGCGGATATTTCAAATTTGTAAAATTATTAGGATAGACAGGAGGGGGGGGGGCGAAGTGGGAAAATAATAGAAATAAGAGTTAGAGCATTTTGGGAATTTTTTCCGAAGGCAGTGAGAACCCGGTGCGACATTTTTTCTACTCAGATTTTGTTTCTCTTTTTTTTTCATGTGATAAAAATTAATGCAATTTTGAGAATTCATTATAGTGATTCATTTAAAAATAGGGACCAGCGAAGCGGGCGTTGCCTGCTAGTATTCGTATAAATGAATAAATTTCATTGTATAGTAAGAAATATCCTTCATAAGTTATAAAACAAAGCTCCAATAGTCATGTAGCAACTCATTTTTAAAAATCAAAATTAGACCCCCATTAGGCGCCAATGCTCCCATTTTGGGAACAAGCTTGTTTCAGCAAATTTCTAACAATTTCATTCAAATTTTTAGTGAAAATGTTTAATGACCTTAAATTATCCCAAATTCACTCATTAGTTAAAAATTATTTCATTTTATTCACATAGCGGCGCTTAATGGGTTAAGACCATACACAGTGTGTTCAGAACAGATTTTTAAATTATGTTCTATAAAACTGTTTCTATAAAAGGTTTAATATAATGTCCTTTTCTGTGCATTTTTCGTCTTTCTTTAAGTCGTCTTCTATTATGTAGCTAAAATGCTTGTTCAGGATCAATACTCTTGTTTAAATAAAACCTTCTGTATTTTTAAATTCATTTTCTATGTCAATGATGTAAATTTTCTTTGTCAATGATATCAGTGTTATAGAATTTATTTCTTCTACAATGAGTAATGTACCATACCACAACTGCAATATAATCAATTAGGTTCAACTCTATATTGTTTTTCAAAAGAGGAAACATGCAATATTTTTTGTCTGTGCATTTTGTTTTTTTTTTAAATTGAGAAATACTTTTATGATAATGAAAAAATAATTCGCATATAAAAATAAATCCTTTGTATTGAGTTAAATCGTTACTTTTTAAAAAATGTTGTGAAAATTAATATTTATACACAAACAAATACTGAGTTGCATTTCAATGGAAACGGCAATGTACAGTCACCCCCCCCCCCAAAAAAAAAAAAAACGCCACCCCCCCCCCCACCTAATTTCGCCGTAAATTATCGTAGAAACATTTGACTGGTACCGATCGATTTGTAATAACATCTAGTTTATAACGGTATAGTTACATTTTGCCTATGGGGCCGTCTACATATTAAAACTGGCATTAACTTCATTTTTTTTCAATAGCAACCCCTATTTTTGACTTCATATTCAGATTTCTGAGATCAAGGCGGTTCGAAAAACATACCTATTTATATACCTTAAATCAATTTTAAATAGAGTTACACGTGAAAATGTATTAGGGGTCCGTCTATACATTTAGAATAAATAAATCATGATCTACCACCCATTATACATTATTTATTAAGTTTCACGCAGGAAAAAAATTTAAGAAATGTTAATTATAAAATAAAAAAAAATGACTAATTCACAGAACTTTCTGAGTTAGTTTATGAATTAAAAGATTTTTATTGGTTTCTATTGATTAAACATCAGGTAGTTCACTTCATACGAAGAAAATTAAATAGCTTGAATAGATATTAAAATATCTATCAAAAGAGATAAAAAAAAAAGGTGAATGGTTTTAAATTTGTTTGAAAATTCAAAATTATTTTAACTCAAGCTGCCGTATAATTGTCTGAAACGGCGGCACTCAACCTGGTTCACACGGCCGTTTCACAGTGACAATGGGAGTTTGTTCTGATACTGCAGTACTTTCATTTTCTTTAATTTAATTGACTTTTTAAAAATTTAAAACAGATTTTTTTATTTTTATTTTTATTTTTTTTTAATTAATTATTATTTTTTTCATAACAATATTAAAAACTTTTACATAAATTTCCACGATAATCTTTTGCTTTTATATTTTATAATGTGTAACAAATTAATATGCAAAATAATAAATCCTACTACTTAATGGGATGTTCTAAAATTCTACTCTTTAACACAGATACCGAAGTGGACGGTGGGTGTAAAAAGGCTGACTACCCTTAATCTAAATCTTCACTTGAAAAGGTCAAAATGTTACATAACCCTTTTTTCTTAAGGAAAAAAGAAGATAAGGAGGAGGAGGAAAGATCAAAACGAATAGAAAGCATATTAAAAGTTAATACCCTTTAAACACTGGAAAAGGGCGGGGTTTCGTATTGTGTGTCATTTGGGAGCTGTAGAGTGCCAGAAAATTACTTGATGTAATAAAACTTTTCATTTAAAGGGTATTTAAAGCAGCATTATGTTTAATACATAGACTATTCAGAAAAAAAGTACCATTCATCTGGTTCATGAAAAATAAAGAACATTTTCTGGCATTGCTCTATGTATATACATTCTTGTCAACATAACCCGGAAAATTACTGGTCCCGCCCCTTTCTGTACATTTTTTTCACATCAGTCTTTTTAGCGCCATGTCAGCCATCGGTGGCTGACACTGATCTTTCCATTTAGGCCAAGTCAGCCGGCAGTGTAAAATATGATATAAAACTACAGAACTTACATAGTTTTAAGTAATTACTGACACTTTATTTAAAATTTACTTCATGTTTTTTTTTGTTTTTTTTTAGGATTTTTATAGGATTCTATCGTTAAGGCCTAATGGGGTTTATTGAAACTCGATAAACATAACACGCTTCTAAGCAGCGCGTGTGGCCTGAATGGGATTTCCATAAGAATTCGCGTGGCGCTCAATGAGTTAATCGTAAATGCATTTGAAGTTAATTACTCTAAGAATTAAATTGTGTACACACAGGGGCGGGAACTAACAATGTTACGGGTTAGGTTGGCAAGTATGCATATACACTGAAGTGACAAAAGTCATGGGATACCTCTTAATATCGTGTCGGTCCTCCTTTCGCCCGGCGAAGTGCAGCAACTCGACGTGGCATGGACTCAACAAGTCGTTGGAAGTCTTCTGCAGGAATATTGAGCCATGCTGTCGCTATAGACGTCCATAATTGTGAAAGTGTTGATGGTGCAGGATTTTGGGCACGAACACACCTCTCGAGGATGTCCCATAAATGCTCGATGGGATTCATGTCGGGCGATCTAGGTGGCCAGATCATTCGCTGGAATTGTCCAGAATGTTCTTCAAACCAATCGCGAACAGTTGTGGCCCGGTGACATGGTGCATTGTCATCCATAAAAATCCCATCGTTGTTTGGGTACATGAAGTCCATGAATGGCTGCAAGTGATCTCCAAGTAGCTGAACATAACCATTTCCAGTCAATGTTCGGTTCAGTCGCACCAGAGGACCAAGTCCATGCCATGTAAAAACAGCCCACACCATTATGCTGCCACCACCAGCTTGAACAGTGCCTTGTTGACAATTTGGGTCCATGGCTTCGTCGGGTCTGCGCCACACTCGAACCCTACCATCAGCTCTTACCAACTGAAATCGTGACTCATCGGACCAGGCCACGGTTTTCCATTCATCTAGGGACCAACCGATATGCTCACGTGCCCACGAGAGTCGCTGAAAGCGATGTCGTGCTGTCAGTAAAGGCACTCGAGTCGGTCTTCTGCTGGCATAGCCCAAGGAAGACAAATTTCGCCGCACAGTCCTACCGGACACGTCCCTCGTACGTCCCACATTGATTTCTGCGGTTATTTGACGCAGTGTTGTTTGTCTGTTAGCATTTACAACTCTTCGCAGACGTCGCCGGTCTCGGTCGTTAAGTGCAGGCGGTCGACCACTGCGCTGTCCATGGTGGGATGTTATGCCTGAAATTCGATACTCTCGGCACACTCTTGACACAGTGGACCTGGGAATGTTGAATTCCCTAACGATATCCGAAATGGCATGACCCATGCGTCTAGCTCCAACTAACATTCCGCGTTCAAAGTCTGTTAATTCCCGTCGTGCGGTCATAATCACGTCAAAACCTCTTCACATGAATAACTTGAACACAAATGAAAGCCCTGCGAAAGCACTGCGCATTTATACCTGTTCTACGCGATGCTACTGCCATCTGTATATTTGCATATTGCTATCCCATGACTTTTGTCACTTCAGTGTATATTTTGCTTGAATTATAAAAATTTATAACACATTTTCTTCTTTTTTTTTAGTATTTTGTGTTTATATGTCTCATTAAAAATAAATACAATATTCATATATAAACATTTCCGTACAGTAATGTATATAAACATATTGATTAAAGAAGTTTTGTTGATATTATATAATTATTCTTCTAACTGTATAGTATATTAACACAAATATATTTTGTAAATTTCGCAGCATCGAAAAACAGCAACATAGCTTCCATATTAAAGCTTAATGTAAATAGGACGTAAGCGTACTGTAGCTAGTGTTGAAGTTTGAAAAAAAAAAAAAAAAAAAAAAAAAAAAAAAAGAATAACAGTGGGCTAAAAATACCCCGGAATAAATTAAAATGTTGTTTATTCTGTTTTTAGTCAGGTGATATCACTCGTGCTAAATAGCTGGATCCACCCTCTCTTAAGCTCAAATTCAGCTCATCATTAAAATATTGTTTTAATATCTGCCGCACCAAAATGTTCAAAACACAAATGCCAATTTTTATATATTTTGAAATCTTCCCGTTTCAACTTTAAAAGCATTTAGATTAATTTATTTTATTTTGAATTTTTAAATTTAGACGTTTAAAGTCTTTTAAATGAAATTTCAGGATTCTGTAAGATCAATATCTATATATTTGAAAGTAATAAGACAATTCCTTTGTTTTAAATTTTTATTCCATAACAACTGTGACTTTGATTTCGTGATTAGGATATTGAAAATAAATACTATTGAGCTATGTTCCAATAAATAGATCTTATAAACTTAAAAAAAATATATAAATAATAAACCAATTTTTCACTATTTGATTCTGTATTTAAAAACTTTTAATAGAAATTTGATATTTTATTATGTTACATTATGGGATAAATTTTAAATAACACAAAGCTTACAAACGGTACAGTAACTAAATGCAAATATGTCACAACAAAATTTAAACAGAAAATTCATGGTAAAAAATCTTTTTAAAATTATTAAATATTCATAATAATAATAATAATAAAACGGTTGTCGAATGCATAATTGCTGTTTCATGCAATCAGTTTCGCTGTACCGTGTTTTCTAAAACATGATATTTAACTAGAGGTGTACGTACTCTTGAATATTGAAATGCGAAAAAAAGTGTAACAGGGTTAAAATAGAATTTTAGCAGCAAAAACTAGAAAAAGATATTTAATACTTATGAAGAAAGACTTAACATATTAGGATCGGATATATTCCTCTCTTGTACCGTAAGCCACGCCTTTTCACAATTTTTCTAAAACTTTATAATATAAAACAAAATAATTTTGCATATTTGTAATTAAATCATTTAAGTTTTGTCTTCAATAATCGATGTAGTAAATACCATTGTGATTTATGCATACCAGCGTCACATATAGAGTCAAATAGGAATATGCAAATTAGTCTTTTTTTTTAAATAGTGTTTCAGCGAATCAGAGGCGGGGTGGGGCTTCTTTTCTTTTGAAATTCTTTCACAACCCCTCACCTACATTGTGATAACTTTACAAAAATATGCCAATTTGTATAATAAACATCGAAATATTGCTTAGGAAACAAAAAAAATAACATAAAGGTAAATTAAAATAGTTTTCCATCAAATTATATACAAACATTTACTTATAGAGGATACAGATTATAACAGGTGACGGCCCCCTAACAGGAATAAAAAGTGAAATATCCCTGTAACTCAAAAAATAATGTTAGGAACGAGCTGTAAATTTGGAAACCCATGTTTTTGATGATGCCCGTTCTATTCGTGCAAAAATTAACATAGGTCATAATTCATAATTTTTTCAAATATGAATTTATTAATAATTTTCGTAATTCAAAAAATGTTTTTTTAGCAAAAATTTGCATGGAATATGTTTGGGTCACTTCATTCTAACGAATAAAAAAAACAGAATTTAAATATCATAATTATTTCGGAAGATATGATTTAATGTTTGTCACATTCATTTAACATTAGCATCCCCAAACTTTGACAGCTTATAACTCTATGAAAAATTGAGCGAAATATATAAACTATACCATTTTCCGTGATGATTTGATCAAAAGAATTCAAATAAATTATAAAAAATGGGGGTTACCATTGAAAAAAATGAAGTTGATGTCAGTTTTAATATGTAGACGACCCCCTAAGTAAAATCTAACTATAACATTATAAACTAGACGTTATTACAAACTGATTGGTACCAGTCGCATGTTTCTACGATAATTTACGGCAAAATTAGGTGGGGGGGGGGGTGGCGTTTATTTTTTGGGTGACTGTACAGCGAGTTATACTGATTACGTCAATTACATGATTAATAAAATAAAATGAAAGCATTACCAATCTCCCCTTTTCGTACACACATATAAAAAAAAGTTTAAAAACTAAACACTACTTAATTAAAAAATAAATAAAATAAAATAAAAGGAAAAATATATTATACTGATGTTTGTTTCAGTATTTTCCTTAAATATTAATTTAAAAAAAAAACACCAAAAAAGAAATAAAATTCGATCATTACAAATGGGAGTCAACTAGGAGTAGTAAAATTTTGTACACTTAAAATTTTATATAAAATGCAGCACGTATTCATTTAGATTTTAATGTATTTTACCAGTCTATGAAAATAAATTATCGATATATTTTCACACTGAATCGTAGATCAATTAGTGAGATACAATTAAGAAAAAATGCTAATAACTTATCGTTGCTCGTGAGGACCAGAAAATATAAAGGAGAAGGGGGGAAATTTGATTTTTTTACTGGATTCTAACCAATTTAACTGTAGGAGGGGGAGGGGGGAGATCATACTGTCATGAAACATGTTTTTATCGCAATATTTAATTATTTTTGTAATTGTTTTTCAAAATTGTGTTTAGAGAAGAACAATTTAAGTCCAACATCGAAATCTAGAAAGGTGTGTATAAATCTTCCTATTTCTGAAATTGCAGTTCTCATACTTCTTTCTGAACTGTAAAAGCCGGTACCTGTGCTTTTGCTTCTAATTAGTAAAATTCCATTTTTGACCTGGAAATTTCAGGACCTCTCTCCCACATTAATAAAAAGTCTTAGCCATGCCCTCGATTCAGTGTTATTACATTGCTTCCTTTTGCATGTTTTTAGAGATTTTAAAAACCTTTCAACTGTTAAGCCAATGCTTTAAGGATGTTTTAAACCAATGATTAAATAATAATAATGATAAAATATTACCGCTGTTTGGTACATTTTATAACCGGAGCTTTTTCTTTCTTGTGATCGAAATGTTCATATGCGTGTGATATGAACATCATAAATGAATTATGAAATCATAGTGATTGCTGTGGCATGTAATTTCGTGCATTTGGAGATTAATGTAGAGTAAGGTAGGGTATCAAATGGTGCTCTTTCTTGTTTTCATGTACGCAGGGTTGTGGTTTTATGTAATTTTTAAGGCCGATTAACTACACGAGGAATCTAGGCCTGGGTGGAATGCTTTTCATGGAAGTCGTTCTAAGGAGACCTAGTCTGTATTTGTGTGAGTTTCAGAAAAAGAAAAAAAAAAAAAAAAAAAAAAAAAAAACGGAAAATGCAGAACGGCTAGACCGAAGAGAGCTTTATGTGATAGAATTCGACACTTTCCGTCTACCAGCTATCAGCTTATATATGCTACTGATAATTTAAAAAAAAAAAAACTGGTTTCCGAAATTTAATTTTTTTCCCCTAGATCTTTATACAATCAACACGATGCTACTCTTTGAGCTTTTAAACAAAACTAATAAAATAATATCAGTTTGTATATGGTTTGTTAAGTATTCTACTGCAATGTATAATAAGTACGTTAACAACGAAAAGTACTCGCTCCAAACATCCAGTTGTTAAATAAAGTCTGTGTGCATGAAATAATAAGAATGATACTAATACGTAAAAATAATTATTAAAAATAAGTCATTTATTTTCTCAAAATGATAACAGCTAAAGGATTTTGACAATATCGTTTGTAATATTCAAAGTCAGTTTATGTTGTTAACTGTGCCGAAACAATCTTCTTTGATTTCACTCTCCTTAGAAATCGTATAACAACATCATTAAATTGAGGAAACAATCCGTGAATGAAATGATCTGCTCCTTTAATTGGAAATATCCTGGCATTTGGAAACAATGTCTTAATACTAAAATCTTGATTCCTAAAACAAAAAATATGTATATATGTAAAACATGAACAGGAAAGTTTTATTACTTGCCAAATAACTAAGGTGACCAAACGTCCTAAAATCATGAGGACAGTCCTTGAATTTCGACCTATGTCCTCAGCAATTTGAAAATCACTTGAGGACAAATGTTCTCGAATTTACAAATTTGTCCTGAAATGTCCTCAAATTAAAGCATAATTTGGCTCTGTCCTCAAATGGCCCTTCAATTTGAGGACGCTGCAATAATTTGTCCTCAAATTGGGTTTCAAAGATCTGGTCGCCTTACATATAACAAACATTCAATACAGTAATATAAATAATTAATTTGTTTTTTTTTTTCACTGTTACAATGATATAATAACATCGCCAGAAATCTTCAGACGCTTTCCATTGTTGACACTTTTCAAATATCGAAAATACTATATCTATGTATTTTAATTTAGCTTTTTTAAAAGTATGCAAAAAATGTAATATTAAGTGAAGATTCAATTACGAGTATATTTAAGGAATACATAACAATTAAAGGAAATTAATAATACTTTTTCACTAAATTGCGTAGTAAAAAGCTTAAAGCAGGGCGTGAAATTTCCGCTCGCCAGCTCGCCATTGGCGAGTGGAATTCTTAGTGTGGCGAGTAAAATTTCGGTCTAAATATAGATAGAATTCTTACAGTATTTGGTGCTAAAATAATAATAATAATAATAAAAATAATAATGATAATGATAATATCGATTTAAAAACGTAAAATCATGCTAATCTTAGGTAATGGGAGCAGACATTCTCTTTTTAAGAGGACACACTGTAAAAAATGCTGCAGTAAAATTACGGGCAAAGCCCGGCAGAGATTCCAGTCAAAGCCCGTAAAAATACATTTAGACGATGAATGATGTATCGCTAGTAATTTTACGTTGTGATGAAACATACAACCAGCCTTCAAAAAAAGTAGCATTGACCGTAAAATTAAAAGTTTAAGTTTAAGTTTCTCGAATGCTTTTAAAAAGTTTCGATAAATCTTCTCATACGCACCAAAAGACTTCTGGAAAATTTTCTAAACCGATTTACAGCACAATGTGAAGTAAGAAATCTTCAATTATTTTTACAGAACTAGCTATACAAATTCACAGCAACCTATGCTGTATTTATGTTATAAAAAAGTGCTTTATTTTAACAGAAAGTTTTTACAGTGATTAAATTGTTAACGTTCAAACTATGCATAGAAATTATTTTATTTTAAGACTATTTTAAAATCTAAATTTGCTATATTTGACAAAATTAAGAAGTCAGTCAATTCTCATATTGAAAAAAAACAAAAGCTTTTTTTTTTTTTTTTTTTTTCCTATAAAGACTACGATACTGAATTTTGTGAAAGAAAATCTAACTATTTTTCGAAATCATTTTTATTTGTAAACGGACTGGATTGGATTTGGGAATAAGGCCGATTGGCTACTGTAGGTCCTAGGCCTGAGGGGGAGTACCCTCCGAGAGGTCATTCTGAGGGTTCCTAGACCGTATTTACACAAGTTTCGGAGGAAACCACGGAAAACTCCGAACGACTAGGCCGACGAGCGCGACCTGTGATCGAGCCCGGCACCTCACGTCTATCAGCTTTGAGCGCAGAACCGCTCAGCCGCTGGTAGGCCTTTTTTATTCGTAAACACTAGCACTAAAGAGGTAGTCTTATTTCAAGGTTCTCATTAGAGGTAAATAATGGGTGAGAATTTCTCACCCTTTTTGAAAAACAAAATGAAACTTTTGAAAACTATGTGAGATATCGGAAAATTAACCGAGACGCAGAATAAACTTTGAATAATAATAATAAATCTTTTACATAAATACAGAGAATTTGTATCTCCAATTAATACGATTTTTTTCATGGTTTTCGATCTTTATGGTTTCAGTAGTGGGTGCAAAGAAGAAATAACTAGAGCCTAATTCTTATTCATTCAAACAGGTTTTCATTATAAGGCCGATTTCAAACTGTGTTTATGAAGTTAGGCGTATTTGCACTTTTTAGAATAGCAGATGATTTTTTTTTTTTTTATTTATTTATTTATTTATTTATTTATTTAAAGCTGCATTCCATTGAAGGGAACCCACCAGCGGCTGAGCGGTTCTGCGCTCAAAGCTGGTAGACATAAGGTGCCGGGCTCGATCCCATGTCACGCTCGTTGGCCTAGTCGTTCGGCGTTTTCCGTGGTTTTCATCGGAACGAGAGTAAATACGGGCTAGGACCCTTTAGAAAGACCCCCACGGATTGCACTCTCCCTCTGGCCTAGGACCTATAACAGTCGATCGACCTTATTCCCAAAATCCAAATCCATTGAATGAAGAAAGGACTGAAGTATTTCGAGAGCAGAATCTGCTATATATGATGTAATGTACATATCTGGTGGTCATATTCAAATAAAACAGCTTTGTTTTTTAACAGTGAAGATCATACATAATAATCATAAGACTTACCTTCTAATGGTTAATTACATATTCTTTTCATATTGAAATAAACTTTATTTTAGCATATTGTAAAAAGATGCATTGTGGAAACAACATTAAAATTTTCCTTTTTCTAAGGCTTAACTAAAGGCTTAAGAGCAATTAAAATGCTGTATGCTTTAAAAAAAAAAAAAAAAATGCGTTTAGTGGATAAAACAATTATTTGGTTGTAGTTTGTGTTTTAGAAATCTGGCTTCAAATCAAGAAACAATTTTAGCTTTCTTTTTTAATGTTTTCGTGTTAATAGACAAAGAAAATCGATTTCATCAATATCAATTATTCAGTTTCAGTCAGATGGAAAATTTTTTAATTAAATTAAGAAAACAATAGCTTATTAAAACCAATGGATGTTTCTATGCGTCATGCGTGCATAATTAAACATATTCAATTAGTATAAATAACAATCATAGTTTCAATTTAAAAATGGAAGAAAATGGAATTGTCTCTTGATGTCACTGAAATGATAGCATTTGAAGAGATTTTTCTCATAAGGAAATGGTTTGGTGAAAGGTAAGAGCAATTTGCGTAGATTAAATTAAAAAAATTATACTTTCGAAACATCAATTTACGGGCAACGACCGTTTAGCTAGCAAAACGGTCATTTCCCGTAAAATTATACGGTTATTTCCTAAATTATTCTTCCAAAACATTAATTTACGGATTATGACCGTTTAGGTAGCAAAACGGTCATTTCCCCTAAAATTATACGGTCAAGTAAGGTCGATTTTACATTTTTTTTTTTTTTTTTTTTTTTTTTTTTACAGTGCAGTCTCCTTTTTCAATGCTTATGCCTTTTTAAACGAAAAAAAAACATTGTAGGACATTGTAAGCCCTCTTTTTTATGCTTTTCGTCCTCTGTCCTCTTTTTCAAATGAAAAGGATTTAGTCCTTAATTTAAAAAAATTCGCAAAACTGGGAAGCTCAATCGGCTGTTGGCTGTATCGAACGGTGAGCACTAACTTTTCTCTGCGTTAGGTTCGCAAAAGAACAACTTTCTAATAAACTTGCCAAAGCATATTATGGTTTATGTCTATTCAGAGTCTTCGAATTGCGAAGAAATAAATGTATTCCCTGTATTTGTACAGTTCTTTGATCCGGAACACGGAAATCACTATTGAAATTGTAATTAACACATTGTGAAGGTGGTGCTCCAGTTGATACGCGTGGGTTGACGTCTGTTCTCACTTTTGCATGAATAATATTCCTTATAAAAATAGGCCCACCAGTGACAGAGAGGTTCTGTCCTCGAAGCTGGTATACGTGAGGCGCTCATCGGCTTAGCTGCTAGGAGTTTTCCGTGGTTTTCCTCTAAACTAACATAAATATGGGGTAGGACCTCTTAGAAAGACCCCACGGAGGACTCTCGTACTCAGGCCTAGAGCCCTAGTGCAGACAATTGACCTTAATGATAACATACTACCACCACCTCACAAAAATATACAAAAGTTAGTTGAATTCATTTTATGTCCTCCTGGCAAAAACGTTCCCACAAAGCGACTGTTTTCATCAATGAACAAAATGTAAACATGCGAAAAAAATCCTCTTTATGTACCTACTTTAAAAACTTATTAACTACTAAGACTAATTTAGGTTATACTTGTGATAAATTTATAAAATGTTGACCGAATATTAATTTTATTTTTTCATTTGCCAATTTTATTTTTTCTTTTATGATTATGATTTTAATAAAAAAAATGTCTACCAACTATTTTTATGTAACTGCATGAAAGTATCCCAAAAAAAGTTTTTGCCTATAGCAAAAATTAATAATTAAAAAAAAAAAAAAATCTGTATTGCCCAGTGACACTTGTAAAAATTAAGGATTTTTCCTCTCGTATCCATATATTATTAATTTAAAATAAGGTATACTGATCCAAATTCATCGTTTGAGATAAAAATGTTTGCACCACTTGGGTAAAGTAGCTTTTGAGTCGGTTTTTATAATCATTTTCATTCAATTTTGTGTCCTCTAAAATGACCTGTTTTTCAAAATTTAATTTCTTCTATTTTCTTATAAAATAAAAGGCATTGCGCTATTTCTCCCCTTTTTCCAATACAAAATTCTGGACACCATATGCGTAAAAAATAGAGTAAGTTAATCATATTTTGGGGCGAGTAACTTTTTTTTTTTTTCAAGGAGTGTAATCTAAGTTGAAATTTCGGGCCCTGGCTTAAAGTGTTTTGCATGTTTTACGCATGATTTGGTTATTGTGTTTATTAGATAAAAAATATATAGTCAAGATAGTAAAAAAGAAAAAGGTTTTATCTAAAGCCTTTATTTTTTTCGATTATAATATGTAATATATAAATATATAATGTAAATATACCTTTGTATATATATATATATATATATATCCTGTATTCAAATTTCACGAAACTTATAGAAATAAACTATACTGTTAAAAAACTTTTGATAAGGTTTATGTAAAGCCATTTAAATGATTTTTTATTTAATTTATTATTATTATTATTTTGTATTTCTTTGACCATAAAAGGATAGAATATTATCAAATAAAAAATAATTGGCTCTACATGAAATAAGAAAAGTAGATAATGAAATTAATAAAATCTACAATCCATGTTTACAAAGTGAAATTTGCAAAACCCTTCAACAACTTTATTGAAAATTTTGATGAAAAACTCCCATTACACGAGTAAAAGTATGTAACAATTTATTAAAAAACTATATTTATTGCGATTTCGTTTATTGAGAATGGCCGAGGGGATGTTTAGGTAAGTTATATCCTTTTAGATTTTTTTTTTTTTTTTTTTTTTTTTTTTTTTTTTTGCTGAATAGGTGGTATTATACACTGTTAAAAATATCTGTACATTTAATGTAAATATTTATCCAGGGTCTCTGTAAATTTAGAGTAGGGGAGCGTGAGGCAGGTTGTAACAGTTTTTCGAAAATTAAGTATATTTTGAAATGTATTTACGTTTTTTTGTTACGTTTGCTGTTTTCCATAGCATGCATATTCATCTATCATATTCATAAAAAAAACTTCCGTTATTTTTGCTAATTTTAGCACAAAAAATATTTTTTCAAAATTATTTGCCTGTTACAATTTTCCCCGGATTTGGGGCAAATTGCAACGGATACAAATTGAACCCTAACAATAAAAACGACAATATTTCAAAATGTTTTTTGTTGTCAATCATTTATTAATTTAATGAAAAATACAATTAATAACTAATATTAAATTATAATCTTCTTGGTATCGTAACAATGAATTATATCAAATGGATTATAGTAAAATAAAGATAAAATTAAAGATAAAATCAACGTAGAAGTCAATCTTAGTCAACATTTAAATTAATTCAAGCAAATGATATTTTATTCCCTCTCATGCATTTAATGTGTACACACATTTTGCAAATTAAGCATTATACTCATTCTTATGCCACAGAGAGCCTTTAGCAGAGCTCGAATTCTCCGCCCTTTTTTCAGGACACTCTCGTTGGTGAGAAGTTTTAAGTGATGAAAAAGCCACACATTCTACCACTATTTTTATGCAATATTCTCTAATTCGTGATTCTAGTTCATGGTTAAATAATCACGGTACTATAATATAAAAACACAGAAAATATTTCTGTATAAATATAGTATTGGCAAAGAAGCCAAAAATTTTTCATTTCTGAGTTTCCTGAAAATGGGCGGAGACATCGAGCTCTGGCTGTAGGCATCTCCACAAGCCACTCCTCTAACTCCTCTACCAGCTGCAAGAAACTCTCTTTGATTGGAGAAAATAATTATTTTCTCCAATCACAGAGAGTTTCTTGCAGCTGGTGATAGTTATTTTTTTACAGTGTATAAAAGCTGATAGTAGCTGATTTATATAAAAACTGGAATTGAAATTACGTAGTTGCATATAACGTACATAAAAGTGTTAAAAATTTTTTATTTTTTTTATTTTTTAGTGTGTGTGTGGTTTAATTTAGCGATCAAGCATAATTCAAATTAAAAAAAAAAAAAAAAAAAAAAAAAAAGATTGAGTATAAAGTTTTTCTGTTTTAGTGAGTTTCGTTAATGGGGATATTTTTGATAATTTGATATGAGTGAAAGGGCTAAGAAAAAATATTTATGATCGTGTATTACCATTAAAGGTCTGAAAATAATCGCACCATGAGATCTTTGTGAAGAAAATATAAACTTTTATAAGAACTGTTTCGAATTTAAGGGGACTTGGCACCACTGAAGGTTTCATACAAAAGCTTACATTTTCATTTACTATTTATAAACTGAATTATATTAGGTTTTTTCAATAAAATATGTATTCAGGCAACAATTCTTAGAGTATTTGATATTTTTTACAGTTTCGAAATCTTTAAATTGCGTTTTCTCAGTTAGCCTTTTATATATATATATATATATATATATATATATATATATATGAATTCATAATACAGTAGAACTTGGATAATTCGAAGTTGAAGGGTCCAGAGAAAAATTCGAAATATCCAAAAATTCGAATTACTTAAACTATTTTGTCAAAAAGAAGAGATAAATTCAAAAATTGAAACTCTACGATAAATGATTTTAACACATAAACTTTATATATAAGAATACTGCTACACCCCTCCCCCCCCCCCCCCCCATTAAATCAATATTCTTTACGAGATTCATTATTCAACACTTTTTAAAAAATAGTCAGTTATTTTTGATTGCTTCTTCAAGTACAATCTTTGTATCATGGCTTATAACTTCAACCAATCAATTGATACAAAAATAGAATCTTTTATATTAGACATGACTTTCAATTAAGGAAAAAACCTCGAAGTTCATGTATATGAACCATATCTTCTGATGCAATAGCAGGGATGGAACACGGGCGCAGAATTCATACCAGAATCCGTATAAGAAATTTCTCTACGTATAATATCGTTGATTTAAGAAGTAGAAAATTTTCTTACATTGACAGTGGTATGAATTCTACGCCCGTGTTCCATCCCTGCAATAGGTAATGGCTTTTCTTGTATTTCGTTATCCTTCTTTTGAAAGACTGTTAAAAAAAAAAAAAATGCACTTTAGCTGTGAAAAATCCCGGGAACACATTTTATTGTAATATTTTAAAGGTAATTGTATGAAAAATTCGAATTATCCATGATTTTATAACCTTATTTTAATACAAAATTCAAGGGACCGAGTAAAAAATTCGAATTATCCAGAATTTCGAATTAAGCAAGTTCAAATTATTCAAGTTTCACTGTATTTAAAATGCTAAAACTTCTACAGATATTCGAGAAAAAAATATTTTTTTCTGAATGCTTAATAAAATCTACTTGAAAGAAATAAGTATAGATATTGCAATATGTTTTAAAGAAAAAATATTAAAAATAAAACAAAAAATCATGCTTTTTTTTTTTTTCTTTTTTTTTTTCTTTTTGGCAAATTTTTACATAGACATGCAATTTTTAATTTTTTTTCTCAAAAATTAATAACTAAAAAATATTCCACCCCTAACTCTTTTAAGTAGGTTCTATTAAACATTCAGAAAAAGTATTTAGTTTTTCTGAAAAATCGTTAGCAGTTTTAGCATTTTGAAGATCATGAATTCATGAAAAAATACAAACTCAGAAAACACAAATTTAAAGATTTCAAATCTGTAAAATATATATCAAAACCTCTCAGAATTGTTTCCTGAATATACATTTTATTGAACAAATGCCACATAGTTCAATTTATAGATATTAAATGGAAATACAAGCTTTTATATTAAACCTTCAGTGGTACCAAGTCAAAGGTGCCAAGTTCCGTTAATAAAGCATATCAAAGCGTCTTTAACACTATTGAATGATATGGTTTATATAACATGGTGCATTGCGCTTTCTTTGATATAAAAAATAGTACTTTTGTTTCTCAGTGTTATTTGAGATATTATGTTCGCACATTTAAACAGAAGTATTTTGGATTTAACAGAAGCTTACGTTTGTAAGGCGGTGTTTTCTGTCTGTTAAATCGCATAAGTTAATTTGCTATTAGATAAAATGAAGATTACTGTTCGGAAATAACGAGTCTAGAAAACATTAACTGTATGCACTATGCATGACTCATTTATATATTATGTATCCTAATATGAATAGAACAGACTTTAGTCACATGTCAACTAAACAGTAATAGGTTACAAAAATAATAAGTATTAGAACCTATCGCCAAAATTAGTGCACTGTAAAAAAATAACTATTACCAGCTGCGAGAAACTCTCGGTGATTGGAGAAAATAATTATTTTCTCCAATCACAGAGAATTTCTTGCAGCTGGTAATAGTTATTTTTTTACAGTGTGCGAAACGAAGTAACCTATTACAGAAAAGTAATTGTTTATTCCATTTCTATCTTACGCAATATTCCGAATGTAACAAAAATTCACAAAATTATGCACGTAATACCACGAGCTGGTTACGTAAAAATGTCCTTCATCCACGAAATATTTAAATCTGAAAAGGATTCATTCGTGCAATAAAGCATCGAATCTTTAATCTAGAATGCGGACCGGGGTGTAAGGTGAGGCGGGCGGTTAGAGACGACAAATATACTTTATTTCAAAAATTAAGGCTGCTACCTTTATTTTAATCTACTTATCCATCAACGACAGGAATGAGTAAGTGGGTTTTACGTTACTTTGCACTACACTGTAAAAAATAACTATTACCAGCTGCAAGAAACTTTCTGTGATTGGAGAAAATAATTATTTTCTCCAATCACAGACAGTCTCTTGCAGCTGGTAATAGTTATTTTTTTACAGCGTAGTGCTACGCTATAAGCAATTGGCGACGGTCACGACATGACGCAAAATCGAGCAAATAATCAACTTAAAAGCATGAAAATCATAACATTTAACGTTTAAAAACGTGCTACCATAATCCTTTAGACTAACAATTATGCATGGTAGTGACTGGCTACAAGATGAATAAAAATGGTAGCCACTTTTATGTTTTGGTAGCCACTTTTAGATATGAGTATACCACTAATCAATAAAATTCAATCGCACATTTTTCTTTTTAATGGTGATTCCTCAAATATGTGATATTTTTGCAGCCGATTCCCAAAATATCCATTTATTTCGTTTTTATTCGAAAAATATCGCCCTTTTTAAAAAACAGTTTGAAAAATGCAATAATTTTGTATTCTATTATTGAAATACGAAACCATTTCACCGCATAATTATCAAAATTTATGTTTGATGCAGAACTTTGATGTTTAAATAATTGCAGAAATAGGCTGTTATTTCTTCGAAAATCGTTAACATTTAACCATATGTATGTGAGATACAAGGATAATTAATGATATTATGAACTTAGAGCAAAAATACATTTAACTTTAGTTACAGTTACCGTGAATGTCTTTTAACAGGCTACATGCTAATTCCATTTTTAATAGCAAGTAAAGCAGTTCTATTGTACGTGAATTTATGTAACATACGAACTTTTAAAATGTCTTTTGTTTGGCAATACAAGTTTTTTCCTTCCTGTGCAGTTTTTGTCTGCTTACATAATTATTTGAAAGCATCTAATATAACAAAAAAAAAAATACTAATAAAAAAGTATAATAAAAAAGCTATACAGCAAAAAACATATATCATATTTTTACAAATGCATATGTGTATCAGATATAAGGGTAATTAATGATATGATGAACTTACAGCAAAAATACATTTAAGTTTAGTTACAGTATGTAACACTTTGTAAGAAATTAGAGAACTTATCATTTATAATATTATTACTTTTCACTAATATTTAATACGAAAAATTTTTTTAACACTACAAAAGTTTTTGAATTTTAACAATTTTATGATTATTTTTTATCCAAGAGGAATTCTTTTTCTTGTATTAAAACATAAAATGTAGGATATATCACAACAACTTCATCAACTTTTACAATTCTGAGAATCCATCCACTATAAAATTGGAAAATCAAAAAAAGAATTTCTAAGAGGAACATGAATGTTGTTTAATGCAAGATACTTACACTTTGAAAGGAGAATTAGTTCCATAAACGAACAGTGCTGGACCTTCATATTTACCCTTGCTTTCTGTAAATACAGAAAAAGGATTCTCCAAAGCTTGTTCTAATAATCCCATATTATGTTTAAATCGCCATTTTCCATCAACTAATTTGAATTCAAGAAACTCTGAAAAGTTTTCAGGAAGTCTTCTTCTTGATTTTTCCTGAAAAATCAAACGTTCTTATTTAACGTTTTATAAATATGCAGACCAAATTTTTACTTTCTGCTATATACATAAGCGAAAAAGTACTGGATTCTGAAAAATTCTTATCTTTTGATTTTGATGGATTTACATGTCCTAAATGAGTTTTGACCATTTTAAGGAAATGTCTGTCAATGTGTTAAAATATTTTGTGGGCTCAAGAAAAAATAAATGGAATTTCTCGAAACTTTAAATTTGATCGGATCTTGTATAAATTAATATTGATTAATTTTTTGCATGCATTGCTCATCTGGTGGTGCGGCTATTTTGCAATTTTCCCTATTTATATGAGAGATATATCTCAGCTTCTAATGTGTACACGTGTACTAAATTTACTGTGTGAGATAACTATTATAAAAAAAACTATGCTGATTTAACATCGGCGCATATTAGGTAAAAAGTGGCTCTGTTCAACAACACTTTTCATAATTTCCTTGTTAGCTACATTTCAGTTTCTATTGCATGGAATCTCATCAAAATTGATATGTTAGTTGTTTTTTCTTAAAAAAAAAAAAAAAAAAAAAACCACCCTGACTAAATTTTGGTGCATATCAATGGACAGGCTGCCCGCTAAGTCCATATAGCATTATTATTATTATTATTTTTTTTTTTTTTCACGATTTTTCAACTGTCGTTTTTCATGATCAATACTTAGTGGATGTAATTGCACGAACCTACTATAAGGTTATATTAAGAAAAACTGTACTATTTTTTAATTTGGTTTATATGGCCCGAGAGGCGACACATCAAATAAGAAAATGTGAAACAAAAAATTTGCATCAAGAATTGGTGCAAAAGTATTTACACATAGAACATATGAAGAATATTGATTCTTACAAAAATTCTAAACATTACTGTGCGTTCAAAAGGTTCGGTGTATGGCCCCATAGTTTAGCAACCGTACTGGTTAGGATATTGCACTTACGTAGGGTAGACATGACAACTACACTGTAAAAAATTTTACATGAATTTACAAAGAAATTCTTAGTATTTGTACAGATATTATATCAATTACTAGAGATAAGCGTGTAAATGGGCACTCTTAGTAATCACTGCTAGAAGAATGTCTGTAACGGACCGTTTTTCTTCTCAGTATCGTACCATTACGAATTGAATCTTTCTTCCGCGTTGGGCACAAACTAGAACTAGCGTCTGCGGATTCAATTAGTATGGAGCCTATAGATATAGTAATAAGACATAGATTGATCAGCGGGGACAAAAAAGTGATGTCTTTTTTTTCTCGGGGAAAGACGGCCATTTTACTCTCATTTGGATGTCTTTCCCCGAGTGAATATACACTGGAATACACACAGATAATTTAGCAAATAAAATTTATGAATAATTTATGTACTAAAGATGAATGAAAAAACTCCAGATACTCATTTTTCTTTCTCTCTTTCCTTTTTCTTTCTTTCTTTTTTTTTTTTTTTTTTTTTTTTTTTTTGTATGGAATAACGACATTTAAAGAAATTTATCGTTTGCGTTTTACTATTTCTGTCTGGTTAGTAGTTTTTTTTTTGGTCGAAAAAACTATTGGACTTATCCTCATCTTTTGAGATATTCGAGTTAACCCTTTAACTGCAAATCGCAATACAGTCGATAACAAAAGGGTCCGAACACTAGCAAAAATTCCTATGTAAAAAAAGTACATTTCATACGATTTTGGTTAATAAATCCTTATCGAATAGTGTTCTTAGACTGACTAATCTTCAGGAAAATTTGCGTTAACCTTTTAACCGCCAGTCACAACATATAGCAGAAATTGGGTTTACTCGGAAATTTAGCGCGGACAGGTGGGCAAGCAGACAGGCAGAAAAACTAATTAATGTTATAATATTTTCTTAAACCTTGTTCGAAACTGTAAGAAACGCTTAACACTACTAAAAATACAATTCTAGCAATTTCGAATTATAGCCTCTCGAGATTCGACTAAACTTGCATTCAGTTGGACCTTGACCTAAACTGGTGCTGATTAGATTTGGGAACCAATCGCTCAACAGGTGGTGCTGGCGATCCTTTTTTTTTTTTTTTTTTCTAAGTACTTAACATGACAGTATAGGACAAAATTTCATATAAATGTACATAATGTGAGTTATTTTTAACGCATGAATGTAAAATTTATATGAATTATTGATAATAGTAGTAATAAATTTGAAAGAAAAAAAAAATGTGTGCATGTGGGAGTACTGCTTTCCTCCTGGGAGGTAGGTGCCCTTCCCCCGGGACCTGTGTAAATTTTTAATGTGGATATTTTAGAAAGAACTCGTCAATATTTCTAAAACGAATGGTTGAACCATAGATCTGTATTAATTTAAAACAAGGCCACCGATTTCTTTTATTTTTAATGTTAAATACATACATACATATATATATATATATATATATAGACATATATATAAACAGTCGAACCTCGTTAACGTGAATTACTTTTAGCATGAACTGTTACCACAATCCCCGTCAAAATGAAGATTACTTTAGTTATATGACGATCAGTTACTGATAGCATGAACTGCTTATAACATTAACAGATTTTTGATCCTCCTTGAAATTTACGTTAACGCGGTTCAGCTGTATCTTTTCATGTCTGCCCAAAAATGATTTTTTTCAGCATTTATTATTATACTACTTTTTAAAAAAAATCGTCTGCATTCAGCATGGAAAATACCTTTAATAAATTATAACTTAATAAATAATTTGTATTGCATAAATTTGTATAGGATTATATATAGAAGAAAGTCTTGTGGTAATACTAGTTATAATATATTAAAACAAGCGGATTTTACCTCTGCCGCTGCTAACTACATTTAAAAGAATTTTGAAAATTCGATATTACTTACTAAAATAAAAACTTAAAAAATATTAAAATTTAAAAAAAGTATTCCATTAAAAATCAAAAAAGTATTTAAAGCGTAATAATAATAAAGCAACTGATTATAAAAAATCATATTTTTCATGAATTAGTTAAATTTAACTTACTTATGAAAACTTATTCCACTTCCTTTCATAAATGTATTTGTACAATTAAAAGCCGCGCAGTATTTCGGCATTTTTAATATATATCAACATTTTATTTAATTATTGTTTCCGAGTTTTATACTCTCTCGTGGCTGATGCAAAAAAAACTTTTTCGGCATCATAAATCTTTGCACGTTAACATAGGGATGATAGATGTATATATATTACTATATCTATGATGGGGCCGAACCAATCAAAAACTTTCTTGCATTTCTCCTATATATTCCTTTATGACAGCATCTTTGATTGGTTAAGACAAATGATTACCATCATGTTAGTGAAAATGGGCTTCTTGGCGTTGGCGATATTTTTTTTTTCTATGTTTACGACCACATTGTATCCCAAACCAAAAGGAAAAGGACTAGTGTCTGTGGATGGAAAGCGATTTTGTCATTATGCCTTTTGTTTTTTGTATTTACTTAGTATCATTATTATTTTCTCTATTATAATCTGTGCCTTTATTTTGTGTAAGATAGATCGATCCAATATTAAGCGTATCTGTTGTATATTTATATATTAATGTTTGGTAAACAGTAAAAAAAGTAATAATTTTTATTTAAACGTCATAACATTAGTATAACATATATGCTATCTCCTGATAAATTAAATTTTATGTTGAATTTTTACCTTTGAGTAAGAAAAAGGTAAATTTAAAACATACTAGACATTGTAAAACGTTTAATAATAATAATAATAATAATAATAATAATATGTTACTTGTTACTTGTATATGTTTAATTCTAAATATTTAACTGTTTAATTTTGTATACATCCTTTGTTAATTAAAAAAGAAAGAAAGATTAGTTTTATAATTTATTTTATTAAGGCTTTTTTATTTTGAAAAAGGCAAAAATAATAATAATGCAACAATTTTGTCAATACTCTTTAATAATTTTCTTGTAAATATTAATTTTACATATCTGCGTAGCATATTTGAAGCTGTATGCTGTTTCTGTTAAATTAAATAAATAATAATAATAATAATAACCTAGGTTTAGATTATGAATTCTCATTGTTTTATTAAAATACAGTATATGAACAAATAAAAGTAAGCTTAATGACAAATTTATCATATCTACCACTTGTATTTTATTTACAGTCGGCTGCAAAATTATTCGAGCACTAGCCAATAATTCCTATATTTAAAAAGTACACTTAAGACTGTTTTGCTAATTAAATCCTTGTCGAATCATGTTCTTAGACTGATTAAGAACATGACTCGACAAGGATTTATTTAACAAAGCTGTATTAAGTGTACTTTTTTTCGGCAAGGATTATTGCTAGTGCTCGAATAATTTTGCAGCCGACTGTATTTAATTTTTAATGCAGTATCTATAAATGTTAATTTGCAGCAAATTATGCATTAAAAAGTTTAAGTACTGTGCAAAGTCCTGTTAATAATACAATCTATAATATGTATTGAATTAGTTAAAGGTTAATAGTAGATTATTTTGTGCCACAGATGCTTTAAAAGTTATATATTTGTAAAATCAAAGAAATTTTTTTTAAATTTTCAACCTATTCGCTTCAGATTTCTATTAAACATTCGGTAATCATTCTTCCCTTTTGAAATAAATGGTAAAATACTCTTAAAAGTGTTTTATTTCATTTGATTTTTTTTTTTTTTTTTTTTTTTTTGAAATATCAGCATATTTTAAAGCTGTAATAAACACATTCTTATGTTTTATGAGATAGAAAAGTTTCTGACCCTCATTTTAAAGAGAATTTCATGAGATTTAATTTGATTATATTAAGTAAAAATATATTTTTATTTATTTATAAAAAGAGTATTTTGTAAACTTTTTTTTTTTTTTTTTAAGTTTTTTGTAATACTATCAGCTATTATAAACTTAAACATTTTAATAAGGATTTGTGACAAGTTACTGTACATGTAAGAATATCATTATTACACATTTTGCTTATATGGTAAAAGACCCCATTTTTAAAGTCAATAATCTATAAAAGATGAATAACCTATCCATTTTATTTTGGTCGAAGAATTCATAGCCTAGTGTAGGGGAGGGGCCGGCACCTGGAAAACAACTAAACCCCTACACAATGAAGCTATGAATGAGACTCCAGGTGTCAGGTTGAAAATCAACCGTCAAAGGCCTAATTATGTTCTTTATAATCTTTTGTTGATATTGTTCTTAAACTTTAAAGAAAATTATTTGTTGAGTGTAAAACAAACAATAACTGTTAAGCTTATGTTTTAATTATGTTCTGGCTCTGACCAAAAGTTAGTACATACCTAACGTAACCCGATCTTTACGAAATCTTAAATTTGGCATTGGTTCGGTATTAGTATGACAAAGACTGCACTGTTGGAAGGGAAGGTCTAACTCCCCCCCCCCCTCCCCCCGATGCCTTATGTCGAAAGGTTATGGTTCGAAATTTACGAAATTTTAAATTTAGGGTTGGTTGGGTGTTAGTATGACAAAGAATACACTGTTAAAAGGAGGAAGGGTCTTACCTCCCCATGGTGCCTGATCTCGAAAAAATTATGGTCAGAACTTTAGGAAATTTTAAATTTGGGGTTGGTTGGAATGATAAACACTGCACTCTCTTACAACCCCCCCCCCCCCCCACACACACACGCACACGCACGCACACATGTGCCTTATCTCGAAAACTTATAGTCCAAACTTAACGAAATTTTTATTTGGGGTTCCACCCCCATGATGTCTATCACGAAAAGTTACAATCCTAACTTTACGAAATTTTAAATTTGGTATTGGTTGGGTGTTAGTATGACAAAGGCTGCACTTTTGGAAGGGGTGGTCTACCCCCCCCCCCCCTCCCACACACACACACACCTCGATGCCTTATGTTGAAAAGTTATAGTTTGAAATTTACAACATTTAAAATTTGGTCTTTTTGGGGTGTTGGCATGATGAAACCACATTATTTAATGTAGAGCGTTTGCCCCCCACCCATGGTGCTAGGTAATTTAGAAACATAGTCAGATCTATACGAAATTTTAAATTTGAATTCGGTTAGATGTTGCATAAAAAATACTACATTGTTTGCAGTGGAGGGAAATGAATTATTTAAACTAAGAAGAGGTAAATGATTAAAATGAAAAACGTGTGGTGCATTACGGATGGTGGATGCATGCATAGTTTACATAAGACCCTAACAATTTTATTGCTGTACAAATGATATAAACTGTTTTGTGATGTTTTTTAATGACAGGTACTTCCTAAGCTCCTTACTGTTATCTATTCCAACTCCCCATGTTTTTCGTTTCAAATATAAGAAGTATTTTCATAGTTAGCTAATAGAAAATTTCAATCACGAACTTTCAAAAAATCTGTATGGGGCTAGAAGAAATTATTTTATACTGTTTTAGAAACGTGTATTCATTTTTTTTTTTTTTTCTTTTTAGTCATTTAAATAATTATAGATATTTCAAGTAGGAAGTGAATCTATCAAGTGACGACTTATTTCGATTTTTGAATTTTACTAGAATGATTTATTTAAGTAGTTTTTAATAATTTTACAGAATATATATTGTTAATCAAAGTAAAACAGTTTTGTAAAAGTATTTTTCTAAAATATTTTTTTATTTAAACATACTAATATAATGCTATATGCGTTAAAGTATGATAATTAATACACATCCACATAACACTAACTTTAAATTCTCAATGCTTTTTTAAAAATATCTTGTAAAAAATGTGCTTCATCTTTAAAATACTTTTCATACGACTTAAAGCATATTCTATAATTCAATGCATAATACCATGTTCGTTGTAATATGTCAAAATAACTAGGGATGAAACGGATATTCGGTAACTATCCGGTATCCGGCCTATCTGGCTGAGTTTCGAAGGGGAAACTTCAAGCTTAAACTCCCCTCAGATGAAAATTTTGCAACGATTAATTTATTTTTTTTTAGATCAGTTGTGTAGCTTTTAAAAGTAAAAGGAAAAAAAAAAAAAGTTCGCTTCTGCGAAAGTTGAATTTAGCCACTTTAGCAAACAAATTTAGCCAAAAATAGCTTCAGGTCTAAAAAATATAGAAGCCCTATTTTAATTTTATACAGAGTTAGCTAGGTTTTTCCAGAGTGATCTAACACTCCCCCTAATCTTTCCATAATAATAAAAAGAGTTGTTCATTGTTGTTCCGGAACAAATGATATTCATTCTCTGCAGTGCGTATAAATGTAACTCATGAATTTTGTTTAATAAGTTGTTAGATTGTTTAGTAATATTGTTAGACTTCAAAGTAAAAGTTCTTAGATTGTTTCGAGAATGAATCAAATAATGTGCATTTATTGACTAGAACCTGTCTACTTATTTACAATCCACTTAAATAATAATAATAATAATAAAAATAAAAATAAAGTTGTTGTTTTTGTGACCATATATTTATAATAGCAGACCCTCTGTCATTGCCTGAGACATCTGCTTATTCTATTATATATGCCATCTACCTATTTGATTTGGATTTTAAAAAACCTCCAGTTATATAAATTTGCACTTTTAATGGAATATCTTGCAAATCACCTGAATTTAAAATTCCCCTTGCATTGCATACATATATTCCCAAAAATTAAAAATACTTCAAATAAAAGTATAAATTTAAATTTTCAGAAAGTCTGTACTTTCACTTAAAGAAGAGGGGGAAAAAATAAAATAAATAAATAAATAAAAGTTCAATATTTAAAGTTTTGGATTTTATACATCAGTAAAATTTAACTTATTTTTAATTAAAGAATTTTAATAAATAATCTAAGATTTTCTTTCTTATCTGTACAGAATATAAAAATATGAAATGTATACAAAGAAAAAAAATATATAAATTTGTTTTGAATTATTACTTTCTTCTATATTAAATAGGACATAATGGTGTGTAAAAAATTTTTAATTACAGTTTTCAGTGTATTTACACATTTTGAGGGGATCAGAACACAATTTGACCATTTAAAAAAAAATGTCTGTCTGGTAAAAATTTTGTGTAGCAGCTCTAGCTCAAGAACTAATGCACAAAATTTCATGTAAATTTATACATAGAAAAAAAAAAGTGCACATCAGTTTTTGATGCAAATCACTCAACAGGTGGCACTGCTACACTGTGATTTCTCTCATTCAATTGAAGACTACATCTCAGCTTCTATTGTGTATAATAAAAAAAAAAAAACTAAGTATGTCATAGGGCTATCAGGGAACATGTTTGTTTAATTTCTGTGCACATCGGCCAATAGGTGATGCTGCTATTCTTCAATTTTTCCTGTGAATAGGGATGTTCATTCAGATTTATCTGTGTATAATTACACACCATTTTGTATGTGAGAGGGCCATTTTTATAAAACATCATGTTGATTCAATTTTGGTGCATATTGGCCGATAGGTGGCAATATTGTGCTGCAATTTACTCTATCTGTAGGAAGGCTAAATCTCAACATCTATAACATTTAACTGCACTTACCTGATATGCAAGATAAATAATATGAGAACGAAAGCTGGCTTAATTTGGGTGTACATTCACCTACAGGGGGCGCTGCTGTTCCTCACCTTTTGTGATTCTCCACATGACTACATCTCAACCTTTTGATTAAAATTGCACTAAAGTCCATATCTAAACTCTTTATGAGAGAAGCTATGATTAAATTTCTTCTGTGCATGTTAAACAGCATGTACCATTGTTATATAGAGTGATATAGAAGAAAGTTTTGTGATGGCCATAACACACTAGTTTGAAGTTTTTAGTTTTTTTTTTTTTTTTCCCCTTCTTTCCTTTATGTTTTCACATGAATGTCTCAATAGAAAGTATTGGATTCATAAAAATTTTCAACTTCTGGTTTCCGATGGATTTATACATTTTAAGAGGTCAAAACCTGTCTTGATCACTTTTAAAAAATGTCTGTTTGTGAGAAAAATTTGTGAAGTAGAGACTATAGACCATCACCATAGTTGGAAATCCCTTCGTCGCCAGTGACTCGGCGAAAGTCTTGGTCGAGTTAGTTTTATGTCGACATGGTGCTGCAGTGAAAGAATTAGGTGCTGAGAGTTAGATGAATGAGAAGTGATTTTAAAAGGTTTTGATTGAAATGAAGGGAAAGGAAGTTTGTAGAATATAGTATAAGATGGAGATTGTTTTGGTAGATAAGGGGATAGTGAATTGATAATCAATTGGTAGCTGATTAGTGTGTGAGGAGGTGAAGTTAAGTGATTGTAGAGAGGTGTAGTGTCGTAGCGTAAAGTAAGAGAAGAATCTGTCGCGCTTCGGGAATCCGGCCGATGATTCTAGTGTGAGAATAGCTAGTGATAACAGAAAACAGTCATCGACAAGATCAGTATTGGTGAGATAAGCTACCTTTTACGTTATGCTTTGTTAAAGTTATTTCCTGGGGTTTATTAAAAGTTATAACAGAGTTAGCCCAACACCCTCCTTGCTATTGAACGTTAAATAAACTCTTATTTATTTGTTAACTTTGTCTCGAGCTCTTATTACTATCTAATTAAGTAATTAAGTTAATCTTTAAGATTGAGGAACAAAGTTAAAAGAAAATGCTGTAATTTCCACTAATGCGGTGAAATATTTTAAAGCTTGTAAGCCCTCCAGGACCTCCAAATGTGTGAGTAGAGAGCAAGCTGCATCCTCTGACACTATGGACAGCGACAGTGTGCCGGGTTCGATCCCATCCCAGGAATGTAGTTTTGCAACGCCTGACCTCCTGCTGCAAGCCTCCAGCCCTGTGATGTCTGCGACGAGTACAATGACTAGCAGGACTAACATGTTTAATGCTGTTACAGCGGAAACCTTCAGTCAGGCCGTATCGTTCCTTATTTTATTTTTTCTCAAGTATTTGTTTATCAGAGCTGTACCAAAATGTACGACATGCCTTGAAGCCTTTCGGACTTCCCATTTTTGTATGAAAACACAGGACTTTCTTAAACTAAAAACTGTAAAATTCAAAATTTGAGCATGAACTTTCACGTTGAAATTCATGTTTAAGCTTCAATGTCAACATTTTTGTTCTCTCAATACATATTTTATGTATGTACACTAAGTTATTTTATTTTGTAACCGTCACCTGCAGAGCGGGTAATATAACACGTTTTTTAGCTTTTGTAAAAATTCCCCCCTTTTCGTATTTCTGTAAATATTGTATTTGTATATATAAAATGAAATTTGATATTTGTAAACTTTTGTGTATATTCTAAAAGTTTCTCTGTATATATGTGTTTGGTAAAATATTTTTTTTTTGGCTATATGCATAAATCACACTTAACTTTTAACTAAAACCACTAACAAATTAATTTTTTGTCATTTCGCATGCTATAGCCCAGGAGGGAAAATTATTGTATATAAACTATTTTATGTATTCAGAGACATTTTGTCTCGTTTATCTGTCTGCAAGACGCAGTTTAACTTCGTCTATTCTTTTATACTGTTCAAGTCTTTTCATTTTAGAAAAACTCCGATTGGACAGTTCTTTCAAACTAATCTGATGTCCAAACTGTTATTCTGATGCCTGCCGTATTCTGATGTCCCAGGTCTTCAATCTACACTCTCAGTTACTTGGACTAGCCGACGTTCCTGGGCCTAGACTGGCTTTCTGATGGCTGAAGAAATTCCTGTTATAAGTTTCGAAGGATGGTTCACTTAAAAACAAATTTCAAGATTTTTTTCTCAATAAAAATTATTTTTTTCATGTTGCTAGTTTATGTAAAAGCAACCCCCCTGTACCTTAATCCTCCTACAACTGCAGATTTTCCCTTTCTGGATTAACAGAAAGATGTTTGTAATCCCGGTTGGACTGTTGGGCTAACGTAGTTGTTGAAGCGTTTTTTTTTTTTTTTTTTTTTTTGTTCCGGAGTCTCCTGCCGTAAAGGGTCCCCAATTTAATTTAAAAGTTAAATTTCTTTTTTCCGGGGTGGTCAGGTTTTCCGCTCAAGGAATTTTTTTTACTTGCCATTGTGTTTTACGCTGTAAGCAGTTCATTGCTCAGCAAATTAAACTTTCACTTTTTTTTTTTTCAAACTTATTCTAAAGTTTAGTTTCAGAAATTTAAATTGTGGCTGCACTCACACCTACGAGATTGTATTAGTGTTTAAAATTACTCGATAAAACACGTTGGGGATTTTCCCGACTAATTTTTTTTTTTTCTTGGAGGGGGACTGTGAAGTCGAGACTATAGACCATCACCAAAGTTGGGACGGAAATCACTTCGTCACCAGTGACTCGGCGAAAGTCTTGGTCGAGTTAGTTTTATGTCGACATGGTGCTGCAATGAAAGAATTAGGTGCTGAGAGTTAGATGAATGAGAAGTGATTTTAAAGGTTTTGATTGAAATAAAGGGAAAGGAAGTTTGTAGAATATAGTATAAGATGGAGATTATTTTGGTAGATAAGGGGATAGTGAATTGATAATGAATTGGTAGCTGATTAGTGTGTGAGGAGGTGATGTTAAGCGATGGTAGAGAGGTGTAGTGTCGTAGCGTAAAGTAAGAGAAGAATCTGTCGCGCTTCGGGAATCCGGCCGATGCTTCTAGTGTGAGAATAGCTAGTGATAACAGAGAGCAGCCATCCACAAGATAAGTATTGGTGAGATAAGCTATCTTTTATGTTATGCTTTGTTAAAGTTATTTCCTGAGGTTTATTAAAAGTTATAACAGAGTTAGCCCAACACCCTCCTTGATAATGAACGTTAAATAAACTCTTATTTATCTGTTAACTTTGCCTCGAGCTCTTATTACTACCTAATTAAGTAATTAAGTTAATCTTTAAGATTGAGGAATATGGAGACTACGTATTCCTCACAAATTCTGTTCAACTATATCTCCAGAACTACGTAGTAGTTCCGGAATTAAAATAGAAAAAATAAAATTAAAAATTAAATTACATATAAATTCATATGTAGTTGCACCATGACATAAATTAGTGTCTACCAACTTTTGGTGCAAATGGCTCAACAGTTTCTGGCGCACTGCGATTTCTGCAACTTAAAAGAAGACTATATCTCAGGAACTACTTCACAGAATTTCATATAAATTTATATGTACATGCACCTTGGCATATATTAGTGCCTATCAAGTTTTGGTGCCAATCACTCAACAGGTGGGGCTGTTATACAGTACTTTCTGCAATTTTAGGGAAGGCTATAACTTATGTTCTAATGCGCATAATTACTCGAAACTTTATGTTAGAAGGGCATTATGAGAAGTTATGCTGATTCAATTTGGGTGCATGTTGGCCGATAGGTAGCTCTGCTATACTGTAATTTCCCCCAATACGGGAAAGCTTTATCTCAGATTCTATCGTGTATATTTGCACAAAACTTGGTATTTGAGAGAGTCGGCCATTATGAAACACTATCGTGATTTTATTTTGAGTGTGTATCAGCTAACAAGTAGCATTACTGCACTGCAATTTATCCCATGAATAGGCTAAGTCTCAACTTCTATAACATAAGTGCATGGAACTTGATATGTAAGACAACCATTATGAAAATGAATACCGACCTTATTTAGGTGTATATCAGACGACAGGTGGAGCTGCTATTATGATTTTTCATAAGCCTATATCTCAGCATCTGTTGATTAAAATTGCACCAAACTCCATACGTAAAATATTTATTGTGAGAAGCTATGGGCAAATTTATATACAATTTAAAAAGTAAGTGGCGATGTTATACAGAATAATATAGAAGAAAGATTTATGATGGCCACAATATATTAGTTTTCCTATGAAAATAACCCTTCAACTATTATTTCATTAGTAAAATACAGTCCCCGCCACTTATTAAAATCACATTCGTTCTGAGCAAAAGTGATTTTATTAAGCGGCTGATTTTTATATCCGGCTAATGTTCCTGCACATGATAAAAAGGTGTTATTTCCCTGAATTTGAAAAGAAATTTTAAAAGATACCGAATAATGGAATTAATAAACAATGCTAATTAATTTTTAACAGATAATTATTTAAGTGTTCCTTCAAAATAAAAGAATTAAACTCATCCCAAGCTCCGATGCGCTTTCCGTTGAGGAAAATCATCATTACTTTGCTAAAAGTTCACGCCTTTCTTTAAAATTTAAAATATTTTCGTTTAAACATCTTACATCTTAGTTATTTCAGAATAAGAATTAGAAATTGTCTTTAAATAATTAAAAATAAAATTAAAAAATCACTGGCGAATTAAATCAAATTTGTAACTTATTACAAATCAACTTAATACGCTTTGAAAAATACATTCCTTGAAATTGTTCCTAAGTCAAGTGATGGGGCGTGTTTAATTGCTGCAAATGTAAAATTTAATGTTGTAAAATTTTCGACAAAGAGAAATAACACAGGGATTTCTGTATTTAATTTATTTTTTATTTTAAAAATAAAAATTCAGAGTGTAAATAAGAATTTACTCAGCATGCATAAATGGTATTTTTGCTTCTGATGATAATTTTTGAGTTTATTAACCGGCGATGCTGATTTTATTAAGAGGCAGTTTTAAAGTTGATTTGCATTGATTTGATTCTGACCCTGGTAATTTGATCAGATTAAGCGGCTCATTTTATTAGCTAGTGATTTTATTAAACGGCGGTTACTTTATTTTTATTTATTTATTTATTTATTTATTTTAATATTAATATTGCAAAAAATACGTAAATAATAAGCTTTAGTTTTATAATTCTGAACAAAACCTATTTCTTTGTGACAATGCTTTTCACCACAAATTGCAAGTGTAGGAATAAGTATGTTACGCTTAAAAATTTATTCTTCATAGCAATATTGCGCAAATAAATAGAATATTAAATAAATATGCTTAAATAAATTATATTTAAAATATTTTTAAAAGGTGAGTTATATTTTATTGTTTTAAAATAAAGAAAAAGAAAAGAAACATACAAAACAACAAAAAACAAAACTAATGCCGGATATCCGTATCCGACAGGCAAAAGAGCTCCGGATATCTGATATCCGGCAAAATGACTATCCGTTCCATCCCTAAAAATAGCAGACATGCCATAGTATAATAATACTTTAAGTACTTAATTTCTTTCCATGTACTGTTTAAGAAAGAAAATATGCAAAAAAAGAAAATATAAAATATAATATTTCAGAAGGAATTAGTAAATATTTAAAGCTCACTTTTAAAATATTTTTCCTGAATTTTACAATTTATATGCAATATTAAATGTTTTTATATGGTCATTTACAAAATAATACTAAGTGCATGCATTCTACTTTTAGACTAGATAAAATCTAAATTATTTTCACAATGGCTACATAAAAAACTTTCTAAACACTTTTCCGCAGGTTTTAAGGATTTTTACAAAGACAAATATTTATCGCCACAAATGTGCTTTTCTCTTTTAAAATCGAACTGAGAATTCTAACTAAAAATGTTAAAAAGAAGTAGATTATATTTTTTTTCTTCGCTCAACAACTTTAAATATTAAGTACTTTCATTTTCATCATTAAAAAGAAGTTTAAAAAAAATAACGTTAAGATGATAATAATAATAACTTCAAC
The DNA here is from genome assembly GCA_963930645.1 of Salticus scenicus. Lineage (NCBI taxonomy): Eukaryota > Metazoa > Arthropoda > Arachnida > Araneae > Salticidae > Salticus > Salticus scenicus. The sequence continues at coordinate 17,404,885 of OZ005651.1, read as the reverse complement.
ATCTTTAGAGACAGACTTGTTAAAGGACTAAATAAAGTTACATATTTAAACACAAATATTTAAAAGCACTCAATTCAATCATTAAAGAACAACAATCTAAAATCATATCAGTATTTAGTATTTTATTTTAGATGCGAATGTAATTGGTTAGTATTCAACACATTTTAATGATAAAAATATGATTATTATTTAACATATGGAAAACTAATTATATTTTCTAAGTGGTACCAAAATATTGCAAGAGAAATAAATAATTATACTTCTGATGAAGATAAATGAATTCTTCAACTTATTTTTTTTTTCTCTCTCATTTGATTGTTATAAATGAAACGATATTAATTAAAAGAATACATTAAAAAAATAAATGTTTTTTATTTTTGCACGTTTTCCATATTCAAGCCAAGACTCATGTATAGTGTAACTACGTTTTCTACCTCTAGCAGTGAGGACGAGTCCAAAAGCTTGGAGGGCTGCCAAGCTGACCGACAGGTTGAGATTTAGTAAACATCTAGTCATTCACAGTGTTCCTTTATTGCTTATTTTCTCTCAACGATAAGATTATCTCCCCTATTTTAACAGTGGACTCGTTTAGTCCGCACTTGCGCAGAGGCTTCCATGGTCGCAAGAAATGTGGTTAAAGAATAAACAAAGTGGGCAAAAGAGATGTCAGAAGGAATGTGTAACGAAATATTCCATGATGTAAACAAATCGCTGGTGAGATGCACAGAATGAATATCAAAAAGATTTTGCAAAAGCAAGCCATTCATTTCATCGTCAATTCGCTAACAGCTTGCTATAAGAACTGATAACCAATCAAAAATAGTGTTATAAATTTTCAGCGTAAGTTGAATTCTGATTGGTTCAGCTCCATACTACCATATTGTATCCATAGACGCTAGTCAAAATAGAGATGAGAGAGAGAGAGAGATGGAAGTCAGAGTGTCGGACATTTTTTATTTTTTAAGCAGGGACCAGAGAAAGCTGTTATGTGTGCCGATCATTTGGATAAATTTCAATGCTTTTCTAAATAATTGGATAAAATATGAATGATGTATCATGTATGTATATATATAGATCTTTTTTTAATTTATGATGCTACATATGTATTATTTGATAGTATCGTATTTTAATTTCAATTAAGCATTCATTTTCATATCGGTAAAAGTCCTTAAGCCTACTTGTAAACAAGTTGTGAACGACTTGTATCATTCAAAAAACTATCGTTTTATTGAAAATGTCCTATGGCTGGCGCGATGGAATATGCGAGCTATGAAGAAAGGAGTTTAAGTAAATTCCTTTACAGACTAGTTATCATTAATAAAAAATACTAGCTGTAAAGGGATTTTCTTTTCAATCCTAACAACAAGAATTAAGCTAAAGATTTTAAAGTGAAAAAGGTTTTTTTTTTTTTTTTTTTTTCTTTTTTTAATATATATATATATATTATGTGTGTGTGTGTGTTTATGTTTACATAATGTAAAAGAATATATATTAAATCTGGAACATAATAAAAAGAATATATATTCAATCTACACGTTTTTAAAATGATCTGTAACTAATAATAATAAGTGTAATCATTAATAATAAATTTCGCCAACTTTTAATATGCTGCATTAAGATATTTATGTTGATATTTCTCATCTAAAATATTCTTTGTTTTCATTATTATTTTAAGTATTTGATGTTTACAGATCTTTAACCATATTCGTAAGCAATATAATTGAGGAACTAATCCTTTTAGAGTCAGTTTATGACTTTCCTTAAATATAAATTTATATAAGACATATTTTGCTAAAATTATAGTACATCATATTGCGATAGTTAAATATAGCTTCTACCTAAATTAAATCATTCTTATTATATAACCATGTTAGAAAAATTATTTTATTTAATTAAGAAAGTAATTTTAAGGAAAAACTTTACATTAATCTTTGCATTAATTACTTGAAAATGCAAAATCACTATATTTCCTTCCCTCAAACCTTTTTAATTTGCTTTATGTTGTGTTTTTAAAAAATATAGTATATTCATTCATGTGTGAAAAGGTATTGCCATAATTTTTATTTCATATATATATACATATATTTAAAAATATAAAATTAATTAGTGATACATTGTTAGCAACAGAGTACTGAAGATTAGTTTTCATATTCACTTGTTTTTTAATGCGCCGTTTTATTTATTTATTTTATTTTAAAATGTAGTATTACTTAAACATTTCCTATAAAAATATTAACTATAATACTGATTAATAGAAATGAAATTAATAAATATTGAAATATTTGTGTAGAAATTTTGCTTAAAATTAGATTTAATAAATATTATTATATATTTAATAATTGTTTTCTGTAGTTTTAAATTAGTATTTTATTACACACACACATATATATAGTACATGTAAGTAATTTTAAAAATACCAAACACTAAATGGCCCATAGTTTTAGTTGAGCATTTTGTACAATAATAAGCATTTGCTCAACAATTTAATGGGCTTCTTGGTAAATAATAATAATAATAATAATAATCTGATTTTTTTTTAAGTTTATATTTTACAGAAATAAAAATGTCATGTGGGGGAAAATAATTATTTAGGAATGCATCTGTATTTAGTATAGAATTCATAATCGTAATTATTAGTCAAGTGAATTATTTTTGCCGCATAAAATCATATTTTAAAAAACACATAACCAAAGAAATTTTTGCAGAATTTTTGGTAGAATACAGAATATTTCCTATTATTCAAAAAACGCTATTTGTAACTGGACGTTTCTATGTTTATAGTTGAATTTAAACTTACCTAAATTTTTCCTCCTAAGTAACTCCTAAGTATTTGCTCACTCTATCTGCTCCATATTAAAATTCTATTCTATTTAAGTGGAAATTCGTTTATATTACTTGTAGTATTTCTTGAAACGTATGTGTAAAATTTTTGTAAATATAAACGAAATTTATTTGTATTTTTAACGACATTTTCTCAGCAAAATTACTCATAAAAAATCTGTATTCTAAAATAAAAAAAAAAAAAAAAAAAAAAAAAAAAAAATAGTAAGGTTACATGGATGTTATGCATACATTACTAATAATAACTATATATCTTATACAAAACATTTCCTGGTAAAATTGCAGAAGTACTTTCAGTAATGCTACTAATAAAATCTTAGTAGAGATACAACAAAAGCACTTAGCTAATTACTAACGATTTCATAGTATATTTACTAACGAAGTGCTTGTAATGTTTACTAATTCTAACGGAGTAACGTTACATTTGAAGAATCTGTATTCGCTACTGGAAAAGTTTGGGGAATACTAGTTTCCTAGAAATTTTCTAGTAGTTCTACATATTTTTTTTTTTTTTTTTTTTTTTAACAGTGTAGTGACACTAGTGTCCAAATCATGAGATTTAAGCGGCAACGGATGCTACAATCAATTCAACGCAGTCTTATCAGAAGGCTTGTCACTGCAAAATTACCGTAACATGCAAATTACAGCAACAGCAAATTACAGCATCAAGTTTTGCTTCAAATTACGCAAGACCGAGACAGAGACACAGGAAATATTGGTAAAAATGTATTGGGCAGAAGCAGTGAGAAAAATTGCTGTTTTGAGTGGTTTAAACGCTTTAGAGATGGAAAGAAAAATAATGAGGATGAATCGTGCTCGGGTCAACATTTAACAACCATAATTCCAACGAGTGTGACGGATGCTTTCAGAATGGTAATAGAAAAACTGAAAATAAGCCTAGAGAGTGTAATCACTAATGTTCACAAACATTTGCAAAAGTGTAAGATTTGTACCGCACGAGCTATCCGACCAGCAAATGCAACAGCGTATAGAAATCTCTGGAGATTTCCTCGACTTGTGTGACTGGAATCCCCGATTCTTGGAAACAATCATTACAAGGGATGAATAGTGATGCCACCAGTACGATCCAGAGAACAAGCGACAGTTCATTGAATAATATCCTTCGTTGTCTCCCCTCCTAAAAAATTTTGGCTGACAAATGAGCATTAAAATGCTGTTGATCGTCTATAACAAGGGCTTGATTCATCATGAATTTGTTCCTGCGGGCACAAGTGTCAACGTGGAATTATACGAAGGAATTTTCAAATGTTTGTTGCAAATCATCCGGTGGGTTCGGGAACGGTGCAAGAACGGACAGTAGAATCTGCCCCAAGATAATACCAGTTCGCACACGGTGATCCGCGTAAGGCCCTTCCTCGCTATACGCCAGGTAACAGTTTTTGAATAGCCCATTTTCTCTAGATCTGAAACTTGCAGATTTTTTGTTTCTCAGCCTCAAAGCAGTTTTGAGTGGCCTGCGCTTTATTGACATGAGCAGACCCAAGAACATGTAACTACGCGCTTCGAGCAATACTGAAAGAAGCGCTTGCTGACAGCTTCCAGCCCCTGTACAATCGATGTCAAAAGGGTGTTTCAGACAATGGTGATTATTTTCAATGCTAGTAAATGTATTTTGCTTGTATATCTTGTTTTCTTTATTTTATGAGACTATTCACTGAACTTTTCTAGGGCTCCTATTAAAAGAAAGTTTTGTGAAGATCGCAGCATATTAGTTTATTTTTATATTTATTTCTTTATCAAAACTCTCTTAACAAAAATTTCATGAGTAGAAGGTGGTTAAAATTAAAATTATTCCATTTAGAATTAAATAGAACCCATTCAAGTAGACGTACTTTGTTGAAACTTGGTATGTGCGTTATATAGACCATGGAGCAAAGAAATATCTGCAATAAAATTGGTAGTTCAAATTTTGACTAATAGATGGCACTTTACATGCAATGTAAAAGGAACGTTACGTGATTTTGGAGTGTTTTTAAAGGGCAGTAGTCAATGTTGGAAAAATCTTTCATCACCATGCTTTTATAAAAGAAAGGTGAAGACGTACTGATCAAGTTGTTATGTCAGAAAGGTAGTCAGTTTTCATCTGCACTGCGAGAATGTCGACGCTTGAAAGGTTTACGAAACAGACCTCTCTAAAGACAGGCTTTGAGAAAGCTGATTATTGAATTTAAAGAGACTAGAGAGTTTGGTATGCCGCGAGGAAGATAAAGAAAAACTGATTTAAAATAAAACTGTGGAAGAAATCATATTACCGTGGTCGATAAAGTGTCCGATTTTCATTAATCTACGACAAGTTCAGTGTCACATGATTTCTCCCTTCCTTTACCTACACCTACAGTACGAATGTTTCTGTAATCCATTCTAAAATAGTATCTATACAAGATCCAGGTTGTAGACCCGAGCAAATGCTTTGATTTTTCTTGTCTTTTTTTGGTTTAATTAACCGTTGGCAATGGATCCGGAAGCTCTTTAGACTACAGGAATATGATTACTTTCACAGTTTCTTTTTGAAATCAGTTTCCATTATATTTTTTGCAACATATCCAACTCTCAAGTCTCTTCAAATTTAATAATCATCTTTTTTAAATTCAAGCATTGATATTCTCGCAGTGCAATTGAAAAATAATTACCATTCTAATAAAACAACTTGATCAGTAAAAACTGATTTTTCTCCTCTAAAAACTTCGTGAAGAATGATTCAGCGACATTCACTTCTGATTTTTTTTTTCCATGCTTTAAAATGAGATAATTTTATTTTTACATTGTATAAAGAGCGCCATCAATCGTCGAAATTTAAACTATTAATTTTTATTGCAAACTTTTTCAAAATGGTTCATATACCAAGTTTCAACGAAATACGTCAACTTTAAAAAGGATCTAAGTAGTTTAAACAGGGTAACTTTAATTACAAGAAACCTATATAATGTTTCATCGTTCTAAAAATATTCATATTTAGGCCACGTAGCAGATTATTTTCGGATCCCTTAAAAAAGAGCGAAAAAATTATACAGATTATAGATATAGTAATAAGACATAGATTGATCACCGAAGGGGAAAAAGTGATTCCTTTTTACTTGGGGAAAGACTCTCTAATGGCTGTCTTTCCCCGAGTAAAAACACACAGGAATACAAACGGATAATTTAGCAAATAAAATTTATGAATAATTTATGTACTAAAGTTGAATGAAAAACTCCAGATACAGTTTCAGATTCGTTCTTCTTTCCTTCTTTCTTTCTTTTTCCTTTTTTTTTTTTTTTCCTATGTCTATTAATTTAGTTCTAATGGCTGATGCCAAAAAAATTTTTCAGCATCAAAAATCTTTGCTCGTTAATATGGGGATGATAGGTCTATAAGAATTACTCTATCTATGATACAGATATTTGTTTATAATATAGTCTTCGCCGACAAAAGGGTAGAAAACTTCAAATCTTTTATAGTCATTTAATGTTCTTTATTTAAATTATTAAGGATTTGTTAGACAAAAGCTTTCATTTACACGTTTACTTTTACATAAACATTGAATTTTCTAATAAAATACCTCTTTAACACACACACACAGTTACACACAGACGTCACGAAAATTCGTGTGAAGTCGTTGATATCTCTGAAATGGGAGCTCGTATTAAAACCAAATTTGCAGGTGTACAACTAGACATCATAACAGTCACACATATAAATTTGCAAAATTCTGCAATCTGTTCTTGAGCTATGCGAGATACAAAATCCATTTCGCAAATCTGGATTACTATACTTCCTTATACTTCAAATAAGGAAGTAAAAATGAAAGGTAAATTAACTGCTTCATCAAGAACTAAACTTAGTTTTTATCTGTTTTATAATTTTTAAATATAAAAAAAGAATACTTTATGTAGCATTAGCTATTTTGAAATTAATTCAATTTGATATCAAAATGTAAAAATAAACCTATTTTTAAAACTGCAAGATTTAACCTGTTCAAGTTTTTGGTTCATTAGCTTTATAAAACTCTTTTTTGCTTCATCTTCCGTCAGTCCTTCTGGAATTAACTCTATTACTTCTTTTACCATGTAAAACAAGTGTTTTATTTCATAATATGCAGCAGGCGGTATGCTGTTCGGACGAATATCTTCAACAACTATTGAATCGATTCTATCAGGCTGAAAAAAAGAAAAGAAGCATTAAATAAAGGTCACCACTATTAAAAATACAAAACTGCTAAATTTTTAAGTCAGATTTATCACGAACATTTTTTAACAAAAATCTCGCACATTTCTTTTTTACGATTACAAACAGAAAATCTTTATGAGAAGTTTCTGGTAAAAATCCTCTAGGAAAATACGGGAGAGGCGGTAATGTATGGAAATATAGAATATAAATTTATGGGAAAATTACAAAAATCGCAGAAATTCAACATCAACTGTGGATATCACATTTTTATTTTACTCTCATTTTCATAATAAATTAAATATTACTGTAAGTTTTACATATGGCACATAAGATTTGCCTTAGTTTATTCAGTTTTTCACATTATTTCTGAAGCTGTTATGATAAACTTCTCTCAATGATATATGTGAATTATTTAATCTTTGAATCTTTTTTTTTTCTTAATATAAAAAATAAACATACTTCTTTTCAGGGAAGTAAAATCCTTAATCTCAGGTTTTGTATCTAACCGGGGCTTTTTCTCTCTTTGTTTAAGATTATTAAAACTTCTATTTCTAAATTCTTAATTAATATGTTGAAGAGCCCTTTTATTCTCATAAATAGAGCCCGCTCATTATATGCATATTGTTGCGTACTTGAGGGTTCATGAGTTGTCTCTGAATGAAAGACGAAACTTTCAAAAGCTCAACAGTCTATTTACAGAACATTCTAAAAGAATACAGGTCTATAAACCAAGTATCAACTTCATTTTCACCAGTAAACACTGCTTTTAAATAACAGCTGTCAACAGCAAATTCACAGTACAAACTGTATCAGATCATTAACATACAGCAATCGACTGCAATCCAAAGAGGCTCAGAGCTCTTTCATCAGCAATGAAAGCATTGGCGAAACTAAACTGAGTTGGGGAGTTGCGAGGGGACAATACCTAATCTCGCCGGCATCCTTCGCCCATGTTATTCTATGGGAAAATTTGTTGCTACAATTACACATTACCTAATGAATATTTTTAAATTCTGTTTTCGCAGTCAGAAAATTCATAACCGTTAAATGAGTACTCATTTTTGAAAAATTCATTTTTTTTAATTTTTACATTTTAATTTTGAGTTCAAAAATGCGATTTTTCACAAAATGCATTCTTCTCATTTTCTAATCGCAAAATGAAATACTAAAATTAAAAAAAATCAATTTTTGGAAAACAAGTACTAATTTAACGCTTATGAATTTTCTAAATGTGAAAACAGAATTGAAAAATATTCATTAGGTAATGAGTAATTATGTAAACAAATTTTCCCATAGAATAACATGGGTGAAGGCTGCCGGCGAGATTAGGTATTGTCCGCTCTTAAATACCCGCGTAGAAAATGGAGAAAATTCCAGAAACTTCGCAGCCACTCAAGTTAGAGCTTCCCTATTTGGTATATCGATAATAAGGATTTTCTCGTCAAGGTCACCAAAACATTCCCTAAGGAGAAAAAAAGTCACGAAATTTAGCGCCAAAGCCCTTACCTGCCTTAATGAGCCTTTTTAGCGTGTTTTTAACGGAAAATGAGCTATGTTAATGCGAAAACAAGCTAAAGATGCTGAAAATTAACATTTCATCACCTGACTAAGCCTCTTTGAATGAATTTACATAAAAATAAGTACGAATTATTTACAAATTCATAACACTGCCCACCTCCCAAGGACTGCACGTCCCGGGCAGTACAACCCTTGTTCAGGAGGCGAAACTAAACAAACTATACAATCTAAAATACAAAAACTAAGTTGCATATAAGAATAAAATAACAATGCAGATTGCAAAATTAAGTGAGAAATATTTACAAATGAGTACAAATATTTACATTACACATATACACATTTAACAAATTTTTACATTTCAAATTTAAACATTACTGTTAACTGTGGTATGTGGCTAACAGATCATAATGAACTACCTTCAGTTTTGGTGAAGGTGTGTCAATAATTCTTACAACGATGTTATTGTGTCTTTTTAAGACTATGTAGGGATCGTCCCAGTTACACTGTAGCTTGGGAGAGCATCCTTTGCATCGAATAGGGTTCCACAACCAAACTTTGTCTCCTTCCTTGAATTCATGTTGTGTAGTCTTTAGATCATACCTTGTCTTCATTTTCTCCGTTGCCATGCCAGCCCGCTCCCGAGTAAACTTGTGTACGTCATCAAATCGTGCCTGGAGATCTTGGATGTACTCTTCGAGCGATGAAGGCGGATGTGGTGGACAACCAAACAGGAGATCACATGGCAGATGAAGTTCATGTCCAAACAGCATCTGAGCTGGAATATAGTCGGTGGTTTCATGGACAACACTTGGATAAGCCAACAGGAACAATGGCAACTTCAAGTCCCAACCTTGCTGGTTCCTTGATACTAGTAGAAAGCGGTTATTGAGGATGATACGGTTAAACCTCTCGACCATGCAGTCCAACTGGGAATGTAGGGGTGTTATCTGGATTTTGTATACGCCGAGTAGCTGACACAGTCCTTTGAAAACAGCAGAGGTAAAGTTCGTACCTTGATCGGTATAAGTTGCAGGGGTGTGCCATACCTTGACACCCATTGCTGCTCTAGAACCTCAGCAACTGTGCATGCTTCTTGATCAGGAAAGAGATACGCCTCAGACCACTTGGTAAAATAATAATTACAAAACTTGGTATAAACACCATAAAATGCAATAAACTCGAAACAATTGTTTCGGGTCAAAAGAATACACGACCCTTCATCAGATGAACAAAGTAGGCACGAATGCTTTGCATTTTATTGTGTTTGTTCAAAGTTTTGTAATTATTACTTTAAAACGCCAGTTCTGTAGTGCTTTCTTATTATACACTTGGTGAAATAGTCCATCACAACAAGGATGTACTTAATACCTCGGGAAGTCCGCGGCAAAGGACCCAAGATGTCGAGTGCAATCCTTTCAAATGCTGCTTCCACGTTGTTCCAGTGTAGTCTTCCTCAGCTTCGTTTCTTTGGGCCTATACGTGCCCCACAAGCATCACAGGATTTGCACCATTTCACCACGTCCTCCTTCTCCTTGCACCAGAAGAAGCATTCTGGAACTTACTGGAGAATCTTCATCAGTCCAAAATGGCCTCTTGTAGGGCTACTATGTAAGTACTCTAGATTGTCTGGAATCTTCGATCTAGGTAGTAAAATCTGTCATCTGAAACACCTTCCATCGCCAGGCTACAATTTTATGTACAGTGCGCCATTTCTAATATGAATACAGTCCCAGAGATCTCAGTAACATTTCGTGATGGGGCTAAATGTGAAAATGTTCTGCCAGGTAGGTCTGTTGCTGGTCGTGTCTTTGAATTGAAATATTGGCTTTATGCCAGGACCTTCTAACTGGGCTTCTCTAACTTCATGATCACTCCACTGGTCTGGTATCGAGGGCGTAGAAACTGTAGTTTGGCAAGCAATTGGCTTTGTCTGCTGGTACTTTTCTTCAGCTCTAGAGCAGTTTCTACAACTTTCTGAGCAAGGCTTCCGTGACAAGGCATCTGCATTTCCATGTAGAGTTTCTTTACGATGACGAATTTTGAAGTCATAATCCTGGAGGCGTTGTATCCTCCTGGCAAACTGGTCTTCTAGATTCTTGAAATTAAGAAACCACGTGAAAGAAACGTGGTCAGTCCGGAGCAGGAATCTTCTGCCATACAGATAATGATGGAAATGTTCTATGGACTTTACGATGTCGAGTAATTATTTCCTGGTGGTACAGTAGTTTCGCTCCGGTTTACACAAGCATTTACTCCAGTAGGCAACAACACACTCTTGGTCATCAAATTCCTGTAACAGAAAGCCACAAAACTTTCATGGCTTGCATCAGTATCAAGTATGAACTCTTTGTCGGGCTGTGGATACGTCAAAATAGGCGATGATGTTAAGACCTCTTTAAGTCTCTGAACGCTTTACTACATTCCTCTGTCAATATAAACTTTTGTTCAGCTTCCGTCAGCTTGTGGAGTGGTCTGGCAATACTCTAGAAGCCATTTACAAACTTCCTGTAGTACGTACATAATCTCAGGAAACTTCGCAGTTGATGGACGTTTCCAGGGCGATTCCAATTCTTAACAGCAGAGATCTTCTCGTGATCAGTTCTTATACCTTCAGCAGAGATGATATGGCCGAGATAACTGACTTAATGACGGAACAAGTTACACTTGCTAGGATTCAATTTGAGGTTAGCCATTCTGTTTTTCCAGCACCTTACGAATGTTTCTTAACTGATCTTCAAAAGTACGCCGCACAATGATAATATTGTCAAAGTACACAAGACAGGCTTCATAGAAAAGTCTTTTAGCATTGTCTCCATTAGGCATTCGAAAGTTCCAGGTGCATTACATAATCCAAATGACATAATTTTAAACTGCCACAGTCCTTGCCCCGTGGTGAATACAGTTTTCTCACGATCGTCAGGATGTAACTCGACTTGCCAATAGCTGCTCTTCCAAAGATCCAAAGTCGAGAACCACTGATTGCCAGAAAGTGTGTCTAAAGTATCATCAACTCTGGGAAGAGGGTAACAATCTTTCTTCATTATGTCATTCAAGCGACGAGAATCCACGTAGAATCCCGTTGAAACATCCTTCTTTCGTACCAGTATTATGGGAGGGGCCCAAGGACTCGTTGATGGTTCGATGATGTCAATACACTGTATTTCATTTAGAAGCTCAGCCACCTCTTCCTGCTTAGCAGATGGAAGTCTCCTAGGATGTTGCTTGATTGGAGGAGGATTTTCTGTGTCAGCTCTGCGCTGGGTGACGTTCGTCTTTCCGACGTGTTTAGGTGTACGAGAAAACCTCATCCTTCTTCACTGCCCTTACTTTATCGCTTATGCTGGTGACTCTCACAGGATTAATGTTCTTTGAAATGTCAACCAGAGATGAAGCTCTGACCTCGGTTGCAGCAATATGGTAGCTGCTCGGTATTGGCAACAATGGATCACTTAAGGGAGAGTCAACCGTCACGAAGGATCAGGACGTCTCAGAAGCAAAATCAAATGCGAGGATCACGCAATCACAAGCGCGGTCATGTCCGCATTAACAGCGTCATTAGCATCGATTCAACGCCATTTACCACCTTCTAGGCATCCAGTAGTATCAAAGGAATCCATTCGGAGACGATTGGCTGACGCTGGTATAAGGATCCGACGTCCATTAAGACGCCTAACACTGACCCTACATCATAGGCAGTGTCGACTGGATTTTTGCCGACCCAGGGCAAGGTGGAATGTGACCGACTGGAGGCGTGTGATCTTCAGTGATGAATCCCGATTCAGTGTCAGTACTGATGACCACCGGACACGCGTGTGGAACCGTCCAGGCCAGCGGTCTGTTTCGGCATTTGTTGTGGAACGGCATACAACTATTACACAAGGTGTGACAGTGTGGGGTGCGATTTGTTGGGACACACGATCACCTCTAGTCGTCCTTCAAGGCACTATGAAGGCTCACAGTTACGTGGACAGCATTTTAACGCCGGTTTTGCTGCCTGTGCTATCAAGCCGCCCAGGTGTCATTTATCAGCAAGACAACGCTCTTCCACATACTGCTCAACTCTCCCAACAATGTCTTCAAGGATATGACATACTCCCATGGCCTGCCAGGTCACCAGACTTCTCGCCAATAGAGCAAGTCTGGGACGTGCTAGGAAGGCAACTGCAGCCGTGCTGGAATACTGGTGAATTAACTGCCCAGTTGCAAAGATTATGGCACGATCTTCCGCAAGGGGATATAGTTGACCTAACTGATTCGATGCCACGCCGTGATTCGGCTTGCATAGCTGCCAGAGATTACTGATTTGTAACCTGTTTTGTGCCAAAACTTCTTAATAAAACAATCTTTTGTTCTGGGAGCAGCTCACGTGGATTTTCCTGGAAGCGCTCAACACCGCTCTTCGAGCGGTGAGCGGGGGCTGCTCCCTGTTCAATCATTTGCTTATCTCTTCACTCACTACACACATGTCAAGTTTTGCGATTGTATCTCATTTCCTTCTGGGTGTATATATATATTTTTTGCGACAGAGTGTATGAAGTATAACATGTTTTTACAGTCCTAGAGTTCCGAGTTAATTCATCAAGTACTTTTTTGAGATATGTTGACTACTTTGACAAAACGTCTAAAATCGAAAGTGTGTAGTCATTTATGGAAAGGTAGTGTATTTTATTACTACAACTAGCTGGCTTCGCCCGCTAGCGGGTCAGTATTTTCAAATGAATCACTAAAATTAATGAATCACTAACAGTAATTTTTAGTGCTAAGAAAATAAATTTAAAAAAAAATCATTTCTGATTGGGTAAAAAGTCGGCCTGGGTCCCCACTGCCTTCGGCAGCGCAGTCCCGTGCGCGCTGCGCGCGCACAACTTAAGGGATCTACGCACTGCGCGCGCGTATACCTTACCTGACCTTTCGTGCTCCCTAAAAAAATCATTTCTGATCGGGTAAAAACTCGCACCGGGTCCCCACTGCCTTCGGCAGCGCAGACCCATGCGCGCGCACGTGTGAAGGTATACGTGCGCTGCGCGCACATATTCCTTCTGCAGTCATATTTTATTCTTAAGAAAAGAAAACTAACAGAAACAAAATGTAACTTTTAGTGTTAAGAAAAGAAATTAAAAAAAATCATTTCTGATTGGGTAAAAAGTCGCCCGGATCCCCACTGCCTTCGGCAGCGCAGTCCCGTGAGTTAAAAACTCACACCGGGTCCCCACTGCCTTCGGCAGCGCAAACCCATGCGCGCTGCGCGCGCATATACTCCTTCTCAAATCAAATTTTTATTCTTAAGAAAAGAAAATGAAAAAAATCATTTCTCATCGGTTAAAAAGTCGGACCTGGTCCCCACTGCCTTCGGCCTCGCAGTCCCGTGCGCGCTGCGCGCACAAGTTAGGGGATACGCGCGCGGTGCACGCCAATCTCTTCCTCACCCTTTCAGCCCCTCCTAATTAACCTACGTATACCAATTTTGAACGGTCTAACTCAATTAGCTGAGATGCAAAGGAAAACGTAATCAGGACACCTCAAAACGTGTAAATCTGGTGAAAACTTTCGATAATTTAAAAGAACTTTAAAATATCTTTCGAATGATGTATTAAAAAAAAATTTAATCATAATTAGAAATTGAAATATTGAAATTTGAAAATAATACAGCACCATAAGAGAAAACTGATTCAGGAGACCTCAGAACGTGTAAATCTCGTGAAAACTTTCGATAATTTAAAAGAACTTTGAAATATCTTTCGAGTGATGCATTAAAAATAATTTAATTATAATTAGAAATTGAAATATTGAAATTTGAAAAAAATTACAGCGCCATCTGGCGGTAGAAATTTCTGTATTCCACTGTTCGATTCCAAATCAAAAAAGCTTTCTAATGATGTATTACTTATGAAACTATTATAATTAGTATCTGAGATACAAAAGAAAACTCATTCGGGAAACCTCAAAACGTGTAAATCTGGTGAAAACTTTCGATAATATAAAAGAACTTTAAAATATCTTTCGAATTAAGTATTAAAAATAATTTAATCATATCTAGAAATTGTAATATTGAAAATTGAAAATATTACAACGCCATAAAAGAAAACTGATTCAGGACACCTCAAAACGTGTAATTCTGGTGAAAACTTTCGATAATTTAAAAGAACTTTAAAATATCTTTCGAATGATGTATTAAAAATAATTTAATCATAATTAGAAATTGAAATATTGAAATTTGAAAATATTACAGCGCCATGAAAGAACACTAATTCAGGAGACCTCAAAACGTGTAAATCTGTTGAAAACTTTGAATTATGTAAAAGAACTTTAAAATATCTTTCGTATGATGTATAAAAAATTAATCAATCGTAATTAGAAATTGAAATACGCGTATTAGAATATTGCAAAAATATCCGGCGTGTAAAGATAAAATTTAATTTGCAATTAAAATGTAAATCTTTTGTTTATTGACGAAAATCGATGAAATTTTAAATGCAAGTTTGTTTTGTGGTGTAAATAATATATACTAAATAAAATGTGTAAAATTTGAAAAATTGAAGAAAATAGAAAATTGTAATTTTTAATCGCACTACGAAACACGTGACTCCATTAAATACCAGATGTGTTTCCGTTGAAGACTGCGATTCGTTGCCAACATTTTTTTATAGTTTAGTTAATTTTAAAAAATCTAATTGTCCGATCGATAAGCCGTTTAAACCATCGGATTGAGAAAAAAAAGCCCTTTCCAATGGTATCTTGTTTGTAATGATACGACTGATATTTCTAATTTATTTTCCACTTTTTCCGTAAAAATGTCGCTTTTTAAGCATTTAATCATGAATTCTGGGTCATTTTTCGGTAGACAATGGTCAACGTTTTAATTAATATCTCCGCTAATTAGGGTCGCATCGTTTAGCAAATTAGATAACCCAGATCTGCGATAAATTCTCTGTCGATCGGTACCTGTTCGAAGTCCGTGCGACCGTTAGCGGCCGAGCTTTTGCTGCGTCAAGCCGTTTCTCACAGACACACACACATACACACACACACACACACACACGTACAGATTTTAATAATATAAGGAGATAAAAATAAGAAGAATAGTATAATTCTGATACATAACAAATCTTTTATGCACAAATAATAGTAAAAATAGTAATAGTAATTATTATTTTGAAAATAGGTTTTCGTCGAAAACATCCTAATCGCTTTCAGATTAAAAAGAAACAAACAAACAAAAAAAAATATATATATAAATAAATCACATAAACAGATATGACTAGATTGGGATTCGAGTTCATATCTCGGATATAGCTATTCGCTCTACCAACTGAGTTATACTGTTATAAACTTCTCTGTTTAAATCCGAATAAAAAATTACGAATTCTCGTAACTTTATATGGAAAATACTTCTTAATGATAGTATTTTAAAATGACATCGAAACAGAGTCGAAAAAATGAAATGCCTGTTAAATAATTAGTAATTCTAAATTTCTTTATGTCGTAGCTCTAGGACTTAATTAAATAGAAATTTTTTTTTATTTCATTTAAAATATACCTTATATAGGCTTTTCAATTTTGGCTAATCAATTTCGATCACAATCGTGATCATCTTCAGAGCCACTTGTTACGTCTTCGTCCTTCGTTTTATGGTTTCGCGGTTTGTTGTCAAGGTTAGAAATCCTTTAGTAAACCAGAGATAAGACAAGAGCTTAGTGCGCTTGCGCAGTGGACGGAAAAAAATGGCGGGCTGGTTAAATTTCGTCCAAACTATGGCAACCTGGATTCCTAACCTTGGCGCATAAGCGCAGTATGGGCTATTTATTTGTATTTTTCATAAGTGGTTTTGTTTGAAGGTGTTCTAGTGCAGTGGTCGCCAAGTCTATGTTGGCGCTGCAGCCTTCCCTCAGGCGGTCGAAAGTAGCTTTGGACGAATCAGGATTCATTGCCAGCATTGTCGTATCTCTAGTTTACTGAAGGATTTCTAGTCAAGGTTCCTTCGCTTCACTTCGGATTCTTGTAAGAGGTGTTGCCATGCAGCTGGGATAATGGAATGTTCTCTATTGTTTACTGTGTTGGGGTTAGTGATAATTTCAAGGGCCTCCCGTTTTAGAGCGTAGTTATGGTTATTGTAGGGAGCTATTTTTTGGATGTTAATAGAGTTAATGTTTATTGGGTTGTTATTATGGGTAGTGGAGAAAGCGGTAGAGGTTTTTCCTAGTTTAAGGTCTGCACGGTGTTCTTTTTCACGATCGGCTATTTTTCGTTTAGTCATCCCGATGTAGCAGGCTTTTTTACTATTGATATTAATATCAATAGTAAAAAAGCCTGCTACATCGGGATGACTAAACGAAAAATAGCCGATCGTGAAAAAGAACACCGTGCAGACCTTAAACTAGGAAAAACCTCTACCGCTTTCTCCACTACCCATAATAACAACCCAATAAACATTAACTCTATTAACATCCAAAAAATAGCTCCCTACAATAACCATAACTACGCTCTAAAACGGGAGGCCCTTGAAATTATCACTAACCCCAACACAGTAAACAATAGAGAACATTCCATTATCCCAGCTGCATGGCAACACCTCTTACAAGAATCCGAAGTGAAGCGAAGGAACCTTGACAACAAACCGCGAAACCATAAAACGAAGGACGAAGACGTAACAAGTGGCTCTGAAGATGATCACGATTGTGATCGAAATTGATTAGCCAAAATTGAAAAGCCTATATAAGGTATATTTTAAATGAAAAAAAATATCAATAGTAAAAAAGCCTGCTACATCGGGATGACTAAACGAAAAATAGCCGATCGTGAAAAAGAACACCGTGCAGACCTTAAACTAGGAAAAACCTCTACCGCTTTCTCCACTACCCATAATAACAACCCAATAAACATTAACTCTATTAACATCCAAAAAATAGCTCCCTACAATAACCATAACTACGCTCTAAAACGGGAGGCCCTTGAAATTATCACTAACCCCAACACAGTAAACAATAGAGAACATTCCATTATCCCAGCTGCATGGCAACACCTCTTACAAGAATCCGAAGTGAAGCGAAGGAACCTTGACAACAAACCGCGAAACCATAAAACGAAGGACGAAGACGTAACAAGTGGCTCTGAAGATGATCACGATTGTGATCGAAATTGATTAGCCAAAATTGAAAAGCCTATATAAGGTATATTTTAAATGAAATAAAATTAGTTTGCTTTTCATTAAATTTATATGAAATAGAAATTTTTTATTGACATAGGACAATATTTCAGAAAATTATTCAGTTATCATGAAAAACGATGAATGTGAAACAATATACACTGCGTGGTTTCTGGCTGTTGTGATTATTATATAAAATATTTTAAAGGTTATTTGGATTTTCCTGTTGGTGATTTAGATAACATATAGGGCCTCTTTTTTTATCAATTGTTATGCACATATTAATATAATTTAGATTATATTAGATTATTTAGATTATATCAGAATTAATGGGATATTCTAATTTAATTTCTTCTATAACATAATGTATATAATATGTGTTTGTACTCATCGACCAGGCTGTTTGGAGTTTTTCTTGGTTTTCTCTGAAACTCACGTGAATAAAGGCTAGAATACCTTAAATGACCCCCACAATAATATTTTTACCCAGGAAGAAAGAAAAAGAAAACTAAATGGCTCGGTATTTTGATTCAGCATTTGTTCGGTAATGATTGAACATTTGCCAGCCAATTAATTGAGCTTCTTAATTAAAAAAAAAGGAAGTATAAAAAAGAAGATGTAGAAAGAAAATTTCAGAATAGGTAAGTAAAACAGTTTTAAATTTAGTTCAACATACATATTATTTCATATTAAGTTAATCTTAGATTTTAGTTTATAAATAAGTCTTTGATTCAAAAAGTGAACTTCATGTTCTTTTACGAATATTAGGAATATAAATATTATCAAATAACAAACTTAAATCAATTACTGGAAGAAATTTACTGGAAGGAGGAGGGAACAGTGAGTTTTAGGTGTTAATTTTACATAAAAAAGACTACATTTTAAAGTTAAATCACAATTTGCACATATTGTGTTCTGAATAACTCTGGTGTTTATAATTATCGAATAGATTATTAAGTAAATTTAATTGTTATGATGATATGTACATTATTAATATTTTTACTTTTTTTTTTCTACTTTTCTTTTCTTTTTTCTTTTTCCTTTCTCTATTTTTTTTTTTTTTTTTTTTATTTCAAGAGCTTATTAAAGAAACGGGTTTTAAAACTATAAAAGTTATAATCAGTGTGCTTCTTTAGATTTTAGTATGATATAAATTATTAAATTGTGTTGAAAATCAGTAAATAAAATATGTTCAAATACAAAAATTTTAAATGTAAACAATTTTAGACTTATACCTACTATATTATTTAATTACAGGAATATTAATATTCTTTTTTTAAATACCCGTAAAATTCAAGCCTAAGTGAAAAATACAACCAAGTCAACTCATAAGATTTTCTAAACTTGTAACATTAGTTATTATATGACCTAATAACGTTATTAGGTTATATAGTCACTAGTGTTACAAGTTCATAAAATTTCATGAGTTAACTTAGTTGTATTTTAATTGAAACTTGCCATAACTTTTACTGCAAACTTTCTTTCAGCCTACTTAATCTGAATGTTGAAAAAGATTTAGAAAAAGAAAAATTGTAAATAAATAAGTATTGAGAACTATTTAAAATGAAAATTTAATTATAGGTATAATTACAAATATTATTAGTTATAGCTTTTTAATACAATCTCACTTCATACCCACCAATGACTGAGAGGTTCTGCTCTCCAGGCTGGTAGACAAGAAGTACTGGGTTCGATCCCAAAACACGTTCGTCGATCTAGCCTTTCAGAGTTTTCCGTGTTTTTGTTTGAAACTCGCGTAAATATGGGCTATGACCACTTAGAAAGACCTCCACGGAGGGCATTCTACTCGGACTTAGGACCCAGGTAACGCCAATCGGCCTTAAATATTACACCTACATTTTATTTTAAAATGTTTCAAAGTATATACACTAAGCGACCAAAAAAAAAAGCCGCACTTGGATATTTTCCATTTTTCTTTCTGTAATCGCTAATTTTATTGTTTTAAAAGTAAATTTTTGAACAGATTTTAATACTTTGAGTTCCGCGTGCAATTAAAGATTGTAAGACTGTCTTGCTCAGTCTTGCTTTTGCCTCCAAGACAGTAGCACGTGTTCTTTTGCACCTGAGGAAGAAAGGCTACGTCCTTTCGAAACCGGTTGTGCTGGCTTAAAATTTATGGTGTGTAAAGAAGTTTTAAAATCTAATATTGATTGTACACCAGTTTTGAATTTTGTTTTGGTGTTCATCGATCCTTCGTTGGTTTTCATTGAGAATTCTTTGATAAAACTAACATGTGCTTAGGAGGTGCCGGGCGAGTTGCCCTGCACGGCAAGGGGCACCATTAAGGGGCTGTTGGGAAGATGGGCTGCATCAGTGTGTTATTGACACTGCTAATTCCAGATAAAACCAGTAGCTGAGTATGAGAGAAGGAAAAAAAAATGGAAAGATTAATCAGTTGAATTTGAAATATTCATTAGAAGAGAGAAGATTCTGTTTAACTTGTTTGAAGAAGAGGGCGAGTAATTATATTTTCCAGCCAGTTTACAGGTCTGGGAGAGGGATTTCGGGCATGATAGGAAGAAGTTAAAGAGCAGGTAAAGTAATAATGTTGAGGAGTTCCCCCCTCGCCGCAGGGGCACAAAGGTGAGCGTCGACGATGGAATTTGTGAAGATAGGAGGGAAGCGGGCCGTGATCCGTCAGGAAAGCTGTTATAGCCGGGGAGAGATCCCAGGAATTGGGAGAGACTGTGGGCATCAAGTTGTAGGTATACCTTCCCTTGGGGGAGGCATCCCACAAAACCTGCCATTCTTGCTTCAAAAGTTGTTTAATTTTTTGCTTGATATATGAGGGGGGAGCCGAAAGCGAGTGGTGGATGTTATTGTACTCTGTAGCATTTTTTGCTAAATTATCTGCAATTTCATTGCCGACACTCCTTTGAGGGAGCCAGGGAGATGTTAGATTTTATGTTCGTGATTTTAGATTTCATTGCATGTATTTGAGGATGTCTACTCCTGTGGCGAGCTATTGCTTGCAGGCCCGAGAGGCTGTCGCTGAATATGTTGATTTTTGTGAAGAACTGGAGAATAACCTTCTCCCATTCGTCTGCTTTTTGTATAGCGTACAGCTCGGTCTGGAAGACCGAGTTATGGTCATCGAGCCTGCTCGCCCGGTGATGTTGTTCGATATCACACAGAGTGCAGCTGCAACCCCGTGGTCCGTTTTGGATTCATCAGTGTAGATGGCTAAGGGAGCAGAGGGAGAAAAGCTATTTTTGTTATAATTAATTACTTCAGAGGCAGCATCCTTTGCTGGATGGATATTCCAGCTGTTAGTATAGGGATTTTCTGTATTTTAACACATTGCATCATTTGCACAGATTATTGCGTTATCTCATGTGCTGATTGCATCAGACGCATTCCATTGCTATAAATAAAGGTGGTCGGCACGTTCGTCGCCAGTTGCTTTTTGGATTTTATTGTAGACAGTGCTGTTGTGTAATTATTGTAATGGGCAAAAAACCTTTACTTACTATTACAAAAAAGTCAGAAATATTGACCCTGCATAAAATTGGATTTTCTGAACGTCAAATAACTTCAAAGGTAAATGTGAGCAAGTTATTAGTAAATTTAAAATTTAAGGGTAAATGTGCATCAAGTAAATTTAAAATTTCAGGAAAATTTGTGGACCTTATGAGAAGCGGTCGCCCTAGAAAAACGAGTGCTCGTGATGATCATGTGATAAGAAGAATGGTCGTACGAGATCCAAAAACCTCCTGCAATACGTTCAAACATTCTCTGACTGCAAAAGGCACCAACATCAGTTTGAGTACTATTTAAAGACGTTTGACCAAACATTTTGGTTTATCATCCCATAAACCTGCAAGGAAACCTCGACTTACTCCAAGTATGAAAAAGAAACGACTGACTTTCGCCAGACAATATCAGAATTGGACAGTACAGCAGTGGAGGAGGGTCTTATTTTCGGATGAGTCAAATGTGCAGCAATTTTCTGCACATGTTATAAGTGTTCGCCGCCCAAGAGGAAAAAGATATGATGAGAGATATACGATTCAAACTATGAAACATCCTCCAAGCCAAATAAGATGGGATGCAATGTCTGTACTGCTAGTTTGTATTTTGTGCCACATAAAACCACTATGAACGGAAAGCAGTTCCTTAATTTGTTACGTGAGAAGTTGAAGCTTCACATGCGTGCTCATAAATGTTTAATTTTCATACATGATGGGGCTCTGTGTCACAGGGCGAAGATTGTCAAGGAATAGCTGAGGGTACAGAAAATCAAACTGCTTGACTGGCCAGGTATCAGCCCATATTTGAATCCAATAGAGAATCTGTGGTGTATTGTGAAAAATAAAGTCGCCGAAAAGCAACCATCCACTGCTACGACACTTGTTGAAGCAATAAAGCATGTCTGATGCACAGACATTTCTAAAGCTTACTGCAAGTCTCTTATTTATAGCATGCCTAAGAGGATTGCACAAGTTATTAAAAACAAAGGAGGTCCTACAAAATACTGACTTTATTTACAGTAAATAACCATGCACAGTCTATTTTGTTCTTTTATATGTAAAATATGTATTTAATTTTGCGGAATTCCATTAAATCTGATTTTTCTATGGGTGGTCTTAAACTTTTGAAAATAACTGTATATATATATATATATATATATATATATATATATATATATATATATATGTATATATGTGTGTGTGTATGTATGTATGTATATATAGTTTATATGTGTGTTTCATATTATTGAAAAAAAATGTATACATGAGCTTATATTTTTCTGGAACATCTGGTATACTGTTTTATTTATTTATGCGTGATGTCAACGCTAGGGTAGGGCAGAACTCAAAGATGTTAGGCGTGTAACACTACTGCCTAAGTTATCCTGAACAATGTAACTTCTCAGGCTTGAACAGTCGATCATGTAATTGGGGAACGAAATAGATGGGATCATTTACTACGAAATGCAAAATAGCTGAATTGTTTTATTTTACATTATTATACAAGCATTTCTTGTATTTGCTATGATTTTTAGAAACTCATCTCATATTTTAATTCTAAGGAAAAGAAAAAAAAAACACGTTTGAGTTAAAAACTGATGAGGATAACAATAACTGGGAAATCAAGTTTCTTTTATTCACAATGCTTTATGTTATTCTATGGAAGAATTTGTTACCAGAATGACTCATTGCCTAATGTATTTTTTGTTTAATTATTTATTTAATTCTGTTTTCATATTAAAAAAATCGCAACTGCTATATTATTACTAGTGGATCTGCAGATCAGGAGCCTCAACGTCCTATTTGCATCAGACATCTTTCAATAGGTCATTTTTATTTATTTCTTATTATATAATAGTATATATTGATTCGATCGACTTATTACCATAATCAGATACATTCCTGAAGGGGGCTGCCGCCCCACTAAACCCCCGCTGTATCTCTCTTTCTATACCTATTTGTATATCATATAAAGTGTTACGGAATTGTAAATAATTGCATTTATTTTTGTATAAATTTTTTCAAAGAGGCTTAGTAAGTCGATAAAATGCTAATTTTGTGCATTTCTAGTCGTTGTAGCGTTAAAATAGCCTAATTTTCCTTTAAAAACGAATTGAAAAGCTCCAATAAGGGAAGAATGGATTTGGCGCCAAATTTGGCGACTGTTTCCCTCCTTGGCGATTTTTTTAGCGACCTTGGCGAAAAAATCCTTATTAGGGATATACCAAATATGGAAGCTCTAATCTCATTGTCTGATGAGATACGATAATTTTCCAGAACAGTCTGTGTTCGATATAATAGTATAAAAGGAGCATTTTTTTAGTCAAGGCTTCCAATCTCAGATCTTTGTCGGTTTCGTCAAATGCTTGCTTTGCTTTGAGCCTCTTTGAATGAGACTTGCTTTATGTGTTATTGCTAAACAGTTTGTACTGTTGTTTTGCTGTTAACGGCTGTTGTTTAAGCTATGTTTACTGGTTGAATTGAAGCTGATACTTGGTTTATAGACCTGTATTCTTCTGGAACTTTCTGTGAATAAATCACTGAATTTTTGCAAGTTTCGCGTTTCATTCTCGGACAACTTACAAACCCCCAAGTACGCAACAATATGCATTCTTATTAAACGACGGTCTTGTATTATTTCCCGGAAATTCATAAAAAAATTACATAGCATATCGGAAATATTTTGCGTAACCTTTAAACTAATTATCAATTCTATGCCCACAATTTTCAACATGAAAACATGCTTTTAAAATTCTAATAAAATTTCATTATATTTGATGGGGTGTAACCATGTTAAAATACACTTTTAAGAAATACCGACTATACACCATAAAAGTACAAAATTCCTTTATGTATCCCGGAAAAGTAGCCACAGTCATTATAAACGCCAATAATAAGAATAAATCTAATTAATTATAACTCATTAATCTTTCAAACTAATTTGACATCATTTGGATGATTACAGTACATACTCGGAATTATTTTGTGTGGTCCCATAAATTATTTAGTCTATACATAACCTTTTTTTAGAGTAAACATGATTTTAAGCATCTTTATAATGTATGTTAACTTTATTAAGTTCAATTCAGCATGAACGCATTAAAGTGCGCGCTTAAATTAAAAATTCGTCCATAGGCTCTAATGTTACGAAATTCTTTCGTGTGTCTTTGTAAACGAACCATAAACATTGTATACACCAGTAAAAACTATTCAGCTTATTTTGAGTTTAAAATTAATAATTGTTCCAAATTTAACATCGTTTGGATGACTAAGTGACATTGTCAGAACACTTTTGTAAGGTCCTTTACATTAATTAGAAAGCTTAAGAGCACATATTTTCTTCAAGCAACATAAGTTTAAGCATCTTACTCACGTACTCTAGTTTCATTTTCTTTATTGCAAAGTAATGATATTAAAATGCGTTTAAACAAAATTCACCCCATACGCCGTAATGTTAAGAATTTTGGCGTGTCCCTGTACACAGTTTATAAAAAATATAGCAATGAAAATTATACAGCTACTTATATGGAAAGCTGGAATGTGTGCGCCAATTTGCAAGTCAATCGAAAGATTTTTGCGGCCGCTAATGCGGTACATACAAATTCTTCCCATAGGCCGTAAGGATAAGAAAAATTTTCGCGTGTCCCTGTACACGAACAACAAAGGGAATACACACCTAACACTATACAGCTAATTCCGTTGGGCTCGTGAATATGTGTACCAAATTGCAAGTCTATAGCGTTATTTTTGGGGCCGCTATCGCGGTACATACAAATTCTTCACATAGGCCGTAATGATAAAAATAACTTTGGCGTGTCCCTGTACACGAACTACAAATGGAATGCACACCCAAAACTATACAGCTAATTTCGTGGGGATCATGAACACGTGTACCAAATTGCAAGTCAATAGCGTGATTTTTAAGGCCGCTATCGCACGACAGACAGACAGACAGACGGACGGACCAACGGAACCCAAAATCCTTTTGAGTCTCAATAGAGGGCCTCCACTGACGTTTCGGCAAAAATTGAAGTCAATAGCTTGATTTTTGCGGCGGCTATCGCGGTACATACAGATTCTTCCCATAGGCCGTAATGATGGAAAATCTTTGGCGTGTCCCTGTATACGAACTGCAAATGGAATACACACCTAAAACTATACAGCTGATTACGTTGGGCTTATGAACATGTGTACCAAATTGCAAGTCGAAAGCGTGATTTTTGTGGCTGCTATCGCGGTACATACAAATTCCTCCCATAGGCCGTAATGATAAGAAAAACTTTGGCGTGTCCCTGTATACGAACTACAATTGGAGTACATATCAAAAACTATACAGCTGATTTCGTGGGGCTCATGAACACGTGTACCAAATTTCAAGTCAATAGCGCTATTTTTGCGGCCGCTATCGCGATACATACAAATTCCTCCCATAGGCCGTAATGATAAGAAAAACTTTGTCGTTATCCCTGTACACGAATTACAAATGGAATACACACCCAAAACTATACAGCTGATTTTGTGGGGCACATGAACACGTGTTCCAGATTGCAAGTCAATAGCGTGATTTTTGTGGCCGCTATCGTGATACATACAAATTCTTCCCATAGGCCGTAATGATAAGAAAAACTTTGGCGTGTCCCTGTATACGAACTACAAATGTAGTACATACCAAAAACTATACAGCTAATTTCGTGGGGCTCATGAACACGTGTACCAAATTTCAAGTCAATAGCGCTATTTTTGCGGCCGCTATCGCGATACATACAAATTCCTCCCATAGGCCGTAATGATAAGAAAAACTTTGGCGTGTCCCTGTATACGAACTACAAATGGAGTACATACCAAAAACTATACAGCTGATTTCGTTGGGCTCATGAACACGTGTACCAAATTGCAAGTCAATAGCGCTATTTTTGCGGCCGCTATCTTGCGACAGACAAACAGACAGACAGACAGACAGACAGACAGACACAGCCCAAAACCGTTTTGAGTCTCAACAGAGCGCCTCCACTGACGTTTCGGCAATTATTATTATTATTATTTATTTATTTATTTATTTTTATTTATTCATTTTTTTTTTTTTTTTTTTTTTTTTTTTTAATTCTTGTTTTCTTTGTTTTTATGTTTAATGTTTCATTTTTAAGCTAAGAAGTTCGAAAATGCACTTACTATACAAAATATCTTCATGCTTATTTATTTCACCCATTTGTAATAAAATATAAGAATTTAAAAGATAAATTTTTTAGACTAAATATTAATTTAACTGTTGTAAACATTTTGAATGTGAAAACGGAATTTTAAAGAAGTCTGGTGTGTAACAACTATATGACTTCTTTAATGTACACAAACATCAAACCGTCTCAATTATATATATTAAAAACAAAAATTTTTTTATTTACGAAACAAAATTTTAGTTAAAATACACATTTAAAAACAATTAAAATATACCTTTAAAAACAATTAAAATTTCGAAATTTCGAAACATGTCCGAGTTCCTCATCAGCAGCAACACAACATAATTTGCAAACATTGCATAAATACCTAAGGAATTTACAGAAGTAGGGAATGTTGAGGAGCCAGTGCGCATGCTTCATTAATAGTGTGGAGATGGCTGGCAGTATGCCAATTCTCAAAGAAAATACGTGATTTATAATTATCATAACCAGAATTTAGAACTTTTATGTTATCGGAATCAGGAATATGGTCGCTTTTTATTGAATGGATTACAATTTTAGTACTTTGGTTGCAATTCTATGCCATATTTTGGTTTTCCTTCAGAACTTATTGCTAAATTACTTAAACCAGATAATATTTATACTGCTTTCCGACCAATTAAACAATTTAAAAACTTTCTTTTTAACTTTAAACATATAACTCTTTCTTTGAATCTAACTAGGGTAATTATTTAATACCTTGTAAAAATTGTAAATATGTTTATATAGTACAGCCGTACAGCAAGAATTAGACAGGAGCACAGACGATAAAAATTGCAACCAAAGTTATAAAATTGTAATCCATTCAATAGAAACGATCATATTCCTGATTTCGATATCATAAAAGTTCTAAATTCTGGTTATGATAATTATAAGACACGTATCACAGTGGATCGAACAATGTTAAATTACGAACATAGACCCAAAAATCAGTCTCTAAATAACAGATATTTTGCAGTGAAATAATATAAAATAATGTCTAAAAAATACAAATATATGGTTATTTCTATAATTACACAAAGTTTTATTATATATGAATAAGTTCGAAACGACAACTTTCAAAAATAAGATTTTTTGATGAATTTCAGTGACTTTATTTGAATGACCATCAAGTGGCACTTAAAATATGTATGAAAGAATACGATATAAAAATATTTTTAATAATGTCCTAATAAAAGTTTAAGGCACTTCTGGTCAATATTTTGCTTGTTTTTAATGTTGCGTTTCGCGCATGAAATGTGAATATAAAATTAACAACAAAATTAATATTATAAGTTGTGTAACTTTTTTTTGTCCAAAATCGCCCAAAATTTCAAAGACATTTTACTACTCCCAAAAGTATACATTTTAATCTATAAAAAGGATTTTGTGCGCAAACGCACTCTTTTAGAGAAAAATAAATTTTAATCTACCCCCAAATTATCAATCGAGAAATTTATCTGAATAACTGTATTCATTAATGACAGAAAATATATTAAAATTTTTATAGTGAAAATATTATAAAATTTTGATTATTAAAATAGATTTAATAAATCAGAAATTGCTTCTTATTTCTTTAAATATTTAATATAATAATTAATTTTACTTTAATGGTACTGAAAAGTACCATTGTATCCAAAAAAGAGGGAAATGTAAATGGTTGCCGTGATACGTCATAAAATGTTAAAATTAAGTAAATGTTTAATGTTAAATTATTAAATGTTAAAATTAAATAATATAATTCCATATTACGATTTGAAGTAAAAGTTCCTGTATAATAAAAATGAAGACGTAAAAAAAAGGCAAATGTGAATTTTTTCATAGAGTTTGTGAGTAAATGCTTGCATGAGTTTTCTATTGAAAAACTACATAAAAAAAGAAAAAAGTAAAAAGAAGTAGTAAATTGATGATATATTTAACATTGTGTGCTAAATTAATTGTGTTCTAAATATATATTTTCTTCGCGAAATTTTTATTTATTTTCTTTTATTCTGTTTTTTTTAACATTTGTTTCTCTATGAGGTATGTTTCTAAATATCTATTTGCAGCAGAAAAGTATAATACTGTTTAACCCCTTTATAAGGCCATTTTTTCCTCAAATGGCACATTAAACTATTTTCACGAATAAAAATTTATGTAAAGAAAAAAATTCATTTAACTTATTAGAAATAACTAATTTTACTTTCCCTTTGTCCCAAGTTCTTGGGACAGGGAAGCGCTAAACATCACTCCACGAGCGATGAGCGGGACTGCTCCCTGTTCAATTAATTTTACTTTTGACACCTTATTTTCTTAGTCGATCGCATACCCATAATCGCAATCCATTGTATTAGTATAAGCAGGATTGTCACAAACGACTTCTTTTTTTATTGTTTTCGCACCAGTATTATCAAAATAATATTCAGACTGATATTTTTCTGGAGAAATACACAGGAATCAATATTTTAAAAAATTGGTGCCAATTGAATAAAAAGATAACGAATCTGGTGAGGAAAATATTTCCGCGGACTTATAAAGGATTTTTTTTTAAAAAGGGGGACTTGCTTTTAGTATCATACATATATACATATTTAAATCGAAATGTGACAAAAAGAAAAATAAATAAATAAATAAATAAATAAATAAAAATACATAGTAAAAATGTCTTAACCTTCCTATGTTAGCCTCTGCCTATACTTCGATCCACTGTGCGTATTTTCCTTGAGAGTTGGCTCACTACTAGCCATCTCCACACTATCAATGAAGCATGCGCACTGGCTCCTTAATATTCTGTACTTCTGTAAATTCCTTGGGCATTTATGTAATACTTGCAAATTATATTGTATTGATACAAATGAGGAAACTCGGACGGGTTTCGAAACGTCTAAATTTTAATTGTTTTTAAATGTATATTTTAATTGTTTTTAAATGTATATTTTAACTAATATTTTCTCTCGTAAATAAAAAATTTCTGTTTTTAATATATGATTTCTATTCCCTATTACTACACATTTTATAGACTCATTTTGGAGATAGATTAATTTTATGTCTTCTGACCGCATTAACGTATCAGACATCTAACAAATTTCCTGTAAAAGCAAAGTAATACATATATTGTAAAGACCTTACAGTATACATAGAGAGTTTTTAAAAAAATCGTTAGAACGTTTTTTGAAACACCAATTTCAGAGGTCTAAAACTGACCTATACCTAATCAGGACGCCTGTCAATTTTCTTGTACTTACCAAGTAATACATGCGAAAGGACATCTAAAAGGGGTTTATAAGGCAAATTTTAAGAAAATTTTTAGGACCGTTTTAGAGATACCGACTTTCGGTCCAACGTACGATTTTCACCAAAACTTGGCAAACCAATCTGTTCACCATAAACCAACAATTACATACGAAAAAACGTGTAAAAGGAAGTTAAATGACGAGTTTGAAGAAGAAACGCACTTACAAGACTTAAAATTGGACGCCTATCAATTTTCCTGAGGTAACCAATTAATACATACGAAATTATATGTAAAATGGAGTTTATTATGTATAGCAACGATGAAGGAAATCGATAGAGCCATTTTGGAGATATGGAGTTACAGTCCCGCTTCCAGTTTTCCAATTTTTATCAAAAGTTGGCAAAATCATCTATTCACCGGACCTGTCTCAACTCTGAAGATTCGTCATTCTATCCTTATTTGTTTTAGGGTTATGGAAGTCATACGATTCCATACGCACATACATTGACCAATTGCTAAGAAACACTTTTACTCTTTTTTGGGCTCAGAAAACTTTATCACATGTAAATCAGGTGAAAACTCGATATCGAAATTTTTGATTGAAAACAATACTCCTATTATCTATGGTAGTCGGATAATGGAAGTAAAAAAGCATTAGTTAATGAATAATTCTGATAACAAATTTTTCTATAGAATAAAATGGAAGTTTGTCTGCCGTCGACGATAGGTTATGCGTCCCCTTAGTAAGTGAATATAAAGAATTAAATGCGATGAGGATATTTGTCGATTCTCGAAGGAAATTATTGTTGTTATGAAAAGTCAGGCAAAAACCTTGCCTAAACTCAATTTGATAGGTATTCAAAGTCAAGGGGCGAACAAATGTAGAGACCACACAAAACAGCAGATTAAAAAAAAGGGGGGCATTCGTACTAATAAGAAGTAAATCTCTACTTATAATAAAAGAATATGTGTAGTGTATGTGTGTGTGTCCGTCGCTTTGTAGGCGAACGGCTGATCACAGAACCACAGAAATTTGCATGCAGGTCCTCACTGACCTCTTTTCATGTACCTCGAAGCCCGATTTCCGAAATTTTGATTAGTTTTTAAAATTTAATTAAAATCTAAACTTTTCTGAAGTGATCTGAACTATAGAGATAAAAACGTAAAAGTTAAAAGACTTTCCGTGGTCCATTAGCTCAGTTGGTTTGAGCGTTTTGTTAATGACGCAAAGGTCGTGGGTTCGATCAGTCAAGGGGCAATTACAGAATTTTGTATGGATGTTAGTTTTTGATCCCTCCTATAATGCACTTCGATGCTCGATTTTCGAATTTTTGATTAGTTTTTTTTTTTTTTTTTTTTTTTTTTAATTCATTAATTTTTTTCAACTAGAAATATTGTCTGGCGCTGCCACTTGTTGCCATAGAGTGAAATAGATAATCTGTCCGAGAAATGTTTGTCCGAAAAACGTAATTTTTGAATATTACCAGCGCCAATTTTCGTCCAGTTAGAACCTAAATTGAAATGTCCCGTTAAGACCCGTCAACGATACAGCGCAGGCAGGAAACAGCGGAAAGCAGCGGAAAACCGAAGTGAGGTTTTAAGTGATTTCAATTAAATTGTTTTAGTTTTTGTCTATAAAGTGATTTAAAATATAATGATTGATATTTTTTTTTCTGAATTCCATTAAATATATTAACTAGCGAAGCAGACAAAACCTGCTAGTAAATAAATAAAATAAAATATGACCCCTTTTTATGTAATTTCCTTATTAGGCAACAGCGTATAGTCACAGTTTGAAAAACAACATGGATAATAATTTAAAAAGGCTGATTTTTCTTCAAAAGTGCTGAAAGACTTAAAAATTTACAGCTTGGAAATCAGAACTATAAATATTATTAACTGCAATTACAATTCAATAAATAAATAAACAATGGCTTGCATAAAATACTCTATATAGTTGCTCACTTTCTTAATAGAACACAGTGTGAAATGCACTGGGAGTTTCCATTAATCTCTTTTACAATCGGGAACTCATCGTAGCTTTATGCAAAAGTAAAATAACCAAGTGAAAAAAAGTGAAACAACACACCTGCATCATTAATTGTTTTCCATTTTAAGATGAATAAACATGATTTCTTATTTAAATGATTTCATATATGATCGAGGACTCAAAGCTAAATACAAAGGGCATTCCATAAAAACTGTGAGTAAAATCCTAAACAATCAAGAAATATATTTACAGCAAAAAATACATCATTCTTTTTCAAAATACCTTCTGTCAGATGATATGCAACGGTCCCATCGTTCAACCCACTTTTCAAAACAAGTAGAGAAGCCCTTTTCTGGAAGCTGCTTCAAAGAACCCTCCACTGCTGAAATAACTTCCGAATCTGTATTAAATTTTCTGCCACGGAGCTTCTCCTTCAACGTCGGAAACAGCCAGAAATCGCATGGTGCGAGATCTGGACTGTAAGGGGGATGTGGCATGATTTTAATATTGCATTTACTAAGATATTGCTGAACAGAAGTAGCGACATGCGGGCGAGCATTATCGTGTTGCAATGTCCAATTCCCAACCAGTTCATTACGGTTTCTCGATATGTGTTGTCGCAAAATTTTCAAAACTGAAACATAATATTCACCATTCACAGTAGTTTTTGGAGGCACAGCATGCTGATAGATTACACCTTTATGATCAAAGAAAATAATCATCATGACCTTTCCAGCAGATTTAGTTTGTCGGATTTTTTTCGGAGGCGGAGAATCAGTATTTTTCCATAAACTTGTTGCGGACTCGGTAAGGGGATCATAATGATGCACCCAAGTTTCATCACCTGCTATTACAGTCTTTAGGAGATTAGGATCGTTTTGAAGCATCTGTTTCCATTCACAACATTGGTGAATTCTTGTTTTCATTTGTTCTTTAGTAAGGTGATGAGGGACTGATCTGGAACAAACATACCGAAGATGTAAATTGTTGCGTAGAATGCGAAATATCAACGTTTCGAAATATTTGTTGATGCCGCTATCTCCTCACATTTCATTCGCCGATTTTCTTGAAAGATTACCCACACAGCGTTAACATTTCGATCATTCACAACACTTTTTGGTCGCCCAGGCCTAGGAGCCAGTTCTGCAGACAAACGGCCTTTCTTGAAATCACCAAGAAATCTAAAAATCGTAGACTCACCAGAACATTTGTATTTGTAAGCTTCTTTCATTAACTTAACTGTTTCTGGAGCTGTTTTGCCCAAACGGTAGCAAAATTTTATGGCACATCGCATTTCGTTTTTTAACTCTGAATCACTCATCTCCATTTCTGTAGGGCAAATGAAACAGTTCTTTAAACAAGCACGGAAATAGAAAAATAAAATCGACTGCTTCGTTTAGAATTTTGTATAAACGTATAGTTAACAGTTTGAAAAAATCGCCTGCACTTCTAGTTTTTAGTTTTGCGGTGTTGCCACTACGTAAAAAAATAACTCTCAGTTTTTTTGGAATGCCCTTTGTATTACGCCAAAATCAAAATTTTTAGGTTTCATTTGAAGAACGAAGATGCAAGTTTAACGCTTTCAGTCCTTTTGCATGTAAAAATTATTTAAAAAATAAAAGTATATGGTGTTATTTATCTTTTTACAATCATTTTGTCTAGTTAAAATGTTACTCATTTAAATATTTCGAAATACAACTTACAAATTTTAAAGTATAGTGAATTGCAATTTTCCCCCCTAAGCTATGTCCAACCAGATTAACAGTCTTCATGCCGTGTTTGTCTAAAAAGTGCCCGATATCCACAGCCATTGCTTCTACATCACTGCGATTACTCCAGGGACTATCTCCATGGTTGCGTAAATCAACAGCACAAACCTAATAAATATATAGATTTTACATTTTTGGAAAATAAAAAATTCACTTTTATGTCAGACTATTTACCTTTATCTTAACAACGAAAGTTAAATTAGTATATTATTAATTTCTAAATTAGATGATTTTTTAATTATTACTTAATTTAGAAAAATTTTCTGAAAATTCTTACTCTGCGTCTAGTTTCATAAGCAAACAGTGCTTGTATACTTTTCCATGTCTTGTGACTTGCTCCAACACCATGTATAAGGACAATAGGGCTTTTAATTTTATTTTCGTTTTCAGGTGTGATGCATTCGTATGCCAAGTCTACAGGTTCAATTCTATGGTAAAAAAGTAGGTTTATATAGTAAGTTATATAGTGGTTTATACTTAGCAGCATAAACCATTTTCACAAAATATAATTAAAATCAGTTTACGTTTTGATAAATTAACCATTTAATGTAAAATAGTTATTGTTTACACTTGAGTAACTATTAATTTTTTGAATAAATGACTAGTCAATAACTACTGAGTAATTACAATTAATATTTAATAAAGTTTTGAATACGAGTGAAAGAAAAACAGAAAAATAATTCAAACAGAAAAAATCATTGCAACAAAACATACTGTTATGTTACAAGAATTTTTCTAATCAGAGTTCTATTCCCTTTTTAAGAAAAATCGATTTAAGAAAATAAAAGAAGCAGAAGGAAATAAACATTACAGTTAAAACTCAAATTGCAACACCCTGAATTAGTTCTTAAATAGCTAATTGTATTTTATGTACATAAATTAATATTTTGCAACTATACTATTATTAGAAGAGTAATACTAAAGTTATGAATAAAAACAGAAAAATAAATTATGATTTATGAACTCCAAACGTTTCTTTCTTCTTTTCTTTCTCACTTATATATATATATATATATATATGTGTGTGTGTGTGTGTGTGTGTGTGTGTGTGTGTGTGTGTGATGTATTAATTACTGGATGAAAGAGAGATGACAGGCGCAGCACACAATGTCGACTAGGCTTTCTTTCAGGAAACATCTTTATTGCTTCAGATTTCTAAGTCGAGACAGAGTAAGGCGAATAGAGTCTGAATCGGATGCTCTGCCGATCCGCGGGCGGCTCCATTGGCACCTTGGGCCACAGAATCTGTTGGGAAGGCCTGTAGTACCTACGTAATTTCTGAGGAATGCTGCAGCATGGAATTGTTTAACAAGTCAAAATCGTGGCAAGTGAGTCCGTTTGTTTAATGTTTGGTCTTTTATACCTAATTTTCTGAGCTGCTGATTGGTCCTTTCAATCGTCTGGGCTCTTAAAAGCAATTTCTGGGATTAATTAATATGCAGCTCAATGCAGCGAAAGTTGCAAATTGCACTAGCGTCAGCGACTTTCGACTTATAATTTCGTTCCTTTTGTGATTTGTGAGTTATAAAGTCTTCAGCTAGGAAACAATCTTTAAAGGGGCAATTACGAATTATTCGCGATTATAATTTCGATTAGCGATTTTCACACTTTTAAATTGGGTTTTTTAATAATTTAAAACTATTTATTTTTATTCCTTTCATGCCCCCCCCCCTCCCAAGCGAGATCCCCCCCGGGTTTGCATGCAAAGCCGTGGGAGCTTACCTGGAGGTAGATGATGTTCCAGGTGATACGGATCTAATAATTTTGTTTTACCCTATTTTATTTTTTTATTTATTTATTTTTTCTATTTCTTGATTTATTTACTTAGGAGTGGTTGATCTTACAAAGAGAGGTCACAACATGGAAAATTCAGATCGGGACGAAATTGCGCAGGATTGTAGTATACTATGAGGGTAACAACATATTAAAGCAGTAGGACCCACTATCCACAAAATTTGGAGAAAAAAGCATTTAAAGTTTCAGTAATCTTTAAATACAAGTTATTTCTTAAGCGAGTAAGCGCCTCAGTGGTGTGATCCTAAAGCGCGAGTCTTCCAACTAGATGACTTGGGTTCGAGGCTACCTGCGGGTCTACTTTTTTTTTTTACTTCTTTAACTTTTTATGTAATCTTAACTTTTTATTTATTTTACTTTATTTTACAATTCAATTCAAAATTTGAAAATTTTAATAAAAAATTATTTAATTTTCTTGAGTATAAAATAACTTTTTCTATTTTTAATATTTATAACTTAAAAATACAATAAATTTATATAACTTAAAAAAAAAAAAATTAGTTTTATTTTAACTTTAAAATAAGGTAAAACTAAAGAAAATGTTTTTAATTATTTATCTAAATATTTTATTTTATTTTAGGTATATTTAATTTTATTTTTTAAATAAAAAAAAAAAAAAAAAAAAAAAAAACAGAGAAATGATGATTTTAATTGCATATATAATTACTATCCAAATTAAATAATTACTTCTCCAATCAATACAGTTTCTTGAAAAATTATAGTATAGGATTACGATGCTATTAAATTATTGCAGGTAAAGAAATGTTATCTTAAAATGTAGATTTTAAATGTTAATCAACATCGTTTCTTTTTCGATAACGACTTCCTTTTTTTTTTTTTTTTTTTTTTTAACCTTCTGTGCACAGAATAAAATTCGACCTGCCCTTTATTATTAACAAGCTAGAAGTGTTTACGTAATTTATACACATTCAAATCAAATCAGGAAGCTCAAACCAAGATTTAAGTACTCCTGCTAACTATTTTACACTTTGTTTACAGCTTGCTTATTTTTTAATTATTTAAATATTTGTCTGTTTTTCTTTATGTTTCTTATTTAGGGTTTTGTAAAACTAAACTTTATTTTTTAAGTTATAGAAATTTATTGTATTTTTAAGTTATAAATATTAAAAATAGAAAAAGTTATTTTATACTCAAGAAAATTAAATAATCTTTCATTAAAATTTTCAAATTTTGAATTGAATTGTAAAGTAAAATAAATAAAAAGTTAAGATTACATAAAAAGTTAAAGAAAAAAAAAAGTAGTCCCGTAGGTAGCCTCGAACCCAAGTCATCTGGTTAGGAGATTCGCGCTTTAGGATCATACCACTGAGGCGCTTACTCGCTTACGAAATAACTTGTATTTAAAGATTACTGAAACTTTAAATGCTTTTTTCTCGAAATTTTGTGGATAGTGGGTCCTACTGCTTTAATATGTTGTTAACCTCATAGTATACTACAATCCTGCGCAATTTCGTCCCGATCTGAATTTTCCATGTCGTGACCTCTCCTTGTTAGTTTAATTATATTTCACTAATTTTAATCCTACCATGACTCCATTGCCTCGGGAATATACAGAGGGGTTACAAGATTAACAATAAGCTTGCTGGTGAATAAAATATTATGCACATTTTAACTTTCTAGATTAATTGATAATTAAACTATACTCTTCATTATATTTAGTAAACACACATTAATACTTCATATTAAAAATTACTAGTAAAATAGAACAACTGTATGATACTATAAAAAAAAAAGTATTATATAACATATTCAATAAAGTAGCATATAAAAGTAGATATTTAAAAATGTTCTTGGCCAAATGTCTTTGAAATACCTGAAAACGTTTTCGTTTAGATGTCGTCTAAAGCAACAACAACAGTTTTTCTTTTTCTTTGCTCTATAACTGTACACGAATGTTGTTTGAGTTCTTTGATTTAGGTATAGTCTTTTAAACTAAATGTCCATTCTTGAAGCACATAACTATATAGTCTTTATAATCAATAGAGTCTTTACGCAAAATTTCACTTTTTTCACTTATTTAATACAACACTTAAAAGTTGATAACACAAAAATATGATACTTGATACAAATAATACGTATTTAAGACACATACTATACTCAAATCTGAAAAATAATAATATGGGTAGTAGAAAGAATACTGACACTTAAAATTATATACTAGTACTTGAAAATAGCAATATTTAAAAAGAAAAAAAAAATTACTGGACACGATAGCTTCTCTAAAGTGCTTGTGATAATCACTTCCTTCAAATTACGATAATGATACAGACACTAAAAATGTTTACTCGAAAAATTATGTTTATGGGTGTAGAGACCCGTGAAACTCTGTGAGAGCTTGTCAACCAAAAAAGTAATATCAGTAAAAGACAAAAAGTGGTTCTTTGACAAGTCTCATCAGAGGAGGGAGCGCACTTGTTGCCTCATGCTCTTCGGGGGTCTCCAATCAGGTGAAGTCCAGAAGAACATGAGTAAACAAGGGCCTAAAAGAAAGGCGGTAAGGAGCGGAGGATCCTCATTTCTTGAATACGTCTACTAATATTTGTAAATAAATTAACATTTGTAAAAATTAAAAATAAAAAGAGTTAGGGGGCACGCCAGTGCCACTGAGCGAAAGGATGGAAGATATGTCTCCCGACATCCCTCCGAATTCTTCGACTCAGCTAGGATCCTCATCCAATGCGTAATGGGACGATAGGAAAGCAAAAAATAAAAAAACTCATGGTGACTCCTTACTGATAAAGGGGTTTATTCATGACATAGTTTAAACTTTTGAGGATTATTATAATATATTAGTTTAGATGAATGTACAATTTCAGACTGCCTTTTAAAATGAGGATTTGGTCTATCAATTTCAAAATTTACGTCAAATAACTGTTTTAAAATGGAATAGGGTCCTGAGTATGGAGCAGTTAATTTACGAGTATTAGGATATTGAAATTCTTCATATAATACTTCATCACTAACTTTAAATTTAGCAGGGAGAAATCGAGCGTCATACCTTACTTTATTTTTATTATGATATTCAATTGTATGTTCTTTTGTCAATTTTCTTGCTTCATCAACCTTTGGATAATAATTGTTGTTAGGAATTAAAGGATCATACGGTAAATTTCCAAACAGTAGATAATTAGGTGAAAATTTTGTAACAGAATGAGAGGTAGCATTATACTGGCTGAACCCTTTGCCGTTCAGTGTTCCACTACATGGAACACCTAACTTCGTTAGCTTCTCCAACAGTTAAATTCAACTGCAAATGCATAAAAATAGGTTTATTTTTTACTTTGAACTTTCCTTTTCCTCCATAGATTGCATCACTACACAAGGCAATCCATCATATTTAGCTGGGACGCGTTATTTTAAATCCTCGTATTTACAAGAAATTTTGTATATATTTTTTGTGATAGAAAAAAGATTGCTTGAAAAAAAGATTTCTATGTTATATCTCTGGCTGTACTCTAAATTATTTATTCTATATTATTTTTAATTTTTTTTTATATAGGAAACGTACGAGAAATCATTGAATAAAATAAGGTGTTCCATCTCCTGGAACACTGCGACACTAGCGCTTTTCATATTATGCAACCGAAAACAATGATGAGAGAAGACAGCTGTGTTTACGTTCTTTGTTTTCCTCTGTTTGGAGGGAATGACGTCAAGCTATCAGATGCTGCGAGGAAGGGTTGGTTGTTTATATATATAAAAAAAAAAAAGAAAACCGCACAAAAGTAGTTTCATGTGCAAAACCTGCAATGTTGGTTTGTGCTTCTACCAAAAGTATGTGACATGCTTCCAAAAATTTCATGAAGCTAAAAAATAGACTAATTGCAAATATTTTTTTTCTTATAGGACTTGTATATATGTATACTAACTGTAAATATCAAATTATTTCATAAAAAATCATATAACCAAGATTTTTTTTTAGGGGGGGGGGATGGGGTGTAGAGTAGCAGGCCTCCTCGTGATGCACCATGGGTCATGCTAAAGCTACTACACAGGTATAATACAGTGTTTTTTAATTCATATGCAAAATTTTCTACTCATTTACGCGCTTCACTGTGATGCTCTTAGACGCACTTTTCAGAGCTCTAGTGGTACAGTGTTCCCGCTGACGGAACACCCACAGGTTCAAAACGGTAAATACTATCTTTACAAAATTATACCTGTGTACTCCTTTAGACCTAAGTAGATAGCCTACAACTTTTTTTGTTGAAATTCCAACTTTAAAGGGTAGTGCTCTGTAAAGGGTTAAGACCTCTTCTAGTAATTTTGTCCACGGTACTTTAGATGAAGCAGAATTTACTTTACACTTGGATCTAGTTACGATAGTTTGGTTCAGACGTTCAATTTTTCCGTTTGTCTCCGGGTGATGACTGCTAGTTAAAAGATGTT
Source organism: Salticus scenicus (assembly GCA_963930645.1). NCBI lineage: Eukaryota > Metazoa > Arthropoda > Arachnida > Araneae > Salticidae > Salticus > Salticus scenicus. The sequence goes on along the minus strand of OZ005651.1, from coordinate 17,365,356 downwards.
TAACATTGCAGTTACGTAGTTTTTTTTAAAACGTGATGAAGTAAAGGCAGCATTTCTATCTGTTAATAATTTCTCAGGGACTTGATTTTGGGAAATCTGTTTTAAAAAGTTGGTATAAGTTTCAGTCGTCACACTTTTGGATGGAAAACCCCATTAATAACGTGTTGTATGGTCGACGACCAAATGCAAGTATTTTTTAGTTGAGTTGTAATAATTAAATCCACCAGCAGTGTCTAACGACAAACATTCAAATGGTTTATCTGTTGGAGGTACCTGCTGCAATAAGCCAAATTTTTTTGTTTACATTATTTATTTACTTGGCAGGTATGGCAGTGGTAAACGAAATTTTCTATATCTTTATTAATGAAAGGCCAATAATACTGTGGAGTGATTAAATTGATCATTTTTTGAATTCCTGGGTGTCCGAATTGTGTGTGGGCTTTATTTAGCAATGTTAACCTTAGTGACATAGGAACGATTATCTTATACAAACTTTTCTTTTTTGTTACTATGAGATCATTTACTTCAACATACTTTTTACTATTGACTATCGTGTTCTCTTCTTTTTGTAAACGTTTTAGATCATTCAAGCCAAGGAGATGTACATGGTGAGACATATGTTGTATTACAGGTAATTGGGACAGCATATCAGCTTCTACATTAGTGGTTCCTTTCTGATATTTTATTTCATAGTCAAACATACTAAGTTTAAGTGACCAGCGGAAAAGACGTCCTCTAAGATTTTTAACATTTTTGAAGCCAAGTTAATGCCGCATGATCAGTATGAATGACAAATTTTTGACCATGTAAATAGTGATAAAATCTATCTAAAGAATTTATGATGGCAAGACATTCTAATTCAGTTATGGCATAATTTTTTTCATAGTCTTTTAAATTTCACGAATGGTAAGCTATTGGATGTAATTTTCCTTTCTCATCTGGCTGTTTGATTACACAACCAACTCCGTGACTTGAAGCATCTACAAATAAGTGGCAAAGCTTCTTGGGACCATACAACTTTAAAATAGGTTTTTCAATTAAGGCATTTTTCAATTTTTGAAATAAATTTTCGCATTTATCATCCCATACATAGGGTACATTTTTCTTGAGTAAATTGTTTAAAGAGTAGCGAATTTTAGCATGATTAGATATAAATTTATTATAGACATTTACAGATCCCAGGAACCTCTGTAACTCTTTAACATTAGTGGGACGCTTTAATTTTTTAATAGTTTCAGTATTAGCATTATCTGGTGTTATAGTGCCATTAGCCACTTCATAACCTAAGAAATTTATTTTAGATTTTACAAAATTACATTTAGATAACTTTAACTTTAAATTTTCATTAACACAAATTTGAAATATGGTTTCTAAATGCTTTAAATGTTGTTCTTCTGTTTCACAAAAAATGATAATGTCATCAAAATAATTACAAGCAAAATCAATTTTATACTTATGTAAGATTCTTCTAATAGTGCGATTAAATATTGCAGAGGCATTTTTAAGGCCAAATGGTAATACGAACCATTCATACAATCCAAATGTAGTATCAAATTCTAATTTCTCTATATCTTTTCTTTTGGGTGGATAGGTATATGCCAATATCCACTGGCTAAATCCAATGTGGAAAAAATTTTTGCCTGAGCCAATTTGTCTAGGAGAGTATCAATTCTGGGTAATAGTTCCGCATCTGTTTTAGTTATAGTATTTAATTTACGAAAATCGACACAGAGTCGTGTCTTCTTCCCTTCTTCTCGATTATACACTAATGTTACAGGGGATGAATACGGAGAATGGCTCTCTTTAATGATTTTGGCTTGTAATAGATTTTATATTTGATCTTTAATTTCAGCCTCCTCTTTAGGAGAGGTGCGGTATGCTCTAAGGTAAACAGGTAAGTCTGAAGTTAGGTGAATTCTCTGAGGCTCCATTTTGATACGATCAACATCATACTTCGAGTTTGCGAAAATTTTCTCATATTTATTTAACAAGGTAGGTAAATCATTATTATTTTCAGATGGCAATACCGTAGGTCTAAATGAGCTTTGTACAACACTCTGCGAATGGTGCACCTGGTTCGTAGCGTGTGTATTTACTGTGGAATTAGTACCTACTTTATGTTCAAAAATATGCAAAGATTGGTAATGTTGATTCACCTGATTTAGTAATGGGATGTTTTGACCATTTTGAGTTACAGTAAAATTTACTAAATTAAGATTCAAGTTAAATAATGCGCAATGAGGTAACCCAATAAGAAGATATGGTAACTGATTAGTAATAACATAAAGTTCTAAAATTTTCCTAATGTTACCAATCCTTAGAGATATTTCACATTTTTCTTTAATTTTAATTGTGCCATGAGTTTGTCTAGCTATTATTGGTTCATCAATGGTAGTCTTTTTTAATCTTAACTTCTTTACTAAAGTGCATGAGATAACAAATTGTCAGGGAGAGCACTCAAGTTAGCTGATTGACGTGTTTTTTGCGATCGCTGATGTTTTTGTATTAGGTGTCCGGACACTAGTAATTGTCAACAGCCACTCATTGTACCCTCACTGGTCATTTCCTGGCTGACCGCCTCTTAGGGGTGATTTGCACTTCTATTTGAGTTTTGAGTGAGAGGTGAATTATTGAAAAAATATTACATTGTTCAAACTTAAAAGGACACGTTCGCTGCCAGTGGTAAGCATTAGTAATTCCTCGATTTAAGCAAAGACGACAAGGGGATGGGGGCAGCCTCTCTTGGAAATGTACATTATTTGAGACACAACTTGGTCTGAATGGTCGTGGGTTGCTGGGATTAGGAGCTGCATACGCTTGTTGAGGTTGGTTGGGATATGGGTATCTATACTTCCAAGGTCTATTTATAGAAGTAGACAAATAGTCAGGTCTAGGCCGATTAACTCTCCATTGCTGAGTAAAGCTAGGAGCCTGAGTATTAAGTTTAATGTTGCTTTCTTTTTTCTGTTCGGTTGGTTGCATTTTACTCAATTTATAGACAATTTCACGCCATTCATTTGTGTCTTTAGGGGAGTTCACCAATACTAGTTACCTTAGTGAAATTGGGAGACCATCGGATAATCCTCTACTATGAATTTGGAGACAAGTCCTAGTCTGCGACCCATTTTTATTTTACTATTGTAATAACTATTAACATCATCACCTAAATGAAATTTAATATTAGAAAAATCAGCTAATGATTTAGTTTCAGGAACAGTAAACTCCTCTCTAAATAATTGGAGAAATTCCTCCCAGTGGAGAACATTTTCCACAAATGATTTTTATTTTTTTTCCTGACAAATACTATTAAAATAGCTCAACCATGCTTCGAACTCTATTCCCACGTCGGGATTATACTCAATAATATTTAACTTGTCCTGACTATCACCTGCATTTCCTGACCCGTTATCAGGAGTCGGGTTCTCGGAACCTTTAGGCATGGTGAATTAAATTTAATAAAATATAATATAACAATTAAAAAAATATCACTTTTCACTAGAAACACATTAAAAAAAATAATTTCTCCAAACTCTTCAAATTACTTAAATAAAATATAAATTGAAATATAAAATCATCAAAATTTACTTTGTACCTTCATATTAATTAAATAAAACAAAAATTAAAATATACACATGTAAACTCACAAAAATTTTCATAAGCCTTCTAATATATACTATAACACATATGACTTATTTTTCAAAGAGGAAAAAAAGTTATTTACGATTTCAGATTTTTTTTTCTCCTTTTATTATATAACTTCCCAATTAGTTCTGGAAACTTAATTTTAATAATTATTCCGATTCGTAATTGCGAAATTAAAATCGATTTCAATAAAAATCTAAGATTTTCTATAAATTTAAATTTATAAATAACATTTGCTTTAATTTACGATTTTTTTTCCAAAGCTATTTAGAATAAAACAAAAATAACTTCTTCACTTAAAAGAGTCTATTGAAATAGTAAAAAAAGTCTTGGTAACATTTAAAGTCATTTAAAAAAAAATGTTTTTGAGTTCTGTTTTTTTTTTTTTTTTTTTTTTTTAATTCTCTAATGATTATCAAAATTGACGCTTACCCCCGTTCATATTTAATTAAAAATAACCTATACTCCTTTGATTCACTGCATTAACATCGCGCTCCGCGCTGAGCAAACATAAATATTTCTCCTCTGTTAGGTGACGGAAGAAGAACTGGGGGAGGTGTGAATGTTTGAGGAACGGTTCCTTCCCTAAAATCCCTGCCGTCAGTTACCGTCACACTTTAGGAGTTCGACGCTGCACTTTTCCCGTCGAATCTATCGACGCAAAATGGCCGTGTCTATCGGAAGGACAGGAGATTTCCGTCTGGATTCTATCATGAAGCTCCAAGACGATTTATCGCTGATCAAAACTTTCTCTTTGACAGGCTCTTTATAAAAGGAAGTTTTATTTCTAAACATCGATGATAAATAAGCAAGAAGCATTAACCCTACAAGGCTCAATTTTTTTTTTTTTTTTTTTTTTTTTTTTTTTAGTGCGCGACAAAAATATATAGGTTGTAATTAGTGATCAGAAGATAGGGAAAACTTATAAAAATAGAAATAAAACCATATTTTAGGGAAAAATCAACTTTTTAGCTCAACGTACCGTATGTGGAACATAGATAAAAATATGATTTACTAATACGTTTACTATTGTAATATAAAAAAAAACAACTTACCTCTGCAAAATATACACTTCATTATAACACACAGTATTTTTTTTTTTTTTTTTTTTTTTTTTCCGAGTCAAAAATGTTCAATAACTATACTTTTTTTTATTTTTGAATTCAGACAAATGACTAATGTATCACTTTCATTCAAATTTCACACTGAGTGCACTATAACAAAAACACGAACGACATCTTTAGGTAAAGATTTGTATTACTACATTGCTAAATGTCAGTAGCTTCTATCACGATGTCAAGAGATGTCGCTACTAATAGTTTTATAGCTATAGGAACGATTAAAGTCGGTGTTCCACATATGGAATGGGTGCGTTGTAGGATTAAAATTTCTCTGGATTTGAAAGGCTCATAGTTCATTTACAGAATATCCGGCTTTGCGCTGACTTGGTTATAATAAAATAATTTTCTCTCGATGATTGATTTATAAAAACAAAGCGTCCAACTTTCGAAATTTTGGCCCTCCCGATTCTGGGATCGTACCTTCTTATGGCATTTAACACAGGATTCTGAACTTTTAAAACATTGTGAACGTAGCGATGGGCTTGATTAAACCTACGCAATTGCTTGTTTTGGAATACTTGAATTTTTTCTAGCTCAGTCTTTGAGGCAGATCCGTACACCACGGACCCGCAAGTCAAGATGGGTCAGATCATGGACTTGTACAGTAACAATTTATTTTTAACAGACAGACGGCTATTCCAAGTCAAAAGAGGAAGGGGGGGCGGTGGCAATTTGCGCTTTATTCAGAGTCTCTGAGATGTGCTTTTGCCACAATAATTTTGAATCTAGGTGAATTCCTAGGTATTTATACAAAGTTACCCAGGGAATAGGATCATTATTAAGAGTAAAGTTAACGTCGGGTGAATAGGATTTATTAGTGAAGAAAATGGCGGCACTTTTAGAGCTATTAACTTTAATTTTCCATTTCCTAAGCCAAATAGCATACGAATCAAGGTAATCCTGGAGTTTTTCAAACACTGTGTGTGGTTGTTTGTATCTGTATTGTTGATAGCAGTATCATCAGCAAATAGAGCTACGTTGATGCCGGGCTTGCGTGGAATGTCGTTAATGTAAATGTTAAAAAGGCGGGGCCAGGTAAGAGAACCTTGAGGAACAGAACTGAGAACAGACTTCGGGCTAGAGAGGGAATTTCCCACTTTTACCACAAAGGACCTGTTAGAGAGGTAGTCAGAAAAGATTTTAATTAGCTGGTCAGGAACACCTAACTCAGCCATCTTAAAGAGAAGGCCGGCATGCCAGACCTTGTCAAAGGCCTTTTGCCCGTCGAGAAATATAATTCCCGCCACACCGCTGGTTTGGTATCTATCGTGAATGAATTCAGTCACTCTCCACAACTGTTGTTGCGTTGAATGAAGAGTCCTGAACCCGAATTACTCGGGTATAATTTTGTCATGAGAGTCAAGGAATTCATTCAATCGGCGGACGAGAACATACTCATAAACCTTCGAGAGACTGGAGAGCAAAGAGATAGGTCGATACTAGAAGGAGAGTGGATATCTTGGCCCTCACCCTTCGGTAAAGGGACAATAATAGCTCTCTTCCAACAATCGGGAAAAATATTAAGCTTTAGCATACAATTAATGATTAACGTAATATAAAAAATAAAATGGAGATGTAGATTAATTAACATATTGTTAGAGATAAGATCCTCACCGGGTACCTTGTGTTGTTTCAAGCCCGAAATCTAGTCCTGAACCTCGGAGAGTAAAGCAGGTTGAAGAGTGTTTTGTGTGTTAGTGTGCAATAAATTTTGAACCCTGTGGTCGATCATGTTCTCGACAATTGGGTTAACAATGTCCGAATGAGGTGAAAACTAACTTCTAAGATTTTCGCTCGGCATTTTCAGTGTTACTATAAGCCATGCCGTTAGGGCTAATAATGGCAGGAATGTGTGTTCGTGTCCTACGAATGCGGGACGTGGCCCTCCAAATTGTGTTGTCTTCAGTCGAGAGAGATTCGACAAAATTATTGAAACGTGTTTTACTAAACTCCTTAATTGCAGCTCTAGTACTACGAATAAGCCTGTTTAACTTACTCCTGAAGTAGGGGGTCCTATGAACCTGCCATTGCCTGCAAGCATGATTTCGATCCCTGACCATTTCCCTGATGTTATCCGGCAGTCTGTAGTAGTCAAACGATCTTTTGCGAGGTTCAGAGCTCTGCGTGTAGGCCTCTCGGAGTGAGTCCCCAAGCATGGCTACCGCTTGCTCAATTTCCTGTTTGGATTCTGGGATAAGAGATGGAACGTCCCGTTCCGAAAGAATATCCGCGAACAGACTCCACCTTGTGGATAGAGCCGTTCTCAGATCCAGATCGTAAGACCCATCAAACCTCAAGACAACAAGTAGGTGATCAGAGTCAAGATCATTCAGCGTTTGAATGCTGTAGGCAAACGGAAAATTGCGGGTGATGGCAAAATCAAAAATATTTTAAGTTCTCACGAAGGTGGGTTCGGGGGGCGCTAAAATTTGCGCGAAATTTTGATCCACACACCTTCTTAACCTACGGCCAGAAGTATTATAGCTTGGACAGTTCCAAGACGTATGAGTAGAATTAAAATCACCCGCAAGGATAAAATTTGGAAAATAATTAGTGAGACGGGTAAGATCTTCCTCTAGCAGGTTACTCCTTTGCCTAGTACTTTGAACATAAACAGCTGCAATTAACAAATTTGGAATAAGAGGGAAGTCTAGATCAATAGGCGTGGCTTCGGTACAATTTAGATTGGGAATTTTAATGAGAGAAGCATTAAAACCATCTTTAACGTAAATACCAGTACCGCCGGCAGCTTGCAGACTATGAGTCCTGTCTACATTGAAAATCTCATATTTAGCAATACGAACAGTGCGTCCCTGAGAAAAGTGGGTCTCAGTGACCAAAATTAAGTCTAAATTATTACGAGTAGCTAAGTCCCTAAAGTCATGTGCTTTATCCAGAGGTCCATTGGCATTCCAGACACCAATGGGGAAAGAATTCAAGCTCCGAGGAGACGGGAACATGGGTCGCCAAAAGAGAATTTACATGAGGGAGGGTAAAAACAATTAAGACATACTGCGGATTTGACCCCACAGAATGTGAATCCGGTCAACATCCGTGGATTCAGTGCGGAGTGTCGGAAGAGCATTCGTAAATGCTACAAAGACCAAATCAGGGTCGAATTGATTTTGGAATGCTAAAAGCATATGAATGAAGTCGGTGGCCGAATTTGCATCCTTACTAGGGACCGACGAATTTTGAGAATTAATTTTGACAGGGGGAGGGGTAGCAGCCTCGCTACGTCCTTGAGCAACGCCCGAAAAGTATTGGGCTGGATCAACCTTCTTGGAAATGAAAGTTCGATTCTCCACCGTATCGGTCGGAGATTTACTAGCATTATTCTTTTTCTTTTTACTTTTTAAGGGAGCGGTCTTAGGGAACTTGGAACAGCTACGAAAGTTCGCTGGATGCTCCCCTCCACAGCGCACACAACGGCAGGGCGTGTCAAATTCCTTCGTGCAGTCCTTTGACCTGTGATCCCCGGCGCATTTAACGCACCTTGGGGGCAAGGCACAGGTCGCAGAGGGGTGAAAAAATCCCTGACAGTTGAAGCATTGTGTGGGACCTTTCCTACCACGATACTCTTCGATGCTGACTTGCATCCCCATAAGCTCCGTAATTTAAAAAATATTTTCCGAATTTTTGGACTTAGGAAGAGAAATTTGGAATAGTGGCATGCAGTGTTTCTTAGATACAGGCCCTCTATAGAGCTGTACCACGGAGGTTTCCTCAAAGTCGTTAGTATAGTTGAAGGCTTGTTGGATCCTCTCAACTGTGGTATTAATAGGTAGCCCTCTGATGACTACCTTAATAGGTTTTTCAGAATCCAAGATAAAAGTCTTGAGTTGAACTTTCATTTCCGTTAATTTCCTCTGAATAGTCCTAAAGTGCTCCTCATTGGAGCAAGTAACTTTTAAGAATTTTCCTGAAGTTTTAGTTTTGAGTTCAACATCTATAGTTTTAAGTTCAGTTAAGAAACTTGCCAATCACATGGTGGCAGAATAAAAAAAGGGGGGGGGGATTTGAATTTTCTTAACTTTAACATTTTGACTAGTTTGGCTTGACTCGACCTCTATACTGGAAGTGGGGAAATTCCTAGAGTTACCTATCACAACCTTTTCTTTGGCCCTACATTTGGTAACGACCGTGAAATCCTGGGTCTCAGTTAATTCGACCTCAGTCTCAGGAGGCCTCTTGTTCCCTCGAGGATTTTGATTCTCACGTTCGTTGGCGGCGCTAGATGGCGCCACCTCACGGGACGAGTTCTCCTGAGTCTGTGCCGGAGTAACCCCGAAGGGCACGGATGAAGGCGAGTCATTGAAAACAGAAAAAACAGTTACCTTACATATTTTATCCATTTCACCACGAAATTCAAGTTTCCGGCTCATCATGCCTTGATCGTACTCTCTCTGCGCTTCTTCCGTCCGATCCGTCTTTCTGCGAAGCTTGTCATATCGACAATCTAGTTCACAGAACTTGGAATAAAGTTTTATCAAGCGGCTTATAAGCTCATCCAACTTTTCTGGGTCGGTGACGAGCTCCTCATTAGAAGAAAAATCCATAATATCCATAACCAAAGATAACGTCTTCTTCATGAGGGAATAAATTTATTTATACATAATATTCCTTATTTCCTGGAGTCTAAGAATGTATAATTCATTATGTTATATATTTTTCAAAAAAAGTAGTAAAAAGAATTTTTTTTTAAGAACACATTTTTTTTTTTTTTTTTTTTTTTTTGTAATGTTATTGAGCTACTCCATGAAAATGACATTGTACGATGGACTTAACAAAATCCGATCCGTGTCGAATTGATGGGAAAATCCTAATTTCCATATTAAGATTTTGCCGTCAAGTCGGCACGTGTTAATATTATCCCAGAGAGTTGATATTTTGCTAAAAAGTATTTAGGGTTCAAATAGGAAAAAAAAAATTAGGGGGTATGTATCAGATTTCAAAAAATAAAAAGAGGAAAAAAAAAATTCCCCTCATTTAAGGGACACCCAATATATGTATATACATATGCCTCAATGCAGAAGGCGCCCTTGTGATCCCTGTCCCTGTCTACCGCCTTTAAGGTATACCCAGCACGGGCCTGTTGGAGAGTATAAAGAACATGTTATACTTCATATATTTCAGTAAGCGTTTTGTCCTGAAAAGGAAAAGAGACGCAGTAAAAAATTAAACAAAAATCAAAATATTTTGAATCACCCTATAAAAACTAACGCTTGAAATGTGTTTTGGTAGTCTGAGAATCGTATTATTGCTGCACCAGATCTTCTGATCTAAAACTTAATTATTCTTCTCACAGACCCGATACAGCATATTTTTAATCTTAACTTTTCTTACATTCTGAAATTTTCTAATAAAAATATAATTCTTCTAAATAATATTCACTTCTTAAATAATAAAATATGGATGGGTCTCACCTGAAAGCTTCTATCACGAAAGGTCCGGATGTGGAAGGTGGCAGCTATGATCCATTAACACAAAGTCTATGAAACTACAGCACTACTTAGATGGGAAGACATAATTTAATGCTTTGTTAGCATACATGTAAAACGAAAACGAAAACAGAAACAAAAACTATTTACAGATAGGTAACTAAACTAAATCTTAATATTAAAGTTCTTAAATTCTAATTAGTTCTAATAAATGTTCATTCTTAGTTTTAAGTTCTGAAAGTTTTAATAGTTCTTTTCTAGGACCGGGGCGTCTGAAAACAAAAGCGATCTTCACGTAGCCCCTTCTCTATTCAAGGTCCTTTTCTGTTCTGATTCTAAAAAGCATCTTTTTTTTAATACTTCTCATTCCAAATCGAAAGAGTGGTGCAATCAGGAAAAAGAGGCACGCTCCAGTCTGTCTGGAAAGTCATTTGTTCTGAAAGCAGAAGAATGAACGGGAATTTCCGACATCCTCCCACTTTGAGTTGCGACTAATCAGAGGAACTCAACAACCCAAGTTGAAGTCGCTGAGGGGGGTTTCACCACATGGCCAGTTCGGGAGACCATCGGGGGACTGGAAGTAGGATGATGTGTTGTGGACTTCTTGTTACCGGTTCTGAAACTGGTAGGTTCTGTAGGGGCCTTTCACAGGTTCCTTTTCTCTGGGGTTGAGTATCGGTTTTTGTGAGAGGTTCTTGTTTTCGGAAGTCGAAGGACTTAAATTTTCTTGGAGAGATTTATACAAAGTGGGGTGATTCTTAAGTTCGGTACTGTCAATTTCTAAAGGAAACAATCTTTGTAATGGACGTAGAAAAAGTCCATTTTCGGTCGTCACCTTAGCTAGGCGTATGACAGTATCCTTGCCTCGGTAAATTTCGATCACTCTTGCCATAGGCCAGTGAACACGTTTGTTATTCAAATCTTCTAATAGTACAACAGCGCCGACTTTCAATTGTTTGAATCTTTTCGTCTTAGATGCATGTTGGCGTAATTGTCCTAAATATTCAGCTCTGAATCTGTTTCTTAAATTTTCTCTGATTATTTGCCTATATCTGGCTCTGCGGTTAAGGAATTTAGAATCCAAAGCATCTAGGTCAGGTACTCCTGATGTTGGTAGTTCTTTTAGGAACATCATTGGGGTTAAAGGTAAGGGATCTGTGTTATCTTCGGAAACATAGGTTATAGGCCGTGAATTAATCACTTGTTCACAGTCACATAGCATGGTGTAAAGTTCTTCGTAATTCAAAGATGCACGACCTAAGTTTCTTTTCAGGATTCCTTTAATCATTCCAACAAGCCTCTCCCACCAACCTCCCCACCATGGTGCTGCAGGAGGGTTGAATTTCCATCTGATCTTCTGGGTGGAAGCTACCTTGCAGATGGTTTCCCAATCTACATTCGAGAGAGCATTGGACTAAATACTGGACGAATTTTAGAGGTTTCACTAGATTCTTTAACCACAGGTCTATGTGCCAAATAATGTATCTTGTCCCTTTTCTGGTTCAATACCACTTCTATAATATGATTATTTTCCCAGAAATCAAAAATTTCCCCATATTCCTTTTTTCTATCAGATTTGATTAATTTATTTTCCGGCTTGTACAGGCACTTTTCTGCCAACGAGTAATTATCTGATAAAATCGAGTGGTCAACTGTTCATTGTAAATTGACTTCATATCGACCGCTTTTATCTCGTTTAACAGTTTCTAGAAAATAATTCTTGGTTTCTTGTTCTAAATCCTGTTTCGATTTATTATCGTCATTAGTAATTCCTAGAGTGTCAAGGCGCCATAAATCTGATAAACTGGCGTTTGAAACGTGTAATGACAACGATAGACCCGCCAAAGTATTGTCCCGCTCACTCTTGTGACCCTCTGTCTTGCCCAAAATGTTCCAACCCAATTTAGTTCTAAATGTAGTTAATCCCAATTTTGGAAAATATTTTATGTCATCTGTGAACAGTTTAGCGGACATATCAGCTCCCAAAAGTATATGTACTTCGTCTGGATTTTTCTGGTATAAACAAGATTTATTATTTCTAGGGACATCTGATAAATATACACCTTCCTTTTCTAAGAGGTTTACTAATTTATCATCGCGACATAAATTCACGCCTGTGCATATTTTTTCTTGATCTAGTGCTTGTATTTTACACTTAAACTTATTATCTAAACTCCCGATTGTAAATTCATAACGATTATGTTCGGCTGACATTTCCATGCCCCCAAAAAGACCATGTCTCTGTTAGAAATTGCTACTATTAACGTCTGCAAATAAACATTCACTTGTAAATTATGATTCGATAACGCCAATTTAGATTGATCATTTCTTTCGTAATTACTTATTTCCTGTTTCAAATCTTTATTTCCATTACATATTATTTCTAAATGCCTACGATTACATAACTTGCATAAAGTTTTTGATACACAGTGTCTAGCTAAATGCGAAGGCTGAAGACATAAATAACACAGTCCTTTCATACGCAATAGATTAACTCTTTCATCAAATGATAAATTACGAGTTTTGACACATTTGTTACTTAAATGCAATTCTGAGCAAAAATTACACCTATCACTTTTATTCTCATTTAATAAATCACAAGCAGTAGGCAATTTCCGGTTCTGAGTATCAAATTTATTAACGCGGGGGGAGGGGGGCATCCTCTTCTGTCCTCTCATTACTCACTGATAAACTAGAAAAAATAACCCCACGCCGAACGATCTCTATTACAATACATATACTTCCTCATCCTTCATTCCTGTGAATGCTGCGAAACCTCAAATCTAAACATAAACATCACTGCTTTAAAAAGGCCATCGCATAATAAAAAGATAAGCCAGTATTTATTGAAAGCCATCTGCTTTGATTATCGCGTGAATAAGCTGACTTCGTTCTACCCCTTCAGAAGAAATTCATCAGCGTCAGATATACTCCAATGATACCGCGTTTCATTCACTAGCAATGCGTATTCATACCTACAACCAGCAGCTGCGTTTATTAGGAAATACATCTGATGTTAGTCGAAACGATATATCTCTGTCCGAGATATCTACCATGTGTTCTCAAATATTGATCGGATCAACTTTGATCGCGAAAACTCGTCTGCCTGTTAATCACTCCATTCGCTCACTGATATCGATATATTTGCGGTTTACGGGATAGAAAGATTTCGAATATTGAATGTAAAATGAAATGAATGTTTGCAGTCGCGTCGATTGTTTGAAGTTATCTTAGTGGTATTAAAAAAAAAGAAAAAGAAAAAGAAAAAAATGCAAATTAAAAAATATTTAGGATGTCCTGGAGATGAAAATAGTAAAATATAATATCCAAATATATTTCGATCTGTAATTTGTGTTCGTGCGTGGTATCATAGAATGCAAATTTATTTGTATACATGTTTACTTCTATTATTATTATTAAATATTTTAATAAACTTAGTTCATTATTTAGCTAGTAAAATAGATTTTTATCATCAGAAATTTTATAGCGACAGTTTTTCGATTGAACAATGATATAATACTGAGCATTTTATTATTATTTTATTAATTCCCTTTTTTTTTTCTTTTTTTTTTGTGCAGCATTTTATTATTATTATTATTTTAGCTGTTCTTATTAAATATAAGAGATTTAAAAGAAAAGAAAAGTGAAAAGAAAAAAATAAACTCTGCTTACATTCTATGGAAACATAATTTTATTTAGTACGACTGGACTTATTTTATCTATTCTTCCATTAAAGCATGCACTAACTGTGTTTCATTCACAAGCATCAATTATTATATTCATTTCTTAAAATGTTTTCGGCGTAACTTTAGCAAAGAAGCCCCTTTGTGGTTTTTAAATTTTTGTTGACAATTTATTGATAAATTAAAGTGGCTATCGAAATTGCATAAGTGAATATTTTGGAAAGAGATATCCTGGTTACTTCGGTACCAAATTTGAATTTTGCCAAGGGGTTCTTGCTGAAGCGGTCCTATTTCTTTAGCACTGTTTTTCTTAAATTTATTTTATTTATTTTTTTAAGTTTGTACATTTATATATTTTTTCGACATAAAAGTAAATAAATTTACTTACATATTAATTCATTTAATTTTTTAGATATTTACTTATTTATTTATGTTTGTTTTTTCTAGATTTGACTTAGTATTTTAAGACAGCTTCTGAAATTAAATGGTAAAATTGTCGTACAAAAATAAATAAATAAATAAAATAATAATATTTTAAATGCAAAATAAGTTATTTTAAATAACAAAATAAAACTTCAACGTAAAAAGTTTGTAATTATTATTTTTTTTTCTCTACTTAACATATTACTATTTAAATACTGACAATATATATATATATATATATATATTTAAAAAAAAAAATTATAATTGTATGGTAAGTAAATGAAAAAACAAAAGCGGCAAATAACTGACTTTTAGAATGCTTATGAGTTATGAGGATTTCAAATTAAAAATATTACTCTACAACCGAGAAAGATTATTCTATGACAATACTGAAGAAAGTTTATAAACAACATTTCTATATATATATATATATATATATATATATATATATATATATATATATATATTTTATTTCTTATTTCAAATGGTTTTTCTGCCTCGATTGGGGCTAGATCAATAGAATTTGCTATGGATAGCAGTATTGTTTTACGAAATCGATGCAGCTTTCACAGCTTTATGAAGTACTCACCCCCTGATGAATTTGCTTCTAACTTTATGCATTTTTGTCCAATTATTATTTCTGCGGTCCTATATTTACTTTCTCAGTCATTAAGTTTAATGTCCCTTTTTTATTATTCAAGTTCGCATAAGTAATTTAAATTGTTTTTGTCTCTTATTGGTTCTTAATCTGTATTGAAACATTTTTGCGCTAGCTTTACCAATGTGTTTCAATCAGTTCTATTATTGTAGTATTCGTATTGACTTGTATCTATTAAATGCTAAAATTTATGGTTAAAATTTATTAAGATATCTATCATTTATATATATATATATATATATATATACACTAAGCGACAAAAAAAAAAAAAAAAAAAAAAAAAAAAAGCCGCACTGCAGAAAAAATGACTTCTACCTTTTTTATTTGTAATAACTTTAAAATTAATGGTTGGAACAAATAAAACTATCATGTTTGCATAATACCAAATTGATGAAATGATACCTATGTACATTTTCGATTTAATAATTCGCTTTATTACACTCTACGAAGTATTTTATAAAAATCGACATAAAATTTTCTTTTTAAACATAATGCAATAACCATGCACTTTGTATTCTGTTATGATTTATTATATGAAATAAACAAGTTATATCTCAATATACGAAATAAAACTATTTATTTGTTAGATCTAAGCAATTTTTTAATAAAAATATGTATTCTGCATTGGTTTAATTCCACCTTTATATGGAATTACTTCTGTAATGCTCAGTGGCATAGTATTATACCTTTTTTTTTATATAAATCGAAAAAATTTCACTGTGCTAAATATTGTAAATAACTTTTATAATTCTTGCAAAGTAGTAGGCGGCAAATTTCGAATCCTCCTTTCTCTTTCCACGCCGTTTTATGACTAAACATTTTCGAGCGAATTGAGATTAGGACTGTTTCTAAGTCTAATAAAGAAGAAATTCTACGATATTCTTTGTGGGATTTAACTTAGAATAAAAATCATATTACTACTTACAGAATTATAGGTGTTCATGGTAATGGATAGGTAATTTTAACAATTTGATTTAAATTGACGTACCACAGACGCCGTACAGCAAGGTGATTATCATCATGAAATGTTGTTTGAAGAAAAGTCTGAAATACCTCCAAAATAGTCGGTCAGGCGCCACTTTTATAATTACCGTGTTTTATTTTGAATTAAATGATCCCTTGAGCATCAAAATTTGCCCGATTCCTTGAAAAATTGTGCACCGCCGTACCATATTGTACGTAGAAAATGTCACTGTTTTAAGAGTGCGATTTTCATTAAGTCGGTCACATTTTTGTCCTCATTCTAGCTTTTTTCAACTGCTCGAAATAAAGAAAACTTGAATCATCAGAGAAAACCAGTTCAGCCTAATAATTAACTGATAAGGTTTTTAAATTTTTGGTCAACGAAAGTATTGTTTTTTCTAATTCTTTTCCTTAATAATGGCTTTTTTCACAGATCTTCTGTTCTTTAACCCGCTTTGTTTAATTGTTTCCGCATTGTTTTTGAAGAAAGTAATTTACTATACACTTTTTTTTAAATCTTTTTTTAAGTTCTGAACATGATAAAAATCGATTTTTTAAACATTCGCTTTTTAACTTGCGGTTATCTTGCTTGGATGAGCAACATGGGCGCCTAAAGCCAAATTCCCAGTTTAAACGGCCAAAAAAAATTTATATTTTGCTAAAAACCATTTTACCAATATTTTGTTAACATTTAATTATTTTGTCATCTCACGTATTAAAATATTTTTTGATTTTCATTCAAAAATTAATACTTTTTGTGGCAGCGTTAACTGCCTTATTCTTACCATTTTTGAAATAATTTCTAAAATTACAGTTTTTCTGGCAATTGCATCTTGTTTTTAACACTGGATACAATGCTAGAGTGTAAGTGGAGGACAACATAATAAAATCTGTTAGAAAATTTGCTTTTTAAACAATAAAATTGGCGGTTGTAGAAGGTAAAAAGAAAAATATACAAGTGCGGCTTTTTTTTTCTGTCGCTTAGTGTATATATACATATATATATATATATATATACTGTGCGTTTCTTATTCACTGAAATTATTTTAATTATAACCATCAATGACTGTCATGTCATGACTACTAGTAAATAAACTTACTTTATACTTAGGAATGGAAATTCGGCGCAGAACGCATACTAATATTTATTTTAAAGAAATTCTGCATATGAGTGAATCATTGATATTGATTTATATATATTATAAGGATGATTTCTGCGAAAAATTGTATTAATCATCTACATTCTAAGCAGTTTCGATTTTGTTAAGCTTTTATCTTTATTATAATTATGAATTTTTATAATATACTGTGTAAATAAAACCCATGTCACATATTAACTCTGTTAAAATGTTATTTTAAAATAATTAAAGCTGAAAATCGGAAGAATGGAGGACAAATTATACACAAGTACACTGAGAAAAAATTCTGTAACTGACATCTAGAATCTAAATTGTGGCTCTAGAAAAAATAGTTCCATGTCATTCTTATAAATTCTAATCTGCTTGGAAAGCGAGTTCTAGAAGCCCCTATTAGAGTTCTAGAGCGTTTGCCTATATTATCGAGGGAAAAGTTATTTAAAAATCTCTGTAAATAATTGAGACTACAAGAGGCGGGTTTCAGCAACTATAATCTCGGTTTATTACCCAATTCTAGAAAATAAACGAGAATTTCTCGCAATTCAGAATATTCAGAATATTTTTTCACCATCTAGAAATATGTAGACTAGAAATTCTCGATCATTTCGTCTATTCAGTTTATTGACGTGCCTTATGCACATATGTCGGAAATCTGTATTCCTAGTTAAAGGACTCAGAAAATCTTATTCATTCTATAGAGGAAGGCGGTATATATATATATATATATTTTTTTTTTTTTTTTTTTTTCTCAGTGCATACTTAAAAGCAATGATATATATTAAAATAAACACAAAACATTGATTCACTCTTTATGCAGATTTTTGTTTTAATTATTATTATTATTTTTCTTTTTATGAAAACGTTATGGAAGTAATACACCTGAAAATATATAGAAAACAGTCCATGTTTGTATACATTAAAATTGGTGTTCATTTGTCTTTAAAAAGTAGTTAATTTCAGATATCGCCCAGCACTAGATAACTTTAAAAATGTCTTATTATGTTTGTAAACATATAAAAAGTTTTAAAATTAAAACTTTCATGTAAAGATGTATTTGGCTATATAAGTTAGCATTTTGTTCTACAATTCAGATTTATTTTTTCTTTCTTTCTTTTCTTTATTCGTTTTATTTTTTGGTATGTCAACCAGAGCCGGATTTAAAAATATGGAATGCTGAAGTGAAATTATTTCGAAGCGCCCATCTCCAAATATACACAATTTCCCAATATTTCCGTTTACGTCATGTACCAATATATTCCAGTCAAAATAGGAGAAAAAAAAAATCGTGTAGTTTTGAAATTTTGCATACTTACAGCGAGAGGGTCCTGAACAACATAATAAAAGTCCCCGCCCGTGGTGGGTGAGCGGGGGGCAGGGGATGCATTTAAGGGGGGCACTTTTCAGATTTTATTAAATATCTTAAAGACTATCGCATTTAGAGAAAAAATGTTAATTACAAAATTAATCTACGTAAACTTTCCTACAAAAATGTATATTACATTTTGTTTGTATGATCTATAGTTTAAAAGATATAGGGGGATAAAACAACACATTTTCTTAAAAAATTCTTTTTTGCAATAGTAAAATCAACTAAAGTGTGCAATTAAAACGGTTCTTGTCAAATATTGTCTAATTTACAAAACAAATATATACATAGAGGATATGCAAGGATAATACAGCATGTTTTGTAAGTTTTAAGTAATTTTAAGGCTAGTAAGCGCAAGTGGCGGTTTGAGTAAAAATCCGGATAACGAAGGCCCAAAACCGATCAACATTTTAAAAAATCGTGTAGTTTTGAAATTTTGCATACTCGTAGCCAAGAGGGTCCTGCACAACATACTAAAAGTCCCTGCCCGTGGTGAGTGAGCGGGGGGGCTGGGGGGGGGGCATTTAAGTGGGGCACTTTTCAGTTTTTATTAAATATCTTAAAAACTATCGAATTTACAGAAAAAATGTCAATTACAAAATTATTCTACGTAACATTTCCTACAAAAATGTTGTTACATTTTGTTTGTATGATGAATAGTTTAGAAGATATAAGGGAACGAAATAACACATTTTCTTGAATAATTCTTTTTTGCAATAGTAAAATCAACTATAGTGTGTAATTAAATGGGTTCTGGTCAAATATTTTCTAATGTACAAAACAAATATATGCATAGGGAATATGTAAGGATAATACAGCATGTTTTGTACATTTTAAATAATTTTAAGGTTAGTAGGCGCAAATGGTGTTTTAGGTAAAAATCCAGATAACAAAGACCCAAAACCGATCAACATAAAAAAAAAAAATCGTATAGCTTTGAAACTGAGCACAGTTATAAGGTTAAGTGTCTTGTCCTGAACAACATACTGAAAGTCCCCAACCGTGGGGGGAGAGCGGAGGGGGGGGCATAGGGCATTTAAAGGAAGCACTTTTCAGTTTTTATTAATATCTTGAAAACTAACGCATTTAGATAAAAAAATGTCAATTACAAAATTAAACTACGTAAAATTTCCCATGAAGATGCCTATTACTTGTTAGTATGATCAATAGTTAAGAAAATATAAAGGTTGCTTTCTATCGTACGGATATCTTACAGAAAAGTGGAGTTTTTCGATTTGTATATTTTGACTTCCACTTTTTAAACTTGGCGCATCGCGCGCACATGCACATATTGATATATAGTTGTATGAGTAGAAAATATTTAACTCGAATCCTTTTAATTACAAAATATAGTTTATGTTACTATTGTAAATAACATAAAAAGTTAAATTAAAAAAAAAAAAAAAAAAAAAAAAAAAAACAGAATAGATTTGCCTATAAAACGAGTAGTTATGATTCCAAAGACTGATTTTATATGACAATTTTTCATTTTTATGTATTGACATAGTTTTAGAATATTTCCTTTGCAGTGTTTTAAATTTCTGAAAAATAATTATTTTTAATAATAAAAAGTTTTTTTATGAATCAAAAGCATTTTTCTTGCACTGCCTGAAATGACTCCCCAGAAAAAAAATTTTTTTTTAATGAAATGACAAGTATAAAGACAAACAAAGGCTTCAAATTGATAACACCCCTCTTTTAAGTCAGGGATTAAAAAGCAATTTTACCTAAACCACAACTTGTGCCTACTAACCTTAAAATTATTTAAAATGTATAAAACATGCTGTATTATCCTTACATATTCCCTATGCATATATTTGTTTTGTACATTAGAAAATATTTGACCAGAACCCATTTAATTACACACTTTAGTTGATTTTACTATTGCAAAAAAGAATTTTTTAAGAAAATGTGTTATTTAGTTCCCCTATATCTTCTAAACTATTGATCATGCAAACAAAATGTAAGGGGCATTTTTGTAGGAAATTTCACCTAGATTAATTTTGTAATTGACATTTTTTTCTCTAAATGCGATAGTTTTCAAGATACGTAATAAAAGCTGAAATGTGCCCCCTTTAAATGCCCCCTGCCCCTCGCTCACCCCCCATGGTTGGGAACTTTTAGTATGTTCGGGACACTTAACTTTATAACTGTGCTCAATTTCAAAGCTACACGATTTTTTTTTTTTTATGTTGATCGGTTTTGGGTCTTCGTTATCTGGATTTTTACCTAAACCACCACTTGCGCCTACTAACTTTAAAATTATTTAAAATGTACAAAACATGCTGTATTATCCTTACATATTCCCTATGCATATATTTGTTTTGTACATTAGAAAATATTTGACCAGAACCCATTTAATTACACACTTTAGTTGATTTTACTATTGCAAAAAAGAATTTTTCAAGAAAATGTGTTATCTCGTTCCCCTATATCTTCTAAACTATTGATCATACAAACAAAATGTATTATCAAGGAACGCGGTAGCGTTCCGCCCCGCCAAGCTAAAACAAACATTAAGAGAAGTACAAATGAAATTTACAAAGTAGGAAGTCAATGGTGAACGCTACAAGTGTATATTATGTCGACATAGCATCTCGTACTTTTCGACTACCTGTATCTCAGCTCCCTGATCCCCAAGAATTATGATTTTTTGCACAGACCTTAAGCATACCCTTAAGACAAAACATACAAACTTGCATGTTGCTCCGAATTAAGGGGCCTGAGTTACATAACTTTGAAAACCCGAAATTTCCCTGTTACATTCTTCTTCTTCTTCTTCTGCTTCTTGTAATTGTTAAGACAAAAACTTTTGACGGCGATTGAGCCTAGAGTTCTGCAGCTAATGAGCTGAAAATTTGCATGGACATTCCTTCTGACCTGCACCAGTGCCTTTTGCAATCAAAATTTTTTTTGGTCGGGTTACTGCTGCCTACGGCAGCGTTACCAGCACAGCGTTGCAAGCACAGAGCTTGCAATCGATTTTTAACTAACTTTCCGACTAGCTAGGCATTTGAAACTTTCAGGATAGATCAGAAAACGGTGACAATACATTTTTTAATACTTTTAGTCGACTGTTTCAGGTCCCTACTGCCTTCGGCAGCGTTTATATGATTCGACAGAAAATTTATTTAACTAATATCCCGACTAGTTACATATTTGAAACTTTCAGAATAGTTCAGAACACGGTGAAAATGCATTTTTATAATATTTTTATCCAACTGTTTCGGGTTCCTGCTGCCATCGGCAGCGTTACCAGCACAACGCTTGCAATCGATTTTTAACTAACTTCCCGACTAGCTAGGCATTTGAAACTTTCAGGATAGCTCAGAACACGGTGACAATACATTTTTTAACACTTTTAGTCAACTGTTTCATGTCCCTACTGCCTTCGGCAGCGTTTATATGATTCGACAGAAAATTTATTTAACTAATTTCCCGACTAGCTAGACATTTGAAACTTTCAGAATAGTTCAGAACACGGTGAAAATGCATTTTTATAATACTTTTAGACAACTGTGTCGGGTTACTGCTGCCTTCGGCAGCTTTACCAGTAAACATTTTTACACATTTTACAATCGCTTTTTAACTAACTTCTAGCTAGACATTTGAAACTTTCAGGATAGCTCAGAACACAGTGACAATACATTTTTTAACACTTTTAGTCAACTGTTTCAGGTCCCTACTGCCTTCAGCAGCGTTTATATGATTCGACAGAAAATTTATTTAACTAATTTACCGACGAGCTAGATATTTGAAACTTTCAGAATAGTTCAGAACACGATGAAAATGCATTTTGTAAATACTTTCAGCCAACTGTTTCGGGTTCCTGCTGCCATCGGCAACGTTACCAGCACAAAGCTTGCAATTGATTTTTAACTAATTTCCCGACTAGCTAGACATTTGAAACTTTCAGAATAGTTCAGAACACGGTGAAAATGCATTTTTATAATACTTTTAGCCAACTGTTTCGGGTTCCTGCTGCCATCGGCAGCGTTACCAGCACAAATCTCGCAATCGATTTTTAACTAACTTCCCGACTAGCTAGGCATTTGAAACTTTTAGGATAGCTGAGAACACGGTGACAATACATTTTTACCAATTTGAAAATCATTTGAGGGCAAATGTTCTCGAATTTATAAATTTGTCCTCAAATGTCCGCAAATTAAAACATAATTTAGCTCTGTCCTCAAATGTCCTTTCAATTTGAAGACGCTGCGATGATTTATCCTCAAATTGGGTTTAAAACATTTGGTCACTTTAGTGAAACACAGCATCAACTTGAGTTTCACCAGAAAATGCAGCTTAAATAACAGCTGATAACATATAAATCACAGCACAAACGATACCATAGTCATAACATACAGAAATAAACTACATTTCAATGGTAGAGACTTAGCCAAGCAAAACTTTCTATTTCGTAAATCTTAGCGAGAAACTCACCTCAGTGGTCGGAACGGGACTCCTTTTATAGCCCGCCAGTAATCCTGAATTTTACAGTAACTTCCGTAAAGTCCGGTTTCCATTGCAGTTGGAACTTCAAGGTTAAAAAAACCATTAATCATGCTCCCGACACAAAGAGCCAAATGTCTTGTCATCAGTTGTACCTTTTTTTTTATCAGATTTCGCAGTTACTTCAAAGGAAAGCATGCAAAATTGACAAAGATATCTCTGCCTCTGGCCCCTCAATTATCTCAGCTCGGGGTTAGAGCCAGGGACTTCCAACTGGTCGAACCAAAACGTCAAAGCATTCCAACAGCTTGACCACATCAAAGGATTCTGAATACCGCCGCTCGTAACGACTTCCAACCAACCTCAGTGGAAACTGCAATTAATAATCGAGTTACAGCTTGGACGATGGGTCTATCGATAATAAAGGTTTTTTTTCACCAATATCGTCAAAATAGTTGTCAAGGTGCGATAAAGTCACCAAATTCATCGCCAAGTCTGTTACGTGCCCTGATAAAATGTGTTTTTAACAAACGATCTTTTTTAACGCGGAAACAAGCTAGAAAGGCGAAAAATTGACATTTTATAATGTGACTAAACCTCTTAGAAAGAAATCGCATAAAAAGAACTAATACTGTGTAGAAATCTGTAACACTATATTTACATGTATGCATAACACGCACGATTTTTATCGATCTATTACACAAATACATTCATTATGCATACGTATTAAATTATAAAAGCACATACATAACCTGCAAAAAGAAGTGATATCTCATAAAAAAAAAAAACAATACTATTATAAAAGTCACCCGGCCCAGCAAAATCTCTTACCTTTCTTATGCATACGTATTATATTTATAAAAGCACATACATAACCTGCAAAAAGAAGTGATATCTCATAAAAAACAATACTATTGTAAAAGTCACCCCGCCCAGCAAAAACTCTTACCTTTCTTAAGCAGCCAAAAAAAGAATTGATATCAAATTTCGCCGCTGCTATTGAATCCCGGGTACTCAATGCCTAGCTTAATGAAGATCTGCCAATAACACTGCATGTATCTTTCTAATATATCCTAATCTCTTTCAACATTCTTTGTTATCTGTGTTAGTTTTTTCGCTGCATTATAAAGTTATAATTTAAAGTATTTTTACGGCGGGGTGCGTAATAATATTTTAATCTTTACTAACTAAATTTTTTATTAATTAAAACTTCTACATAGAGGACGCACCCCGCAGTAAAAATACTTTAAATTATAACTTTATAATGCAGCGAAAAAACTAACACAGATAACAAAGAATGTTGAAAGAGATTAGGATATATTAGAAAGATACATGCAGTGTTATTGGCAGATCTTCATTAAGCTAGGCATTGAGTACCCGGGATTCAATAGCGGCGGCGAAATTTGATATCAATTCTTTTTTTGGCTGCTTAAGAAAGGTAAGAGTTTTTGCTGGGCGGGGTGACTTTTACAATAGTATTGTTTTTTATGAGATACATTTTTATAGGAAATGTTACGTAGATTTGTAATTGACATTTTTTCTGTAAATGCGATAGTTTTTAAGATATTTAATAAAAACTGAAAAGTGCCCCCCGCTCACCCACCACGGGCGGGGACTTTTAGTATGTTGTTAAGGACCCTCTCGGCTATGAGTATGCAAATTTTCAAAACTACACGATTTTTTCTTTCTATTCGTCAAATTTTGGCCTTCGTTGCCTGGACTAATAAGTATTTGGACACTTTCGAATTTAGGCGTATTATCAAATATCTTGAAAAATTCTGAGGAATTATCTTGAAACTTTACGAGTGTAAAAACATGTTATACGTTATATATTTCAGCAAAAGTTTTCGCCTGAAGAGGAAAAGAGGACCAGTAAAATGGTAAACAAAATTGAAATTGTTGTACAGGATGATCATCCTGTAAAAAGTATTGCTTGAAAAATGCGTTTCGGCTGTAACATGCGAATATGAGGTTTTTTTCTAATTATCTGTATAATTTTTTATGAGACTACTACGTATTTTCATGGAGATATAATGGCTTCTAAAAAATTGCCAATAAAGAAATAAAAATAAATAAATAATTAATTTAAAAAAAAATGCTCTTTTTTCAGTTATGACGCGTAGAGTATTAGACCCAGTGAAAATCCATTTTTAGGAAACTTCGCACACTATATTAGACCCAGCATGCAAAAATGTTAAATATCTTACAAAATATGAGTATTTTTACTAAATAATTTTTAACTCTGCATGCGAAAGCTTTAAAAAAAAATTCATTTGCATAATTTGATAGCCAAAAGTATTGAGCAACTTATAAAAATCCCCCCAAAATACAGTGCAAATTCAAAAAGGTATGAGAAAGAGGATGAACAGAATTTCAGTTCCTCTCAAAATAAAAGCTGAAATATAAGGGATTTTACTTACATTTTTATTTTGATTCATTCAACTGTAATACAATTTTCGTTGATTGTAAATAAATATTTATATAACCTCTTATCTTCCTTTTTTCTTTTTTTTTTTTTTCTTTTTTGAGAGGGAGAGAGTGAAACTGAAATTTTGTTCATTCTTTTTCGCATAACTTTTTGAATTTACACGATATTTGTTTGGGGTTTACATATAAGTATCTCAATACTTTTAGTTATTAAGTTATGCGAATAAAATTTTTTTAAAGCTTACACATGCGTAGTTAAAAATTATTTAGTAAAAATACTCATAATTCTTAAGATATTTAACTTTTTTGCATTCTGATTGCAGTATGATGTGTCTAATGCAGCATGCCAAATTTTCTAAAAATGGCTTTGCACTGGGTCTAATATCCAATATGTTATAATTAATAAAATCTTTTTGTAAAAAAATAGAACCAACTCCAAAAAGCAACTACTATTCAAGCAACTAAAAAAAATAAAAATAAATAAAAATAAATAAAAAAAAAATTGCATGAAATGAAACTGTAAAATGCGCCTAAAAGTATAAAATAATTTCCTTCGTCAAACAACCTGTAACACTACACTGTAAAAAATGCTGCAGTAAAATTACGGGCAAAGCCCGGCAGCAGAGATTCCAGTCAAAGCCCGTAAAAATACATTTAGACGATGAATGATGTATCACCAGTAATTTTACGTTGTGATGAAACATACAAACAACCTGCAAAAAAAGTAGCATTGACCGTAAAATTAAAAGTTAAAGTTTGAGTTTCTCGAATGCTCTAAAAAAATTTCTTGCAATTATTACACATGCGTGCAGGGAGAAATCCACAACACAAAAAACTTATTTATTTTTTTACACGCAAAAGCTAATTTATTAATTTTCATGCGAAGCAAGCCGTCTTGGTTAGCCCGAGGTTCGAACTCACAATCACATTTGTCAAAAGCCAGCGCTTTGCCAACCGCGCCGTTGAGATCACAGAGTGTTTTCTTTACAAAAACAGATAAAGTCAGCATCAAAACTGATTAGTTGATAAATCTTGTCATACGCACCAAAAGACCTCTGGAAAAATTTTTTAACCGATTTACAGCACAATGTGAAGTAACAAATCTTCAATTATTTTATCATGTTTTTATTAACTTCAATTCTTGTTTGTATGTTTGTGTGTTTGTTAGGGACAAATCTTGCAATCGATTTTTAACTAACTTCCCGACTAGCTAGAGGGGGAGTTCCCAGCCCGTATTTACACATGTATCGGAGGAAACCACGGAAAACTCCGAACGGCTAGGCCGACGAGCGCGACCTGTGATCAAACCCTGCATCTCACGCTTACCAGCTTTGAGCGCAGAACATCTCAGCTGCTGGTGGGCTTTTTTTATTCGTAAACACTAGCACTAAAGAGGTAGTCTTATTTCAAGGTTCTCATTAGAGGTAAATAATGGATGAGAATTTATCACCCTTTTTCAAAAACAAAATGAAACTTTTGAATGCTATGTGAGATCTCTGAAAATTAACCGAGACGCAGAATAAACTTTGAATAATAATAATAAATCTTTTACATAAATACAGAGAATTCGTATCTCCAATTAATACAATTTTTTTCATGGTTTTCGATCTTTATGGTTTCAGTAGTGTGTGCAAAGAAGAAATAACTAGAGCCTAATTCTTATTCATCCAAACAGGTTTTCATTATAAGGCCGATTTCAAACTGTATTTATGAAGTGTTAGGCGTATTTGCACTTTTTAGAATAGCTGATGAGCAAAAAAAAAAAAAAAGCGTTTAGTGGATAAAACAATTATTAGGTTGTAGTTTGTGTTTTAGAAATCTGGCTTCAAATCAAGAAACCACTTTAGCTTTCTTTTTTAATGTTTTCGTGTTAATAGACAAAGAAAATCAATTTCATCAATATCAATTACTCAGTTTCAGTCATATGGAATTTTTTTTAATTAAATTAAGAAAACAATAGCTTATTAAAACAAATGGATGTTTCTATGCGTCATACCTGCATAATTAAACACATTCCATTAGTATAAATAACAATCATAGTTTCAGTATGAAAATGGAAGAAAATGGAAT
Organism: Salticus scenicus; assembly: GCA_963930645.1. Lineage (NCBI taxonomy): Eukaryota > Metazoa > Arthropoda > Arachnida > Araneae > Salticidae > Salticus > Salticus scenicus. The sequence continues at coordinate 17,337,974 of OZ005651.1, read as the reverse complement.
TCTCTCTTGATGTCACTGAAATGATAGCATTTGGAGAGATTTTCTCATAAGAAAATAGTTTGGTGAAAGATAAGAGCAATTTGCGTAGATTAACGGCTTTTTCTTGTAAAAACTAAAAAAATTATACTTTCGAAACATGAATTTACGGGCTACGACCATTTAGCCAGCAAAACGGTCATTTCCCGTAAAATTATACGGTTATTTCCTAAATTATGCTTCCAAAACATTAATTTACGGATTATGACCGTTTAGGTAGCAAAACGGTCATTTTCCCTAAAATTATACGGTCAAATACCTTGATTTTACAAATTTTTTTACAGTGTACAATTAATCATAACTTTTCAAGTCGGCGTAAAATTAAATAAAATTTAATTAATTTTTAAAGATTTGTTTTTAGATCGATAGCTACAAATGCTGTTGTGTTGAATGATCCATTTTCATGTTTCCTTTATTATTTTATCACTGTGCATTTGTAGCATCTACATAGAATAGTGAACTTTCTTCGCAATTCGGTATTTATGTTTCTACGAATTTAGTTTCCTTTGCAAATTTGGTATAACTTTGATAACTATCATCCTTGGTGGCTTTTGGATTTGTCGATCAAAACGTAATGCAAAAATATACACGTAAGGTGTATATTTTCATAATATAATATTGTACGAAGTACTGTTTCATGTTCTTGATTGCTCTCTTGAAAGACATCAAATATGTTTGCCAGATAATTTTGCGATTTTTCGTTCACCAAGGACACCAGATACCAGGAACTTCGCCAACTTTTACTGTTTACGACATCTTATTTGTTTTCTTGAATCAAAGTAGTTTTTGGCTGCGTTTTGCAGGTGACATTGTGAGATGTGTATTTTGGATAGAATTTGATTTTTGTATTAAATACAAGTATCAATTTTTATTTTGCGCCGACTTCAAAAGTTATGATTAATTGTAGTGCTACAGGTTGTCTGACGAAGGAAATTATTTTATACTTTTAGGCGCAATTTACAGTTTCATTTCATGCCAAATGTTTCTTTTAGTTGCTTGAATAGTAGTTGCTTTTTGGAGTCGGTTGTATTTTTTTACAAAAAGATTTAATTTTTCTCTTTTCAGTGGAACTTTATTCATATAGCAGAAGATCGTCACAAGACGTTCGACGGCAGTTTCACAAATCACAACCCACAAGAAAAGTGACATAACTCAAAAAATGGTTTATGTCACTGAAAAATACATGAAATGCACCCAATGAGAACAAAAAATCTCCATCTCCATCTAGAAAGTCGTCCACAGGAGAGACAGTTGTGCTAGTCTTATTCTAGTCAAGTTATTTTTAAGTTGATTTTTCTCAAATGCTTCATTTTTAAGATGTGTCACTTTTCTTGCCTTTATCGGATAGAAGAAAAAAAAAGTATCTATTGAATGAACATACTTTAAATTAAAAAGGCTTTAGAAATGTAAATAACGAATATGCTGTATTCGTAACCAAAAATTCTGTTAGGCATATATTAAATTTTACAGTGAATACGTGTTACCCGCTACGCTTGGAATTGCTCAGCGTAAAGTTCAAACAAAATATGCATTGCAACTGACGGACAGAAGTTTCAACATCGATACTTACATACTTACTACTTTTACCACTGTAGCTGCATGTGTTCAGAAGTTAGAGTGAGAACAGACTTTTGTGAGTATCCTGTAATTTGTTTATATCTTAATGAAATCATAATGAAACCTATTTCAGGCCAAGATCTTTGCGACAACAAAAAAAAGTATTAAAATTAAAGCATCTTACAAAGTTATAAGCTAGCAAATTTCAACAACAACAACAACAACAATGAAAAACATAGTTTGTATTGAGAACCTCTTCCTTTATGAAGTCGGTTTAAAACGTTTATACGTTAATCCATATGACCGCTTACAATAACCATACTTTGAATTTTACATAGCATAAATGTCAGCCGCTACGCTACAACGTATGCAATGCTGTTGAAGTGCGAAGAAAATATTAATATGCGGGCAAACAAATTATCGTTTTAATCGTTCTATTTTTAGCATTAATGTCTACAAACTGTCTTTTCTTACTAAATCGATGGCTTCCTGTAACTTTGTAATTCACTTTTTTCCCTATCTTGAACCGTTTTCGAGATAGGAACGCTAACTCCACTGTTTTCCACCAGATGACGTTATAGACAGTTGAATTACGTTGCAAATGACTTCTATACTATACCTACATGCAACTTTTATGACTATAGCTGCAGCCGTTCAGTAGTTAAAAGAGTCGGGACTCACTTTTTTAGGCACCCTGTATTTTACTTTGATCGTAAAGATATTACAATGGGACCTATTTCAGACCAAGACCTTTACCGCAAAACAAAAAGTATCAAAATCGGAGCATCCATTCAGGAGTTATGAGATAACAACAACAACAACAACAAAAAAAAAAACATACGGTCTGAATTGAGAACCTTCTCCTTTTTTGAAGTCGGTTAATAAATGTACTAATAATAAATGTGTTAATAATACTCGCTACGCTACAACATATGCAATGTCGTTCAAGTGTGCACAAAATAGGAAATTTTGAACAAACATATGCACGTTTTAAGCATTCTGTTTTTAACATTATTGTCTAAATTATCTTTTCGTGCTAAATCGATGATACTCTGCAATTTTATTATTCATTTTTTACCGTATCTTGAACCGTTTCCGAGATAGGAACTCTAGCTCCACTGTTTTCCACCAGGTGGCGCTGTAGGCGGTTGAATCGTGTAGCACATGTACACTTTACCATACCTACATACCACTTTTATGACAATAGTTGCAGCTGCTCAGCAGTTAAAAGAGTCGTGACTGACTTTTTTGGGCACCCTGTATTTTCTTTTGTTCGTAAAGGTATTACAATGATACCTATTTCAGATCAAGACCTTTACAATAAAACAAAAAATATCAAAATCGGATCATCCGTTCAGAAGTTATGAGCTAACAAACAAAAACAAAAAACATACGCTTTGAATTGAGAACCTCCTCCTCTTTGAAGTCGGTTAATTAGAGCATCTCTTACGAAGTTATAAGCTTACAAACATCAACAACAACACATAGCTCGAATTGAGAACACCCTCATTTCGGAAGTTGGTTGAAAATGACTTTGCGCTAATCGATGTGACCGCTTACAGTAACAGTACTTTGAACCACAGAGTACACATGTCATCCGCTACGCTGCAAAGTATGCAACGTAGTTCAAGTGGGCACACTGTAGGAAATTGCAAACAAACAACTGCACGTTTTAAGCTTTCTATTTTTAGCAACAATGTCTAAAAACTGTCTTTTCGTAGTAAATAGATGATGCTCTACAATTAAATTTTCTCCCATCTTGAACCGTTTTTGAGATAGGAGCGCTAATTCCGCTGTTTTTCACCAGATGGCGCCTTATTTTCTTTAGATTGTTAAGATATTACAATGGGACATACTTCAGACCAAGATCTTTACAACAAAACAAAAAGTATCAAGTAACCGAATTTTGAACTATATAGCGTATGGCTCACCAGCTACTCACCTACAACGTGACTCACCTACAACGTGACTCACCTACAACGTGAGTGATGTAGCTCAAGTGTGTATTGTGTAAGAAATTGCGAACAGACAAATGCACGTTTTTAGCATCAATGTCTAAACAATCTTTTCGTACTAAATCGATGATACTCTGCAATTTTTTAATTCACTTTTTCCCCCTGTCTTGAACCGCTTCCGACAGAGGAACGCTAGCATGAATGTGTAAACTCTCTTTTTGTACTAAATCGGTGATACTTTTCAACTTTGTAATTCACTTTTTCTCTAGAGCCGTTTCGAGATAGGAACACTAACTCCGCTGTTTTCCAGGCGCTGCAAGTGGTTTAACCTTGTACTGCATGGCCACTTTGCTATACTTACATACCATTTTTATCACTATAGTTGCAACTGTTTAGTAGTTAAAAGAGTTGGGACTGATTTTTTGGGCACCCTGTATTTTCTTTAGATCGTAAAGATATTACAATGGAACCTATTTCAGACCAAGACCTTTTCAACAAAACAAAAAGTATCAAAATCGGAGCATCTGTTCAGAAGTTATGAGCTAACAAACATAAAAAAAAATACGGTTTGAATTGAGAACCTTTCTTCGTTTTTATTGAAGTCGGTTAAAAAAGCGGAAATCTTTTTAAAGAACTGTTATATTTCACGATTACATGTGGTAGCCTCATAAAAATTTATACAGATAATTAGAAGAATCCTCATTATTACATACTACAGCCAAAACGCATTTCAAGCATTACTTTTTACAGGGTGATCCAAAACATTTTGATTTTTGTTTAATTTTTTACTGGTCTCCCTTTCCTCTTCAGGTCAAAGTTTTTTCTTGATTATATGACGTATAACATGTTCTTTATACTCCCAAAGTTTTAAGGTTATTCCTACAGAATTTTTCGATATATTTGACAAAACGTCTGTATTCGAACGTGTCCAAATACCTGTTGGTAGGTAGTATATATATATATATATATATATAGCAGAAACATATCTAAAAGACCTTTCTTCCCCCCCCCCCCCCTCTCAAAAATTTCTCTTATTTTGTAGAAGTAATTTAAATCTGCTCACATTTGCCAAATTATTCTTCAAATGAAGAATAATCGCTCTTGTGAAAGGTGTAAAAATGAAGAATAATATTTAATATTTTCCCTAATTTTTTCTCTTTTTTTAATATATTTATTAATTTTGTTTTGAAAAATTGTATCTTTTAAATATTTATGTATACTATATAAAATTCGTAATTATTTAAAAAATATAGTTTAAAAAAACTAAAAAAACACGCTTTTAAAGCACATCAAACTAAAAAGTGAAAAATAATTCTTAATATAAGCTGAAAACAATAATGAACGAAAAATACTAGTATAATTGTGAAAAAGCGTGGGGTGCTTTGTGCCATATTTTTCGTATATCGATCAACCCACGCTTTTTTCACAATTATACTAGTATTTTTCGTTCATTATTGTTTTCAGCTTATATTAAGAATTATTTTTCACTTTTTAGTTTGATGTGCTTTAAAAGCGTGTTTTTTAGTTTTTTTAAACTATATTTATTTTTCACTTTTTAGTTCGATGTGCTATGAAAGCATGCTTTTTAAACTATATTTATTATTTTATTATTTTTCACATAAATAGCTACAGTATGTAAGTTTTTGGTTAAAATATTTACACACAATCGAAAATATCCCCATTCGACTTACAGGCCTCTTAAATCTATCTGTACCAATTTTGAACGGCCTAACTGTATTTCTATTTGTTTTTGCCTCATAGCCCCCCCTTACCCCCTACCCGCCCCTCCTAATAATTTTGCAAATTCAAAAATATCCGCAATCGATTTGTAAGTATCGAAAACCTCTATGTACCAATTTTGAACGATCTGACACTATTTTTATTTATTTGCCCCCTCTCTCCCCCCCCCTTCTTGCCCCTCTTAATAACTTTACACAATCGAAAATATCCCCATTCGACTTGCAGGCCTCTTAAATCTATCTGTACCAATTTTGAACGGCCTAACTGTATTTCTATTTGTTTTTGCCCCATACCCCCCCCTTACCCCCTCATCCCCCTACCCGCCCCTCCTAATAATTTTACAAATTCAAAAATATCCGCAATCGATTTGTAAGTATCGAAAACTTCTATGTACCAATTTTGAACGATCTGACACTATTTTCATTTTTCCCCCCTTCTTGCCCCTCCTAATAATTTTGCAAATTCAAAAATATCTGCAATCGATTTGTAAGTATCGAAAACCTCTATGTACCAATTTTGAACGATCTGACACTATTTTTATTTTTTTCCCCCTCTCTTCCCCCCCTTCTTGCCCCTCCTAATAACTTTACACAATCGAAAATATCCCCATTCGACTTGCAGACCTTTAAAACCTATCTGTACCAATTTTCAATGGCCTGTTAGGTTCTATTTGTTTTTGCTCCATAGTCCCCCCCCCTTACCGCCCCTCCTAATAATTTTACAAATTCAAAAATTTCCGCAATCAATTTGTAAGTATCGAAAACCTCTATGTACCAATTTTGAACGATCTGACACTATTTTTATTTTTATGCCTCCCCCCTCCCCTCCCCCACTTCTTGCCCCTCTTAATAACTTTACACAATCGAAAATATCCCCATTCGACTTGCCGGCCTCTTAAATCTATCTGTACCAATTTTGAACGGCCTAACTGTATTTCTATTTGTTTTTGCCCCATAGCCCCCCCTTACCCCCCTCATCCCCCTGCCCGCCCCTCCTAATAATTTTACAAATTCAAAAATATCCGCAATCGATTTGTAAGTATCGAAAACTTCTATGTACCAATTTTGAACGATCTGACACTATTTTCATTTTTCCCCCCTTCTTGCCCCTCCTAATAATTTTACAAATTCAAAAATATCCGCAATCGATTTGTAAGTATCGAAAACCTCTATGTACCAATTTTGAACGATCTGACACTATTTTTATTTTTTTGCCCCCCCCTCCCTTCCCCACTTCTTGCCCCTCCTAGTAACTTTACACAATCGAAAATATCCCCATTCGACTTGCAGGCCTCTTAAATCTATCTGTACCAATTTTGAACGACCTAACTGTATTTCTGTTTGTTTTTGCCCCATAGCCCCCCCTTACCCCCTCACCCCTACCCGCCCCTCCTAATAATTTTACAAATTCAAAAATATCCGCAATCGATTTGTAAGTATCGAAAACCTCTATGTACCAATTTTGAACGATCTGACACTATTTTTATTTTCCCCCCCCTACCTTCCCCCCTCCCCTTCCCCCCCTGTTGCCCCTCCTAATAACTTTACACAATCGAAAATATCCCCATTCGACTTGCAGAACTTTAAAACCTATCTGTTCCAATTTTCAACGCCCTAACTGTATTTCTATTTGTTTTTGCCCCATAGCCCCCCCCCCTGCTGCCCCACCTGGGGGCTGAATTTCTAAAATTCCAGAAATTGGTTTTTAGATAGTTGCCTTAGCTATATTTTAGAGCAAAAATTTCACGTATATCTATTTTTTTTTTGTTTGAGATATATAGGATTATGCGAAATCACGTTTTACGCATGTGAAATCACGTTTTACCCCCCCGCCCCCCTTGGGGATCAAATTTCAAAAATTCCAGAAACCGATATTGAGACATTTGTATTAGCTATATTTCAAAGCAAAAATTTCACGGATATCTGTTTTTTTGTTTGAGATATGAAGGATTTTGTGCAATCACGTTTTGCTCCCAGAGAAGTTACAAACAAACATACATACATACATACAGGTGAAGCTAATATAAGCGTGTTAAAAAATATTTCTTTTTATTCTTCTTAAAACATGTAAATCCAACGAAAACCGGAAGTTGAAAATTTTCATGGATCCAGTTCTTTGTATGTAGAAGAAAGTACAACTAAAAAATACATTTAGGCTGATATTCTTCAATTATCCTCTTTATAATTTTTCTCGGTAATCACATACTGAACATTTTAGCATTTGCCGACTATTTATCAGGTGACGATAACTCAATTACAACCGAAGAGAATTGAAATCATGTTTGCTCTGTTGGTGCGCGATGTCTGCTTTTTGTTGTTGTATAGTAGCTGTTTCAATTGCTCTTTTTGTTAATAAATGTCTGATATTTTACAGTTTCAACAATTATAAAAACATTAACAAATAAAAAACACATTGAAAAATTCAAAAGTAAATTCATAAATGCAATGGCATTGTAACAAGGATGTTTTTACCTGTTTACTTTGCCAATGAATTTGATAGTTATTTTCTGAATTCATTTTGCAGACTATCAAATATTTAATTTTTATAATTTATGCAGGGCCCGAAATTTCAACTCAGATTACACTCGCCGAAAAAAAGTTTTACTCGCCACAAAGTAGGGTCGTCTTTTTTTTTTTTTTCTCTTTTATGCATTTTGGGTATTTTTTTATTTTTCCTAACAACTTAAAATGCTTTTACAAATATGCCTAAAATTATATATATTAAAAGTGTGTCCTATATCATCATGTCTTATAATCAGGGCTGGACAACCTGCAGCCTACAGTGGTCCGTCGTGAAAGGTTCTGCACCCGCGAGAGATTTTAGGGAATTTCTAGTATGACATCTTCGGTTAAAATATCTGTAATTAATAAATTGTTTCTGACTTTTTTAATAAAAATACGGATTAAGCTAGCTAAATAAACAAGTATCGCGCTTATTGATGGTAATAAAATATTATCATATTAATAATTGATTCTTACTATTATACTTATGAATATATAACCATAAGTTTTTGACTGTTTTATAGTTATTTTATAAATAAAATATTTAATATGCATATTTCTTGTTTTAAATGCTCACGAGGCCACCGGAAAAAGAATTACTATATGTATATAGTTAATGCATTTACACCTTTTGGCCCGCCTGTGTAAAATATATTTCCAATGCGGCCCGCCAAAAGTTTTGGGTTAGACAGGCCTGCTCATAATCATTTGTAGTTAAAAATCATTATAATGTGTTATATTTGAGATTTGAAAAAGTTTAAAATATCTAATAACATAAACGCAAAGAGTCATTAAAAAAAAAAAAAAAGCCTCTTAAGAAACACTATCCTAATAAATCTTTTTATTGTGAAAGATTAAGCTTCATTATTTACTTATTATTTATTTATTTTTATTTTTTTTATAAGAAATGTCTTTTTCGTCTGTTTTATTTTTGCAATCAGACGGAATGTCGATGTGCTTAACTTGTTCGTTGTTGCCATTTGAAATAGCCATTTCGAGATAATTTTTTCAATAAAATCGTTGCTTTAAAATCATTACATAAGCAAATCCTTGTTGTTTCAGTAAAAAACTAGAAAATGTGAAATGTTTTTCGATTATTATTCAACAAAATAAACATAGTCAGTATCTAAAGACTCAGGCTCATTTTCATGCACCAATATCGCATATGCAAGCTTTCGCATTTCTCTTTTCTCGGACAGTGAGGCTCTCTGCTCGTTTATTATCAATCTGCTTGGAGAAATCACAGTGCCAGAAATGCAACTGCCGAAGAGATTAAAACTTTTATGTGCATGCACTAAGCATTTTTCCTTTCTCAGGCTGGGGCGATCGTCGGACAGCGCTCACACAGACTCGGCACTCCAAGAAGAGAAAAAGGAGAGGTTAAATATGAAGTTATAAGATGGCAAGATTTTGCCATATTTAAATCTATAAAAAGAATGTTTTCTCTCACCATATCGTGAAAGAATTCTATTTATGACTAGACCAAATTTTTACTCGCCAAAGTAAAAATTCCACTCGCCAATGGCGAGCTGGCGAGCGGAAATTTCGCGCCCTGATTTATGTGTATATATATATATATATATACATATATCAGTGGCTATTTACGAAACAAATGAACGAATTAAATTAGATGAATGAAACTAAACGAAAGAATTATAAGCACAAACACTTTTCAGTTTATGTTAAAAAATAATTTCTTAATTATTCGTCATAAGCTGACTTATGTTAGCTGACATATTCCTTACATATGCTTCAAGTTTCAACTATATAAGAAATTCCTAAAAAGATTTAAATAAACCAAATATTTAATTTTTCTGTCGCATGTTACGAATATTTAAAAAATAAATTTCAGTTATATAAATAAATCAATGTTTTGTATTTATTATATTGCAAATTCATTTCAGCTTGCATAGAACTTCAAAATTTTAATTTCCTGATTTCTAGTCTAAATATGTTTTTTTATACGAATGGGAAATTCAGATTTTCTAATGGTTTGTCTTACAAAACAAATAAAAAGTTTTTTTCTCTGCAAAATTTAAGCTAAATATTTCATGAAATAATAATATTTCGTAAAGAAGCATCACAAAACTGGCGTTGTAAAAATTATTACTTACAAACTTTGAATAAACACCATAAAATGCAATAAACACGCAACAATTGTTTCGGGTCGAAAAAACCACGACCCTTCATCAGGCGAACAAAGTAAGCACGAGTGCTGCAATCAAAGCGGCAACGCACAAAATCGTTTAAAATAAAAATAAAAAGTTTATGAAGTAGAAACTAAATATAGCTACTGGTGTGAGTAGAATTGTACCAAAAAACAAGGAAATAAATAAATGAGTGAGATTAAACATATAACAATCAAAGGATAACAAAAATTAAACTAAAATCTAAGTTACGTGAGTAATTTCCAAGCATCAGAGAAGAAAGGAGTGGAAGAAATATCATTAACAAGATTTTTCGAATTTTTAAATATGTAAAATGCTTCATGAATATCCAAATGGGAGGAACAGACAGGAGATGAAATTATGTTAGTTTTGGAAAAATCAAAACGATGACCTTGAGACCAGCAGTGGGAAGCAATAGAAGATTTGGTAATCTCTTCATTACGAACATTCCGACGGTGCTCATTTATTCTGTATTTCAAACGCCTCCTAGTTTGACCAATATAACCTAAGTTGCAGGACGAACACGGAATTAAATAAATTCCAGAACGGTTTTCGGTGGGAATGGGATCCTTAAGAGAAGATAATTTAATTTTATTGACGGGTTTGTAAATAACTTTGAAACCAAACGGTGAAAGAATTTTAGAGATTTTAAAAGAGAGTGAAGAATAAAAAGGTAAAACAACTGGGATGAGACTATGATCGTTTAATTTGGGAGCAGAACGTTTAGGATTCTTAAATTTATATAGAGCTTTATCGATGATAGATGGGTTATAGCCACGAGAGAGAGCAAGAGATTTTAAATAATTAATTTCTTTCGAAAGATTAGACGGATCAGAACAAATGTGTAAGGCACGGTAAACATAAGTGTAAAAAGCAGACATTTTTTGTTGAGGGGCGTGGTTAGAGAGAGCATGCGGCGGCAAAGAGACTGAGAATGGTTTTCTAAAAACAGTAGTTGAGAAACAATCCTTTTCTTTATTCACAAGAACGTCAAGGAAAGGCAAAGAGCAATCCTGTTCAACCTCAAAAGTGAATTGAATGCATGGGTCAATCGAATTGACCAAAGAAAGTAAATTGGACAAATCCACGTCAGGGGAGACAAGAACGAAAGTGTCATCCACATATCTAAACCAGTGAGGAAATTTATATACACCGAAGAGTTTTTCTTCAAAATAGTGCATATAAATGTCGCAAAGTAAAGGAGAGAGAGGACTACCCATGGCCATACCATCATTTTGGGAATAATAAGTACCATTAAAAATGAAGGCAGTTTGCCTGATACACAAATGAACTAAATTTAGTTCATTTGTGTATCAGGCAAACTGCCTTCATTTTTAATGGTACTTATTATTCCCAAAATGATGGTATGGCCATGGGTAGTCCTCTCTCTCCTTTACTTTGCGACATTTATATGCACTATTTTGAAGAAAAACTCTTCGGTGTATATAAATTTCCTCACTGGTTTAGATATGTGGATGACACTTTCGTTCTTGTCTCCCCTGACGTGGATTTGTCCAATTTACTTTCTTTGGTCAATTCGATTGACCCATGCATTCAATTCACTTTTGAGGTTGAACAGGATTGCTCTTTGCCTTTCCTTGACGTTCTTGTGAATAAAGAAAAGGATTGTTTCTCAACTACTGTTTTTAGAAAACCATTCTCAGTCTCTTTGCCACCGCATGCTCTCTCTAACCACGCCCCTCAACAAAAAATGTCTGCTTTTTACACTTATGTTTACCGTGCCTTACACATTTGTTCTGATCCGTCTAATCTTTCGAAAGAAATTAATTATTTAAAATCTCTTGCTCTCTCTCGTGGCTATAACCCATCTATCATCGATAAAGCTCTATATAAATTTAAGAATCCTAAACGTTCTGCTCCCAAATTAAACGATCATAGTCTCATCCCAGTTGTTTTACCTTTTTATTCTTCACTCTCTTTTAAAATCTCTAAAATTCTTTCACCGTTTGGTTTCAAAGTTATTTACAAACCCGTCAATAAAATTAAATTATCTTCTCTTAAGGATCCCATTCCCACCGAAAACCGTTCTGGAATTTATTTAATTCCGTGTTCGTCCTGCAACTTAGGTTATATTGGTCAAACTAGGAGGCGTTTGAAATACAGAATAAATGAGCACCGTCGGAATGTTCGTAATGAAGAGATTACCAAATCTTCTATTGCTTCCCACTGCTGGTCTCAAGGTCATCGTTTTGATTTTTCCAAAACTAACATAATTTCATCTCCTGTCTGTTCCTCCCATTTGGATATTCATGAAGCATTTTACATATTTAAAAATTCGAAAAATCTTGTTAATGATATTTCTTCCACTCCTTTCTTCTCTGATGCTTGGAAATTACTCACGTAACTTAGATTTTAGTTTAATTTTTGTTATCCTTTGATTGTTATATGTTTAATCTCACTCATTTATTTATTTCCTTGTTTTTTGGTACAATTCTACTCACACCAGTAGCTATATTTAGTTTCTACTTTATAAACTTTTTATTTTTATTTTAAACGATTTTGTGCGTTGCCGCTTTGATTGCAGCACTCGTGCTTACTGACCCGAAACAATTGTTGCGTGTTTATTGCATTTTATGGTGTTTATTCAAAGTTTGTAAGTAATAATAATATTTCGTGACAAGCTGTGAGATTATTTTAAATTTCTACAATGATATGTAACAAACGTTATCTTCAAATAAAATTTTAGATCTTAGTACAAGTGAACACAAAAATGATTCACAACCTGTCATTAAAGTCGCATTAAAATATGTTGGAAAATGGCTAGATTATATCAATTTTAATATTTTTAATATTATTAATTTATATGATTCTAGCGTGTGCAGTTTGATTTGAATTGACTTAATTATTCATATTATATATTTGAGATCTATATTTACTATGATTTTTGTCTCGAATAATCCTTACATAATTTTAAATTCCCATAATGCAATTTATTTACTTATTTATTAAAACCACGATGCAGTTTTATAGGACAGATTGTATACCTGAAAAATTCCCTTCGCCTTATGGCTACTAAATAAATTAAAGTAGTGAATTAAATTAAAAAACCCATATATATATGTTTGTTCCGTAACTATCATAAGCCTGAATAGCATTTATTGACCCCGTAAATGTTGCTTATTTCGACTAACGAATGTAAATTGAGTCAAATAGTGTCGAAGCGATTCCGCATTTCAGAAATATTCGGCATAAATATGGCATATTTCGTAAATTAAACATCCAAAAAGGCAGAAATTCTGAGAAGTAAACACTTATGTTAGAAATCAGTTATATATATATAATATCAGTTATATATATATATATATATCAATCAGTTATACATATATAATAAGAAAATCGCTTATTTCAGATATTATCTACCACTAACTCTTTGTACTCCAATTACTTCTCATATTTGTTACCACCAGCTCACAATTATTTTAAGTGTTTCATTTGAAATTTACTTATTTACCATATATAGATCTAAATAAATTAATTATCATATTAACTTAAAAACATTTTCTACGCTGTCCATTCGATGCAAAATCGAATTACTTTGTATGACTTTTCAAAAAATCAATAAAATTAGAATGAACACGTCATAAAACAACAATTTACAAAAAGCAGACAAATTTAAAAATCTCTTTTAAATTTGAAACGAGAAATTTTTTTTTATTTCGGTAATCAGACAAAAAATTTGACAATATGGGGCAAGTAAATTCAAAGGATTTACCGGTCATTGGCATGTAACTAAAAATTTTAAATTTCATATTTAACAGATAACACAGAATAGTTTTACACCACGAAGAACTAGAATAATAACAACCCGTTTGAGGTTAGTGCTGAGTTGGTATTACGTCGCACTAGACAATGTACGTACTACTAAAGCCCCTTAAATAAAATATATAGACCGACGCACTCTGTAAAAAAAAACGGTAGATTTACAGCATAATATGCTGGCAATATGGGTGCATTGAGGGGGGAAAGTAAAAAAGAAGTTATTTACAGCAGAAACAGCCGTAAAATAGTCTTTTTTTACAAATGTTTCCGCTGTAAACTGCCTTATTTAACAGCAGAATGTGCTGGCAATATGGGTGCCAGCACATTTTGCTGTAAAAGCTTCCGTTTTTTTTTACAGTGCATCGCCGCCATTTTTTTGCCTCGGAAGCGGGCAGCATTCCCGCTTGGCGTCCCTATAGCTTAACTAGCGATTTTATCTGAATTTTCGATCGGTCAAGAGCAATAAGCAACAAGTAATATCCATAACAACACATTTACAGTACATTCTTTTTTATCATCCTCAGGATATTGTATGGATGTACTGGGGATCAGATGTGTTGTTAGGACTATTTCTGTCTGTTTCAAATACAAATCATTACTTTTTGGAAAAAAAAAAAAAAAAAAAAAAAAAAAAACTTACCCTTTAAAAGTGAAAAATTTTTCTTTATTTATTTGCTAACTTTTACTGCTATTTCTAGCATATACTGTTCATTTAAACAAAACTTAAAATAAATTGTAATTACGACACGGAAATGAAATAGCTTTGGCGACCCCAGAAAATGTCGCCAAAACTCAAACGCACAGTAATAAAAGTTCTTCTTTAATTAATTTATGGTTATTAACATGAATATTATGATTAAAATAGCACATTCTTTGTATTTTTACGTTTGAAGCATGTGAAAAACACAGAGAAAAATATAAGTAAATAAAAGTTATATTGTTTTATTCTTCTTAAATTATCTTATGGAAATCTGAAGATTTTATGTTCTTTTCTTGAATGATTATAGCAATTTATCACTAAACAAACTGCCATATGATAATTTACCGAGCTAAAATTATAAAAATGATTAAAAAAGTAACTCCAAAGTAATACAAAACGATAGAAATAATGGCTGCCGTTTGTTTATCTACGGAAAACGCTGGGCACATGTGGCAACCCCAAGGCAACAAAATGCCTGAGGCACCAGCTCGTATATATAGGAGCTTTACGTATTACTATAGCCTTCTAAAGTAGATGCCTTTCGCGTGGCTCGGAAACTTGGCAACAGTTCAAGCGGTAGGCAGCGCCGCCTGGTAGAGACTGCTATCTTTTTTTCCAACTGTCACCAATAATTTAAAAAAGGGATATATGATATATACACCCCTGTTTGAAAGTTTAGCAAGATTTGCAAACGATCAATTTTTTTCAAATTAAAAACTTATCTCTTAATGAAATGTTTTCAAACATTGGGTATTTAAAGAACTGGGTCTTCCTCATGTTTTTCAGTGAAGATTGGTTTAAGACAACAATTAGGGGGCCGGTGACAAATTGAGCAAAATTAATAATGTTTGTGATCACCCTGTATCGTTAAGTAAACTAAATGAGCTGTAACTTTAAGATGTGTTAACATAAACCCAGTTCAATTTCTGGATGAATTTGTGTGATGATAGCATGTTAAATAAGGGAGCTATAAGCATTTATTTTAAAACTAAAAAAAAAAAAAAAAAAAAAAAAAAAAAAAATCAACATGTTTTATATTTATAATGTACAGAGTTTTTAACGAAAATTATTCCCACTTTCAGATAAGTTGGAAAAACACTTTTAAAACAATATACTGCATTCGGAATACAAATATTTTAAATATCTCATGAAATATGATCATTTTTATGAAAAACGTTTTTACTGCGCATGTGCGAAAGGTGAAACATTTTTTATTGCATAGGTTGAAAGCTAGATGTATTGGGCAACTTTTATCAAAAATGCATTTGAATAGAATAAAAATTAAGTGAATTGTACGAAAAAGAACGAGCTAGATTTTAGATATTTTCCAAAAGTTGAAAATTCTTAAGGATTTTTTCACATGCTGTGTAATTAATTTGTAGATCCAATTATTTTAACCACTTTCCAAATGTTGTTTTTGAGAAAAAAAATTCTTATGATCTCACAAATCATAGTAAATAAACAAAAATGTGTTAGAGTTACAAGCTTATAAGGGATTTTTCACAAAAAAAGTACATTTGGAGTGGGGTTGAAATAATTGGATCATAAAATTAATTACGCGGCATGTGAAAAACCCCTAAAGAAATTTCAACTTTTGGAAAATATCTAAAATCTAGCTCTTTCTTTTTCGTACAATTCACTTAATTTTTATTCTGTTCAAATGCATTTTTGATAAAAGTTGCCCAATACATGCTTTCAACCTATGCAATAAAGAATGTTTTACCTTTCGCACACTCGCAGTAAAAACGTTTTTCATAAAAATGTTCATATTTCTTGAGATATTTAAGATATTTTGTGAGGTTGAGACTGTAGGACGTCACCACAGTTATTTTGAAACTACGCTGGATCCAGCAAAGTATAAAGTTGGGACGGATATATCGCTTCGACGCCAGTGACTCGGCGAAAGTTTTGTGTCGACATGGCGCTGCAACGAACGAATTAAGTTGTGAGAGGTAGAGGAATTGTAAGCGATTTTAAAAGTATTGATTGAAATGAAGAGAAAGGAAGTTGGTAGAAAGTAGTATAAGATGGACATGGTTTTCGTAAAAGGTGTGGTGTATATATGGTAGTAGATTGTGGTGTAGATTGTGAAGATTCTTATTTTGGCGAGTATTGAGGTGTGGAGTTGTGGAGATTTAGTTGTGTGAAGATTAAGTAGTTGGATGAGTGTTGGTGTGCGTATCTACTAGCATTCGTGAACGTAATATCGGATCTGCAGGGAATCCGCTGATCCACAGTGCAGTCACAGTAGTGGAGTAAAAGAGTGCATCCGTCTCTACACCTTCGACTGTTTGCTGGGGTGAGATATTTAAAATTATCTAATTTAATTTCTGATACATATATTTTGATAAAGTAATTAAATACGCTTACTGAGCTATCTCGATTGCCAGACCGCCCTCCCATTAATCTGTTCAAATAAAAGTCTTATTTATAATTTATGTTCAAGTCTCGTGCTCTTTACTTATCCATTTAGTTATCTAACTAATTAATTAAGATGGAGTTTGCATCAACGCAAACCTCACAATTTGTATTCCGATTGCAGTATATTGTTTTAAAAGTGCTTTTCCAACTTATCTGAAAGTGGGAATAATTTTCGTAAAAAGCTCTGTATATTATAAATAAAAAACATGTTGATTTTTTAGTTTAACCCTTTGCACTTGAGAGGTGACTCTCACTCACCATACGGTTTGATGCCGCAACTCGAGAGGTGACTCTCGCTCACCACTTGGTTTGCTGCGGTGCATACAGAAAAATGGAAAATCGAAACTTGTCAAGAGACGGGGTGTCATCTTTGTGATACTAGACGTTTGCCTAATACATTCATTGACAAATTTGCACAAAATTACGCAAAATTTTAAACAATCAAAACACCACATGACAATCCCAATTAGTCAGGAGACACAAAAGTCGTTTTATTTTACCATGTATCTTTAATGCGTTCCGTCTCAATATCCGTTTTGTCTCTGAAACTTGTCGCATGACTAGTTTTCCTGGTACAGTTTTCAATTTCCTTAAATTTGACTGGTTAGTCAAATGAGAGAATAAAAATAAACTGTTCCAATCTCGTCAATCGACTAAGAAGTATTTGTTTGGCTAGTCAAAAGGCTGAGCATTATTATTATTATTTATTTTTTGTCTCCTAGTGACAGGTTAGGTTAGTCAACCGAAAAATAATCCCATCGAATTAGGCGGAACAGTGATTGTTTCATTAATTCTGAAAAAAAAAAAAAAAAAAAAAACTGCGCTTAAAGTTATTTGGGAAAAGCATAATTTTTATAAGAACCAATTTCTTTGTATCATGCTGATCACAGTTTTTTTTAAGGTTGATTGCTTTAGATATCGCTTCGTTTACCTGTCTATCTACATGCTTAATTCAAAATAATGAATGATGGATTTGTTTGGCGGGATCATTTTGTCCGTTGTCCGTTACGCTTTCGCTTATCGCTTGTTGTTCAATATGGCTGCTCCTGCTTCAGTGTTTCAATAAAAATTTAGAAAACAACTATGGAAGAGGATGCTATGAGTGTGAAATTTAATGGTGTAAGTAGTGTTTTCTTTCTTTTTTCTATCTCTCTCAGTAAGTTTTCTTAAATTACCTATCTAATAACCTGCATATGTTTCGTTTTTGTAAATATTTGTTATGTGTATATTTAAAACAACCGATCATAATAGATAGATTAGAATAGATACTTAACTTAGTGAAATATCAGTTACCCTGATTTATTTAGATATTTTCTATTTCCAAAATGATGTGTCAAATATTTTATTTTTATGTTATTTTAAATTTTTTGTATTTATCAAAATATATCAATTTTCTTTTTGGCCAGTTTTTGGTTATATAAGTACATTTCTGAAATTTAGCATTAGGAAGTAATGTGAAAACACTTTCTTCCTGTACTTCATAATGTGGACCAATACCGAAGTTATACCACAGTAAATTCCAGGTGTTTTGTATCCATGTGTAGGCTAGTAATTTTGTCCGGAAATTTTCAAAAATGCATGTCCCAAAATGTAAATATCCTCCTTGTGTTTTTACTTACCCCTGTCATATCTGCCGTTTTTAACTCATAAAAATAAATATTTCATATAATTTAGTATACACTCCTTCTCATATTTCTGTGCTGATAAGTATAAAGGATGTTCTACTTCGAAAGCAATAGGAAATAGTTTGAAAAAAGAAAATTCTGTATTATTGCCTTTCCCGTGGCCTAAAAGTTGAAAAAGCCTTAACTTACCATTTAGAAAAGTGCATGCAAGTGGAAAGCAATTTTAAATAGTTTAAATGTATTCAGAATATCATCTATGCTGTATGAAATGGTATTGAAACTGAATATAAAAAAAAAAAATAATATATATATATACCAGAGAGAATGTCTGACTGTTTCACCGTAAAAAGAGACCCATAAAATATTAATTTAAAGAATAACTGAAAAAAAAAAAAAATTACTAAGATTCGAACTGTCCTTATAATTGTGAACACCTGAAAAATCATCTTTTTGACCGTATTTAAAGTTTATTAAGATAGAAAAACGATAAAACTTTTTAAATATAGTCTGTTAATGAAATTCAAATTAATAAAAAATATATTTATTTAAATAAAAGTGTTCAGTGTTTATTTAATATAGAAAAAAAGAAAAAATATTCAGATTTCATTAAAATACATTGCTATATAGTGCGACTACGTTTTCTACGACTAGCAGTGAGGTCGAGTCCAAAAGTTTGGAGGGATGCAAAATTGCCCGAGAGATAGTTATTTGGCAAACATCCAGTTATTCGATGTTCCCTTATCGCTTGTTTTCTCTCAGTCACCCCTATTTTAACACTGGACTCGTTCAATCCGCACTTGTGCAGAGACTTCCGTGGTCGCAAGAAATGTGGTTAAAGAATAGTCAATTCCACTGTAGTTGTTATGTATATTTATTTATTAAAAAAAAAAGAAAAGAAAAGAAAAAGCTTTCATTGTGCATTTTTAAAACATTTTTTCAATTGTGCCAGCATAGTAAAATTGGCGTAAATAGATAGGGTCCAAGGAGGCCTGGACCCCCCCCCCCCCCAGAGTTCCAGTTGGACCCCCCCAGAATTTTTGAAAAATCCAAAATACCATTTCTTCCTTTTTTTAAGTTAAAAGACATAAAATGTGCTGTGAATATAGTACCTACGCACTCACATAAAAAAAGAAAAAGAAAAACGATAAAGAAATTGCAACTATTGCAATTTAAAGACACAACAGACAAGGACGTACCCAGGGAGGGGGTCCATGGGGTCCGGACCCATCCCGAAATAAAATTTAATAAAAGTTTCTTTAATAAATATGCCCTTCTGATCTTCTAAATTATTTTATAACCTACGTAACTTTGAAAAGAAAATATGTTTTTTAATCAGTTCTTTAATCGTATCATTTTATAGAATTAGTTTTCCATGGAGGAGGGGAGGGGGGCAATAGCCACTTACATTAGAAACATATGTAAAATCTATCAGGAAAACTTATGATTTCTTATAGATTTTTTTCGTACATGAGCAACTTTTTGGTTACTTTTTCAAAATTTAAACGTTTATCAAATAGCCCTAATGATATTTTTTGTGGTAAAAACGCTGACAGTGTGAAAAATAAGCTTATTTTCGATTTAAATTGCTTTTTTTTTTTTTTTTTTTTTTTTTTCTGATATGCAGTTGCGCCTATTGTATTTCTTTAGCAATTGAATGAAATTGACAGTTTACGTGTATCTACTACGAGCACAATGACATCTTTTAAAGACGTTTATTATAAATAGAACTGTGCATGAAAGACTATTTTTGCTTAGCAATATTCTCAAAACATCATAATTAACATGCAATTTTTATGATGCATTGAACAAGATGGCCTCGAGACAACAAAGTTTCAATTTGATTCTGTATTTTTTATTAATATATAAGTGATTTCATAAATATGTAAATAAACGAACATTTATAGAAAAGTATTTAATATTACAGTATCTTTACTTAACATATGTTCCATTTTATAGCAAACAATACCCAAAACCGCTGACAGCTGTGGCCCCCATGTTATCCTCTCAGAAAATATTTTTCTATAATTACTCATTACCTAATGTGTTTTAAAAAAATCCGTTTTCACATTCAGAAAACTCATAATCATTAAATTGGAACTGATTTTCCGAAAACTGATTTTTAAATTTTTAGTATTTCATATTGTGGCTAAAAAATTAGAAAAATAAACTTCGTGAAAATTCGCTTATTTTAACTAAAAATTAAAGAATAAAAAATTTAAAAAACTTATTTTTCAAAAATGAGCACTTATTTAACGATTGTAACTTTTCTGAGTGTGAAAACAGAAATTAAAAAATACATAAGGTAATGAGTCATTGCGAAAAGAAATATTCCCATATGATAAAATGGGCCCACAATTGCTGCAATCTATTGTAAATGTATGTACTTCAATTAAGTATGTTCTCAAAAAATATTTTCCCTTTTCCCGATGCCCTACCAGTGGTCGAGCGTTTCTGTGCTGCTCGTCGACTCAGCTGTTTGGAGTTTTTCGTGGTTTTCTCTGAAATTTGCGTAAATACGGGACAAGATCTCTTAGAAAGACCCCCACGATGGAAATTCCATCCATAGGCCTAGGATTCTAGCATAGTCAATCGGCCTTAAACCAACAACCACAACTAACCT
Source organism: Salticus scenicus (assembly GCA_963930645.1). Taxonomy (NCBI): domain Eukaryota; kingdom Metazoa; phylum Arthropoda; class Arachnida; order Araneae; family Salticidae; genus Salticus; species Salticus scenicus. The sequence goes on along the minus strand of OZ005651.1, from coordinate 17,316,871 downwards.
CTTCCTGGTAAAGAGAAATTTTCTAAAACTTCCAGAGTCATTTATAGATAAAAATGCACAAAATTCACTGAAGGTACTATTTAGGTGTTAAGGAATAGAGTGATGTTTTAAATATGCGAAAAACACTTAGAGAAATGTATAATTTTTTCATGTGGATTCAGCAAAGGTGAATTCAGTTGGAACTGTAATTTTAAATTTTAATATTTAAAAAAGTGAGATTAAACTTAAATTCTAGGAAAAGCTTAAATTTTACATAAGTAATGGTGAAGGTTTCAATTATAGTGAACAAGAGGCTCTTTATGAGAGGGGCAAAATGATGCTCAATTTTAAGCGTATTTTTAATAGTATGTAAGGGGTTCCTTAAAAAAAAAAAAAAATCATAGCCTTGCACCCTACGTGCCTTAATGAAACCTTGATTTTGGACGCCTCCCGAAATAAAATCCTGGGTAAGCCTTTGATAACGGAATTTTCTTTCTTTAATACTGAGTTGGAGAAGAAAGGGTGATATGCATATAATATGTAGTAGGCAGAGAGAGAGACAGAGAGAGAAAAAAAAACTGTCCTGTGTCCTCTCTCTAGTAATAGAAATTCTGGTTAATTGTGAACCAAGTATACTCTTGATTCTCGGAAGCAAACAGGGGCAAAATAGTCATCTGTATTTTGGAGAGGTAACTTCCACGAATGTTAAATGTCAAAGTTTCAAAGTAAAGACATTCGTTGTACGTTGTTGTTGGACCACAACTTATTGCAGATTTAGAATCAGTGAAGTGCGTGTTTGTCATTTTCAAGCATCCAGAATAGTTTTGGTAAGTTATTTTTAACAAAGATACTACATTATTAATTATTATTATTATTTTTTTAAATAAATTTTTATTTATATGTATTTGATTATTTCTTGTAGAAAGATTTTCTAATTTTCCAAGGCCCAGCCAGCCCATGCGTTAATCAGACCCTATTTCTTCTTTCATTCTTAATTACAATTTTTAAAGAATTTATTTTTCATAAACGAAGCAAAAAAGCAGCTGCATGTAAAATTTGAATAGCGTCTGCTTTATTTTAATTTCACGAGGAAAATAATTTTTAGATATTGATTTAAATTGAGAAAGTTAAAATCGTCTGTTTTTCCGAATATTTCTTTTAAATATTGCTTTAAGAATCATGTTGCTATTTTATGCAAAAACGAACGGCGATTTGCCGTTAGCCTCTACGCGGCAGCAATATAAATCCGCCATCTGATTCTGTAAATGAATCATTAACCCGGTGGCGTATCTCCGAACTGTTGGCGCACGCAGAACAAATTCACAATTTTTCGCCAGAGAATGCGATTTTCGCCAAATCTGGAAGTGCAAAGAGAAACTTCACGCTGCTTAACCTGTATAAATAAACATCCGGCGTTTTTCTTTCTTTCTTTTTTTGTTATTAATTTTTTTCTTCTGATTATTAATGTAGGATTTAAATCGCAAAACGAAACATATCTTGAAATTAAGAAATAGTTATCCGAATAGAGAAGTAGATAATAATAATGGTAATATATTAGCATTGAGATCCGATTTCATGTATAAGGCCAAAAAGTTTGTAAAAATTGTTCAAACAAATTACAAATTCTTAGTAAAATGCATGAAAAATGTTCATAAGTCCAAATCAGTAGTACGCCATTTTACATTTCAACTATTTTTATTGTCATTTTGTATTTAAATTTTTAAAATGTATGACTTTATAAAATATCTCTCTTACGATGCAGTGCTTGAATTTTCATAAATTATCACCTTATATTTATCTATTATGTATTTTTAAAGAGCATCTTAATCATAATAAAATAGATATTTCGTGTTAAATTTTATGGTTGAAATTCATAAAATTTTCTAAGTATAATTTCCTCCTCGGACATGTCCATTTCTCATTCTTTACCCACCCCCCCAACCCCAACATACAAAGTTATAAAATAAAACGTTAAACATTTTATTAATGCTATTCTATTTGTTTTTCAGTAATCATAAACAATCTAACTTAATATGTTATACAAATCAAAGTAATAATGATGCGCATAACCATTTTCATCCTATATTTATTGTTACTAATTTCTATTGAGAGCGAAATGTATTCATATTAAAAGGAATGAGTATGATAGAACACTCAACACAGTCGCAGACTGAAATGCCGCACCTCATAGGCTACCCTCTATCCGATTCGATAAATTTGATTTATCGTAATTAAATGACTAATTTTATTAGGATTGTTTTCGTACATTAATTTCCAACACAACTGATCCCCATATTGCAAGTTCGTGGGAAGTATTGGCCTAATTTGTCAAATGAAGGAAACACAATATTTAATTACTAAAGTTTCAAATTAAAATGTTCATATTTAATGAAGTGTATTAAAAAATATATTTTAAAATATTAGTCTGACATGTTTACGACAAAATATTGGCATAATGGACGTTTAAACGAAATTTTGCTCTATTTTGCCATGTTAAAAAGAAAACGTAAATTTTGAATAACATGTGAAGTTTACAACTTACATTGCTCCAAAGCAATATTGTCCTTATCAATGACATAAGTGATATTTAAAAACTGATGCATCCATTTTACAAACTCAATATCTGTAATACACACAGACAAGTCACATAAACCAACCACTAAAAATATAATTTTTGGATTCAGGAAACCTCAAAACATATAAATGTAACAAAAATTCAATTTCGAAAACGTGATCCGAAAACAATACTTTCGCGACCTTTTACGGATAAGATAAAGTAAATTACAATAAGAGAATAATTTTAAATTAATTAAACTTTAATTGCATTTATTACATTGATTTTTATTTATAAAAAGAAATGCTTTTATTTAATTTGGGGCAGACCTGTATATTTACTATATATTTTACAAACACAATATAGTGTACTAATTTAGCACAGAATTTAAAACACATAGCACGACATGAAATGACCTTTCAGCAATTCCATTGTATGAATATATCTGAATTCTTTTGTGGGGTTCTGTGTAAACTTCTAATAAAGGATATACATTCTACATTGTATACGAAACATTCTTTCATGCACATAAAATAAATGTTCAATTTTTTTTTTTTTTTTCTTTTTTTTTTTTTTTGTTTCATCCAAAAATATTAAATTGTATTTACCAGAAAATTCACACATAGACTTAATGAATTTGAATTCTTTTCTTAGTCACTGCACACGAATTACTTAATATTTCATCCGAGTCCCAATATCTATTCTTGAGGTATGGTGATAACAAACACACAGACACACACATTCAGGCAACCGCTAAAAACCTAATTTTTTGTTTCATGATATTTAAGCAAATGTAGCAAAAACTCAATTTCGAAAATCTGAATCAAAAATAAAACTTTTCTTACAATATATGGGTAAAATAAACTAAATAATGATGCGTAATAATGATAATCTGGTGTGTCACTCACACGACTTTCTTTTTCACCCTGCATTTCAATATTATAATGACAGATTGCACATTAAAGCTTAAGATCAATAGAGCGTAAGAATGTAAAGTTTAATGTACTTTTCAAATGATCTAAAATAGGTTTAGAAACAATTTTATTTGACGAAGAGAAAGTAAATAATAATAATAATAAAAATAATAATAAAACAGAATAAAATAAAATAAAATAAATGTATTTCAAGGATAATTTTAAAAGCTTTAAAATCATAATATTACAAATATACTTCTTCATTAATCTTGATAAAATAAATTTAAAGGGTTTTCTAATAAATTTTGGCATTAAATTATATTATCTAAAAATAACGATACAAAGACTCCATTGACACATTTTTAACAATTATGATTCAGGGAGCCTCAAAACGTGTATATATAACAAAAATTCAATTTCGAAAATTTGACCCCAAAACAATACTTTCTCTACCATATTTGTTGGTAAGAGAAAGTAAAATAAATAAATAAATAAATAAATGTATTTCAAGAACAATTTTAAAAGCTTTAAAATTAGAATATTACAATTTTATTTCTTCATTAATCTTGCTAAATTAAATTTAAAGGGTGGAGGATTTCTAATAAATTTTTGCATTAAATATATTATTTAAGAATTACGATACTAAAACTCCACTGACACATTTTTAATAGTTTATTCTCTTGGGAAAAAAAAAAAAGATTGCTCGAATCCTTAACGAATCATGAATGAAGTGGAAAGGCGGGTTGCTTTGCGACAGAGAGGGTTTTGGCGCGAGCTACAAAAATTCGCCAGGTTGACCTGTATGCGCCAACATTTCGGAGATACGCAACCCGGTGGAAGGCGCGCGCTAACCCTCGAACTGTTGGAATTCAGTTGCATCTGCCTGATGCCATAAGTGTGCTAATTCGCCAAAACTAGTAAACTCTCATTTTGTTCCTTCTGCTCAGTTTGTGTCAGCGTTTTCTCATCATTGACCCCATCATTACATTATTGTTAGCAATACATGGAGCAAACAGATTTAGCGAAAGCCTCATATTTGTGCAAACAATAATGAAAGTGTAATTTGAAATGAAGATCTGCCATACGAAATTCGTATACGAAGGTTTACATAGCTCGAATAGTTTTGCTTTTTAAAGTAAGATATTAAATGGAATATTAAACGGTTTGTTGGTTGGGTTTTACGTCACATTAGTGTTGCGCTTTGAGCAACTGGCAAATAATTTGGGTCTCACCAATAAGGATGGTCCTGGGGAAGTAAATGAAATTGGTGCTTTGAGAAAAATGCTATGAATAGAATTACAAGTCTTAATAAAGTTTCAAGTTGTATCGGAGTTATGCCTTTTGATAAATTTTTAATATTGTAGGTGCATTGGAAAATATTTTTGATGAAGTTCTGTTATGATTATCATTCAAAATGATTCTCCGATTTAATCTATCTTCACCATGAAGGCTCCATTCCCCTCCATGGAGGACCAAAATTTTCATGATATGTCTTCTAGTGGCGGCTTGTATTGGGGTACTTCATCGAAACGTCTAGAAAAAGTACAAAGAATGGAACTTTTATTCACCTAATTGGCTGATTCGCTTATTTCGACAATCTAAGTAAATATGTTAACACTTCAAGAGCCAATTAAAAGAAAACGTTTTCGTTGTTAACATACTGTTTTCAGTCATTAGCCTGCAGCCCTCCAAAAACGTCACTCACGAGCCGCCACTGATGTCTTCTCACCACGTTTCGGAGCGTATCCTAGACAGTTGTCATTTGTCAATAGTGTAGCACTAGTGCTACCTAAAACCTATATAATCTCAACCATCTACATACATTTGTCGGTAAATATAAGATGTCACCGAAGCAAGGGAGCCATCTACTCCGTAGAGGATTAAAATTGTGATGGAATGTCTCTGGACCATCCTTAGGAGTGAGTCCTTGTACGTCGCCAATTGTCCAATAGTGCAGCACTAGTGCGTAGTTAAACCCAGCCTGCCTACCCATCCTGTAAATATACAAAAAATATACACCCTTAAATGGTGTGTCCTAGACTGTAGCCAATTGTCTTAGCGTAGCACTAGTGTGACATAAAACGCACGTCCGCTCTCTCTCTTAAAGTTACATACAAACGGAACGCTTGCAATTTCGATGACGTAAATTTTGCAATTTTTTTGCAAATACAGTCGGCAGTAAAAGTATCCGAGCACTAGCGAAAATTCCTATGTAAAAAAAGTACACTTAATTCAGTTTTGTTAAATAAATCCTTGTCGAATCCTGTTCTCAATCAGTTTAAGAACATGATTCGACAAGGATTTATTTAACAAAACAGTTTTAAGTGTGCTTTTTTCACATAGGAATTTTTGCTAGTGCTCGGATACTTTTGCTGCCGACTGCAGTCATAGATTTGGAACGCTTGCAAACGGCTTTGCAACTGGAAGTGTTTCATTTGTATGTACCCCTAAAAAGTTTTAGCAGTTGTGGTGACTCAATCATCCCATGCGAGTGCTACTGGTCTAATTAATTTAATGATATTTTAATGAATACAAATTAAGGGAGCCGCGCTGAGCGGGATTAACGTTGCGTTATGCTACGCAATGGGGAATTGGAGACGCTCTACAGTTAGTTGGTTGATTTTTAACGTCACACTAGTACTGCGCTATGGGTAATTGGATGTACCCCTAAAGATGGTCCGGAGACATGCCATCACAATTTTGATCCTCCACGGAAGGTATGTCCTCTTAAGGTAATATATTGTAACTAAATTTAAATATTCAGTATTTTTTTTTTTTTTTTTTTTTCGTTATTCGAAGACGTTCACTATATACTTATAGAGATTAGTGTATAATCGATTTTAAACATTTTTCCCCAAAAGTTATTTTTTTAAAAAATGGCGTTTGGAGGAGTTTTTCTTTTCTTTCATTTTTTTTTTTTTTTTTTTTCCATCAAGAATGAGATTGAGTGAGTTTAACGTCTAACTAGAACTGCGCAGTGGGATATTAGCGATAGTCTGTGATTAACTTTAAGGGATGGGTTAAAGTGTTATATTATTTACATATAATATTATGTGTATTTAATTTTATATATAATGTTTAAATTATATATATATATATATATATATATATATATATATATATATATATATAATCAAAACATGTATGTGTATATATAATAAATTGTTTCCATACGTATTTTAAACCCTAGGCTTAAAATCAATATTGTCTCCAATAGCTCACTATGCAGTTCTACAGCGACACTAATAAACCCTTTCTAGTCTAATCCACATGTATTCAGCGTTCTGTTTGACGACTAGCGTCTGTGGATGCAATGTGGTACTATGGAGCCGAACCAATCAAAATCTTTCTTGCATTTCTCCTCTGTATTCTTTTATGACAGCGTCTTTGATTGGTTAAGACAAATGATTACCATCATGTTAGCGAAAATGGGTTTCTTGGCGCACCTTGGCGTTGGCGATATATTTCTTCTATGTTTATGTTTATTTGTTTTTTCTTAGTATCATTATCATTTTCTCTATTGTAATCTGTGCCTTTTTTTTTTTTTTTTGTAAGATAGTTCGATCCAATATTAAGCTATCTATTGTATATTTATATATTAATGTTTGGTAAACAGTATAAAAAAGGAATAATTTTTATTTGAACGTTATAACATTAGTAAATATGCTATCTCCTGATAAATTAAATTTTAGGTTTAATAATAATAATATGTTGCTTGTTACTTGTACATGTTTAATTCTAAATATTTAACTGTTTAATTTTGTATATATCCTTTGTTAATTAAAAAAAAAGAAAGATTAGTTTTATAATTGATTTTATTAAGGCTTTTTTTATTTTGAAAAAGGCAAAAACAATAATAATGTAACAATTTTGTCAAATGTCTTTAACAATCTTCTTGTAAATATTAATTTTATATATCTGCGTAGCATAGTTGAAGCTGGATGCTGTTAAATTAATAAATAATAATAATAATAATAAAACTAGGTTTAGATTATGAATTCTCATTGTTATATTAAAATACAGTATACGAACAAATAAAAGTAAGCTTAATGACAAATTTATCATCTACCACTTGTATTTTATTTATTTAATTTTTAATGCAATATCTATAAATGTTAATTTGCAGCAAATTATGCATTAAAAAGTTAAAGTACTGTGCAAAGTCCTGTTAATAATATAATTTATAATATGTATTGAATTAGTTAAAGGCTAATGGTAGACTATTTTGTGCCACACATGCTTTAAAAAGTTATATATTTGTAAAATCAACCAATTTTTTAAAAAATTTTTAACCTATCAGCTTCAGATTTCAATTAAACATTTGATAATCATTCTTTCTTTTGAAATAAATGATAAAATACTCTTAAAAATGTTTTATTTCATTTGATTTTTTGAAAAATCAGCATTTTTTAAAGCTTAAATAAACACATTCTTATGTTTTATGAGATAAAAAAGTTTCTGACTCTCATTTTAAAGAGAATTTCATGAGATTTTATTTGATTTTATTAGGTAAAAACATATTTTTATTTATTTATAAAGATAGTTTTTTGTAAACTTTTTTTTTTTTTTTTAAAGTTTTTTGTAATACTATCAGCTATTATAACTTAAACCTTTTAATAAGGATTTATGACAAGTTACTGTACATGTAAGAGTATCATTATCATATATTTTGTTTACATGATAAAAGACCTCATTTTTAAAGTCAATAATCTATAAAAGATGAATAACCTATCCATTTTATTATGGTCGAAGAATTCATAGTCTAGTGTAGGGAAGGGGCCGGCACCTGGGAAAACAACTAAACCCCTACACAATAAAGCTATGAATGAGACTCCAGGTGTCAGGTTGAAAATCAACCGTGAAAGGCCTAATTATGTTCTTTATAATCTTTTGTTGATATTGTTCTTAAACTTTAAAGAAAATTATCTGTTGAGTGTAAAACAAACAATAACTGTTAAGCTTATGTTTTATGCTCTGACTGAAAGTTAATAATACCTAATGTAACCCAATCTTTACGAAATCTTAAATTTGGCATTGGTTCGGTGTTAGTATGACAAAGACTGCACTGTTGGAAGGGGTGGTCTGACCCCACCCCACTTGATGCCTTGTGTCGAAAGGTTATGGTTCGAAATTTTAAATTTTGGGTGGGTTGGGTGTTAGTATGACAAAGAATACATACTGTTAAAAGGAGGAAGGGGCGTACCTCCCCATGGTGCCTGATCTCGAAAAAAATATGGTCAGAATTTTAAAAAATTTTAAATTTGGGGTTGGTTGGAATGATAAACAATGCACTGTTAAAAGGAGGGAGAGTCTCTCCCCCCCCCCCCCCACACACACACAAACACGTACGCACACGGTGTCTTATCTCGAAAACTTATGGTCCAAACTTAACGAAATTTTAATTTGGGGATGTTTACAGTGGCGGATTTAAAGGGGGGGGGCAAAAGTACTAACATTCACAACTGACTATTACAATTGTAAACTTTTCTTTGATCTGGAATAACACTTTGAAAAATCTTAGCCCTCTCCCCTTGCCCCCCCCCCCCCAAAAAAAAAATAAATAAATAAATAATTAAAAAAAGTTAAGTTCTAGATCCGCCACTGTGGTTAGGTATTAGTATGACAAAGAAAGCACTGTTGGAAGGGAGAGGGTCCTACCCCCCCCCCCCATGGTGTCTATCACGAAAAGTTACAGTCCTATATTTACGAAATTTTAAATTTGGCATTGGTTGGGTGTTAGTATGACAAAGACTGCATTTTTGGAAGGGGTGGTCTAAACCCCCCCCCCCCTCGATGCCTTATGTTGAAAAGTTATAGTTTGAAATTTACAAAATTTTAATAAATAATCTAAGAATTTCTTTCTTATCTGTACAGAATATAAAATGTATACAAAGAAAAAAATATATAAATTTGTTTTGAATTATTACTTTCTTCTATATTAAATAGGACATACTGGATGTGTAAAAAATTCTTACTTGCAATTTTCAGTGTATTTACACATTTTGAGGGGATTAGAACACAATTTGACCATTTTAGAAAATGTCTGTCTGGTAAAAATTTTATGTAGCAGCTCTAGTTCAAGAACTAATGCACAGATTTTCATATAAATTTATACACAGGGGGAAAAAAAGTGCACATCAGTTTTTGATGCAAGTCACTCAACAGGTGGCACTGTTATACTGTGATTTCTCTCATTTAATTGAAGACTATCTCAGCTTCTATTGTGTGTAATAATAATAAAAAAAAAGTATGCCATAGGGCTATCATGAAACATGTTTAATTTCTGTGCACATCGGCCAATAGGTGATGCTGCTATACACACAGAAAAATAAATTGGTCACAGTGACCTGGCAAAATGCTCAAGTGACAATACAGAATTGACTAACCAAAATAGCTGACTAGCCAAAAAGTGTACTTGCTGAACTAGTCTCCAAAACTGAAAAGTGTACTTGCTGAACTAGTCTCCAAAACTAAAAAGTGTACTTGCTGAACTAGTCACCAAAACACTACTCCAGACTAGGAAGGTTAATATTATCAGACAAAGAAGGCTAGTCGACAATCATAATTATCTGACCAGGAAGGTTAGTCAACAACCGCAGTTTCAAAGACAAGGCATGTTAGTCAGAATCTACACTTGATTAAGAAAGTTAGTCAACAGATCTCAGGTATCTGACTAAGAAAGGTAGTCAATTTTCAAAGAATATTTGAAGAGGCAGGATAGTCAAGATTATTTGCCTGACTAACCTGTCTGGTAATATCTGAAGAGGAAAACGAGTCTCTATTTGATTAAGCTGCCTCATAATATTTGTGGAGGAAGATTAGTTAGGAAAAAAAAAAAACAATGACTATCATGTCTCACAATATTTGAGATAGATTCATACTTGCCAACATATCAGTTTTAAAAATCAGTAGATTTTATCGGGAAAAAAAAAACAGTAGAGATTTTGTAAATTGACATTTTTAACGATAGAGACTGAATTTATATAAATATATAGCAGACAAAAAGAAAAATATATGAATATTTACAAAATATTTTCCATAAATAAAAATTTTCTTTAAATAAAAATCACTCATCTTTCAAACGAAAACAAATAAAATATTGAGATTATGTGTATTAAAGAATTAATTTCAAATCCTAAAAATTAGGGAAAAAAAATATTGTCTATGATATTTACTTAAACACAAATTTTTACATTTATAGCACATTTTGCTTCATTACGAAAATAACAATTAAATTGTTATTCATAGAATTGTTAAACTAAATTTTCACTGCATTTAGAAATTAAAATGTTCTCCAGATTTTTATAAGATAATGAGAATCAAAATTCAGTTTTTAATTATCTTATCTGACTGAAAATACACACTCACAATGACTATGTAAATATACTATTTAATTACAAAGCATTATTTACAAATCTGGTGTGAAAAACCACACGACTTCCATTACCCACTATTTCACGAATTATATGCATTTTTACTTTCATTACCCCACTACCGTAGGTAATGGAAGTATTGTATTCGGTCCAAAAATTCAATGTCGAGTTTTCGCTTGATTTACACGTTTTAAGGTCTCCTGAGTCCAAATCAGTAGTTTTTGGCAATAGTGTGTATGTGTGTGTATGTATGTATGTACGAACGAAATCTTCTGGTTATGATATCTCCTAAACTAATAGAGATAAAACTACGAAACTTCAGCATTGAGGCAGGTCTGGTGTACAGATGAAATTCTGGTGTACAGGCGCCCTGTATAAATAGCTTAATTTCAGGTCTCGCAAGTCGTGCCTTTAAAAACGGCTGTACGGATTATTTTCTAACTCGCTATAGTAACTCACTTTTAAATATGCTTTTGTATGTAATTATTGTTTTCCGTTCAATAATTGAGTACGCCAAGTTTTGGTAAAAGTTGGTATCTCAAAAACGGCTCTAACGATTTTCTTGAAAATTGTTGCATAAATCCATTTTAGATATCCTTTCTCATGTATTAAGTGTTGTTACAGGAAAAATAACAGTCATCCTGATAAGGTAGGTCAGTTTTAGATCTCGGAAATTGGTGTTTGAAAAATAACTCATTCCCCCCCCCCCTTATTTTTTAACTCGCTATATAAATTCTGTTTTACATGTTTACATATGTATATATATATTTATATTTATACATACATGCATGCACACACACATACACGCACACATATATATATTAGCTTTCATTATAGGAAATTTGTTTGGTGTCTACTTCGTTAGGTCAATTTTACGTGTTCGCTGACCACATTATTTCTACAAAATGCATATAATACGTGTAATAGTGGGCAATGGAAGCCGTGTGGTTGTTTCACACCAGACTTTTTTTTTTTTTTTTTTTTGAGAAAATTGAGTTAAAATGGCGAGTTTGAAAAAAATCCGTAAAGATGTTTTTAAAGGAACGCGCTTGCGAGAAATGAAATTGAGTTATTTATACAGGACGCCTATCGATTTTCCTGAACTAACCAACTATATCATTCGAAAGGACTTCTAATAGAATGTTTATATAGCAAATTTGAAGAAAATCGTTAGAGCCGGTTTTGAGATACGGACTTACGGTCCCACTTCTGGTTTCTGATGTCCCACTTCCGGGTTTTCAATTTTTATCAACATTTGGAAAATGCATCTGTACACCAGACCTGTCTTAATTCTGAAGTTTTGTAGTTCTATCTTTATTAGTTTCGGAGATATGATAGCCTGGAGATTCCACACACACACACACACTTACCAATTGCCAAAATCACTTTTTTGGACTCAGGGGACCTTAAAACGTGTAAATCAGGTGAAATCTCGATATCCAATTTTTGGACCGAATACAATACTTCCAGAGCTGCCAACCTAATCCGGCAAATTGTTAGTACCGCCCCTTTTTCTACACCACTTAATTTTTAAAGCAATTTTTTTCAAATGTATTTACGATGAATTAAGAAGAAAAAACTCTAAAAATGACTGGTGTAGAAAAAGGGGCGGTACTAACAATTTGCCGGATTAGGTTGTCAGCTCTGTACTTCCATTACTTACGGTAGTAGGGTGATGGAAGTAAAAAATCCAAAAATTTAAGTTTGTTTTGAGTTAATTAAAATCAATATTGTAATTTTTACACATACATTTAATAAGCCTCATTTCATTATTATATGTATTCTCTGTATATTTTGCTCTATATATTTTCCAGTAAAATTGCTCAATTTTACATTTTTTCTTGTAAGTTCCTAAAAACAGCAGACCAGTAGAAATAGCTAAAAAAAACGGTAGTCTACTGGTAAAAACAGTGGAGTTGGCAAGTAAGCAGATTAATCAAAATTTTAATTGGTTAAAATCCTTCATATTTTATGAAGAATAAGAGATTCGTGCTTGTTTGCAGGGGTTTTTGTAAAAGCATTGTTATTAGTCTTAACCTCTTTACTTTAGTAATTGTTTAATCTTTTCTCCCCTTTAAGGTGTTCAACCTTGAAAATACATTTAAAGAACTTTTCTGGAAAATATTACTTGTCTATCAATTAAAAAGAAAAAAAAATACTCATAGCTGCCAACTTCTTCAAATTATTCCGGAATGTTGTTAACATTCGCCCTTTTCTTCATACCATAATCTTTCTAGAATAATCTTCTTTAGCATGTAATTACAATTAAATATGAAGAAAATTACTATATAAAGAATATGATTTGAAAAAAGGGCATTACTAACAACATTCCGGAATCAATTAAAAAAGTTAGCAGCTATGAATACTGGAAATTTAACAAACCACTGAAACAAAGAATTCGCTAGTTTAAACATTCTTCCCTACATTTATTTATTATTAACGCAAGCATTTATCCAACACCTTCTTATCAAGACCTTCCAAATGGATTGTGGCGCCACATGATTTAGTCCATTTTTTATGCACATCCTCATATATGGATTTAGAATTATTTTTAGAATTTATTATATTTAGAATTTATTTTTTTTTCTCCTCGGTGCTTTCGTTTTATACGCTGTGGTTACAAAAATAAATATAAACCTTTTTTTTTTTTTTTTTTTTTTTTTTTAAGTTCCTTTTTTTAATATTACCCATTTCATTCCCATTTTTTTCCCTCCATAAAACAATAAATCTTATATTTAGTCATAAATTTATTTCAAAGGTAATATATATATATATATATATATATTTTTTTAAATAGGAGTAATAGCAGAGTACGAATTAATATAGCTAATAAAGCAACTGAGCGGTGTTTATTTATGTTTAATATAACCACTGATGCCATTAATAATCACAACTTTTCAATAAATAAAAATATGAAAATTTTGGGAAACATACATGTTGTAATTAGTTAAAATACAAATTATAAACATTAAAAAATAAAATAAAAAATGTTTCAAACACTTAATTTACTTAACCCTTTACATACCAAATCACCTTATTTTTGGAAAAATAGTTTGAAACTTTTTTATTATATTTCTTTTCTGAAAGAGAAACATCTCATATTAAATTTAGCTTCCTTTTGCTTAACAATAGAGAAAGTTTAAATTATAGGGACTTTGAAGTTCCAATGAAAGCCTGTAGTAAATTTAGGCTATATTGAGGAATTTTTTTGGTAGGACTTTAAAGACCCCGTGGGCAGTGGCGGATCCAGAACTTGACTTTTGGGGGGGGCTAAGATTTTTCAAAGTGTTATTCTAGACCAATAAAAAATTTACAATTGCAACATTCAATTGTGAATGTCAGTGTTTTGGGGGGGGGGCTTCAGCCCCCTAGCCCCCCCCCCCCCCCTTAAATCCGCCACTGCCCGTGGGATACAAAGGGTTAAGCCACCTGAATATATGCATATATTTTTTAAATAATGGATTTTTTCACCAAATTAAAATTATAAACAGGTACGACGATACAATGTATTGATATAGACAATATTAACGATATATAAGGTATAGAAGTTACAATGTACTAAATTATAAATAACATCAAACTCCAAATTTCCGGTTATTTAAAGTTTTAAAATCATAAATATTAATGATACACCTTTTTTTTTTAAGGTGAGGGTGGACATAGAATTTGCATTAAAAACACCTTTTACCGTATATAATAAAAAAAAAAAAAATTCCTTTAATCATCTCTGTAAATTTTATGCACAGATAAATTTTAATATATAGCAATAATTTACAAGTATTTGATCATCCAAAATAACTCTCACTTACCTGATAACATACTTTCAACATTCTTTATACCAACATTTTAAATAAGATTTTAAATCTCAAGATTTTAAATAGATTTATTTGCTTATTTAAATAAGAAACTAAGTAATTAAAATAAGACATAAAAGACAAAAATCAAGAAAAAAATAATTTTATTGAAAATTATAAATATGTTTCATATACATAAAGAAGATTTTTCTATCATTTGCATAAAAATTAATCATAATAATAATATAAAAGCACAAATATCATTAGGTTTAAAACGCAATTTTTTTGCCTTGGCTTTTGCAATACTTCTCAAAATTTTTTAGTCATTATTTGATAACTTTTTCCAACTTAATTATTTCCAAATCTAAATAGCTCTTAAACAAAAACGAAATATTTCCACAGGACTTTGTCTTCATGTACTTGGCTTTGATAGATATGATGGCAAATCACTGAAAATCGTAGGAATAGCACCATCTTTAACAATAGGTTTATTTCTTGGGACTTGATATAACTTTTCTTCTTTTTCATTAAAATATGTTACTGTTTGTATAATTTCACCAGGTTTAAAATGGAGCTCGCAAACCTTAAAATGAAAAAAAAAAAAAAAAAAAAGGTCATTAGGATGTCGCCGCTAAGAAGTACGTTATATGAGGTGTAAATTTCACCTCATTGCATAGGTTGCATTTAGTTAGGAAGTTGCATATATCAAAACCTTTCTTAATCTATGCATAAATTATTATATACTCGTTTATAAATTTTTATGTGAAAACAGGGAACTTTGGAATCACCTAGGAGAGGCCTTCATCGTAAAGCATGAGAAAGGAAACCTAAAATGGGTTTATGTAACAATTTTCAAGAAAATCGTTAGAGCCATTTTTGAGATAGCGACTTGGCATGTTCAGTTGTTGACCGGAAAACAACAATTACATACAAAAGTATATTTAAAAGAGGGTTAATATTGCAATTTTGAAAAAAATACATACAGTCGTTTTGGAAGGAACGCACTTGCGAAACCTGAAGGTCGCACTTGCGACCTTCATACAGGACGCCTATCAATTGTCCTGAACTAACCAACTATATCATTCGAAAGGACATCTAATAGAGTGTTTATACAGTAACTTTGAAGAAAATCGCTGGAGTCGTTTTTGAGATACGGGTTTACGAACTCACTTCCGGTTTCCAGTGCGAATGAACGCACTTGCGAAACCTGAAGGTCGCATTTGCGACCTTCATACAGGACGCCTATCAATTGTCCTGAACTAACCAACTATATCATTCGAAAGGACATCTAATAGAGTGTTTATACAGTAACTTTGAAGAAAATCGTTGGAGTCGTTTTTGAGATACGGGTTTACGAACTCACTTCCGGTTTCGGATATCCCACTTCCTATTTTTCTAATTTTCACCAAACTTAAAAAATTCATATGTTCACCAGACCTGTCTCAATTCTGAAGTTTCGTGATTCTATTTTTATTAGTTTAGGAGATATCGTAGTCAGAGGACATCGCCAAAAAACACATTTTTAGACTCAGGGGACCTTAAAGCATGTAAATCAGGTGAAATCTTGATATCGATTTTTTGGACCGAATACAATACTTCCATTACCTACGGCAGTCGGGTAATGGAGTAAAAATATACTGAAAAAACAAAATTTCTAATATTAAACAACAAAATGGAAGCTGTTTTCTTCTGTTACAAGTGTTTTTTTTTTTTTTTTTTTTTGAAATACCTATTACTTACATCCCCTGCCCCCCCACCCCCACCCCTAAAGTTAAGTGTTTGAAGTTCGGTGATATATATTTAGTGATTCATTCAAGCTAGAGAAAATACCAAATCTCCAACTCTTTTTTTTTTTTTTTTTAATTGACTAAAAAATGCTACAAGAATAATAATCCAGTTCACATAAATAAACAAACACTTTAATGACCGCGGATGGGAAAAATTACGTATTTGTTTACTTTAGCCGATAAGAAAGGGGGGGGGGGGAAGAAGGGAAGATAGAAATAGGAAAAACATTTTTTTTTTTTTTTCATAGTTTTGAGTCTGATTTAGTTTCGATTGTGCAATCAATTGCCCCCCCCCCCTTCCTCGCAACCAAATTCCGCGCGTACACACACAAAATAATAATAATATTAAGAATAATAAATAAAACAGAAGAACGAAAGAAAAAGCACTTGAGCAGTTAGCTGTGAGTGATAAGACATAAATTTTTGAATGAGTTGGTTCTTTTTGTGTCTTAAATTTTAGTTTTCACATAAGAATTTTAACACTTAGTTAAAACTTCTGCTGTTCTTTTATGGATGTTTATAGAAGCCCAATCATTTCATATTAATTGTTATTAATCTAAACTTATGCTTAATCTTTTTTATACTATTTTTTCAATTTAAAATTATTTTGCATTACAGTTAGACACATACTATTCTTTAGTTTTTTTTTTTTTTTTTTTTTTTTTTGTATTCAATAGAAGAAAGCATTGGATTCGTAAACATTTTCGATTTTCGGTTTTTGATGGATTTACGCGTTTTGAGAGCTCGAGAACATGTTTTGACAATAGAAAATGTTTGTATGTGACAAAAAGTTTTGTGGCGACTGTATCTCAGGAACTACTGCACAGAATTGCATATAAATTAATATACGGATGCAATTTGACATAAATTAGTGTCTATCAACTTTTGGTGCTAATCGCTCAACAGGTGAAGCTGCTATACAGCTATTTTTACAAATTAAGGGTTATATCTCAGGTTCTAATGCGCATAATTGAACAATATTTAATGTATAAAAAGGCAATTAAGAGACGTAATGTTTATTAAATTGGGTGTATATAGGCGATATGTGGCGCTGTTATACTGCAATTTTCCCCGTGATCATCTGTACGGTAAAAATTTACTTCCGTTGAACCTTTAGACTACCTCTGTGATATGAAAATCGTCTGCATTAATAATAGATAAAAATAAAAATAAAAAATAATTTCCATTGCATGATTTTATATAGGAAAAGGTAGAAGAAAGTTAGTTTTGTGGTGGCATCAACGTGACATTTTTTTTTCTTCTTTTTTTCTCCCCGGGAGAAAAAAGGCAGGCTTGAAACTCTTATACTTTTTTTTTTTTTTTTTTGTAATGATACATATCAACAAATGTCTGATAGCTGCTGATTCTGTCATTCAGCTTTTGAGCACTATTTTCTCAGACTATATGACTCGTTTTGTCGAAGGTTAAAATCATTTTGTATCTTTATAGTAATTTGTCTCATTTTTATAGCATATAACTTATATTTTTTCAGTTTGTTCAGTGAAACAAATAACATGAAATTAAGTACATATTTTTAACAAGATACCTTTGTTTATAACGAATACTTAATAGTATCTAATAATTTAAACTCATATTATTTTTGATTAAATTTATTCTAAAGGAAAATATATATATATATATCAAAATTTTAATAACTAAAAATATCAACCTTTAAAAAACAATCATCAATCATTTGAATGAAACAAGTAACATGAAGTTAAATCTATTTATATTTTAACTAAGACATCTATTATTTATCGCTAATAATTAATATTGTACACAAGAACAATTTAAAAATTGAGAAAAGAATATAGTATGTGATATTAAATTCATATCATTTTTGCTCAGATTTGTTCTGAAAAAA
This sequence comes from Salticus scenicus, assembly GCA_963930645.1. Taxonomy (NCBI): domain Eukaryota; kingdom Metazoa; phylum Arthropoda; class Arachnida; order Araneae; family Salticidae; genus Salticus; species Salticus scenicus. The sequence continues at coordinate 17,298,606 of OZ005651.1, read as the reverse complement.
TTGTCATCAAACATTTAATAATAAATGAAGACATTTCTTATTACATGCAATTATCAACCATTTCCCAAAAATATTTAAATTATAAAGATATATTTATTTATTTAGAACTGGAAATAAAATAAAATAAATAAATAAAAAATAGAACAAAAAACAGATAAACGAGGAACCTTTTAATTTTCTTAATTCATCTCATTAAAAATTTTAAATATAAAAAAGTATTAATATTATTCTTGTTCGGAGATAAGATAGATAAAATGCAGCAAAAGATAATTTAAAAACATACCTTAGAATTCGGAGTTATTCAAAATCCTTATAAATAGCATTTTTCCATATCTTTTTTGAATTTTTATCTCTTGGAATCCAAATACCTTCTGAACCACCTTTAAGGGAAAATAAAGCGTTACTATTCTGTGTATAAAAAATATAAATATGAGCTTAATGTTAAAAATATATGTAAAAAACTATACTTCAGACAAATTAAAATAAATTCTAAATACCATTGATATTGTTAGAATATTGCTAAAGCTTAGAATTTTACAATTTACTATTCTAACAAAGCTTTACAATAAATATATATATATACACACAATAAATAAAGTATTTAGCACTTACTTTTGACCGTAAACTCGATTCGCAGATAATTAAAATCTCTCGGTCTATTTCTAAAATGAAAATTATCACAAATATGGAAATGGAACCGAAACAACATCAACGGATCCACGATTTCAGACTTCTAAGTATTTGGATTTCGAATTCTGCGATTGCATTATCCCGCCAAATTTGATAGGTTAAATTATTCGATTTCGGTTGACTAACTCAAGTTGTCAGAAGGAGACAAAAAAAAAAAAAAAAATAAAATAAAATAAACAAAAAAATAAAAAAATAATAATGCTGAGCTTTTGGACTAGCGAAACAAATTTTTCTTAGTCAATTGACAAAACAGGAACAATTTATTTTTATTCTCTCATCTGACTAACCGGTCAAATTTGAGGAAAATGAAAACTGTACCTGGGAAATTAGTCATCTGACAAGTTTTAGAGGCAAAACGGATCATCAGACGAAACACATTAAAGATACATGGTAAAATAAAACGACTTTTGTGTCTCATGACTAAATGGGATTGTCAGGTAGTGGTTTGATTGTTTAAAATGTTGCGTAATTTTGTGCAAATTTGTCAATATACTAGGAAAACGTGTACTATGACAAAGATAACACGTTTCTTGACAAGTTTCGATTTTCCATTTTTCTGTGTGTACTTCAATTTTTCCTGTGAATAGGGAAGTTCATTGAGATTTATTTGTGTATAATTACACAAAATTTTGTATGTGAGAGGGTCATTTTTATAAAACATCATGTTGATTCAATTTTGGTGCATATTGGGCGATAGATGACAATATTATGCTGCAATTTACTCTGTCTATAGGAAGACTAAATCTCAATATCTATAACATTTAACTGCACTTAACTTGATATGCAAGATAAATAATATGAGAATGAAAACTGGCTTAATTTGGGTGTATATTGACCTACAGGTGGTGCTTTTCCTCACTTTTTGTGATTCTCCGCATGGCTACATCTCAACCTTTTGATTAAAATTGCACTAAACTCCATATCTAAACTCTGCATTGAGAGAAGCTATGATTAAATTTCTTCTGTGCATGTTAAACAGCATGTAGCATTGTTATATATAGTGATATAGAAGAAAGTTTTGTGATGGCCATAACACACTAGTTTGAAGCTTTGTTTTCTTTTTCTTCTTTCTTTTACATTTTCTTATGAATGTCTCAAAAGAAAGTATTGAATTCATTAAAATTTTCAACTTCTGGTTTTCGATGCATTTACACATTTTAAGAGGTCCAGAACCTGTCTTGATCACTTTTTAAAAATGTCTGTTTGTGTGTGTGAGAGAAAAATTCTGTTTAACTATATCTCCACAACTACGCAGTAGTTCTGGAATTAAAATAAAAATTAAATTACATATAAATTTATATTTAATTTCACCAACAGGTTCTGGCGCACAGCGATTTCTGCAACCTATAAGAAGGCTATATCTCAGGAACTACTGCACAGAATTTCATGTAAATGCACCTTGGCATATATTAGTGTCTATCAAGTTTTGGTGCCAACTCAACAGGTGGTGTTGTTATACAGTACTTTCTGCAATTTTAGGGAAGGCTATAACTTGTGCTCTAATGCGCATAATTACATGAAACTTTATGTTGGAAGGGTATTATGAGAAGTTATGCTGATTCAATTTTGGTGCATGTTGACTGATAGGTAGCGCTGCTATACTTAAATTTCCCCCAATACGTGAAAGCTGTATCTCATATCATATTGTATCATGTATAATTGCACAAAACTTGGTATGTGAGAGAGTCGGCCATTATGAAGCACTATCGTGATTTTATTTTGAGTGTATATCAGCTAACAGGTAGCATTACAGCACTGCAGTTTACCCGATGATTTTTCATAAGCCTATATCTCAGCATCTGTTGATTAAAATTGCACCAAACTCCATACGTAAAATATTTATTGTGAGAAGCTATGAGCAAATTTTTGTACAATTTAAACTGTAAGTGATGCTGTTATCTATATATATAAAAGAGTAAACTCACTGATTCACTCACTGACTCAACATGGCTGTGGCGGTCCTATGGGAGATAGAGTCACAATTTTTGGTGAGCAGGTTGATTTTAGGACCGTGGCGCTCACTAAGACGGGATTTTGCGAAATACCCCCCCCCCCGGGGGGCAGAAGGCAAAAACCACCTTTATAAGCATAACTCGGCTCCAAATTACTTCACGGTGAAGAAATTGCAGATGAGAAGACTAGACTTGAATACAAAAAAATATTTTCTGCGATTTTGGATTTTTAGGGGGGGTAAGGGGTAAAAGTGAGATTTTCGGGGGGGGGAGGCAGAAGGTAAAAAACACCTTTATAAGCATAATTCGGCTCCAAATTACTTCATTGTGAAAAAATTGCAGATGGGGAGACTAGACTTAAGTACAAAAGAATCATTTTCTGCGATTTTGGATTTTAAGGGGGGAGAGGGGGTAAAAAGGATTTTCGGAGGCAAAATTAGCAATGCATGGATTTTCGAGTAAAATTCTAGCAATAATAGCTCAGATAAGAAAAAAAAAAACTCAAGCGTCTTCTTGAAGGTATTTGCCAAAATTCTTTTTTGATTTTTTTCGATTTTGGGGGGGAGTTACGAGGGGGAAAATTCGATCCCTCCTTTTAGCGCTAAATTTATCCGTGGAAATCTAAGAGCTGAGGTCACAAATTTTAGTGTGTGGCTTATTTATGTGTGTCCAACACCCATTGTAACGGGATTTTGTGAAAGACCCCCCCCCCTTTTACCCCTTTGGGGGTTGGGTGGGGAATAAAAGAGTAAAATCACTGATTCACTGACTCAACACAGCCGTGGCGATTCTATGGGAGATAGACTTGCAAATTTTGGTGAGCACGTTGGTTTTAGGACACTGACGCCCATTATGGCGTGATTATGTGAAAGATCCCCGCTCCCCCCTGGGGGAGGGGCAGAAGGCAAAAAACCCCTTATAAGCATAATTTGGCTCCAGATTGCTTCACGGTGAAGAAATTGCAGAGAGAGAGAGACTAGACTTGAGTGCAAAAAAAAAGAAATAGCAAAATACGGGTTTTTGAGGAAAACTGTACCAATAACAGCACAAAGATATAGAAAATCGCCAAGAGTCTTCTTCAGAATATGTCCAAAACCTCATGTTTGGTATTTTGCGATTTTTTTTTTTTTTTTTTTTTTTTTTTTGGGGGGGGGGGTTACACCTATTGCAATGGGGTTTTGCGAAAGTTCCTCCTTTTCCCCTTGGGGGTGGGGTGGGGGCAATATAAACCCGTTTCCAAGTATAACTTTGCTTCAAATTATCTCAGCAAGATTAATTTGTATATGTGGGTTGTTTATGCTTTCCCGACACGCACAGTAAAGGGATTTCACAAAATTTCACCCCCCATCCTTTAAGGGCGGAGGAAGACAAAAACACGCTTATAGGAGTAACTGTGGTCCAAATTATCTCAGGGTAGCGATTTTTTGATATGTCAATTGGTTATGCGTACTCAAGACACATACTAAAAAGAGATTTTGTAAAATTCCATCCTATACCCCTCTTAGGGGTGGTGTTGCAAAAAGCATGTTTCCAAGCATAACATTTCTTCAAATTATCTCAGTAAATTTATATTTTACATATGAGTTGTTTATGCATTCCCAACACACATTATAAAGGGATCTTACAAAAATTTCACCTCCCCTCCTTCAAAGGCGGGGAGGGGGGCAAAAAACGCTTTGAAGAGTAACTCTGCTTTAAATTATCTCAGAATAGCGATTTCTTGATATGTCGATTGGTTATGCGTACTCAAGACACACACTACTAAGGGATTTTGTAAAATTCCACCTTATCCCCCTTGGGGGTGGGGCAAAATCATGTTTTCATGCATAACTCTGCTCCAAACTATCTTAGACGATTTTGTACTTGCGGGCTGGTTATGCACTCCCAACACGCACTATAAGTCGATTTTGTGAAATTTTCCTTTTCCCCCTTTAAAGGCGGGGGGGGGGGGCAAAAACACATTTTAAAGAGTAACTCTTCTCCAAATTATCTCAGAAAAGCGATTTTTTATAGGTTGATTGGTTATGTGTACTCAACACAAACAAACTACAAAGGGATTATTTGAAATTCCGTGCTATCACCCCCTTGAGGGTTAGAGGGGGATTAAAAACATGTTTCCATGCGTAACTCTGTTCCAAACTATCTATGAATGGCAATTTTTGATGCGTGGACTGCTTATGCGTATTCAACACACGCTATAAAGTGATTTTGTGAAACTCCACCCCACCTCCCCTTAAGGGGCGGGGGGGACATGTATTCATGTGTAACTCTGCAGTAAATTATCTTATGGCAGAGAGATTTTCCATGTGTGGGTATGTTATATGTATCTAACTCATAATATAAGGATATTTTGCAAAATCTCCCCCTCCTTTCCTTTAAGAGCGGGCTGGGGGGGGGGCTAAAAAACACGTTTTAAAACATAACTTTGCTTCAAATAATCTTAGAATCCCGATTTTTTAATATGTGGGTTAGGTATGTGTATGCAACATGCATTATAAAGGGATTTTGTTAAGTGTGGCGAGTGGGAAAACCGCTATCGAAGGTATCGAGAATTTTAACTTAGATTTTGACTGATTTCAATGATTTTATTTTTATCATCATCAATGATATGGTATTTTGAGACTTCATTTCAATATAATGACCAGCGAAGCGGGCAAAGCCTGCTAGTACAGAATAATATAGAAAAAAGATTTATGATGGCCACAATATATTAGTTTTCCTATGAAAATAACCCTTTAACTATGATTTCATTAGTAAAATACAGTGCCCGCCACTTATTAAAATCACATTCGTTCTGAGCAAAAGTGATTTTATTAAGCGGCTGATTTTTATATCCGGCTAACGTTCCTGTACACAATAAAAAGGTGTTACTTCCCTGAATTTGAAAAGAAATTTTAAAAGATACCAAATAATGAAATTAATAAACAATGCTAATTAATTTTTAACAGATAATTATTGAAGTGTTTCTTCAAAATAAAAGAATTAAACACATCCCAAGCTACGATGCGCTTTCCTTTGAGGAAAATCATCATTACTTTGCTAAAAGTTCATGCCTTTCTTTAAAATTTAAAATATTTTTGTTTAAACATCTTACTTCTTAGTTATTTCAGAATAAGAATTAGAAATTGTCTTTAAATAATTAAAAATAAAATAATCACTGGCGAATTAAATCAAATTTGTAACTTATTACAAATTAACTTATTACACCTTGAAGAATATATTCCTTGAAATTGTTCCTAAGTCAATGTGATGGGGCGTGTTTTAATTGCTGTAAATGTAAAATTTAATGTTGTAAATTTTCGACAAAGAGAGATAACTGAGGGATTTCTGTACTTAATTTATTTTTTATTTAAAAAATAAAAATTCGGAGTGTAAATAAGAATTTACTCAGCATGCATAAATGGTATTTTGCTTCTGATGAGAATTTTTCAGTTTATTAACCGGCAATACTGATTTTATTGAGAGGCAGTTTCAAAGATGGTTTGCATTGATTTTATTCCGGTCCTGGCAATTTGATCATGATTAGTGACTGATTTTATTAACCAGTGATTTTTTATTAAGCGGTGGTTACTGTATTTTGTTTCATTTTTTTTTAATATTAATATTGCAAAAAATATGTAAATAATATATTTTAGTTTTATAATTCTGAACAAAACCAATTTCTTTGTGACAATGCTTTTCACCACAAATTGCAAGTGTAGGAATAAGTATGTTACGCTTAAAGTTTTATTCTCCATGGCAATATTGCACAAATAAATAAAATATTAAATAAATATATTTAAATAAATTATATTTAAAATGTTTTTAAAAGGTGGATTATATTTTATTGTTTTAAATTAATGAAAAAGAAAAGAAACATACAAAAAACAAAACTAATGCCGGATATCCGTATCCGACAGGCAAAAGAGCTCCAGATATCTGATATCCGGCAAAATTTCTATCCGTTTCATCCCTAAAAATAACAGACATGCCATAGTATAATAATACTTTAAGTACTTAATTTCTTACCATGTACTGTTTAAGTTTAAAAACACATGACAAAATGATATATGTAGGTATTTACCATGATCTTGTGTTCATTAACAGAAAGCAAAAAAGAAAATATAAAATCTTAGAAAGAATAAGTAAATATTTAAAGCTTACTTTTAAAATATTTTTCTGAATTTTACAATTTATATGCAATGCTAAATGTTTTTATATGGTCATTTACAAAATAATTCTAAGTGCATACATTCTACTTTTAGACTAGATAAGTTATTTCCACAATGGCTACATAAAAAACTTTGTAAACATTTTTCCGCAGGTTTTAAGGATTTTTACAAAGGGAAATATTTATCGCCACAAATGTGCTTTTGTCTTTTAAAATCGAACTGAGAATTCTAACTAAAAATGTTAAAAACAATGAGTCAAAGTAACATTTTACAATTTATTGAGTAGCCTACTGTAATGTGCAGATTATATTTTTTTTTCTTCGCTCAATAATTTTAAATATTAAGTACTTTCATTTTCATCATCAAAAAGAAGTTTAAAAAAAAATAGCGTTAAGATAATAATAATAACTTTAACATCTTTAGAGACAGACTTGTTAAAGGACTAAATAAAGTTACATATATAAACACAAAAGTTTAAAAGCACTCAATTCAATCATGAAAGAACAACAATCTAAATTCACATTAGTATTTTATTTAAAATGCGAATGTAATTGATTAGTATTCAACACATTTTAATGATAAAAATATGATTATTATTTAAAATATGCAAAACTAATTATATTTTCTAAGTTGTTCTAAAATGATATCAAAATATTGCAAGAAAAGTAAATAATTATACTTCTAATAAAGATAAATGAATTCAACTTTTTTTTTTTTTTTTTTCTTATTTATTTATTTTGCAAAGTGCGCAAAAGAGATGTCAGGAGGAATGTGTAACGTAAATATTCCACGATGTAAACTGTAAACAAATCGCTGGCGAGATGCACAGAATGAATGTCAAAAAGATTTTGCAAAAGCAAGGTAGGTCTCTCTATCTTCATGGACGTAACTCGCACTCTCTTACGTATGCTGTGGAGGGTTGCAATTTTCGGCACGATAAGAAAAGCGCCATGTTGGCGATTTTTCGAAACCGGCTACCTATTCCAATGAATTGTCTGTTTTGGGGTAACTGAGTCACCCCAGCGACTGCTACCGGGTTAAGAAAATCATGCCGTTTTCATAGGAAACATACTTTATTGCATCTGAAAATTAAACGATAATTTTGTTACATGCCATTTTCAAAGTTTTAAGAAATGCCGCTCTTAGATGATCGTAATGCATTTGAATTATTCCATTAATTTCCATAGTTAAAGCTCTAATGCTGTTTATGCTATGGCTGAAAACAAGCCATAATGAACCTGCAGATGTATGATAAAAAAAAAATACACATATATACCCATCAATTTCAAAGAAATAAATGTTTTTTAGTAATATGAGATCTCAAACAGATGCTTGGTTGATTGGTTGTAAGGTTTAAGTCCGATTGATTACACACGGGTCATAGTACTATCGGTGTGATGCTCTACGTGGGGGCCTTTCTAAGGGGTCCTAACATATACTTACGCGAGTTTCGAAGAAAATTACGGAAAATTACACACGGCTAACTCGATGAGCGCGACCTGAGGTCGAGCCCAGCATTTCCTATCTCTCAGCTTTGCGCGCACAACCGTTCAGCCGCTAGTGGGATCTATATCAAACAGATAAGCAGAAGCCATACTCATGACAGATAGAATAATTGAATGATACAGACAGATAGATATTTGACAGATAGAAGAATTGATGTACCGAAGCCATTTCTGCTTATTTAAAACATTGTTGAAAAGTGTTAAACACAAAAAACTTACTACACAGCTGGAGAAAAAAAATCTAGCATGTTATGGCGATTACAAAACTTTGTTCTATATTTTGCCATATGAACTCCCACAGTGCGAAACATTTACTAAAATTATTATTCATTAAAAATGTTTTTCATGATAATACAGATGCGATTTTCATGCCAAAGAAGCATAAAACTAAATCTAAATAAAGTAGAATAAAAATGAATAAATGAATAATAAATTCTTTCTTCTATATTCAACGAAAGAAAGTATTGATTTCGTAAAAAATTTATATTTATGGTTTTCAATGGATTTATACGCTTTGAGAGATCCAGAACATATTTGACCATATGTCAGTCCGTCAGCCTGTGTATGTATGTGACAAAATTTTGTGCAGATTATTGTATCTTAAGAATAACTGAACAAAATTTCATACAAATCGATATGTAGTTACATCATGACAGAAATTAGTGCATACCAATTTTTAGTAAAATTCAGCAAAGAAATGGCGCTACAATTCCTCCCCTACCCTAATTTTTTAACGTAACGTATTGTACAAAATTTCATAGAGAAGTAATTCCACTTTGGGGAAAAGGTGTAAGTTTTTAATATGGGTATCTTTCAAAAGAACTCGTCAATACCTTTTAAAAGAACTGCTGAACTACTGATCTGGGACAATTTAAAATCAAATCATCGATCTTTTTTTTTTCCTTCTTTAAAGGAAAAAAAAAAACCTTATAGAAAATTGATTTTTTTAAATGTTATTTTGTAGAACAAAAAATTGACCTTCTTTGTTTGTTTAGCATTATAAATCTCTGGGATGATAATCGTCTTCATTCTTCATGGGAGATAAATTTTAATAAAAAATAATTTTTTAAGTTATTTGCAGAGAATGAGTTCGTACAGAAGAAAGTTTTATGATGGCCACATCATATTAGGTTTATATAATTTCTGGATGGTTTTGAATATTTCCTCAGAAATATGAGTCATTAGTTGTTACTTGTATATGTACCTCCAGTAAAAATTTTAAAGGAAATTCGACATTTTTTTTTTTTTTTTTTTTTTTTTTTTTTGTTAAGTTTTTCTTGACGAAAATTTTTTAAATATTTATTGAAGCTATATATATGCCGAAAGTAATAAGTATCGTTGTGTATAGCTTTCGCTGAGATCAGAAAATTAAAATAAATAAATAAATAAAACCTTTTGCATATTTATTTATCACATAGTGTTACTGAGTGCATTTATTTACAACTACATTATCATACAGTAACTACTTCAAGTGTTGTCTTTAATAATAAGAAACTTATTTTAAAAAAAGGGGGGGGGGTAATATAATAAGCAGGCAATTAAAAAATTCTAGTTAGGTCTCTCTCAGTTAAATTATATTTTAAATAAATTACTCATTTTTAATATTAGTATATTCAGTTTTATTTTGATATAATATTCTAAACAGAAATGCTTTTTAATTATAACATTAACCCCTTTTACTTAATTTTTCTCACCTTAAATCGCTTTCTGGGAATAATTACCTAGGAATAATTCTTGCCATTTTTAATCAAATTAGTTAAATCATTTATACTCCCACCATCCCACCTTCTTTAATCATATGATATTGTGTTGTAATGGAAATAGTAATAACAGTCACTGTTATATTAAGAGCAGAAAAAGAGCAATTCATTTCATATTATTACGAGAATTGTAACTTTTTCCTTTTAGATTCCATGTATATTTCTTCATACATTATCAAACTGTAAAACACCTTTTACTTATATTCAACTGGTAAGTTCACCTATAATATTCACCGTTTGTTTTGGAAAACTGGGGCTTAAATAAATAAATAAGTAATAATAAATAAGTAAGAAACACACACCACAAGTCTTTCGGTACAAAACTCCGTTATGCACTTTTAACATCGTCCGTTATGGAAAAGGGTTGATACTGAGTCTTAAAAACTATAACGTAAATATTAATTACAAATTTGAAAAATCGTGAGATAAAGGGGCCATGCCCCCCCCCCCCCCCCTAGAAAAATATTCTAGTTACGCCAATGGAAATGCATCATGTTTTTTGAACTGTTGCCCCACTAACAGCTAAGACTGGTTGTTGGGAAGGTTCGATCCCAGTTCGGAGGTATCCTGGTTCTTTGCTTCTAATTTGAAATAGATATTTTAAGTAAATTAATCAAACATAAACTTTTCATTAATTTGAAATAAATAATAAATAGTTTTAAAATTATTTTCATATAATTTAATGTGAATTTGATACGTATAAAAATCTTTTTGGAAACTTATAATAATCCTACTTAAAAATCAACATTTTCTTTGATCCAAATGCTTTAAATCTTTTTTCATCCAATGATTTTAAATTTATGATCCTGATTAGGTAATGACATTTTAATGTAGGTATTTTCCTTTTCCATTTTATATAGGAAGATATATAATTTTTCACATAACTTAGTAAAAGCCAGTGGATGTTGGTCTCTCGTAGCCACATATTCAATTCATTAGCTTTAATTTATTCATGCCACTTATTTTACTTTTGCAATTTTGACCAAAAATAAATGAATAATGCTCTGAATTTTGTAATTTTTATGTAATTTCCTCAATTGATATAGAATTTATAAAATCATCAAACCCACATGCACAAAAATTATAGATTCTTAATTTGTTCATCTGTTTATTTATTTATTTATTTATTTTTTCTTAATGACTAAAAAACATATTTTATCTGTAGATTTCTGGCAATCAAAGTTTGACATCCTTGTTTTCTACCGATGCTCTTATCAAATTTATTGGAACTGTTTTCTTTTTTATTGTCTATGTGTTTGAAAACCAAATTTCATTTTTCTTAGTCTGTTAGAGTATACTATTTTTTAAATAAATTAATATATTATAAAAAACATATAAAAACTTATAAAAATTTTCACTTTATAGATTTATAAAACTTAATTTAATAATGTAACTAAAGGGATTACTGATAAACTTTTTATATACATTTTATAAAATTTAGGTGAAAATCATCTGCTATTCTGAATTTTACCTTAAAGTGTAATATTAGTTGTTTTGATATTAAAAATACACACATCTTAAATAGCTTTTACCCATCTAGATTCCTTTCATGTTGAAGTAGAATTTTTCATGTGCATGAGACCTGAAAGTTAGAGTAATCATTTAGTCGCTAGTGGCCAGTAGATCCTTATAACTTTGTTCCCAACTTTTCATAATTTAATAATAGCTAATGCCCATTAGACTCTATTAACTTAGTACTATTTACTCAACAATTTTTCCTTATTCATGAAAAATCTGACTGTATTAAATTTCGCTCAGTGTTAAATGCGGGACTTTCTCCCTGTTTCAGATACTATAGCAGCTTGTTCGCTCATAGTGCAAACCTTTGAAAGTTCTTACTGTACCAAATTCCAACTCGGTGGCTTTTGCGGGGCCCTCTCCCCAATTAATGATAGGAAATAGCCTGTTTGCTCACCGTGAAATCCACCTTCGAAAATTCTGACTGTGGCAAACACTCAGCCGGTGTGGCGCTTCACATTCCTCTAATCTCCGACCCCAATAATTTTGATAATAAAATAAAAACTAGTATGTTGTGGCCACCACGAGACTTTCTTCTATCTTTTCCTATACAAATTCACTCAGTAACAATAATAATAATAATAATAATAATAATAATAATAATAATAAAGTATAGAATTAAGGGGAGAGGGGGAAAAAAAAAAGTGAGACTTTATCAACTTTTCACATTTTACCCAAAATTTTGTCAAAGTCCCACTTTTTTTTTTTTTTTTTTTTTTTTTTTCTCCCCTTAATTCTATCAAACTTCCACGGTTTCCGTGTTCTGACAAACTTAAATAAATTTTTGCATTTTTCCCCCAATTTTGTCAAAGTCCCACGGTTTCCGTGTTTTGACAAACTTAGAATAATTTTCACATTTTACCCAAAAGTTTGTCAAAACACGGAAACCGTGGGACTTTGACAAAATTAGGGGGAAAAAGCAAAAATTAGTTTAAGTTTGTCAGAACACGGAAACCGTGGGAGTTTGATAAAATTAAAGGGAGAAAAAAAAAAAAAAAAAAAAAAAAAAAAAAGATTTTTTTTCTAAGTTTTTTTTCGTAAAAAGTAAAAAAAATAGATAAATTTGTTTTAAATTATCACAGATTTATAGTTCAACCATTCGTTTTAAAGGTACTGACGAGACCTTTCGAAAGATACCCATCTTGAAAATTTTTGCCGTATATCACCCTGTTAAAAATTTAGAAAAAGCGGGATGGCAACGCAACCTGTAAGACGATTTTTACCAAAAGTTGATAGGCACTAATTTATGTCAAGGTGCAACTACATACCAATTTGTACGAAATTCTGTGCAGTAGTTCCAGAGATACAGTTGCCACAAAATTTTGTCACACACACACACAGACAGACAGACAGACAGACAGACAGACATTTTCTAAAAATGTTAAAATCGTGTTCTACAGCTCTCAAAACGTGTAAATCCATCAAAAACCCGAAATCGAAAATTTTTACGAATCCAATACTTTCTTCTATTGAAGATAGAAGAAAGTAATAAGTTAACTATGTATAATTTTATTTTAAAACAAAATGAAATAATGAACGCCAATTTATTCTTTATGTCTATATCGGCCGGCATGTGGTGCTGTTATGCTCTGCTAAAATAATTCAATCTTGTGTAATTTTGAAAAAAAAAAAAAAAAAAACTGCAACATTTTAAATTTTGTGTATTTAAAATAATGTCGAACGTGTTCAGGTGTGTATATCGTTCAGGAGGTGGTACTATTATTCGGCATATTCCAATATTAAGTAGAGACTGTATCTCAGATCCTGTTGAACATTACTCTCTTAAAATAAAGGAATCCCCCTCTCTCTGTTTTCCTTACTCATGTTTAAATTTGTGTGTACGTTCCGAAAGGTGGTGCTGTTATGTTGTATGTTTCTTTGTTTATTAAAAAGTATATCTCATAATCTAATGGGCATAACTACACTCTTGTTTTTTTTTTTTTTTTTTTTTTTTTTTTTTTTTTCAGTGTATATTGAGCAAAAGCTTGTTTCTACAGATCATGTGTAAAAAAAGAAAAAAAATTCTAAAGATAGGCTAAATAAAAGAAAAATATAAAAATCATTTCAAAATTTACAAAATCATCATAAGCGATGGGTGGTGCTTCTTTAAAAGAATAACTTCAATTTTACAGACTGAGAATAAAGACATAATTATTTTACTGATGCTTAAATCTGTATGTATATTGATCGAAAGGTAATTTATGTGTATATTCAGTGAAAGGTTGTTTGTTATAAACCATGAAAAAAAAAAAAAAATCATCATCGACAGGTGGTGCTTCTCTTAATGAATAACTTCGATTCAACAAATCGAGTATCAAGTAGCAATTTTTTTACTCGTGTTTAAATTTGTATGTATATTGGCCAAAGGTAGCACTGCAATCTTGTAATTTTCCTTGTTTCTACAAAAGCCTTATCTCAAAATCTAGCATGCATAACGCATAATTCCACCAGTTTTTTCCTTACTCACGTTTAAATTTGTGTGTACATCGGCCGAAAGAAGGCGCTGTTATGTTGTAATTTATCTTGTTTATTAAAAATCTATATCTCAAAATCTAATGTGCATAGCTACACCATTTTTTTTTTTTTAAATTTGAGAGTATATTAGACAAATAATGGTTTAAAATGACAATAAGTCTTCTTCACTCACCATAAATTTTAAGTCAGCACAACCGGTTTTGAAAGGACGTAGCCTTCCTTCATCAGGTGCAAAAAAAAAACGTGCTACTGCCTTGGAGGCAAAAGCAAGACTCTGAGTCTTGCTTTTGCCTCTGAGTCTTGCTTTTGTCTTTTTATCGTTTGTACACCAGTTTTGCATTTAGTTTTGGTGAAATAATGGTTTGTTATTAATCACGTCAGAAAAAATGAATGAAAAGTTCTTCAGCATAGACAACATAAATATATAATAAATCATTTAAAATTTAAAAAATCATAGTCGGTAATAATTTGGTTGCTACTATCTATTAGTGAATAACTTCGATTTCTTAGTATCAAGTGGAGGAGTTTTTTTTTTTTTTTTCCCATTTAAAACCAATTTTTCTCTCTTTATATAAACAAATATTTCCAAACATAAACAAGTCTGAAAAGAAAAAGAAAAAAAAAAAAAAAAAAAGTCTAAATCTAAATAAATATTGTCTAAAATTGTTTATTTCTTAAGCCTTTTTGAACTAGAAAGAGATGAGCAATAATCATGGGCGATTGTTGTTATTTGCTTAAATTGGTTGGTTTAAAACTGAAAAATAAAAAAATGCCCCTTTATCTTTTAAATCTCCAGCAACTTGTCTGTCTAAACCCATTATTAATTGGCAAATATTGAGGTTTTAATTAATATCACTGCAACTAATTAAAATGTTTTATTTTGTTTTTTAAACTATTCACTCCGACAGGCTTCTGTGTGTCCATATGTCAATTTTTGTACTTTTACGTTCCGTGCGAAAGGGGGGAGGGGGACTGAACTTATAAATGAACAGACCTACAGACATTTTCTTTTATTATTATAGATTTATAAGTATAAGGAATATATATCATAAAAATAAAGACTTAATTATTATAAATACTGACTTAGTAATAATTTCAATAAAATATAGTAAAATTAAAACTACAAAACTTTTAATAAACTTTATATACACTAAAACACTGGTCGCAGAGTTGACTTAAAGCCTTTTACGACTACAGATTTTAATTTTATAATTATTAAGCATGATAGATGGGCATATATTAATATTTACAATTACCATTTTAAGAATGTTATTATTATTATTTTTAATTTTTTTTCCTATTTTCTGTTTTTTTTTTTTTTTTTTTTTCTAGTGATTTTGGAGGAATATATATACTGTGAAACCACGATCTATCGTTCCCACATCCATCGTTTTCCCGCATTGATAGTTTTATTTCTGTGGTCCTGCATAAATTGTATTTAAAAAATATTAACGAAATTCGCATGTATCGTGCTTCAAAAAGTCGTTTTCTTGCATTCATCGTTGTAAAACTTTTTTCCTGACCTTGTAAAGATTTTCTGCTGAAGGTCAAGCGGTTCCATAAGACATACAAACTGGAATTACTTTCATCCTAAAGTAACTCTTTCCCCATTTGATGGAGGATCAAAATTGTGATGCCGTGTCTCCGGACTATCTATTCATTTTATAATTTCAGCGTGGTAAGAAAGAAAATTGTTTCGTGAAATGCGATTACGGCCGAAAAAATAATGAAGAATACCAAACAGAAGGACAAGTAAATGTATGATGATGATGATAATGAAGAATGTGTGTAGCAGAGGATGTGTCTGGTAAAAAATTTACTGATATTTGCATTAATCAAGAAGTTGCGACTTGCAGTATCCTAAAGCATAGAAGAAATTCGTAATTTCAAAAAATGAAAATAATGGCGGAGAAATCGAGGATAAATTTCACCTAGAGTCCGGCATCGGGTCGGGTAACCCGATTTTATCCGAGCCCAACCCGACGCGCGGCTCGGATTCGGGTCGGGTCGGCTACATATTTTTCTCTTGCGGGTCAGATTGATTAATTTACTTTTCGTGTGGGTCGGGTTCGGGTCGGATTGACTGTTTTTTTTTTACTGCGGGTCGGGTTCGGGTTTAGTTTTCAACGAATCGGGTCGACTTGAGAACATCTTTCAAAAAATTTTTATCTTAATAAAGCAGAAGATTGTTCGCTCTATGTATTCATGATGAATACAGAAACCGCCGCTTAATAAATTCACTGGTTAATAAAATCAACCGCTTAATGTGATCAAATTGCTGGGAACGGAATCAAATTAATGCAAACTACTTTTAAAACCGCCGCTTAATATAACGTTATCGCTGGTTATTAAACTAAAAAAAAAATCTCTTCAGTAACAAAAATGTCATTTATCCACGTTAAACAGAGTTTTCCTTTACACTGTGATTTTTTATTTTTGAAATAAAAAAGAAAATAAAGCACAGCAATCCCTCTATTATCTCTCTTTGTCGAAAATTTTACATGTGCAGCATAGTTACAAATTAAACGCCCCCCCATCATTTTCAAGAGACATATATTCTTCAAAGCGCGATAATAAGCTACAAATTTGATTTGATTGTTAGGTTATATACATATTTTTTTTATTTATAATTATCAAAAGACAATTTCTAGTTCTTAGTTTGAAATAATTAAGAAGCAATATGTTTAAACGAATATATTTTTAATTTAAAAGGAAAGCAGGAGTTTTTGGCAAGGTAATGATGATTTACCTTAAAGGAAGCCTCTTCGGAACTTCAAATATGTTTAATTTGCTTATTTTGAAGGAAAAATTAATTAATATTTTTATTAATTCCATCATTTGTTACTTTTTGAAATTTCTTTCCAAATTAAAAGAAGTAACACATTTTTCTTGAGTGCAAGGAATGCGCGCCGGATATAAAAGTCAGCTGTTTAACAAATTCACTTTGACTCAGAACGAACGTGATTTTAATAAGCGGCGGGTACTGTACACGCTTACTTAAATTATCAGAGTAAAATATACATCCGTAAAGTAATGAACAAAAAAAAAAAAAAAAAAAAAAAAAAAAAGGAATTATTATTTAGAATATAAGATGTCGAAAACAGGCTAGTTCTCCCACAGTAACCAGATGTATGATTCATCTATTTTGATTACTCACATCCTTTTGAAATAAATTGTAAACTTAAACTGATAATTAATATTTTTTCTCTTGCAGATGTTTTTAAAAAGTTATAGGAATGCAGATTTATATGAGTTTAGTGGACGTTTAGTTGGCGTCTGTTATACACTGTATTATTTTAATATTATTGTACACTGGTGGACAAAATTAAAGAAACAACTTGTTTTCTCGTTCTCTTCTTTTGTTCATAATTTTTAAAGAAATAAACATATGACCATAAAATTCAGATGGCGTTTTCGTTATTATATTATTAATCGAATTTTACGTAACTTTAGCATAAGAATAATTTTTAACCAAATAAATATTCATTTTTTTTTCTGAAAAGTAAAGTTTGGAAAAAATGAAAAATTTCAAGAATTTTAGGAAAGAACACTTAATGAAAAGTTGTTTTAAGGATGCATCAGAGATAGGTAACGACTAGTGCTGGACGATATCAGAAATTAAATATCGCGATATATATCACCAAGTTAATATCGATATTAGTGATATATTGCGATATTTCTTTCAAGATAAGAAAAAATAGACATTTGTTATTTTTTAAAGACATATGCACACGAATTTTAAAGTATACAAGTATAGAGTGTTTTCCATGTATTTTCTGGCATATTACTACCATAACTTTATCATTAAAAAAAAATGCATAAAAAGTGAATCAATGTTTTGTGTTTCTTATTACTTATACTATTGCTTTTTAGTACACCTCTGCATACTTTGTCTTCTATTCTTCCCATTTTAAGCTTTAATTATTTTAAAATCATATTTTAACACAGCTAATATGAGATCTGTATTTTATTTCTACAAAGTATATCAAAATTCATAATTCTACTAAAAATAAAGCTTAAGAAAAATTGTCTTAAGATGTAGGTATTAATTAAAAATGAAAATCATTTTAAATAGTTCAGAATTGCCATTATAAATAGTTCAGAATTGCCATTGAATACACCTTTTTTGGTCGTAAAGAGTAATATTTTTTACTTAAAACTCTTATATGCATCCTAAATGTCAGTTACTTGTCATTTTTATTTTTGTATCTGCTTACCAAATCATTACAATATTTTTTAAATATATATGTTCAATTCACATTCGTAACAGTTTCACAATAATTGAAAATTAAATTATATATATATATATATATGTGTGTGTGTGTGTGTATGTGTGTATACATTGTCAGTATAAAAATTATATTATTTAAACAAAATTATGTTAAAGTTTCATTTTGTTACTCATTGTACTCATTTGTAACTCATTTTGTATTTAAACCAATTTTATTTAACATGTACGACTTCCAAAAAAAAAAAAAAAAAAAAGGAAAGGAAACAGAAAAAATAAATGCTACATAAAAAAAGTAATAAACTATTCAATATTATATAATTCTATAAAGAAACTGTCACTGTAAAATTACTGAAGATAAAACTTTATTTTACATCAGTCAGATAGCACCCTTTCTCCCTTCCCATGTTATCCAATGGGATTTTTGTCGCGTCATTTTATAAAAATATTTTATTCAAAAATGAACTTTTTCGAATTCTGTTTTTTTTTTAATATTACTCTTTGAACAGGTCGTCTTTTAGCTTAGTGAGCAATTTTTCGAAAAAATAAATTTAAATATTTTACTTAGAGATCCACACTCAGAGTCCATAATTTACTTATTGAAATAAAATATTTAAATTAATTTTTTTTTCGAAAAATTGCTCACTAAGCTAATAGGCGACCCGTTCAAAGAGTAATATTCCAAAAACAGAATTAGAAAAACTTCATTTTTGAATGAGATATTTTTATAAAACGAAGCAACGAAAATCCCATTGGATAACATGGGAAAGGAGAAAGGGAGCTATCTAACTGATGTACAGCCTTAATAAAAAAAAAAAATATCGAAATATTTAATAATAATAAAATAATATTCAAAAAATTACATTCTATAATTGCTTATATTTTCAGAAGTTTTTTATTAAACGTTAAGAAAATTTACAAAAAAAAACTCTTCTAGTAGATATCAGTTCGGCTTTGATGATCTTTGTTAAACACATGTTGAAGCTCGCATGTTATTGGTCAGTAAATATCGACACTTTGAAATAGGCCAATATTTATGAACCAATAGCAGGAAATGAGCTAAAATAAAAGATATTGTTTTCATTCGTCATAATAAGCGTTTGTTTTTGTATCGCCTTGTCTGTGGTTTTCATCACCTACGATCCACGAGCGGTGATGTGCAATATTATCAAAGAACTTATACTAACGGTAGTATAAATTCTTTCATATTATCGCTTAGGGTCAGGGAAATGCATGAATGTAGAGTGGGAAGTCAATATACTGTAATAACTTAATTTTCTCGATGAATATCATTCAGACTTTTTTGGACAGTGATATATTCGATTTGGTAGGTAGCACGAATAAAGATAAAGAAAGTAGATGCACTGCGGTAACTTAGTTTTTTTCTTAATGAAAGAGAGAGATCGTTTGGGGCTGGGAGTTGAGATTATGCTTCTCTATTTTAGTCAGTGAGCAATAGAATAGGAGGGAAAAAGAAAAAGGGTTGCATCTTGCATTAGTACAGGCTATTCAGCTCTCTTTTTGTTCCGGCTTTGTTCGGTTCGCGGTGGGGAAAGCAGAATTTGAAGAATGTATAAGATTGGCGTTCAACATTATTTATCGGCACATCGATGGAGCGCGCACAAGGGGTTGCATTAGTATAAGCTATTCGGTGCTCGCTTTGTTTGGTGAGTAATGATGGGTGCTAGTGAGGTCAACATTATTTATCGGCGCATCGATCGATCGCTCAGTGCGCGCTAAGAAATATCGTTAGAGGGATAGATCGGCAGAGCAAGATCTTTAATATCGTTATTGCGATATTAAAAAAAATATTGATACTTGGGGATATATTGATAAATACTCCAGCCCTAGTAACGACGCACATGCCTTGAAATGTTAAACTAAATTTCAAATTTTCTTTCTGTATTATCTTTCCTTTTACTTTTATAATGGACTTATTAAAAAAAACATAGTTAATTATTTGTAAACTATGAGCATCACCAGAATAATAAAAATGTCGATATATAGATTTATAGTGAACATTTATTCAAATTTCATGTTTGTATGTATATTTTTTAAAAATCTATTCACCTGCGAAAAAAAAAAAAGAAGAAAGAAAGAAAGAAACAGGAAAGTGAATACAGGTAGAAAGATTTGGTTGTAATCTAACATATGCATGCGTGTGCATCTTTACCTATCTGTAAGGCATCCTTATGACCATTTTTCGTTAACTGCTCTTCCCAAAAATTATTAATTTTTTTTATTTTTTCCAAAGCTTACTTTTGAGAGAATAATGAATATTTAGCATTAGAATAAATTTTAAGCTAAAAAGTTACATAGTATTCGGTTAATAATATGATAACAAACAGGCCATCCAAAGTTTATGTTTATATGTTTATTTGTTTAAAAATTAAGTGCAAAAGAAGAAAACGAGAAAACATGTTCTTGCTTTAATTTCGTCCACCAATATATGTGTGATAAGCATTAAATAATTACATGATAAAAGTAACTTTTTATATACCACGTTTTTAAATTTTCTGTTGAATCATATAAACGTTATCGAAAGCAGCGGGGACCCGAAAGAGTTGGCTAAAAGTATTAAAAAACGCATTGTTATTGTGTTTTGAGCTAGTCTAAAAGGTTCACATGTCTAGATAGTCGGGAAGTAAGTTAAATAAATTTTCTGTTGAATCGTATAAACGCTGCCGAATGCAGGGGGGAAGCCTTTTAAACTCTTTCCAAAATGCCTAAGAGTAATTTAAAAATCAATTAATCTATCTGTATATTTTTCAGTCATTCTGTCTGTTGTGTGATAACGTAGGCAAAGAATATTAAAAGTTATTCGATACAACAATTACGTACAGTTGGAAAGTGTTACTAATCAATGCGTACTGCATAATTTTTCTTTCTTGTTTTTTTTTTTTTTTTTTTTTTTTTTTTTTCCTCCATAATTTATAGAAATACAGATTTAAATACGTATAATAAATTTAAAAAAGTTTTAAAAATCATTGATTCTTTATGAAACTGTTATTTTTTCGGCAAATTCTTGTAAATTGTAAATACAATAATACTATATAACAGAGAAACATAACTAGAAGTAAAAGTCTTATAATTATTAATATTTAATTTGTTTCATATTTACTCTTTGAATTGTTGCTTTCAACGCAAATATTGTAAGAAATTCGTCATTGAAATTTTTTTTTTTTTTTCTTAATATATTAATACAATCAATAATAAATGAATAAGTTCTTTTAATATTAAAATCGTAAATGCTTTGCTTAATTTTGGCCAGTTAAATAGTGATTAAGAAATTTTTAATACTTAAAGCTTTCCTTGTACTTTTTGAAAAATACTAAGGGGGAAATATAGCCCCTGCACCTGCAACGGGTCACACTTCAATCCAATCGATTAATTTTAGATATAGATTGCAATCTGCTGTTAATTACAATTTTATTTAGTACTAGAGGACAAATGACAACGATCAGGTACACTGAGTTTCCCCATTGTACTTTCAAGAAGAATTGAATAGAGTCACACAATGAAACATGGGTGGCGAAATGATTTTAACATGCGACCACAACGAGGCAAGTGTTTGACAAAAATTAGCAGTTTTAAATACAGGTAACATATAAAATCAATTTTCCACCTTTGAAAAGTTGTACTTTTAATAACTTTAATCACAGGAAATTTTTTATCAATGTGTAATCGTCTTATACAGTTACGCTCATCACTGACTCACTGACTTTGTCATGCTTAAAAAGGATAAGAGATTTCCTTGGACTCTGTCTATGCGTGAACGCAAGTTTCCACCTAATTTTCATGCTTTAGTTTATTTTAAAATATCTAATTGTCCTATCGATAAGCTGTTTAATCCGAAGAATTCAGAAAAATCGCCCCTTTCATTTGGTACCTTATTTGTAACGAATTTTTGATTAGATTTTTAAAAATTAAATAAAATATGAAAATAATAGCTTTAAAACAAACATTAAATTTTTAATTGTTGCCATTTTTTTTAGCATAAAATAAAATATGCTTTCACGTGAAATATATATATATACATATATGTATGTATGCATATAATATTAAATTTGCTCATGCATATGAAAAAATGACGTCTATAAAATAATAATAATAATTTTACATTTTAAATACTAAATTGAGCTTTAGATATTTAAATAATTATAAGATAAAAAAAAAAAAAAAAAAAAAAAGAAAAAAAAACTTTTTAAATACCATGTTTTAAATTTTCTGATGAATCATAGAGCTCTTATCAATGTGCATAAAATTTTTAAATTGATAATGACGTCAATTTTTGTGAGATGCATAATTTAACTTTTTATAATTTTTTAACGTTCACGTTTAATTAAATGTATTTATTTTTATGTGGAATGAAAATGAACTCGTAAATTTTTTTTGGCAACAATTAAATTATAGCTAATATTTTAATGGCTATTTTAACGCTATTAGGATGCTATTATTTTCATATTTTAATTAATTATAAGAAAACTAATCAAAAATTCGAAAATCGGACTTCGAAGTATTGTGTTGTCACCGGGTTCTGAGCTACTGTGAATGTTTCAAATGTCTAGCTAGTAGGGAAGTTAGTTAAAATTTGATTGCAAGATTTGTACCGGACAAACATACAAATAAACAAACAAACAAACAAACAAACATACAAACAAACAAACAAGAATAGAAGTTAATAAAAACATGGTAAAATATAGCTATTGCAGTCTTCACTTGGATGGCGTTCTTTTACCGATGTACCGTAGCTTTGTTAAATTTCCAATTCATTTTATCCCGAAATGTTATTAGTACCGCCCTTTTTTCATACCATATTCTTTGTAAAGTAATTTTCTTCATATTTAATTGTAATTACTTGCTAAAGAAAGTTACTCTAGAAAGAATATGCTATGAAAAAGGGGGCGAATGTTAACAACATTCCGGAATAAATTGAAAAAGTTGGCAGCGATGCGTATTTTATTCTAAATGATGGGCAAGTAATATTTTCCAAAAAAGTATTTTAAATGTTTCTTCAAGGTTGAACATCATGACGGGAAAAAAAAGCTTAATTAGGAAAGTAATAATTCAAGACCAATAACAATGCTTTTTCAAAGGCCCACTATAAACAAGCATGAGGTCACTTCCTCATAAAATATGAAGGATTTTAATGAATTAAAATTTTGTTTAATCTGTCTCAAATTTTATGAGACAGGTTAGTCAAATATATATTTTTTTTTCTTTTACTAATCTTCCTTCTCAAATATTATGGGGCATCTTAGTCAAATAAATGTTTTCCTCTTCAAATTTTATCAGTCAGGTTAGTCAGGCAAATAGTCTCAACCAACCTGCCTTTTCAAATATTCATTGAAAATTGGGTAGCTTGCTTAGTAAGATACCTGTTGGCTGCTGCCTGACAGTCTTAATCAAGTGCAGATTCTGACTAACTTGCCATGTCTGGCAAATGCGGTTGTTGACTAACCTTCCTGGTCAGATAATTATGATTGTCGACTAGCCTTCTTTGTCTGATAATATTAACCTTCCTAGTCTGGGGTATTGTTTTGGAGACTAGTTCAGCTAGTACACTTTTTAGTTTTGGAGACTAGTTCAGCTAGTACACTTGTGAGGTAAATCAATGTTAGCGTAACGCTACAAAGGAAGTTCGCACTTTACGAATAACACGTGAATGTGTAGAGTTTAGGATTCAGTTGATGAATGGAGTTAGTTCCTAGGATGAACGAAATTGTAATATGTTAATATATGAATTAGAAGTAGAAGGAGGTTAAAGGAGTTAGTAGTGAGCGGCTATAGTAGAAGTTAGTCAGTCGAGTAGTATAGTGGTTAAGGGAATCCTCCCACTTACGAAAGACGAGTATAGTCGTGAGAGTAAACGACGTTAGGCTGTTGAGGTTAATTGTGGTTATCTATTTAAAGATAGAAAATTTATGAAGGCTGCCTCTTTAAGTTTACAAAGATATTGTGTGTGAATATAGTCCAACGCCCTCCTTTTCATTAAGCTCAAAATAAAAGCTCGTTATTTATTTTATATTCAAGTCTTGTGCTCTATTTATTAAGTAATTAAGTAATTAAGTTAATCTAAAGTTAGAGGAGTATGGCTGACTCTAATTCGTCACACACTTTTTAGTTTTGGAGACTAGTTCAGCTAGTACACTTTTAAACTTAAGTTGCCTACTCAGCTATTTTGGTTAGACAATTCTGTATTGTCAGTTAAGCATTTTGCCAGTTCACTGTGACCAATTTATTTTTCTGTGTGTAACTCGATGCGCGGCAGTAACTGTTTTCGTTTAGTTTCTTCGACACGGGTTCCTACCCTCTTTCTGTATAATCTTACGCAATGTATAGTTACTTGCGATGTTTGAGAACATTAGGCCACCAACTGAATGGAGATTTTCGGCAGCCACGCGATCAAGACTCGACTTCAACCTCCGATTCCGAAGATATCCGCTTGAATGGAAAGCTACACAATATTCCAACAAGAGTTAGGAAGAACTGCAAAGTCTGTTCTCAGATAAATAAACCCGGAAAAAGGTACCAAACGACATATTATTGTAATACTTGCCCCGACGAGCCGGGCATGCATCTTGGGAATTGTTACATGAAATAACATACACAGAAAAATTACGGACTAATATTTTAAAAATTATGTTTATAAAGGTGTAAAGATATATAAAAATATAAAAATTTTGTTCATTAATTTCTGTGTGTAACGATTTTAAGTTACTGGTAAGAAATGAGTGAAAAAGGCTGCGAAACGTCTCGAGTTGCTGGTGCGCCACGGAAAAAAGGCCCCGAGTGCAATGGGTTAAAATAAATGCTTATATTTCCCTTATTTAACATGCTATCATCACACAAATTCATCCACAAATTGAACTGGGTCTATGTTAACATATCCTAAAGTTATAGCTCATTTCATTTACTTAACGATACAGGGTGATCACAAACATTATTAATTTTGCTCAATTTGTTACCGGCCCCCTAATTGTTGTCTTAAACCAATCTTCACTGAAAAACATGAGGAAGACCCAGTTCTTTAAATACCCAATGTTTGAAAACATTCATTGAGAGAGAAGTTTTTAATTTGAAAAAAAACTGATCGTTTGCAAATCTTGCTAAACTTTTAAACAGGGATGTATAATTGACGTTTCTTCGATTCTATTCGCCTTTTATGTATATCAAATCCCACTTTAAAAAAATTTTTGGTGGCTGTTGAATAAAAAATTCGTGCAATCTGTGCCAGGTGGCGTTGTCTACCGAAAAGTTTCCGAGCCACGCGGAAGGCATCCAGTTTAGGAGGCTATGGTACTACACAATGGACACTTAGCAATGGTCTGGGGTTTATCTCTAGGAGTGGTCCTTAGACATGCCGTCTCTTCTGAGGGGGTGATTTCCCCCCTTTTGGATCCCCAGAAATATTAATTTTACGGAACGTTGAGAACATTTCATCCATGACGGATTTTATGTGCACCAGCCACCATTAACTTACACGGTGGTCATTGGCGAGCTCGAGTATCGAAACCGCAGTACCCCGTTTACGAGCTCTGTAAACCGAACTACCAGAAGCTTGAGTTTGAATAGAAAAATTGAATTACAGTTTCACCAGAAACTAAGGATTTGTCGACGATCTGAAAGTTAATCCTAAGGATGGCTCAGGTCCAGAAACATGCCATCAGAATACTGTTCTTTGAGGAACAATATAAGAGGAGTTCGCATTCGGCGTATTAGCAATATAAATGAAGTTGATTGTTGTCTATTCGAGGCGGCTGCCACATAGCAGCGTTATTGCAGGAATCACATTGCGTCTACCAAAACATTAACTAGTGCTATTCTACGTATACTGAGATAGAATGTAAGGAGTGATAATTTCCTTAGTGAATAGCAAAGAAAGGCAGTGGTCTTCGCGGGCAATTTTAGTTTTGAATTGAACATGGCAAAAACTGTGCTCTAACCTATTCTTGTAAAGTGCGCAATATTTTGCCCTGCTTACTTCCAAATTTTAGAGAAGACGACAGACCGCTCAGTATTCCGTCTTCTTGGTATTCTATCTCAGGGATGGTCACATAATGATATTTGCAGTTATGATTTTGGCTTCCTGTTTTTCCGGACATGTTAAATTAATTATATTTGACCTTAGCTAGAAAAATTTTGAATTGATTCTTTCTCTTTTTTTTTTTTTTTTTTTTTTAATGGTTAAAAACATTCTTTCATGTTTCAGAAAATTTTAGCATTTTCTGGGTGGTGTCCCAAAAAAGAATAAAATATTATATTTGAAAAATCGCTTAATTACACAAGTTTAGCTTCTATAAATATAGTTTAGTACTATGTCGATATTTATATCTTGAAGAATTAAATGAACGATTAAATAACTGAACATTTAAATGAATAAATGAATTTTTTTAAATATTTTTGTTATAAATATTCTATGTACTTACTTTTGTTTAGCTGGTAAGCTAGCCACATTCTTGAAAATTACTAAAGAAGCAAGTAGAATTATTTGATGAAACATTTTGAAAACATGTAATATTTGAGAGGGTACCAGAAATGTTTCACAGTTTTATACACTTGTTTCATTAAAAAATGTTTTACTTTCATACGATTTATCTTCATAAAATGCCAGTTAGCACTTTTTTATGATAAGGTTTTTAGAAACGTTGCACAGTGGGAACCGTACATATTTTTAGATTGATTTGAACTTGATTCAGAAATGAAATAATCCTAATTTTGCTAAAGATAGCTGAGTTATCTTTTAACATATCAGGATATTTTCTACGAAGTTTATATCGTTGAAATAACAATTGTAAGATCTCTTATCAATCTTTTAAAATATTTTTAAACGTTATGATTTTATATTTATGTTTTGCTTTTATGTTTTTGACATTTTCGCGCAATTTTTTTCAAAGATATAAACAATTCAAAGGAAATACATGGTGGCCATAATTAAACTGATAGTGTTTACAATGTTCTGTAGAGTGCTCTAAGTGCGCGAATGGCGCGAAATTTGTAGGATGATTTAACAAGACGGGTGACGAAGGATTGCACTAAAAAATATATATTAGTTCCAAAATTCACCGCTAGGGGAATATGTGGCGCTGTGTAAAAGAAATGAGAGTTCTAAAAAACGCAGACTCAATACTGAAATAAAATTACCTTTTATTTAGCACATTCAAACAGGGCCCGACTTAGACTACCTGGAGCCCCGGGGCAAGCCTATTCTGGGAGGCCCCCTTGCAGTGGGATAAGAGCTCTTTAGGTTGCAGAATTTCTGCATATGCCTGTAGGGGGGCCCCTTCCAGAAGGGGGCCCAGGGCATTTGCCCCGTATGCCCTGCCGTTAGTCAGGGCCTGCATTCAAATCAGGTTTAATGTGTCCATCGTCTTTGTGGACCACATATTGCATTCTGTGCACAGTATTCACAACAGCAGAAAGTGACATGTCTGCAGGAATCTCCCGTACAATTCGAAAAGCGTTTTAGGCTGATCCATTGACAGATTTTGTCCAGTAAGTCTCTTAACCGGTCAACAGATCAAAATTCCCAACGCTCGAAATTACCAACCCATTTGAGGTGACAACTAAACAAGTCCTCTATAAGTGAAATTGCAAATAAAGAAACTTTATCATTGTTTATGTAATTTTTGCTTTTTTAAAATTGTTACCACACTGAACTTTAATTAAATTGTTAAATGTACTAAATAAAAGGTAATTTTATTTCAATATTGATTCTGCGTTTTTTAGAACTCTCATTACTTTTACATAGCGCCACATATTCCACTAGCGGTGACTTTTGGAACTAATATTTATTTTAGTGCAACCTTTCGTTCCCCGTCTTATTAAATCATCCTACAAAATTTGGCGCCATTCGCGCAATTACTTCACTCTACAGAACACTGTAAACACTGTCAGTTTAATTATGACCACCCTGTATATAAATTTATTGTATTAAAAAAAAAAAAATCAGAAATATTTAACTGAGTACTAACGAATATTATGCTTTTATATTATAGAGGTAAAATATTACCATAGAAACTATAATAAGTCTTCCATGGAGTTACTATTTCTACTAATATATAAAGATAATTTATAGTTTTTAATTGCGCATTACTTTGGTTTTTAAAGTTTAAAAACCAAAACTCATAAAATATACAAAATGTAGCTGCCATACTAATGAAACTTAGCGAGTCATAATAAATAATAAAATTGTATTGTATGATTTAATATATTTAAACAGTATTTTTTAGACGAACAGAGTGTCTTTTTATTTTATTACTAGCAGGCTACGCACGCTTCGCTGGTCACTATTTTTAAATGAATCACTATAGTTAATGAACTCTCAAAATTGCATTAATTTTTATCATGCGGAAAAAAAAAAAAAAAAAAAAAAAAAAAAAAAAAAAAAATCTGATTGGAAAAAATGGCACACCGGGTCCCCACTGTCATCGGCAGCGCAGGCCATTGTGCCTTGCGCACGCGCATTTATGTTCTACACTCCTAATGAATAAATATTTTATCGTAAGGAAAAAACATAAATATGAAATACAAAAAAAGAAACCTTCTCCTATCGGTAGAATAATCGGTCCGGGCCCCCGCTGCCTGCGGAAGCGTATACAGGCGCCCATGGTGCGCGTGTTCCTTCACGTACCGTTCCTGCACCTCCTAAACATTTTAGACTTTAAAAAATACCCGCAATCGTTCTCTCGGGCTTTCAAACCTAATACTAATTTCCAACGTTCTATCTCAATTTCTTTTTTTTACCCCTGCGCCCGCCCCTTCCCGCCCTCCGTAATAATTCTGTACTTTTGAAAATATCCGCAACCGATTTATCGGGCCTCAAGACCTAACAACACTACTTTTCAGCGCTCTAACTCTTATTTATATATTTTTGCCCCTTCACCCCCCCCCCCACTCTCATCTATCCTAATAATTTTACAAATTCGAAAATATTCGCAATCAATTTGTAGATATCAGAAACCTCCATGTATCAATTTTCAGCGACCTAACACTATTTTTATTTTTTGCCCCTCCACCCGCCCCCCTTCCTACTCCTCCTAAAAGCTTTACAAATTAGAAGATATCCGCAATCGATTTGTAATTATCAAAAAACCTCTATGTACTAATTTTGAACGACCTAACTCTATTTTTATTTTTTGCCCCTCCGCCCCCCCCCTTCCTGCCCGCATATATACAATCTTTACATGATTTTGATCACGGAAATGTTTCGGCACTCCTGATTCGCTGTTTCCTTCACTATCTGTTCTGACGTCATGCCATACACAAGCAAAATTATTCTTGTCTTAAAGATTATATATTTTAAAGCCAAAATGATTGTCTTTTCAGAAACAAATCTATCATTTTCATTTTCTAATATAGTTGAATGTCATTATTATGCGTCGCAATATTAAAATTTAAGAGATTGCAAAACTGTAATCTAGCATGACGTCAGAATGGAAATAGGGAATCAGGAGCGCCGAAATTTTTCCGTGATCAAAATCATGTAAAGATTGTATATATGCTTCCCGCCCCCCTAATAACTTTACAAATTCTAAAATATCCGCAATCGATTTGTAGGTATCGAAACCTCTATGTACCAATTTTTAAAGGTTTAACTCTATTTTTATTTTTTTACTCCTCCACTCCCTTTTTGCCCCTCCTAATAACATTACACTTTAAAATATCCTCCTTCGACTTACAGGCCTCTAAAACCTGACTGTACCAATTTTGAACGGTCTAACTGTATTTCTATTTTCTTGTCCCATAGCCTCTCTTTCTCGCCCCACCTGGGACGAATTTCTAAAATTCCAGAAATTGGTTTTTAGGGTTTTTAGGGATTAGCTATATTTTAGAGGAAAATTTTCAGGTATATCTGTTTTTTTTTTTTTTTTTTTGAGATATACAGGTTTATGTGAAATCATGTTTTACACATGTGAAACTACGTTTTGAACCTTTCTTCCCCCTTGGGAACCGAAATTTCTAAAATTCCAGAAACTGGTTTTTAGATATTTGTGTTAGCTATATTTTGAAGCAAAAATTTTACGGATATCCTTTTTTTTTTTTTTTTTTTTTTTTTTTGTTTTGTTTTGTTTTGTTTTGTTTAAGATATGAAGGATTTTCTGAAATCACGTACGGTGAATTTCGCAAAGTCGCTTCATAGGGTGTGCGTACACTACAGTCGGCAGAAGTATTCTTCGAGCAACTCCACCCCCCTCAGAATTTTTCGATTCAGTGGTCGGTTTGAATAATAAATTTTTAGAATTTAAATATATTATTTAAATATTTTATTTTAATAATAAAATATTTAGTATTTAAATATTTAGTATTTTAATATTTTATTTTAATAATAAAATTTTTAGTATTTAAATATATTATTTGTTTATCGAATCGTTAAAAAACATATTCAATATTGGTACAACATTCATTTAACAAATGTCCCTATCCATTTAAATTTTTATCGTTTCAAATTTTATTCAATATTGTAAATTTCTATCTCAGATACGACCGATTGACATTAGTATTTTCCGTTTCAGATTAGAATAATTTATCGTATCAATATTAGTATCTCAGCTATTATCTATCTCAGAGGCTCCCAAATTCAAAGTCTCAATTTTTACCCATCCAATATTGGCTTAATACCGTCGAAAAAAAATGGGCCGAACGAAGCGTCAATGACAGAAAACTGTCATGAGACGCTTCGTTCGGCCCATTTTTTGCCCCCTCCAATTTAAATCTCTAAGGCATCAGTTTGTACCAGCGAGATCGATTCCCCACGAAGACTTTGATTTTGGACGGAGGGGTGTCTGTCCAAGAAATAGTTTCAAATCTATCTTCGTGTAGGCGAGGGTCATCATCGTGGTCTCCATCATAGAACAGCAGGGTTCTTTCTATGAAATCCTTTAAGAATTCATCTATGAATACCTCAGAATTCCTCACGATCCGAATTCTGACTGCTTTATGGATGCATGCAGTTGGCACTATAGGATCTAAGATGTCAATTTTAGCAGATTTTATCATGGCCTCAAAACCCATGATCGACAGCGCATCTCCGAAATGAATCTCTTCTATTGGATACACCCAGGTATTAGCTAAAGAGACAGGTATCCTGAACCTTTTGTAAACGAGGTCCCTCACCTTCAGCTTGGTCGTTTTTTTTACGTATGCGCTACCCTTACCCATCAGCTTGGCCACGTCAGACGCCCTTACGAATAAAAGTCCATCCGCAGAGACTACGAATAGGATTTTAGCATCAAGCTGTGGATGTTCAATAGTGAATAGCATGACTTAATAGCAATGGCAATAAAAGTCAAAATGATGCAGGCTCTTAGAGGCAGCTCGTATATATACCCGATTCGCGACCTAATTTTAGCAAGCTTTCTTAGAAAACGTGACTAGCTGACCTTCTGATAAAATTCTTCTAGAACTAATCTGTTGACAGGATATTATGTAAACCTGATAAACTGGACGTGATAACGTTTTTTATAGAATTAGTTTGTCGTTTGAGCGGGATCTTGCATAATCTACAGGACGTAGCAACGGGAAGTGCGTAAGAGGATGTCGATAAGAAATTTACTTGGAATTTAGATAGAAATAGAGATCGCTGCTAGTATAAATACAGGCTGCTGGACGAGACATTTCATTCTGACTGCTTGATATTCTAAAAGCTAGTCGTTCTTACTGCTCCAAAATGATTTTTCAAATTTTATCGGAAGAATTAAATATCAAATTGACTTGTTTTTTGACTTTTGATGGTGAAATTTTTATCAAAGGTTCAGACGTAGCTCGCACCATGGACCATCAAAGTCCTTCTGGCGTTTTAAACTTATGCCATCTCACAGTGACTGACATCACTCCCGAGGGCTTGAGCCTGCCTCCGTCTCTAGCCAAGACACGTATTTTTGGATTGGAAGATGCCAACACGCTGTTGGATATGCATCCAGGCGAATTTCAATCATTATTCCAGGGGCCTATCGAGATTCTATCGCCGATAGAGTGTACGTTCAACATCAGAAGGGCCATACGTATCAAGATAGCATCCATTAGCTCTTCAAATGCTACCATGGAGAGTTTTATAGCTGATTTGAAAATATCTATGGACTCTTACCTGCAATCAGTACCGATGGATAGCTATGTCTTCGGAGAGAGGTACGGAGACCTGGAATTGGGGTATTTTCCAAAAAAAATCAAAGTTTTGGTGGGAAACAAACCCTACTTTTATAAATCCTCGTCTTAAGATCAGGACGAGGTGCAAAAAAAATGGGTCGAGCGAAGCCTCTCATGACATATGTCATTGAGGCTTCGCTCGGCCCATCTTTTGCGATAGATAGAGTGCCAACATTGGATGTGTACCAAATTGAACTTGTAAATTTGAAGGGATATGGCTTACCTATAAGATAATTTTGTATCTTGATAAAATATACAAACTCTATAGATAAATTTAAGAGATCTGAGTTTAAAATTTTAATTTTTTCGTTTAAAATTTACATTTTTTGTGTAAAATTTAAAAATTTTAATGGCTAAGCTAGAGATAGAGTACCAATATCGTACCTATTCTAATTTTCAAGGGATATGGCTTCTCTATAAGATGAATATGTATCTTGGTAAAATATACAGACTCGATAGCTAAATTTAAGAGATCTGAGTTTAAAAATTTAATTTTTTCGTTTAAATTTTAATTTTTTTCTGTAAAATTTAAAATTTTTAAAGGCTAAGCTAGAGATAGAGTACCAATATTGTACCTATTCTAATTTTTAAGGGATATGGCTTCTCTATAAGATAAATATGTATCTTGGTAAAATATACAGACTCGATAGCTAAATTTAAGAGATCTAAGTTTAAAATTTTAATTTTTTCGTTTAAAATTTAAATTTTTTTGTGTAAAATTTAAAATTTTTAAAGGCTAAGCTAGATATGTAATATTAATGAACGGCCAAGCCAGTCATTATAATCTGATCTCTATAAAAAGATTTTCGAGAACTATTGACGGGATATTATGCAAGCCTTTCCTCGGGATGCAGGAAGCGGACGACCGGTTAAAATTATAATCAGATCTATAAAAAAATTGTTCGAGAGACAGGATATTATGCAAGTCTTTCCTCAGGATGTTTGATAAGCGTTTCGGAGAAAATTACAATCAGATCTATTAAAAAACTGTTGACAGGAAGCCGAATCGAGTATATGTACGAGTGCCCAGCGAGAGCTCTTCAATTGCTAGTCGATCTCTCTACTAGCTGCTTAGATTCATTAGCTCTCCAATATGCTGTTTCATTTAAAAAACTATGCCCATGGCGTTACTTTCAAATGCATCATGGCCACTGATGGCACCCTGTTTGTCCAGGCTGAGGACCTTGCTATTTACTCGAGACATGTATTGGATCTCAAGTTTCCTGAGAAATATGCAAGCCTCACCGTCCGAGATGTGATGGACCCCAAAATACGAATACCTAAATGGCTCGCTAAGACGAGAATATTCTCAATTAGCGAGGCCAAACATCATCTGAAGGGGTACCTGGACGAACAGGTATTTGATTCAATGTTTGACGGTTCGGCCATGGTCAAATATCAGGCCAACATGAAGCTTAGCTTCAAGAAAGCAATTGCCGTCAGATTTGTTGAAAAGTCGCGTACTCGATTCGAAGATTTCCTTGCCGATTACCAACTGCAGGTGAGGAAATTTTTCGAGCTTGAGTATGAAGACTATGAATTATACAAATCTAAGATGACCGGACCGTTGAAAATGACCATCAGTAGGCTATGTGATGAGCAACCTATTGAGAGCATATGTTGACCTTTCAAATGAGAGTAAAAAAATGGGTCGAACGAGGTGTCTCATGGCAGATTTTCTGTCTTTGACACCTCGTTCGGCCCATTTTTTTGCGATAGATATAGTGCCAATATTGGATGGGTTTAATTTGAGACTTTGATATTAAATTTATAAAAAAAATCTATTAAGCTAGTATCGAAGAGATTATCAGGATAGCATGGAGACTATTTAAACGTATAAAATATATGAAGCCAATATTGTAGAAATTAAGTTTGAGACTCTGGAAAACGAGATAAAATGGTATCAATTTAAATGTATAAATAAAAATAACTAAGCCAACAGAGATATGACTAGAATCTAGATGACTGTTGCTGGTCAAAGACAATGATGGTTTGGATACGTAAGCGAGTCTCTCTCTCTCTATATATATATAGATGGAATGAAGCCACGCCCACAAAATAATCCAACGACCTTGAAAAAAAATTTTTTTCAAGGTCGCTGGTCTGGTCATGCAGACATTTCCGCTTCGCGGAAATGTCTGCATGTTTAAATACAGATAAAAAAAATATTTTATTTCATACTCAATTATAGGGTCTCGTAAAGAGTTTCATCTCGCTGATTTCGAGTTTCAGCTTGTCGTATGTCTGCATGTAAGGTTTCGCGCAACAGGCTTGCTACAACCTGCAGGGATTCGTTTTCCACGATGCCAAAAAGCATCTTATAATCTAGTTCAGTTTGTTTGCCAAGCTCGAAATACGTCGTTCTACCGTTGATCAGATGCACTCAGTGGGTTCTTCACAAGACTTGAAATTTTTGGACACTGGCAGCACCAAATTCAATATTATTTCTGTTAAATGTTTAATTTGGATGCGCCATTTGCCACTAATAAACTCCATCGGGACCTTGATAAGCCAGTTTAAATATCTCTGATCTATGAGTTTGGTTCGTCAAAGAGCCAATGTAGCCAATACTAGCTTATAATCGCTCGGCAGCGTCTCTTGGATATAAAAATGATTCATTTTCCCACCCGCAGTGCAATCATTGAAAGAAAAATTACATTCGGACCGGCACCTGCTGAGATATCCTAACGACCATACGGATTCTATATCTTTTCTCTTGAGACCTTTGAAACTTACATAATGTCGGGTTTGATTTTACGCTTCTACCAAATTTGATTTTGCCATTGCACCAAACGCAACAAAGCCAGGCATTCATTTTATGTTTATCAGAACAATGCCTCTGATAGTCTTTAGCTAAAATTAAAAATTTGCCTTTGCAAAGTGGACAATAGAACGGAACGACATCTCGATAGAGCATATTGCAATAACGTTTTAAATTATGCTTAGCTGCCATGCAAATACAATGTAACTGGAGACCAAAAATTAAACAGCCGTCATGTAGCAATCTAAAAAAATTATGCTAGATTGAAATTATTCAAGCTGCTTATATAAAGCTAATCTAAGCAAGATGACCTTGAAAATATAGCCAGTCAAGTTTCAAGGTCACATGAAAAAAAAAAAAAAAAAAAAAAAAATTCGTGTGACCTTGAAGCTTGTCTATATTTAATATGGTTAACGTGACTACACCCTCATTGTGTCTCGACATTTGCCAGCAACGGTCGTCTAGTCACTATGCCTCGTAATGTGTTTTGAGCAAGATGTACATTGATTGACTCTAGATAGTTAGATTTTTCTATAAAAACCCATGATCTATTCTGATTTCATGAAAACCTGCAATATCTTGTCATTTGTCAGACAAAAGTCTATAAAATCTTGTTTTCAAAGCCAATATTGTATAAATATCGCTATCCCATCCTATTTTAAAGGAAATGGGTTTAGACATCAGGAGCTAGTTTATGCATGACCTTACAGTAGAAGAAATAAATTCCACTCCCACCCACCCAAATAGATATACTATATATATATATATATACTATAATATAGACTACAGCGCCATCTACAATGAATTTGATTGGATAAAGAAATATAACTTTAGCAACCAACTGAGAAATATAACTTTAGAAACCAACTGAGAAATATAACTTTAGAAACCAACTTCATCAACCAACCATCATATCAACCAACCAACCAACTTTGAAAAAAAAAAAAAAAAAAAAAATTCTTTTTTTTTTTTTTTTTTCGTGTGACCTTGAAACTTAATTGGATATACATAATTATTTATTTGTCCCTTCCTTAATCTGTAGTCCATACGTTTCATTTGTCATACTACTAAACGAATGGTTAATACTATTTTCATAATTAAATTTTCCAGCGTCCATTGCTACATTCTTCTTGACAACTCTCAGCAATATGAATTTTATCGAGACCTCTTGCTAAATTTTTACTGATTCTCTCTACGCAACAGTGTTGATATTAGTCTGTTACAATTTTATGGAGGCCTCCGGTTTCAATTTTGAATTTTTACGGATTCTCTCTACGCCTGCCCCATTTTCAATTGCCATGTCAAAGCGATATGTCTTCGTTTTGACATGGCACCTTTTTCAGATACAGGCAACGCTCAGCGTGACTCAATTTTATCATGGCCTCTTGCATAGCTGATCCACGTTTAAACGATACTTTTGAACAGTCAAAATTGAAAGGCTACTATAGCTTAGACAAATTTTAAAGGGAAACGGTAAAGGGTTATGGATTAAAATCTGCTGTAACAAATTGCCAAGTTTAGTTTAAGGTCAGATTTCAAACATTTAATTGCTACGTTTTGTCATGGCCCGGGATGCAAACATCGCTCAGCCGGTTTCAATTTTCATGAAGGCCTCTTGGATGGCCAAGTGATCCACGTTTAAGATAGACATGATCAATATTAACAGGTTTCATTTAAAATGAGAAGACCTAGCATTTGGATTGAATAATGTTTCAGATATAGATCAGCCTGTTTCAATTTTATCGAGGCCATAGCTGAAGCGCGAGACTTTTGAAACTTAGCATCTGGACAAAACGCGAAAAAGGTCAGGATTAAATTGAAAAGCTAATCTTAATAAATGAGAAAAAATATATATATTAACTAACCAACAAACTTGAAATAAACCAACCAACCAACTTTGAAAAAAAAAAAAAATTTTTTTTTTTTTTTTTTTTTTCAAAGTTGGTTGGTTGGTTGATATGATGGTTGGTTGATGAAGTTGGTTTCTAAAGTTATATTTCTCAGTTGGTTTCGAAAGTTATATTTCTCAGTTGGTTGCTAAAGTTATATTTCTTTATCCAATCAAATTCATTGTAGATGGCGCTGTAGTCTATATTATAGTATATATATATATATAGTATATCTATTTGGGTGGGTGGGAGTGGAATTTATTTCTTCTACTGTAAGGTCATGCATAAACTAGCTCCTGATGTGTAAACCCATTTCCTTTAAAATAGTATGGGATAGCGATATTTATACAATATTGGCTTTGAAAACAAGATTTTATAGACTTTTGTCTGACAAATGACAAGATATTGCAGGTTTTCATGAAATCAGAATAGATCATGGGTTTTTATAGAAAAATCTAACTATCTAGAGTCAATCAATGTACATCTTGCTCAAAACACATTACGAGGCATAGTGACTAGACGACCGTTGCTGGCAAATGTCGAGACACAATGAGGGTGTAGTCACGTTAACCATATTAAATATAGACAAGCTTCAAGGTCACACGAAAAAAAAAAAAAAAATTTATGTGACCTTGAAACTTGACTGGCTATATTTTCAAGGTCATCTTAATTAGATTAGCTTTATATAAGCAGCATGAATAATTCCAATCTAGCATAATTTTTTTAGATTGCTACATGGCGGCTGTTTAATTTTTTGTCTCCAGTTATATTGTATTTGCATGGCAGCTAAGCATAATTTAAAACGTTATTGCAATATGCTCTATCGAGATGTCGTTCCGTTCTATTGTCCACTTTGCAAAGGCAAATTTTTAATTTTAGCTAAAGACTATCAGAGGCATTGTTCTGATAAACATAAAATGAATGCCTGGCTTTGTTGCGTTTGGTGCAATGGCAAAATCAAATTTGGTAGAAGCGTAAAATCAAACCCGACATTATGTAAGTTTCAAAGGTCTCAAGAGAAAAGATATAGAATCCGTATGGTCGTTAGGATATCTCAGCAGGTGCCGGTCCGAATGTAATTTTTCTTTCAAAGATTGCACTGCGGGTGGGAAAATGAATCATTTTTATATCCAAGAGACGCTGCCGAGCGGTTATAAGCTAGTATTGGCTACATTGGCTCTTTGACGAACCAAACTCTTAGATCAGAGATATTTAAACTGGCTTATCAAGGTCCCAATGGAGTTTATTAGTGGCAAATGGCGCATCCAAATTAAACATTTAACAGAAATAATATTGAATTTGGTGCTGCCCGTGTCCAAAATTTTCAAGTCTTGTGAAGAACCCACTGAGTGCATCTGATCAACGGTAGAACGACGTATTTCGAGCTTGGCAAACAAATTGAACTAGATTATAAGATGCTTTTAGGCATCGTGGAAAACGAATCCCTGCAGGTTGTAGCAAGCCTGTTGCGCGAAACCTTACATGCAGACATACGACAAGCTGAAACTCGAAATCAGCGAGATGAAACTCTTTACGAGACCCTATAATTGAGTATGAAATAAAATATTTTTTTTATCTGTATTTAAACATGCAGACATTTCCGCGAAGCGGAAATGTCTGCATGTATAAATACAGATAAAAAAAAAATATTTTATTTCTAATATTTTATTTAGTTTATTTTATTATATTCTATAAAACCCATGATATCATTCTGATTTCATGAAAACGTACATCTTGCTTAAAATACATTACGTGGTATAGTGACTAGACGACCGTTGCTGGCAAATGTTGAGACACATTGAGGGTGTGGTCACGTTAACCATATTAAATATATACAAGTTTCAAAGACACTCAAAAAAAAAGAAAAAAAAAAAAAAAAATTTTTCGTGTGACCTTGAAGCTTGTCTATATTAATATGGCTAACGTGACCATAACCTCAGTGTGTCTCGACATTTGCCAGGAACGGTCGTCTAGTCACTATGCCTCGTAATGTGTTTTGAGCAAGATGTACATTGATTGACTGTAGATAGTTAAATTTTTCTATAAAAACCCATGATCTATTCTGATTTCATGAAAACCTGCAGCATCTTGTCATTTGTCAGACAAAAGTCTATAAAAATCTTGTTTTCAAAGCCAATATTGTATAAATAACGTTATCCCATCCTATTTTAAAGGAAATGGGTTTACACATCAGGAGCTAGTTTATGCATGACCTTACAGTAGAAGAAATAAATTCCACTCCCACCCACCCAAATAGATATACTATATATATATATATATACTATAGACTATAGCGCCATCTACAATGAATTTGATTGGATAAAAAATCTCTTGGATGGCCACGCGATCAATATTAACAGGTTTCACTTA
Source organism: Salticus scenicus (assembly GCA_963930645.1). Classification (NCBI taxonomy): domain Eukaryota; kingdom Metazoa; phylum Arthropoda; class Arachnida; order Araneae; family Salticidae; genus Salticus; species Salticus scenicus. The sequence continues at coordinate 17,259,162 of OZ005651.1, read as the reverse complement.
AAATGAATCTGATGCCATAGACTAGCATTTGGACACGGGCCGCTACTTTTTACGCTTTTCATTTGTCATGCTACTTTCTACGCTATTCGTTTTGTCATTGGATCTCGTTAATACTATTTTTATAATTACGTTTAAATTTTTGCAATATGGGTTGCTACTGTCTCCTGCTAAGCATGGCCCAGCATCTACAATTCAATCTTGAATTAGTATTTCTTTTTATATAAGAGAGGTCCCAACAAGTTATAAATGAAGAGTCCAGGCAAGCAAAATACTCATTCGCGGTTGGAAATCAATTTGCAAAAGTAAAACCTCAATCTATAGAGTAGCGGCCTATATTGGATCCATAAAAATTGAAACGTATTATGAAAATAGTATTAATCAAATGGACAACACATTATAGGAAGAGATAAATAAATAATTATATATAACCAGACAAGGTCACACGAGTCAACCTTCAAGGTCACACGAAAAAAAAAAATATATATATATATTTTTTTTTTCGTGTGACCTTGAAACTTGATTGTCTATATATAATTATTTGTTTGTCCCTTCCTTAATCTGTAGTCCATTTGGTTAATACTATTTTCCTAATTACGTTTCACGTTTCATTTGTCATGTTTCATTGGTCATGCTACTAAACGAATGGCATCTCGTTAATACTATTTGCATAATTACATTTGAATTTTCCAGCGTCCATTGCTACATTTGTCGTGACAACTCTCAGCAATATGAATTTTATAGAGACCTCTTGTTAAAATTTTACGGATTCTCTCTACGCAACAATGTTTATATTAGCCAGTTTCAATTTTAAATTTTTACGCCTGCTATTAGATGTCCGTTTTCAAGGGTCCTGCTAAGCGATATGTCTTTATTATGACATGACAAATAAAACCTGTATCAGATACAGGCAACGCTCAGCTTGACTCTATTTTATCATAGCCTCTTGCATAGCTGAAGCCAGATTCATGTTTAAACGATACTTTTGAACGGTCAAAATCGAAAGACTACTATAGCCTGATAAATACTATATCTGATAAATTTTATAACTTATATTTTACAAATCCAATATTGGTAGCATTTAAAAAACTGGGCCACTTCCATCTTCAAGATAAGTCATAATGACAAATCTAGACATGAGGAAGCTTCGTTTGACCCAAATTTTTATTGTCACTTTTTATCAAATCTATTTCTGATAAAATTTTATAAGTTATTTTTTTACAATACCAATATTGGTAGCAACATTTTACGGACCCGTAATCTGACCTTAAACTGAACTTGGCAATTTGTTACAGTTGGTCAGGCCGAATTGAAAAAAAATTTTTGAAACTTTTCCTGGCTAATAGAAAATTCAATTTGCAAGAGTGAAACCCCAGTTAATAGGAACATAACCCCCTTTCCTAGACATAGTGGGTATTCCATAAATTTAACATTGAATCTTACATTTTTACTAAATGTTTTACCAATTTACTAAAACTTTGAAACAGATTGGCTGATAATATTTTACACCACGCTACGGTATCGTTTAACGTTTATCCTTCTTCCATTCTATGGTACCTTTTAACGTGACCCAGCCATTTACTAAACCATTCCAACGAAACCCTAAATGTTTTACCAATTTATTAAAACTTTGAAACGTCCCATTTCAATGAAAATTTAAGCCACGTCCCCCAGATATTTTTAACGTTTGTCTTTCTTACATTCTATGGTATCTTTTAACATGACCCAGCCATCTATCAACAATTTCCTACTCACATTTGTTCCTCCATTCAGATTGGCTGATAATATTTTACGCAACGCTACGGTATCGTTTAACGTGACCCTCTTACATTCTATGGTATCTTTTAAGATGACCCAGGACAGCAATAGATTTTGAACGTTTCTCAGCGCTATGGTATCGTTTAACGTGACCCCCTTGCATTGAATTCAATTTGGCGTGGCACAGTCGTCGCTCAAACGTGGATCAGCTATGCAAGAGGCCCTGATAAAATTGAGTCAGGTGTATCTGAAACAGGTGCCATGTCAAAACAAAGACATATCGCTTAGCAAGAACCTTAAAAACGAAGACATATCGCTTAGCAAGAATCCGTAAAAATTTAAAATGAAGGCCTCGATAAAATTGAAACGGGCTGAGGGTTATCTGAAAGAGGAGTAGCCACGCTGGGCCATAAAAATTTAAATATAATTATGAAAATAGAGAGACAAAACGAAGCCTGTGGTTTGGCTCGCCTCGTGGACTTTGAAAAATTTCAGTCAGTTTGAAATGGTATCAACCAATGAACCAACTTAAAAAAAAAAAAAAAAAAAAAAAAAAAAAGTACGTTAGCAGTACTAAAAAAAAAAAAAAAAAAAAAAAAAAAATATATTTTTTTTTTTTTTTTTTTTTTATGTGACCTTGACCTTGGGCGTGGCTGCATACTATATAAATAATGACTAACATACTCTCACATTATCATTGGATCAATTTTTTACCAACAACTATATGGATTCGTATTTAGATAATCGTTGTCTAAGCTCAAAGATTTCTCCTGTCAAGTTAGACTTTGCATCTTTTAATTGAATATTTTCTGTCTTCAGACGTTTAGCGTTTGATGTTAAGCTGACATTCTCTGCCTTCAGATTGAGATTTTCTGTCTTGAAATGTTTAATGTTTATTTTTAAGCTGCTATTTTCTAATTTCAGTTTGGCATTTTTCGCTTTCAAGGCGTCGTTTTCTTTTTTCAGCCTCACAATTTCGTCGTTTTGTAAATTATAAACTATTTCGTGCAAACATTTATTGTCTTCGTGCAAGGCTTCTAGCTTCTTTCTCAACTCTTGCGTCTCTTGTTCGTAAAGAGTTTTCATCTCGCTAATTTCCTTTTTCAGCTCGTCGCATATCTGCATATAAGGTTTCGCGCACATAAAACAGGCCTGCTGCAACCTGCAGGGCACCCACCATTCGTCTTTCACAATGCCAAAAAACAACTTGTAATCACGTTCAGTTCGTTTGCCTGGCTTGAAATACATCTTTTTGCCGTCGATCAGATGTAAGAAGCGTTCGGTGGGTTCGCTCGTAGACTTGAGAGTTTCGGACACGGAACAGCACCAGATCCAATATTATTTGTGGCAAATGTTTGATTTTGATGCGCCATTTCCCATCGACGAACGACATAGGGCCTTCTAGCAATCTCTTCGGTTCCCAGACATAATATCTCTGATTGAGAACTCTTATGATACCCCTGTCCCATAGCGTAGCTAAGACCAGCCTGTAGTCTTTAGGAAGCGTCGCTTGGATATAAAAATGGTTCAAATTGCCTGCTTCCAGACAATCGTCGAAAGAAAAATTACAATTGGACCTACGCTTGCTGAGATAGCCAAGAGTATTAACTAAATGCCAGACGGTTTTTATATTTTTACTCAAGATGCATTTGAAACCAGAATAAGGTCGATCTTCGGGCTGGATCTTATTCCAAACGTTTTTCTGAAAATACTTAAGAGATGGAGATACGACTATCATATGTCTATGATGCCTGAATTTAGGATCTTTTTCAGTACCTCCGTCGCACCAACAAGAAAAAGGTAGAGTCCGCGTATTACCGTTGTCTTCGTCCATATGATAGAGAAAACTCTCGTAGGCCGTACCTCGAACCATCACATGAATGAATACCAGGTCGCTTTGTAAATATTTCAGGACACATGCAGCTGCCAAATTCAGAGAATCGTCTTGAAAAGAAACGGGTGGTTTCGGTAACTCAATCTCCCAGACAGGCTCGTAGGCCCGGCTACCGTCTGGAAAAATTTGATCATGCCCAAAAAAGTCATTTTTTTCACACATAGGGTTGAAGTTGAAAGGTAAGTAATATCCATCTGGAACGGGCACATCATCTTCTTCGGGTAAGGGTTTGGCAATCCGAATTTTAAATTGCAAATAACAGTTTATAAGATGATCGGCCGCCAGGTATTTCTTTCGCCATACGAATGTGTGCCGTTTCTTGTCAGGACACCAAACGCATTTCACCAAAGGGTTTATGTTGTGCTGTTCATGACAATGCTTTTCATAGTTTTTGGGTAAGATTAGGACTTGACAATGGGAACATTTAAACTGAAATTTATCCCACGTAAGAAGATTCCTATATTTTTTTATTGCTTCACGAGCCGCCATAATTATATTAGACTGAGTAATGAAAAAAGATAATAGTTTATAAATTCATTTGTCAAGGGTATATATAGTCTATGTTCAAGGTCACATAATTTTTTTTTTTCGTGTGACCTTGAAGCTTGACTCGTGTGACCTTGACTGGTTATATATAATTACGATATGGACTGCTACTCTCTACGTCTTTCAGATTTCAAGCGTACATATCGATTATTCGTGGCACCTGTTTCAGGATAGCACTCAGCCGCTTTCAATTTTCATGAAGTCCTCTTGGATGGCCAAGCGATCCACATTTAAGATAGACACGATCAATATTAACAGGTTTCGTTTAAAATGAGAAGACCTAGCATTTGGATTGAATAATGTTTTAGATACACCTGCTTCAATTTTATCAAGACCATAGCTGAAGCACGAGACTTTTGAAACTTAGCATCTGGACAAAACTCGAAAAAGGTCAGGATTAAATTGAAAAGCTAATCTTGATAAATGAGAATAAATATATATATATTAACTAACCAACAAAATTGAAATAAACCAACCAACCAACTTTGAAAAAAAAAAAAAAATTTTTTTTTTCAAAGTTGGTTGGTTGGTTTATTTCAAGTTTGTTGGTTAATTATTTATTTATCCCTTCCTTTATCTGTAGTCCATTTGGTTAATACTATTTTCCTAATTACGTTTCAATTTTCATTTGTCATGCTACTCAACGAATGGCATCTCGTTAATACTATTTTCATAATTACATTTAAATTTTCCAGCGTCCATTGCTACATTTGTCGTGACAACTCTCAGCAATATAATTTTTTTAGAGACCTCTTGTTAAATTTTTACGGATTCTCTCTACACAACAATTTAATTTGTTTCAGGTTTTGTTTAGTTTTTAGTTTGTTTCGGGATGCACTCAGCTTGACTCATGAAGGCTTCTTGGATGGCCAAGCGATCCAAGTTTAAGATAGACACGACGACTGTGCCACGATAAAAATTAACAGGTTTCATTTAAAATGGGAAGACCTAGCATTTGGACACGATTGGATGGAATCCTGTTTCAGATACAGGTTCAATTTTATCATATGTCTCAAACACATTACGAGACATAATGACTAGACAACCGTTGCTGACAAATGTTGAGAGACAATGAGAGTGTGGAGGCAAATAGATAATTATAAATATCCAGTCAAACCAACCAACCAACTTTGAAAAAAAAAATTTTTTTTTTTTTTTTTTCAAAGTTGGTTGGTTGGTTTATTTCAAGTTTGTTGGTTAATTATTTATTTGTCCCTTCCTTAATCTGTAGTCCATTTGGTTAATACTATTTTCCTAATTACGTTTCAATTTTCATTTGTCATGCTACTCAACGAATGGCATCTCGTTAATACTATTTTCATAATTACATTTAAATTTTCCAGCGTCCATTGCTACCTTTGTCGTGACAACTCTCAGCAATATAAATTTTACAGAGACCCCTTGTTAAATTTTTACGGATTCTCTCTACGCAACAATTTTTATATTAGTCTGTTTGAATTTTTGCGCCTCCAGTTTCAATTTTAAATTTTTACGCCTGTTAAGCTATATGTCTTCGTTTTGACATGGCAATTAAAACCTGCTTCAGATACAGGTCAGCTTGACTCAATTTTATCATAGCCTCTTGCATAGCTGAAGCCAGATTCACGTTTAAGCGATCCTGTCAAAATTGAAAGACGCCTATAGCCTAGACAAATTGAATTTCTCAAACACATTACGAGACATAATGACTAGACAACCGTTGCTGACAAATGTTGAGAGTCAATGAAAGTGTGGAGACAAATGGATAATTATATATAGCCAGTCAAACCAACCAACCAACTTTGAAAAAAAAAAAAAAAAAAAAAAAAAATGTTTTTTTTTTTCAAAGTTGGTTGGTTGGTTTATTTCAAGTTTGTTGGTTAATTATTTATTTGTCCCTTCCTTAATACTGGTTCAATTTTATCATATTTCTCAAACACATTACGAGACATAATGACTAGACAACCGTTGCTGACAAATGTTGAGAGACAATGAGAGTGTGGAGACAAATAGATAAATATATATAGCCAGTCAAACCAACCAACCAACTTTGAAAAAAAAAAAAAAAAAAAAAAAATTTTTTTTTTTTTCGTGTGACCTTGAAACTTGACTGGCTATATTTTCAAAGTTATCTTTCTAATTGGGTGTGGCTTAACTTAGCTCTATATAAGCAGCTTGAAAATTTTCAATCCAGCATAATTTTTTAGATTGCTACACGACGGCTGTTTAATCTTTGGTCTCAAGCTATATCGTATAGATTGGGGTTTCACTCTTGGAAATTGAATTTTCTATCAGCCAGGAAAAGTTTCAAAAAAATATTTCAATTCGGCCTGACCAACTGTAACAAATTACCAAGTTCAGTTTAAGGTCAGATTTCAAGTTTGTCATGGCGCCTGTTTCGGGATGCACTCAGCCGGTTTCAAATTTATCAATTCCTCTTGGATGGCCAAGCGATCCACGTTTAAGACTATCAATATTATCAGGTTTCATTTAAAATGGGAAGATTCATTAGCCTAGCATTTGGACACGATTGGATGGAATCCTGTTTCAGATACACCTGTTTCAATTTTATCATATTGCTCAAACAAAATACGAGACAGAATGACTAGACAACTGTTGCTGACAAATGTTGAAAGACAATGAGAGTGTGGAGACAAATAAATAATTATATATAGCCAGTCAAGTTTCAAGGTCACACGGAAAAAAAAAAAAAAATTCAAAGATATAAGCAGCTTGAAAATTTTCAGTCCAGCATAATTTTTTAGATTGCTACACGACGGCTGTTTAATCTTTGGTCTCAAGCTGTATCGTATTTATTACAACCTGGCAGCTAAGTATATTTTAAAACGTTTGGCTCTATATAAATAATGACTAACATACTCGCATTATCATTGGTGTCGTTTTTTGCCAACAACTATATGGATTCGATAATTGTTGTTTAAGCTCAACGATATCTACCTTTAAGTTAGAATATACATCTTTTAATTGAGTATTTTCTATTGGATCTCTGTCATTGGATCTCGTTAATACTATTTTCATAATTACGTTTAAATTTTTACAATATGGGCTGCTAATCTCTACGCGTTCAGTTTTTCTGGCTCAGCATCTCAATTTAAAAGCTACGTTTGTCCCTCAGCAAGTTTCAATTATCGAGGTTAAATTTTTTATGGATTCTCTCTACGCAATAATGTTGGCTGTCCCGTTTGCAGGTCCAATCGATAGGGCTACGGCAGCTGACTCAAATTTATCATGGCATAGCTGAAGCTGGATTTATCTTTAAGCAATCCTTTTGAACGGCCTATAGCTTAGACAATTTTCATTTGTCTACTCAATTTCTCATAAAATTTATAAGTTATTTTTTTTACAAATCCATTATTGGTAGGAGATCGATTTAAAAAAAATGGGTCAAACGAGGCTTCCATCGTCAAGATAAGTCATAATGACAAATCTGACATGAGGAAGCCTCGTTTGACCCAAATTTTTTTAATTTTTAATATTTTTAGAGTGATATGTAATTTGGTAGTTCGAAAAATGGCTGTTCGAACTCATTTACTATATATTCTAGAGTGCCAGGTGTCAGGAGATCTTTCATCATAGAGTCTAGTAGTAGCTGATCTGGCATGGGAGTACATACTATATTATTAAGATCTTCAGGCACCGCTGGGCTTTGAATAGGCCATTCACTATGAAACCCTGGATTTTCAACAAAAGGTATTGAATTTTCAGATTAGAGACTTATATTGTTCTGCATAGTTTGTAGTGACCACGGTTATTGTTTTGTCCAACACAACAGGAGGGTTCGTCGGCAAATAGATTTCTGGGAAATCGGTTACTGGTTCTGGCTCTTGGGATGATTCTGGCTCTTGGGATAGCTCTTGGGATGGTTCTGGCTCTTGGGATAGCTCTTGGGATGATTCTGGCTCTGAGATTGGAGCTGTTTGAATATATTCAGAGGGTGGCTCGTCATCATCATCTATATGAGATAACATAGGTGTTGGCACAGATACCTCATACATCCCATCTATTTTCGTGATTTTTTCTACCAACGGATTTTTTACCTTGAAACCCAGCTTCAAGCTTTCCTGCACAACATGTAGACTGAAGAAATTCTTTTGGGTCGTAAATAAAATATAGGTAGTGCCAGCAGGTATCTTGTAGCTCGAGTGAGCAATCAATATGAACCTGTCGTAGAAGTGAAGCTTGTCCCCTGAGAAATATCTGCTTATATAGTCGATCTGAAGGCACGATACAGGATATTGCATAACTCGTTTTCTACGAAAACAGGATGAGATAAGGCTTTTTATAGAATTATTGTCGCTGGACTCAGGATATTGCATAACTCATTTTCTACGATAAGGCTTTTTATAAAATTATTTGTCGCTGAACACGGAAACAGGATGCGGTAAAGATTTTTATAGACGCTGAAACAAATAAGCATTGCTGGACAATGATAGTGTAGATACTTTAGCATGATATATATAGGTTAGCTAGAGTCAATCAACCAATCAACCAACCTTGAAAAAAAATTTATTTTTTTTTTTTTCAAGTGGGTGTGGCATGGCTATGTATAAACCATGACTGACTTTATATTTTTTTATTCTTATAATTTTTTTCAAGATAATATTTTTTTTTTGAATTTTGCCATTTTTCACCAATCTCGAAATTTTCTCTAAGTTTAATTTCTGGACAATGATAGTGTAAATACTTTAGCATGATATATATAGGTTAGCTAGAGTCAATCAACTAATCAACCAACCTTGAAAAAAAAAATTTTTTTTTTTTTTCAAGTGGGTGTGGCATGGCTATATAAACCATGACTGACTTTATATTTTTTTATTCTTATAATTTTTTCAAGATAATATTTTTTTTTGGACTTTGCCATTTTTCACCAATCTCGAAATTTTTTCTAAGTTTATTTTTTTCATTTCGATTTTATATTTTTGATTTTATATTTTTTGATTTCAAAATAATATTTTACACCAATCTTGAAATTTTTTTAAGTTGGTTGATAATCGTTTATATATAAATTTATATTTCCAAGACTTCATTTATAAAAGTATCCATTCAAAATCTTAAAGTACGAATCGGTACGCATCCAATATTGGCAATATAATTGTTACAATAAAACGGGTCGAACGAAGTGTCAAAGACAGAAATCTGCCATGAGACACTTCGTTCGGCCCGATTTTTTTATAAATCGGTTGGGTTTAAACCCAACTGTAGTATTTTCTAACCTCTGTATTTATAAGGCTGTAGCATTTTCCATCTCTCAAATTGACATTCGATTTGACAACGACTATGCCATGCCGTTTTCTAAATCTCGGATCTTCAAATCCAGCAGTTTTTATTTTGGGCCGTCTGACGAAATCAATCTTTGGTGGAGGTTTCCAGGTGCGATATGTTGTCACCTTGGACAGTTCCTCTGGAGATTTCGGCAGCGGACTTATTTAACTTTGGTACTTTAAAATAAATCATCTCTGACATGGGTATTGAAATTTGAACTGGAGCTGGTTTAGATTTAGAAGCTGGAACTGGTCTTGAAACTGGAACTGGTTTAGATTTAGAAGCTGGAACTGGTCTTGAAACTGGAACGGGTTTAGATTTAGAAGCTGGAACTGGTCTTGAAACTGGAACGGGTTTAGATTTAGAAGCTGGAACTGGTCTTGAAACTGGAACTGGTTTAGATTTAGAAGCTGGAACTGGTCTTGAAACTGGAACTGGTTTAGATTTAGAAGCTGGAACTGGTCTGGAAACTGGTTTTGGAGCTGGCATGGACATGTCTCGATTGTAATTGCATAATAACTCGAGAGAAAGACGAGGCGTATTCAAGACACTCAATCTAGGCTTTATGGCATAGTCATAGTCAAATCGCTCGTCGGTCAGAGAGTCGAAAGAAAACATTTCCATTTTGAAAAACAGAGGCTCAGAATGAATAAGCTGAGGCGAGAGGCTCGTATTTATACTCTGGCAAGCGGATGCGTGAGATCTGATAAGCGGTTCTGAGAAACGACATAAGTAATACTATATAAGGCTCGACAGGATGACTTTTTATAGAGTATCGCTTAGAGAGGATATCCCTTGACGCAAGCGATATCTATAAAAAACGTTATCACGTCCTGTTTTTTAGGAAACGGTTTACATAATATCCTGCCAACAGAATTAGATTTGTTCTAGAAGAATTTTATCGGATCATCTTGAAGGCTTCAAGCGACAAACTAATTTTATAAAAATTTTAACAGATGAGAGACATGACCGTTGCTGGCAAAGATCTAGATAGAATGAGGAGGTGGCACGTCAGCGATCCTATATATAGAGGAGCCACACCCACTCATGAAAAAAAAAATTTTTTTTTTCACAGTTGGTTGGTTGGTTGATGATCTTGTCTATATTTAATATGGCTAACGTGACCACACCCTCATTGTGTCTCGACATTTGCCAGCAACGGTCGTCTAGTCACTATGCCTAGTTGGATAAAAAAAATCTAACTTTAGTAACCAATCGTTTGGTCATGACAATTGAAAAGCGAATCTTGATGAACGAGGAAAAAAAATATATATATCAACCAACCAACCAACTGTGAAATTTTTTTTTTTTTTTTTTCACAGTTGGTTGGTTGGTTGATATATATTTTGTATAAATAGCGGCTCCGTACTCAAGCTACATTCATTCTGTCTTCTTCTCTTGCCTAGCCTGTTTATTGAAAAAGCTTATTAGATAGTTTCTACCCTGACCAGTTTATAACAATACGTTATCTTGTCCTGTTTCTAATCTATTCCACTTTTCACGATGGACCTTATCAAGTACCACGAGATGACAAGCCAAATTTATTCAGGCATACCTTTAATCGCTACCGAAAAATTGGATGGCTCTAATATTCGTATCGGCTACGTGAAGAATACGTTCACATAACGGTTTACATAATATCCTGCCAACAGAATTAGATTTGTTCTAGAAGAATTTTATTGGACCATCTTGAGGCCTTCAAGCGACAAACTAATTTTATAAAAACTTTAACAGATGAGAGATATGACCGTTGCTGGCAAAGATCTAGATAGAATGAGGAGGTGGAACGTCAGCGATCCTATATATAGACAAGATGATCAACCAACCAACCAACCAACTGTGAAGAAAAAAAAATCTTTGATTTTTTTTTTTCACAGTTGGTTGGTTGGTTGATAATCTTGTCTATATTTAATATGGCTAACGTGACAACACCCTCATTGTGTCTCGACATTTGCCAGCAACGGTCGTCTAGTTACTATGCCTCGTGATGTTTTTGAGCAAGATGTACGTTGATTGACTCTAGATAGTTGGATGTTTCTATAAAAACCCATGAACTCATTCTGATTTCATGAAAACGTATAACATCTTGTCATTTGTCAAACAACAGTCTCTAAAATCTTTGTTTCATCTTGTTTTCAAAGCGAATATTGTATAAATAACGTTATCCCATCCTATTTTAAAAGAAATGGGTTTGGACCTCAAGGAGCTGGTTTATGCATGACCTTACAGTAGAAGAAATAAATTCCACTCCCACCCACCCAAATATGTATACTATATATATATACTATACTACAGACTACAGCGCCATCTACAATGAATTTGACTGGATAAAAAAAAATCTAACTTTACCAACCAATCGTTTGGTTATGACAATTGAAAACCGAATCTTGATGAACGAGGAAAAAAAATATATATCAACCAACCAACCAACTGTGAAAAAAAAAATTTCACAGTTGGTTGGTTGGTTGATATATATTTAATATGGTTAACGTGACCACACCCTCATTGTGTCTCGACATTTGCCAGCAACGGTCGTCTAGTCACTATGCCTAGTTGGATAAAAAAAATCTAACTTTAGCAACCAATCGTTTGGTCATGACAATTGAAAAGCGAATCTTGATGAACGAGGAAAAAATATACATCAACCAGCCAACCAACTGTGAAAAAAAAAAAAAAAAAATTTTTTTTTTTTCACGGTTGGTTGGTTGGATTTATTCTATATAAATAGCCGTACTCAACTCTTCTCGCATCAATCTTCTTCTGTCCCACTAAACCGCTCATCTATCCATTATTAGATCCTGCCGGTTTTAGAACGAATGCTATCTCGTCCAGTTTTATTGGAACGTTTCTAATTTATGTCTGGCAGATTAACAATACGCTATCTTAGCCTGTTTCTAATCTATTCAAACTTTTTACGATGATTAAGTATCTCGAGCCAAATTTATTCTGGCGTACCTTTAATCGCTACCGAAAAATTGGATGGCTCTAATATAGGTATAGGCTACGTGAACGATTCATTCAGGATACAATCGATTAACGTACTGCTAGATGATAAGACAGGCATTTTTGGCTTGAAACAAATCATGCAACCGCTGTCGGAAAAAGTACGGTTTATTAAAGACATTTTACATAAGAGACATCATTGAGTTTGAAATAAAATATTTTTTTATCTGTATTTAAACATGCAGACATTTCCGCGAAGCGGAAATGTCTGCTTGTTTAAATACAGATAAAAAAATATTTTATTTCTAATATTTTATTTATTTTATTTTATTATATTCTATAAAAACCCATGATCTATTCTGATTTCATGAAAACCTGCAACATCTTGTCATTTGTCAGACAAAAGTCTATAAAAATCTTGTTTTCAAAGCCAATATTGTATAAATAACGTTATCCCATCCTATTTTAAAGGAAACGGGTTTGGGTATCACGGAGCTGGTTTATGCATGACCTTACAGTAGAAGAAATAAATTCCACTCCCACCCACCCAAATATGTATACTATATATATATATATACTATAATACAGACTACAGCGCCATCTACAATGAATTTGATTGGATAAAAAAATATAAGTTTAGAAACCAACTGTGAAAAAAAACTTTAGAAACCAATTGAGAAATATAACTTTAGAAACCAACTTCATCAACCAACCATCATATCAACCAACCAACCAACTGTGAAAAAAAAAAATTTTTTTTTTCACAGTTGGTTGGTTGGTTCGTTGATATAAATTTTGTATAAATAGCGGCTCCGTACTCAAGCTACATTCATTCTGTCTTCTTCTCTTGCCTAGCATGTTTATTGAAAAAGCTTATTAGATAGTTTCTAGTTTATGTCTGACCAGTTTATTATTATATATTGACCAGTAGTCAATAGTTCTCGAAAATCTTTTTATAGAGATCAGATTATAATGACTGGCTTGGCCGTTCATTAATATTACATATCTAGCTTAGCCTTTAGAAATTTTAAATTTTACACAAAAATTTAAAATTTTAAACGAAAAAATTAAAATTATAAACTCAGATCTCTTAAATTTATCTATAGAGTCTGTATATTTTACCAAGATTCATATTTATCTTATAGAGAAGCCATATCCCTTCAAATCGTTACGATATTGGTTCTCTATCTCTAGCTTAGCCTTTAAAAATTTTAAATTTTACACAAAAAGTTAAAATTTTAAACGAAAAAATTAAAATTTTAAACTCAGATCTCTTAAATTTATCTATAGAGTCTGTATATTTTATCAAGATACAAACTTATCTTATAGAGAAGCTATATCCCTTGAAAATTACAAGTTCAAATCGGTGAGCGATTCGTTCAGGATACAATCGAGGAACGTACTGCTAGATGATAAGACACGCATTTTTGACTTGAAACAAATCATGGAACTGCTGTCGGAAAAAGTACGGTTTATTAAAGACATTTTACATAAGAGACATAATGTCAGTCTCTGAGAAGGACGAGGATTGTAGCTAGGACTCGATTCGATTGAAAATGAGGCGGATAAGCTTATCAAGAAATTTTCTGCACGAAGAATGGCTAACGTACCCACATCCCATTTTGTCTCGACATTTGCCAACAACAGTCATCTAGTTATCATGTATCCATAAAATATTTTCGTCCGTTGTACGCTAAAACATTTTACAGATAGCTAGATGACTGTTGTTGGCAGACGTCGAGACAAAATGAGATGTGGGTACGTTAGCCATTCTGTATATAGGACACACGAAAAAAACTAATGTTCAATAAATGAAGTTAGTTATAGATACTGCTCCGTCCTTGAAGATGTGTTCAAGGTCACAAAAAAAAAAAAAATTCACAGTTGGTTGGTTGGTTGATGATCTTGTCTATATTTATATGGCTAACGTGACCACACCCTCATTGTGTCTCGACATTTGCCAGCAACGGTCGTCTAGTCACTATGCCTCGTAATGTTTTTGAGCAAGATGTACGAATTAGAAATATAACTTTAGAAACCAATTGAGAAATATAACTTCATCAACCAACCATCATATCAACCAACCAACCAACTGAATTTTTTTTTTTTTTTTTTTTTTTTTTTTTTTTTTTTTTTACAGTTGGTTGGTTGGTTGATGGTCTTGTCTATATTTAATATGGCTAACGTGACCACACCCTCATTGTGTCTCGACATTTGCCAGCAACGGTCGTCTAGTCACTATGCCTCATAATGTTTTTGAGCAAGATGTACGAATTAGAAATATAAGTTTAGAAACCAATTGAGAAATATAGCTTCATCAACCAACCATCATATCAACCAACCAACCAACTGAAAAAAAAAATTCTTTTTTTTTTTTCAGGGTCGTTGGATTATTTTGTGGGCGTGGCTTCATTCCATCTATATATATATAGAGAGAGAGACTCGCTTACGTATCCAAACCATCATTGTCTTTGACCAGCAACAGTCATCTAGTCATATCTCTGTTGGCTTAGTTATTTTTATTTATACATTTAAATTGATACCATTTTATCTCGTTTTCCAGAGTCTCAAACTTAATTTCTACAATATTGGCTTAATATATTTTATACGTTTAAATAGTCTCCATGCTATCCTGATAATCTCTTCGATACTAGCTTAATAGATTTTTTTTATAAATTTAATATCAAAGTCTCAAATTAAACCCATCCAATATTGGCACTATATCTATCGCAAAAAAATGGGCCGAACGAGGTGTCAAAGACAGAAAATCTGCCATGAGACACCTCGTTCGACCCATTTTTTTACTCTCATTTGAAAGATCAACATAAGCTCTCAATAGGTTGCTCATCACATAGCCTACTGATGGTCATTTTCAACGGTCCGGTCATCTTAGATTTGTATAATTCATAGTCTTCATACTCAAGCTCGAAAAATTTCCTCACCTGCAGTTGGTAATCGGCAAGGAAATCTTCGAATCGAGTACGCGACTTTTCAACAAATCTGACGGCAATTGCTTTCTTGAAGCTAAGCTTCATGTTGGCCTGATATTTGACCATGGCCGAACCGTCAAACATTGAATCAAATACCTGTTCGCCCAGGTACCCCTTCAGATGATGTTTGGCCTCGCTAATTGAGAATATTCTCGTCTTAGCGAGCCATTTAGGTATTCGTATTTTGGGGTCCATCACATCTCGGACGGTGAGGCTTGCATATTTCTCGGCAAACTCGAGATCCAATACATGTCTCGAGTAAATAGCAAGGTCCTCAGCCTGGACAAACAGGGTGCCATCAGTGGCCATGATGCATTTGAAAGTAACGCCATGAGCATAGTTTTTTAAATAAAGCAGCATATTGGAGAGCTAATGAATCTAAGCAGCTAGTAGAGAGATCGACTAGCAATTGAAGAGCTCTCGCTGGGCACTCGTATATATACTCGATTCGGCTTCCTGTCAACAGTTTTTTAATAGATCTGATTGTAATTTTCTCCGAAACGCTTATCAAACATCCTGAGGAAAGGCTTGCATAATATCCTGTCTCTCGAACAATTTTTTTATAGATCTTATTGTAATTTTAACCGGTCGTCCGCTTCCTGCATCCTGAGGAAAGGCTTGCATAATATCCCGTCAATAGTTCTCGAAAATCTTTTTATAGAGATCAGATTATAATGACTGGCTTGGCCGTTCATTAATATTACATATCTAGCTTAGCCTTTAAAAAATTTAAATTTTACACAAAAAATGTAAATTTTAAACGAAAAAATTAAAATTTTAAACTCAGATCTCTTAAATTTATCTATAGAGTCTGTATATTTTATCAAGATACAAAATTATCTTATAGGTAAGCCATATCCCTTCAAATTTACAAGTTCAATTTGGTACACATCCAATGTTGGCACTCTATCTATCGCAAAAAAATGGGCCGAGCGAAGCCTCAATGACATATGTCATGAGAGGCTTCGCTCGACCCATTTTTTTGCACCTCGTCCTGATCTTAAGACGAGGATTTATAAAAGTAGGGTTTGTTTCCCACCAAAACTTTGATTTTTTTTGGAAAATACCCCAATTCCAGGTCTCCGTACCTCTCTCCGAAGACATAGCTATCCATCGGTACTGATTGCAGGTAAGAGTCCATAGATATTTTCAAATCAGCTATAAAACTCTCCATGGTAGCATTTGAAGAGCTAATGGATGCTATCTTGATACGTATGGGCCTTCTGATGTTGAACGTACACTCTATCGGCGATAGAATCTCGATAGGCCCCTGGAATAATGATTGAAATTCGCCTGGATGCATATCCAACAGCGTGTTGGCATCTTCCAATCCAAAAATACGTGTCTTGGCTAGAGACGGAGGCAGGCTCAAGCCCTCGGGAGCGATGTCAGTCACTGTGAGATGGCATAAGTTTAAAACGCCAGAAGGACTTTGATGGCCCATGGTGCGAGCTACGTCTGAACCTTTGATAAAAATTTCACCATCAAAAGTCAAAAAACAAGTCAATTTGATATTTAATTCTTCCGATAAAATTTGAAAAATCATTTTGGAGCAGTAAGAACGACTAGCTTTTAGAATATCAAGCAGTCAGAATGAAATGTCTCGTCCAGCAGCCTGTATTTATACTAGCAGCGATCTCTATTTCTATCTAAATTCCAAGTAAATTTCTTATCGACATCCTCTTACGCACTTCCCGTTGCTACGTCCTGTAGATTATGTAAGATCCCGCTCAAACGACAAACTAATTCTATAAAAAACGTTATCGTGTCCAGTTTATCAGGTTTACATAATATCCTGTCAACAGATTAGTTCTAGAAGAATTTTATCAGAAGGTCAGCTAGTCACGTTTTCTAAGAAAGCTTGCTAAAATTAGGTCGCGAATCGGGTATATATACGAGCTGCCTCTAAGAGCCTGCATCATTTTGACTTTTATTGCCATTGTTATTAAGTCATGCTATTCACTATTGAACATCCACAGCTTGATGCTAAAATCCTATTCGTAGTCTCTGCGGATGGACTTTTATTCGTAAGGGCGTCTGACGTGGCCAAGCTGATGGGTAAGGGTAGCGCATACGTAAAAAGAACGACCAAGCTGAAGGTGAGGGACCTCGTTTACAAAAGGTTCAGGATACCTGTCTCTTTAGCTAATACCTGGGTGTATCCAATAGAAGAGATTCATTTCGGAGATGCGCTGTCGATCATGGGTTTTGAGGCCATGATGAAATCTGCTAAAATTGACATCTTAGATCCTATAGTGCCAACTGCATGCATCCATAAAGCAGTCAGAATTCGGATCGTGAGGAATTCTGAGGTATTCATAGATGAATTCTTAAAGGATTTCATAGAAAGAACCCTGCTGTTCTATGATGGAGACCACGATGATGACCCTCGCCTACACGAAGATAGATCTGAGACTATTTCTTGGACAGACACCCCTCCGTCCAAAATCAAAGTCTTCGTGGGGAATCGATCTCGCTGGTACAAACTGATGCCTTAGAGATTTAAATTGGAGGGGGCAAAAAAATGGGGCGAACGAAGCGTCTCATGGCAGATTTCTGTCATTGACGCTTCGTTCGGCCCATTTTTTTGCGACGGTAGTAAGCTAATATTGGATGGGTAAAAATTGAGACTTTGAATTTGGGAGCCTCTGAGATAGATAATAGCTGAGATACTAATATTGATACGATAAATTATTCTAATCTGAAACGAAAAATACTAATGTCAATCGGTCGTATCTGAGATAGAAATTTACAATATTGAATAAAATTTGAAACGATAAAAATTTAAATGGATAGGGACATTTGTTAAATGAATGTTGTACCAATATTGAATATGTTTTTTAACGATTCGATAAACAAATAATATATTTAAATACTAAAAATTTTATTATTAAAATAAAATATTAAAATACTAAATATTTAAATACTAAATATTTTATTATTAAAATAAAATATTTAAATAATATATTTAAATTCTAAAAATTTATTATTCAAACCGACCACTGAATCGAAAAATTCTGAGGGGGGTGGAGTTGCTCGAAGAATACTTCTGCCGACTGTATATGTTCCAGTTTCAAGTCAGTGGTTCAAGTATATTTTGCTGTGCGTTGATGAGTCAGTGAATTAGCGAGCTATTGAGTGAGTTAGTGAGTCAGCCAGTTAGTGAATGAGTGAGCGGAAGTACTCTTTTATACATATAGATTAAATTATTTTAGCACGATGTGAACTATGTGTGATTAAAATATATTTTGGGTGGAATGTGCTTTACGATACTGCTTGGCGTTTTGTTTCTGATCGCTGATAAAGATGCCAACCTTGGTACCCTCGATGTTTATGTGTCATTGAAGGACCGATGTTTGAAATGGGGTAACCTCACCATGTTGTTTTGAAGCTGTGTGATTTTCGCGTATCTGATTGTTGCCAAACGAAATTTCGTACGTTTTAATGATTAATAGAGTTTGCGGGAGACGTATTTAGTGACTTTTTTTTCGTTTTTATGTACGCGTTACTGCTCGATGCGAAACGAAATTTCGTGCGTTTAAAAGATTCATGGACTTTGCGGGAGACGTACAGTCGGCTGCAAAATTATTCGAGCACTAGCCAATAATTCCTATATTTAAAAAGTACACTTAAGACTGTTTTGCTAAGTAAATCCTTGTCGTATCATGTTCTCAGACTGATTAAGAACATGACTCGACAAGGATTTATTTAACAAAGCTGTATTAAGTGTACTTTTTTTTGGCAAGGATTATTGCTAGTGCTCGAATAATTTTGCAGCCGACTGTATTTAGTGATTTTTTTTTTTTTTTTTTTTTTTTAAATATACGCATTACTGATCTATGAGAAACGAAATTTCGTGTGTTTTAAAGATTCATGCAGTATGCGGGTGAGGTATCCAGTGATTTTTTTTTTTTTTTTTTGTCGTTGTTTTTTTTTTGTTTTGTTTTTATGTATACGCGGAGCGTACAGACGTGCATATTACTAACCACTGCACTGTAAATGGAAGCATCTTAAATTCACACAGAAATGTGTCTGAAATACCAATTCAGACATATAAATGTCCGAAATACTTAAATGTGCAAAATTTCAGACGCATGTGCTGTCTGAAATTAAGACACATAAGTGTCTTTTTACTCAGATTAGTGTCTGAATAAGGCTAATATGTCTGAAATTATGACACATTACAGTTTAGACACATAAAAATTCAGACATTTTACAATTTAGGCACATAGAAATTCAGGCATTTCAAAGTTCAGACACATAGAAATTCAGAAATTTGTATTACTTAACAAATTTTCCATATGGAATCTACTTGAAACAGCATGCACATCCTGTTTTAACATTGTTTTAGCATTAAATAAGTTTAGTGTTATTTTCTATGATATATAAGTAGTTAACTGATTTAAAATACTTAGACGGGAAACTTATTCGGTTAAAAATAAAAAAACAAGGTAAATTTTTATTTAAAGTTCTCACATGTAATAAAGCAAAAAAATATTAAGATAAACGAAGCATGTAACTTGTAGCTAAGAATGCGAATTTGTAACTAAACAATCTTGAACAATTTGTGCATAATTCATTTTTATTTTCCCTCGTTTTTAAAATTATTTTCTTCCACGATGTTTGCCTACACTTTAAAATGTAAAAGAACATTTTTTTTTTTTTTTTTTTTTTTTTTTTGTTGTTGTTGTTTGTTTCCGTGTATATAGTTTGTTTTCTTGTAAATACCAGTTTTAAAAAAATTGCTTAAAATCCATAGCCTAATATTTTCTCATATTTATTACGCATTTTACAAAAAAAACTCTAAACCTCTACACATGAAATTTAAGATAATAATATGTATTAAATTTTAGTTTTTATGGCTAGTTTTATTGCAAAGACATAAAAACTGCGATTTGTTTTACGGATACTAGAATATATTTTTTTATACAAGCAACTGGCGCCTTATGTCCCCGTGGCATGATCGGGAAGACGTTCGCCTTTGAATCCGTTGGTCGTTGGTTCGATTCCAGGCACGGCCGATGGACAATTTTCTTTTAAAAGTTATTAATGCTTTTTTTATGCTATAGGAGATTCTAAAATCTATTTTTCATGGATAAATAGTATAACGCGCAACTTTTTATTAATTTAATTATTTATTTATGAAAAATATTTACTGTAGACAGGATCAAAAATGGCGGAATTTTAGACACTTCAAGTGTGTGAAATGGTGTACCTTTTAAGATACTTCAAGTGTCTGGAATAAATAAGACACTTTTTAGCATCTTAAAATTAAACACCCCATTTTAGACACATTTGTGTCTGAATTTCAGACACTTGCATTTACAATGTGTAAAATGAAATTTTGTGCGTTTTAAAGATCCATGCAGATTGCGGGTGAGGTATTTAGTGATTTTTTTTTTTTTTTTTTTGTTCTCATGCATGCGGAGTGTACATATGTACAGTCGACAGTAAAAGTATCCGCGCACTAACCAACAATTTTGATGTCAAAAAAGTATATTTAATATAGTTTTGTTAAATAAATCCTTGTCAAATCATGTTCTTAGACTGACTAAGAACATGATTCGACAAGGATTTATTTAACAAAGGGTCATTCCATATAATTTCAAGGAGGTGTGTTGCTCGACCATTTTTGTTTGTTTCTTTTGATACGTATGTCCCTTATAGGCCCTTATGAGAGGTGTTCAAAACAACTTTTATTTTTTCTCTACGATTAACCTAACACAGGTCATCAAAAGTTGTTCTCCTGGTCAAAAATGGTAGTATTAGACCTTTATATTTTGACACGAATCTCTTTGAATTAAATTTATAAGATTTAATTTTAAATATTAGTATCAAAGTACAGAAGGTAAAGGTGCTTAGTTACACTGATGTACCTTAATAACTAAAATAACTACAATTAGGTCAAAGTTCAAGGTCAAATATAAAATTTTTGTCAATTTCGATAGCGAATAACTCTTCCAGAGAAAAAAAAAATCACAAAATAAAATATCCCACAAACTAATCTCTGGAATCACCCTAATCAGAAAATGTAATTGAAATTCTGTAGTATTTAACCCTAAAATGTCAGAAAAAGGACAAAAATAACATTTTCAGATCCCCATAAACCAAAAGAGGATGAAATTAAAAAAAAAATTCTTTGCCATTTTACTATTCTAAAGTACTAGTCGTAAGTATTGTTTTGTGTTCTAGATTTGTAACAAAAAAATATAGCCATTT
The DNA here is from genome assembly GCA_963930645.1 of Salticus scenicus. NCBI lineage: Eukaryota > Metazoa > Arthropoda > Arachnida > Araneae > Salticidae > Salticus > Salticus scenicus. The sequence continues at coordinate 17,237,553 of OZ005651.1, read as the reverse complement.
TAATTCGCGTAATTTGGCTTAATAACAAACACTAAAGTAGAAAATAAAACATTGGAATTAAATAATTGCAGACTAATTGTTTTACATTAAAATGAACTTTATAATAATGCAAAATTACTTTAATGAAATTATAATTAAAAAATAAAAATTTTTACTCCTATTTTATAAAAATTTAAACATTATTCCACAAATATTAAAAACTGATTGTAAAAAAAAAAAAAAAAAAAAAAAGTATAACTCTCTTTTAATTTCCAATTATTTATAAATAATTAAACGTTTGTAAAAATTTGGTTAGTTAATATATACACACTCTAAAGTAGAAAAATAAATAATGAAAAATTATTGCACATTTATACATTATGTACTATATAATTTATAAACTGAAAAGACATAATTATGAAAATTCATTGACACTGATAAACAGATTCAAGTGACTTTTTTATTATTATTATTATTTTGCACACTTCTTCATATTTTTTACTTTTGAATAATAATTTTATTCTGAATTTACTTAAACTCATTAGAATAAAACAATGGTTCGCTTTTGTATTGGGAATTTTATTGGCAGAATCGAACTTTCCCGAAGCATTGTTTCGGAAAGTTCAATACACTGTGTGCTTACATACATGAATTCAATGCCTGTAATAGTAGGGGTGCAGAAATTATACATTTCTAATGGAGTTAAAATATGATTCCCTGTAGTTATTTGCAAGCTGGCCTTTATAAAAAATCTTTTTACAATTCCTCCGATTTCGTAACACGGTCCTTTTCCGTGTGATGTTGCATAGAAATGCGATTCAGCATTCAAGATAAAAAAAAAAAAAATTATAAGGGTATAAATCAGTAAAGTTCTTTCGATTTTTATAATGTGCATTAGCACCATCTGTAAAATAATAAATTTTTTCCAAGTTCGGAATGGTAAATTTTACAATATGTAGTACTTCTTTTTGAGAAGCATAAACTGTATTGCAGTGCTGCTCAAATAATTGCTTATTACACAAATGCTCTTTGTTTGTAAACCATTATTGTTATTCTTGAAATAAATTAAAAAAGGATGTAAAGCAGCTTGTGCGTTAACCCAATCATAACTTTGTTTTCATCTTGTACAGCAGAATTAAAATTTTCAAAAAAATCTTGAAATTTAAACATACAAATGAACTTAATACATTGAGATTTTTCTGAAAATTTTAATTCTGTTGTACAAGATGGAAAACAAAGTTATCATTGGGTTAATGCACAAGCTGCTTTACATCCTTTAGTAACTTATTACAATGATAATAATAATGATTTACAAACAAAGAGCATTTGTATAATAAGTGATTATTTGCGAGCCGCACTGCAATAGAGGTTTATGCTTTTCAAAAAAAAGTACTACATATTTTAAAATTTACCACACCTAACGCGGAAAAAAATTATTACTTTACAGATGGTACTAACGCACATTATAAAAATAGAAAGAATTTTATTAATTTATGGCATTATAAAAAAGATTTTAACTTGAGTGCTGAATGGCATTTCTATGCAACATCACACGGTAAAGGACCGTGTGACAGAATTGGAGGAACTGAAAAAATAATTGTTACAAAGGTCAGCTTGCAAACAACTATAGAAAATAATATTTTAACACCAACAGAAATGTATAATTTCTGCACTACTGCTGTTAAAGTCATTGAATTCATTGTAAGCACACAGTGTATGGAACTTTCTGAAACAATGCATCAGGAAAGTTCGATTCTGTCAATAAAATTCCCAATACAAAAGCGAATCGTTGTTTTATTCTAATGAGTAAGTAAATTCAGAATAAAATTATTATCCAAAAGTAAAAAGTATGAAGAAGTGTGCATAATAATAATAATAATAATAAAAAGGTTACTTGAATCTCTCTATCATTGCCGATGATTTTCCATAATTATGTCTTTTCAGTGTAAAGATTATATAGTACATAATATATAAATGTGCAATGATTTTTCATTATTTATTTTCCTGCTTTATAATGTATATATTAACTAACCAAATTTTTTACAAATGTTTAATTATTTGTACATAATTAGAAATTAAAAATGGGCAATATTTTTCTTTTATTTTTTACAATCAATTTTCAGTATGGAATAATGTTTAAATTTTTATAAAATAGAAGTAAAAATGTTTACTATTTAATTATAATTTCATTAAAGTAATTTTACACTATTATAAAGCTCATTTTAATGTAAAACAATTAGTCTGCAATTATTTAATTTCAATGTTTTGTTTTCTACTTTAGTGTGTGTTAACCAGCCAAATTACGTGAATTAAAACAGTTATATTTTTTAAAAAATCTAAAACACAAAACAACATCTACAATAAGCGTAGTACTTTAATAAAATAGTAAAATGACAAAGAATTTTTTTTAATTTCATCCGCTTTTGATTTATGGGTGTTTGAAAATGTCATTTTTGTCCTTTTTCTAATATTTCAGGGGACTGTACACATTAAAAGGTTAAATACCACAGAATTTCAATTACATTTTCTGATTAATGTAATTCCGGAGATTAATTTGTGTGTAATTTATTTTGTGATTTTGTTCCCTAGAAGAGTTATTCGCTATCGAATTTGACAAAAATTTAATGTTTGACCTTGAGAACATTGACCTAATGTAATTATTTTAATTATTAAGGTACAGCAGTGTAACTGAGCATATGACACCTTTATCTTATGTACTTTGATACTAATATTTAAAATTAAAACTTATAAATTTAATTCAAAGAGATTTGTGTCAAATCATAAAGGTTTAATAATTCCATTTTTGGCCAGGAGAACGACTTTTGATCACCTGTGTAAAATCTCGGGTTAAGAGTAGAAAAAAAAATAAAAGTTGTTTTGAACATAAGGGCCAAAAGAGCAGTTCCTCGTGACGTCAATAATTAAAGGGCACCCTGGTGGATGGCAAAAGAGCTCGACTTTCCCGCGCCCACCATTGTTTTCAATTGACGATCCTAGTTTTATCGTATGCTATTATTTTCGTTACGTTTGTGGTTTTTTAAATCATTCGCCTTATTTAAAAAAAAATTAATAATATTTCTTCGTTATTTTTTCCTATCAATTCATTTTTTATAGTAAATATGGTGACAAACTGATACACAATCGGCTGTACTTACTAACGTGCTAGACACAGACGTTGAAATAATTTCAAAACATGCAACGATAATAAATATATGGATCAACGCCATTAGAGAGAGAAATTACACTGTTGCACCTTAAAAGTGTGGATAACATCTTTTGATTGGTAAGAATTTTTTCTTACATACTACATTTTTGCATCTATTTTTAATTTCTTGTGTGACTCGTTTACTATATCACGCAAGGCTTAATAATCATTTGTTGTGTTGTGTTTATTTCATATGAAGTTTCATTTAAGTTGATTTCGTTATTTAAAATAAAAGTTGAGTAATATAGTATTTAGAAACAGAGCAGTGTTAAAAATTGCAGTAGTTCTTACAGTTTACATAATTATTAATTTTTATTTTTAATAGTGTACGTACATATGTTTGACAAAAACTTGGTTTGGTTTCTCTCTCTCTGTATAATTTTTATACTGTTTTGGGTTTAAAAAAAAAAAAAAAACATATTAACCATGCTTATATGTTAATTTATTGTTGCTTCATGTACACGAAATTTTGAACCTTACTTAAGTTATAATTAAAGAAAAACATATTCATGTCTTTTTATTAAAAATGAAAAAGGGGGAAATATCCAAATTTAGCAGATAACTCTAGACAAATTAACAATGCTTAGGTCTTCGCTGATAACTAATACCTTTATCATTCAAAATTCTATCCGAAATAATTAATTTTCTGTTCTATGTGTCCTACAGTTACATCATTTTCAACAAAGGTTGTAGATATTCAACTCTCCAATTGAAAACATTCGACTAAGTTCTCTTTTGCTCGAAGATCTCTTATGTATTTGCTGTTCTTTTTCCTCTATCGTACAAAGAAAAAACCTAAATCTTTAAATTTTAGACTTTTTTTTCAGTTTTATTCGTTACTACAACTTTCTGTTGCAAAATAATAATAATAATAAAGATGATGATGATAATTTTGACTTTTCCTACCCCCATGTTTTCAAGTCAAATGACAAAAATTCGAAATATGAAAAAATAATTTCGCTTTTTTTCTGTAATACTTTGATCATTCCTAATATAAGGACCAAAACGTGGGACCAAAATGGCGGGATCAAAGCGGCGGGACCAAAATTTTTTCGAGACCAAAGTGGCGGGACCAATTCGGCGGGACCAAAGTGTCATGTACCCGTCCAGTTTATACATTCTTCAACACTTTAAATAGACTGAAATTAATTCCAAGGTTTTAAAATATTAACAACTGTAAATATAATTTGATAAAAACACCAACTTTGAAGTTAATTCAGTATTAATACAGTCGAAATTCGTTAACTTGAATCTCAAGGGGGATAAAAAATTTTGTTCTTATTGTCAATAGTTCATGCTATCAATAAATAATCTTCATATAACCAAACTTACCTTCATTTTCATGGAGATTCTGGAAACAGTTCATGCTAAAGTAATTCACGTGTTGCAGTGTTCACGTTAACGAGGTGCGACTGTTTCTATAATATCTATTTTTTTAACTGAAAAACTTATAGCTCGCAAATTGTGAATTATTAACATATTTTTGGTCTATAATTTAATCAAGTATTATTATTTCTATTTATAAAACCTGAAAGTTTTAACCGAATTTAAAGATTTTTGGACTATGTACTCATTTTTACTTCTATAGACAACTTTTGATTTTCATCAAAATCGGTTGAAATTTTGCGGTTTTGTTTCCTTTTTAACCAAGTTCAACGAAACCATGGTATTAATCATCTAACATAAATTAGAAGTTGAAAGACTGACTGATCACAAATTTCAAGAACACAATACCTTTGAAAAAAATTACATTTTAATTAATTAAATATATATATATATATATATATATATATATAGCAAATAGAATGTCCTCAAACATAGTTAAGAGCCAACCAGATTAAATTAATGTTCTAATAAAAAATAAATATATAAATAAAAACGAGAGCTGCACACTTAGAACACCTTTCTTTTTAGGTTTTAGGTAAGGAAAATGAAAAGAGCTACATTTTATCAAAATGCAAAAGTTTAAATTTACAATAATTCAGTTTAAGAGTCTTGTGGAAAAACAATTTAATCTACTTCTCCAATGTGTTAAGGCAGGGCCTGACTACAGCAAGTGAATACAGTGCAGTTGCTGTAGGAAAGGACTTAATTTCATCAAGTTGGCCCTTGTGTTAAGGAAAACAATTAGCAATATTTCAGATTTATAAAAGAATTGGTAATTTACTAATATATAGTATTTATAAAAACATCCCAAACCTGAGCATTTTTTAAAATAATTAACATAGAAATCAAGACTTCAAAATTTAAATAATGACATTCTTTTTTCAACAAATAAAATTTATTGAAGCTCACGCATTTTTACAGTATTTAATGCTACTTTTCAGATGTTTAAAATATTCTCTATTTAAAAAAAATCATTGTTTGTACCCCCCCCCCCTCTTTTTTTTTTTTTTTTTTTTTTTTTTTTAACAAAATCACATTTACAGCTCTTTAAATCTGCTTCTTCTTGATCGTTTTTCCGATTAACATATGTCCTGGTAGCACTCATCCGATAGGTTGCAATGTATAGTGATCGACTTCTAGTATTTCATTTCAACACTTGCTAGAAAGGATAATGAAGCGAAATTACAAATATTAAACACAATAACAAAAAATACTAGATTAAATTAATTTTTAACTTGAAACTGTGTTACACTGTTATGCATGAAAATCGGCCCCCAACACCATTTCTGCAAATTCTTACGCAAAATGATGTCCTGAATTCAAGTATGACGCCCATTTTTCCCTATCATCCACCGATTTTTAGGGACTCATCCTTTCATCCCTTTTTTTTATATATAATTTTATGGCTATAAATTTGATTTGTAGAGAAAGAAAGGATTATTTTAATTGTTAAATATCTTCTGAGGGCTACAGATTTAGAAAATTTTAAACATGAACATTTGAAGCAAAGAGAAAATTTAGGGGGATATTTGACACTGAAATTATATGTTACATTTATTATATTTTGTTAATAAATTATTATTGTTATTTATTATACATTATATTTTTTGTTTTTAAATGTTGAGGTAATTCTTTTCCATTCTCTAAATCAAATTCATGGCCATAAAATTATCTAACAGTGATAAAAATTGGGGAAGAGGGTGGCGTCCAGAGATAACGGTGGGCGATTGTGCAAAATGGGTGTCATAGTCGGATTCAGGAGGTCATTTTACATAAGAACAAGCAAGCGAAAATTGCATCAGGGCTTAAATAATAATAATAATAATAAATAATAATAAAAAAAATGCAGCGCAGTGTTATTATTCCATAACTGATATGGATAAATAAACTGTACTATTTTATAATTAATTAAAGGAAATTTTATTATCACGTTAAATGTTTTACATTAAAAACTGTAGTATATGCGATTTGATCTTATGAAGCACGGCCAGGCTTCGCCAGCTTTGCTTGTCGCTGTATTTAAATACATTTTAAAAACCTTGAGTCACTATTGTCTTCATAAAAGAAATAAAAAAATCCATTGAAATTAAAATATTCCATTAATGCTGCAAGTTAAATATAAAAACAAAATAATTCGTATACTTTAATATCGGGTGTACTGAACCACACAAAAATTGGTGCGTTTAGCGGCCATTTCACAAAATGGGGTGAATCCCAGTATTCGTCACCATGAAGTTAGAAGGGCTTCATGTTCTCTAGCTTGATGTTCGTCATTAGCCCACTAGGCAGTTCTACTGCGGCGTTATTAATTGTATATTGGCCTCTACGCTGAATAAAAATCCTATACACATTGAGTCCATAAATTTAGTACAGTATAAATGACGCATCGCACGATTTAAAATACACTTCAAGCTATTTCCATCTATAGCCCATGATAAATCGGAAATCTTTTGTATGCTTCTGTAACTGAATGATAAATGCATTTCATATCATATTCTATATGAAATGATGTTCTTTTACATTAAAAAAAAAAAAAAATACTTATTAATTTTTTTACATTTTTTACGTAACCGAAGTCCTGACGTCATATGCAGTTCGTGGGGCTAAGCAAAAGATTTCCCATGTTAACAATCCATTGGATTTTTTGTAAAAAGTTATTAAAAATTCCGGGAAATTATCTCCCGATTTTAATCCCCATATGTGGGGTTTTATATACGTTACTGTCTGCGTGTGTTAGATTGAATTATTTTTGCTTTAAAAATGATAGAAGTTTAATTCTAAATTTCAAAACTCTAGAAAAAATATGGCAAACTTCCATATTCGATTGAAAACATAAACATTTCACTTCAAAGGATGATATTTACACAATAAATATCCAACTAACATAATAATTAAAAGGAAAATGATAGATATTCTATCATAGTGAAATGGTGACAAAGCAGAATCGATGTCTGCAAGAAATAGTCGTGTTGTACTAATAATTTAAAAAAAAATTATTTTAATCACATCTTCTTTATAAACATAAAATTATTAAAAAAAAATAAAAAATCCATTGAAATCAAAATATTCCATTGATATTGCAGGTTAAAGATAAAATAATTCGTATACTTCAGTATCAGGTGCGCTGAACGACACAAAAATTGATGCGTTTAGCAGCCATTTCACAAAATGAAGTGATTAAATGAATGTTTCCCTTTATACGGACAAAAATTTTATACATACCATATAGTGTACAGAAATTTAGTACAGTATTAAATACACATTGCACAATTTAAAATGCACTTCAAGCAATTTCCAACTATAGCCCATGATAAATAGTAAATCTTTTATACGCTCCTGTAAGGGAATGATAACTGCATTTAATAAATATCATATTCTATATGAAATGATGCTGTTTTGCATATAAAAAATACTTATTAATTTAGTTACGTTTTGTGCAAGGTAAAGGTAGTAAAATTTACTAATAAAGAATTTTATGCACAGACGTAATGCAATTGAACCTATTTTATATGTCCTTGTACACGAATCATTTGACCGATCTCAGTAAAATGATCCAGATTATTCCCTCTATGATAGAGATTTAGAATACTGAATTTTGATGTCCTGCTAATGTTTGTTTTTGAATCATGTTGATAATTGACACGCACACAAAGAGAGTATTTTTTTTTTTTTTTTTTTTTTTTTTTATAACTTTCCTTTCAAACATTCTCTTTAAAAGAAATAATTATTTCTGAATTAAGGGGAAAAAAGAGGAATTTTCACAACAAATACAATCAAGCTGCCTAACAAATAAAATCTTATGAAGTTCACTTTATAAAAGTTAAAATAATAATAATAATTACTATATACAACCAATAAATTATCTTGCTTTTGAAAAAACATAAAGGATTTCCGTATATATAATGATATAAATATGTAAGTTTTTAACCATCAACCGAAATACATTTTAGTGTATATGCATAATTATACACACTATGAGCAAAAACAACACTATACAATATACGAAATCATATTTATGCTTAAGTCAACGTATCATAAAAATGACATAAAATACACATTGTCACTTTTAAATAACTATCACTCTATAAAATAACCTTAAATCTTATAAAAAATATACAAAAACAACTCATAATTACCAATTAATAATCAATAATTAGTAATATTTATCACTTGCATAGAATTTCGTCCATCAGAGTAAATTCATTTCTTCCGAAAACATTGTATTCTTGTTGCCATTTCTCACATAAAATAACTAAAAATATTTTGTAGTGCAGACGATTATTTAATTTCATATGAAAAATAATTTTAATAAAGTATATTTTTTGTAGAAAAAACTCTATTTAATATTTGTAAAAAAGATCTATTTTTTTTAAACTTTTATTTATTCAGCTATACTCTGGTGAAAGAATAAGAAAGAGAAAGAAATATCATGCTCTTCGCAAGGACTACAAACACATTGAAACTGTACTTATCCGATACATTATTTAACCCAACATTGAAGCATTCAATTTTATTTATTTTAAATATTAATAATCTATTAAAAAAAAAAAAAAAAAAAAAAAAAACTTTTAAAACCCAAATTCTTAATATCACATAAATCTTTCCGAAGTTAAAATAAAATTTAATTTAAAAAAAAAAAAAAAAAAAAAAAAAAAAGGGGGGGGGGAATTTTTTGTTTATTAACCAAAATAGGTTAAAATTTGAACTGCAAATTGGTCTTGCTTTGTACAGGGTGTATATTATATTTTTGTGTTCGTGAGAGAACTGCAATTTTTAATCCCACTTCAAAAAACATGCGACTTAATGAATAATCAGATTTTTTTTTCCCTCTCCAAATGGTGTCCATACAATCTTCTGCTGTTGGCACCTAAAATTCCTACTTAAGTCAATTTTTAAAAATCTAATTGTCCGATCGATAAGCTGTTTAATCCGTTGGATTCAGAAAAATCGCCCCTTTCATTTTGTACCTTATTTGTAACGATACGACTGATATTTTTTATTTATTGTCTAATTTTTCTAATTTATTTTCCCCTTTTTTCAAGCTTGAAATTCACAAACTTACCGACATACCGTTCCAAATTGAGCAAGTACATAAAAATTTGGGGAAAAACAAAACGCAATTGAATATACTCTTCCAATAATTTTCTTTTAAAGTGGTATGTATGTATAGTAAAGTGGACATGTGCTACGCGATTCAACCGCCAAAGCACCACCTGGTGGAAAAGAATGGAGTTAGCGATCCTATCTCGGAAACGTTTCAAGGCAGGGGAAAAAAGTGAATTATAAAATTGCAGAGCATCATCGATGAAGTACGCAAAGATAGTTTAGACATTAATGCTAAAAACAGAACGCTTAAAACGTGCATTTGTTTGTTCCTATTTTGTGCACACTTGAACGACATTGCATATGTTGGAGCGTAGCGGGTGACATTTATGCTATGTAAAATTTAAAGTATGGTTATTGTAAGCGGTCACATCGATTAACGCATAGACGTTTTAAACCGACTTCATAAAGGAAGAGGTTCTCAATACAAACCATGTTTCTCGTTGTTGTTGTTGAAATTTGTTAGCTTATAACTTCGTAAGAGATGATTTAATTTTAATACTTTTTTTGTTGTCGTAATGATCTTGGCCTGAAATTGGTTTCATTATGATTTCATTAAAATATAAACAAATTACAGGATACTCACAAAAGTCTGTTTTCACTCAAACTGCTGAACGCATGCAGCTACACTGGTAAAAGCAGTATGTAAGTATCGATGTTGAAACTTCTGTCCGTCAGCTGCAATCCATATTTTGCTCTTTGTTTGAACTTTACGCTGCGCAATTTCCAGCGCAGCGGGTGACACGTATTCACTGTAAAGTTCAATATATATGCCTAACAGAATTTTCGGTTACGAATACAGCGTATCCGCTCTTTACATTTCTAAAGACTTTTTAATTTAACGTATGTTCGTGCAATAGACAGTTTTTTGCTCATGTCCGATAAAGGCAAGAAAAATGACACAACTTAAAAATGCAGCATTTCAGAAAAATCAACTTAAAAATAACTTGACTAGAATAAAACTGGCACAACTGTCTCTCGAGTGGATAACTTTCTAGATGGAGATGTAACTTTTTTGTTCACATTGAGTGCATTTCATGTATTTTTCAGTGACATAAACCATTTTTTGAGTAATGTAACTTTTCTTGGAAGTTATAATTTGTGAAACTTCCGTCGAACGTCTTCTGATGCTCAGCTATATAAATAAGTTTTCACTGAAAAGAGAAAAATAAAAAAAAATTTTAAAAAAATAGAACCGACTCCAAGAAGGAACTACTATTCAAACAACTAAAAATGAAAGAAAATTGGCAGAAAATGGAACTGTAAATTGCGCCTAAAAGTATAAAATGATTTCCTTCGCCAAACAACCTATAACACTACAATTAACCATAACTTTTGAAGTCGGCGCAAAATTAAATAAAAATTGTTATTCAATACAAAAATCAAATCCTATTCAAAATACGCATCTCACATTGTCACCTGTAAAACGCAGCCGAAAACTACTTTGATTCAAGAAAACAAATACGATTTCGTAAGCAGCAAAAGTTGGAGAAGATGCTGGTATCTGACGTACTTGGTGAAAGAAAAATCGCAAAATTATCTGGCAAACATATTTAATTTCTTTGGGATATCATGATTAATTTGATAAGGTATATCAACAGAGTAATCAAGAATATGAAACAACACATCGTACAATATATATTATGAAAATATACATCTTGCGTGTACATTTTTGCCTTACGTTTTGATCGCCAAATCCAAAAGCCACCAAGGATGATAGTTATCAAAGTTATACCAAATTTGCAAAGGAAACTCTAACTTCGTAGAAACATAAATACCGCATTGTGAAGAATGTTCACTGTTCTATGTAGATGCTACTAATGGACCAATTGTATACAGTGATAAAATAATAAAGGAAACATGAAATGGATCATTCGAGAGAACAGCATTTGTTGCTATTGATCTAAAGACAAACCTTTAAAAACTAATTAAATTTTATTTAATTTTGCGCCGACTTCAAAAGTTATGATTAATTGTAGTGTTATAGGTTGTTTGGCGAAGGAAATTATTTTATACATTTAGGCGCAATTTACAGTTCCATTTTCTGCCAATTTTCTTTCATTTTTAGCTGTTTGAATAGTAGTTCCTATTTGGAGTCGGTTCTATTTTTTTACAAAAAGATTTTATTCAAATTTTAATCTCTTTCACCATTCAGATTTAATCACTTGTGAAAAGGCGCCTCCAAATCAATGGTGCCGATAGGCCCGGGCCTCAGCTTAAATCCACCCCTGATGATGACATACATATATGTGAATTTTTGTAGGCGTATGAAATTATTGGCTTTCCTTTTATTTAATGAAATATAATTTATACCCAAATTATTCCGATCATGCCTACAGTATTAGCAATTCATAAAATACATGAAATTTGCATCTACAAGGAATATAAATTAAGCCACTTCTCAGGGCTTGATCCAGGTTTTAATTTTTGGGGCCCATTTTTGTGAAAAACAAATTATTTTTGTGAAAATTAAAATATTTTTGTGAAAAAAAGAATTGTCGGTAGAAATCTTTCATTTTAGAAGTTACGCTATCTAATGTTTAATATCAAATTAATAGCATTTTATTAAACAAGTATAGAACACTCATTAAAAATAATACTGTAAACACGGAAAAAATTTACAAAAGTATTATTTTTATTAAAAAAGAAAAAAAAATGTGAAAGGGCTGTTTTTATAAATCTGAATTTTGTGAAGGGTGACTCATTTTGAAGATTTGAATTTTGTGAAGGGGCCCATTTTAGAGATTTGAATTTTGTGAAGGGGCACCAAAAGGGTCCCAATTTTTTGCCTGGATCGACCCCTGCTTCTATTACTATGAGGTAAGTGTTTTATAGTTTTATTTTCTGAAAAAATAATTATTATATATAATTTTTTCAGAAAAGTAAATAAATGGCTATTTATCTGTTGGCTAGAACTAAACTATCCTCATGCATAAACAAATCACTTGTAACCTCTATTTTCAGAATATGCCTGTTTTAAAGTTCCATACTTCAGTATTCAAACATATACTCAAGAAATTTGTTAGAGTAATAGAATAATTAAAACTAAATAAATAAAATTTCAAAGTAAAAGTATAACTTTAAAATTAAACAAGAAATAAAATTTAAAAATCAAAATGTACAGGTTATGCAACCTAAAATTTCCTTCCTATTTTCAGAAAAAGTTTTTGATAAGTAAAATAACTATAGATATGGGTTGGGTAAATGCCTAAATTAAAGATTTTCAATGATTTGCTTAGGATTGAAAGTTCTAGTCAACAGACCAAAGATATAAATTCATTTATTTACTATTAGAAAAAAATATGTAACTAGAAAATAAAACTATAATAAAACACGTCCGAATTCTAATAATGTCAACGTAATATCCTACATTTATTTTCTTTGTAGATGCAAATATTACATATTTTATGAATTACTAATACTTCTTAATTTCCAATTTTCAACTAATCTGTGTTCGTTCAAGACTTTGAAGTTTGAGAAAATAAGCACAGGCGGAGGGATATAGTGTAAACGTAGCGTCTAGTGACCGCCGAAAATTTTGGATCTGGATGATGTACGCATGTGCTCCAAAGACCATGGACCATGTTATAAATTCGTGTGCATGAGTGATTTTTTTTTTTTCTTTTTTTCTTGCTTTAAAATTTTTAAAATTTATTATGAATAACGATGAAATAGAATATCTATGATTACAAAATACTTCTTTTATTTCAAATATATTTTTTTTTTTTTTTTTTTTGACGAAATGAGAAATTTTAAAATTAAAAATATTTTCTTCATAACAAAAATTTATTGACTGCATTCACGTTGGTCAGCCAACCAACGTGACCAACTCAAGCATTGCAAGTAACCGCATTACGGCATTTTTGCCAAAGAAAAGCATGCAATTGGCGGAGTAATATAGTTCTATTTTTAAAATAACTTTTATAAAAAACAAGAGAGTTTTCCTGGAAAAAACGAAGACGTTACTAGATTCAGAAAGATCCCATTAACAACATATATTAATTAAATTAAAATCGTTCGTGCCGTTTTAGAGATATTTTTCATAGTTTTAGTCCATTACACCATCCTTTTTTCCCCATTTGGCTTTAAATTGAGATTCAGATCTCAAAACTTACTGCATGTTGAAATGTAAAACTTCCAGGATAGATTAAGACCGAAGATAAAAGACTATTTTGAAAAGATCAGAACAAAATATCGCATAATTAAGTGTCGGCTTTTACAAATCTCTTTGATGTCAAACTAGCCGTATATATGAGTTCGCAGCGTCCGTTTGCCCTTCCGCTTGCGTCACTCGAAAAACTATAGTTTTTCATGATTAAATTTTTTCAAATATTATTTCAATTTAAAAAATTATTATTATTATTACTATTATTATTATTATTTATTTATTTATTTATTTTTTAATTATATTTATAATACAAAATTAGTATTAAATTTTCGCATCAATTTTACATTATTATAGTTTAATTACGTATTTCAAATATATTCGCGTTATATATTGTGTTGTTAATTCATTGATAAGTTAATTTTTTAAAAATATTTTTGTTTCAGTACAGAAATTTCATGCAAAGGTTACTTAAACAAAATATTTAAACAAATATTTAAACAAAATATTTAAAAATCTTATCAATCAATCGACAAAGAAATACCCAAATTTGTTTAGAATATGCTGTTCAACTATAATAATGTAAAATAGAGGGGGAAATTTTAAAACTAGTCTGCATGCAGCATTTTAACTTTTTTTTTTTTTTTTTTTTTTTTTTTATAATTGCATATGAATATTTAATTTCTTAATTCTGAAAACAAGTAATTTAAAAAAAATGTATAATGTCTATCATCTCGTCAAAAATGGAGATATTGCCAAATCCATTCATATTTTTATGGTCATTTAAAAAAATACATAAGTGGTGAAAAATCTGAAAATTTCCAATTTTTTATGCAATAACTTAATGATGTTTAATTATAATCAAGCATCCTGCCGGCATGGTGACAAAGCGACAGTTGTTACTCAGTTAGTAACAAATGTCGCCTAAATCACTCATATGGACGACAAATTTGTCCGCTAAAATGTTTTTATAACAACCTATACCCCTCATAACAACATTTCGATATAACAACCTATACCCCTATAACTATTTCGATATATTAATAAGCTCCTAACAGTAATTTTCTATTCTTGTCTGGTATACATCATTAATTTCTTCATGGTCGGTTTGAAGTTTTTTTTCTACATTCACAGTTCTGTTACTAGATGTGATAGATTGCTGCTAAATTAAATTCTTACGATGCTGTTGAATTATATGTTAATTGTACCACAATGTTTATTTAATTTCTGTAAATATCTTTTAAATTAGAGTCTCATACCACCACCAAAAGGACTTTTGACTTTGTTTTTAAGAGAGAGAGAGAGAAACTGTACGTTTTATAGGGTTATGCAATTCGTGTTGACGATGAGTCCACTTTATTACGTTTTCTTTCGTACTGCATATGGTGAAGGTACATTTTTCCCTGATGAAGGGTAATGCTCAATTATTTCGATGCGAAACAACTACTGTCTATCAGCTTTACGTGTATTTTATTGCAAATTGTAAAAAATCTGTATTATATAATTTATATATTTAAATAAAGTTTTAAAATTAAAAATTTAATTTTTAATTTTAAAAATTTAAAGGAATTAGTATTAATAATAAAATAGAAACGCACAAAATACTTTATTCTGCCATTAATTTAAAGCAACTTTAGAAGCACATAAATGATAATGGTTTATTCAGCGTACTGAAATACAGAAGAAACAAATTATATATATAAATTACATAAAGTATGCTTTTTTGGAAAAATTTTTAATTGTCAGTTGCAAGAAATCGGTATCTTGTTTGCTTATCGTAGCAAAATTTAAGTAAAGAAATGTGAAAGTTGTGATGTATTTCGGAGATGGTAAAAAATAAAACCTTCACATATTACTTCTGAAAAACTTAATCCCCTATAACTATAACAAAAGTAACTGAAATTTATAGTACACTATTACCAGACAAAAATATAAATAAATAAATAAAGCTCCAAAGAAACTAAACTAATTAGATTACATTTTGTTTTCAAACTTTATTGAATGTTTGATGCAAAATAAATATGTAAAATAAAAATGTATATTTTTAAAGTCAATATTAAGTATATGAGATTCAAGAACTTTCTAAATTTTATCGAAAAAAGATGCAGTAACATTTTATATTAACAAAATACTTTTCTCCTGCATTAAAATAAAAATTACTTTATGAAGCTTTTTCACAAATTATTAAATTATCGAAAAGATAAGCAAAAGTAACAAATGCAATTAAGCAATAAATAAGTCATGAATTAATTAGTTATGTCATGAATTAATGCTTGAAAATAACTTTAACGCTCATCACTGTCAACCAATGCTTTAGAAACTTTGTTACGTTGTTAAAGTGTAGGGTTGTCCGTATATTTTACTACTGAAGAACTTAACTGACTCATTAATTCATTTCATTAAGTCTTTTAATCCCCTATCGATGTTTCCTACCCCTTGCAATTTTCAAAGTCTGTCATTTGTTTTTCTCTCACCTGAAAATGAAAAATATATAATTAAAAGTAGTATTAAAAATGTCTTTTAATAATAAAAAAGAAAAAAAGAAAAAAAAAAAAAAAAAAAAAAACATTAATTTTAGAGATTTGGGGGGTTTGGGGGGGGGGTAGAGAGGTAGTTAATACCGACTGACTTCCCGAACGTCCGAAGCCTGAGGTGGTGGGCTTTCCATGAGGTCTTTCTAAGGATCCTAACCCGTATTTACGCGACTTTCGGAGAAACCACAGAAAACTCCGAACGGCTATGCCGATAAGCGCGAACCTGAGATTGAACCAGATGTTGGGAGGAAACAAGACAAATTAAACTACCCTTACGTCCGTGGATCTAAGGTGACTTCTAAGTGGTAGTACATTTTGAATATCAATTCGATATTCGGGCATGCGCTGTGAAATGCCAGTAGGGAAAGAAGGGGAGTTTTAACACAGGAGGCGGAGGCACTGAGGCACTGGCAAGCCGTGCGGGTGCCACACCACCCCCTGAGGGCCTAGATGAGTTGGTATCGTCCTTGACACTCCCTTCTGACAGTATCGTAAAAGATGACGAGGGTATTAATGAGGAAATTTAATTAAAAAATTAATTAGTGATTTTTGTAAAAGATGATGATGATGATGGTTTTAAAGAGATGTTTGCGGTAGAATGAAAAAAGCATGATATTGTTTGTGAGTCATTAGAAAATTAATTAGAAAATTAATTAAGAAATTAATTAGGAAATTAATTAATTAATTATAAAATTTAAAAATTGGGAAATAAATAAGGAATCGATAAAATCTATGAATTTAAGAATGTTGATGTGAATATACTATGAAAGAAATAGAGAGATCTGACTGGGGTTCGAACCCGGTACCTTGCAGTAAAAATATTTCCATAAGACAGTAGTTTTCGCGTGTGTGTGAGTGATTTTTATATTATATGTCTGCACTGTTCTTTTTATGAATGCTATTGTACGAAAAGAATTCAATCGTTTCAATGATATTAATTAGAGAATAATAATTAAAATAAAATAATAATTGAAGATCTTGTAAAAATTCACCAAATGTTTTACGAAAAATGAAAATGAGAGTAAAAATTAAGTAGAAAGAATGAAAGAAAGCTTAGAAACATAGATTATGACTAGGATTCGAACCCAGCACCTTGCAGTAAAAAATATTTCAGTAGTTTTCGTGTTTGTGTGAGTGATTTTTCTATTATATACCTGTACAAATCTTTTTAACCTATGAATGCAATTATTCGAAAAGAATTCAATCGTTTCAATGGTATTAATTTGAGAATAATAATTAAAATAAAATAATAATTGAAGATCTTGTAAAAATTCACCAAATGTTTTATGAAAAATGACATTCTGAGTAAAAATTAAGTAGAAATAATGAAAGAAAGTGTAGAAATAAAGATGATCGGGTAGGATTCGAACCCGACACCTTGCAGTAAAAATATTTACAGTCTGTGTGCGCATGCATGTGTGATTTTTCTATTATATGTGTACAATGTTCTTTTTAACCTAAGAATGCTATTATATGAGAATGATTCAATCATTTAAATTATATTAATTTACAGAATAATAATAATAATAATAATAAAAATATTAATTAAGCATCTTCTTCTAAAAGATTACAAATGTTTTATGAAAAATGACTAAAAATTAAGTAGAAAGAATGAAAGAAAGTGTAGAAATAAAGATGATCGGATAGGATTCGAACCCGACACCTTGCAGTAAAAATATTTACATTGTGTGTGCGCATGCATGTGTGATTTTTCTATTATATGTCTGCGCAGTTCTTTTTAAACCTATGAACGCTATTGTCTGAAAATTAATCAACCATAAAAATGACATTAATTACAGAATAATAATTAAAATAATAATAATTTAAGATCTTGTAAAATTCATTAGATATTTTATGAAAAAAGACAATGTACGTGAAAATTAAGTTAAAAGATGATTAAAATCTCAAATGTATATGTGGTATTCGAACCTGACATTTTCCTTGAGTTATTTTAACAAAACCCATCACCCCTTACACTAAAATGTAACAGCCTACGATACCTTACATCCCTAACAAAATGAATGGAATAGTCTGCCAAACTTATTACCTATTTCGATAATTGTG
The DNA here is from genome assembly GCA_963930645.1 of Salticus scenicus. Lineage (NCBI taxonomy): Eukaryota > Metazoa > Arthropoda > Arachnida > Araneae > Salticidae > Salticus > Salticus scenicus. The sequence goes on along the minus strand of OZ005651.1, from coordinate 17,219,177 downwards.
GAATGACTCTTTTTTATCCTTAGTAATTAAAACAGTGTAATTACAAAACTGTTAATTATGAATTTTCTTGTAAAGATTACGGATGTTTTATAAAAAATGAAGATGAGAGTAAAAATTAAGTAAAAAGATGATTGAAAATTCTTCATCATGTCTGAAATTCAATTAGTTATCAAATGTCTAATGAAGTGATTGGCAAAAGGTTTTTCTTATTCAATCTCCCCTCACAATGAACTAGGTTGATATACCAAGGTCACCCATACCTTCCCGAACCTGTTTTTTCCCTCCCCCTACTTACACCCTCGAAGGAAATTGACCATTCCTGCCTTTTTAGTGATGCGAGATAATATCAGATTTTTTTTATAGATTTCCTCTAACTTTTTTAAAATATAAATTCATCCCTTGCATTTCTTTTGAATAAACTTTACCCGCTACTACGCTTAGAATTTGGCAAGATTTTAAAACAGTAATATTTTCGGATACATTTAACAAGATATTTAAGGCATTTGGCGATAAGATAATTCAGATTTGGCAAGAAACATGCGATATAAATGAAGAGTGAAAATTTTTTTATCACATGCTAACTTATTTTTACGGAGTAGGAACGTTTATTTTATAACCTGAATCCAGTGTTACATATTGGTAATTTCAATTAGTGTTAGAGATGAGTCTACCCGTAGAGATACCTATTTTAAATCAACAGTTCACTCAGTCACGAATAGATGACAAGAATTTGTACAAATTTCCAATATGTCCAACTTGTAATAAGACTTATTCTAAAAAGTCTAATTTAATTCGACATTTGAAGGTTCATATGAGTGCGAAACCTTTTATTTGTAATATATGTCAAAAATCATTTAGAAGACCCGGCGATTTGAAAAGACATTTAAATATTCATGAAAAGACTCTTACAGAATATGAATGTGAACAATGCAGTGAAAGATTTAATCGCAAGTATTATTTATCGATTCATGTTAGAAAAAATCATAAAAGACTTTATCTAAGTATATTTGTGAAGTATGTAGTGAAATCTTCAGATGGAAATATGAATTATTGAAACACATAAAAAAAAATCATAGGAAATCTTCACCCAACATTTATGTGAATTATGTAATGAAGTATTCAATAGTAAAATAGATTTGTATTGTCATTTACGTACTTCAGTCAGGCATCAGTCATCACCAGAAACTGTAGAAAATTCTTCCCAAGATCCACTTAAGGAGAAAACTAAGTTTTTTAAAAGACGAAGTGCTGTTATTGTACATACATCCACTATCTTTGACAATGAAAATAATGATATGGATTTGTTATCATTTTTTAATAATTTAAGAACTAACATTTTAATCGAATTGAACTTTCAATTAAGCGATAAAAAAGGAATGAAATGGTTTCTAGTTGTTAAACTCATCCTTAAACGTTCTATGGAAGGTAAAGAAGAATTTATTTCCCATCATTTGCAATCAAAAAGCTTTTCTACATTTTTATCAAGTGATTTGAATAACGATCTTGAAAATGCTTTCAACAAAATGACAGAAAGTTTTGAAGAATTTACTGATCAAGAATTAGGTTGTACTTTAGTTGAAATTAGCAAATTACAACTTTGTATGGTAAAATTTTAACTCATGTATCACCTATCTCATGTAATTTCATTATATTCAATAAATTGAAAAACAAAGGTTTCTACATAATTTGTTTAATAAAATCCTAGCATTAGTTATTTTAAGGTATATTTCCTAAGAATTATTCAATAATCTATGTCAAATAAAGACTTCCCAACTACATTTTTTACTACTTTTCATCACTTTAACATAGTGAAATGCCCCGCGTCATATGCTACCCTTCACTCAGTTTTTCTTTACAGATAGCAAGTTTGTATATAATAAAAGCTAACTTTGAAAAAATATTAATATATGTTTTATAAATACATTCATGTTCACAAATGCATACTTAGGTTTTCTAAGTGTATTTAAACATACTTAAAAAATATTTTAACCAAGTATTGTAGATTACAAACATATGTATATAAACTGAAAATGTTTTTGTACAAAGTATTTTAGAAATTCAGGTAACTTATTCTTGAATAAAAATATAAGAAACTTATTTTTACAATAACAAGATTAAAAATGTATTATAAAATCACATCAGCATAAGAGGCTGTAGGTATTCGAAAAAATCATGAAGTATGGAATTTTAATGTTACACATGTGTTAACAACACATCTTATTTTACAAAGTATTAAGTTTTTTAAAGTCATTTAGTTTGAAGTTTTTCAGACATATGCTTATAAACTAAAATTTTTGTAAATGAAAAATTTTTTACACAAAATATTTTAGAAAAAATATCATCTCAGAAATTAACTAACTTATTTTTAGAATAAAATTATAAGAAACTTATTTTTTCTAATGATAAGAATGAAAATGTAAGATAAAATCTCATTCTTACCAATTTAAGAGACTGCAAGTATTTGAAAAATTAAGAAGTATGGAATTTTAATGTTTCACATGTGTTAATAACGCATCTTATATTACAAAGTACTAAGTTTTTTAAAGTCATTTAGTTTGAAGTTTTTCACACATATGCTTTTAAACGAAATTTTTCGTAAATGAAAAATTTTTACACAAATTATTTTAATACAAATACTATCTCAGAAAAATTAACTTTTTCTTTTTTAAATTGAAAATGTAAGATAAAAGTCTAACACTTATCAAATTTAGAATCTGCAGATGTATGATGAAATCATGAACTTGAAACTATGAACAACCCACATTCTTTGAAAATACTAAACCACAAGTTTTGACAAATCTATAATCAACTCTTAAAAAACATAGATATTAGAATATTTTTTACCCTAAAATGTTTAACGTAGATGCTACATCCATAAAAATACAGAGTGAAAGTGTACAAGTTATCTGTTTAGACATGTTGATAAACTAGAATTTTCCACAAGATTCGAGTATTATAGCAAGGTATGGGATAATATTTGCCTAAATTTCCACTAATATTCCCGATAGTTATAAAAATTTGGCATGAAATAAGAGAATTTCCATTAAATTCTTAAGTAAAACTGATGAACGAGGAAAAAATTTGAATTAGTTACAATCTTTTCTCGCTGTAGAGTTGTGTAAGTTCTCATACTTAGTGGTTTTTAAACATTTTTAAAGTCTTGCTTTTAGAGTGATTTTTTTATACTTTGCTAAACTGAAGTACAAAATGGATAATACTTTACCGTCTGAGGAGACACACGTTTCTGTTCAACAATCCCATCATCAAGTTTTGAGGATGAGAAGTTATCTAAACTTTTTATTTGCCCAACTTGTAATAAGTCATTTTTTAAAAAATCCTATCTTTCTAGACATGTGAAGGTTCACAATGATATTAAACCGAATATTTGTTACGTGTGTGAGAAAGGATTTGTTACTTTACATCGTTTAAAAAGACATATGGAAACCCATAGAAAAATTTCCATAAGATACAAATGTGAATATTGTATTGAAAATTTCAATCGCAAGTGTGATTTATTTAAACATAAGAGATAATTTCATCGAAAAGTCTTACCTGAACATCTATGTATTATTTGTAAAGATGCTTTTAAACACAAGTATGAATTAGAAAAACACAAGAGGGTGCATTATCGTAAACCTGAGTATCTATGTGAGGAATGTTCTATAACCTTTCCAACTAAACATGCTTTTTCAAACCATAAGCGAAAAAGTCATAAAAAGACTTTACATACGTACTGTTGCGACGAATGTACTGATACTTTTTCAAACAAACGACATTTTTTAAAACATAAAAGAAATATGCATAAAAAATCTTCAATGCAAACTAGATGTGATGAATGCAGTGAAACTTTTCAGTGTAAGTATGAATTATTGCAACATAAGAGAAAGAATCATCTTAAAGACTTTAACATACGTAGAAATTGTAATGAACGAAGTACTAACAATGAATTACCAACAGTTAATAATTTACAGTGAGAATCTGGACTTGTTAAATTTTTTGAATAATTTTCACATTGAATGTATGAATGGTGTTTTTGACTTACCTACCAACAACTTTCAGAATGAAAATATAGGCTTAGACTTAAAAAATTTTTTGAACAATTTGAATGTGGAATATACAAGTGAAAATAATATTGATGGCTTATCTACCAAAGTTGAAAATAAGGACTTAAATAATTTTAACCTGATACAAACTGATTTACCTCTAGTAAACTGTGACAATGAAAATCTAGACTTGCTAAATTTTTTGAATAACTTTAATACCGAATGTATGAACGATATCCCAACAATATAGATTTTTGTGAATTTGTTGTCTTGTATTATTGTGAATGAATTTCAAATAAAAAGATTTCAATGAAAATGGTTTGTTTTAATTTTTATTACAAAATCACCTTTTATATAATATTTTCTATTAGAATACAAACTTAAGTGTCATCTTTTTAAAATAAAACATCTAAAAAGTTTACTTGTGTATTAGCGATATACTTTGTCACTACTGTAGTAGAATTGATTGAGTATAATATTTAAACACTAAGTAAAAATTATACATGATAGTAGTTTTATAAACTATCAAACTTACATGGAAGAAGAAAAAACTTGTAAAATTGTTTTACCACTGAATTGTAAAGTACTTGTGAAAATCTTAAATGAATTTATCATATTAACAATTTTCCTGAAAAACTAACTTATAAAAATTTTAGATGTAATTATGAAGTTAGTATTTTCCTAAGTATCACGATTGAATCTTACTTTGAATATGCATCATCAAAATGTTTGTACTTTAACTAAAATCACAATCTCTATTCTAAAGAGTGTAAAAAAAATTTTTGAGTAACAACTTTTGTATATTGATACTTTCACGATTGTATTTTAACTTTTTTTTATTTTTAGAATACAGAAACTATTTTATAAGAATTGTGAAAGATTAATTTTAGGAGTTTGTAAAATTTCACAAATTTTTTTTAAACATTTTTGTGAAATGCTTTCCCCATGTCACATCACTTAGAAAAAATTAATTGTTTTTAGCAGAATTGCTAACACAAAACATTAAGTTAGAAAATTTATAGATAAAACTTAAAAGATATGAAAAACCATATGTGAAGTAATAACAAAAAGTATACATACCTTCAAGTTTAGACATGGTTGAACAAGCTTGAGGAGACACTAAAACCTGTTGCTGACGTCATAACCCCTGTGACGTAAATTCCCCCTTACCACTACGTCACAAATGTATAATTTAACAAAAAGTACTTATGTCTACCCACAATTCCTGTCTTGTATTATTTTACTTTGTGTATTAAATCAATGATCTGTAAAAAAAAAAAAAAAAAAAAAAAAAAAAAACTTTGTCGTTTTTATACACTTTGAAGTAAAAATTTTCTCCCAAAACATCAAATTATATTTTACAAACATGAATTTGATATGTATTTGTTTTAAATATCTCTAAGTTACATTATACCAAAGTATATTTTCTAATATTTAAACAATTTTCATTTTACAAAAATTAACTTCTATGCATTTCTAGGTCTTTAATAAAAATCTTTAATTTTTTTCTCAAAGACTTCAAACTATTCGAGATGTTTGCAGCTTAAGTACAATCCAATACTATTTGCATAACAATGTGGAATATCATATGTTAAGAAAATCTTAAATTTTGACTAAGTTACAGTTCTCAGTGAAAGTATTTTAGTGTAAACTTTTTAGTGTAATTCTCTTCTTTAATGAAACCCTTAGTAAATTTTACACAATTTTTCGTTTAATAACTGAAAAATATTATAATACTTAGTAAATTTTAGCAAAGTAATCTTAAAATACTTTCACTGAGATTTGTAACTTAGTCAAAATTTAAGATTTTCTTAACATATGATATTCCACATTGTTATGCAAATAGTATTGGATTGTACTTAAGCTGCAAACATCTCGAATAGTTTGAAGTCTTTGAGAAAAGAAGTAAAGATTTTTATGAAAGACCTAGAAATGCATAGAAGTTATTTTTTTTTAAATGAAAATTGTTTAAATATTAGAAAATATACTTTGGTATAATGTAACTTAGAGATATTTGAAACAAATACATATCAAATTCATGTTTGTAAAATATAATTTGATGTTTTGGGAAAAAATTTTTACTTCAAAGTGTATAAAAACGACAAAGTTTTTTTTTTTTTTTTTTTTTACAGATCATTGATTTAATACACAAAGTAAAATAATACAAGACAGGAATTGTGGGTAGACATAAGTACTTTTTGTTAAATTATACATTTGTGACGTAATGGTAAGGGGGAATTTACGTCACAGGGGTTATGACGTCAGCAACAGGTTTTAGTGTCTTCTCAAGCTTATTCAACCATGTCTAAACTTGAAAGTATGTATACTTTTTGTTATTACTTCACATATGGATTTTCATATCTTTTAAGTTTTATCTATAAATTTTCTAACTTAATGTTTTGTGTTAGCAATTCTGCTAAAAACAATTAACTTTTTCTAAGTGATGTGACATGAGGAAAGCATTTGACAAAAATGTTTAAAAAAAATTTGTGAAATTTTACAAACTGCTAAAATTAATCTTTCACAATTCTTATAAAATAGTTTCTGTATTCTAAAAATAAAAAAAGTTAAAATACAATCGTGAAAGTATCTATATATAAAAGTTGTTACTCAAAAATTTTTTTTACACTCTTTAGAATAGAGATTGTGATTTTAGTTAAAGTACAAACACAGTAAGATTCAATCGTGATACTTAGGAAAATACTAACTTCATAATTATATCTAAAATTTTTATAAGTTAGTTTTTCAGGAAAATTGTTAATATGATAAATTCATTTAAGATTTTCACAAGTACTTTACAGTTGAGTGGTAAAACAATTTTACAAGTTTTTTCTTCTTCCATGTAACTTTGATAGTTTATAAAACTACTATCGTGTATAATTTTTACTTAGTGTTTAAATATTATACTCAATCAATTCTACTACAGTAGTGAAAAAGTATATCGCTAATACACAAGTAAACTTTTTGCATGTTTTTATTTTAAAAAGATGACACTTAAGTTTGTATTCTAATAGAAAATATTATATAAAAGGTGATTTTGTAATAAAAATTAAAACAAACCATTTTCATTGAAATCTTTTTATTTGAAATTCATTCACAATAATACAAGACAACAAATTCACAAAAATCTATATTGTTGGGATATCGTTCATACATTCGGTATTAAAATTATTCAAAAAATTTAGCAAGTCTAGATTTTCATTGTCACAGTTTACTAGAGGTAAATCAGTTTGTATCAGGTTAAAATTATTTAAGTCCTTATTTTCAACTTTGGTAGATAAACCATCAATATTATTTTCACTTGTATATTCCACATTCAAATTGTTCAAAAAAATTTTTAAGTCTAAGTCTATATTTTCATTCTGAAAGTTGTTGGTAGGTAAGTCAAAAACACCATTCATACATTCAATGTGAAAATTATCCAAAAAATTTAAGAAGTCCAGATTCTCACTGTCATTATTAACTGTTGGTAATTCATTGTTAGTACTTCGTTCATTACAATTTCTACGTATGTTAAAGTCTTTAAGATGATTCTTTCTCTTATGTTGCAATAATTCATACTTACACTGAAAAGTTTCACTGCATTCATCACATCTAGTTTGCATTGAAGATTTTTTATGCATATTTCTTTTATGTTTTAAAAAATGTCGTTTGTTTGAAAAAGTATCAGTACCTTCGCCGCAACAGTATGTATCTAAACTCTTTTTATGACTTTTTCGCTTATGGTTTGAAAAAGCATGTTTAGTTGGAAAGGTTATAGAACATTCCTCACATAGATACTCAGGTTTACGATAATGCACCCTCTTGTGTTTTTCTAATTCATACTTGTGTTTAAAAGCATCTTTACAAATAATACATAGATGTTCAGGTAAGACTTTTCGATGAAATAATCTCTTATGTTTAAATAAATCACACTTGTGATTGAAATTTTCAATACAATATTCACATTTGTATCTTATGGAAATTTTTCTATGGGTTTCCATACGTCTTTTTAAACGATGTAAAGTAACAAATCCTTTCTCACACACGTAACAAATATTCAGTTTAATATCATTGTGAACCTCCACATGTCTAGAAAGATAGGATTTTTTTAAAAATGACTTATTACAAGTTGGGCAAATAAAAAGTTTAGATAACTTCTCATCCTCAAAACTTGATGATGGGGGTTGTTGAGCAGAAACGTGTGTCTCCTCAGACGGTAAAGTATTATCCATTTTGTACTTCAGTTTAGCGAAGTATAAAAAATCACTCTAAAAGTAAGACTTTAAAAATGTTTAAAAACCACTAAGTATGAGAACTTACACAACTCTACAGCAAGAAAAGATTGTAACTAATTCAAATTTTTTCCTCGTTCATCCGTTTTACTTAAGAATTTACGCCAAATTCTCTTATTTCATGCCAAATGTTTATAACTATCGCCAATATTAGTGGAAATTTAGGCAAATATTATCCCATACCTTGCTATAATACTCGAATCTTGTGGGAAAATTCTAGTTTATCAACATGTCTAAACAGATAATTTGTACACTTTCACTCTGTATTTTTATGGATGTAGCATCTACGTTAAACATTTTAGGGTAAAAAATATTCTAATATCTATATTTTTTAACAGTTGATTATAGATTTGTCGAAATTTGTGGTTTAGCATTTTCAAAGAATGTGGGTTGTTCATAGTTTCAAGTTCATGATTTCATCATACATCTGCAGATTCTAAATTTGATAAGTGTTAGACTTTTATCTTACATTTTCAATTTAAAAAAGAAAAAGTTAATTTTTCTGAGATAGTATTTGTAATAAAATAATTTGTGTAAAAATTTTTCATTTACGAAAAATTTCGTTTATAAGCATATGTGTGAAAAACTTCAAACTAAATGACTTTAAAAAACTTAGTACTTAGTAAAATAAGATGCGTTATTAACACATGTGAAACATTAAAATTCCATACTTCATAATTTTTCAAATACTTGCAGTCTCTTAAATTGGTAAGAATGAGATTTTATCTTACATTTTCATTCTTATCATTAGAAAAAATAAGTTTCTTATATTTTTATTCTAAAAATAAGTTAGTTAATTTCTGAGATGATATTTTTTCTAAAATATTTTGTGTAAAAAATTTTTCATTCACAAAAATTTCAGTTTATAAGCATATGTCTGAAAAACTTCAAACTAAATGACTTTAAAAAACTTAGTACTTTGTAAAATAAGATGTGTTGTTAACACATGTGTAACATTAAAATTCCATACTTCATGATTTTTTCGAATACCTACAGCCTCTTATGCTGATGTGATTTTATAATACATTTTTAATCTTGTTATTGTAAAAATAAGTTTCTTATATTTTTATTCAAGAATAAGTTATCTGAATTTCTAAAATACTTTGTACAAAAACATTTTCAGTTTATATACATATGTTTGTAATCTACAATACTTGGTTAAAATATTTTTTAAGTATGTTTAAATACACTTAGAAAACCTAAGTATGCATTTGTGAACATGAATGTATTTATAAAACATATATTAATATTTTTTCAAAGTTAGCTTTTATTATTTACAAACTTGCTATCTGTAAAGAAAAACTGAGTGAAGGGTAGCATATGACGCGGGGCATTTCACTATGTTAAAGTGATGAAAAGTAGTAAAAAATGTAGTTGGGAAGTCTTTATTTGACATAGATTATTGAATAATTCTTAGGAAATATACCTTAAAATAACTAATGTTGGGTTTTATTTAGCAAATTATGTAGAAACTTTTGTTTTTCAATTTATTGAATATAATGAAATTACATGAGATAGGTGATACATGAGTTAAAATTTTACCATACAAAGTTGTAATTTGCTAATTTCAACTAAAGTACAACCTAATTCTTGATCAGTAAATTCTTCAAAACTTTCTGTCATTTTGTTGAATGCATTTTCAAGATCGTTATTCAAATCATTTGATAAAAATGTAGAAAAGGTTTTTGGTTGCAAATGATGGGAAATAAATTCCTCTTTACCTTCCATAGAACGTTAATGGTGAGTTTAACAACTAGAAACAATTTCATTCCTTTTTTATCGCTTAATTGAAAGTTCAATTCGATTAAAATGTTAGTTCTTAAATTATTAAAAAATGATAACAAATCCATATCATTATTTTCATTGTCAAAGATAGTGGATGTATGTACAATAACAGCATATCGTCTTTTAAAAAACTTGGTTTTCTCCTTAAGTGGATCTTGGGAAGAATTTTCTACAGTTTTTGTTGATGACTGATGCCTGGCTGAAGTACGTAAATGACAATACAAATCTATTTTACTATTGAATACTTCATTACATAATTCACATAAATGTTGGGGTGAAGATTTCCTATGATTTTTTCTTATGTGTTTCAATAATTCTTATTTCCATCTGAAGATTTCCCTACATACTTTACAAATATACTTAGATAAAGTCTTTTTATGATTTTTTCTAACATGAATCGATAAATCATACTTGCGATTAAAACTTTCACTGCATTGTTCACATTCATATTCTGTAAGAGTCTTTTCATGAATTTTTAAATGTATTTTCAAATCGTCGGGTCTTCTAAATGATTTTTGACATATATTACAAATAAAAGGTTACACCCATATGAACCTTCAAATGTCGAATTAAATTAGACTTTTTAGAATAAGTCTTATTACAAGTTGGACATATTGGAAATTTGTACAAATTCTTGTCATCTATTCGTGACTGAGTGAACTGTTGATTTAAAATAGGTATCTCTACGGGTAGACTCATCTCTAACACTAATTGAAATTACCAATATGTAACACTGGATTCAAGTTATAAAATAAACGTTCTCACTCCGTAAAAATAAGTTAGCATGTGATAAAAAAATTTTCACTCTTCATTTATATTGCATGTTTCTTGCCAAATCTGAATTATCTTATCGCCAAATGCCTTAAATATCTTGCTAAATGTATCCGAAAATATTACTGTTTTAAAATCCTGCCAAATTCTAAGCGTAGTAGCGGGTAAAGTTTATTCAAAAGAAATGCAAGGGATGAATTTATATATTATAAAAGTTAGTGGAAATCTATAAAAAAAAATCTGATATTATCTCGCATCACTAAAAAGGCAGGAATGGTCAATTTCCTTCGAGGGTGTAAGTAGGGGGAGGGAAAAAATAGGTTCGGGAAGGGATGGGTGACCTTGGTATATCAACCTAGTTCATTCTGAGGGGAGATTGAATAAGAAAAAAATATATATTACCTTTTGCAAATCACTTCATTAGACATTTGATAACTAATTGAATTTCAGACATGATGAAGAATTTTCAATCATCTTTTTACTTAATTTTTACTCTCATCGTCATTTTTCATAAAACATCCGTAATCTTTACAAGAAAATTCATAATTTAACAGTTTTGTAATTACACTGTTTTAATTACTAAGGATAAAAAAGAGTCATTCCACAATTATCGAAATAGGTAATAAGTTTGCAGACTATTCCATTCATTTTGTTAGGGATGTAAGGTATCGTAGGCTGTTACATTTTAATGTAAGGGGTGATGGGTTTTGTTAAAATAACTCAAGGAAAATGTCAGGTTCGAATACCACATATACATTTGAGATTTTAATCATCTTTTAACTTAATTTTCACGTACATTGTCATTTTCATAAAATATTTAGTGAATTTTACAAGATCTTAAATTATTAATATTTTAATTATTATTCTGTAATTAATATCATTTTTATGGTTCATTAATTTTCACACAATAGCGTTCATAGGTTTAAAAAGAACTGTGCAGACATATAATAGAAAAATCACACATGCATGCGCACACACAATGTAAATATTTTTACTGCAAGGTCTTGGGTTCGAATCCTACCCGATCATCTTTATTTCTACACTTTCTTTCATTTTTTCTACTTAATTTTTAGTCATTTTTCATAAAACATTTGTAATCTTTTAGAAGAAGATGCTTAATTAATTTTTTTATTATTATTATTATTATTCTGTAAATTAATATAATTTAAATGATTGAATCATTCTCATATAATAGCATTCTTAGGTTAAAAAGAACAGTGTACACATACAATAGAAAAAGTCACGCATGCATGCGCACACAGAATGTAAATATTTTTACTGCAAGGTGTCGGGTTCTAATCCTACCCGATCATCTATATTTCTACACTTTCTTTCATTATTTCTACTTAATTTTTACTCATATTGTCATTTTTCATAAAACATTTGGTGAATTTTTACAAGATTTTCAATTATTATTTTATTTTAATTATTATTCTCAAATTAATACCATTTAAACGATTGAATTCTTTTCGGATAATTGCATTCATAGGTTAAAAAGATTTGTACAGGTATACAATGGAAAAATCAATCACACATACACGAAAACTACTGAAATATTTTTTACAGCAAGGTGCTGGGTTCGAATCCTAGTCATAATCTATGTTTCTAAGCTTTCTTTCTTTCTTTCTACTTAATTTTTACTCTCATTTTCATTTTTCGTAAAACATTTGGTGAATTTTTACAAGATCTTCAATTATTATTTTATTTTAATTATTTTTCTCTAATTAATATCATTCAAACGATTGAATACTTTTCGGACAATAGCATTCATAGTTTTAAAAAGAACAGTGCAGACATATTAATATAAAAATCACTCACACACACGCGAAAACTACTGTCTTATGGAAATATTTTTACAGCAAGGTACCGGGTTCGAACCCCAGTCAGATCTCTCTATTTCTTTCATAGTATATTCACATCAACATTCTTAAATTCATATATTTTATCGATTCCTTATTTATTTCCCAATTTTTAAATTTTATAATTAATTTCTTAATTAATTTCCTAATTAATTTCTTAATTAATTTCCTAATTAATTTCTTAATTAATTTCCTAATTAATTTTCTAATGACTCACAAACAATATCATGCTTTTTTCATTCTACCGCAAACATCTCTTTAAAACCATCATCATCATCATCTTTTACAAAAATCACTAATTAATTTTTTAATTAAATTTCCTTATTAATACCCTCGTCATCTTTTACGATACTGTCAGAAGGGAGTGTCAAGGCCGATACCAACTTTTCTAGGCCCTCAGGGAGTGTTGTGGCAACCGCACGGCTTGCCGGTGCCTCAGTGCCTCCGCCTCCTGTGTTAAAACTCCCCTTCTTTCCCTACTAATGCCCTAACATTAACCTAATTAAGTATGTGAACAGTAATCTGAAAAGGAATATGATTATTAATAAGTAAAATTGCTCTTATCAAATAATTTCAAACTCATATAATTATAATTAATTTCTTTATTAAATTTCCATTTTTTAGTAATAGTTAAAACTATGATCTTCATAATTTCAAAATACTTAACATATATAGGATCACAATAATTACCTTTTAAATCACAATTATATCAATTGCATCGAAATAGGATAAAGATGAGTACTTAGAAACGGGTATATGTTTAACATGCGTTTTGCAAAAATTTAAAGATTACTGATCGATGAATAAATTGAGTTTTCCCACCAGATTACCGGATGCTGGGGAGCAGCCAGGGCATGAGAGGTGGATCATCACATGGAACAATTCCTTAAACACTTTTCTTGGGCACTTAATGCATACATATTTGTCACTTAATAAATGCACTACATATTTTTATATAATTTTATCATGGCCAAGGCTCGACATTTTTTTTTATATTAAGCTCAAATGGCGAGCAACTTCTTAGCGGAGATGACATAAGTCATAACGATGAGGCAGTAAACAGGATTCCTTTTCATGTTTTCAGCATGAAGACAATCGACAGAATCATTTTGAAAATTTTTATCATTTTCCTTAAGGTCTCTCATGATAATTTTTTGAGGAGGTTTTGTTCTTGAATTTTTTTTTTTTTTTTTTTTGGGGGGGGGTGCTTAGGTCTCACTTTGTAATTCCTTTATTGGGTGTGTCTCTGATTGGATCAGGTTTGCATCAATTTGCTTGCTTCTAGATTTCTTAATGCATTACTTAAGACTTAGCAGGGGCTTTATGGCGGTCGCCTGAAGAGCTCTGTTTGTGTAGTTCCTTTTTGAGTTTTCCAAGTATTGGCCATAAATCTGCATCGTAATTCTGTCAGAAACTTTTACGTGTCTCTTTGTAGCTTTTCTTTTTTTAAATAGTGTCATTTTGTGATTTCTTATTTTGTTTTTAACAAACGGCTGCACACTGCCCAGCAGCTTATCCCCCTGTCGAACTAGTTTGAGACAGTTTCTTTATCTCAATACATTATTAGTCCTTTAATGTTTTGCAGTAATCTGGTTTTGGTTTGGACAGTAAAATTGCTTATACTTATTTGTGCTAAACTGTTTTTCATTGCACATTGGAGTCATTGTGATATAGTTCAGCACTAATAGTTCAATGTATATATATGCATAATGATTAATGAACACACAGTTCCACACTTGATTATTGATTGGTCATAAAGTATAGTTCACATTAATTTTTGATTGATCATAACGTATAGTTCAATCTATTTATTAATTGATCCAAATATGTAAATAGTTCAATATTTGATTGTTGATTGTAGTTCTATATGTGACTACCAATATGTAAAAGGCTATTTTATGTCCCATGCATGTAGCTTGTTGATTTTGTGAAAACAGTTTGTTAAATTTTATTCAGTTTATCATTTTGTGACACATATTGTGAAGCATTAATTCACTTGGTCAGTAAATCATTTTAGTACTAATGCTAAAATTTATTTATTTTTTTTGCATTTTAATTCATTATTTATAATTATTTATACAGTATACCAACACATTTTTTTTCTTTAGCATTTATATCTATATATAATACATTAGATTCACATACAATAATGATTTTTCTGCATTGTTAGCAAAATTCTAAACAATTGACCATGTACATATCATTCATTACTTTCAGTTCTATCTAGAGTACATAAAAGAATGGATACTTTATAGATTATATGAAATACATAAATTTATTAATTCGTTTTTTTTTTTTTTTTTTTTTTTTTTTTTTTTTTTTTTTAACCTGTCCTATGTTAAACCTTGTCAATATAGTTATCAAATCATTATGTACCAATATATATACATACATATATATATATATATATATATATATTGAAAAAATTCTGTGGAATCTCCTTTTATATACTCCGGGAGATGAATTCTGCTTTACCCTCTTAGAATTGAAGTGTGAGTGACACTTCCTACCCTTGTGTTTCGCGCCGTTGTGTCGTGAGAACTGACCAGCGCTAATTTTTAGTACATCCTGTTTTACTAATCGTTTTTTTTTTTTTTTTTTGGGGGGGGGGGGGGGAGAAGAGAAGCTTAGATAAGATTCTTCTGTGATTTAGTGTAGCGTAGAATGGACGTGCGCTAATATCTATTGAATTAGAAATTTGTTTACAAGTGAGTTTAATTTTATTATTTCACTGTTCTAATGTTTTACTGAAGCTTTATTACATAATATGTTGAAATTATGCATGCGTTTATCTAATCTATCCTTTCTTATACACATTTTGTTATTATTTTTCTCTTTGATGTGTTTTCCTTTGGATTTGACTGCCCTAGTAACCTAACATGGCATACTGTGACGATGAACGGCATTATTGGTACTTGGATAACGCGTGAGCCCTTTTTTTTGTTTTTTACCTCTATCTGTTCTATTCGCTGTTTTATTATTAATATGTTCCTGCTTTTCTTTCAGTTATTATTAATTTATTTTCATTGTAGGTTTATTTCGTATGTTTGTTTATTTTATATAATATTGCTATGCGGCGTTCGTCTTGCTTTATTTTTTTGCGCTATTATCTTATTTTCATTCACCGCTATTGATTTACGCTGCGACTTTTAATTCTGCTTAATTTTTACGTATTTGTCGGCGATGTTTTTTTTTTTTTTTTTTTTTTTTTTCGCTTGCTATCTTATTTGACTCTTTCGTTTCCGTGTACTTCGTAATTCTCGCATACTTAATCGGAAATCGTAAAATTAGAAGAATATAAAAAATTTGTTTATGTGTATCTATTCATATTTTTATTTATTATTTATTATTCTATTATGTGTATGAGTTTTGAAAGTGATAAATGCAGAGCTGGTGAGAATTTGACTATTTTGATTCCATGGTATTGTCGCTTTCTTAACCCATTGAATGGTTTTTTTTTTTTTTTTTTGTTTTTTTTTTTTTGTGTGTGTGTGTGTGTGTGAATTTTTTGGTTTTGTTTTGATAAAATTCTGTCCAGTCTTGACTTTTGTTTTGGAAGGGTGATGCTATATGCCAGAGAACCTGTGTGTGTGTGTGTCGACCACCATGAGCCAAAACGCCACCTCATAGTATCCCGGCTCTAGTGCACCCCGATGTAAGGTAGGTTATGTAAAATTATTCTTATTACAAAATATTGGTTATTTATTCATTATTCTTTTTCAAGTGCATAATCTGCATTTAATTGACCTTTTTTTTTTTTTTTTTTTTCAGACCATTCTGTAGTGATATGGTAATTGTGCGTTATTTTCTTACTTCTAATTTTGCGTGCGTATGTATGTGCGAGTGTTGAAGATTGATAATATTATAGTTACGGTTTTTTCATTTTTTTTTTTTTCTTTTTACTCTTGTGCATTTAAAGTCCGCCAGTGTGAACTACAATGAATTTTAATCCTAGGCCTTTAAGATTTTTTTTTTTAAGCTTAAAATTCGCCATATTATTGAAAGTTCATTTTTGTGGGGTTTTTTAAACTTTAGTAGAATGTCTATATGTATCTTTGTTTAAGTTACAAATGATACGAATTTTAATAATATTACTACCATTATTTTGCTATGCACGTAAAACATAATTTAATCTTTATAAAGTATGAATGATGTGTGAAAGTTCTATTATCATATTTTATTTTTCACCTGACATTTTGAGTAATAATTCGTTTCGTTTGTAGAAATGAGGCATTGTATTTCAATGGCTGGATACATAAGGAGTAACACGACCTTGAAATTTGCTTAAAGATTAGCAAGTATTTTCGCATGAAAACTTTCGTCATTTCATCCATCCCGAATGTGGATTGTAACCTGTTCTGGCGCTTCTAACCTGTTGGCATGTCAACTCCTGATTATCTCCCCTTTCTCTTTTCATGAGGATTTCTAACCTTGCTGTTATGTAGGGGTCCTTTCATCCATTGCATCTTTTATCTTTATTCTTCCTTATTATTTTACACCTATGTGCTTTTCTTTTTATCCGATTATATATATATATATATATATATATAAATGTTTATTAATCTATGTATATACATATACACATATATATATATATACACATATATGTATTTTTTTTTCCTTTTTTTTTTTTTTTATAACTACTGTGTAGATTAATTCATGTATCACTGACTTTTGTTGTAATCTACACATTTATTATTTTATATTTGTATACACATTTATTTTATTTATTTATTGTTATTATTATTATTACATACGCATTTGATTCATTTATTTCTAAGTACACATATACTTATATATACATTGCTTATTTACATTGACAATGATGGCAATTTTTTTTTTTTTATGTGTTTAAATTCAACGCGTTTTGGCCAAATGTGAACGTGCGTAACCTTTGAGTTTACTCCGCTGATCTTTGTACGTTGTAATCCTGACTGAATCGGAAGTCTTCGTTCTCCCTACATAAACGGAGTGACTTTGAACCTGCTTACGGAGCGGTGAGCTTTTTGCATGAGAATTTCCTTTCTTCTTTTCCTGACTTGTAACCTGTTCTGGTGATTCTAACCTAAACTTTTTTCATTGGCATGGCAACTTCTGTTTAACTGTCTTATCTAAACGTGGTGATTTTTGTGTTTGTTTTCATGTGGAGTCATTTTTGCTCTGATGCATCTTTTCTCTTTAATCTGCCTTATCATTTCCCATCTGTAAAAGTTTTTTTTATCTGTTTTTTTTTTTTTTTTTTTTTTTTTGAGATACATAAATAATTATATATCTAAATATATACTTACCTGCTACTGTGTAGATTAATTCATGTATTACTATATTGATTTTTGAAATTTTGTATCTACACATTTATTTATTTGATATTTATACATATTTATTTTATTCATTTATTTATTATTATTATTACATACACATTTCATTCATTTGTTTATATATACACATATACCTATAAATATAAACATTGCTTATTTATGGTGACCACAATGCTTTTTTTTTTATGTGTTTAAAATCAACGCGTGTTTTGCTAAATGGGAACGTGCGTAACCACTGTGTTTACTCCGCTGATCTTTTATCATTCATTTATTTGTTTATTTACAGTGAGTGTTGCTTTACTTTTTCCTTTGTATGTATTGCAACATTTTTTTTAATGGAAAATTAATGTATATATAATTATCCAATGATTAATTATTGTTGGGTTGATATTGTTATTCACAGGGCCATTTCGTTTTTCACCTGCACATTTTATTCTTCTTCGTTATGATCAATCTTATATAATTGAGTTTGTAATATAAGTTCATATATATAATTTCTCTCTATATATAATTTTTTTAATACAAATATTTACATGACTGATTTTTTTTTTTTTTTTTTTTTTTTTTTTTTACATGTTTGCATTATTTTGCATATTTTGGTGCATATATTTTAGAAATATGGTTTTCCTTAATTGGTTTTCCTTGGTTGCCGTGATTGTTTTTCACTAAAATATTCCTTTCTAAGCATTTTTACGACTTGGAATGGGCCAAGAATTTAGGCTAAAATTTATTTGGCCTTCTAAGTCTTTTTATATATACTGTCTGTCCAATTTGTATGTCTCTTTCCTTATAATTTGAATTTTTTGTTATATTCATTCATGATTTGAATTTGATTTTTTAATGCGTCTTCTTTTACACTCTGAATGTGTTGCAGTCGCTTATTTGTATAGCTGTCAGTACTAATTTTTGTTGCATCTGAGAATGCATTAAAGGGTGTGTTGATTTCTCTAGCAAAAAAGATATGGCTGGTGAAAATCCTGTAGCGCGATGAATTGTCGCATTACAATATAATGTCCCGAAATTTAATTTTGAGTCCCATTCAATTTTTTGTTTTTTTTATTGTCATGCCAGCTAGTGATTATTTTATTATTTTACTAGCAGGCTTTGCCCGCTTCGCTAGTCACTACATTAAAATGATTTCTTTTTAATTGAATAATTGAAATGTTTAAATAAATGTATATCGATTGGCAACTATTTTCGCCACATCTTTAGAATGGGATCTCCGCAGTCATATTAAAAATTTGTTTTCAGCTTCTCGAATCTATACAACAAAACTATTATTAAAACGAATATTCTCGAAAACAATCCAACAGTAAAGCTTATTCTTCGACTGTTTTGGAAACAGTTGAAACTATTACTCATATAGCAAAAGTCACTATTAGATGAATGTTCTGGAACATTCTGAAAAACAGTCACTTGTTCCACAGGAGTAAAGCAAATAACCTCAAATACTCCAGAGCATAAATCTTTGCAGGCTCAAGAAAAATGTTCATTCGCTTAGAGCTCAATCCTTAAAATGCAATCACTCAGAATAGGTCTCTGAATAACTCTGATTCGCAGTGAATACATACTCTCTCGCATAAATCAACTCCCTCCTATTTATAACTTTTTGCTCTGATTTCATCGAGAATCTCATGGAAAGCTCGAGATCTGTGCTGCCGTGTGTCGGAGATCTTCGAAACTTGAGGAATTCTAAAGTACCATTTTTCATCAAATTTGGTTGCCCTATCACCAAATTTGGTCGCCCATTCACCAAGTTTGTTGCCAGGGTTGACCCTACTGAAAGTCAATGAATGAACTGCCCTTTTATTTTCACTTCGCCTATAAAACTGCTTTCACTGCAATAGTGCTAATGATCAGGGCCAAAGAATTAATCCCTTATAACAGTAAGCTATGAGCACTATATCTGCCGCATTTTAGACAACTAATATTTTTATGGTTATATATATTTCCCATTAAACGTATTCTTATTTTTATTTACTTATTTAAATATTAATTTAAATTGATCAAATATTTCTGCCGGACAGAGTGCAAGTACAGTCACGCACGGCAGCTCGTATTATAAATTAGTTTAGTGATTGGTATATAAAAATTAAATAAATAAATATGTAAACATTACCGTGCTACACAACTTTATTAACGCTCTCCCTTGGCGGCTTTTGAATTTTTTTCACCATATTAGTGATGATATATATATTAATATAATTTCTTGTATAAAAGGGAGAATCCTATTTTGGTGATACTTTTATCGGACACCTTTTTGTTAATTTGTAAGAATTCTTCATATTCTGTTTATATTTTTATTTTTAGTAGTTTTTAGGCTTAAAACACTGCTTGAAATAAATTTTCTATTTTTAAAACTACATATTTTTTTTTTTTCCCCTATAAAATTATCTATTCAGATAAAAATAGATTTATGTGACTACTATTTTGGTTTAATTTCTTTAAATGGCTATTGCTAAATTAAAATGGATTAAAATGGCTGTTGCTAAATTAAACTTCTTGGCGAAAAACATTCGGTTTATTTCAACGCCAAAATTTAAAAAATCGCCCAGTAGGATCTATAAATAAAACTGATAAAATAAATTTATAGTTCATAGTATTTATTTTCCTGTCGGGAAAAAAAATGAATTCGTAAAATTTTTTTGGCAACAATTAAATTAAGGATAAAATTTTAATGGCTATATTTACAGCTGTTATGAAGTTAATATTTTCATATTTTCATTAATTAAACGAAAACAAATCTAAAATTTGAAAATCGGGCTTCGAGGTGCACAAGGACCCCTCAGAGGGCACCTTCATGTCGAAACACGTGACTGTCCGAGCTACCGTCTTTGCGCTACGCTGTCCACACACAGACACACAGACAAACCTTGCTTTTTATATATGTAAAGATTCGAAATTTCTACAATTCCGTTCGAGTAAGCGTGATAAATCAACACCTCCTGTAATAATGTCTCCGAGCTGAGCTCTACGTCATGGAAGATCGGCCGATTTTATCCAATCAACACTTCCTATGATACATGTTGGATCGTGGGGATTGGATGAAATCGGCCGATCTTCCGTGACGTAGTGCTCAGCTCGGAGGCATTATTACAGGTGGTGTTGGATAAATGGAGCTAAAATTCAAATTAATATTTAATTGTTTCAAGTATTCTGTGAATGTTTTGCTTCTAAAGTATTTTGCATTGTCTAAATGTATTTCTCTAGGCATTCCAAATCTACCAATATAGTCTGTTAATGCATTTAATATGGTTTGTGACTCTGCATTTTTGAGTTGTATTGCCTCCATGTATCCCGAGAAAGAATCGATTATTACCATTATAAATATATATATTTTTTAAAGTCATAGATAATTTACCTATGTGTTCTATGTGTAACACTTCAACTGGCTTGTAATTTTTTATCATTTTTTGTATTTCAATTTTGGGGGTTGTGCCTCATGCATTCCATGCAATTTGCAAAGTGTTTTTTAACGTCTTGGTACATTCCATACCAGTATATACGCGTTCTTATTAAGTGCAAAGTTTTTTTAAACTCCAAAATGGGTTTTATGTGTTTCGTTTTTTAACGAATCTGGAGCAATTAATAATTCTTTTTGACTGTCATTTGTACTTTTTTTTTTAATTAGCATTTCATTTTTTGATAATTTCAATTTTCGGGTTGTTCTATTTGATTTTCCTTTTTACTTTCTTCTATATGTAATATAGAGAAAGTATTGGATTCGTAAAAATTTTCGACCTCGGGTTTTTGATGGATTTACACGTTTTGAGAGCTGTAGAACACGATTTGACCCTTTTTAGAAAATGTCTGTCTGTCTGTCTGTCAGTCTGTCTGTGTGTGTGTGTGTGTGTGACAAAATTTTGTGGCAACTGTATCTCAGGAACTACTGCACAGAATTTCATACAAATTAGTATGTAGTTGCACCTTGACATAAATTATTGCCTATCAACTTTTGGTAAAAATTGTCTTACAGTTGCATTGCCATCCCGCTTTTTCTAAATTTTTAACATGGTGATATAGGACAAAATTTTGTATAAATGTGCATAAAGAGAATTGTTTTTTAGTAATCATTATGAAATTTACAAGAATTATTTATAATAGAGGTAGTCAACTGGGGAAAAAATTTTGTATGCGTAGGAGCCTCGTGAACCCCCCTGGGGGGGAAGTCCCCCCTCGAGGGGAGTAAATTTTCAAGATGGGTATCTTTCGAAAGGTCTCGTCAATACCTTTAAAACGAATGGTTGAACTATAAATCTGTGATAATTTAAAACAAAGTTATCGATTTTTTTTACTTTTAACAAAAAGTAACTTAGAAAAATAATCGCTTTTTTTTTTTTTTTTTAACGAAATTTAACCAGACTTGGTATTTAGTTGGCCCCTGACATAAACTGGGGCTGATTAGATTTGGGGATCAATCACTCAACAGGTGGTGCTGTGATCGTATTTTTTCTAAATTTTTAGCATGGCAGTATAGGACAAAATTTCGTATAAATGTACATAATGGGAGTTATTTTTAACCTGTGATTGTGAAATTAATATGAATTATTGATAATAGTAGTAGTAAATTAGGAAAAAAATCTCGGTCATCGCTTCCCCCCCCCAGGAGAAAGTACCCCCGGGTGGGGGGGGTTAATTTTTAAGATGGGTATCTTTCGAAAGGTCTCGTCAATATCTTTAAAACGAATGGTTGAACTATAAATATGTGATAATTTAAAACAAAGTTATCGATTTTTTTTAACGAAAAAAAACTTTGAAAAAAAATCGTTTTTTTTTTTTTTTTTTTATTGTTACTGCGTGAATTTCTATAGGAAAATATAGAAGAAAGTCTTGTGGTGGGCACAGCATAATAGTTTTTTACTTTCCGAACACTATAGTGAGGAAAGTATTGTAATCATGTCAAAAATTCGAATTCGAGATTTTGATGTTTCTATACGTTTCGAGGTCCAACGAGTCCGTTTTCACTATTTTTACGATGATGTATGTATGTGTGTGTGTATGTATGTGTGTATGTATGTGTGTATGTATGTGTGTATGTCTGTGAGTGAACACGCTAGCGTCTAAACGCTTTGTTCGAATAAGCTGAAAGTTGGTACGTATATTGTAAGTCACCATAGTACGAACCCTATAGATTTTGGTGAATCTAGCACTTATAGTTTTTTTACAGGGACACAAAGAAAAATTCTTTATCTTTGTGGCCTATGAGACCAGCGATAGCATCTAAACGCCTTATTCAATTGAGCTGAAAATTTGTATGAATATTATAAATCACTGTTGCACTAACTATAAGCATTTTGGTGAATCTAGCATTTATAGATTTTTACAGGGACACAACGAAAAATTCTTTATCATTATGATCTAAGGGCTCAAAGTTCAGTAGCGTTAAATAAAACCTCGTGTGATATATGGAGAAAAATACTCAAACACTCTGTTATGGTTTTCTGTTTTTTGTTTGTTTAGCAACTCCTGTTTCTTTATTTTATCTACAAAACTGTTAGTTACTCAATGTTCGGAAAGTCGAGTGGAGTCACTCCAGATTTTTAATAATCATTATGAAATTTACCAGAATTATTTATAATAGAGATAGTCAACTGGGAAAATTTTTTTGTATTTGTAGGAGCCTCGCCTTCCAACCCCCCCTGGGGGGAATTCCCCCCTCGAGGGGAGTAAAGTTTCATGATGGGTATCTTTCAAAAGAGCTCGCGAGTACCTTTAAAACGAATGGTTGAACCATAGATCTGCGATAATTTAAAATGAAGTTATCGATTTTTTTTAATGTAATATTGAAAATAAAATTGACTTTTTTTGGATATTTAGTGTTATACTACTTCTCTAATATGGAAATCATCTGCATTATCATGGAAGATAATTTTTTTAAATAATAATTTTAATAAATTATTTTTACTGAGTGAATTTGTATAGGAAAACATAGAAGAAAGTCATGTGGTGGTCACAACATACTAGTTTTTTTTATGTCTGATATTATTTTAGACAGTTTTTTATCTTTCATTTGTTCAAGTTTTATGTTTCCATCTGACAAATTTTTATTAACTTCAAACAGATTGTTGATTGAATTTGTTTCTGTAATGTTATTCATATGCCGCTATATGTAATCGGCAGGGTTAATTCTTCCGGCTATGTGTTCTACTGTGTAATCGTAAGTTTGCATTTCCAGTAACCATCTGGCTATAATGTCTGAGTTCTTTTCTAAATTTAAATGGTATGTGATAGCTTTTGTGTCAGCCACCAAAGTAAATTTTCGCCCTGTTAAGATATTTTTAAAATGAGTTACGCTCTCATATATGGCGAGCAATTCCAGGTTAATGTTTGGGTAACGCTGTTCAGTATCTTTTAACTTTCTTCCATAGAATTCTATCGGGTACATTATGCCATCTTTTTCTTGCGATAGAATTGCGGACGTCGCTATTTTTGAACAATCAACGATTAAGAAAATTTCTTTGTCATAATTTGGTGGTTTCAGTGTTGGACTATTTAGAATGATTTTTTGAATATGTTTTAATGCATTTTCAGTATCTTCTGTCCATTCAAAATTCTTGGGGTCATTAGTTTTCGAGTTTGCCTTTTTCTTAACAAATATAACCGGAAATGCGTAGCTCGGCGTTGTATTTTCGATTATGTTCGCCTCGGTATCTTCCCACCCAGCACCCAAAGTGTTCTTTCCCCCTCTCAAGGGTTGTGACTGCTTTTGTTAGAAGCTACCAGGGAAAAGAGCGATAAAGCCTAGCTATGGCAGTCTGCACCCCTCCTTTTTATTCGAGCATGTTCCCTCTTCCGTTCAAGATTCAAGATAAACTGTTATCGGGCAATTATTTGTACTATAGGGTGAAATTGAAAGAAGAGAAATATTTTTACAATCCTTTATATAAGATTTTATATTCATGAAGTATTTATTCAATACAGTGTAATAGTCAAGATTTTAATAATAATATTTGGTTTTAATGGATTTATGTTTGCTTATTTATTGAAAGATAGAAAAAGAGCAGAATTTCTAATGCATTTAAAATTGTTAATTTTGTTTTCTCCATAATTAACTTTTACAAGTTTATAAAAATTAAACGCATAAACTAATTAATTAAATAATAAATAAATAAATTCATAAATATTAGAATCGCCCGGTGGTTGAATCCTTATTACATTTTTAAAGTAAGCATTCAAATAAGAAATATAAAAAACCGAAATTTAAGTATAAAAAATGTTCTTAGAAATTACACTACCCCTCAAAATAAATAAAAAATGAAATGAATAATAAACAAATAAAATTAAAATGAATAAATATAAGTAAATATCATCTTTTTACTTTCCGAACACTATAGTGAGGAAAGTATTGTAATCATGTCAAAAATCCGAAATTGAGATTTTGATGTTTCTATACGTTTCGAGGTCTTCTGAGTCCGTTTTCACTATTTTTACGATGATGTATGTATGTGTGCGTGTGTATGTGTGTATGTATGTGTGTGTGTCTGTGAGTGAACACGCTAGCGTCTAAACGCTTTGTTCAAATAAGCTGAAAGTTGGTACGTATATTGTAAGTCACCATAGTACGAACCCTATTGATTTTGGTGAATCTAGCACTTACAGTTTTTTTACAGGGACACCAGGAAAAATTCTTTATCATTATGGCCTATGGGGCCAAATTTTTAAAAGTGCGATAGCGTCTAAACGCCTTATTAATTTGAGCAAAAAATTTGTACACATGTTATAGGTCACAGTTGCACGAACTGTATAGATTTTGGTGAATTTAGCACTTACAGTTTTTTTTTTTTTTTTTTTTTTTTTTTTTTTTTTTTTTAACAGGGGCACAAATAAAAGTTCTTTATAATTAAGGCCTATGGGGCCAAATTTTTAAAAGTGTGATAGCGTCTAAATACCACTAATCAAATATTTCTACAATCTGCATAAAGGAAATCAAGATAAATTGGCAATTATTTGTAGAAAAAGAGCAGAATTTCTAACGCATTTAAAATTGTAAATTTTGTTTTCTCCAGAATTAACTTTTATAAGTTTATAAAAATTAAATAAATAAGCTAATTAAGTAAATAAACTAATTAATTAAATAAATAATTAGAATATTGAATTCAAATGTGGAAAAATGTTTATTCATTTATTAACTTTAAATATGAACAGATATTACAATTTTTTAAATAAATTTAAAAATAATACATCAATCAATGCAACTAAAGTATGTCATTTAAGAAAATATGATAAACTATCATTAATTCATTATAGAACTTTAAAAAATAAAAGGGTCGAAGGAAAACTTTATAGTAAAAAATAGAACAAAAACTAAAGTAATAATCGGATGTGTCACTCACACGACTTTCTCTTACCCTGAAATTTAATACTATAAATACAGGTTACAGATTATGTGGTAAGATAACGAGTACTGTTATGTAAACCTGTGTTAAACAATTCAAATTAGGCTTCTGAAGAGTTTTATATGATAATTAGTTCTGTGTGAGGGGGGGCTACCGCCCCCCTCAACGCACGTTTCATTAATGCACCTACATTTATATAGAATTTAATTCGGTTATTAAAAAACAATTCTGTTTTTAAAAAATAATTTATTAATAAATTATTATTTAAAAAAATTATCTTTTATGATAATGCAGACGATTTCCATATTAGAGAAGTAGTATAACACTAAATATTTAAAAAAAAAAAGGTTGAATTTATTCTCAATATTACATTAAAAAAAAATCGATAACTTTATTTTAAATTATCGCAGATCGATGGTTCAACCATCCGTTTTAAAGGTATTGGCGATCTCTTTTGAAAGATACCCATCATGAAAATTTACTCCCCTCGGGGGGGGGGGGGGAGGCGAAGCTCCTATATACACAAAAAAAATTTCCCAGTTGACTATCTCTATTACAAAAAATATATATTCGTTTCATTTGGTTTAGTGCAGTCTATAGATGGTAAACTCTACTTACCTGCAATTTCCCCCATAGACGTAATGTATTTGAATACTTTTGAGTGTCCCTGTGCACGAACCATTGGCTTCATCTCAACGAAAAGCTCAGTGTAGCACCCCTATTTAGAATACCGAGTTTGTAATTTCTGCTACTATTTGTTCTTGAGATATACTGATAACAGACACACACACAGACCATTCGCTAAAAACATGATTTTCGTATTCAGGGGACCTCAGAACATGTAAATATAATAAACACTCACGTTCGGAAATTTGACCCTAAAACAATACTTTCTCGATCCTATGGGTAAGAGAAAATAAAAATCCATGTAGGCGTTTATTAGAAAAATATTTTTATTCAACATAGTATCTTCATAATAAGAAGTAATATTATAGCAATCATAAATGCGGTAGTATGAGCCACCGAACTTGTAACTTTGACTTTGTAGCTACAATAATGTATTGAAATAAAGTAAAATTTCACCCATGGTATTTAACATATAAAATAACTTTGGAAAAGATAATTTAATAGGAAAAAATTACATAAAACTGAAGCAATGTATTACGAAAAAGAAATTTTTACTCATAGTTTCTAATCAAAATAAAAAGAAAAAGGAATTAAAGGGGGGGGGGGGGGGAGATTATATCCTAAAAAATTCTTACTTAGGTTTAACAAATATCATTTGAATCTAGAAAAAATTTTCACACTTTACCCATTAACGCTAATTCACATTTTTATTACCATTTTAATGCTTTCACTTATTCTTTTATCTTTTTTTATATTTAGAGGGTGCAATTCATTAAACAAGCAGTGACAGCGACAGCAGCCTCGAACTGTATTTAACATGATTATATGTAGTTAAATCAAAGGGTTATAATGTTTTTAAAACTTTTTGGAGCCTTCAAGGCTTTTTAAACTCTACAATGTAAAATACGCTATTATTTTTAAATATCATATGAGCCAATGTTAAATTAAATGACATAAACTGGTATGAGATAAACAGGGAAATATTTTCTTTTCGAAATATCAACTGCAAGATGGACAAAGGCGAACTAGAATATATATATATATATATAGTATGTTATATAATATTAATCAATGAATTATACACTAATTAAAAATTTACAATTCATACACCAGTCATAAGGCTGTGCTTGTATAAATAATTAAAATATTAATGAATTATTAAAATATATAATAAAATGTATAAATAATTAAGAAAGTTAAGGTATAATTTATTTTTGTGTTTATTAATGTTGCTTAGTAGAGATGAATCTGAAATCAAGAAATGGGAAATATTAGCTTGTCTAATGAAATATTTTGTTATATTTTACAAATTGTATTTTTAAATTTATGTAAGAAATAATTAAAAATCTCATTTTTTAAAGCTAGATAAACAATTTAATTCCATTAAAGAGAATAATTTTGTTATTTAAAATAATTGATTTAAATCAGTGGTTTAAAAAATAAATAAATAAATAAACTGATTTAAATTTCTCCTTCTTTTCATTATTATCATTAAAAGTTATATATATATTTGTGTGTGGGGGGGAGGGGGTACTTAAATTGTAAAATTATTTTTTTTTCTTTTACTAAACAGTTGTTCTGCATAATACTGCTCAAATAAAGTCAGATATATGTAATGTTTAATTCCGTAGTTGAAGTAATTTTAAAAGATTTTTTTCCTTGATATTATTTACCAATTCATTCACTGTATTCCATAAAATACAGCAAATTATCAGCTTTCTTTATCTGTAACTAACGGTAATCAGGTGCAGCCAGGGTACTTGGGGGGAAAAATCAATTAATCCTCCCTTGTCAATCTTCTTTCTCCATTCTAGAAAATCCCATGGAGCTCCCTTCTTTGAGGGACCATCTTTAACAAAATTACACAAATGCAAAAAAGGTAACCCTACTCCGTACCAAGAGGAGATGACTATAGTGATTGATGATCATTTTCCCCCACGGTGCTGCCTGGACCCTAATCGTTTGCCTCTAGTAATTTATTTATTTCCTGTTGTGCAAATTTTCTCACACTCTGCGGAATTTTATAAGGTCGAGTAGAAGTTGGATAATCGTGAAGTAATTTAAAATTGGGCTCCACTACTGAAGTCTATCCCAAAGTCTTGTATGATTTTGAGAATGCTTGTATATTATCTTTTAATAAATTTTGAAATTTATTTTTTAGTTGTTGATCTAAGTGTTCTAGGTCAAAATCTTGTAAATGGAATTATTTTTCTCTTAATTCTTGAATTTCACTCATTGTTAAATTATTCATTTCATATATTTTAGGAGTGTTATCACTTTTTGATCCATTTAATTTTATGTCGAATGCTGTGCATTTCCACTATTCATTATTATTATTTTTTTTTTTTTTTTTATTTTTTTTTTTATTTTTTTTATTTTTTTTTTTTTTTATCATTATCTTTTCTTCACTATCATTTTGAACCATTAAGTGTATCATATTTTTCTTATTGACTTGATGTAAGGATTGGTCATATTTAATCCTAATGTTATGCCTTAGGGGTTCTAATAAAATTACTTGGTTTGGCTGTAAACTTGGTGAACATTTTAATGTAATTACTTTTGTTTCACCTGGTTCTAAGCCATATTTTGTGTCCGTTTTTGGCATAATCAAGTTTTTATGCGAAATTCTCTTCTTATTTTTTTTTTTTTTTAATTGTATTTTTTTTTTCTTTGATTTTTTGAGTATTTCTATCATTGTTTTTCTTCTCTTTATGCTCATTAAAATCGTCTTGAATTTTGTCATTGTTTGAACTTTTGACCGTTTTTTGTTAACTCGTAGTGTTTTCACTATTATTTTGTGAGTTTTGTAGATGAGTATTTACAATTTCTGAAATAACATTTATTTCATTTTCACTTCTTTTTCTATTGTGTCTATGCCTTCTAAGGGTTTTTTTAATTTTTATTATTGTTATTATTATTATTATTATTATTATTATTAATTTTTTTTTTTTTTTTTTTTTTTTTTTTTTTTTTTTTTTTGAGGTATAGGGCCTTTTGCTCACAATCTAATATTGGTGATTGTTTTTTTAGAAAATCATATCCGAGTATGATTTTATACCTTTTATCTAGGTTTCTCATTGTAACGCAGAATGTTCCAGTTGTGAATATGTTTTGTATTTTTAAAGATATTTTGATGCATTTTTTGAATGGTATATTTTCATTGTTTAATGTATGAATCCTTACTTGTGTGGCCAGGTATTTTATTTTAACGTTTGCGTCTTTTAATTTTTGGAAAATATCTGGTGATAGGACTTATAAAGAAGCTCCGCTGTCAATTAAAGTTATTATATCTATGTCTTTAATTTTTACATTAATTAGCGGTAGTTGTGAACCGTCGCTTACACTGGCTATTGTGTCATACTGCTTACTTTGATGTTTTTTGTAATTTTCTCCCTGTTTGTATGAATTTCCGTAGGTATTAGTTTTTGTTTTAAGCCCAAACTTTCGAGGTTTATATGGGCTTGAATTATTGTTATAGGTTGTTTTATTTATAAACCGCCTTTGAAGTTTTCCTGGTTTTTATAACCTCAATTTTTATATGTTGTTTTAGGTCTAGCACCCCTATTGTTTTTATTGCATCCAGTTTGATTTGTGTAATTTTGTGCATAAGCAAAGTTTTCGAAATGAGGACTGTTTTGTGATGGTGCCGCGTAATTCGGAATTATTAGGCTGTGGATAATTATTATAAGAATAGTGCACAGGAGTTTGATAATTTTGATAGTTCGTTATTAGGAATCTGCTTTGATATGAGTTATGTCCTCTTAAATCTTTAATTTGATATCTCCTTTCATTTTGTGTTAAGTTTTTATTTCTTTCATAAACCAGCAGTTTCCTGTTGTGTGATTTCTTTTTTTTACAAACACTACAAAGTTCTGTGTTTAGTCCTTGTGTTCGTTTAAACTGCATTTCTTTGCTCTCTTTTAATTGTTTTTGAATTTATTTTAATTCTTCATTATGTCTCACTGTCATATTGAGGAGCATTTCATATAATTTATCTTCCTCTTTGGAAGTGGTGTTGATTTTCTCTATTTTAGAGGCGCTAAAAGCGCTTTCGATTTGTTTCGCAAATTTAATTGCTTTGTCTATCGAATCCGGTGCCATTTTTCGAACTTCTAGTGCTATATCCTGCCTTATGCTCTCTAGGAATTTAGTCAATTTAATTGTATCTAAGAACTGTTTAGCCCCAGTTTTTTCTGCGTGGCCTGAATCTTTTAAGTAATTGTTTGCCGCCCTGTTGAATATTTTGGTGAATTCTTCTACTGATTGTGTGGGCATTTGTTTTAAGTTCATGAACTCATTTTGTGAGATGCCAAAAGAAATTTACCTTTTGAATAATTCCTGTAATTTCTGTTTAACCTTATCATAGTTATCGATATTGTGTCTTCATCGTTAATTAGGCTTTCTTTTGCCTGGCCCGTTATTTTGGCTTTTAGCAAGATTACTTTTAAGTTTTCTGGTAACATAATTTCCTCGGCTAGTATGTCGAATTCTTTCAAAAAGTTAACGATATTATTATTATTTTCCCCATCAAAGTTGGGTAGACTATTCAGGATAGCATCGTAGCTTATTACAATTTTGTCTGCCATTTTCTTATTTGGTTTATTTCTCTCTTTAGAAATTTCGTCTGATTTTATATCTTTATTTTCCGCGCAATTTATTTGCTTTTTAGCCAACGTCGGTATAGAAGATCTCATACGCGTTTTTTTTTTTTTTTTTTTTTTTTTTTTTTTTTCTTTATTTAGTTGAATTAATTACCCTTCCAAAATATGTATACAAGATACAATATAGAAAATCAAAATGTATGTACATAATATACAATTAGCATATATACAGGAATAACTTTCAGTTTCATTTTCAAATATTATGTTAATTTATTTTCGCAATTTTTTTATTAATTAATTACTTTATTTCCACATTATTTTGTTATTCATGTATATAAAGCTTTTAATTAGCATTCAATTTATTGAAAAACTTTCACTTTATATTAGTACCTTTTTTAAATTGTCAGAGATTTTTGTAAATGACACTTTACTATATAACTTTCAACTTCTATATAAAGTGCTTATTCTTTATAACACCATAAGAAATTTTTTTTTTTTTTTTTTTTTTTTTTTAACACAATGAGAGAAAAAAAGAATTTTTTTTCTTTTGTTGATTTATATTATACGTTTATATACATTCATACTTTTTGTAAATTTTGTACTTGTTTGAACAGTTGATTATTATGTAACACTCTTTAATATGTTCTATCCACACAAATATAGATATATTCTATATATCTTATTTCTATATTAATTCTGTTATTTAATTATATTTGACATTAACCTTTAATCTTCATGTCTACACCTAACACATATAATTAAACAAAAAGACACAAATCCTAAAATACAAATCATACGTTTGGAGTGTTAGTATACGTACACATATTTATATTTCATTAGATCCTTCTTCTCTGTACTCATCTTTTATTTTATTTTTAATTTTATTTTTACTTTGTTTGTTTTTCCGCTAATTTTAATAATTTTAATGGTATTAAATTTTAGTAAATAACGCGGGAGAATTTTGAAAGTTAACGGTACCAAATTCGTCACTAAATACACGGCACCAAATCCGGGAGTTGGGGTAGATGTTGGGAGGAAACAAGCCAAATTAAACTACCCTTACGTCCGTGACTCTAAGTACATTCTGTAGTACAATTTGAATATCAATTCGATATTCGGGCATGCGCTGTGAAATGCCCTAAAATTAATCTAATTAAGAATGTGAACATTAATCTGAAAAGGAATATGGTTATTAATAAGTAAAACTGCTCTTATCAAATAATTTCAAACTCATATAATTTAAATTAATTTCTTTATTAAATTTCCATTTTTGAATAATAGTTAAAACGATGATCTTAATAATTTCAAAATGCATAACATATATGAGATCACAATGAACACCTTTTTAATCACAATTATATCAATTGCATCGAAATAGGATAAAGATTAGTACTTAGAAACGGGTATATGTTTAACATGCGTTTTGCAAAAATTTAAAGATTACTGACCAATGAATAAAATGAGTTTTCTCACCAGATTACCAGATGCTGGGGAGCAGCCAAGGCATGAGAGGGGGGTCATCACATGGAACAATTCCTTAAACACTTTTCTTGTTCACTTAATGCATACATTTTTGTCACTTAATAAATGCACTACATATTTTTATATAATTTCATCACGGCCAAGGCTCGGCCTTTTTTTTATAGTAAGCTCAAATGGCGAGCAACTTCTTAGCGGAGATGACATAAGTCATAATGATGAGGCAGTAAACAGAATTCCTCATAGACCTTATATAGATAGACCACGCATCCGCCTCATTATCTGTTCTGTCCGTGAGATGAGCTAGCTTCCCCAGCTAAATTATCACGTGATGCGGACCTGGAGAGAGAGACAAGAATGAATATTATGTGATTTTTCCTTAGGAAAGAAAGTAGTTTTGAGTTTTTTTAATTTCTGTATTGTACACAAACTTTTCATTTAAGCCTTTAGATTTACGCATCGTTGGAAAGCTAAAATGTCATAGATTAATTATAAAAAAGTTTCTTTTGTGAAAAACCATTTTGAAGGGGATAATTTTTTGTTTGATTCTTACAAAAATAAGTGCTTTCTTATAGAAAAATCTCCCTCATTTCTATGTCACGTGACATACGGTGCTGCCCGCAAAGGATAAAGGTGTCAGATTACACCCTCATGTTGAAGACATTCACTTTAATGGGAAATCCTATTGGTGGCGTAGTCTATCTATATAAGGTCTATGGAATTCCTTTTTCTGTTTTCAGCATGAAGACAATCGACATAATCATTTTGAAACTTTTTATCATTTTCCTTGAGGTCTCTCATTATAATTTTTTGAGGAGGTTTTGTTCTTGTTTGCTCTTGTTCTTTTTTTTGGGGGGTGCTTAGGTCTCACTTTGTAATTCCTTTATTGGGTGTTTCTCTGATTGGACCAGGTTTGCACCAATCTGCTTGCTTCTAGATTTCTTAATGCATTACTTAAGACTTAGCAGGGGCTTTATGGCGGCTATCTATCTATCTATCTATATAGATAGATAGATAGATTAAAAAAGTGATAATTCTGAAAAAAACATATTGAGTAATTACTGCATTTCAACAAGTGTAATTTACACAGGAAAAAAAAAAAAAAAAAAAAAAAAAAAGGCTAAAGAATTTTTTGCAAATTGTGGAGATGGAGGAATCTCTGAAAGTGCCGTACATATATATTTTTGCGAGTTAAAAGTTGTATTTATAATTTACTTTACATTTAAATTTTTATTATCATTAATAATTGTTCAGTTTTTTAATAAGAGAAAAAGTTAAAATCACGACAGTGATTTTTCTTTAAATGAGAGTGGAGGAGATGGAAATAGCAAAAGTACCATATATTTTTTCATTGGATATGTTAAAGCATTTATTAATATCATTTTAAAAAAATAAATAATTTAGCTCTTCATTTTAAAAATAAAACGTTTGAAAGTGTACTTTTTTTTTTTTTTTTTTTTTTTTTTTTTAAATAAGTTACTATAAACATAGACTGTTACAATATTTTTTCTGAAATTATTGAAGTTATAGCTTTTTATATAATAATTTTTTAAAGTTTCTAGCATTAGAGAAATTTAACAAAAATACCAGCTCATCCTGAGTGCCTCAAAAATACCAAATGATGCAAAATTACAATGTTTGAAACTCTATAACTTCTTCGGAGCCGAAGCTATAATAACAATATAAGTTACACTTGAAGACTTTTAGACATATACGTTCACATTGTACATTACAAAAAAGTATAATTTTCTTACATTTTTAATTTATTGGGTTAATTAAAAATGTACTTACGTATAGTAATGTACGTAAGGTTAGTAAAATTTACGATACAAATTTATGGCTTTAAACAACTAAACTCTAAATTATTAAGTTACATAAATCTTCCTAACTGTAACACAATTAAAAATTTGATGCCCTTAAATAAATCAATCAATATTAGTTTCCTTTTTATTCTGGCAAGTGTCTAAGTACTTAATAAATAATTATGAAAATTGCGTGCTTTTCTTCGGCCGTGTGGTCGACAACTGTTTTGAAGTCGTTTTACGAAAGGCGACAAAATAATATTATATTTCACAAATAAATTTAGTTTCATGCTGCAATATACCAGTACCTTTTTAAATCCAATTTATTCAGCTTTTTATTAGTTTAGTCAAAATATAAAAATATTAAATGGTATAGATTTTATAAAGGAAAGAATACACTGTAAAAAATAGGTTCTTAAAAATCAGTATATATTGTCTCAAAATAGCTCCGAAACAATATATACTTAAATTTGAAAACCCATGTACTCATTTTTGAGTACATTGACATGTCAAACATGGGGATATTGGGATTCTTATTGGTCAACCCCATTTTTGAGCATGTCAGTATACTCAAAAATAAGTACATGGGTTTTCAAATTTAAGTATATATTGTTTCGGGGCTATTTTGAGACAATATATACTTACTTTTAAGAACCTATTTTTACAATGTAGAGGTCCACATATGTAGACCTCTGGAGAGAAGAGTATAATATTAAAACTTTTTAAAATAGAGAGAAAAAGAAGTTAGACGGTTATTTATAAACATAAAAAAAGAAAAGTATACGAAGTTCTATAAAAGTCTGTGATGGTCGGTGTTGTGTTGGGGCCTGGTCGACAAATTGACATGGAATTGAACGATTTTACATAAAATTTTTAAGCATTTTACACATATAGTATTTTAATTTTAATGCTCGCTAGTGTCAATTCTATAAGGTTGTGTGTGTTCAAATGTCAAATCCCTTTAATAATTTTATTCTAATACTATGAGCATTTTAATTTTTTTATTTAATCTGCACCAGAGCAATAGTTTGCAGTCAAAATAACATAGCACTGCCTTTTATCAAATAATATCAGGTAAGTATTAAAAAGAGCTACAATGCACCTGCTCGTAAATTATAGTTTTTAGCTGTACTTGTGTTTGACTCAAGATTTTAAAATATCTTAAAAATAGGCAACTAAATTTTAAAATTGAAATGCCTATTTTTTAAATATTATATTGAATTTATACTGAAACAAAAGCTAAATTCAATAAATAATGAAGTAGAAAATAATTGCTAAATTAAAACTTACAAATAGCAAATTATTTATTTTAAACATTTTTTTTTACAGATATATATATATATATATATATATATATAATCTGGAAAGGACTTAACGGGGATTGAACCCGGGTACTGTTGATCTGAAACAGAATGCTGTATGTCCAAGCCACTGGCTGACGCACGAAGTTCTTTTTAAGTTATTTATTACACAGTCATTAAATTAGCATCTTTTACAATTATTATATTATGAACGATAAGTTCATATGATTTAATTTAGAATTTATAGCTCTGTGGACGTCAAAATTGATTATTTTCAGAAAGTTATTCTTTAGTCTTTAATTTTAGGGTTATTTTTGTTTTATTGTTTTAAGATAAAAGCAACAGATTTATCGTCACTCGTAAACTTCCTAATTAAATATCTTTAAAAGAAATGATCAAATGTATATGGTGTTCACACAAAAAATTAATAATTTTGAAAGTTCTTTTCAAAAAAGTATAACTTATGTGCATCATTTTTGCTTTTAAAATTACCAGTTTTTATTAAGAAATGACTAACAATATTTTAGCGTATTCACTTTCGACTATTTACTCATTGGTCGATTAGTCATAGTAATTGGTCAATTAGTAATCAAAGCTGATACTTGCAGTTTGGCTTCCGATCAGTTCATTGTAGGGCCAAAAGTGATTGTCGTAAACATTTTGATGAGATCTTGCAAATTCGACATCGAGAAATTCTTGCTTCGAAAACATTACTACGACTTCGTTGTAAGGTCCCTGTTTCTCACTTTCGCTTCCGCTAGGCAATGACGTCAGAGGGGAAGTAATGCAACCTCATTGGTTAGCTTTTTAGCAGATGTCATCCTTTGCAAGTCCTATAATTGGTTGCTCCCGTTTCTCCATGTCTTGTAATGTTTCTCAAACAAGATGTGTAAAGTTCCTCAAAAGAACGGTGTATTCTAAAACCTTAACTCATTCCACATGTATATTGAGGGAATTTACACAACGTTCTCGAGGAACGGTAGTAAGACTTTTTTCAGTGTATCGATGGTATTGAAAGGAATTAAAAGCCTACATAAAATAATCAGACACTTTTTTTTTTTATTATTAATATTTCAAATATTTAATACACAATATGGATCGTATTCTGATTTTAGTCTATATACAGGACTACATAAGCGCAATATATTTTGAGCCTTCTCTTTAAAAGTAAAGTGAGATTTCACCCTCCATGTTACACTTCACTTTTAAGTAATATTCCGATCTAAAATTAAAATATTCAAAATACATCGTTTAGCCAAACGATTTTACAGAAGGTAATTAATAAACAGCTCAATCAAGCTTAATTAAGATCAATTTTAATATTTTAAGTAATGAAATCATGAATTATAATTAAAAAAAATAAATAAAAATAAAAATAAATTACTTTTCAGATTAGCTACAACAGTTAGCATAAAGTTTCAATCATCTAAAAAGTAAAAAATACAATTTGATAAAAAGAAACTTTCGTTATTTTAAACCATTTTAGCATTAACCTCCTCCCAGTCATTTACAATCTTAAAATTTTATCGATAAGAATTTTGGAAATTCCTTTGCTACAGGGTTATTCTGCATAAGATAAGCTTTAAAACGATACCTCCCTTTTTAGAATCCGTCAATAAATAAAGTTTGGATCTTCAAATTTTTATTGCAGCAAATTTGGTATTTTTAAATACGCGCGCCAGCGATTTTGAGAGTCGGCCATATTTTCCGGTCGACCGCGAGCCGATGTGGGATGCAACGTGGGAAAGATTCACTGGATCCTTCTAGATCATTCGTAGGAAGTGACGATGTGCTCGCCTGTCTGTCAACTTTAATGACCATATCACACGGGAGCATATATATTCAACACAACATTATACGCAACATGTTCACTATGCTGAACGAACGAGAAACCGGTCAGCTGTTCGTAGGTTTACCCCAAATTGATAGCGTGATGAATTGATACCCATCTCTAAAGGTATTCCCGGAAAAAATCCTGTTCATTCCTCCTATTGGTCAATTTTTATCAGCACGCTCAACATACTCAACTTTTTTCTAAACGGTTTCGTAAAAGTTGATCATCCGAAAACTTGCTGTCCTTGAACAAAATCAGGCTGAGTATGTTGGGTATAACGCTGTGTTTAGCTAGTAAAATGCTGAACGAAAGTCTCTCGTGTGATATGGCTATTAGACTCCTATATATATGAGCTGGTGCATCAGGCATTTTGTTGCCTTAGGGTTGCCACATGTACCCAGGGGCGGAGTGGCCAACCCGGCGATCGCCGGATGGGCCAACTGCCAAAAATGGGCCAAACGATATTTTTCCAATTGTCGCCATTAATTTTATTTCATAAGCAAAAACTAGAGTCAATTTATGCTCAATATTCGTCAAGTAAATATGTTAAATTTCTACAAATTTAAATATGTGATACACCAACTGGCCCAGAAAAAAAGGATCAAAATATCATTTTTTGGTCCCCCTTCTTTTGTTATTGTTTCAGGCGGATGACTAGATTGCACTGGGATATGAAGCCGTTCATCGCTTTGGGAGCAGTTTTGGGCGTTTCTTGCCAAAGCTAGGCGTCCTCTCCGATATTCCCCGGCACTCCAGAGGATAATAGGACAAGTTAGATTTGCACGGGCTAGAATTTTTAGGCCTGGGTCTGGCTCCTTGCTCCTTGCTAACACGGCCTGGCTCCCTATGACATCTTAAATATCGGCCCGGACTCAGCCGCGCCCCTTTTTTTATTTATTTTTTTATATATGTATGTCCCGGCCCAGTGTAAGGGGGAAAAAATCAAAGAAGTGTTTGAGAACTGCCGATAGAAGTGAAAACTAAGTAACTTGTAAATTGTATCGTCGAGCTATTAGATTATTATTTTTGAATTATTTTTGGTTTGTAAAGAAGTGTTTATGATCTGTATTATATGATTAGGCACAATATTTGTAGCTACCCAAATTAAATGAACTAAGCCTTATTTGAGGTAAAAATATTGATTACTTATGAAATAATTTTAATTAGCAGCTAAGATGCAAATGAAAACCGATTCAGGACACCCCAAAACGTGTAAATAGGTGAAATCTCGAATTCCATTTTCGATAATATAAAAGAACTTTAAAATATCTTTCGAATGATGTATTAAAAATAATTTAATCATAATTAGAATTTGAAATATTGAAATTTTAAAATATTACAGCGCCATCTGGCGGTAGATATTTCTGTAAGTTGCTGTTCTATTCCAACTCAACAAAGCTTTCAAATGATGTATTACTTATGAAATTATTTTAATTAGTAGCTGAAATACAAAAGAAAACCCATTCAGGAGACCTCAAAACGTGTAAATCAGCTGAAATCTCGAATTCCACTTTCGATTCTCATGGAAAGCCTTCGGTGACGATGACGCGAGTGTCATGATTTTTGTTCACTCAAAAGTGCTCAACGCACCTAAAGAAGTTTTCACTTCAAATGGAAAACCTTCGCTGACGATGACGCGAATTTCATGATTTTTGTTCACCCAAAAGTGCTCAACGCGCCTAAAGAAGTTTTCACTTCAAAAAT
Organism: Salticus scenicus; assembly: GCA_963930645.1. Taxonomy (NCBI): domain Eukaryota; kingdom Metazoa; phylum Arthropoda; class Arachnida; order Araneae; family Salticidae; genus Salticus; species Salticus scenicus. The sequence goes on along the minus strand of OZ005651.1, from coordinate 17,179,446 downwards.
GCATGCATTTCTATGCAAAAATTTTTAGCATCTATTTCCAGATGTTTCATATAGCCAAGAAATAGATTATCCATTAACAAAACTACTGATCTTTTAGAAGACAATGACATATAAACAGAAATTCGTTATCATTTACAAACAGAAAGCACGCCTACACAGAAAAAGCCAAACCGAAAATATTAGTAGTATTCATGAAATAGTGTAGGAAAGTATTAAAAATGGTTAATTCCGATAAAAATCTGATTTAATCCTTTACTTCTTATATCCTGTAATATATTCGAAATCCTTTTTTTGTGATCCTGTAAACAAAACTTTAAAGCTAATCCAAACATTTTCAAAGAAACGATGCTTTTGCGCATCTGAAAAATCATGCTAATTTCATTATAATTAGTGCCCTGGAAAGTTGCGTAAAAGCGCTTAAAAATATCGTTCAATTCATTAAATTCTACAAACCGTAAGACATAAAGCCTCATAGCAGGTAATGTATCTAATTATTTTCATTATACTTGTGCGTAAAATAGTACCGACATACATATAATTTTAAATAGGAAACCTTCTACTGTAAACTTAAACAACATATATCAGTTTCCAAATATACTAAATATATTTGCGGAAAGCAGAGTGAGAATAGACACAGTCAGACAATCAAGTTGAAGTTATAAACACTTTCTCACCAAACAAAATTTCCGGCGACATACTAGCCTATAAAATTATGCTAAATACGTTCCATGTTAATTAATGAGAAATATGAAAGAAAACCCGGGTCTACAAGACCCAGAAAGAGTTTAATGCAGGGCCGACCTCCCCTGAGACCGAATTGAGAAATTCAGACCGGGGACCGGGCCAAGCTGGGCTCGGGCTCAAGCCTCAAGCTTCAAACCCGGCCCGTGCAGACTAGAGAAGCTATTGGCCAAATCCTCCTTCTCTTCCTATGCCCACAAGTGACTTTTAAAGGGAAAAGGGAAATGCTCTCTTTCCCTTTTTTAAAATTGAAGGGAAATTAGTGCCGATTTCGGACACAAATTTTTACTTTCTGAGCGTATACCTACTATATAACAAAACTATTGTAATCATGATAAAATTCGAATATGACATTTTGAAATATCTATACAGGGGTCTCGATCGATATGGGAAAGAACGTGCGCATTACTTAGTGATTTTTCACAGGAAATTGCGAAATAATTTACACATTTCACATCATATTGGATTAATTATAGGAAATTATTTAGATTATTTAACCTCTTAACGCGCGCTGTCCTCGCTGCGAGGACGCAAAATTTAAGATCCAGCTGCAAAAATTCATCCCCGAATTTTTTTAGCAAAATTTTACGTTTATAACACAGCAGAAAGGGCCGGTTTTTTTTAACCTTAAAATTTAACATTTCTTTTAATTTAATTTAATTCATGAATTCCGGTGGCAGTATAATTAAAATGATCCGAATTGTCATGCGCCGCAAAGGGTTTTAAAAGACGCTAAGACTAATAAATGTTTTAGAATTTTGCTATAGATTGTTTGTTACTGGATATTGCTTAAATTTTACATTTTTTACTGGGAAACACAAAATAATTCGGGAACATTGTTGTCCATCGTAGAAATATTCGAACTTACAGAGGAATATTCAAACACTCTATTGTACTTTTCATTTTTGATTAACTACCGAATAATTCAAATTTGTTTAAATGCTTGATAAGTAGGGGAGCGCGAGGCTAGTTGTCACAGGGGTAAGAAGTAACACGCAATTTACGAAATAGTTTGTAGCATTTGTGATTAAATATTTTTAGAAACATGATTCTTATGACGAGTTTTATAAAGTAAGCACAATCAGTGCTGCACAAAAATGCTAATGAGAGGTTCTGTACATGTGCTAGTTAGTAGAAAAAAAAAATATTACCTAAATTTTGATTAAAGGTATGTTAATTTATACTTTAAAGAAATGTTTATAGCTATTTATTTAGTCTGTGTGTTGAGTTATAAAATGCATGTTTAATTTTTTGTATAAATCGTTATATTTTTTTTTTATAAATAAACAAAATGTCCAAAATCATACGATGGGGCAAGTTGAAACAAGCTGTAACGATGAGGCAAGTTGTTAAAAATTGCTCTTTGTCTTTGGATTCATGCAGTTAAACATTCTACTTTAAATGTTACCAAGCAAATTATTTACTGTAAGCATTTTTTTAAGATGAGGAACTATAAAAGAAATCTGAAAGGGCTTCAAAGGGTCAGCATATATACGATTTGGCTACAGCTGAAATCTTCGAGAAAGGTGCAAATATTAGACACCCATCACCCGAAAAAAAAAAAGTATTTGAAAAATGATTTGAAGAGATAATTAAAAAGTAATACAAACGTAAAGTGAAAAGAAAATATTATATGAAAAAACAAATAAATAAACGAAAGGATAAAAATATAAATAAAATGTCTTTAACTCCAGATACAGATTTTGAATTAGAGGAGTGGCTTGTGGAGATGCCTACAGCAAGAGTTCGAAGTCTCCGCTCATTTTCAGGAAACTTTCAGAAATGAAAAAAATTTTGTTTCTTTGCCACTACTATATTTATATAGAAATATTTTCTGTGTTTTTATATTATAGTGCCGTGATTATTTAATCACGAATTATAATCACGAATTAGAGAATATTGCATAAAAATAGAGGTAGAAAAAAAGCAGAAATTTCTCATCAATGAGAGTGTCCTGAAAAAGGGCTGAGAATTCGAGCTCTGCTAAACCCTCTCTGTGGCAGAAGAATAGGTAAAATGCTTAATTTGCAAAATGTGAGCACACATTAAATGTATGAGAGGGAACAAAATATTATTCGTTTGAATTAATTTCAACTCTGACTAAGATTGATTTCTATATTGATTTTATCTTTAAATTTCTCTTTATTTTACTATAATCCATTTTATATAATTCATTGTTACCAGACCAAGAAGGTTATAATTTAATATTAGTTATTAATTGCCTTTTTTTTATTAAATTACTAAATGATTGATAACAGAAAACATTTTGAAATATTATCGTTTTATTGCTAGGGGTCCCTTCGTATCCGTTACAATTTGCCCCACGTGTGTTACAATTTGCCCCAAATTAGGGGTAAATTGTAACAGGCAAATAATTTTGAAAATGTATTTTCTTGCGCTAAAACTAATAATGAAACTATTAATGAAAGTTTTTTTTTATTTGTTTATTTATTTATTTATTTATTTATGAATATGATAGATGATTATGTATACTATGTAAAACAGAAATTATAAACAGGAAAACGTAAATACATTTCACAATATATTTAATTTTCTAAAAACTGTTACAACCCGCCCCACGCTCCCCTACTAAACCTTCGGAAAGTCGAGTTGAGCCACTTCAGGTTTATTTTTATTCATGTAATTATATTTTAAAACATCAAAGATCGTGAATTTCAGTCCAGTCAAATACAGGATAGTTGAAAAAATAAACAAGAAAGGAAAATCATAAGGTACGCATTGATTATTAACATTTTCCAAATGTACGTAATTGTTGTATAGTATAAGTTTTAATGCTCTTTACTTTCATAATTACACAACCGACAGACAATAGTTTTGAAAGGCATAGAGATAGACTAATTGAATTCCTAATCATTCTTAAACATTGTTAAAAATGCTTAACACACAAAAAAAAGCCGCTTTAATATTCTAATTTCAGTCCTTAATGTATTTGAATATTTTAGTGTAGCCCTGTAAATCTATAGGTTAACAAAATCATATTCTATACATAATATTGTTTTAGCATATTAACAATAAATATTATTTCAGTATATTAACAATTTCTTTATGATTTTTACACTAGAAAGTTCTTTAAATGTATTTTATAAAAATGTCTGTGCTAAAATGCAATACATTGGCATATTTTTTGTGTGTCCCTGTACATAAACCGTGTACACAGGACCTATTAATGTCATTTAAAATAGGGAACATTCCATACTGAATTTGAATAACATATATAACTTTTAAAATTCTGAAAATATTTATGGACGCTGGGGGCGAGCAGACGGACAGATAGACAGATGGACAGTGGGACAGATATAAACACAAAATGAGATTACATTAACACTTGAAAAATGTTAAAAGTTGTTAAATAGCTTAATGTAAACAAATTGTAATTCCAGTAAATTTCAATAAAAGCCCTCAGTATAAATTAATATTTTTGTGTGGTCCTGTAAATCTAATGCTAATCATACTACATTCTGTAGAAAGCATTCTTTTGTGCATATGAATTACATATTTCAATTTTATTAAGATTTTCGCAAAGTACATAAAATTTTGTTTATAGAAATACCTCTCATAGAATGCAACGCACCAGTGATGTTATTTACTCCATTTTCAATGGGGAACATCCAATAGTGGACTTGAATAACATATTTCGATTTCATTAAGATATATGTAAAGTAACGGTATTAAAATACTATGTTTTATAGAAATACCTCCCATAGAACACGATGCTTTGGAATACTTTCGGGTGTCCCTGTACACAAACCAGTAAAGGTATTCACTCTATTTTCCATAAGGAACATCCGATAGTGAACTTGAATAACATATAATCAGTTTCAAGACATTCTATGAATATTTACGGCAGTTAGAGTGCTGACAGACAGACAAACCGAAGCCATTAACACTTTTCAACCTTGTTGGAAAGTGTTAAAAATGGTTCGCATATCGTTAAGAAAGTTTTAGATGATTGCCATCTGCTCATTAAGCACATGCACTTTTTAGTTATAACTTAACTGCCTCCATAATTTATATATATTTTATAAATATCTAATGACTTTTGTGCGTTTCTTTGATCACTATATTTCAATCAATCGCTTATAAATGCTAAGTCCGGGTCACTATTTCTTGCTGCAGAACCTTAACCGAGTGTGTTGCGTGCACAGAAATAAATGTATTCACCTAGAGCCCCTTAAATAAAATAATAGGCCCCTTAAATAAAATAATACCGCCATTTTTTTGCCTCCGAAGAGGACAGCATTCCCGCTTGGCGTCCTTATCGCTTCCCTAATGATTTTAAGAAATCTTGATCTGAAGCTAATCTGGTCAAGATAAGAGCAATAAGCAACAATAATATTCCTAAAAACACATTTTTTTCACAGTACATTCTCAGGATGTCATTTTATTCTGAGGATATCCTATGGATGTACTGGGGTAAGATGTGTTTTTAGGGCGGTTTCAGTTTATTTTACAAAATATCGCCAAAACTCAAATGCACAGTAATGGAAGATCTGTGAGCACTTTATATTCACTTCTTAAATGATTATAGCAGTTTATTGCTTCTATATCGTAGTTTACTTAGCTAAAATTATGAAACATAATAAAACAAGTTACTCTAAAGTAACGTAAGACGATTAAAAAAAATGTTTGTCGTTTGTTTATCAGAGAAACGCGCTGAGTACATGTGGCAACTCTAAGGTAACAAAATGCTTGATGCACCAGCTCGTATATATAGGAGCCTTAACTCAAACTACCAGCATGGAATTCACTAGATCTCTAGCCAGATAACTAAGCAAAATCCATGGTCATAGAACTTTTTTTTTTTAGATTCTTTATGTATTTTATTTTATAGGTGAAAAACTTATTTGAGAAAAGAAGAAAACAGAATATCTTAGGTAAAATAATATATTTATTTGTATGAAGTAATTTATTTTAAAAAGAAAAAAGAAAATAAGTTTGAAATAAAACAGAGACAGTTTTTATATTGAAACAAAAAAAAAATGATTTATTCAATCAATTTACACATTCTTTGAAAAATATTTCTCAAAATAAGTTTGGAAAAATTGCATTGTCAAGTTATCGAAGAAAGATTCATTATAATTACATAAACATTGTTTTGAAATAATGTTTTGAACAATTTTAAGTGTTCAAATGTAACAAAACTGTTTCTTGAGATCTGATAAATTTGATATATGAATTTAACATTATACAATCATGATCTGATTGACAATCTATATTCAATTCACACCCGTTACATTCGAAAAATGAATTAATATTTGTTTCAATTTCTTCACATATGCATGTGAGATAGTGCTTTTGTGCATCTGAGAAACTTAAATGATTCTCACATTCAATTGTCTTGTTTGAAATCAAAGTTGGAATTTGTTTCACGAGAACAGATTCCATTAAACAGTAAGAAATTTTACTTTTCAATTCGACCAGTCTGTTGATTTGGTTTTAGATAAAAACCTGCATTATTTGTGTAAAACATTTGTTGTATTGGGAGTACAAATTAATTCGGTCCGTTTTCAATAGATGGCTCTGGCTGATTTGTTTACTGAATAATGATAGATGTTTTTGGCATTGTTAGAAAGGTTTGACCTTTGTCAACCATATTCAGTCAACGAAGCTTCGAGTTTTATACAACAACATTGGTTTTTTGAGCATTCAATATGTCGAGTTTTGTGCTAAAGAAACAACATTTGCGGGAAGTTTTGATTTTCTTTTTTAATTGGAAGAAAAGTTTTGCTGAAGCGCATCGATAGCTTGTGGAAGTTTATGGTGAATCTGCGCCATCTGATAAATCATGTAGAGAGTGGTTTCGACGCTTCAAAAATGGTGATTTTAGTGTCGAAGACAATGAGCGCCCGGGCCAGCCGAAAAAGTTCGAAGACGCCGAATTGGAGGAATTGCTCGATCAAGATCCGTGCCAAACGCAACAAGAGCTTGCAGGATCGTTGGGAGTCACTCAGCAAGCAATTTCCGTGCGCTTAAAAAAATGGGAATGGTTCAAAAGCAAGGAAATTGGGTCCCATACGAGTTGAAACCGCGCGACGTGGAAAAGCGATGTGGCAATTGTCGTTAAAAATTACTTGGAAACGTTGAAATGGGAGGTCCTACCCCACCCGCCGTATTCGCCAGACCTTGCTCCTTCTGATTATTGGTTGTTCCGACGGATGCATCACGATTTGGCTGGACACCGCTTCACTTCTTTCGAAGAAATTCAAGAATGGCTCGATTCATGGTTTGCGTCCAGAGAGGACTCATTTTTCAGAGATGGAATCCGAAAATTGCCAGAAAGGTGGACAAAAGTTGTGGCTACCGATGGACAATACTTTGAGTAACATGTTTTTTCATTTTGATAATAAATAAAATGTTTTTTTAACGAAAAAAAAACGGACCGAATTAATTTGTACTCCCAATATGAGGCACATATCTTCATTCACAAATGCCGTTAACAGTTGATTGTTTGATAAAAAACTATCTTTCACAGAATTAAATCGAAATGACGATATATTATTCTGAAAATCCAACCACGTCATAGGTGATAGTATAACACCCGATTTTGTAGGAAAGCGATCACCAGCACTATTTTCTGTAAAATTACGAAAGTGTACTCTTAAATTTTTCTCATTTTCCAAAATGATTTGCAAGAGTGTACACCAATTTAAATCCCATTCTCCTAGAATAGGATTTGATTTCTGCCTATGTTGAAAAAATTTATCCAACCAGTCATTATTTGGAATTTCACAAGACAATTCATTGCCGTTAGAGAGTTCATTTTTAACACAAGATAGTTCGTCAATACATTTTGTAGGTAACAGTTTATCGTTGTGAGAGGATTGTTCGTTTTTTTCACTAGAAGACTGTCCACCATTATCAGGAGACGATTGTTCTAAGTCCAATCTAGGTCTTTTCAAAGGTCGAGAAACGCTAATAATATGACGGAAAGTTAGACTTATTCTTGCATTCTTTATCGAAGGATATACAGCAATTCCGTGAGTGAAAAGTTCATTCGTACGTTTAGCCATAGTGTATAAAGAACCATTGTCTAATTCAATAACGCCTGTTCGGCTTTTTAAATTCAATTTTCCTTTGTGCACCAAAACTGAGCACTGCGATAGGGAAAGTATCATCCAGACTGAATTCGTTATCTTTATGTTGGGAAATGTAACTTTGTCCATTGGCATACAAATTTAATAAAACATAGTTGTAGGCACATCCAACATGCTTTTCGACGATATTTCTCAGTTCCATCATGATTGGAGTCCAAGGTTGGGCAGCAATTTGAGTACCACTGAATGCATACACCAGACCGTCATCACACTTGTCGTTTCGGCATAACATCTTTTCCCCAAACGTTGAAGGTGGGAGTGTAAAACGGTAAAGTTTTCAACTCGTTAAAATAGCCATCAGCTTTTTCCTTCTCAATAAAGTTAGGATAATAACTAACATTAAGACCGTTTTCATAAAAGTGGATACTCATTTTGAAACAAAGTTTAGCACGATGAAAAAAACAGCTTGCAAAAGCGGGAACAGGAGGCAGAATGAAAGCTACCCCCTTAACACGTGACGTCAAACCCACGCTCACAATTGATAAAAAATAACCAATGACCAACCTGTGACGTCAAACGCGGGAAACCAATAGTTGCCACACACCTTAAGGCTGTTAAAGGAATGTCGTCTACCTGCACCTGGCACCTTCCAACCAACCTATGAGGTGAACCGTGGGAAACCAATTGTTACCACGTACCCTAAAGCTATTCAAGGAATGTCTTCTTCCCCTCCACCTGGCCCCTCCCGGGTCTTGTCCAAACTTGCACGTGTCTACATATTTTAATGAAAGAATGAGGAGTCAGAAAATAATAGAAAAAATAATTTTCATTTAAGACTAATCCAAAATGGGTTTACGTGGGTTTGTTTTCGAACTTTAGGTGTTGACATAGGACGTGATAACAAATTTTTATTTTTAATGAAACTTTGAGGTACGTGCATTTCTTTGAGAACTTGTAACGATTCACTCTGTGCATTAACACGTTCGCTGCCGGTTTCACGTGACTAAAATTTGAAATGACGTTTTTTTCCTTTAACCCGCCGAATATGTTTGACGTGTTGCACAAGAGCGCTACATCGCCAGATGTTATAGGCTTTGTGTTTACTTTTGCTTGTTTGCGTCATGTATTACGTCAATACGTTGTATTACGTCAAACGTGTAAAAACTCATCTGCTCGTTACAAGCAAACTCTGGAGTTAATGAGTAATAAGTTAAATTTCCATAGCAAATAGTTTCATTTGTACTGAGCAGATAAAATATCTCGCTGACGCTATCACTTCGGTTGCATATTGATGATACGTGTTTTATTAGAGAGAAAGTATTCTATTTTGAAATACCCTTCCATGGAGGATCAAATTTTTGATCGCATGTTTCCGGACCACTTCTAGGGCTGAGTCCCCGACCGTTGCCAATCGCCCATTGCGCAGCACTAGTGTGACGTAAAACCCAACCAATCATCTATTTTGAAATATGAATATTTGTGATGTTTGCGTTAGTACTGTTTGGCTGGTTGAATAGAGTTGGAATTTAAGAGGTACTTTTGAATTTAAGAGGTTGGTTTGTTGATTGTGTTTTACGTCACACTAGTGCTGCGCAATGGATAATTGGCGATGGTCTGGGTCTCACCCCTAGAGTTGTCCAGGGACAAGCCATCACAATTTTGATCCTCCACGGAAGGGATGACTCTCTCGCTTCGTAGACACCCAAAGGTATAATTAATATGGGAACATGGAAAACATTGCGGGCACGACAGATTTTATGAGCACCAGCCACCATTAGTATACACAATGGTTTTTGGCAGGCTCGAGTACCGAACCCGCAATCTTCCAATTACGAGCCCGGCGCTCTACCGACTGGGCAACCACGGTCCTGAATTTTAGAGGCATATTTTTGAATTGTATGCCAATACTGGCTGCTACAGTACAAAATTTTGTATACTTTTTAATTTCATGCATTTTGAGATAGGGGTATAGTGAACAGATCAGATTACCATTATAATAGAGAATCGTTAAAATTTGCTATAATTATCCAGTTGCGGATTTATTTTTTCATTCCTAATGAATGAGGACTATAAACAAAATATTAATGATAAATAATTTACTTTATACAACTTTTGAAAACTTTTAAATTTAAAATTCCTAAGTAAAAAAATATACTTCATACATTTTTGTTAAATAAATCCTTGTCGAATCCTGTTCTTAGTCAGTGTAAGAACAATATTCGATAAGGATTTATTTAACAAAACCTTATGAAGTGTACTTTTTTTACATAGGAATTTTTGCTAGTGTTCGGACACTTTTGTTACCGACTGTACTTATAGCTGTTAAATTATTGGAAACAAAAAACTATCATCTAAACACTTATCATCAATTACTAAAGCAACACACTTTTCAGGGACATTTGGTGTGATTGTATAATCTAAGTTTTATTTTTGTATTTGTGATTAGTTATAAATTCATAATTATATTTTTTTTTTCTTTTAATTCTATTTTATGAAAATTTTCCTTTTGTCCTATGTATTATTATTATTCGGATTTTTTTTTTCAAGACGCGTTTTCTTTTTAGGTTAGATCGCCGAAAAGCTCTCTTCCGTATGCCGCCGGTGTAAGGTTGCTATTCGGAACACGATGCGAAATGGCGCCGTCTTGGCGATTTTCGAAATTTCGCCAAGCGGCAGCCTAAAGTAAACTTTCACCTGTAAAGTGATACGTCACATCCCGCGCTGGCGCGGGATCGGCAGCGAACGTGTTAATAGGTACTTTTTTGTTTGTAGAAAAAATTAAATGAAAAAAGTCTGCAATGTTAGAGTTCTGAATTTTTTTATTTTTAGAAGACACTATTCCTTTTTCATTCCACTCTAGTTTGTTAGGACTTGTCTTAAGAAATTCGAGTAATTTCAAAGCTTGTTTTTTCATTCTTGTAGGTACTAAAGTTAAAGGAAGTTGGTGATAGTCGATTTCTTGTTTAACATGTTCAGGATTCACAGTCTCTTTTGTTGGTGAGGGTTCTTGTTTCGCAGAATCTTGTTTCACAGAATCTTGTTCAGGTTTTGCAGGCTGTTGCTCAACTTCTTCATCAGAACGTTGAATCCACGGTATTTTGTTTACTTGTAAATTCATTTTTCTTTGCAATAATTCATAATAGCGTTGCACTTTTTCATAATCTGGTAAGGAACTGTTTAATATTTTTAGCAAAGCTTTATCCAATTCACATAAGTGCTTTTGAGAAGGTGTGTGTTTGTTCAACGCCTCTTCAGTCACCAAAGCAAATTTTTTAGCGAATTCCATGGAAGAGTGTGCTGATGGCTGATATGGCAGCGGCAATTAAAATGTTTAAAAATCCACCTTGTTGAACAATCAGTTTCTTTTTAGTGAATAAGGATCCTTTTTTCGTTCCAATTTTTCTAAGAGTCGATTTATATTTCGCCAACGATCGCTTCTGAGTAGTTGAAAGAAGCACGTTTCCTTTTAAAACATTCAACGTACACTCGCAGATAGCTTTAACAGTACGATTAGGTAATTTTTTAAGAAAATGCTTACGTAATGTCTTGGGGCAAGAGCGAATCAATTCGAAATCGCTAAGTTGTTGTCTTGACAAAGTCATGTTAGCAACTAACTCTTCACACACACTAATACTTTATTTATACTTGTATAAAAACTAAATTTGATTGGGTAGAATTTGAGTTCGCAATTTCATATCTTCATCCGTTTCATTTTTCAAATCGATCAACAAGTATGAAAAGAGTTTCTTTGTAGCATCTTCGTACACTTCTTGAAAAAATTTTGATTTTTTGGGGTACAAGTGCCGACCTAAATGCATAATTTGACTCACGTCACGACGATTTTTAAACAGGAAAATGTACTGAGCATTTAAAGACACTGTTCTAATTTCACTTCCTTTTTGAAAAAAAATTTGGGTTAAAAAAAACAACACTTGGATTTAAATGGTGACTACCTTTAGTGAATAACGAAGTCAAACGTTTATCGTTACTGCATTCGGTCATTAAATCATCTATCACAAACAAAGTATTACCATTCAAATAATCTTTATAATTCGATGGGAAACCTTCTACAAAAGTAACATCAGGTATTTCATCGTATAAAGTTTGATAAATACCATAAAACCAAACCACTTTGTCGATGTTAGGATGAAACATTTGTTCATTAAAATGTAACAAATCTCTCATAAAAAAAGAGTTGCCACATCCTGTAGGACCGGCAAGAATCATAGTACAAGGATGTTGTAGACGTGGAAACTCCGTGATAAATGAACACAGACACAAAATGTATACAGTTTAAATAAGTGTTTATCGATAAAAATTAGCATACACACGAAATCTTTTGGCAACAAAATTATAGACTCGATGGTCGTTAAAGATATTCTTGGTTACAAACATAGACAAAAATTCTTTCATGGTTTTTCCCCTACATCTACAATATAAATAATAAACACAAAATTGGCCACAAACGGCGGTTATAGCACTCTGAAGCATCAGAGGATTATAGTTCACATGTGAAAATGGGGATGCAAAGTTCAAGATACGTCCTTTAAAATAACTGGGGTCGTTTCCATACGAATCAAAGAATTCCACTTCATCATCAGATTGCATGAAAAAGGCTAACCAGTGGGTTCCGGATTCAGACGAGTCATCTGTGTTACATACGAGGCAAGCTAGATAACGCACGACCACCTCGGGTAGATGATCACTTGGGAAAACATCTAAAAAATATTTTTTCGTAATTGTATCACTGGATAAAATATTCTTGATTTGCAGAGAATCCATTTTCATTAATTGGCAAAGTCACATAAAACGTGTCGGGACTTGGTGATTTCAATAATGTTTTCAAATTCTGCATACACAAACACACAAATGGTGGATTGTAAAACAGTGGAGAATTTTATCTCAATTCTAAAATTTCCTTGTTGTTGTAAGTTGAGATGGGGGCCGTCACACAACTTAGGACTTAGATCGACTTAGGGACTTAGATCGAAAGCATACAAAGTATGACCATTCACGAAATCTTCTCATGAAATATAATTTCCAGCATCACGATTGAAACCAGAGAATAATCGGTGATAAGCTCTTATATAGTTTTTATCCTGAAAATTCAATTCCAAAGGTTTGCTAGGAACAGGTTGACCATCCATATACACACTTAAAAAGTTAACATTGTAGTGATGAAAATAAAAAGGGTTTAATTCATATTTACCACTCATGGCGGCATTATCTAACAATCCAATTATGACACGTTTTGGCATAGCACCCAAAAGAACATTATCTTGCATAAAAGACATACTTCCAGCAGGTATTGTATAAGTCTTGCATAAAACTCGATCGATGGAGAATTTTGCAGAATTTTTTTCCAAAGCTTTAGCATGTCCTAATAAAACTCCGGGGTTCACTTTCACTTTGCGAATAAACAGCGAGGCATGTTCTAACACGACGTTATATTTCTTTTCCTGCCCAGCCACTTGCTTTGCCATTAAACAAAACTGAGGAGTGCTTCGAATCATTTTAATTTTCAAATCCACCATATTCAGTAAAAGTCGATTCTGTTGAAAAATGTCACAGTGTAAAGGTCCGATCATATCTAAAATTTTACTCGTCTTGGTGAGTTCATGTCTTTTTAACAATCCAGGGTTTTGGGGAGTAGCTTGTGTGGGATCGGATACAGTTAAATTTTCATCTTTGTAAAAACATTCACAGGTTAGTAAACTTTTTTTAGCATCTTCACCGAAATTCAAGAGAGTTTCAATGTAGGCACGGTATGGATAAGTGTTACTCGAAGAGGATATTAATCTTTCGTTCAGACTCACGTCGATTTGGGAAAACAATGCATGAAAAAATAAATTAACAGGTGCAACAGGTTCTTTATCAGCCAGAGCAGTTCCGTCAGCATTCACAATTTTCACTTTTAGGTACATGTGCGAGGAGGATAAATCTATGTATTCTTCACCATTACCCGTAATGTTAAATTCCACAGGTCCCCCATCGCGAATATTCGCCAGAGGATGAAATTCGACGAAATGTCCTTTTTCAATAGCCGTCTGTGTAGGTGGTATGAAAAACAAGTCCAGTTCAGATTTGACACAGGCAGGGGAATTTTTATGCATGAGACCCGACATGATTAAGCAAAAATATCGTGTGACTTCACTCTCATCACTTTGGGACGAATGATGGTTTTGTTAGATCGCTTTCTCTTTTTATAGCGTTGTCCTGAAACAATCATTGTTTTCATTTTTGTAGCAGCTTTGTCAGTTAAATTTTTTCCAGCTTCTTTCAACCGACGTTTAGCAACATTTTTTATATCTTCACCTCGTGGCAGGTCGTTCAACACATCTACACCCGTATGAAGCAATTGTTTACCAACAGCTTTCGCACCTGATTTAAAAAGTGGTACTGCAGCTCGAAAAAGAGATTGAAACAGTCCACCTAATCCATATCCTTTTTGTAATGTAGAACCTTGGTAGTAGTTCAAACCACTACCTGACTGGTGAATGTAATAATCTTCAAAAGATTTCGCACAACACTTGTAAGGAACAAACATTATGAGAGGTACTTTTGTCTAAAATGAAGTTTCACGATCAACTGCCCACGCTCGAATGACACCAATCGACCTGTATGTGTCCTTATAACAGTTTCAATTGTTTGAAAGTTTTTCCCTGAAAGAGGGACATAATGTGGTCTGCCAAACATTTCGCGAATCATATCACCATCTTTACCTTTCACAGTAATTACTCGAAGCAAAGGGGACACTATATGACCAACGATCTGAGGTTCTGCTATATCTGAATATATGTAAAGTAATTTTAAATCAAAATTCGGATCAGCTTCTTTAATCCCTTCAAAGTATTTAAAAGGACTATGGCGTATAGAATCCTCATTGTTAGCCAATTCGATCGGATAAAAACCTAAAGTTTCGGAGAGTCCTGGTAATAACTTTATTCTAGCTGTTGGTTTTAATCCAATTTTCACTTTTCTAGTATGTTTGTTGTAGGTTATCTGAATTAAACCGTTGAAGTCTTGATAGTTCATCCATTTTATAATGTCTGAAGGGCTTTCAAAAAATCCGAATGGGATTTTAGTTCTTTTCATCGTTCCAATACCTGCATCATATTCGTATCCATTTCCTCCGTCAAATATATTACTCCATATATGTGGATAAATCAATTCCACAAGTCCGACCTCCCATTCACCTTTCAGATCAAGAGGGGAAGGTAATATCGTAATAAAATGTGAAATTTTATTTTCTGGGTAAAATTTCAAAGAGCTGTCCGAAGGTAGCGTCACGTAGAAAGACATGTTGACAAATGATTCTCAAAAGAAATGTCGTTTCAATTTATAAATGAAATAAATTAGAAGCTAGTATCCATTGGTCGAATTTAGAAAGATAACCTTTATATTTCACTTTATACTCTAATTGCCCTTTTCTCATTCGCTTTTTTAAAGATTTTTTCGATAGCAAAGTTCTCTTTAGGCTGAACTTTCTGAAGTTCTTGCGCGTAAAATGTCCCTAAAATAGGTTCGTTCATTAAATCCTTGATCCGGTAAACGGGTGGTTCCCGTGGTACGCACTCGGTCACGACGAATAGTTCTTCCGTCCAGTTAGTTTCGTATACTTTTTCAAAAGTTAATTTTTGTTTGGATACTCGAACCGTGTCCCCCGGTTTAAACACACAAGACTTTCTCTTTTCGTCTCCCATATCCCCGTACAGAGTAAACCACACGTCGCTTTCATTTTCCGGAGTTACTTCGGCAGGCGCCCTTTTAATACTCGAATGATAAGTATGGTTATAACTATAAAGTAATTGATCTAACACGTCTACGTAGCGGTAAGTACGACGACTGGTAAAATATTTCCACATTTTAGTTTTTAAAGTACGGTTAAATCGTTCTACTACGGACGCTTTCGTGTTGTTAAAAGTTCTGAAAAATTTCACACCTTCCTCTTTGAGAAATTTTTGAAACTTGTTATTCAAAAATTCCCTTCCTGCATCAGTATTCAAACAGTTGGGTTTTCGTTCAGAGAAAATTTTTTTAAAAGCTTTCACAATCTCTTCACCCTTTTTAGATTTCAGAGGAACCGCCCACGCTCGTTTGGAGAGGATGTCAATACAAGTTAAAATGTAGCGAAACCCATCGTTAAACTTTTGAAGAGACGTCAGATCAGCTAAATCTGCTTGCCACTGTTGATCAATTCTGGATACTATGACACGGTTCGTGGGGAATTTTTTTCGAATTGGTTTGTGAAGTGAATATGCGTCTATTCCTTGTAACCATTCTCGAATTTTTTTCTTTTATAACTTGCCGCGGACAGCACGGTGTAAGGCATCTACACCTCCAAAACTTGCAACCGCTTTCGGATCTCGGTAAGTTTCCTCCATGGCAGCACGCATGTGAAGGCATTACATTGAAAAGGATAAATTTCCCGTATTGTTTAAATTTAAAATAAAATCAACGTTAAACTTTCCACCTTCAGAAAAAATATAAAGAATCGAAAAGACAACGCACATGACAAAATAAATGCAGAACACGAAAATCCCTTCCTCTCGCGACGGTAACATGATGAACACTAAATGATGTTCAATCAAAAAATATATATTTATATCTAAAATAGAGTCATCAGATCATATTTCTATAGGTCAGTGGTTTCACGCTCGAAAACTACTGTCTTATGGAAATATTTTTACTGCTAGGTCCCAAGTAGCACAACAATAATGGCCAAAGTCGGAAATAAGACTATTTCAATATTGGCCAACATCGGACTCTGCTGGACTGGCCAGTGCAAAAATGTCAAGGTTTTTTACAATACTGGCCAATATCGGTAATCTGTATTGGTCAATATTGCATGTAATATTGGCCAATATCGGTTAAAGTTGAACTGGCCAATATAAAACACTAAATTTTGCCAATATAGGCCACTGTTGGTATCACATACTGGACAATATTGTGTACAACACTGGCCAATATAAAATTGCAAATCACAACAGTAATGGGCAATATTGATATTCGACATTGGCTAATGTTGTAATGCAATACAGATCAATATTAACTACAAATCTTCTCTATTTGCAAGAAACAACAACAACAAAAAAAAACTACAGATGGCAGCCAAATTATTTGAGTGTGAGCAATAATTCCTATATTAAAAAAGTATACTTAACAAAATAGTATTAAATGCACTTTTTTTTTTTTTTTTAATATAGGAATTATTGCTAGCGCTCAAATAATTTTGCTACCAACTGTATGCCATGTACAATTTTTTTTTTTTTTTTTAGATAAAAGAATGCATGAAATTTTACAACATCCTTTTAAACTTTTGATATTTGTATTAGATTTTTCAAATTTTTTTGTTTTATGTGATTTTTTTTTTTTTTTTTTTATGGGAAAACAGACACCTTTATATTACCTTTAAACATATATTAGGCTGATTCCAAAAAATTTCGCACATTCATTTTCCTTTTACATAAGAATTGTATTTATTTACATATAGATTAAAATTTAAAAAAAATAATAATAATACTACATTGTTATAGACAAAAAGGTTTAATAACAATCGAATTACATTGATTAGCATTTTATTTATCAAACTAATACTTTAAAATGTACCTTAATACGTTATTTTTATTTTTTCAGCGTCCGGAATCAAGTCAAAGTATACTGATTTTGTATAATACAACCTAACCTACAAGAAACCTTTCATTTAGGAGGGGGAAGTGTAGGTTTTTAAATGAACTGCATTAAAAAAAAAAAAGAAAAAGAAAAGAAAAAAGAAAGGAAAACCATTTAAAAAATGGAATGATACAGTTTCAATTAACAGATCAATTTCTTATTGATCGTTCGGTCAAACTGACGACTGAAAAATAAATAAATAAATAAAATTAGAAATTCTGACTCCTAAACTTTTATTAAATTATTTATTTTAATTTATAATTGTTGCCAAAAAAAATTACGAGTTAATTTATTTTTCGACATATAATAAAATATATTTTCACAATATTAAATATAATAAGCTTTTTCGATAGTGTTTGTTTCGATACTGATTATTATTAATTTTCTTTTCTTTTTCTTTAAAAAAAAAAAAAAAAAAAAAAAAAAAAAATGGTGAAATTCTGGCAAAAGCAGAATTTAGCTTCGGACGGAGAACTATTAGTTTTTTTTTTTTTTTTTTCAAATTATAACATTGTTTCCAAATTATTCAATTATATTTCGATAAATTTTAGATTTCGATAAATGTCCAACTATCGAAAACTGGTATAGTAAAAATCTGCAGATTGAGACTAATAGTCCTCAGTCCTTTAAAAAAAAAAAAAAA
This sequence comes from Salticus scenicus, assembly GCA_963930645.1. Taxonomy (NCBI): domain Eukaryota; kingdom Metazoa; phylum Arthropoda; class Arachnida; order Araneae; family Salticidae; genus Salticus; species Salticus scenicus. The sequence continues at coordinate 17,161,335 of OZ005651.1, read as the reverse complement.
AAAAAAAAAAAAAGATAAAAACAATATTCACATGTTATGTTTTAACTGCACTAAATAATAATAATAAAAAAAAATCCAAAAGCTGAACTTAAGTTGATCTTGAAATCAGAACTTGGTGATATGGGTGTCATTATCGTAACAAATAAAATAATAATCTTTCAAGATAACACAACAGAAATTGTGCAAGACCAACTCACATTTTTAAGATATGTGAAAAACTGATATACTCAGAATGTATGAAAAATTTTCATCAGTCACAAATTTAGATGTTATGGATTTTTGAGTAATTTTTTTTTTTTTTTTTTTTTTTAAGTTGTATCAATATAAAATGAATGAATCGTAATAAAACAAAAGGTTATATTATTTTTTTCTTACTATAAATAAATCATCCTGGAAGAAGTTAATGAACTATCAGGGGTTTTTCTTTGCAATATAAAATTTTCTTAACACCAAATCCAAATACCTTGAGTTCTTTTCACAAACTTTTTTGCTGAGTACCCAGCTTTCATCAATTTTTCTGACAATCTGATCGTTTCTTCTTTGCTGTTGTAATTGCAGAATGTCACCTTAGTCCACATTTCGCATTAGTTCTATGTTATTACATAATTTACAGTTTACACTCAATTACATGGTTTACCACATCGTTTACACACAGCTTTCATTAAATGCACGAATGAACTGACTGCTTCTTCTCTTCTGTTGTAATTTCAAAACATCACCTTGCATCCAGGTTTCACATCAGGATCACATCTCTGCATGCATATACCTGTTAAGATTTCGACAGTTATGTGGTTGGTAGTATAGTTTTGATGTAGCAAGGCTATAGCCATTGATGGGGGGGAATTCAACTCCCCCTCAAAATGTTGCAAATTTGTGGAAATTTTTAGAGTAATACATCATTTTTAACATAATATTATGCACTAATACTTGTACACTGCAAACTTTCTGGCTATGGCCTTTGATATTGGCATTAGTATTACCCTGATAAAGACTAACCAAAAAATCTTCCAGAACAATCCGGAATGATAAAGACCCAATTAACCCCTTAGAAAAAGCTGTAATCTACATATAGAATTTTATGAAATAAGAACCCACACTGGCATGACTAAAAAATCTTAGCCAAGCTGAAGAAAAAGTTTGTCCCATGCCAAGCGAATACCAAGAACGCTTTTTTTGTTTATAATTAACCGTAGTTATTAAAATCCATTCTTTAAATTACATCTGATTTTATTTTCAGATTTTCCATTCAAACTAAATATTTTTTACTTTAAATGCACATTATTTTTGGCTAAAACATGCAAAATGCACATTTAAAAAAAATAATAATGATCCATACTGAGAAATTCACAAATTAAAACTTCTGTTTATAAATTAATATTTGATTATTTTAGCTTTTTGCATTTTATTTTATACCTAAAAAAGTTTGAATTTTATAAATATAAATATGTAGAAGGAAATTTCACAATCACTTTCAGCTACTAATGTTGGTTATTTCAATACAGAATATCCTTAACAAAAAATTTATTCAGAAAGCATCTTTTTTTTTTTTTTATTTTTTTTTTTTAAGCATAAAAATGCTTTCTGATTAGGAAAAAAATTTTAAACTTTTTACTTCACATGCATTTCAAATAATTTCCTCTATTTTGTGTTCATTTGTTTGCTTATTTTTAATTAACACTAATATATATGATTAAATTCTTCAATTATATATTATTAAAATGTCTGAAATTTAATAGCATTATTTTATAAATTAATATAAAAATTTTTATTATTCAAAACTGAAAAATAAATAAAATAAATAAAAATTAAGACAAACCTATTTGAAGTTTAACTTAAACTTCAAGTAGGTTTATTTTTAAATATCTTTACTGAGTATAGAAAAAAATTCATTAAAAATTAAAATAAAATAAAAGACTTTTTTTTTCCATAAAACAATTTATTAAATTCATTTTCATGATTTTACATTATGTTTTTGAAAATTACAAAAATTCTGTATTTTCAGATATTTTTACATCTGATTTCCGTTTTATTTTAACCTACTTGCTATCACAATCTGGAGCTCTTGCAAAGACTTCTAATACAATTGTTAATGCAGAGTTTCTCCCAGGTTTAAAAATGAAAGGATGCTGCTAGTAAAAAAAATCACATTTTAGATTTTTGAAGTCAGTTTTGGATCCTTAAGGACGCACTTGATACGAGAAAAAATTTACTAATGTATGAACAAATGTTGATCATCATGCACAGTAGTTTTATCAGGGATGCCACTCTAAAAATTCGAAGAAAGAGGAAATCACGCCTGAAGTAAAATTTGTGATAATTATTGTGTAATTTTATATGCAAATTCTGTAAATTAATATATAACAAAATACATAAAATATAATTTGAATATAATAATTTAAAAAGTTACTTTGCAGTCAAAAGTTTATATTTTAAGCAATATAAAAGAATGATGTTTTATCACAAATGAAAAAATATTTTAGAAGTTTCTAAATAAACCATAGTCTGTAGATCAGCAATAACATTAATTTAACATAATTTAAAACAAAATAATTACACATAAGGAAATTTTTCTACCTCTTTATAAGTTCTGGGATCTAATAAAACAAGTTTATCATGAACACTGACACTTATGTTATGAATGAAAAAAGAATGAACATTGCAGAGCTTCGTCAGGTTGTTTAATGGCTGATCACTACTTTTAGGGGGGTGAGGGACCTCACAGTAGAAAATGCGAGACGCGAGACGTACGTCGAAGATTTTTTTTTTTTTTTTTTCAGTCTGCAGATTATTTTCAACACAGTATTGTGTAGAAATTTTAAGTCTCCCGATTTTGATCGAAAATATTGCAATTTCCAATCTTTCTGCATCCACATCATAAATGGCAACGTTCATTTTAATCACACTTTATTAGATTCTAGAAGCTACAAAGAGGTAGAATTATTCAATATTTTTCACTTACGTAATTATTTAACACCACCCTTCCTCTCCGCTAACAATCAGCGATAGACATTTCACGGAATCATTGTGATTTCCCGTCTGCTTTCATCCACAACATAAAAGTCAATATTTTCTTAAAATCTTATTTAATTAGATTCCAGAAATTATAAAGAAGTAAAATTGTCCAATATCTCTCACTTTTTTTTTTTTTTTTTTTTTGCTGCTTCCCCCCCCCCCCCCCGACATTTTCTCCCTCTCCTGCTAATGAACAGCAAACAATTGCTCCGCAGAAGTATTGCGATTTCCAATTTTTCTCCATCCATAACTCTTTCAATTTACTATATTAGATTCTAAAACATGTAATGAAGTAGAATTGTTTAATATCTCCCACTCATATATTTTTTATGATCCCCCTCCCCCCTTTAACAAGGATAATTAATTTTTTATACCAACTATAAACAAAGTATTTATTTAGTTTTGTTTTAAATTCTGGTTTTTTCTATAGTATCCGTTTTGAGGTGTCTCGAATGTGAAAGTCTAGCAGTTTTTAGCAGTTGATCTCTATATCTGTTATCAGCATAATTTAAAAACAAATGATTACAGGAAATTCAAATTTGGTATTTGGAGATTCATATTAAGTTGCTACTTGAACTACTTTTTTATTATTTTTTTTTAATACAATAAAAATAAAAATAGTGAAATTTTTTGAAGATTCATTTAATTCCGGCGACCAGCGAAGCAGGCAAAACCTGCTACTATTAAATAAATGCAAACTTATGACAGAAATACACTTACTGATTCTCGCAAGCCTTTTTTGTGTTACTTATAGTGCTGCAGATTATTCTCTAATGCCTAAATAGTTGTCACAGATTGACAGAAAAAATTCTGCTACTGGGTGAAGGAGCAATATAACTATGCATATGAGAAATATCAAGCAATCCTATCTTTTTAAAGGTTCTAGAATCCATTAAATTAAGTTTAATGTGCACATTGATATTTATGTTAGTTATTGATAGAGAAAGATTGGAAATTGTATGATGGATCGGCGATTATTAGTTTGAGAAGAGGCAGACAGAATAAATTTATAAAAAGCGGAAATCCGCCGCTCAGTAGAAGTGTGGAAAAGCGGCATCCCTGTTTTATTTATATTTCTAGCATTTATGTTCGATTTAAAGTCTATTTTCTACAAAAGGCAGTAAAAGTGCGATTTTTTATATAACGAACAAGAAAAGTGAAATTTTTTTGTAAGAAGAGTAAGAAGGGAAGAATTTTTCACGTCAAAGGGCAGGCAGGAGGCAGCACCCTCCCAAAACTGTCTGGGGGAAACTCTGTTAAAGACAAAAGTTTGAACTTTTTTACAATTTCTTCTCACACTTCCTAAAAAGAAAGAAAAATAATTATAAATAAAATATACATGAACATAAAATCATATCAATTTTCTTTTTCTAGATAGGATGCAAGGTTTCAAGTACCATTGGCCAAGAACTCTTACATTGGCCATTATGGGATTACTTTGGACAGCAATAAAATAAAGATGTTTCCTTTAGAGATACAATGATTATTCAGCCAAAGCCGAATATCAAGTCCATTATTCGGCCCAGGCCGAAATGTTTTTATTTATAGTTACTCAGTATAAATAAAAACAATATATTACACAATAAATTTTTTTAATTTCAGGATTTATATTTGTCATGTTTTGTAAAAATTTTATTATCCTCCCCCCCCCCCCCCAAAAAAAAAAAAAAAAAACTTTCATACCTTGAATGAATTTTATCATACCATTTTAATGTAAGGATCATGTAAAAACTTTTATGCTATATCAATAAGTGCAAAACATATCTGTAGTAAGCTAACATAATCTGTTAAATTTAATATTAATCTATTCAAAATTGTCCCAACTGAACAATACAAGCAAATTCTGATTTTCTTTCAAAGCATAATGAAAAAAATTAATATTTATCCTTCGTTATTTAATAATAATAATAATAAAAAAACTTCTTCCAGTGATATTTTTAATTATTGGGGGCGGAAAATTGGTATACATATGTTTTGGGAGCCTAAAAGTCAAATGAGGATATTTTCGAAAGTGTAAAATTATTGGGGGGGACAGGAAGAGCAAAAAATTAGAAATTGAGTTACACCGTTTAAATTGGTATGTATAGTTTTTGGGGGGACCTAAGAGTTGAGTGAAGATATTTTGGAAAGTGTAAAATTATTAGGGGGGGCAGGAAGAGCAAAAAATTAGAAATTGAGTTAAACCGTTCAAAATTGGTATGTATAGTTTTTGGGGGCCTAAGAGTTGAATGAAGATATTTTAGAAAGTGTAATTATTAGGGAGCAGGGGGGGGGACATAGAAATTGAGTTAGACCATTAAAAACTGGTATATATAGGTTTTGGGACCTACAATTGAATGAGGATATTTTCGAAAGTGCTACATTATTAAGGGGAGGCAGAAAGAGGGATTAGGTGGACAAAAAATAGAAATTGAGTTAGAGTGTTCAAAATTGGTACAGTATAACCCCGATAAGTCGCCATCGGGATAAGTCGTCGTTTTTTTTTTTGGTCCCGACAAGGTCTCATACACAATAATGTTAAACAACCCTCTTTTACCCGTCACCGAATTTCATTCTACTCTGATAACTCGTCACCCACAAAAACGGCCGAAAGCTAATTAAAAAATCCCCTAAAAATGTCGCTAATCCTAAACTTACATTTTTTTGGTCACTAAAAGCTTTTAAAATCCCCCAAATTTAGTGACTTTTCCCCCAAATTGGCAACACTGATTTTGCCTGCCACCGTGCTGTCTTTTCAGCCCCGCCCCATCAAATTAAGAAAACAAGCCTTTACTGGGAATTTTCGATTACGCGTGTCTTATCAGCAAAACCTGTTGGTCCCTATTGTTGTTAAGCATTCCTTTTCACTCCCCTCCCCCACTTCACTTTAAGAAAGCCAAGCCTGCTTATCACTTCAGCAACACAACTATAGGTTAAGCATTCCTTTCCATATAATAACCCTTCTGTGGAGTTGAGTTCTTGGAATATTCTATGCATGTGCATCGTACTTATCGCTGCTAACCATTCAAAGCACACTTCTCGCTACGACTTTGTCGAGTGCACATGTTTTTTTCACTTCTCCTGAGTTTGACTTCATTTCATAGCGAGTAAGCCCCGCTATAAGGGCTATTTTTCTCTTTTGCAATTTCGTGGTGCGATTACGCTTTTAACATGTCAGGGAAACGGAAACTTACCTCTTTATCTTTTAAAGAAAAAAAGACTTAATTGCAGTTTTTGAAAAATCAAATGTTTCCAAAACAGCTTTTGCCAAAGAACACCATATTCCCAGGACTACGTTGAACGATGTTCTTTCATCGAAACAAATCATTGAAGAAGCCGACTGCGAAGGCAAAAGAAAGAGAATGAGGAAACCGAAGTTTGACGATATTGAGGAGGTTTTAGTTCGATGGCTAAAACATACCAGAGCCCAGAATGTACCAATTTCTTCCGCGGTGCTAAAAGAAAAAGCCATGGAAATTGCTAAGAAGTTGAACATTGAAGATTTCGGCGGCAGCAATGGTTGGCTGGAACGTTTCAAAGACAGACATTGCCTTTCTTTTAAAACGATTTTCGGAGAAGCAGCAGCTGTTGATGTTGATGCTGTAGAAGACTGGAAGGACAGTGTTCTCAAGGACATTTTATCTAGATTCGATGCATCAAATATTTTTAATCTTTATGAGTCCGGCTTATTTTACCGTCGTTTGCCCGATAAAACTCTGTCATTTAAGGGTGAAAAGTGCACTTCTGGAAAATCAAGCAAATAACGCGTGGCGCTTCTGCTTGGAGCAAATATAAATGGAACTGAAAAACTAAAACTACTTGTGATAGGCAAAAGCAAAAAGCCACGCTGCTTTAAAAATGTTAAATCCCTTCCAGTTTATTATGAAGCAAATTCAAAGGCATGGATGACTACAACGATTTGGGAACGACATATTCGTATATTGGATTCTCAGTTTTCGCGTCAGAAAAGAAAAGTTGTCATCATTGTTGATAACTGTACCGCGCACACCACACCCGAAAATTTAAAAGCGATCGAGATGGTTTTTATTCCTCCAAATGTAACATCAATTCTTCAACCTTTAGATCAAGGGATAATTCGTGACTTTAAACGAAAGTACAAAAAAATGCTTGTAAAGGACCTGATAAAAGCATTGGATAGAAACGAAAAGCAGGAAGTTTCAGTTTTAGATGCATTTAACTATGCAGACAAAAGTTGGAGTTCCGTTTCTTCACAAACTGTTTTGAATTGTTTCCGGCATGCAGAGTCCATAGCAGATGCCGAATCAGAAGAAATCCTCAGCGATGAAGACATCATCGATGTGGAACCACTAGAGACTTTGCTGCAAATCGCAAATGAAAAAGTGTGCAGAATCAATGACGTTAATGCTTTTGTCAACATTGATAACGACATTGCAATCTGCTCACAAGCGACTGTAAAAGATTTGACATCTGAATTTTTAAAAGAAAAACAAAACAGTTCAAGTGAGGATAGCGATGTCGAGAATGTGGATAAAACCCCACCCAACAAGACGCAAGACGGAAGCAATTGAAGCCCTGGAGAAAGTTCGAGAGTACCTTACATCCATTCAAGGTACAACAGACGAAGAATTTAAAGCCTTAACTGTATTAGAAAAGAAAGTTATTTCCAGTAGCCAGCACCTTCATCAATCTACACTGTTGGGTTATTTTAATGTAGCAAAAAAATAGAATGCACATGGTAACTATACTGTATTTTTTTTTTTATCTTCCGCTCTTTCATTTACATGTATTGATTTCTGAAAATATTTTTTTTGTCACCAAATCCTACTGCAATTCATGAAAATATGTAGTATAGTACATTTAATTTTTTTTTTTTTTTTTTTCGAAATTCGCCACTCCGTTTAAGTCGTCACTTCGCTTAAGTCGTCAAAAAATGTTTGGTCTCTTTAGTGACGACTTATCGAGGTTTTACTGTATATGTAGGTTAATTAGGAGAGGCATGAAAGGTGGGGAATAAGTATGCGTATCCCAGGGGGGAAACTTTTCAGGGCCTACCCCTGAATTCAGAGTTTTTGAAATTTTTGCTGTTTCTGATTTTCATGTAAATTATTTTGTTTTTACAGAAATTTCTTATTTTGAATGTTTAATTTGCCTTATATAATGCATTAAGAACTCTTCAAATATCATTTAATACAGGTAGCCATATGATATTTCATTATTAAATCTTCCCTATCTGCATGCAAATATCAGTTTTCAGGGTTTTCGCATGCTAGGTAGTTTCACCCCTGGTATCCCTTAATCTGTGTGCACGCAGTGCGCACGGGTCTATGCTGCCGACGGCAGTGGGGACCCGGTATAAGTTTTTACTCGATCAAAAATATTTTTTTTTTTTTTTATGAGTGAGAATATGGAATTTTGAGGATTCATTCATAAAAGTGATTCATTTTAAAATAGTGACCCGCTAGCTGGCGAAGCTCACTAGTATCTATTAAAATATGACTAGACAATACCTCATAAGAAACTTGTAAAGAATTATTATTATTAGAGATTTTATACCCTGTTGTAGTGATTAAACAAGAGATATTAACGCTATATGACTATACAAACATTAAACTATACAATTTGTTAAGAAAAATAAATAAATAAAGTTTAAAAATAGTGTTATTAAAATAGTATTTATTAGTAACAAGCTACCTTCGGTGACCAGCTGGTTTGAGTTTCTTTAAAAGCCAGACCATATTAAACCACTGCTCGGTGGCGCTTACTGTCCACTTCAGAACCTACAACAGTTTTACAAGAAAAATACAAAAAATGATTTAAAAACAAAGCAGATATATATATATATATATATATATATATATATATATAAATATTAAGTTCTAATGATAATTAAATTCAGTAAACTCTTGGTTAACCTGTATTCAACAAACCTGAAAAATTCAGAAAACACTTTTTTCTCTTTTCCAATAAATTGTTTTAAAATATTTGCTGCTATTTTAGGAAGCTTATGGTTTTCATTTTCATATAATTAGAGTCCAAGTTAATGTAATGCAAATCAATGTTTATACAAAGGCGAATGTCCCAGAAATTCACAATATTTTTGTAGCCGATTACTGAAATCTGCTATTATTTTGCCTTAATTGATAAATTCGCATTTTGTACAAAGTTGAATCTCTAAATACTCAATTATTTTGCTACTAATCGATGATAATTTTTTTTTTCAAAGCTAAATCCCAAAATACACAATTTTGCGACCTAATTCAGAAATACGAGACCATTTCACTGCCAATTATCAAAAAGTTTTGCTTAAACACAACTAGTTGCTGACATACGATATTATTTCAGCATTAATCGATAAAATTTGCACTTTTTTTAAAGATGATTTTCAAAATTCGTAATGTTTTGTAACACGTGCAACTATTTCACCGCTAATTAATAATTTTACTTTAATCCCAATTATTTACTGAAATAGGCATTATTTATCTGTTAATCGGTAAAATTCGTCCTCTTTTTTTCAAAGATAATTCCCGATGGAATTACCTACAGATGGATTCCCTATGGAATCAATCATTTTACAGCTAATTCTCGAAATTTATGTAATGGCAACTAACTTAAATTTTGTAATTTTTTTCTTTCAAAAACGAATACCGAAAATATACAGCTATTTCACAAAAAAAAAAAAAAAAAAATTGCTTTACATGCGTGATTGCCGAAATATGCGATACGAAAGTCTATTAAAATACAGTATCATTTCAGTTTCAGTGATAAAATTTATGTGTTTAATCGTTCAAATTCCGTGCTGACATAAGAAATTAATTCTCTACAAAACAACATAATCTTGTGGTGGACTGTTGAAATACCTTGTTTTACGCACTTAACAAAATTTACGTTTATCACGGCTAATTGCTTAAATAAGCCATTGTTTCTCCACTTTAATAATAAAGATAGGCAACTACCTGGCAACAACTACTACAGAATAAGGAAGTGAAGCGAACCAACGACCGCAAGAGTTCCCCGGCAAAGTAAACAACGTGGATTCCTCCAGAAGAACGACGTCGAGAAAAATTACTTGGCTCTGATGATGAACATGTCCGAAATTAATTAGCTAGTAATTAGAAAGAATTTTATTAGGTATTTTAAATGTTTGTTTTCATATCAGTTATCTTTAAAATAAGATTAAATAGGCAACTATTTTTGCTGCTGTAATCAACAAAAATTGTGCTATTTTAGAAAATTGATGTCACAAATGTTAAATACATATATTTAGCCAAAAATCAGAGAGAATTTTGCTTTTTTGGTGTATGTTTGCTGAAATATGCATAATTTTTGTGTCTGGTTCCCAAAATATGTGCAATTTTCTCATCCAAATACTTTGAAAAAACTTTTGCCAAAGGTCTGTTTTATGATCACTTATTTCTTTTCAAGTAGGTTAGTTTTAGTGCAAATTTGAGAAATTAATAATTATAAAATGACTTTTTACGCGAAAACTATTACGCTTCAGTTCAGCACAAAATAGGGAATAATGCAGAATGTACTTGAAATCTGCGTACGAGAATCGAGTGCCTATTTCAGTACTTTCACATAATTTCTATAGTTTTTATTTTGTTATAGAATTTCTGTAACAGGCATTTCTATTCTATTCTTGGATATCCAGAAATGGTCCCTGAAACTGCAGCTAACAATCTTTTTTTCTGACGGCCGCACTAAGAAACGGACTGACGACACATAGATTACACCTAGAAGTGAATTTTCAGATTGCGTTTGTGCAAAAGTATGCTGCAAAGTTTGATTTCACATCACATAAAACTTATAGCTATATATTACTCGGTGAAAACAATAAAATATCTATTAAAAATAATGATATGGCAGATGGGAAAATACAGGGCTCATTTTCATTTGAAAAAAGTGAAGGGTGCATTTGTACTTGAAAAAAAAAGGGGTGGGATGCATTTTTCACTTCAAAAAAGAACAGGGTGCATTGGCGCTGAAACAAAATAGGGTAGGGCGTGGCGCCCTTTGAAAAATGCATAACATGAACACTACTTACAACTACTCGGTATTCGGCCAAAGTGCTACTCGGTGCAGCATTACTATTATTTATTTGTAGTAGAAAAGTATTTTTCTGTATTCATCTTTGAAAAACATACAAAATTTAACAATTAATAGTAAAATGATAGCCTATATTAGCAATTAATTGCCATTACTTAAATTTCAACAATTAGTGGTAAGATGATTCCACATTTTGATAATTGGCCGCAAAATTACTGCATACATATCAGAATTATCTTTGAAAAAAAAGAACAAATTTTATCGATTAACATAGAAATGGAGCCTATAAAGGAAAATAATTCGGATTAATGTATCTTTATAAATTAGCGGCAAAATAATTGTGTGTTTCAATAATCAGTCACCACAGTTCAAAACAACTTCTTTTTCCCCCATAAAAATCAATTAACTTTTTTCATTTCCAAAAAATTCAAAATTTTTATTGTCCCTTTTTTAAAATTTATAAATTATTTTTATGTAAATGTCTTTTACTTTTAATTCAGTTTATTTCAATTGTAATTTTGCTTCAGAGAAGGTTTTAATTATGTGCTTTATGTGTGATTGGCATTGGCTGGCTTTATAAGTTATTATATATTGGGGGGGGGGATTATCTAGAAATTGTAGAAGAAAAATCTCTAAAAATTATAAATGAAAGGGTCTAAGGCTAAATGCAGTAAAGTGAAATAAAATAAATGGTAATGGAAAGCACATTTATTTTGTACAAGATATAAAGTGAAAATTGTGTAATTAAAAAAATTGCTCTCAACTTTGTTTTATTCAAAACTGAACAAAGTGGTCTTTAAAAATTTTATGAATATGGTATTTGTTATAATATGGTAATTAATAGCAGCTCATTTTCTTATCTTTATACTAAATCCAAAAGCAAGATGTACTGATTTTGAATTATCATATAAAAAAGGAGCTGCATTAGAATTTGTCCAGACAGTTAAAAAAAAAAAAAAAAAAAAAAAAAAACGCTTTCATTTTAAAATTTCATGCAAATATTTCTCCATTCAATATTTTGAAAATTATAATATCAAAGTATTGAAAAATGTTGAAGTAATTCTAATTACAAAAGATTCTACATCCAATGAAGAATGTTTTCTCAAAAAAGAAAATTTAGTTTCAATAAAAGCTATAAAACTTCTAATTTTATTTAAAATAATAATTGTAAATTCTAATTCAATATGGAACTTTCAAATGGATTGCAATATTCCAGTACATAATCCAAAAGTATAAATTTTTTCTTAAATCTTTTCCTATAACTTTTTTATTGTATAGATTTTTTTATTTTTTCATTAATTCATTAAATTAAGAATTTTTTGTTATTAAGTTAATTTGTTATCATTAAAGTGTACGAAAGACATGCTATGTTAGGCAGGCCGCACACCAAAGAAACAAGCATGACTTGGACGACCCTAGCATTGCCGCTAACTTTTACTTTACTGCATACGCACACCAGAGAGACGAGTGTCATGTCTTATTAGTCGAGCGTGTGTCTCCCGTTCGTCGCTCGAATCGCGCATGCTACAACTTTTTGCACTTGTCGCTCATGTTGCAACATGGCGGCGATAGAGATTTGACAACTGTGGGTAAATTTAAATAACACTGGGCTCAACGCAGTCGCTTTTTTCAATACTAATAACTTTAATAGAAATATTTAGTAAAATCCTTTGCAATATTTTTCTTCGATTGCATATTACGAAGATTGCTTTGTATAAATGATAGTATTAAAACAAAAGTGACTACGCTGAGTCCTACAATGACAATATCAAATTCAAGTCCGTGTAATATACAGCAAACAATCAATTTAAGTTCAGATAGAAAGGAAAAACATATTAAAAAAAAAAAAAAAAAAAAAAAATACGGATGAAAACAAATTATAGGGTAACAATTTTATCCAATAACCCCCATTATATATTAAAATATCGCTCTTGAATTTCATCCATTTGACCGTTTCCGATAAAAGAAACAGAACAAGTTTACTAGCAAGGGATGCGTGGCTTAGGGGTAAAGGGTTGAACTCGTGTCACAATTGTACTCGGTTCGTCCCTTGCCAGAGGTTTTTTTTTTTTTTTTTTTTTTTAAAGTAGAAAAATAATTTAAGCAAAAGGATAATGATTAAATTCAACTATTTTTTTTTTAAATAGATATATTAAAAAAACAACAAAAAGGCAAAATAGAAAAAAAATTATTCATTTAAAAGGAAGAAGATCAAATATAGGAATTTAGTACAATGTTAATAACATCTTGGAAATTATTTGGTTTTTGCATCATTTTGCAATTTTTTATTAAAAACTGTTCAGATTTAAAAGCAACGTTTTCAACTGGAAACTATTAATTTAAATTTAACAATAAAGAAAAAAAATATAAGGTGCAGTGTAAAATTATTTTTCTTAAATTATTCATTTATTTAAATTATAAAGAAAAAATAAATAAATAAAAACACTTTTTTTAGCTGGAAAAAAATAATAGTAATAATTTTATAGAATATTTGTTTGCATATCAATAATAACTTAATTAAAGCAGACAAGCTTTGTTTTCTGCTAGAAACAGGATATAAAACTTTAAATAAAAATTTAAATAAAACATTAACAAAATAAAGGAATAAATAAATGAAATATAAAAATTATTTTCCCCTAAATTATTCATTTATGTAAATGATAAAGTAAAATAACAATTTTTTATACTTTAATAATTCAACAACAAAAAATTAGTTTTTAAATTTAATAATTATTTTCTCTTAAATTATTCATTTATTTTTATTTTAAAAAATTAAACATTTTTTAAATAAGAAAAATTAACTTTTACTTTATTCATTCATTTAAATGAATATAAATTAAAAGATATAAATAAATAAATAAATAAAAATAAAAAAAATTGAATAAATAAAATAAATAAAATATAAATAAAAAGTGCGATATAAAAATTATTTATTTAATAATAAAGTTTTTTTTTTTTTTTTTCCCAGGTTGAAATAATTTTTTTTAATAATTTAATAGACTATTTATTTTTACACAACAATAGTAACACAATTAAAGCAAACAATCAGCTTTTTCTATTAGAAGATGTTTATCAAATGTTAATTATAAATAAAACATTAACTCCCCCCCCCTTTCCCCCACAAAAATATGAAAAATACTTTCCCTTAAACCACAAAGGAAAATTAAGTGTTTTTAGTTAGAATATAATATTTGATTAATTTAATCAAAAAAAAAAAAAAAAAAAACTATTTTTAAATTTAATAATTATTTTCTCCTTAATTACACTTAATTTTTTTTCTGTTTTACTTGAAATTATAATAGATTTAGAAATTATAATCTCCTTATATTATAATAAATAAAACCTGAAATCTCAAAAGTCAACAAGCACACGTGATCAAAAACGCTTCCTTCGCAGGATGTGTCTGTCGCTTCGGTGTGAGTGTGAAACTCGAGTCGCTTGGGCCGCTGTCGCTTGCCTCTTTGGTGTGCGGCAGGCCTTAGGTAACATTCACTATAAAAAAACAAATTTTTGTTAACTCGCAGTAATCCTGTTATTACCATTTACATCATTTTAATGAAAACTCAATACTACAATTATGGAATATTTTTAGAAGTTCTGAATATAAAAGATTTTAGCTACAATAAAATTTAATGCACTTTCATATAACAGTTCTTTAATTCATGGATGAAATCGACAAAAGTGTAAAAAATAAATAAATAAATAAAACTTTATAAAAAAGATAAACATTAAAGCAAAATATAAGAAATCTCAGAACTGTTAAATTGGTTATCGCTTTCTAAAAATTGATTACTTATTTTTTAATATTTTATTTTTAAACGACAAAACACAAAATTTCACATTGTGAAAATTCGCATTTCAATATTTTAAAATAAAATGCTTAATAGAAAAATAAATAAATAAATTTTTAGACATTGATTTCCTTAATTTTTATTTTTAATATTTCATTTTTAAGTAAAAAAAAAAAAATGCAAAATTATACATTGTGAAAATTCACACTTTATAACTTCAAAAAATATATTACAATAATTTTTAGAAAGGGATAACCTTTTAACAATTGTGAAGTTTCTGAATGTGAAAATGAAATTAAAAATATGCATTAGTTAATGAGTTATGATGGAGCAAAATTCTCCATAAAATAACATTGGCTTTGGCTTCTGCCGACAATAAGTAGAAAGTCCTCTTAACTAATTGCCTACATGCACATACTTTTCAAGCTTTTATTTTATCTGTCTATTTTAAATTTAAAAAAAAATTAAAGCTAATTTTCAATGTTTAACATTTTATTAGGGTATGTGCATAAGAAACTTATAAGGCTAGTAATGCATTATTATATATGCATTAAGTTATTAAATAATGTTAATTTGAACTGAATTCAAAAATAATTTTAACTATTATATCGTTTTATCTGTAATTTTTTGTCATTAATAAAATTATAAATATTCATATCCCAGCAAAACTTATACTGGCGGGATCGTTATGGCCTACTGCTGGCATCCTGCACTTGCCATCAACTGCCGGTTGCCCCATATAACTCCAGCAAGGGGCCGTTTATGGCTGCCAGCAGTGATGGAAGCCTAGAGCAAAATAGTCGGTGGCCCAGAGGTGGCATAAACACAGTTGGCCTTGTGCAGGCTATCACCACACGGCCAACCGCATGTTTTTCATGTTGTGGCCACAAATTATTATGCCATAATCAATTTGTATGCATAGAGGGCGCTGTGATTTTTTTTCTGTTGATTTGAAATTCCCTCGCTGTCCGCCATTTCATACGAAGTTTTTGTTCGTTAATGTAGTCTGCGGGTGTGTCTTCAACGTTGAAAATCTCGTAAAAAGAATATATTAGTAAGTAATTCAATTATTAATTCGGTTTTGTATTATTTTTTAAATACTTTTTTTTTTTTTTTTTTTTTTAATGTTTGATTCTAAAGCCATTGTTATAACAAAAGGATTTCTAGAAATATATAACGATTATCCAGTTGATCCGTTTTAGTAAATTATGATAGTCGCTAACTTTCTAGTATTTTATCATTGTTGTTATTATTTTAATTGATTTAATAAAATAAAAATTATGGATCTTCATTTTTATATTTATATTATATGGACGGGGGAGAAAGTTATTAGAACAATTATAACTATTTATAGTTTATGTTTTATTATTTTTTTTTTCCTTCCTTCACTGTAGTTAAGAAGAAAGCATTAGATTCGGGAAACTTTTCGACATCAGGTTTTCGAAAGATTTTTGCACGTTTTGGGTTGTTCTCATGAACATAATTTGAAAAATTGTCTGTCTGTCTCTTTGTGTGCGCTCAAAAATTTATGAAAGTGATAGTAGCCTAAAAAGTTTACTTCTTCCGCTTTTTTTTTTTTTTTTTTTAATGTAAATTTCTTTAGAGTAAATTTCCAATATGAGTATTCTTGAAAAGAATTCGTCAATATCTTTAAACGAACGATTATATTATACATCTGTGATATTTTAAAGCAAATTTATTGATTTTATTATTTTTGACAAAAACCAGTATGTTGTGGCACCGCAAAATATTATTCTATATTTTTTATTACGTAAATTCGAGTAGTGCAAATACTTTGTTAGCATCATTTTCCTGAATGCATGGAAACGGTTTTCATTTTAGAACAGTGTTTGTCAATAATAATAATAATCAATTTTGTGCCAAATTCTGAAAAAATGCTTTCTTCTTTTTTTGTTTTTGTTTTTTTTGAAAATAATTTATAACTTTGTTTTAATTTACCACATATTTAATTCAGTCATTTACTTGAAAGTTACTGATGAGTTTCTTTTGAAAAATACCGATAATAATAATAATAATCAATTTTGTGCCAAATTCTGAAAAAATGCTTTCTTCTTTTTTTTTTTTTTTTTTTTTTTTTTGAAAATAATTTATAACTTTGTTTTAATTTACCACATATTTAATTCAGTCATTTACTTGAAAGTTATTGATGAGTTTCTTTTGAAAAATACCACCAATAAAAATTTATCCCCTCATGGGGAAGGGCGAGCGATTCCTCAACTTATACCAAAAAAAAAAAAAAAAAAAAAAAAAAAATCCTGGTTAGTTGTTGGTTATTTAAATATTTATTTTTTAATTCACAATAAAAATTAAAAAAAAGAATAACTATCATTTATTTGAAATCATTTATATGAAATTTCCTCATATTGAAAATTACGAAGAAGTAGAAATATAGAGCCGTTGTGTTGAGTGAATGATCCACGGATGTAATCGGGAAAGATTTTAATCAAATTTGGTTAAATTTCGTCCATTGGTTCGTGAGATACAGCGTCCACACATTTTTATACACATTTACAGAGGGAAACTTTCTAAAAATGGTCAAATCGTGTTCAGGAATCTCAAAACATGCAAATACTTCGAAAACCGAATGTCAGAAATTTTCTTCATATATACATGCATATATATATATATTACTATAAAATTAATTTTCTTTCGAAATTTAGTATATTGTACTTCTTTTAAATGAAAATCGCTTACCTTCATCATAGAAAATAATTTTCATAAATAATAATTTTAATATGTAATTTATATAAACTATTGTAGGGGGGAAAAAAAGTGGTAGCGCTCACAGTTTTATTTTATTTATTTATTAATCATTATTTTTTAAATGCAAGTAAGAAAAATAATTTCACTTTTACGAAACTGAAATAGTCCTCCAAAATATATTTAAAGTAAAATTATAAATTATATTAACAAGTGAAATTGTTTTTCTTGAACTTTTGCATGCGTGAGAAATCCTACACATACTTGACACTAAATCAGAACAGAAAACCACTGTACTTCTTTCATGAAACAACAACAAAATGTAACTGATAATTGCTGCGTCAGCGTTAGGTTGGGCTGGGTAGAGAGGAGATTTATTTATTCAGATAACGAGGAACTGTGTTCCGAAAATAAAAGAAAAAAATAAGAAGAAAAATTAGTCAATTCATCAATTACTTTTAAAGGAAAATTATTATGAAGAAAAATTAGTCAATTCATCAATTACTTTTAAAGGAAAATTATTATAAATATACAACTTATTAACAGCTTATAGATTCAAACTGTTTGAAGTACACTATTAAACAAATTCTTCAATAAAATAATGATTTCTATCTGAAATTATGCTAGGATTTGTGTCAACTAATAATTAATATTATTATTCATTTCCATAATCCGAATACCGTAGATAATGGAAGCATTGTATTCGTTAAAAAAATTTGATATAGAGTTTTCACCTGATTTACATATTTTAAGGTCTCATGAGTCAAAAAAGTGTTTTTTGGCAATTGGTCTGTGTGTTTGTGTCTGTATTTTTTATGTTTCTGGAAATTTTCTGACCATCATATCTACAAAACTAATAAAGAACGAACGGACTTCTGTATTAAGACAGGTATAGTGTACAGATGATTTTTACAACTTTTGTTGACAACTGGAAATCTCAAAAACTGGCGATTTTCTTCAAAGTTATATAAACTTTGTTTTGGATGTCCTTTTGTATTTGCTAGTTCAGGGAAATTGATAAACGTCCTATAAAAATACACAACAACTTTAAGTCTCACAAGTGCTTTCTTTTAAAAACAGCCTTATGGATTTTCTTCAAAATCGCTATATTAATTCCTTTTTAGATATCGTTTCGTATGCAATTGTTAGTTTATGGTGGATCAATTTACTGAATTTTCGTGAAAATTATCAGTGGGACAGACAGCCGATATCTCAAAAACGACTTTAAATTTCTTCAAATTTGCTACATAAACCCCTTTTTACTCGCTCTTTAGCATGTAATACTTGCTTAATACAGGAAAATTGACAAAAGTCCTTATTAGGTGGAAGCAATTGCAAATCTAGCAAATGAGTGCTTCAGAAAACTGATCTAACGATTTTTTTTTTTTTTTTTTTTTTTTTTTGTTAATTCGCTATGTAAGCTCTCTTTGTTATATCTTCATGACGCATGTACCAGTTTGCTTTACCAGGAAAATTATTAGATGTGTAAATTGATAAATCATTTTTACGTTTTCTGACCACTTTATTTAAAAACAACAACAACAACAATAATGATAATAATAAAATATAAAAGGAGTAAAATATGTGTAGTAATAACTGATAAAATTCATGCAGATTATTATTATTATTATTATTATTATTTATTTTAATGTGGGTCGAGTTGTCTGAACTTATTTTACTGTTGTCGTAATTATTCAAATTTTATTATCTAATCATTTTTTTTTTTTTTTTTTAATAATCGCGAAATCCCACTATTGGAAAGAAATTTTGTAGCCTAAAATATTCTTATACATCCATTTATTCTACTTTTTATATATTAAAATATATATGAACATAGAAATTTTGATATTAACAAAATGACAGAAAAAATGACACTTTTAAAAAATTGAAATTTTTGCATTTCAAACAAACTTCTATCTCTAATCTTCGCTTTATGGTTAACATAGATTTAACTCGGTTATCGACCTCAATGTTTTGAAGCTGTTTTAAGCTACTACATTTCGTCGATGACATTATGCTGAACTTGTAGTCAATTTATCTTTTCCTGATGATGGGTCAAGCTTAATTATTTTGAGTGGAAACGAATGGTGTGTTGTTTCATAATCTATAAAGTTTACTTACTTTTTTCCTTCTTCAACACTAATTTTCCTGTCATTTTACTAAATATTCTCTAAAATCTTTCTAGCATAATTTATTTTAATAAATTGAAAAAAAAAAAAAAAAAAAACTTATCTGAAACAGAGAGACAGATTTTAAAACATATACTTATTACAGAAAAAAATGTAATGAAGAACTGGTGTTGAAAAAAGTGAATAAAGAAGTTTGTAAATTTAATTTACAAAGTTGGGAAAAACATTAATAATAATAATAATAAAAAAAAGTTTCAGCTCGAAATGATTCCACGACCATTCATTATGTGAATAAAGAAGACACGAGTGAAGTAGTTATAAATAGCGAAGTATTGCTCTTTTATACATTTGGAAATATGACTAACTATTATTAAAATAAACAAACCAAAATGAAATATTAAAAATTGGAAGTGATATTTAAACATTTCAAAACATAATTGCCTCATGGGATTTAAATAGTGCTAATGGCATATCTTAATACTATCTTCGGCGTGAAATTGCTGACAGAATTTTTGAGAAATGAATACATAAATATAGAATAATTATATTAATATTATTATATATTTTAATTATATTAATCATATTATGAATTTATAATATAATAAATTTATTCTAAATATAAATTAAATATAATAGAGCGGAGGATAGGAAAACTATTTCATGTAACTAAATACCCTGATACATGGTACCAAAACTAAGATGTTTAATAGATGCTGAGTTATAGTAAAACTGTAGTTCTTGAATAATAGTAGCACCACCTGTCTACCGATAAACACACAAATTGAACCTGTACCGATAAACACACACATTGAACATTGCGCGAAAGACGAAGACGCTGCCAAATACAGCGGAGAATCGAAACTTGGTTTTATGTGATTTCATAGGACTTTGCCTTAGTTGTTAATTTTAAAGTAATATAAAAAAATATATATATTTATCTATTGATTTTACTTTCCTTTCTTTCTTTTATTTATTTATTTATTTTTTTAATTCGTTTAACTGTATGGACAGCAAAGCGAACAAATCCTGATAGTAATAAATAGAAAAATTTGTAAATAAACATAATCATTGCCCCCCCCCCCCCTTCCCCAATGAAAAAAAAAAATGCATCAGTTCTTTCAGGTTGAAATAATAACACATCCCTTCGTAAGTCTAACAAAAAGCATGAATGCAGCAAATTACTTTTGCTGCACTCATGCCCACTTTGTTTCGCCTGATGAAGGGTATTTGGGCTATTTCGACCGGAAACAATTGCTGCAATTTTTTATTTTTATTTTATTTTTTATTTTATGGTGTTTTTTACAATGCTCTCTTTATAACAGTTTTTCTTTCACTATTTTATAATTTTCACATGTAAAGTTACATTTATTTATATCAAATAGCGTAACAAAGTTAAAAATATTAAAATTTGAACACATAAAAAAAAAAAAAAAAAAAAAAACCATAATCTCCTTTATTCCAAAAAATGTAATATCGAGAAATATTTGCACTGAAAACAAAAAATTAAACTTTTATCATAAGGAAAATGGATCAACTGAGTATTTCCTATATGCTGCACTAGAAATCCTGAATTTACAACCATAGTGTATGAATCAAATACTTGTAAATAGTATTTAAAAATGAATATGTACAAAATCAAATTAAATATTGGATGCATAGAAGAAACTGGCTGCTACTTCATCAGAAAAAAGAGAGAGGGAAAAAAAAAAAAAAAAGAAAGAAAAAAGAAAGAAAGAAAGAAAGAGAAGAAAAAAGCACTAATAAAATTAAAGGTATCACCAATAAAATAAATATACTAGCTATAACTAAATCACTGCTGGTCTATTAACGGCCCTCTTCACTTACCGTCTCCGGAAGTCCGAGGCAATGTTATTCTATGGGACATTTTCTTTACAAATAACTTAATAACTAATACATATTTTTAAATTCTGTTTTCACATTCAGAAAATTCCCAACTGTTAAATTGATGGACCTTTTTTGAAAATAATTTTTTTTAATTTTTAATATTTTATTTTGAATTTGCAAAATGAAAAATTTCACATATTGAAAAATCGTATTTTGTAGCTTCAAAATAAAAAAATAATTTTTTGAAAAAGGTCCGTCAATTTAACAGTTGGGAATTTTTAGAATATGAAAACAGAATTTAAAAATATGTATTAGTTAATAAGTTATTTGCAAAGAAAATTTCCCATAGAATAACATTGGCTTCGGCTTCCGGCGACGGTGAGTGAAGCGGGCCTTTAATGGGAAAATATAAAGGACCAATGAAGACTGCCGGCAGTAATATAATTTTTTATGTTTGCCACAGCTGGCCCACTGCAGGCTGCCAGCAATAACATAGAAAAATTATGTTTGCCACCATGTAGTCCAACACTGGCCCACTAACAATTTCCAACCTAATGTCGGTTACCAACAGTGGCCCATTACCTATTTTCATTATACTGCTAGCTGCCAGCAGCGATCCATTCACTGGCCCACTAACTTATTTTTAACTTACTGCAGGCTGCCAACAATGGATCGATTGAATATGGCCTACTGACGGCCGGCGTAACATATTCCCTGCGGCACCGTAACTTTTGCCACCGACGGCCCAGCTGCAGCTACTGTTGGCAACCAGCACTTGGCCTCGTGTTGGCCGTCATCTGTGGTTTTGCTGGGATGTTACATCAACTAATAAATTTAGAAAAAAAAAATGTCATTAGATAAAGAAAATAAAAATAGTAATTCATCATTTTAGGATATTTACATATTCAACATATTGTGTGCAATTAACCTAAATATTAAGCTCAAAAGCAAAGTACTAGACTGAATACTAGGAATAAATATGAAATAATTGGTGCATGTCCAGAAAGCATTTAAATTTTTGCTGTTATGTTAATAGTGAATAATAATAAAAAAAAAAAAAAGCATGTGTGTGGCCTATTTAAAAAAAAAAAAAAAAATCTCAACCAAAAAAAAAATATATATATATATGAGGCATTGTGGATACGAAGGGCGAACTCGACATCAGGTCTCTTCCGTCTCAAAACATGCATGGACGATGTATATTTCCAGCATATGACGCAGAAAAAATTATTTTCAAATGCATTTTTCTCAAAATCTCCTTTTGCTGAGTTTGCCCTTCGTATTTGCAATGCCTCATATGTACTAGCTTGGTTATAAATAAATTTCTTAATAATAAATAACAAACATATACTATATTAAACTTGATTATAGTAAATTTGTTACACAGTATACATATGCATTATTTGTACATAGTATACATATAACAATTATACTTTACATAGTAAGTAAGATATGAATTTTTAAAAGAAGTTGTGGTTCATAAAATATTTTATTTCTTGTATAAAACAAAATGTAAGGACAATGTTTATAAAAAACAGTTTTTTTTTATATATATATATAATATGTTTAAAAACAATATATTTCATTAAATTCAAGCAAATACTTATCAATTATGAATATAAATGTAGTTTTTTAATGACTATGTAAACTGTAAAAAAAAAATGCCACATGCTAAAAACCTAACCGTAATCAAATGTAATCTAATTTATTCTGCAAGCTTTTATTTTTATTTTAGTGAATGACACGAATAAAGTCTTTGAATTTTGAGGGCTCTTGTTATTGTTTTACATATCGACATGATAATGAGACTCTTCATACAACAATAAAGTTATGACAAATATTAATATTATTAACTTTTCAATTTTGAAAAATAACTATTAAATCAAACAACAATTCTGACAAGAATCCCATTTTAAAAAAGCATTGTATAATTTACAGAGATTGTTTACTTTCAAGTAAATGCATACACATTAAAAAATTCTTTTTTCCTCCTAAGAAAAAAACTTTAAATTTTAGTAGTGAATAAAAAAAATAAACCAAGCATCAAACAGCAAAATGAGAAAATAAATCTTTTAACCATTACAAAAATATGAAATGTCATCTACGCTTCGGTCGTAATTATTATTCTGTAGTAAATTATGAAATAATATTTGTTTAAATTTTACAGATTTTAATTCTTAACTAAAATGATAAATGATAATCAAATTTTACAATGCTAAGACTAATATCATGTTTACACGGAGTACGCTAATATAAAGTTTTAATTTTGAATCACATATATTATCTAAGACTTTTAATCAATATACATCTATAATTTTAAATATTATAAATTTCAGTTATCTTATATTCTATATCGGAAACAATATTTAAAATTACTTACTTTTTACAAACATGGAAGAGCAAATACACCGCCATCTCGCTTCTTATGCTGGTGCTTGTTTTGCTTCTCTCTGATTGGCTATTAGAGTTTTCAGAAAGTTGTAGTATCAATGCTCAACAACACTAGTAGATATCCATCAATATCGATAGGGGCCCTTGCATATTCATATCGACAGTTGTCACCTGAAATCTGTGACGTCACGCGACCCTCTTGTCGAAACTAGAACTCCTACATAGACAGGCTGACGCATCCGCCATTTTCTATCCCACAAGACCGGCTGACTATTCATTATTGGTGGTTTTTCTGCAATAAATTGCACGAATAACTCCAGAAAAGGGCACCGACTGTTTATATTTTCTTCTAATTCAGAAAGAAGGAAAAAGTGGATTATAAATTGCAGATGTAACTCGTGGATACCCGAAGCAGAAGCACAACTTTGTAGCGTAAGATTTCCCTTATTTTCAAATTATTTCATTTTATTTTCAAAGTTGTTTGACAAATTTAATATGGATGTACTGTTTTTTTAAGTTTTGTTTTAAATTCTTTTAAAATTAACTTTAATATTACATTTCTTTTAACGTGAAGTGTTGCGATTTTGAGAATGTTGGCGATGTTCTTAAAATTTTCAACTTGTTTATTTCCTGATACGAAGGTCTAGCTCACTTGATCTGTATAGAAGTTTAAAGGCGATAACAACGCTAATCAGGTAACCTAGCTTTTTCTACCGCCAACACTTTCCCAGACGGGATAGAAAATGGCGGACACTGCGCCAGCTCTTATCATATAGGAGTCTTAGTCGAAACGCCGTTTCTTGTCGAGGGTTGATAGAATCGGTAGCATATTCACCTCGACTACTAACTTGTAATGCAGGTGATAAGAAAACTAGTCCCGCCCTCCTGCCATGACGTTTTGGAGTAGGATGGGCTTACAGAAATCTTCTTCTTCGGTCTAAGGACCAATGAAAATTTAGCTTCTAGTTTTTCATTTCAGTTAAACTCAGTAACTGTGATTACTTTTATTTGTTTATTTTGATCTGTTTGTTCCAGATGCAAATTGTTTACACATGTGGTATGCAATATAAAGCCTTCATTTCGAAATTTTTTTTCTTCTTTTGACTTTATCAATCGATTATAAAAGGATACATTACACATGGAAATAATAAATAAAGCACCTGTGTTCATGCCTAATAAAAAAATTACAATTAATCTAAAACAAAAGAGTGATTATTATCATAAATGTACCAAATATTTGTTTGTACCATTACATGTTTAATATGTATTTTTTATAAGAAATGTGTTTAGTGTGTTTTAAAAGGCAATATCACTCTTTGACAATTCTTACCCAAAGCGCCAACAACTGTTGATTAATACTGTTTTAAAAGAACTTTTGATACTTACATTATTAACCACACGCCATTGACGAAATATTTATGTACATAAATATGATCATATATGATAATGCTATATATTTTACAGAATAACTTCTCTAATATTCATAAATAAATATAAATATTTCAATATGCATATAAGCTACATGTTGTATTAACAACGTACCAGCGATTAATTGCTTACATGTGATTAATATGTAAACACCAAACTTTTTTTTTAATTTTAGAAATTATGTGTATAATACATTTAAAACACAGTTTCAAGTTTATGCGTATTGCTAATGAACTAACTTAATACATGAATAAGTGTAATGTCTTAAAAAAGAAAAAGTGTTCATCAAATTTGGTACTGTAACTATCATTATCATCACATATGTACATTCTGTGCACATTCAAAAAAATACTAGGTACCACTATTTTTTTATGTATGAATCTCAATGTAACTCTAACCACAACAATCACTATTACACAAATATGCATGCTTTTTGCATACAACAAAAACTGAATACCATTACCTCACTGTGAATGACTCTCAAAATGCACAAAACTCAGTATCACATATGTATATACTCTTCGCATATATGTAAAAAAAAAAAAAAAAAAAAAAAAAATCACTGAATGCCGCTTTCTTTCTGCATAAAAGTCAGTGCCGCAGCAGTCACTATCATGCATGTTTGAATGCTTCGCATACATAACCCCCACCACAAGAGTGCATAGTCCATTCTTAACTCTTATTGTATATATTAATAATTACAAATGGATATTATAAATTTTTTTTTAATTTCTTAAATGTTGCACCAAAAATCAAAAGAAATTTCTGTAAAAGCACAATCTGGAAGAAAATATTTCGAAACTTTATATAATTTAGGCCAGAAAAAAATGTGAAAGTCATTTGAAGTTTTATTTATAAAATGTTATGGTTGAGTTATGCAAAAATTTTTAGGTTTAGTCAAAAAAATTACTAAAAAAAAAGAAAACCATAAGCATATTTGTGTCTTCTAAGTAATAGGTATAAAGTTCTGCAAAAAATAGAGTTTAATTTAGTATGACAGGACCTATTTAAATCTATTCTTCCATATAAAGGCATGCAATAATTGTGGATCATCCCCTGTCATCGGTTACTATATTCATTTCTTAAAATTTCTTTGATATAGTTTTAACGTAGGAATCACTTGATGGCTTTTGAATTTTTGTTGTCATTTTGCTGATGAATTAATATGACTACACAATTGTTTAAGTAAAGATCTTGGCGAGAAAAGTCACAAGTTACAATTTCAAATTTCATAAAGGGGTTCTTTACTAAAGCCGTTCTATTTCTTTAGCATGATTTTTCTCAATTTTATTTTAATTATTACTTTTTAAAAAATGCACATTCTTTTCTTTTTGACACAAGAACTATTTACTTATTTTTGGCATAATTTTTTTTTTTAATTTTAAAATAAAATAGGATGGATAGATGGTTGGGTTTTACGTCGCACTAGTGCTGCGCAGATGGGCAATTGACGACGGTCTGAGACACATCCCTAGAGGTTGTCCGGAGACATGCCATCACAATTTTGATCCTCCGCAGGGGTGCAGAATATGTCCGAACGCCCGAACGAGGTTCGGGGGAAATTTTGAATATTTTTTTAAGAGAAAATAAAAATAAAAATCAAAAATAACAATTTGCTACTTTGAAGTGCTTATACACTAACAGCGATATTTTTATGTTACACTGTATACTTATTCTCTTAAAGATTTATTACCTAGAGCAAATGATTTTGTATAGCAAAGTAGATTTTTGCATTATTGAGGGAAATTTATACTGTGTTTGGGGGGAAATTTCCGAGGTTTGAACATTTTCTGCATTCTTGCTCCACTGAAGGGACAGCTCTTTCGCTTCGGTGACACCCAGAGGTATAATTTTTGATGGGAACATGGAGGACAGATTTCACGTGCACCAGCCACCATTAGTATACACGATAGTCTTTGGCCGACTCGAGTACCGAAGCCGCAATCTTCCAATTACGAGGCCGGCGCTCTACTGACTGGGCTACCGCAGCCCTAAAATAAAATAGGATTTTTCACTTAATATTTTTTTAATAACACCCCCATCTCTAAATAAAAATTATCCATGGCTAATTAGGGCATTTTCCAAGAGAATCTATTTGCAAGTTGGCAAATAAAATATCTTTATTAATTTATATTTTTATCTAGCCACCTTCGGCGACCAGTTGGTTTGCGATCCTTCAAAAATCTGACTTTACGAAACCCTCGCTCGGTGGCGCCACTCGTTTCAGGGCCTAAAACAGCTTTATTGACATATTATGCAAATAGCTTTATTGATAAATTTAACCACAGTAAATTAACACGTTTGCGCCTGCGGCGCCCTCTTCTCCTTTCAATATCTGAAACAGCCTGTTCCCTCACCCTGTTATGATCTTTGAAAATTCTGACTTTAACAAATCCCGCTCGGTGGCGCCTGCAGTGCTTTATCCTCGTTTTAGAACTTGCAACAGCTTGCTCGCTCATAGTGCAAATAGCTTTTAAAATTTTAACCCCTTCCACTCCAGGGACGTACGTGCGTACGTCCTAGTGTTAATGGCCATTAATACCATGGACGTACGTGCATACGTCCAAAGAAAGTATACGATACAATAAGCCCAACGTTGTAGTGGTATCAGAGAGAGTTATTTTATTTGTCATATGGTATTTTGAAATTGTATTTTCATTGCTGACAACTAGATAGCATTAGTAGTCTCGGTGACCTATTAGTTTTGGCTACGCCAGTTGTTTCGTGGTTTTGTGTAGTTTTCGCTCCTCGATTTTGTGTGTTTTGCCGGTGTTTGAAACTGTGAATAATGTCTGATTCTAGTGATTCGGATAATGATTATATCCCCGATTACGACAAACTTGAAGATTCCAACGATGACTTTACAACAAGTGAAGACGGCGAAAGCGATGACAGTGATTATAAACCACTTACAGCAGTCATTGCTATAAATAATTGAAATACTTTGATATGAGTAGTGTAAAAAGGGTGATTCTGCGACACGGTGGAGGCGTAGAGGCGTATCGGAGCCACGGAGCTACGATGAGGGTCAGGGTGGAGGCGCGCCACCACCCTAGACCCACCGTCCCTCCACCGTATATCTCCGCACCTCCGATACGCCTCCGCGCCACCACCGTGTCGCAGAATCACACCTTTTTGCACTACTTTGCCACAATCTTAATCGATGGTTCTGTGGGCTTTTAATGAGAATTTTGACCATCGTGGTGGTGAATACACACTTTTTTACACTACTTTGCCACAATCTTAATCGATGGTTCTGTTACCTTTTAATGAGAATTTTGAGGAGTTAGATTTATTTTCATAAATTTCAGACTTAGTATTTTTTCATAAATTTCGGACTTAGTATTTTTTTCACAATTTTGGGGACTTCAAAATTTTTTCGAATTTTTGCAGGGGTTAGATTCGAACCGAAGGTAAAATAGTTTCACGGCTTGATAAGTGGATAAGGGTTTTATTTATCAAGCCATGAAGCTATGCTTGTGAGTGCACTTATAAGGTATATAAAGAGAGACGTTGCGTTAGTGAGTCATTGTAAAACGTATCTTCGTACGAGGAAGGTATGATGCGCTTTCGTGTGAATGTGAGTTTTTCGTATTTTGAGGATAAGTGTCATCAGTGGATTAACACAGATTTAAAAACAAAACAATAATAAATAATTTAAAACACATATTTTTCAATAATGAATGTCATACAATTATATGTATAATTAATTATTTTAAAACAAAAACGATACGCATAAATTTAAAAACAATAATAAATAATTTAAAACACATATTTTTTAATAATGATATATCATGTAATTATACGTATAATTAGTTATTTTAAAACAAAAACGACATTATAAGCAATAAAGTTGTTTAAACTAAACTTTATACACATCATGACTTTATGTTAACACTAAATAAGTTTCACTTTTAAAATTTCTTTAAACTCTAACTTATAAATACTATTAATACAATCGTTAAAATTGAACGCTGAAACAAAGGTAGATGAATTTAACGAATGGTATAGACTTTGATCTTAATATCTGCGCATTACCATTCGGAGATTATAAATTTATTACAGAATAAATAGAAATTTGCCTATGTATTTCATGGAAGTTGACAAAATAAAACAAAGGGTTCGTGAGTATTATATAATTAAAAACATTGAATGTGAATGGTATAGACTTTGATATTAAAATTTGGGTGTTACCATTGGAAGAGTATAAATAATTTATGTGTTATAAATTAAACTGAATACAATAAAAATTATTTAAATTAAACTAAATATAATAAAAATTATATAAATTAAACTTTATATTCTCACTAAATAAGTTTCACACTTATTTAAACTCTAACTTACATTCGTTAAAAATTGAACACATGCACTTTAAAAAATGACTATCATATAAATTTAAAAAAAATTACTATCATATAATAATATTAATTAAAAAAATGCATACAAAGATATATAGTAAAGTTATAAATTTTAAAAAAATACTGTCATATGATAATATTAATTAAAAAAAAAAAAAAAAAAAATACTATTATATAATAATATAAATTAAAAAAAAATACTTTCATATAATAATATAAATTAAAAAAATTACTTTCATATAATAATATTAATTAAAAAAATGCATACAAAGATATACAGTAAAGTTATAAAATAAATAAATAAATAAAAAATAAAATAAATAAAAATAAAAATAAAATAAAAATGACTATCCTATAATAATATTAATTTAAAAATACATACAATGTTTAAAATCAACAATTAAATTTTATATACATTATAATTAACTAAACTTTATGCTGTTACTATTAAATAAATTTATCCTAACACGAAAACTTTACATAAATTTTATAAGCAAAAAAGCTATAAGTACATGAATATGTTATTTAAATTAAACATTATATTGATACTACACAAATATTATTTAACATTTATTCGAGTTTAACGCTGTAATATAATTTAAACTATCTTAGTTGATTTAAATGAAACAGGTAAATACTTTTAAACTTGAACTAATAAAAATAAGTTCTTTTTATAAAATAATTGATATAAACTATAATAATAAAAAGGATTAGTTATATTTAAAAACTATCAGTTACTAAAAGTTATTTTATATTAAACATTTCGAAATAAATTGCATAAAAATTCAATGCATCATTTTAAATGAAAATAAACAGTTTCCTCAAAAAACAGATAATACGGAATATTCCATGAGTCAGTTATCACCTGCAACGGAAAACCCCTACAGCTGATGAATCATATGTTATATACGCTGGCGAGCCATGCCTATTAGTAATCCACACTATCTCATATAAAGATTAAGTTAAAATCATTAAAACAATACAGCGAATAATTTGGAAAATGCAATAATTTTTTCACAAAGCATATCATACAATGAGTTTAAACGATTATCACCTATCTATCACTTAAACGGTATTGAAATAAATAAATACATATAAAAGTAAGTTAAAGTTAAAAAATAAAAATTTCGTTTGTGAAAGGAGTTTTATATATTGCAAAAATTAGTTTTACTCAAATAATTTCTAAACATACACAAGTTAAATGGAAACTTTTCTAGGTTTCATTTAAGCAATAATTTTCCATGTGTGAAAGTAGTTTTATTTATGCAAAATTTAGTTTTATATAAACAAAAAAATTTATAGTGTAACAATAAAAATAGTTTATAGTATAACAATAAAAAATTCCTTATAAGTAAATACCAATAAAAAATATTTTTTAAATTAATTTCTCTCTCTTCAATAAAACAATAAAAATTTCTTATATAACTTTCGTAAAGTTTTAATAAAATTTCTATTATAAACAAATTTTTTATGATATAAACAAATAATTTTATTAGAATATACATATTAAGTTTATTAAATTATCAAATAGTAATAATAAATTATGAAACTTACTTAAAATTGATGAAATTTCCCTTAGCGAAATGCAACCTTCATTCACACACAAATGCGAGAAACTGTTTATCGCCACACGTTGACTCATACAGATAAGAATGTTGATTTATGCTTATCTTAGTAGAATGTTGTTAGAGTTCTGTGTTTTCAGAGTAATATAAAATAGTTTATAGAGATCATTTATTTAATATCAGTTGTAAACTACATTTAAATAATGCAATAAGAGTTGAACTCTGCAATTAACCTATTAAAATATTGAATTTTTTTTATTTAATTTGACTATTTTTCATTATGCTAAGAAAATAATGAAATCAAAACAGAATTATTTTACGATAAGACATCCTTTTCATTCAATAAAATGTAACTATAATTTTTAATGAAAGGTTTTAAAATCACTTAATAGGATAAAATTAAAAACAGAAATATTATTTTTTTTCTAGTTATAAAACTAAGTAATAAACTATCTATAAATAATCATATAGCAAGCGAGATTTTTGTATAATAACTATATATTATTTTAATATATACATTACATCGCAGGGTAAAATTTTCAACTTATTTATATGGATTGAAGTAATAAAACTTAATCATTTGCATAACCGCTAAATTTTATAAGTTGGATATATGATTTAAAATACTAAACAATAATCCTTGTGAGAGAATTGGGATAACACTTTCACAGAAAGAAATTGTCCTTTACAATAAGATTTGCTTAGAATGTCTAAGTGAAAATAACTTACCGTGAGGTCAGTGAGTCATGCAGTTGTATTCGAATTTATTGTTTTTAGTTAATGAAACTTCTAATGAGAGAATTATTTTTACTAGCACATAAATGTAAATTTTTATATTATTCCTATATAGATAAAATTTTTAATAATTCATTAAGTGTTAAACTTTGCATTTAATCGATTAAATAAAGTTTTCCTAAAATATAAGTGTAATTTTTTAATGAATCGTTTTGAAATCACTTTAACTTTATAAGAAAAAACTAAAAAGAGGTTTTTAAATTACTTAATAGGATAAAATTAAAAATCTTATTGTTTTTAGCAATTATTTTATCTAGTTATAAACTATATATTATTTTAATATACGCCTTATAGTTAAGTCAGTTTTAGAGAAAACCAAGAAAAAATCCCAACGCGCAGGTTGATGAGTTGGAAAATTCTATTATACTTAAAGAATCCAGGTACGGAAAAACCGAAATACAATACGCGGAAAAACAGGCGGGATTTTCGGTTAAAACTTCAAAGCAGTGGACGGTAAACATAACACACCGTGAAACAACCTACTCCCACGACAGCCAAACTAAGAATGAAGGGAAACGTTGAGTTGTAACACCTTATCTACTAGAGAAAAGGGGGAATTCCCCATGACTCACCCCTCGTTCGTTCATGTACAACATCTTACGAGAAACTTCGTGAAGGATGACTCATCGGTGACGAGTTTGAATAATATGCATAACCGCTAAATTGTATAAATGAGAATCTTTTAATGTGAGTATTATAGTAATGATAAATTTATTTTATAATCGATAACTCATCAGCTTCACACCTTATATAAAACAATGGTATATTCAAAAGTTTTTACTGTACAATAAACATTCACATATGGATATTCCTAAGGTTTAAGACTATGCGAGGATCCTATAAGCGAAATGCCTGTGAGTCTTTCTAAGGAATCCTAATCTGTATTTAAGCAGGTTTTAGAGAAAACCAAGAAATACTCCAGTCGACTAGGTTGATGAAATGGATTCGAATCCAACACTTCCCCTTTTACCATAGAATCGTTCACTAATCACAAGGTTAATGAGTCATGCAGTTGTATTAAAACTTATTGATTACATGTCTAAACTTATACCATTAAATATTTAACTGTTGGTTCTATAAGTGGATTACTCTGTGTGTGAGTCTTTGTAACTTATAGTTAAGCGAGTTTTAGTGAAAACCAAGAAAAACTACAAACGGGTAGATTGTTAAGTTGAATTCGAACCTAACATTAAACATAGAATCGTTTGTTCTTCTAAAATCCTTGTAACAACATGTTTATGGACTTTATAAGAAAATGCTTAATATGGTTTGCATGCGTTAGCTATATTAAACACTTAATTTTTAACATACATTAAGGTTAGTGGATGAGTGACAGGTAATTCATTTAAAACAAAAATATAATAACGGTCGATTGAAACAAAGGGTTTGCAGTTTTAGAGAAAACCAAGAAAGAAATCCCAACGGTAGGTTGATGAGTTGGAATATTCTATTATACTTAAAGAATCCAGGTGCGGAAAAACTGAAATACAATACGCGGAAAAACAGGCGAGATTTTCGGCTAAAACTTCAAAGCAGTGCACGGTAAACATAACACACCGTAAAACAACCTACTCACACGACGGCCAAACTAAGAATGAAGGGAAACGTTGAGTTGTAACACCTTATCTACTAGAGATAAGGGGGAATTCCCGGAAAAGCTGAGTCACCCCCCGTGGATCTTACGAGAAAGTTCGTGAAGGATGACTCATCGGTGACGAGTTTGAATAATTTGCATAACCGCTAAATGGTATAAGCGAGAATCTTTTAATGTGAGTATTATAGTAATGATAAATTTATTTCATAATCGATAACTCATCAGGTTCACACCTTATATAAAACAATACTATATTTAAAAGTTTTACTGTACAATAAATATTCACATATGGATATTCATAAGGTTTAAGATCGATTAAATAAACGAGAATCCTATAATCGAAATGCACGAGAGTCTTTCTAAGAAATCCTATTGCATATTTAAGCAGGTTTTAGAGAAAACCAAGAAATACTCCAATCGACTAGGTTGATGAAATGGATTCGAACCCAACACTTCCCCTTTTACCATAGAATCGTTCACTAATCACAAGGTTAATGATTCATGCAGTTGTATTGAAACTTATTGATTACAAGTCTAAACTTATACCATTAAATATTTAACTGTTGGTTCTATAAGTGGATTGCTCTGTGTGCGAGTCTTTGTAACTTATAGTTAAGCGAGTTTTAGTGAAAACCAAGGAAAACTACAAACGGGTTGATTGTTAAGTTGAATTCAAACCTAGCATTAAACATAGAATCGTTTGATCTTCTAAAATACTTGTAACATCATGTTTATGAACTTTATAAGAAAATGCTTAAAAGGGTTTTCATGCGTTAGCTATATTAAACACTTAATTTTTAACATACATTAAGGTTAGTGGATGAGTGTCAGGTAATTCATTTAAAACAAAACTATAATAAGGGTCGATTAAAACAAAGGGTTTGTAGGTTATAATTATAGGATAAAACGTTATGTGTTTCGAAAACCCTTCATCAAGATTGCAACAACCGTTTCGAATGATACTCTCCCTTCATCAGATAGACTTAAACTTTTATTTTCACAGTATGAAACAAGATAATAGAGGATTTACACTTATTGAAATCCCAACTTATAAATAATTCGACTTTCACTAAAAATGCAAGTCGCATATACACTTTGAAACAATCAATAAATTTTATATTATCACAATGCATTAAATAAGTTTCCCGTTTAACATTCAAGATGAATTTATTTTTACATTAATTAAGAATTGAACACATATTAATTTTTGAAATGACTATTTTTTAAAAAGTTTTGAAACAGCTAATAAAATTTATAAGCTTTTACAATTAAATAAATTTAGCATATTAGGGAAGTTTTACATCACTCGGTAAAATTTTATATAAGCAATAAAAGTGATACACATTATAATTATAAACTCATAAAATAAATTTCACACTTAACATTTAAACTCTAACCAATCAATCTTAAAGTAATTTTTTATCTTTTGTACATAATCATAAACCTTTCGTTTCTATTGTAAAGTGAACTATGACTCATGCTTTAATTAAAATCTCTAATCAAAATTATAAGAAAGTAAAGTTTAGAAAACACCTATGTATTATAAGCAAATTAATAAAGTATAAATATTCATGTTTTTCAGTTAAGTAAAAAAGTTATATAATTAGTTTTACAGAGTACTTAAAAAAATAATGTATAATTAAGTTTAAGATTTTTTTTTTTTTCTATAGTACGTATATATAAATTTTTAGTTAGAAAGTTTTTATTAAAATACAATAATCAAAGTTTTGTACGATTTTAATTTACATTGCATCTAAAACTTTAAATATATAGAAACAATTGTACATTTGGTTTTGTCTGAAGCATATATAAATAATAAAATCTTATTCAGTTTAGTTTTTAAAACACCCTAAAGATTTCAGACACACATATTTTTATCTTGTTTAAATAAAATTTTTAAAATGAAACAATATTAATGTTATAAAATAATACACTCAGCATGACTCACCGAGTGTGCTATTCCATCAAATTATTCCGCATACGTGTAATAACATGTTTGACTTAACTATATACAGAATTACCATTATTTCAGAAAAATTTGGGACTTACCTTAAAACACATCCTACACCCTTGGCAGACTTGAAGAAAATGAATGATACGAGACATTCTTATCAGAGACGCCAGGTCACGAGGTTAGTGACGTCAAATGATGTGATTGGCTACGCTCAGTCACGTGATCATGACGTCATCCTCTCATCAATGACGTCACCGATTGCTTATCTGCTACCACAACGCGCGGAAATGTCCAGTACGCAGTGAAAAATATTCAAAGTCTACGGGACATTACTCGAAACGATTCCATTGTCTTATACGGTAAATTGAAATGTAACACGCGGAAAAAAGATCGACATATACCGGAGAAACTATGCATACTGCCCGATGAAACTAAGCCGCACAGCTAAGTAGATGCTACCAGGATGAGAGTCAAAATCCAACTGAATTCAAACAATATGACAAGGTCTATAAATCTCCCGTGTTGATTAGATGGTTTTGATGAATGGGTTTTCCCCCACACTTAAGCAGAATGGAGAAGTCATAGGTTTTCCCTCACCTATCTCTTAATTAAGTTTCTTAATTAAAATTATGCAAATTATATGTAAGTCTTTCAAATATCTCTTAATTATGTTTTCTAATTAAAATTATGTAAATTTTATGTAAATCTTTCATGCTTATCATATGCCCTCCTAGTTAAAGATTTAATAAAACCTATCTTTTATACAACATAAATAAATTTAACAAGTATAATCTGTTTAATGACTCATCAAACGATGACTCATCAAACGATGACTCATCAAACGATGACTCATCATAAACATGTCTGAACATGAATCTACTTGAACACTAACATTTTATTGTATATGATTTTGTATTATTGCTTTTTATATTATTCAAACCAAAAGTTATTTTTATTACTATTGTTTACTTGATGAAAAATTAAGTTTCTTATAAGTAAACTGATTTTCTAGTTAATAATTAAATTTTTATTCATAATGAAAGCAAATTAAGTTTCTCATAAGTAAACAATAATAATAAAAATAACTTTTGGTTTGAATAATATAAAAAGCAATAATACAAAATCACATACAATAAAATGTTAGTGTTCAAGTAGATTCATGTTCAGACATGTTTATGATGAAATGTTAAGTGCGAAATTTATTTTATGAGTTTATAATTATAATGTGTATCACTTTTATTGCTTATATAAAATTTTACCGAGTGATGTAAAACTTCCCTAATATGCTAAATTTATTTAATTGTAAAAGCTTATAAATTTTATTAGCTGTTTCAAAACTTTTTAAAAAATAGTCATTTCAAAAATTAATATGTGTTCAATTCTTAATTAATGTAAAAATAAATTCATCTTGAATGTTAAACGGGAAACTTATTTAATGCATTGTGATAATATAAAATTTATTGATTGTTTCAAAGTGTATATGCGACTTGCATTTTTAGTGAAAGTCGAATTATTTATAAGTTGGGATTTCAATAAGTGTAAATCCTCTATTATCTTGTTTCATACTGTGAAAATAAAAGTTTAAGTCTATCTGATGAAGGGAGAGTATCATTCGAAACGGTTGTTGCAATCTTGATGAAGGGTTTTCGAAACACATAACGTTTTATCCTATAATTATAACCTACAAACCCTTTGTTTTAATCGACCCTTATTATAGTTTTGTTTTAAATGAATTACCTGACACTCATCCACTAACCTTAATGTATGTTAAAAATTAAGTGTTTAATATAGCTAACGCATGAAAACCCTTTTAAGCATTTTCTTATAAAGTTCATAAACATGATGTTACAAGTATTTTAGAAGATCAAACGATTCTATGTTTAATGCTAGGTTTGAATTCAACTTAACAATCAACCCGTTTGTAGTTTTCCTTGGTTTTCACTAAAACTCGCTTAACTATAAGTTACAAAGACTCGCACACAGAGCAATCCACTTATAGAACCAACAGTTAAATATTTAATGGTATAAGTTTAGACTTGTAATCAATAAGTTTCAATACAACTGCATGAATCATTAACCTTGTGATTAGTGAACGATTCTATGGTAAAAGGGGAAGTGTTGGGTTCGAATCCATTTCATCAACCTAGTCGATTGGAGTATTTCTTGGTTTTCTCTAAAACCTGCTTAAATATGCAATAGGATTTCTTAGAAAGACTCTCGTGCATTTCGATTATAGGATTCTCGTTTATTTAATCGATCTTAAACCTTATGAATATCCATATGTGAATATTTATTGTACAGTAAAACTTTTAAATATAGTATTGTTTTATATAAGGTGTGAACCTGATGAGTTATCGATTATGAAATAAATTTATCATTACTATAATACTCACATTAAAAGATTCTCGCTTATACCATTTAGCGGTTATGCAAATTATTCAAACTCGTCACCGATGAGTCATCCTTCACGAACTTTCTCGTAAGATCCACGGGGGGTGACTCAGCTTTTCCGGGAATTCCCCCTTATCTCTAGTAGATAAGGTGTTACAACTCAACGTTTCCCTTCATTCTTAGTTTGGCCGTCGTGTGAGTAGGTTGTTTTACGGTGTGTTATGTTTACCGTGCACTGCTTTGAAGTTTTAGCCGAAAATCTCGCCTGTTTTTCCGCGTATTGTATTTCAGTTTTTCCGTACCTGGATTCTTTAAGTATAATAGAATATTCCAACTCATCAACCTACCGTTGGGATTTTTTTCTTGGTTTTCTCTAAAACTGCAAACCCTTTGTTTCAATCGACCGTTATTATATTTTTGTTTTAAATGAATTACCTGTCACTCATCCACTAACCTTAATGTATGTTAAAAATTAAGTGTTTAATATAGCTAACGCATGCAAACCATATTAAGCATTTTCTTATAAAGTCCATAAACATGTTGTTACAAGGATTTTAGAAGAACAAACGATTCTATGTTTAAAGTTAGGTTCGAATTCAACTTAACAATCTACCCGTTTGTAGTTTTTCTTGGTTTTCACTAAAACTCGCTTAACTATAAGTTACAAAGACTCACACACAGAGTAATCCACTTATAGAACCAACAGTTAAATATTTAATGGTATAAGTTTAGACATGTAATCAATAAGTTTTAATACAACTGCATGACTCATTAACCTTGTGATTAGTGAACGATTCTATGGTAAAAGGGGAAGTGTTGGATTCGAATCCATTTCATCAACCTAGTCGACTGGAGTATTTCTTGGTTTTCTCTAAAACCTGCTTAAATA
Organism: Salticus scenicus; assembly: GCA_963930645.1. NCBI lineage: Eukaryota > Metazoa > Arthropoda > Arachnida > Araneae > Salticidae > Salticus > Salticus scenicus. Next base: position 17,122,465 of record OZ005651.1, on the reverse strand, counting down.
CAGATTAGGATTCCTTAGAAAGACTCACAGGCATTTCGCTTATAGGATCCTCGCATAGTCTTAAACCTTAGGAATATCCATATGTGAATGTTTATTGTACAGTAAAAACTTTTGAATATACCATTGTTTTATATAAGGTGTGAAGCTGATGAGTTATCGATTATAAAATAAATTTATCATTACTATAATACTCACATTAAAAGATTCTCATTTATACAATTTAGCGGTTATGCATATTATTCAAACTCGTCACCGATGAGTCATCCTTCACGAAGTTTCTCGTAAGATGTTGTACATGAACGAACGAGGGGTGAGTCATGGGGAATTCCCCCTTATCTCTAGTAGATAAGGTGTTACAACTCAACGTTTCCCTTCATTCTTAGTTTGGCTGTCGTGGGAGTAGGTTGTTTCACGGTGTGTTATGTTTACCGTCCACTGCTTTGAAGTTTTAACCGAAAATCCCGCCTGTTTTTCCGCGTATTGTATTTCGGTTTTTCCGTACCTGGATTCTTTAAGTATAATAGAATTTTCCAACTCATCAACCTGCGCGTTGGGATTTTTTCTTGGTTTTCTCTAAAACTGACTTAACTATAAGGCGTATATTAAAATAATATATAGTTTATAACTAGATAAAATAATTGCTAAAAACAATAAGATTTTTAATTTTATCCTATTAAGTAATTTAAAAACCTCTTTTTAGTTTTTTCTTATAAAGTTAAAGTGATTTCAAAACGATTCATTAAAAAATTACACTTATATTTTAGGAAAACTTTATTTAATCGATTAAATGCAAAGTTTAACACTTAATGAATTATTAAAAATTTTATCTATATAGGAATAATATAAAAATTTACATTTATGTGCTAGTAAAAATAATTCTCTCATTAGAAGTTTCATTAACTAAAAACAATAAATTCGAATACAACTGCATGACTCACTGACCTCACGGTAAGTTATTTTCACTTAGACATTCTAAGCAAATCTTATTGTAAAGGACAATTTCTTTCTGTGAAAGTGTTATCCCAATTCTCTCACAAGGATTATTGTTTAGTATTTTAAATCATATATCCAACTTATAAAATTTAGCGGTTATGCAAATGATTAAGTTTTATTACTTCAATCCGTATAAATAAGTTGAAAATTTTACCCTGCGATGTAATGTATATATTAAAATAATATATAGTTATTATACAAAAATCTCGCTTGCTATATGATTATTTATAGATAGTTTATTACTTAGTTTTATAACTAGAAAAAAAAATAATATTTCTGTTTTTAATTTTATCCTATTAAGTGATTTTAAAACCTTTCATTAAAAATTATAGTTACATTTTATTGAATGAAAAGGATGTCTTATCGTAAAATAATTCTGTTTTGATTTCATTATTTTCTTAGCATAATGAAAAATAGTCAAATTAAATAAAAAAAATTCAATATTTTAATAGGTCAATTGCAGAGTTCAACTCTTATTGCATTATTTAAATGTAGTTTACAACTGATATTAAATAAATGATCTCTATAAACTATTTTATATTACTCTGAAAACACAGAACTCTAACAACATTCTACTAAGATAAGCATAAATCAACATTCTTATCTGTATGAGTCAACGTGTGGCGATAAACAGTTTCTCGCATTTGTGTGTGAATGAAGGTTGCATTTCGCTAAGGGAAATTTCATCAATTTTAAGTAAGTTTCATAATTTATTATTACTATTTGATAATTTAATAAACTTAATATGTATATTCTAATAAAATTATTTGTTTATATCATAAAAAATTTGTTTATAGTAGAAATTTTATTAAAACTTTACGAAAGTTATATAAGAAATTTTTATTGTTTTATTGAAGAGAGAGAAATTAATTTAAAAAATATTTTTTATTGGTATTTACTTATAAGGAATTTTTTATTGTTATACTATAAACTATTTTTATTGTTACACTATAAATTTTTTTGTTTATATAAAACTAAATTTTGCATAAATAAAACTACTTTCACACATGGAAAATTATTGCTTAAATGAAACCTAGAAAAGTTTCCATTTAACTTGTGTATGTTTAGAAATTATTTGAGTAAAACTAATTTTTGCAATATATAAAACTCCTTTCACAAACGAAATTTTTATTTTTTAACTTTAACTTACTTTTATATGTATTTATTTATTTCAATACCGTTTAAGTGATAGATAGGTGATAATCGTTTAAACTCATTGTATGATATGCTTTGTGAAAAAATTATTGCATTTTCCAAATTATTCGCTGTATTGTTTTAATGATTTTAACTTAATCTTTATATGAGATAGTGTGGATTACTAATAGGCATGGCTCGCCAGCGTATATAACATATGATTCATCAGCTGTAGGGGTTTTTCGTTGCAGGTGATAACTGACTCATGGAATATTCCGTATTATCTGTTTTTTGAGGAAACTGTTTATTTTCATTTAAAATGATGCATTGAATTTTTATGCAATTTATTTCGAAATGTTTAATATAAAATAACTTTTAGTAACTGATAGTTTTTAAATATAACTAATCCTTTTTATTATTATAGTTTATATCAATTATTTTATAAAAAGAACTTATTTTTATTAGTTCAAGTTTAAAAGTATTTACCTGTTTCATTTAAATCAACTAAGATAGTTTAAATTATATTACAGCGTTAAACTCGAATAAATGTTAAATAATATTTGTGTAGTATCAATATAATGTTTAATTTAAATAACATATTCATGTACTTATAGCTTTTTTGCTTATAAAATTTATGTAAAGTTTTCGTGTTAGGATAAATTTATTTAATAGTAACAGCATAAAGTTTAGTTAATTATAATGTATATAAAATTTAATTGTTGATTTTAAACATTGTATGTATTTTTAAATTAATATTATTATAGGATAGTCATTTTTATTTTATTTTTATTTTTATTTATTTTATTTTTTATTTATTTATTTATTTTATAACTTTACTGTATATCTTTGTATGCATTTTTTTAATTAATATTATTATATGAAAGTAATTTTTTTAATTTATATTATTATATGAAAGTATTTTTTTTTTAATTTATATTATTATATAATAGTATTTTTTTTTTTTTTTTTTTTTTTTTTTTTAATTAATATTATCATATGACAGTATTTTTTTAAAATTTATAACTTTACTATATATCTTTGTATGCATTTTTTTAATTAATATTATTATATGATAGTAATTTTTTTTAAATTTATATGATAGTCATTTTTTAAAGTGCATGTGTTCAATTTTTAACGAATGTAAGTTAGAGTTTAAATAAGTGTGAAACTTATTTAGTGAGAATATAAAGTTTAATTTATATAATTTTTATTATATTTAGTTTAATTTAAATAATTTTTATTGTATTCAGTTTAATTTATAACACATAAATTATTTATACTCTTCCAATGGTAACACCCAAATTTTAATATCAAAGTCTATACCATTCACATTCAATGTTTTTAATTATATAATACTCACGAACCCTTTGTTTTATTTTGTCAACTTCCATGAAATACATAGGCAAATTTCTATTTATTCTGTAATAAATTTATAATCTCCGAATGGTAATGCGCAGATATTAAGATCAAAGTCTATACCATTCGTTAAATTCATCTACCTTTGTTCCAGCGTTCAATTTTAACGATTGTATTAATAGTATTTATAAGTTAGAGTTTAAAGAAATTTTAAAAGTGAAACTTATTTAGTGTTAACATAAAGTCATGATGTGTATAAAGTTTAGTTTAAACAACTTTATTGCTTATAATGTCGTTTTTGTTTTAAAATAACTAATTATACGTATAATTACATGATATATCATTATTAAAAAATATGTGTTTTAAATTATTTATTATTGTTTTTAAATTTATGCGTATCGTTTTTGTTTTAAAATAATTAATTATACATATAATTGTATGACATTCATTATTGAAAAATATGTGTTTTAAATTATTTATTATTGTTTTGTTTTTAAATCTGTGTTAATCCACTGATGACACTTATCCTCAAAATACGAAAAACTCACATTCACACGAAAGCGCATCATTCCTCGTACGAAGATACGTTTTACAATGACTCACTAACGCAACGTCTCTCTTTATATACCTTATAAGTGCACTCACAAGCATAGCTTCATGGCTTGATAAATAAAACCCTTATCCACTTATCAAGCCGTGAAACTATTTTACCTTCGGTTCGAATCTAACCCCTGCAAAAATTCGAAAAAATTTTGAAGTCCCCAAAATTGTGAAAAAAATACTAAGTCCGAAATTTATGAAAAAATACTAAGTCTGAAATTTATGAAAATAAATCTAACTCCTCAAAATTCTCATTAAAAGGTAACAGAACCATCGATTAAGATTGTGGCAAAGTAGTGTAAAAAAGTGTGTATTCACCACCACGATGGTCAAAATTCTCATTAAAAGCCCACAGAACCATCGATTAAGATTGTGGCAAAGTAGTGCAAAAAGGTGTGATTCTGCGACACGGTGGTGGCGCGGAGGCGTATCGGAGGTGCGGAGATATACGGTGGAGGGACGGTGGGTCTAGGGTGGTGGCGCGCCTCCACCCTGACCCTCATCGTAGCTCCGTGGCTCCGATACGCCTCTACGCCTCCACCGTGTCGCAGAATCACCCTTTTTACACTACTGATATGTATTCATATTTACTACCTTCATTAATTAAATATTTTTACTTCGCAACAAAATGCGCATTGTTACTTCGTTATGTATTGCATTATTTCAAAATTATAATCTGGTATTTCACATATTTATACTACAGCTAGCCTGGAGCGGAAGGGGTTAACTGTAGCAAATTTCTGTTATGTGGCGACTAAGGCGCCGCTTTACGTTTCCTGGTTTGAAACAGCCTGTTCACTCACCATGAACCTTTGAAAATTCTGATTATGGCAAATCCCGAACCCGTTGGGGCCTACGGTCTTCTAATCTTCTCCCGATAAGTAATTTAATCATAATCAAAATTGGAGATATTGAATTATTAAAATATCAAAGCGCCCTCTCGGAACAGAGACTTGTAATATGCACTCTTCTATTTCAATTTGAATGACTTTTAAAATGATATATTACCTGTGAAATTATGTTAATTAGAAGCTGAGATACAAAGGTAATATAAACATTGTTATTAAAAAAGATTTTTCTGTTGTTTTCTCTGAAACTTGCTTAACTGCGGGCGAAATAGTGTTAAATATCCTTAATACGAAATGTGAGCGGAATATTGGAATTTGAAAGTCTGCATCATAATTAGAATTGGAGATATTGGAATAAAGGTGTTCTGGGTTTTCTGTGGTTTTCTCTGAAACTCCTGTACGGAATTTAACGGCTTATATCAGTTTAAAAGTCCGCAATATTTTAAATGATGCATTATAAGTAATTTAATCATAATTAGAATTCTAGATATTGAATTATTAATATATCAAAGCGCCCTCTGGCGGCAGAAATTTTCAACATATACTCTTCAATTCCAACAACTTTTAAAATGATATATTACTTATGAAATTGTGTTATTTAAAAGCTTACATACAAAGGTAATATAAACATTTTTATAAAAAGATTTCAGTCTGACTTATCCGTGATTTTCTCCGAAACTTGCATAATTCTGGCCTATGTAACATTAAAAATTCTTAGTACGAAATGTGAGCGGGAATCGGGATTCAAAACTCTGTAAAATATAAAGGAATAAAAAAGTTCTGGGTTTTCCGTAGTTTTCTCCAAAAGTTTCATGCAGAATTTGAACGGTTTATATTACTTTAGCAGTCCTCAATAAAAGTACTTTAAAATATATTTCGAATGATGTATTACATGTAATATTAATGAATATCTTTGATATATTTTGCACTCAGAATGGTTAATCTATCAAGGGCGATTGACATTTTAATTAAAAATTATAACAATCAAATGTATGTAAAACTTTTATAATCTAATTAATAGTAACAAAATTATAAATTTACTGTAATTATAATTTTATTATTACAGAGCAAGGGTTAGGAAAATTGTGTTACTAGGTGTTGCTAATACCTGGTGCCAAAACTAAAGTAATTAATAGATGATGAGATATAGCCATCTGGAAAAACGTAGTTCTTGAATAATAGTATATTGCATCTTTCAATCGAGAAATACCCAGACTGAAGTGCCTGGATAAGGCGTTACCGCAGGCAGTGGGAACTTACAGAGGTAGCATAGACAGTAAAAATACTGTTAAAAGCAGCAGGTACCTGAAGCGAGGTTCAAAGAAATTTTCACGGATGTGATTTAAGTTTTTATTTATAAAGTTATAGAATAACAGTGATTTATTTTTTTGAAAATTTATTTAAATATTGATCAGCAAAGTGGGAAAGCCTGTATAAAATTATAAAAAAGCACCACAGAACTGGCGTCAAAAAGTTATAAGTACAAAACTTTCAATAAACACCATAAAATGCTATAATTGCAACAATTGTTTCAGGTTAAAATAAGACATGACCCTTCCTCAGGCAAACAAAGTAGGCACGAGTGCTGCAATCAAAGTGGCTACACACAAAACTGATTTAAATGAAAGCAAAAGCAAATAAAGTCGAATTTAAATAAAAATACTGGTGTGACCAGAATTATAAAAAAACAATGAATAAAATAAATAAAATTAAAATGAGATTAAATAAAACCTAAAAAATTCAAAGCTAAATGTAAAACAATGTTACATGAGTAATTTCCAAGCATCAGGCAAGAACAGAATGGAAGAAAAATCTTGTTAATAATATTTCTTCTGCTCCGTTCTTGTCTGATATTATCCCTTGTAACATTCATTGGTTTCACACTAAAAACAGACATTTAATACTTTTTATGCAAATATTTTTCAATACTACTTTCCTTTCCTTACTTTAAATAGTTTTCGGACTTTTGGTTTATCTCTTTGGTAGATAGCAGCACTACTCCGAAATTCAATAAACAATATTTCAAATGAAGCCCAATGCAGAAGTCCCTTTAATTTTCTTAATAAGTGCGAGAGAGTGTATTTTCTGCTTTAATGAAGCACTCATGTCTTATTTTTTTCCACCTAATGAAAGGCTGTGTTATTAATTTGACCTGAAACAGCTTTTGGGGGATTTTTACAATATTTAGTGCTTATCAATTATTTAATTAATTATTACTTGAATTTATCCGGTAATAATTTAAACATTTCAAACCAAAAATTTTCAAAAGTTATTATTATTATTATTATTATTATTTTTTTTTTTTTTTTTATATATAATTTAAACTATTTGCCTAATTGTCATTTTCAAAATTAGTTTTGCTATTTTGAAAAGAAAATGTGGAGTGAATGTTAAATGAAATAAATTATGTAAAACAAATGTTAGAATTTTACCTTGCAACTTTGAAATAATGATTTTAAAACAAATTACTGTTCTTTGTTTACAAATCTAAGAATTTTTGAATGCCGGAATTTTCTTCATAACCATAAATAATTAAAAATAAAAAATACAATGCTCCACTCACAATATTACTACCCTTGTGCTTTGATACATTACTTTATCCTAATTTGCTGATTAATTTTATTAGGGTCAATTTTGTATTTTAGTTTTCAGTAATTCCATACTATTAACAATGCTCCTAAGCAAAATTAATGACACAATTATATTTCAGAATGTCATATGTAATACATTTATAGCGACATTAGATTAAAAAACAGATAAAATTAAATCTGTCAAAAGTGAACATTCAAAGTTTTATAACCTGTAATTGTTTTTATTAGTCATCTGCTTCAATATGAAAATAATGCTAAATTATTATACTTATGTACTTATAGTACCTAAACAACTTTAATAATAACAGGGATAAACACAAAACTATTTTTTAAAATTTCTAAAAGAAAAATAAATAAATAAATTTTATTAAAATATAATTAATCATCAATAATACGCAATGTTTTTATTAGCATTTTGTGCAAGAGAGTAATAATTTATTATAATACATAATATAAACACATGCACATCTCTTAAAAGTACCTATTAAACACATAGCAAATAAATAAAGAAAAAGAATAGTAACATACTTACATAACACAATAATGTAAAAAATCTGTAAATCCATACTACATGGAGGTCTTCAGGAAATGTTCCGAAAATGAACTTTTTCTAGAGCTACAGAACTTATACACAATAGCACAGTCAAAGTTCATATTCAGACATTATTCCATAAAAAAATAAGCACGGATGTGCATTATACGGGCTTGAACCTGGCACCTCCTGTCTACCAGCTTTAAAAGGAGAAACACTCCGCCATTAGTGCAACCTAAAAAAATTTTGGATGATCTGTAATTGTTTTTATTAGTCAAATTATTAACAAACATCCCCCTCCCCCCCCCCCCCCCAAGATAGTATATTCATGCATACAATAAGTCAGTTTAACAGCAACATGCATACACATAAAATTATATTTTAAATAAATTAAGCATACAATTTCTAAAACTATAAAAAAAAGTCTTTAATCTTACTGCTATTAATCAAAAATGGGTAATTATTTTATTCACATTTGGTTCAAAAATATTCAGAAAATGAAAATTATTTATAAAACCGAATATAAACAGATTTCTTGTCAATAATGAAATTTGACTACTGCTATATATACACAATAACAGAAACGATGTTCACTTTCAGATATAACAAAAAACACTATTTACAAAAGAGAGTAACAAAAAAAATTTCATTTTAAGAAACACACACTTCACGTAGATAATGTTATATAGACAAATTTGTGATACAATTCGGGGTAATGAGCAATTTTTTTTTTTTTTTTTAAGCTAGATTGGTTGTAATTTTTGATCAGGTATTATAATAAGTGTGTTACTTATTATTTCTTACTTTTCTGAGCAAATTTTGCATCATCAAAAACCTAGTGAGTTATTTATACTTGTAGACCTATTAAATACATCACAGGTACAACATAATGCAAATGAAATTGACAGTAGATTTGCACAAATTAATAATTTTGAAATATCACTTTACTATAATATCATCAGGAAAAATTCACATATTTGATTTAAATCTTTCTGTGTAAAATATTAGGTTGGTTGGAGGATTTAAGGCCGATTGACTCCTGATGTGTCCTAGGCCTAGGGGGGAATGCCCTCCGTGGGGGGTCTTTCTAAGGGGTCCTAGCCTGTATTTACGCGAGTTTCGGAGGAAACCACGGAAAACTCCGAACGGCTAGGTCGATGAGCGCGACCTGGGATCGAACCCGGCACCTCCCATCTACCAGCTTTGAGCGCAGAACCGCTCGGCCGCTGGTGGGCGTAAAATATTAGGAAGCATACATTAGTTTGAAAAAATTTCCTTTGAAAAACTTGTATTAAAATAACAAGTCAGAATAACAATTGTTTTCAAAAATTTATACTTCCAAACAAAGCCAAGATTTTTTCAGTTCTAAAAATTAAATTAATTGAAAAATTTTTATTTAAAGACTCATATTATTATTTTACAGAGCAGGGTTTCCAAAAGTTTAATATCATCATTTCAAACAATTGGACTTGTAAACAAACAATGTAATACTTCTAAGTTTAAATCCTCCTTATGTATTTAAAAAGAAAATGAAATATTATATCTCTTTCATAAAAAAAGAAAAATATCTCAATCTGTGAAATATTAAAAATAAATAATACACTTTTATTTTATTTTACGATAAAAAAAATTCCAAGTTTGTTTACATAAAAAGTAATAAATCTTATCGTATCCAAACAAAACGAAAACATATTTCGCTTTCTTTTTAACAAAACATATCAATATTATTTATAATAAAGTACGTCTCGTAAAACAATTGAATGCAAAAATTTATTTCTCTCACCTTTATCGAATTATAATCATTATAATCCATGATGCTTCTACTCGTCGTCGTCGCCATGTTGTTTACTTTCCTTTCCTTTCCTTTCAACATCAACATCGACAAGCTTGTCACTAGCAAAGATTCTCGCGACAATTTCTTGTCACTTTCGACAAGGAAAAAGGTGACAAGTTGTCGATGCGATGTGAATAAACTACCGATATGGCTCCTCCCATCGACAGTGACGTCAAAATGACGTTCTTGTCACCAAGCGACAGTTGTCGATTGGAATATGCTAGGGCCCCTAGATCAAGATATCAACCAGCAGATTTTTTTTTTTTCCTTCAAGAATTTTTCTTAACAATGCTAAATATTTTCAATGACGAGCTGATCGCAAAATTGAGCAAGAAATTCCGAGAACAGACCTTATCTTTCTTACCGTTCTTTGCCGAGATTGGGCGATATTGACCAATATTCCCGTTTTTACAACATTATAAAATGCTTCTATTAATAATTTTATAGAACTTAAAATACTGTTAAATATATTTCTCCCCATTACGTATCGAAAAATAACAAAAATTTTGGTTAAAAAAAGCTAAATATCAATAGTTCCGAATTTCAATGCTGTCATTCCAACATTGGGTAATATTGGCCAATATTGAAAAGAAACAACCGACTGACGCCAATGCTTGCCGTGTTTGGGCAACATTGAGCCAATATTGAGCAATACCGCTGTGCTACCTGGGGTGCCGGGTTCGAACCCCAGTCAGATCACTCTATTTCTTTCATACCATATTCACATCAACATCCTTAAATTCATATACTTTATCGATTCCTTATTTATTTCCCAATTTTTAATTAATTTCTTAATTAATTTCTTAATTAGTTTCCTAATTAATTCCCTAATGACTCACAAACAATATCATGCTTTTTTTTATTCTACCGCAAACATCTCTTTAAAACCATCGTCACCTTTTACAAAAAAATCACTAATTAATTTTTTAATTAAATTTCCTCATTAACACCCTCGTCATCTTTTACGATACTGTCAGAGGGGGGTGTCAAGGATGATACCAACTCACCTAGGCCCTCAGGGGGTGGTGTGGCACCCGCACGGCTTTCCGGTGCCGCAGTGCCACCGCCTGCTGACTCTCAACTCTCATTTCTTACCTACTGATATCAATACAAAAAACCCTTAACGGGTTAAAAGTTTGTGACGCAGCACTGTACTTTATGGCTATAAGAATTAGAAATACGGGTCTTAAAAATAATGATATCAAATTTTCAGTGACGCTTTGATATTAATTAAATTATACATAGATTTTCTTATTTGAATTTGCTTTTTCCTTTTATTTATATTTACAGTGTAAACGTTATTTTCAACATAAAATAATATATAGCATTTACTCATTGATACCTTTCCATTCACATCTCTTATACTATGAAAGCATGTGTTTTAAAAGAAATAATATGAAATTCCAGTAACGCAGTGGTGTTGCATTAAATGATTTGTTTTTAAATTTCACTGCAATTATTTTGTTTTGCATATTAAAGTATATGTGCACATTGAAATATTGCTTTTAATTTTCAAATACGCTGTCAAATATATCACTTTCATTAAGCTTATATTATGTACTGAAATATATTTATTTCAATGAATTATTCTATCTTTTGCGTCACGCCATCCAAAACTGAAAAAAATTGCACATTTTTTTTTTTTTTTTTCCTTTTTCAGCACAATATCTATTTGCATGCATTTTCAATTTATTTGGATGAAATGACACAAAGTAAACATTTCCATACATTTTACTTACAGTTTTGGATGGCGTGACACAAAAGATAGAATAATTCATTGAAATAAATATATTTCAGTACTTAATATAAGCTTAATGAAAGTGATATATTTGACAGCGTATTTGAAAATTAAAAGCAATATTTCAATGTGCACATATACTTTAATATGCAAAACAAAATAATTGCAGTGAAATTTAAAAACAAATCATTTAATGTAACACCACTGCGTTACTGGAATTTCATATTATTTCTTTTAAAACACATGCTTTCATAGTATAAGAGATGTGAATGGAAAGGTATCAATGAGTAAATGCTATATATTATTTTATGTTGAAAATAACGTTTACACTGTAAATATAAATAAAAGGAAAAACCAAATTCAAATAAGAAAATCTATGTATAATTTAATTAATATCAAAGCGTCACTGAAAATTTGATATCATTATTTTTAAGACCCGTATTTCTAATTCTTATAGCCATAAAGTACAGTGCTGCGTCACAAACTTTTAACCTGTTAAGGGTTTTTTGTATTGATCTATATATATATACTTATATGTGGCAAGTTAAGTTAATGTAAAATTGTGACTTTAAAATATCTTGAATTTTTGGAGTCTGCCCAGGGAGGGTTTCCTAGACTCCCTTATGGAGAGAGTGGGCCAAAATATCATGTAGTCGGGTGGGCCAGGCCAAACTGAGCCAGTCCGCCCATGCATGTACCCAGTGCGTTTCATTGATAAATAAACGGCAATCATTACTTTTATCGTCTTGTGTAACTTTAGAGTACTCCTTTTATTATATTTCATAGTTTTAGCTAAATAAAGTACGGTATGAGATTTGTTAAACGATAAACTGCTATAATCACTCAAGAAAATAACATAAAATGTTCAGATTTCCATAAGATAATTTGAGAAGAATAAAACAACATTACTTATATTTTCCTTTGTATTTCTGACATGTGTTAATGTGAAAATACAGAAAAATGTGACATTTTAATCATATGATTTGTATTAATATTGATGAATCGATTTAAGAAGATTTTTTATTATTGTGTATTTGAGTTTTGGCGACATTTTGTATAAGAAACAGGAACAGCTCTAATAACACATCTTATTTCCAATACATCCACAGGATATCCTGATAATGTAATGTGAGAAAAATATGTTGTTAGGAATATTATTGTTGCGTATTGCTTTTGTTGACCCGATCATAGCTTCAGATCAAGATCTTTTAAAATCACAAGAAAGCAATAAGGACGCCAAGCGGGAATGCTGCCCTCTTCTGAGGCAAAAAAATGGCTGCGATGCGTCGGCCTATATATTTTATTTAAGGGGCTCTAGTCAACTTGATCACCGTTTGTGGCCGCTTATTGGCTCATATCGACGCGGCGCTTCAAATTCGTGAGAGAAAAAATTAAGATACGGCAGTTTCAGAAAGCAGCCAGGAAGTGTTGGACGTGGTTTGCGGGACCCGGCACTTCTTGTCGTGATTGCCGAGGCCACAGCATCTTTTGCCATTTTGCGGTAATCAGCCACAGTCACACTCATATTAACTAAAGACAATGGTGGCTTCTATATTGCCTTCGTTTGTTCAATATCTTATCCCTGTCCTGTATTAGGGGATAACATTCCTAAATGTTTTATTAAGGCAATTTATCAAAAAATCTGTTATATGAAGAATTTAATTCCGCAAAATTCTGATGAATGAGCCCCGACGAAATATGGCTATGGCGTCAGCATCACAGTCCTTATTTTGACTTAACAGTTGTAAATGTACCTCTTCTGATAAGAGAAGCAGAGAATTTTCCGATATTTCCCGTAAAGGCATTTTCAAAGTTTGCTGTAAGAAGAAGATACGATTTTTAAGTTCTGATGAATAAATTTTAACGATATAGTTAATGGCGTCACTATTCCTCTCCCGATTTGACTATGATTAGAAACGTCCACTTGTGATTCGATAATCAGATGTTACTACCAAAAGTGGAAATTATTATCATATGATGTATAAGGAATATGAAACAATCCTTTTTTTTCACCAATAATTACAACAATCCACAAAATTGCATTCGAATAATTCATCAATGATAAATACGGGATCTTCATCCTCTATTAATACATTCGCAATTAACAGCGTAATAATGTGCTTCCAAGTCAAAAATGCTGATTAATATTGTCGAACATGTTAGTAAACGTAATGAGTTGTAGAGTGACTGGAAAACTTCAAAATATAAGGATTGATATAACTTCTTCTAAAAATTAACATCGATAATACCAACTGTTTACAATGAGGGTGAAAATTACACTAATGTTAACGTTTATTTTATCTATTAATCGTCTACGCTGGCCAGCAGTGAAATGTGTGTGTTTAAAGTGATTCTATGTTTTCTCTATATATTAAAAAAAAGTTTCTGTCGCTGGCGTCAATTTTTTTTTGTCTGCGACAGCAGCTTCTCCGCATCATAAGAGGTATCAATATCTTCCGAACAACCCAAGGAAGGCATTTCAGCTGTTTAGAAATTTCTATCATTTTAATTAACGGAATTATTAACTAAAAACGTTAGGTTTATGAAGGTACTCTATTTGCCACCTTGAAAAAAGTTTCTCCCAGTGACGTCATTCTTCTGTCATGAAGTCACTTTATACGGAAAGTTAAAATATGATCTATGGTGTAAAAAATAAAATAAATGTCGATGTTTCTATCAAGAAAAATATCTCTATTACTTAAAATTTCTTATATTGTTTATCAGTTTTTTGTTTTTAAATATTTTCTCACGCGAATAATTGCCGTGATTTCGCATTATCCATTATAAGTGAGCACTTAATTTGGTGATATTTTTTATGTCGCATTTGTATTATAAGAAGTTTTAAAAAAGTAACTTAAATTAGGCTTGAAAAGTTGATTTCCAAAAGATCATTGTTTCATTGTCTCGTGTCGGATCATTTGTTCTATTTTAAAATTATCATCATTTGCCATTTGATCGCCATTTCTTTATGTCTGTAAAGTGAATTTATAAAGAAATATATTCCACTTATATATGCTGTCATTAATTATAAAAACAGTAATAAAACATACTTTCAGCATATCTTTTATATAGGCAGGTTTTTCACGTACGTATAAAACTAATCCCATCGAACCTGATTTTGAAAATGCCCGAATTATTTATAGTACTAACAATAGAAACCAAGCTCTACTTTATGAATCTTTTGAAATCATAAAAAGGAAATCCGAAATTTGTAACGATACATTATCCATAACCCCCGCTCAATTTGGCTTCGTTTCTTAAACTTAAAATAATTGCCTTAGACAATGAAATCAATTTTATTTATGATTTGGCTTTGAATTACGGGTATAAAATCAAAACTATAAATAAATTAATTTATCAAATGTTGTCCCCTTCTTCCACTTCTACATCTTCTTATTCTAATAAATCCTCTAATAAAAAATTTAAGAAAATACAATATTGGCCTGGTCTACATGAGGGATTTTCTAAATTAATTAATAATAATGTTCATCTTGCTGCTAAAGCTCCCCTAAAATTAAATTCATTACTTTCTAAAAAATTAGATCCCCTCCTTCCAAATTAAAATCGGGTGTTTATAAAATCCCATATAAAATTGATAATAAAACTAACTATTATATAGGAATGGCCAATAGACCTTTTAGTGATAGAATGAGGGAACATATAGCAGATTTAAAATATAACAGATCCTTCACTGCTTTTTCACGTACGTATAAAACTAATCCCATCGAATATCATTTTGAAAATGCCCGAATTATTTATAGTACTAACAATAGAAACTAAGCTCTACTTTATGAATCTTTTGAAATTATGAAAAGGTAATCCGAAATTTGTATTGATAGTTATTTATCCATTAATGATTGTGTACATGATTGTGATTTATTTAGACGTTTTTAACTCATTTTAAGATGTATATAGAGTGTTTTTTATATAATTTATGTAATCACATTTTAATTTCTTTGTGAATTGTATTTGTAGTATCCAAGAATGGCTTAATTTGATTTATGTTTATAGTTTAAGAACATCATTTCCCTGAAGATGGTTAAAAATTGAATGTTAACCGAAACGTCGGATTGCAGAGATATTTTGAGATATAAAGATATTTTAAATGGTGTGACATGCTTAAAGTATGTTTTATTACTGTTCTTATAAGTGAATTTTTTTTTCTTCTCACTTCAGCATCTTATAATTTCGCTATAATAAATTTTTAACATTTTGACAAGAAAGCGCTCTATTCTTATAGAGCGCTTTTTAACTTACGTTGTTTAAAATATATATATTAATTTATATGTTAGAAATATCAGGCAGGTTCAAAGTACTATTTAGCTATCTTTCATTTGGTACTGTCTTGAAAGATAAGATGTCGTTTTGGATTATTTGCAAAATTATATGTCAACCTGTTTGCTGTAATTTTTATAAAATTAAACATTTCTATGATAAATTTAATATACATAATTATGGCAAGAAAAAAATTCATCGCATAAATCTCTTATAGAGTGCATTTTAACCTTAATCGTTTAAAATATATGTACTATATTTATGTATGCATATATAATATATATTATATATATAGTAGAAATTTCAGGCTAGTCCATAACCCTATTTGGCGAATTTTCTTTTGGCTGCGTTTTGAACGATAACGATGTCATTCTGAATTCTTTGCAAAATAATATGTCAACCTCGTTGCTGATTATTTTTATGATCATGGCAACCTGTATTCCAAATTTTTTTTTTGAAGATACACTTGATCGACATTTAAATATTCAGTATTCTATTCCATTTTTGCTATTATATTTAACGAAACGTAGGTCTTTTAAACATATTTATAATATAAACTTGATCGACATTTAAATATTCAGTATTCTATTTATGCTAAAATATTTAACGAAATGTAGGCCTTTTAAAAATATTTAAAAACATATAGGATATATTTTGGCATAATATACATTTTAGATCAAAAACAAATCACTTAAAAATAACAACATATTATAATTTCTCAATGATAAATTTTTTAAATTACGGAATTAATTATTTCTACGATACATTTTATATACCTAATTATGGAAAAAAAATTATCACATAAATCTCCTACACAGCGCATTTAACTTATGTTGTTTAAAATATATATATATATTAAATTATATGTTAGAAATTTCAGTCTGGTCTACAAATCTATTTGTCATTGTTTATTTTGGCGCTCTATTGAACGATAACGATGTCGTTCTGGATTATTTACAAAATAATATGTCAACCTGTTTGCTGTTTATTTTTATGACCGCAGCAACCTGTATTCTAATTTTTTATGAAGATAACTTGATCGAAATTTAAATATTCAGTATTCTATTCTATTTTTGCTATTATATTTAACAAAATTTAGGCCTTTCAAACATATTTTAAAATATATAGGATATATTTTTGAAAAAAAATATTTTAGATCAAATTCAAAACAATTAAAAATGACAGCATATTATAATTTCGCAATGATAATTTTTTACTTCCTTATACAAAGTATAAGGAAGTATAGTAATCCCAATTTGCGAAATGGATTTTGTATTTCACATTGCTCGAAAACGAATGATCACTGAATGTTGCCAATGTATACGTGTGACTGTCATGATGTCTAGTTGCACACCTGCAAGTGTCGTCTTAACACAAGCTCTCGTTTTAGAGATATAAGGGATTTTACACGATTTTTCGTGACGTCTGTATATGTGTGTGTTTGTCTGTGTGTGTGTATGTCGCATAAATCAAAAACGGTTGGACGTAGAAAGTTGCGAATTGGTACATAGGTTTGTTATAACATCTAGTTGTGCACCTCCCTTTTTGGACATTGTATGATTTTCCGTTTTGGAGATATTTAGGAAAATTGGGTTCATAATGACAAAAATACATAGGTTTTGGCCATAATGTATCAAAAAACGGTAATAACTCAAAGACGGTTTAGACAAATCTTGCAATTTAACTGACTTCTCGACTAACTAGAGATTTGAAACTTTCAGAAAAGCGCAGAACACGTTGACAATGCATTTTTTAAATATTTTTAGCCAACTGTTTCCGATACCTGCTGCCTTCAGCAGCGTTTATGAGATTCAACAGAAAATTTATTTTAACTAACTTCCCGACTAGCTAGACATTTGAAACTTTCAGACTAGCATTCAGACTAGCAAAATGCATTTTTTTAAATAATTTTAGCTAACTGTGTAAGGCCCCTGCTGCCTTCGGGAGCATTACCAGTACAAATCTTGGAATCGATTTTTAACTAACTTCCCGACTAGCTAGACATTTAAAACTTCCGGAAAAGCTCAGAACACGGTGACAATGCATTTTTAAAATATTTTTAGCCAATTGTTTTGGGTCACTGCTGCCTTCGGCAGCGTTTATATGGTCCAACAAAAAATTTATTAAACTAACTTCCCGACTAAAAAGACATTTGAAACTTTCAGAATAGTTCAGAACACGGTGAATATGCATCTTTTTAATACTTTTAGCCAACTGTTTAAGGTCCCTGCTGCCTTCGGCAGCGTTTATATGGTTCAACAGGAAATTTATTTAACTAACTTCCCGACTATCTAGACATTTGAAACTTCCAGAATAGTTCAGAACACGGTGAAAACGCCTTTTTTAATACTTTTAGCCAATTTTTTCGGGTCCCTGCTGCCTTCGTCAGCGTTACCAGTACAAATCTTGCAATCGGTTTTTAACTAACTTTCAGAAAAGCTGAGAACACGGTGATAATTAATTTTTTTTTTTAATATTTTTAGCCAATTATCTTGGGTCAAATGTCAATGTTTTTTAACATTATGTATATTGCTAAAAATGTATAAGGAAGTCATGTGGTGCCCACATCAGATTTTTTATATTACGGAATTAATTATTTCTTATGGTATATTTCATATACCTAATTATGTCAAGAAAAAGAATCATCACATAAAACTCGTATAGAGCGCATTTTAATCTTCGTTGTTTAAAAAATATATATTTATGTATATGGTAGAAATTTCGGGCAGCACCCTATTTGGCGATTTTCCTTTTGGTGCCGTTTTGAACGATAACGATATCAATTTGGATTATCAACAAAATGATATTTCAGTCTCTTTGCTATTTATTTTTACAACCATAGCAACCTGTATTTCGAAGTTTTTATGAAGATAACTTAATCGATATTTAAAATATTCAGTATTCTATTCTATTTTTTCTAAAATATTTAACGAAATGTAGGCCTTTTAAAATATTTTAAAATATATAGGATATATATTGGCATAAAATATATTTTAGATCAAAATCAAATCTTATAATTTCGCAATGATAATTTTTTATATTACGGAATAAAATATTTCTCATATATTTCTTATGCCTAATTATGGCAAAAAAAAAAAAAAAAATCATCACATGAATCTCCTATAGACCACATTTTAACTTATGTTGTCTCTATATATTAAAAAAAAGTTACTGTTGCTGGCGTCAAATTTTTTTGTCTGCGACAGCATCTTCTTGCGAAGGGCAGGGTCCTTCGCGTCATGAGAGCTATCATTGTGCTCCGAATACACCAAGGAAGGCATTCCAGCAGGTTAGAAATTTCTAACATTTTAATTAAAGATGTTATTAACTGAAAATGACAGGTTTATGAAAGTACTCTATTTGCCATTTTGAAAAAAGTTTCTCCCAGTGACGTTGTTCCTCTATCATGAAGTCATTTTACACGAGAAAATTAAAATATGATCGATGGTTGTACGTAGGTAGGTTGGGTTTAATGTCGCACCAATACTGCTCTATGGGTAATTGGCGACGGTCTGGGACGTACCCCTAGGGACATGACATCACAATTTTGATCTACCACGGAGGGTATGGCTCCCCCGCTTTGGTAATTACCAGACGTATAGTTTTGACAGGAACATGGAGGCCACGGCTGATTTTATGTACACCAGCCACCATTAATATACCCGACGGTCTTTGACCGGTTCAAATATCGAATCGGCAATCTTCCAGTTATAAGCTCGGCGCTTTATTTACTGGGGTACAACGGCCCGGAAACATGGTTGTTTAAAAAAAAGAGAAAAAAAATGAATGTCATTGCCGTCATTAGTAACTTTTTTACACTACTTTTACAAAATTAATTTTCTTACACGGGAAAATTAAAATATGATCCATGGTTGTAGGTAGGTAGGTTGAGTTTAACGTCGCACCAGTACTGCACTATGGGTAAATGGCGACGGTCTGGGACGTACCCCTAGGGATGTTTTGGAGACATGAAATCACAATTTTGATCCACCACAGGGATGGCTCCCAGCTTTGGTAATCACCAGAGGTATAATTCTGATGAGTTCATGGAGGCCACGACTCATTTTATGTGCACCAGCCACTATCAATAATCCGATATTCTTTGGGCCGGTCCAAGTATTGAATCGGCAATCTTCCAAATAAGAGCTCGGCGCTTTACCTACTGGGGTACAACAGCCGAATACCATGGGGTTTTAACCATGGTTCCGGGCTAACCATGGTTAAAAAAAAATAAGAAAATGAATTTCAAAGCCGCTATTGGTAACTTTTTTTCTCTACATTTAGAAAATTAATTTGCTTACACGGGAAAATTAAAATGTGATCCATGGTTGTAGGTAGGTAGGTAGGTTGGGTTTAACGTCACACCATTACTGCACTATGGGTAATTGGTGACAGTCTGGAACGTACCCCTGGGGGTGTTCTGGAGATATGCCATCACAGTTTCGATCCACCAAAGAGGGGATGGCTCCCCCGCTTGGAAGATCTCTAGAGGTATAGTTTTGATGGGAACATGAAGGGCACGGTTGATTTTATGTGCACCAGCCACCATTAATGTACCAGACGGCCTTTGGCCGGTTCAAGTATCGAATCTGCAATCTTCCAATTATGAGCTCGGCGCTTTACCTACTGTGGTACAACGGCCCGAAACCCTGGTTTCAAAGAAAAAAAAAAATGAAAATGAATGTCAATGCCGCCTTTAGTAACTTTTTTTCTCTACTTTTAGAAAATTAGTTTTATTACACGGGAAAATTAAAATATGATCCATGGTTGTAGGTAGGTAGGTAGTTATGCAGGTTAGGTTTGACGTCGTACCATTACTGCGATATGGATAATTGACGACGATCTGGGTCGTACCCCTGGGGATGTTCCGGAGACGTGCCACCACATTTTTATCCTACACGGAGGGGATGTCTCCCCCGCTTCCGTGATCCCCAAAGGTATAACTTTGCTGGGAACATGGAGGACATTGCGACTACGACAAATTTTACGTGCACCAGCCATCATTAGTGTACACGACGGTCTTCGGTCAGCTCGAGTACCGACCCGCAATCTCCAATTACGAGCTCGGCGCTTTATCGACTGGGGTACCACCGTCAAGATCCATGGTTGTAAAAAAGAAATAAAAAGGGTCATATACTAAAGCTGTATTGCAAAATGGTCTAGATCAGGGGTGGCCAACCCACGGCCCGCGGGCCGCATGCGGCCCTCCATGTAGTTTTCTGCGGCCCGCGAGGAGACTAACGATATTTAAAGTTTGACGACTTTGGTTAATAGATAAAAAATTAATAAATGCGTTCAGATTTTTCGACTCGAAAATACCTTTCAACGTCTCTGGTAGCTAAATAATTACACTGTTGTAATGAAATGAAATACACTTTAGGACAAAAATAATAATAATAATAATAATAATTATATAAATTAGACACAAATTAACATGTTTACATGTTTCGACGAAAGATGCAAAATTTTAAAGTTTGGCTGCCATTAAATGAACATGTGACGTTGCAGCGCATCTTAACTGCGCAAATGACAGTATATTAAAGACAAGAAATTTCGATTCCAGATCATAAATTCTTTGAGAATTTTATCCCGTCTACTCAGATAGGTAGTAACTATGCCTCGCATATAGGTGCGCGAACAATATGCTCAGATGTCAGCATTTGAGAGAGGAGTGTAGTTGGGCTCAAAGAAGCTGGTTGGTCTAATCTACGAATTTTTTGACAACTGGATAGGAGCGATACCACTATTAGACGATGTTGGCAAGAATGGATGAAACATGGCCGAACACAGCGTCAAGAACGAAATGCTCGACCTAGAGGAATGACAAAACATAAGAACCTATCAATCATCAGAACGGTATTCAAACCTTCAGATTCATCATTATCATCGATCCTACGTGCAGCTGGTACTTCAGTGACTTCAAAGACGATTAATAGGCGGCTCAGAGAAATGCAGTTGAGCTCACGTAGCCCCTTGCGCCGACTACTATTAAACTCTGTACACCGGCATGCCCGTTCGACCTGGAATGTCACTGAATGGAATAGAATTGTCTTAGTGATGAGTCTCATTCCGATTTGAGCTCCGATGACCAGAGAAGACGTGTCTGGAGAAGCTCCAGAAAAATGGAGAATTCTAACCTGACTGTCACCAGTCATACGGCCTGACAACCAGAAGCGGTGGTCTGGGGTGCCATTTCATTTCATAGCAGGACCCTTTTGGTTGTCATGTGCGGCACCTTTATAGTACAGCGGTACGGTACGCCGACAAAATTTTACGCCCGTTGTGTTGCTCTTCATCTCACGCCATTCTGAGCGTATATTTAATCATGAAAATGCCCACAATTTAATCATGAAAATGCACGGAAATAGTTTCTACTGCTTATTTTCTTGTTTATCCAACATAAATTTGACCAGCAAAGTCGTCAGATCTCTCCCCCACTGACAACGTTTGGAGCATTAGGAAAAGGGTTTTACAACCACCTCGGGATTTTAGCAATTTAACGCACCAATTCGGCTGAATGTGGCAGGATATCTTGCAGGAGGACTAGGACATCTGCCAACTCTATCAATTAATGCATGCCGAATAACTGCTTACATAAAGGCCAGGGATGGACCAACGCATTATTGACTTGTTCACTTTGTGAAGCTCTTTTTCTTAATTAAATCACCCATTTTTTTCTGAAACTGTAATTATTTCTCTTTCTCTACATGTACATCACGTCTACTAATTTTCGTCCCATTCGAATAACTCCTTATTGGTGCTTTTTTTTTTTTTTTTTTTGCCTTCGAGTGTATGATTAGATACATGATTCATTCTCTTTATTGTAGTTACTAGCAGGCTTTGCCCGCTTCGCTGGACATTAAACTTAAATGAGTTGTCAAAATCCCATATCTTTATTAATAACCTAAGTTCTCGCTGTGATTGGTAGTGGTTTTCTTGCTCGCAAAGTGAGGAGTCTGGGTCCACACTGTCTTCGGCACAACTTACCAACTCCTTACTTCCCCTTCCTCAGCGGGTGAGTTCGAAGTTTTGCAAAATCCCTCTAATGTACATAATGCGTACACTTAATCAATATCCACACACCAAAATTCGCCATTCTAAGGTAATTCAAAGCGAATTCAAACGGAAAAACATGTTTTTACACATGTTTATTGCCCTCCGACTCCGAGAAAGGGGGGTGGGGGGGGGGGGGGGTGGAATTTCGAAATTCGTGAAATGCAGTTACAATAAGTGCCGGATGCATACAAACAATTTACGCACCAAATTTCGTGACCACAGAAGTCTTTAATAGGCAGTATTATAAATAAATAAATACAAAAAGCACAGCTTAAGTATCGGAACCCTTTGGTGACTTTAAATATTTTAAGCCATTTTTGCGATGAACTGAATTGGCTATCTCAATTGTGCAATTAAAGATCTTGGCGAGAAACGTGCGAGCTATTTCGGTGCCGAATTTCAAATTTTGCCAAAGGGATCCAATACTAAAGCTGTTCCATATCGAATCTGGGTTGAAAACGGAAAAAGGGTAAAATAAATTAGAAATATCAGACCTATACTTATAAATTTGATACCAAATGAAAGGGACGATTTTTCTGAATCCAGGGGTGCAAACAGTTTTTCGATGCGACAATTAGATTTTTTAAAAATAACTAAAGTATGAAATTTAAGTGGCAACGGAAAAACGGATAACGGGAAAAATAAATTAGAAATATCAGACCTATCATTACAAATTCAGTACCAAATGAAAGAGGTGAATTTTCTGAATCATGGGGTGTAAACAGTTTTTCGATACGACAATTGGATTTTTTAAAATTAACTAAAGTATGAAACTTAGATGGCAACACTTCATTTCAATCTTTTCATAATTTGTAGTGCGAATCACGCGAATACAAAAGTCTTTAACTTAAAAAATTATTTTTATATTTTATTTTTCCATTCAAAGCATTTTAGTGAAAAAATATTTATGGCGCATGCGCAGGCGTTTTTTACCCACAATTTAAACACTATTCGTAATTTTGAAAATTTCTATAGATATAATTTTAAGTTGGGTGAAGACCTAAGTTTCTGCCAAGCGCCGTTGAATTCCGTCCAGCTGTTCTCGAGTGATGCCCGGACAAACGTGTTTTAGTCTTTTACCCCCCAGGAGGGGAACGGGGGGTAATTTCCGAAAAGTTGATAGATATAATTTTAAGTTGGGTGAAGACCTAAATTCCTGCCAAGCGTCGTTGAATTCCGTCCAGCCGTTCTCAAGTGATGCCCGGACAAAAAAACCGACATTCGGACACGATGACACACACACAGACACACACACACACACACAGGCAAAATTTTCTGAAGTCATTTTCGGCTTTTATGGGGTGTAAAACGTGAAGATATCGCAAAATTTTTCGATTCCGACAAATTTACAGACAAAACTCTGATTTTATTAATATAGATTAATGCATAGTCATAAACTTTTCACGATTCTATTGTTATTAATAAATAAAAATAATTTTATTTATTTCGCTCCAAATCTGCAGCTACTCTCCTCCCAAAAAAGTATATACATACATGTTCCATACACTCATAAGCATGTGTATACATACACATATATACACACACATATATACATATAGTGTGGCCCGCCTGAATAAAATAGATTTCCAATGCGGCCCACCAAGTGTTTTGGGTTGGACAGGTCTGGTCTAGATATTATGTTATTCTTTCCAATAAAAAAAAATCTGATTTTAGCATAATTTTCATAAAAATAAATAAAAATAATGTGCTATTAAATATTATATATTTCAATTTGACATCGAATATGGGGATTTTTATAATATTTTTCGGTTTTTGTCTTGTGTTGGACACTATTAATTTTCCTGTTCAATGAAAGGAAAACAACAAATTGGCGGGCAGAGCTCTGCCTGTGTTAATAAGTAAAGTGAGTCAGAGGGAAGGCGAAGCCTCCCTCGGTGGTTGGTGAGCGGAGCGAGCTGGGGGCAGAGCCCCCTAGTGTAATAAAATGTTCTTCGTTCAAAAAATCCAACTGTCGTCATTTCAAATAATTGGTGAGTCCGTTCTTTATTTTTCCTTTTTTACAGCTCAAGTGATGCATGATGCTATGTTCGGATTACTTCGGTTACATACTATGTTCGAACTCTTACTAAAGTTAAAAAAAAAAAAAAAAAAAAAAAAAAAAAAAAAAACCACTATACGCAATCTTTAATTAACTGACCAAGAAAGTCCAGTTTAATTTTTTCCAAAAAAAGAAAAGAAATTATTTTTATAGTTTTATTTATTATTTATTTAATTTATTTTTACAACTTTTCAGATTTTAAATTTTTACAAGATTTTACTTTCTCTAGGTACGTCATTAAATTCGAATTTTTATTTTAAATTCTTTATTTTATAATTTTATACTCCATAATTAAAATGAATAGTATAAATAATGCAATTTGTTTGTATGCAGAGTCTCACTGAAATATTTGGATACACTATGATCTACGAGATTTTTTTTTCTTTGTAAGCATATTTAATATCTTTATATAATTGAAAAACATAACGAAATTAACATACAATATCCAAATGTATAAAATGATGTTTCCTGTAGAATAGTGTATGATTAACAGTAACAGTAATTATTGATTTACAGGGTGGTATAAAATAGAGTATATTATGAAATCAAAGTACACTAAGCGACAAAAAAAAAAAAAAAAAAAAAAAAAAAAAAAAAGCCGCACTTGGATATTTTCCTTTTCGCCTTCTACAACCGCCAATTTTATCGTTTAAAAAGCAAATTTTCGAACAAATTTCATTATGTTATCCTCTACATACACTTTAGCTTTGAGTTCAGTGTTAAAAACGAAATGCAATTGTTAGGAAAACTGTAATTTTAGAAATTATTTTAAAAAGGGTAAAAATAAGGCAATTAACGATGCCACAAAAAGTATTAATTTTTAAAGGAAAATCAAAAAGTAATTTAATACGTGAGATTGCACAATAAATAAATGTTACCAAATATTGGTAAAAGGGTTTTTAGCAACATATAAATTTTTTTAGCTGTTTAAACTGGAAATTTCGTTTTAAGCGGCCATGTTGCTTATCCAAGCGAGATGACCGTAAGTTAAAAAGCCACTGCTTATAAAATCTGTTCGTATTACATTTAGAACATAAAAGAGATTCATAAAAAGTGTTTAGCAGCATTATTTCTTTAACTACAGTACAGCAACTATTAAACAAATCAGGTTTAAATGACAGAAAATTTGAAAAAATTCCATTTTTAGTGAAGAGAAATAGGAAAGCAAGACCTCAGTAGGCTAAAAAAAAAATTTAAAAATGATTAGTTAATTATTGGTCTGAACTGGTTATCTTTCATGAGTGAAGTTTAACTTATTTAGAGCTAAAGAAAACAAGCAGATTTGACAACGAAAATATGACCGACTTAATGAAAATCGCACTTTTGAAACAGTGACACATTCTACGTACATTATGGTACGGAGGTTTATAACTTTTAAAACAGTCGGGCAAATTTTTATGCTCAAGGGATCAATTAACTCGAAATAAAACACAATCTTCATAAAAGTGGTGTCTGACCGACTATTTTGGAGGTATCTTGGACATTTCCGCAAACAGCAATTCAAGATGATGAAATGCACCTTACTGCACGGTGTCTGTGGTAAGTTCTGCACTTCAAATTGTCAAAATTTCCTATCCATTCCCATGAGAACCTATAATTCTGTAAGTAATCATATCTTTTTCAATTTAAGTTAAATCCCACAAAGGATATAGTAGAATTTCTTCTTTACCAGACATGGAAATAGTTATAATCGCAATCCGCTCGAGAATGTTTCGTCTATAAAAAGGCGGGGGAGAGGGAAGAGGATTCGAAATTTGCAGCCTATAACTCTGCCAGAACTAGAAAAAATTATTTGTGATATTTGGCACATTGAAATATCTGAGATTTATATTAAAACACTATATAAAACTATGTCATTGTGCATTAAAGCAGTAAATTCATATAAAGGTGGAATTAACCCAATGCAGAATGCATATTTTTAATAAAATATTGCTTAGATCTAACAAATAAATAGTATTATTTTATATATTAAAATATAACTTGTTTATTTCATATAATAAATCGTAATAGAATACAAAGTGTATGGTTTTTACATTATGTTCAAAAAGAAAATTTTACGCAGAATTTTAAAAAGTATTTCGTAGAGTGCAATAAAGCGAATTATTAAATCGAAAATGTACATAGGTATCATTTCATCCCTTTGGTATTATACAAACAAGACAGTTTTATTTGCTTTATTAATTTTAAAGTTATTATTAATAGGGTATATTAGGAAAAGCATTGGATTTATACTACGTTGGACTTTTCGACTATTTTAAATTTTCAGAACACCACATGGAGCTTCTTCTATATGAAATAAATATATATATAAATCAATATATACAACAATAAATAAAAATTAATCTATTTTATATTTTATTTTTCAGATTAAAGCTTGTAAATATGATTTTTTCTTTTTCATTTTTTTTTTCCTGCATATCTTAAAGAAAAAGAAAAAAAAAATGTATATATAGCATTATTGGCTTGTATACTCGCAAAAGACTTCTGATAATGCTAATCCACGAGAGGTATTTATTTAACGCATATTTAATATCTTTATACAACACAAAACATATGATAACGTTAAGGTACTAAATTTAAGATACTTCTTTTATATGCACAAAAGCATATTTCTAATAAAATATAATAATATAAACATTAATGACAAGTTTACTGGACTACTTAAGAACATTCAAATACGTTTTAGTACATACGAGAAAATTTCTCCAAGTGCATATTTAGTTGGTTTTAGTCTTTATACTTGCAACAAAGTTGAAACTTTGAAGGTTAAACGGTATGTATTGCGATGTAAGAAAATACAGCTGGAAAGTGTTTTATAATCTACGTGAACTTCGAGATTTTTCTTTCTTGTTTCAATACTTCAATGACCACGCGGAAGAAATGATAATAATAATAAAACGTTGCACGAAATTTTTGGAGCTATTTTGTGCGTTTTTATACGATCAATTTTCTTGAAAATTCTCCTGATAATTATATTACTTGGAAAAAGTAAAAAATACATATTTCAAAATGTATAAAAGAAATCAATTTATTAAAAAAATTTAGCTTCAAATACTGTAGGCAAAATTATGTAAGAAGTTTATTTACCATTAAAAATTTTTTTAAAAATGTAATTTTAAAATTTTTAATTAGTTTTCCACATAAATAAAAATACAATCAGGTATGTAGAAATAGTTTATGTAAATTTTTTATTGTTTCATTTCTTTTATTCAGTCAGGTATCAAAGTTTATTGAATTCAAGAGTTTTCTGTAATTACTCTTATTGAAGTATTCCGAAAATTTTTTAAATATTCGAATTGGAGTATATTAAAAATTTATTAGTTAACGAAACAGTCTTATTACTTAAATGTTAAATTTATTTCAAATAATGAATAATTGAAAATTTCCAATTAAATTTAATTATTAGAAATATAAACATTTTTGAAGAGTTTTCAGAGGTTTATTTCCGGGGGCAAAGAAGGATTAATTTTCCGAGAACGTTTTTTCTCGGGACTTTAGCAGGGGATGGTTTTTACTTTCTTCTATATGTAATATAGAGAAAGTATTGGATTCGCGAAAATTTTCGACCTCCGTTTTTTGACGGATCTACACGTTTTGGGATGTCCTGAACACGAATTGATAGTTTTTAGAAAATGTCTGTCTGTGCGTCTGTCTGTCTGTCTGTCTGTCTGTCTGTGTGTCTGTATCATTTTTTTGTGGACGCTGTATCTCACGAACCAATGAATGAAATTTAACCAAACTTGGTATTTAGTTGCACCCTGACATGAACTGGTGCCCATTAGATTTGGGGATCAATAGCTCAACAGGTGGCGCTGTGATCGCATTTTATGAAAATTTTTAACAAGGCAGCATAGGACAAAATTCTGTATAAATGAGCATAATGAGAGTTATTTTAAACTTGTGATTGTAAAATTAATATGAATTATTGATAATAGTAGTAGTTAACTAGGAAAAAAAATTGTGCATGGGGGGGGAAGTACCCCCCCGTGGGGGTTAAATTTTGAAGATGGGTATCATTCGAAAGATCTCGTCAATACCTTTAAAACGAATGGTTGAACCATAAATCTGTGATAATTTAAAACAAAGTTATCGATTTTTTTTACTTTTAACAAAAAAAAAAAAAAAAACTTAGAAAAAAAAATCGTATTTTTTTTTTTTTTTTCTTTTTTTAAACGAAATTTTACTAAACTTGGTATTTAGTTGGTCCCCGACATAAACTGGTGCTGATTATATTTGGGGTTCAATAGCTCAACAGGAGGCGCTGTGATAGCATTTTATCTAAATTTTTAACATGGCAGAATAGGACAAAAATTCGTATAAATGTGCGTAATAAGAGTTATTTTACACTTGTGATTGTAAAATTAATATGAATTATTGATAATAGTAGTACGTAACTAGGAAAAAAATTTTGTGCATGGGGGGCATCGCTTCCCCCCCTGGGGGGAAGTACCCCCCCCCCGTGGGGGGTAAATTTTGAAGATGGGTATCATTCGAAAGATCTCGTCAATACCTTTAAAACGAATGGTTGAACTATAAATCTGTGATAAATTAAAACAAAGTTATCGATTTTTTTTACTTTTAACCAAAAAAAAAAAAAAAAAAAAAAACTTAGAAAAGAAAAATTCGCATTTTTTTTTTTTTTTTTTTTTTTTTTTAATATTGTTAGTGATTGAATATGTATTAATTCTTACAAAAAAAAAAATCTTTTTTTTTTTTTTTTTATATTGTTACTGATTGAATATGTATAGGAAAATATAGAAGAAAGTCTTGTGGTGGCCACAACATACTAGTTCTTACTGAAATACTAACTAATAGCCTTTCCCGTGCAGAGCATTTGCATGATAATACCTACATAAATAATGCGACTTTCAGAAAAATCTCATTAATAAAATCACTGAAATTTTTCAGTTTCTTTCATTTTTTTCTTTCTTTCTTCCCTCTTTTTTTTTTTTTTTTTTTTTTTTTTTTTTAATCAATAAAAGAGATTTAAAGCTTTTATATGTCCATTATAATTACAATTTTACAAATAATAATTTTCGCTGCTAAGTAAAAATTCTTTGAATTAAATTTATTTAAAATCAAATATTTCATAAAATTTGACGTACTTGAATTACCATATTACCGTAAATATAGCAGAAATTCCATAATTAATTGCTAAATTAAAAATCAAATGTTTCATAAAATTTGTTGTAATTAAATTACCATATTACCATACATAACAGAAATTCCATAATGAATGAATGAACAAAATAAATAAATAATAATAAATAATAATAAAAGAAATGACGTTCATTCTATTTCTAATGAATGAAAAATCTAAAAAGCATATAATTTTGGTTTTTAAAAATTTGCATCTTAATAAGATGATTTCGATCTAGATTAACAGATGGCAAAATCACCGCTCTGCTGAACAGCCGACCGTGAATGCCAATCTTAACTGGCTTTTTTGAAAAAAAATTTAAATATCTTGTAAATATGAAATTTTCAACATATGTTTCAACACAAAAGTTAATATTTTTTTCAATTTCTTTAAGAAAATGTGCATTTCAAGTGTATTCGTTTAAATTTTTGTAACAGAAATTTCTAGAATGATCAAAGCATAAATTCGGTTGCTAATCTGGGTTGACCAATCAGATAGCACCTTACGTCACCCTCGTATCGTTTCGACAAAGTTTAATCGTAACTGCTCCACGTTAGAGAAACATTATATAGATACAACTTGTCTTACTATTAAAAATATGTTTAATCTATTGTCATGTTTTACAAGCAAAATCCCAGTTAACAATTATGAATATGACGTCAATTATGAATACAATAATCAGTGTGAAATGTGAAAATACGTATGAGAAACAGTCACTGATTTAGAATTTAAAAAAAAAAAAACTAATAAATTAATTAAAATAAAAAACCGTTACTGTCATGCAAAGTTACTCTTTTTGACAGCCGATTTTTTAGCTGAATAGTTAGCGTTCTGACCTTTAGTTATCAGGTGCCGGATTCGAATTTCAGTTTATGCATAGATGCGCGTAATAGTTCGGAACCCACTTTAAGTTGCAGACCTTGGTCAAACAAGCCTTAATGTGTAAAAAATGACCGTAGAGCGATAATCCAAACCCACTTCTTTGGTAGTGATATTTATAACATATTATGAAATTACATTTAAAAATATTATACTTTAAAGCCATTAATTTCTTCACAGATTAATATATTAGATATCTATTTAATTAAAAGTAATGTTTATTAAGCCATTATAATTTTGTGTCTAATTTTAATGTTTTTCCATTAAATCCCCCCCCCCTTTGTTGTGTTTTGTACATAGACCTATTATAAGAGTGGATGGGACAATGGCAACCATTTTTAGTGGCAAAGATAACTCATAAAAAGGTCATGTGAATGTTGATCTACAGGAAGTCAAACTGGTCAGTATTGAAATTTACTCGCCATACTCTAAACTAGAGGTCTGCACGGGCCGAAATTTTCAGGCCCGGGCCCGGCCCGACCCGTTGGAAAGGTTTGCTTACCCGGCCCGGCCCGGTATGAAATCGAAAAATTCGGCCCAGGCCCGGCCCGGCCTGGATAAAAAGCGATAAAATCAGGCCCGACTCGGCCCGATTCAAAAATATGTAAAATTACAAAAAGAAAAAAGAAAAAAAAAATGCTTTTCTAGAAAAAGATTTTTTGTATGTGTTTTGCAGAGGTTTTATGTAGCTAAGCAATAGAATGTTCTTTAACAAAACTGCTGAATGTTTACAAGATATTTATATATAAACGGTATTTCATTATTACAGACGTACAGAAGGCACAAAGACAGACAGAAAGTCAAATCGAAAATATTAGCATTCGTCAAACAATATAAGAAGATATTTAAAATGGTTAATAGTACTGAAAATACGCTTTCAACCACTTCCTGTTATATACCGTAATGTATCCAAATCTTTCATGTGATCCGGTAAGCAGAACTTTAATGCTAATCCAACCATATTCAATAGAAAAGATGCTTTTGCACATGCTAAAATTGATGCTACTTTTATCCAGGACCCCGGAGAAAAGAAAAAGAAGCCTTAGAGGAAAAGTTACAGCGAAAGGATTTTTATAGCCTTAATACCACCTAAACACTACAGATCATAGAAAACAAAGCCTTATATACAGTAACGTATCTAATTTCTTTTGTTTGTTACATGTACGCAAACTGGTAGTAACATGCATATTATTTTGAATTAGAAACCATCTAATATTACTTTAAATAAAATATATTAATTTCGAGACATGTTTAAAATATTTGCGGAAAATCCGATCGCGAACAGTCAAGCTGATAGACAATTAAATTGTAGTTACAGACACCTTTTAACAAAATAAAATTTTATGTGACATACCAGACTGTAAAATTATGTAAAATAAATGACTGAAAAAGTATTTTATCATTTTCCTTTTTCGTTGATTAACGAGGAATTTAGAAAAAGATTCGCTCCGGGCCGGGCTCGGGCTTAGAATTTCCTCCAGGCTCGGCCCGGCCTGAGTACACACAAAAAATATTGAGCCCGAGCCTACAAAAATATTTCAAGCCCGAGCCCGGCCCGACCCGAGAGCAAATTGAGAAATTCGGCCCGATCCCGCCCCGTGCAGACCTCTACTCTAAACTTTGCTTTTTATTAAGCAGACGATATTTTCCCTTTTTTTTTTTTTTTTTTTGAAAGTTCTTTTTAAAAATATTATTTCACTTTAAAAGTTCGATTGTTTTGAATTTAAAAAGAATTTTATAGCAAGAAACATAGATATAGTAATAAGACATAGATTGATCAGCGAGGCCGAAAAAGTGATGCCTTTTTTTTTCGGGAAAAGACGGCCATTTTACTCTCTTGTGGATGTCTTTCCCCGACTGAATATACACGGTTGGTTGTAGGATTTTTTAAGGCCGATTGACTCCTAATGTGTCCTAGGCCTAGGGGGGAATGCCCTCCGTGGGGGTCTTTCTAAGGGGGTCCTAGCCCGTATTTACGCGTGAATATACACGGAAATACACACAGATAATTTAGCAAATAAAATTTATGAATAATTTATGTACTAAAGATGAATGAAAAAACTCCAGATACTCATTTTTCTTTCTCTCTTTTCTTCTTCTTCCTTTTTTTTTTTTTTTTTTTTTTTTTTTGTATGGTATAACGACATTTAAAGAAATTTATCGTTTCTGTCTACTATTTCTGTCTGGTTAGAAGTTTTTATGGTCGAAAAAACTATTGGACTTATCCTCATCTTTTGAGATATTAGAGTTAACCCTTTAATTGCCAATCGCAATGCAGTCGGACACTTTTGTTACCAACTGTATAGAGTAGAAATTTATGTTTACTCGGAAATGGTTATAAAGATATTAATAAAAGTTTGGGATAAGTGCTTTTTAGAGACCTAAAACAATTGGAACATCCTTAGCATCAAGAAAATTAGTGTTAACCCTTTTACTGCCAATCGCAACATGTAGTAGAAATTGAGTTTAATCAGAAATGGATATAACGATTTTGTTTAAAATTTGGAGTTAAGTGTCTTTTTTTTTAATTTTTTTTTTTTTTTTTTAAGAACTAAAACGTTTGGACATATCCTCATCTTCCGAAAAATTTGTGTTAACCCTTTAACGGCCTGTCGCAACATACTATAATAGAAATTAGGTTTACTCGGAAATGAATGTAATGGTTTTTATAAAAGTTTGGGGTTAAGTGTTCTTTAGAGAGCTAAAACGAATGGACATATCCTTATCTTCAGGAAAATTCGCGTTAACCCTTTAACGGCCAGTCGCAACATATAATAGAAATTAGTTTTACTCGGAAATGAATGTAATGGTTTTTATAAAAGTTTGGGGTTAAGTGTTCTTTAGAGAGCTAAAACGAATGGACATATCCTCATCTTCAGAAAAAATCGCGTTAACCCTTTAACGGCCAGTCGAAATTTATAGCATTAAATGGGTTTACTCGGAAGTGAATGTGACGATTTTGATTAAATTTTAGGGTTAAGTGTTTTTTTTTTTTTTTTTTTTTTTTTTTTTTCCTGGGCACAAATCCTCTCAAGTATCCTCCTTACTACAAATGTTCGTGTTTCAGAACTTTCTACCACTGTAGCTCCTCAGATCAGAAGACATTTAACGGTTAAAATAATCATCGTTGCTCTCCAAATCAAACTGATGAATATAAAATTATCAAACAATGATAAAAATGGGGGAGGGGGCGTATCAAGAAAACGGTGTGTGATTGGGCAAAATGATGATCATATTCTGATTCAGGAGGTAATTTTACATAAGAGTGGGCTGAAATGGAGTCAGATACAATTTTCATGCCGAGCAGTGTTATTACAAACGAATACATAAAAAAATTTCTGGTCTTAAGATTACGGAAATCCGTAATAACTTGGCATCTCTCTTTCTATATAAATGTATATATATATATATAGGTAGATAGATAGATAAACAGATAGATATTTGGTGCAAATTAGATTTTTTCTTCGATTCAGAAAAGTTCCTGCTCACTGTTAACCCTTTATCAACCGGTTAAGAAATACGGCCGAATTTGGGTTAACTCGGAAAGGGATGTAATAATTTTGAAGAAAGTCTTTGATTAAGTGTTTCTAGAGGTATAAAATCAATTAGGCATATCCTCATCCCCAGGGCAATTCGCGTCTACTGTTTACCCTTTAATTACCGTTTGGGAAATATGGCAGAAATTGGATTTTCTTGAAAATGGGTTTAACGATTTTGATGGAAGCTTGGAGTTAAGTGTTTTTTGGGGTAAAAAAACGATTAGTCTGATCCCCATCTTCATAAAAATCATGGTTTGCTGTTAGACCTTTATTTGTTGGTTACTTGGAATAATATGACAAAAATTGCATATTAATGAGGAAAAATATGGCAAAAATCGGGTTTACTTGGAAATAAATATAATAATTTTGATGAATGTTTGGAGTTAAGACGTGTTTGGGATGAAAAATTAATTAAACTTATCCTCATTTACTGGAAATCTTGCTTTAGCTGTTAACCCTTTATTTTCCTGTTGCAAAATATTGCAGAAATTGGGTTTACTCGGAAACACACATAATGAATTTCAAGAAAGTAAGAGTTAAATGATTTACGGATGAAGAATTGGTTTAACTTATCCTCTTTTTCAGGAAAATTTGCATGCGCTGTTAACGTATCATCCGCCGGTTGAAAAACAAGACTAAGTACTAAAGTCTAAGTACTTAACATGGCAGTATAGGACAAAATTTCATATAAATGTATATAATGTAAGTTATTTTTAACGCATGAATGTAAAATTTATATGAATTATTGATAATAGTAGTAATAAACTTGAAAAAAAAAAAATGTGTGCATGTAGGAGCATTGCTTTCCTCCTGGGAAGGAAGTGCTCTTCCCCCGGGGCCTGTGTAAATTTTCAATGTGGATATTTTAGAAAGAACTCGTCAATATTTCTAAAACGAATGGTTGAACCATACATCTGTATTAATTTAAAACGAAGCTACCGATTTCTTTTATTTTTAATGTTATATATAATGTATATATAGTATAGACACACATACACACACACACATATATATATATATATATATATATATATATATATATATACAGTCGAACCTCGTTAACGTGAATTACTTTTAACATGACCTGTTATCACAATCCCCGTCAAAATGAAGATTACTTTAGTTATATGACGATCAGTTACTGATAGCATGAACTACTGATAAGATGAACAGATTTTTGATCCCCCTTGAGATTCACGTTAACAAGATTCGACTGTATATCTTTTCATGTCTGCAAAAAAATGATTTTTTTTTTTTCAGCATTTATTATTATACTACTTTAAGAAAAAAATCGTCTGTATTCATCATGGAAAATATCTTTAATAAATTATAACTTAATAAATAATTTGTATTGAATAAATTTGTATAGTATTAAATAGAGAAGAAAGTCTTGTGGTAATACTAGTTATAATATATTAAAACAAGCGGGTTTTACCTCTGCCACTGCTAACTACATTTAAAAGAATTTTGAAAATTCGATATTACTTACTAATATAAAAACTTAAAAAATATTAAAATTTAAAAAAATGTATTCCATTAAAAATCAAAACAGTATTTAAACCATAATAATAACAAAACAACTGATTACAAAGAATCATATTTTTCATAAATTAGTTAAATTTAACTTACTTATGAAAACTTATTCCACTTCCTTTCATAAATTTATTTCTACAATTAAAAGCCGCGCAGTACTTCGGCATTTTCAATATATATCAACCATGTCTTATTACTATATCTATGATATCAACATTCTATTCCATTGTTGTTTTCGAGTTTTATACTCTCTCATCATGGCTGATGCCAAAAACTTTTTCGGCATCAAAAATCTTTGCACGTTAACATGGGGATGATAGATCTATGTATATTACTATATCTATGGCAAGAAATAGTATTTAGATGTACTTTAAAAACTCTAGAAGTTATGTAAAATAAGGATTTTATTTGACAGGTAAGATTATTTTTAATATTTTATTATTTCGTTCTTTTTAAGTAATTATTTTTATAAAAAGCTTATAATTGTTATTTTCTCTAATATATCTCTAAATTGAATTAGTTTAACTATATTATACCTCATATTATTTCAAAAATGTCCATAATTATTTATGAGAGTTAAAACGAATATAGACAAACCAAAGTTATAAAAACTTTTGAACTTTGTTAGATGTTAATAACAAGGTAAAACTAAATTTCAGCAGCTGTACTATTTTACACTAGTTTTGCTTGTTGTACTTTTAATAATAATAATAATAATATATATTTATATTCAAAACAAAAAATTGACAAAAAACGCGATAAATGCCAAAAAAGGTAACCTTTTTCAACATTCACATGGTTTCATCTTTGCACCTTTTCTTATATTCCCTTAATAATGGAATGTTCTGTCCACTCTTATAATAGGTCTATGGTTTTGTAACGTCTTCACAATAAGACAGAAAAATGACGTCACAACTTCAATCATGTGTGAGAAAAGTAAAATAAAATTTTATCGATGATTTTAAACGAATAATTATAATAATAATAATTAGAAGAAGAAAAATAGGATAAAATTAAACATATCGTTTGTGTTAGTAAAGGTTAAGCGGATTTGGACTTTAAAACATTATAGACGTTATAATTTAAAAGGTAATGTCATTATTCAAAAAAATTTCATGTGAATGGATTTAAAGCGAGTCAAACTCGCACGAGAAGAAAATTTTAATAAATTTAGGCTACTATATAAATATTATATGTTAATTATTAATAAAAGCAACACCTTTTAACTGAAATAAAACTGATTATCATCAGCATATTCACTATTTTTAATGCAGTTTTCTTTACACTATATAAACGTGCAGTATTTAAATTTTCGATTTCCAAGGGTTACCTTACTTATCAAAATCACGCTCTACCCAAAATTTCCATGCAAAAAGTTACTACCTGTTAAAAAAATATATAGAGAGTATTATTTTATTCCTATAGAAACTGTTTTGAAATCAGATTAGCAAATAAGATAATATTACAGTTGTCTGATATATTTCCGTGATTTGTTAAGAGGGAAAATAATTGCAAATGCGATGGAAATGTCAGACGTCATAGACATCTGTTTATCTGTTAATACACCTGAAAATTTTTGCTGACATAAATTTTCGTTACACTTTTAGCTATCAGCAAAAATGCCTTTCTTTGTAAGATACAAATAATGGGATTTGGTACAGTGTACGATCTTGATTTCACAATCAAAATTTGATAAAAGGGAGATGTAACTATTTACTTTTGAATTAAAATTATCTTTAACGTTGTTAAGCAATTTTAGGCAAGGTAGAATCAAGAAAATGCTGCAGTATATCAAACTTCGGTCATTTATAGGAACACAGATATGACACACTATACACATACAAACACATATCTATATGTAAAAGTGAATGAAAATAATTTTGTAATAATTACGGTTCACGTCAGCAACAAAATGTTAGTTGTCCAAGAAGATCATTCAGACATTGGTTATGATTTTGTGATCAAAAATATAAAATGGTAGACAAATATATACACATGAACACTTTTTATGCATATTTTTATTGCATTTATCAATGCGTAAACAGCACAAACATTTTAATTAAAAAATAATCTTAACTAAATTTGTCTAAGTGTTCCTGTTATACTAATTTTAATAATGGGAAAAGTAGAAAAGTTTAATTTAGTGATTAAACGTATAACTTATTCAACACCGGTTTTTAATAACTTGCAATAAAATGCACCGAAAAATGGTGTAGAATGATGTAGAAAATAAGCAAACACCAGAAACTGAAAAAACACACAGCAATTGCAAGTAAAAATAACTAAGCATGGTCCTTCAGGTGGCAAAAAATAGGCACGAATGTAGTATGAAAGCAACAACACAATATAGAATCCTCAAAGCAGCGCTGCTAGAGAACCTTAAAGCTAAAAGCTGTTGAGTATAGAGCTATTAACAATGTTTAACAAACAAAGAAAATTGACTCAAAAACTTGTAAATACGTTTATTTAGATTTCTAACTGAAAGCAGTGTATTTTTATTTTACAAAATGTCAGTAAAAAAAAAGAAAACCAAAAGTACTTTACGCTACAACTTTGTTGTCCATGGTTGTGATTTTGGTGGCATTTGTTGATGACATGACGATAATGGTCTCTCTCTTGCTATACTGGCGGGAAATTTTTCTTAAATATTTTTTAAGCTTTTGTTAAAAACTTTCTAATGTTATAGAAAGATCTTTAAAAATACACCTTTTTGTAACCTTAGAAAGACCTATTAAAAAACACTAAAAAATAAATAAATAAATAAATAAGGAATTAATTGGAGATCTTGTAATTAATCATTTAGTTATCTAATTAGTTAAATAAAATGGAGTCTGTAACCGCACAGACCTAGTGGCGCCCTAATCTGCTGGACACCCCCCCCCCCAACCCGCTAGAGATTGTTTTACGGGTACAAATAATGTAAATGAGTTCTTTACTGAGCTTGAGGAATATTTTGGACTGTCTAAAATTGAAGATGCAGACAAGTTTAATCTTCTCAAGTACTCCCTAAAGGGAGACGCAAAACTTTGGTTTGACAATATCGCCTCTCGTGCTCTTGGTCAAAAACCTACATACGTTGACTTAAAGCTTAAAATCAAAAATACATTTTCTTCAATTACTGATGCGGCTAAATTGCGCCAAGAGCTCTACACGACTAAAATGCCATTTTATGATAAGCCCACTACCTTTTTATTACGTAAACTGGATATTATCAAGCAATTGGACTTAACTTTATCTTTTGCTGCAGTGCCTGAAATTATTACCCCGCTCTTTACTATTCCTATTCAGGATTATTTAGATGTTAAACCTGTCACTTCTTATGATAGTCTATTTCAAACCTTGGCAAAGTACCAAGAAAGGCATTCTACGAAATCACAAAATAACTTTTATCGCCAGCGGTATAATGTAAATGCTCAAAATGCAAGGTGTGAAAATTTTACCCTCCCCCCCTCAAAATGATAATTTTAATCGACCGCAACATGCTACTCATTTTCAACAGTCAAGACGCGGTACTAACTTTTCCCAGCCGAGAAACAGCAATGTAAATCAACCTGAAAGTATTGCGCGGAATCCAACGAACTCTCATAATATCCAAGTAAATTCTATCTTCCTAAATACTATTGCTATTCGTCCACTGAACTTACCTCACTTAAATGTTATCCTAAATGATGTTGTTATACCTGCATATTGTGACACAGGAGCCGAACGATGCTTTTTATCTTACGATATTTATGTCAAATATTTCTCTTTTAAACCATTAAATCCTACTCCTTATAATGTAATTACAGCACAATGCGAATCCTTTGTAAATCGAGGAGAACTATATTTAAAAGTAAAATTAAACCAGTTTGAAGTTATATGGCCCTTTTATGTAATCGACAATCTCCAATATCCGTGTATAATCGGCCAAGATTTCATGAAGGAACATAATACCTCGCGTACCGCGTCTACCGCAGTGATGCCAGATTGGGGATTTTGTCCCCATTTTGGGGAGTTTTGAGGATTATGGGGACAATTTTGGGGACCAAATGTTTGTGGCATAGACGTATACACTATGGACCGCCGACGCTGTGTTATCAGAATGGCCCCATTTTGGTCGCTTTCTGAAGATGGCGCTCGCATCGACTGCCTTTCCACTTCAGACTTGAAAGAGCGCTTTAACACGTTCGCTGCCGGTTTCACGTGACTAAAATTTGAAATGACGTTTTTTCCCTTTAACCCGCCGAATATGTTTGACGTGTTGCACAAGAGCGCTACATCGCCAGATGTTATAGGCTTTGTGTTTACCTTTGCTTGTTTGCGTCATGTGTTACGTCAGTACGCTGTATTACGTCAAACGTGTAAAAATTCATCTGCTCGTTACAGTCGGCTGCAAAATTATTCGAGCACTAGCCAATAATTCCTACATTTAAAAAGTACACTTAAGACTATTTTGCTAAGTAAATCCTTGTCGAATCATGTTCTTAGACTGATTAAGAACTTGACTCGACAAGGATTTATTTAACAAAGCTGTTTTAAGTGTACTTTTTTTTGGCAAGGATTATTGCTAGTGCTCGAATAATTTTGCAGCCGACTGTACAAGCAAACTCTGGAGTTAATGAGTAATAAGTTAAATTTCCATAGCAAATAGTTTCATTTGTACTGAGCAGATAAAATATCTCGCTGACGCCATCACTTCGGTTGCATATTGATGATACGTGTTTTATTAGACAGAAAGTATTCTATTTTGAAATACCCTTCCATGGAGGATCAAATTTTTGATCGCATGTTTCCGGACCACTTCAAGGGCTGAGTCCCCGACCGTTGCCAAACAAATAGCAACCTAAACTTCACACACCTTTTAACTGGGGAACATTGTGTTTTCATTACACTAACCACGAGGGAGGGTGAACTGACCCTTGGAAGTGCCTACGCCGCCCCGTCTGCGGACTTTGAGGCTTGTCTTTTGGAGTGGCAGCACTTAATCTCTCAACGTAAACTTTTTGTCTGCGGCTGCGACCTCAATGCTAACTCCCCCCTATGGTGCTCACCCACTGAGGACATCAGAGGTCGCAGCCTCATTGAATTCATCGCGTCCAACAACATCTGCATGGCTAACATAGAGAATTCAGCACCAACCTTCCAAAAGCGCGATGCCCAGGGCTGGCCGGACTTCACATTGTGTAACCCCAAGACCTATGCCAGGGTGAATGACTGGACAGTCCTGGACATCTTTAATAACTCCGATCACAACTATATCACCTTCTCCCTTAACTCTAAACCCTCCATAACCCAATCAAAACGTTTCGCAACCAAACGCGGAAACTTTAATAAATTCAATAAATTAATGTTAAACCTCGCTCACCCCCTATTGGAAAACTTAAGCTCAATAAAGGACACTAACCAACTAGAAAACTTCACATTAAATTTCATAGCCGCTATTCAATCTGCTGCCACTTCGGCTTTCAGGCTGAAAAAGTCGGGACGTCGCTTCACCTATACCTTCTGGACTCCCCAGCTCCGCACCATGCGTAACAAATTGACAGCAATGAAAAGACAGTTAAAATACCTAGACCCCACACTTATACCACAACATAAACTAAAAATCAAACAGCATTCGGCCAACTTCAAAAAACAAATCAATTCCACTAAACACAACGCATGGAAAAAATTTTGCT
Organism: Salticus scenicus; assembly: GCA_963930645.1. NCBI lineage: Eukaryota > Metazoa > Arthropoda > Arachnida > Araneae > Salticidae > Salticus > Salticus scenicus. The sequence goes on along the minus strand of OZ005651.1, from coordinate 17,080,701 downwards.
CCACTCAAACACAAATATTCGGCACCGCTCAAAAATTCTATAGTAGTAAGTTTTTCACCCCCACAGAGTTGAAACTAGAAAGACCTCCAGCTCTTTCCTCCAAGCGCAACAACCTGGAATTCCTAACTAGCACTCTATTCCCCAAAACACAATACCCACTATTTCAAGAACCTTCCTTCTCGGCTCCCTCGGATGTTCCCTTCACGGAGTCCGAGATTAAATCCACTCTTTACAGCTTCAACATTAATAAAGCACCAGGTCCAGATAACATTGATTTTAAAATCTTACGAAACATTCATAGCACTATCCCACAAATATTCCTACTATGGACCAATCAATGCCTCAGACTAAATTATTTCCCAGAAATTCTCCGGAGAGGTGAGGTGGTGTATTTCTTGAAGCAAGGGAAACTCCCCTCTGAGCCCGCATCTTATAGACCGATCTGCCTCCTTCCTACCCTAGGAAAACTGCTCGAGAAATTAATCGTAACCCGGCTTAACTATCACCTAGAAACAAATCAACTTCTCCATCCAAACCAATTTGGGTTCAGAGAGGGCAGATCATGCGAACATGCCTTACAAGCCATTAAAGATTCCTGCGCCGTAAGCTGTAATGCCTCTAGATACACCACCATCATCTCTTTGGACATTAAGGGTGCTTTTGATAATGTAGAGTGGCCCCATATTCACAAAGCACTACAGGAACTCAACTGCCCGGGGAACCTGGCTGGAGTCATTCGCTCCTACCTTTCAAAAAGGAAAATCATCATTAACTGGGGCGAGGGAAACACAGAATTTCCCCAAACTAAAGGCTGCCCCCAGGGCTCGTGCCTCGGCCCGATTCTCTGGAATCTCATAGCTGACGGCGTGCTAAAGCGCATGAACTCTGAGGGCTTTACGACATTCGCTTATGCGGACGACTTCACCCTGATTCTCACGGGCCGTATCAGGAAGGATCTGGAGGACCAGGCCCAGGAAGCACTCTCCTTATTTAGCAGGCTCCTTAAAGAGTTTGACCTCAAACTCTCACCATCTAAAACCAAGGCCCTAACTTTGGCTTTCCCCAGATCCCTAAAAAAGAGAAATCCCAAGATGCGGATTGATGGTATCAGTGTCCAGCATGTTGATCACATGAAGCTTCTGGGAATAACCTTCGACCGACACCTCAACTGGCTGCCCCATGTAAAGGACCTTAAACTCAAAACTCTAAGTCATTACCACAACTCAACTAAGATGGTAGGAAAGAGGTGGGGTATCTCCACCTCTCTCCTTAAAATATGGTATCAAACAATAATTGAAAAAATAATAACTTATGGGGCAGGCATCTGGGGAGGTCACTTAAGATCTGACGCCAGAGCTTCGCTTGACTCCGCTCAACGCCCTTTCCTCCTGCAAATTGCAAGAGGGTATAAAACCATCTCCACTGATGCCCTCACCGTTATCACTGGGATTCCCCATGCCCACTTGCAGGTCGCCCAAACCTATACTAAAACTAAAATCCTACAACTAAACGACCAAGAGCTCACTAACATAGTCTTTCCCCAAACTCCCATCCAGCCCCTGACCTGCAGTTGGGCAATTCACCCAGGTTTGGATGTAGCTCCTCTAATAACAAACTGTTCAAAAAATAGCTTCTCACCTTCTGTCCCGGTGGCGATCTACACGGATGGCTCTAAGACCGAGGCTGGAGTTGCCTCAGCTTTCTGTGTTCTTGAAGGCGACAGCGAAGCCTATCGGTGGGCGGGTAGGCTCGAGGACTACAACTCAGTATTCCAAGCAGAACTCTACGCAATTAAAAAAGCCCTTGACTGGGCGGTCGTAAATCATAATCAACAACAACAACTAAGTGTTTATAGTGATAGTCTTTCGAGCCTGCTCGCCATTGCTCGCCTTCGGAACAGACACCCACAAGTCCTGGAAATAAAAGAAATTCTAATGAACCCTAACCTTAACTGTACCCTGGCACACGTTTCTGCCCACAGGGGAGTAGTCGGTAATGAACTTGCTGATTCCCTGGCCAAAGAAGCCACAGAATTCTCAGTAAAAGAACCATCTCCTCCTGCCCCTCCCTCCTACGTAAAATCAAAACTGAAACAAATCTTCATTTTAAAATGGCAAGACCTGTGGCGAAATTCCGAGAAGGGTAGATATACCTTCTCCCTAATCCCACAGGTTTCAACAAATTCATGGACTCTAACTCCTCCCATAACGGCTTTCTTAACAGGCCATGGCCCCTTTCAATCTTACCTCTTCAAGTTTCATCGCCGACGCTCTCCCCTGTGTCCCTGCGGTGAGGAGGGAACTCCCGAACATTATTATTTCTCTTGCCCCCTAACTCAACAGTTCCATTTCAGAAATCCCTCTCCAAGACCAAATAATTGGCTTGAAAATATCTTAACCAGAAAACTGTTAATTAAAAAACTAAACAATATTTACTCTCTCTTAATGGACATAACCAATTTGACTGATTAACAACTATTCCACTGGCAGCTAATCTTCTTCCCAAATGAAGCTACTTATCCTCCCACCCTTTTTCAAAATACCCTTCACCAAAACAAAAATCTGTTTGCAAGGAAGCCTCTTACTAAAACCTCTCTTAAAAACTAAATAAACTCTATAGTTTAAATTATCAACAATCCTAACTCTCTCATTCTCTCCTCTGTTACCCAAATTACCCTGCAAAATCAGTTTTCTGCACAGTTGTTCTGCAATACTGTCACCCATGTTGTCATCCAATTGTATCATCTGGACTATTCTAGTCAAACTTGAACTCTCTAGTACACATCAAGAGTTGTGAAAACTCATCTAGTGCCGTCTGTCGCGAGAGGCCTAAAGGGCCTGGCACAATCCATCTAAAATTATCATCGCCCAATGTCGCGAGGTGGCTTTCAGCCAAGCGATGACCATGTACTCTTTCTATGTTGTTTTCCATCGCCCCTTGTCGCGGTAAGGCTTCATGCCTGGCGATGCCTATGTAAAACCCTCTTGCTTTTTAAATAAACGTCAGGCAGGTCTGTAGGGGTTCTTCTCGGGACAGCCCACGTGAACCTCGGTTCTGGAAGCGCTCAACACCGCTCTTCGAGCGGTGAGCGTGGGCTGCTCCCCTGTTCAGTCGGCTGCAAAATTATTCGAGCACTAGCAATAATCCTTGCTGACAAAAAGTACACTTAATACAGCTTTGTTAAATAAATCCTTGTCGAGTCATGTTCTTAATCAGTCTAAAAACATGATTCGACAAGGATTTACTTAGCAAAACAGTCTTAAGTGTACTTTTTAAATATAGGAATTATTGGCTAGTGCTCCAATAATTTTGCAGCCGACTGTAGGACAAAAGGAAAATTTTCATAAAATAGAATTAAAAGAAAAAAAAAATAATTACGAATTTATAACTAATCACAAATACAAAAATAAAACTTAGATTATACAATCACACCAAATGTCCCTGAAAAGTGTGTTGCTTTAGTAATTGATGATAAGTGTTTAGATGATAGTTTTTTTTATTTCCAATAATTTAACAGCTATAAGTACAGTCGGTAACAAAAGTGTCCGAACACTAGCAAAAATTCCTATGTAAAAAAAGTACACTTCATAAGGTTTTGTTAAATAAATCCTTATCGAATCATGTTCTTACACTGACTAAGAACAGGATTCGACAAGGATTTATTTAACAAAAATGTATGAAGTATACTTTTTTTACTTAGGAATTTTAAATTTAAAAGTTTTCAAAAATTGTATAAAGTAAATTATTTATCATTAATATTTTGTTTATAGTCCTCATTCATTAGGAATGAAAAAATAAATCCTCAACTGAATAATTATAGCAAATTTTAACGATTCTCTATTATAATGGTACTCTGATCTGTTCACTATACCCCTATCTCAAAATGCATGAAATTAAAAAGTATACAAAATTTTGTACTGTAGCAACCAGTATTGGCATAAAATTCAAAAATATGCCTCTAAAATTCAGGACCGTGTTTGCCCAGTCGGTAGAGGGCCGGGCTCGTAATTGGAAGATTGCGGGTTCGGTACTCGAGCCTGCCAAAAACCATTGTGTATACTAATGGTGGCTGGTGCTCATAAAATCTGTCGTGCCCGCAATGTTTTCCATGTTCCCATATTAATTATACCTTTGGGTGTCTACGAAGCGAGAGAGTCATCCCTTCCGTGGAGGATCAAAATTGTGATGGCTTGTCCCTGGACAACTCTAGGGGTGAGACCCAGACCATCGCCAATTATCCATTGCGCAGCACTAGTGTGACGTAAAACACAATCAACAAACCAACCTCTTAAATTCAAAAGTACCTCTTAACACGTTCGTTGCCGGTTTCACGTGACTAAAATTTGAAATGACGATTTTTTCCTTTAACCCGCCGAATATGTTTGACGTGTTGCACAAGAGCGCTACATCGCCAGATGTTATAGGCTTTGTGTTTACCTTTGCTTGTTTGCGTCATGTGTTACGTCAATACGCTGTATTACGTCAAACGTGTAAAAATTCATCTGCTCGTTACAAGCAAACTCTGGAGTTAATGAGTAATAAGTTAAATTTCCATAGCAAATAGTTTCATTTGTACTGAGCAGATAAAATATCTCGCTGACGCTATCACTTCGGTTGCATATTGATGATACGTGTTTTATTAGAGAGAAAGTATTCTATTTTGAAATACCCTTCCATGGAGGATCAAATTTTTGATCGCATGTTTCCGCACCACTTCAAGGGCTGAGTCCCCGACCGTTGCCAATCGCCCATTGCGCAGCACTAGTGTGACGTAAAACCCAACCAATCATCTATTTTGAAATATGAATATTTGTGATGTTTGCGTTAGTACTGTTTGGCTGGTTGAATAGAGTTGGAATTTAAGAGGTACTTTTGAATTTAAGAGGTTGGTTTGTTGATTGTGTTTTACGTCACACTAGTGCTACGCAATGGATAATTGGCGATGGTCTGGGTCTCACCCCTAGAGTTGTCCAGGGACAAGCCATCACAATTTTGATCCTCCACGGAAGGGATGACTCTCTCGCTTCGTAGACACCCAAAGGTATAATTAATATGGGAACATGGAAAACATTGCGGGCACGACAGATTTTATGAGCACCAGCCACCATTAGTATACACAATGGTTTTTGGCAGGCTCGAGTACCGAACCCGCAATCTTCCAATTACGAGCCCGGCCCTCTACCGACTGGGCAAACACGGTCCTGAATTTTAGAGGCATATTTTTGAATTTTATGCCAATACTGGTTGCTACAGTACAAAATTTTGTATACTTTTTAATTGCATGCATTTTGAGATAGGGGTATAGTGAACAGATCAGAGTACCATTATAATAGAGAATCGTTAAAATTTGCTATAATTATCCAGTTGCGGATTTATTTTTTCATTCCTAATGAATGAGGACTATAAACAAAATATTAATGATAAATAATTTACTTTATACAACTTTTGAAAACTTTTAAATTTAAAATTCCTAAGTAAAAAAGTATACTTCATACATTTTTGTTAAATAAATCCTTGTCGAATCCTGTTCTTAGTGTTTTGTTTATTTCATTTAATAACGAGCCATAATAAATTAGTTCGTTTTCGAACGAAATAGCTAATGCTGACGAAAATCGTCTGCGTTATTATTATTTTTATTTTTTTGTTCCATTTCATTATTTTATAGAAAGAGTAAAAATTTTTTTTTCTTTTCTGTGTTTATGCTTATGACACATGGTAATTATATAAAAAGTGTTAAAGATTACATTTTTTTATTGTTTATTTTTTTTACAAATGTTGAAGTAAGCTTATGATAGAAATGTTTGTTTATTCATTTCATATGAAATAAAAGTGTTGGTTTCAATAAAAAAAAAGTAAATTGGATAAATAAGAAAAGAATATTATTTTATATTTCATTGCGTGAGGAAATGTAAATATGCACGACAGTGATTATTTTTAAGAGGATTTAAATTATTTCTAATGTGTGAAAATATCATTCATGTATTTTTAAAGTCAATTTGATTCCTAAGCTAAGTAAAGAAATTTATATAGATATCAGTTGCTTTAGGTATAAATTATGGGTTTTGCGTATGGTATATAATTTTATTTCCATTAATATTTAACAAAGTGTTTTAATCAGCACCACCTTGAGGAATTTTTGCTAAGTTTCTCGTTCAGAAAATTTAGGGTGTATAAGATGGCATATTTGGGTCGCGCAAAGAAAGAGGATTTGAAATTGTTGGCTGTGGAGCTGAATCTTCAGGTCACGAATGAAATTACTGTAAGCGATTTACGCAAATTAATTACCAAAGATAAAGAATATGACGAAGAATTTACTAAGAATCAGCTCGAGATTATTATCGAAGATAGGAAGCTCCGTGAGAAACAAGATGCTGAAAAGCAATTCCAAGAGCTAGAGATTGAAAAATTACGTGAACAGCAAGAAAAACAAAAACGCGAATATGAATTTGAGTTAGAAAAAATCCGTTTGGAAGCTGAAAAGTTTAAAGTAGCACCGATTTCTGAAGCTAAGAGTAGTACGCAAGATTTAACAAAAATCGTTCCAAAATTCGAAATGAGAGATGGAGATATAGTGCTGTTCTTGACTTTGTTTGAGCGTCAAGCCAAGAGAATTAATCTAGATAAATGTAACTGGGTATCAGCTCTTTTAGCTCTTATGCCAAAAGAAATCACTCAATTAATAGCTCGTGAATCAGAAGAAAAATTTGACGATTATGATTATATCAAAGGTTTATTATTAAAACGATTTAAATTAGGCCCTGAACATTTCAGACTAAAATTTGTGAAACATCAGCGAAACCCTACTCGATCTTGGCGAGACTTTATTTTCGAAATAACAAGCTACTTTGAGGAATGGCTTGTAGGAGTTGCAGTAAATGATTTTGAAGGATTGAAGAATCTTATGATTACGGATCAGTTAAAAAGACGCGTTCCAGTTGATATCCGAGAACATTTCCGCGATGACTGGGCTAAGTTACTTGTTCCGGGTGTTTTAGCTGATAAGTTGGGTGAGTACAAAAGTGTACGATTGAATGCTAAGGGATCCGGTTTGGGTGATATGAAACATAGAACAACTAGTAATTACAAACCTGATTTTAAAGACTTTAGCAACAAACAAAAAGACGAACAGCCATCTCGGAAATTTAGGACATCATTTCCTCCAAGAACTGATCAAAATACAAGTTTTAAACCTACTTGTTTTACGTGTGGATCTGTGGGGCATTTATCTAGAGTTTGTCCCAAGAATTCCAAGAAAACATCAATTCGTAATGCCGTAAGTAATGTGGTTGAAGCCAAAGACGTTAAGCCAAAGACAGCGAACGAAGTTGTAACTGCTAAGGTGTCAATTCCTGTGTCAACCTCTATGCCGATTAAAGATGGAATTTGATGATTTGAAATACGTAAATATCAAATGTGGAGAAAAAGTTTTCAAGGCATTAGTGGATACTGGAGCACAAATTTCAGTCTTACGTGCAGATTTGGTCGATACCGACTTTGGAGAAGGGGATGGAACAATCCAAATTATTTCGGCTTTCGGCGAAAAAGAAGTAGCTGCTCTAAAGATAGATGATGGGAAACACGGCAATGTACCTGTAACTTGTGCAGTGTCGAAGAAACTTGTTAATGATATGCTAATTTGTTCAACTGCCTATGAAGTTTTAATGGAGAATGTAGAATTAAATGGATGTATGAATCATGTACTTGCAAAATTAAATGAGAGCATTGAAAAAGAAAATCAGGAAGAACATGATGAAAAGAAAAACATCTCAGCGTCCCTTCAACTTAATGCTGAGATTACCGATGATGAAAGCAATGGAAATAAAGAAGATTTTATAAAATTACAATTAGATGATGAAGATTTAAAGAAATCCTGGTTTTATGCCAAAAATGGGAAGAATTCATTTAAAATTAGTAATGGAGTTCTTGTCCATTCAGAATGCTTATGTGGAGAAAATGTTGACCAAGTTGTTCTGCCCACATGCAAAAGAAAAGAAGTTCTTAGGATGGCACACGAAATACCATTGGCTGGTCATCTAGGCGAACAGAAAACAAAGCAGAGAATAAAATATTCATTTTATTGGCCAAGTCTCAAAGAAGACGTTAAAAAATTTTGTGAAAGTTGCAAAACCTGCCAATTACGCAGAACAGTTTCCTATAGGGATCGTATACCGATACAACCCATTGTTAGGCCAGAAATTCCATTTGAAGTCTGGAGTTTGGACTGTATTGGACCTTTAGAACCCCCGTCTCGAAGAGGACATAAATATGTGATTTGTGCAGTTGACTTATGTACTAGATGGGCTGAAGCTATTCCCGTGACTAACATCAATGCTAAAACAACTTGCAATAATCTGATGAGAATATTTACACAGACAGGGTTCCCCAAAGTAATATGTACAGACCAAGGTACTAATTTTACTGCTAAATTAAGTGAAGCATTTTCGGAACTTCTTGGAGTTTCTCCGAGGTTTGCAACGCCAGGTCATCCAGAAAGTATGGGTGCAGTGGAACGCTGGAATGGAACATTGAAACATATGTTAAATAAAAATATACAGGAATATGGATCTAATTGGGATTTGCATCTTCCATACTTACTCTTTGCTTACAGAGAAGTTCCTCATAGTACGACAGGTGTTTCTCCGTTTCAGTTAGTTTATGGGCGTTTGCCTCCTGGACCATTGTAGTAGATACAAATGAGCAACTTTGGCTCAGGGTGAATGACCTTACCTGCAAAGGTTAATGACCTTATCAGGGGTGAATGACCTTACGTGTTGAGAAATGAGCTACTTTGACTCATGTCATTGATCTCGGAAGTTATGTGTTTTTTCAAGGTCGTTTTGGTTGAAGGTCGTTTTGGTTTGAGTTTATTTTCGTCACGCTTGAACGAATATGATGGTAGGATAATTGTGTAATTAAGTATGTTTCGTGCAAGTCTAAACCTGTTCCGGAAATGTCAAGTCATGCAATTATAAAGAGATAAATATTTTTTGTAAAATCAGAAAAGTTTATTGTTCCGAAATCAGTGGAAATGGAAGGAGCAGACTGGTCTAAAGTCGTTCGCGATTCAGTATTGAACGAAGAAACAATTAGAATATTAGCGAGTGTTTTAGATTGGGACGATGTGTCGAAATATCAAAAATTGAGTGAAAATCTCATAGAAGAGTTTGAACACAAAGTGAATTGGGATTTGATCTCAGAATATCAACATCTTTCGGAAAAGTTTTTAAGAAAAAATGCAAACAAAGTTAATTGGAAAATAATATCTCAACACCAAAATCTGGGAGAAGAATTTATAATTGAATTTGGCGATCGATTAGATTGGGAAAAGATATCCCAGTATCAAACCCTGAGTGGACGATTTATATACAATAATGTACGACGATTGGATATGAAATTGGTGAGCCGTCATCAAAAATTGGATATGGGCGCGATCGAAGCTCTCAAAGATCATTTAGAAATGAAAAATATTTTTCGTTATCAGGAGTTGTCTGATAAATTTGTATTAGATCACATTCAAGAATTGGAATCCGGTGAGGATGTTTGTGACGTGCTCATTCTCAATGATAACATATCTCAAACAGCTTTGAATATTGTTTATAAACGTTGGGTTTTGCATTTCTTGAGAAATATTTGCAAATCTTTGAAAAATTATTAAAGACTCTAAAACAAACATTTTTTAAACGACAGTTAAAAAATATTTTTTAGAACTAAAAAACCATGAATACAAAGTTGATTAGTGTTTTCTTCACATCTATAATATTAATATTGATTGTCATTCTCACAGTATCGATATGTGTCACGTTTGACGAGGTGAACAACGAACCCTATGTGAATCTTACAAACACTTCTTGCATATATTCCGAATATATTGGAAGAAAACTCTTTTTTCACAAATGCATAAAAGAACATAAAACTGTATACGATTTACGTTATTTTTGGAAAGATGATGTTTTTAATAACAATAACAATAATAATAAAATTATAAACAACGATGCTGTTTTAAAAGCAAGTGTTATAGGTGTTCAGATAACACCTGGAGAATTTTCAAAAATATGTAATGCTTATTTTAATGTAAAAAATTTAAAATAAAAGAATTTTTTACTGTAAAATCTCTTGTTTTTTATTTTGTGTTGCTTTTTCTGCATACAGATATGTTTGCACATATATTTTACTAGAGGGCGTTGACAAAAGTAAATACCTATCTACTTATATTAATAGATTTTCGATCCACTTAATTTTTTTATTTTCACATAGCATGTAACTAACGGTAGAATGAAATTAAAGCATCCTAGTTGTTGTTTAATCGTAGGTCCGAGTCAATCGGGTAAAACTTCTTTAGTACGTAAAATAATTCGACTTTGCAAGTATGAACCAAATATTAAGAAGGTAAAGTGGTGTTATTCTTATTCTTCGCAATGGTTTTTGGAAGAACCCGATATAGAATTTATACAAGGTATTCCAGATTCGTATGAAAAAGGAGATTTGATCGTCATAGATGATATGATGCATCGACTGAATGAAAAAATTGCTGATCTATTTACTGCCGCATCACATCATTGCGTTGTCAGCGTAATATTAATATTGCAAAATTTATTTCCGCGAATTAGAGTCATGAGAGATATTAGTCTGAACGCTCATTACATAATTTTATTTAGAAATGCGAGAGACGCGTCTCAAATAAATTGTTTAGCCCGCCAAATATATCCTCGAAATTGTCATTATTTGTCAGATGCTTATATAAAATCAACTACAAAACCGTACGGTTATTTATTTATAGATTTACATCCGGAAACGGAGGAAGCGTTTCGCTTAAGAGATAGTATTTTTCCAGACGAACGAGGATTATATTGGGTTTATCATCCGAAATGACAAAAGAAAAATTGAAAAAACATTATCATTTTTTGCAAGTTCTCGCTCGAGCCCATCCGTCACAAAAAAAAGCAATATTGAAAACTTCTAATAATGCACAAATGGAATCTTTGTGCGAAATATGTTTAAACATATTAAAAGGAAATATACCTGTTAATATTAAAAAAATGAAAAAATATAAAAACATCATGAGGAAACTTGCAAAAAAAAATTCAAGTATTCAACAAAAAAGAAAAATGTTGATCAACCAATCAGGAGGGTTTTTACCCATTTTAGCTCCCGCCATAATTTCAGCCCTCGGCGGTATTTTGGGCCGAGTGATCAGTAAAAAACTCTAATGGACTTTAATACGATATCATTTCGAATCAACGCGCGTAAAGATTTAGATCATGTCGAAAAGAGTGGCTCTTATACCCGAAGAACTGGTGTCTTCTTATAACTTTCAAAAACCCGAATTAAGGTTAGAAGACGATATCGATTCACTGTTAAAAAAAGCAAATTTACCCGATGACATGAAAGCAAAGTTATTAGGACAACTTATAATGCGTTATCATAGAACTATGCACGCACCTCCAGAACCAATAGACGTAAACATTGTAAACGAACAAAAATCGTCAGAAATGAAAGAAGAAATAGATGAAAATCGGGCTGCAATTTCTGATGACAAAGTGTTAAATGCAATTATGATATCGGTACCGCGAAACTTATCTAAATTTGTTAAAATGATTGTTGAAAAGTTAAAATCAAGACAATATTCTTGGAACGATAAAGGAGAAATGACAATAGATGATAAACCAATCAGAGGTTCAAGTATGATAGATTTTTTTTCATACACCATGAGAAATGTTAAAAGCATGGAAATGCCTAAATATTATGAATATTTTTTGAAAGCCATTCGAGAAATTAATATCCCACGCGGATGGATAGGAAATAAAAATGTTTTGGCGCAGATAGACATTCCGGATTCACCAAACGAGGGTTTTATAAAGCCAGAAGAATACATGCTAAATTTTGGAAAGAAAAGGCGACGTAGTAAAAGCCACAAATCATATATGTCAGGAAAAAAGGAGAGGTCGCCTGTATCTAAATGGCAGAATTGGTGAAGAAAAAGTTAGAAAAACATTATTACGATGCAGAAGATCCTGGTTCTTATGGCGGTGTAAAAAGATTATCCAAAGCAAGCGGAGTGCCTATTAAACTTACAAAACAGTGGCTTCAATCCCAAGACACATATTCGTTGCATAAACCAGTGCGATTTAAATTCAAGCGTCGTAAAGTGATAGCTTTTGGAATCGGAGAATTAATGCAATGTGATTTGGTTGATATGTCTAAATTGTCTAAATATAATAACGGAGTGAAATACTTATTAACTGCTATTGACGTATTTTCTAAATATGCATACGCCATACCGTTAAAATATAAAAATTCGGATTCAATGTTAGAGGGTTTTAAAAAATTATTTAAAGAATCAAAACCTCCAATAAACTTGCAGACCGATGCTGGAAAAGAATTCTACAATAAAAAAGTTCAAGACTTTTTTAAGCGCAATAAAGTTCACCACTATTCTACAAATAGCGAATATAAAGCGAGCGTTGTAGAAAGATTCAATCGAACTCTTAAATCGAGGCTTTATCGCATTTTTACTCACACAAATTCTTATAAATACGTACACATTTTAAAATCTGTTTTAAAAGCTTATAATTTGAGCGTACATAGCACAACAGGTTTTGCTCCCATAAACGTAACAACAGATTTAGAACCTCTTATTTTTAAAAAGGTTTACGGATATTCTAGGAATATAAAGTTTAGATTTGAATTGGGTGATCGCGTGCGAATTTCAAAAGCTAAACAAATATTTCGCAAAGGATATTTACCTAATTGGACAGACGAAGTATTCATTATAAATAAAAGGTATCCGACATATCCTCCGACATACATACTTCAAGATTTGAAAGGTGCAGATCTCAAGGGAAGGTTTTATGAAGAGGAGTTACAAAAGGTGTTAAAAGTTTCTAGCGATTTTTGGAGAGTAGAACAAATTTTAAAAACAAAAGGACGTGGTTCCAAAAAAGAATATTTTGTTAAGTGGAAAGGATTCGATTCAAAGTTTAATTCTTGGGTTAAGGCATCATGGATGAAATGATGAGCGATTTTTATGTAACTTTGCCTAGTAATTCTAGTATGGAATATTTTCCAAACAACACTCAATCATCATATCGTACAAAATTAATATCTCCTCTCATGTTGAGCGGAGAATGGGAAGTTGGTTTGGCACAATTTTTTGCTCCTAGAAATTGGTTTAATATCGACAGTGACAATAACGAATATGCAATATATACCGAATTTGAAAAAATTAGCATTAACGACAGTATGGAACATACTATAACATATGCATATGATGCTGAAAAAAATATTATTGATAATTTTTATGATATTAATCAACTTATCGAAAAAAATTTAAAGAAATATTCTGTTTATTTCGAACCCGACCCGGACGGTGAAAATATAACAATTAACATTTCAGAAGGATATGAGTTATTTCTTTCAAAAGAACAGTCTCCAAAATTATTATATATGTTACATTTAGCAAACGAAGATATTATTTTAAAAAATACAGTAAGAAAAAAATTAAGACCTTCATTAGAATCTCATTTGCAAAATTTTACAATAATTAATAAAAATCCGATAAACGTAACTACTCACACTATTCCGTTTAATTTAATAAAATCTGATTCAAAAAAACGTAATGAAAAAGGAAAAATTTTTTCTAATATAACAAAAAATATCGAATTTTTAAGTTTAGAAAACTTCGTAACTTTTACATACGAACCAATAAGAAATATATTGGAAATAAATGTATCTGATTATGCAGAATTACAAATAACGGAAGCCAAGTCAAGTTCGTTTTTGCGTATATTAAATCATCAAGGAGATCTTATTATAAAAGGGAAAAAAATTTTTAGAATAAACCCGCTCATAAACTACGATAATTCTGATTCTTTAAATTTAATTATAAAAGAATATACTAAAACATCTAAAACTGAAAAAGAAATAAAACAATTTCACTTAAATATTGGGATATACAAATCCGCTGAAGATTTGTTTCAACAATTCGAACATGTCAGTTTGAAACAACTTCCAGATTCAAAAGTATTATTAGACGTACCAGTTAACTGCGAAATACATTTCGGTAAAGGATTAGCAGATATGTTGGGTTTTGTACAAAACAAATTTACAGACGGAAGATATATCAGTGAATATCCCTTAGAGTTAAACGCTGGAATTTCAGAACTTTTTATTTATAGTGACTTGATTCAATCTAATTATATAGGCGACACGTATGCACCGTTACTGAGAACTATTCCTTGTTTGAATGAAAAAAATGAACAAATTGTGAAAAATTATGATACACCCATTTATTTTCCATTGCGGAAAAATTTTATAGACACCATTGAAATAGAAATAAAAACAGCAACGGGTAAAAATATTACTTTTACTGGGGGAAGAACTTTTGTTATTCTGTCTTTTCGTCGTAAAAGAGTATAAAATGAAAAGACATTACTATAGTAACATCATTTTAAAAGATGTATTTGAACGCGAAAGATATTGAAAATTATTACTGCTCCCAAGTAGGAGGAAGTAATTCTAATTATTTTTCGGGAGTAGGCTATCAAAGGGGGTATTCAATATTTGGAGACCTAAGAAGATACCTTACACCTATAGTTATTAAAGCAGGGCGATATTTGGGAAAACAGATATTTCAAGCAGGTAAAAATGTTATTAGCGATGTTTCGGCAGGCACGTCTTTCCGTGATTCGGCGCGAAACAGGATGAGTGAAACAACAAAAAAAATAAAAGACGACGTGATTGAAAAATTACAACAACACGGTAAGGGTATAAAAAGGAAACGGCAGAAAAAATCCTGTCAGTCCAAGAAGAAACGTTGTAAAACCAAGCACGGTGATATTTTTTCGTAAAACTGATAAAATTAAAAAAATATTATGGAGAAAAATAATATTATGTGTCTTAAAAGTGAATTAGATCTTTTTAACGATGTTCCCATTCAAATGGGTATTGATGCTTCTGCTTTTGTAGAAATACATCCAATAGCCTCCCTAACTAATAAAACTCCTATTGAATTTTACATAAGCGGAAATGGTGAACACTATTTAGACCTTTCGCATACTATTTTACATTTAAAAATTCAAATTCAAAAGAATACTGGAGCAGATTTAGCTGCGACAGATGAAGTGGCACCTGTCAACTATATTTTGAACACAATTTTTTCGGAATGTTCCGTATTTTTAAACGATAAACAAGTTTCATCACAAGTTAATTATTCTTATAGAGCAATTTTGGAAAGTTTGCTGCTCACTTCTAAATCTACGCAGGATAGCTTACTGACGTCTGCTTTATTTTTTAAAGACACCGCTGGTTTTCACGATTCGGCTACTGCAAATTCGACAAATGCAGGATATAATTCACGTAAAAATTTATGCAAACTTAGTAAAGTAGTGGATCTTGTAGGTGCTTTGCATTTTGATCTATCCACGCAACCTAAATTGTTAATTAACGGTGTTAATGTTCGAATTAAACTCGAACGAAATAAAGATTCTTTTTCATTAATGTCGGCAAATGACACCTTTAAAATTCATATTCAGGCAGCAAGTCTTTATGTTAGAAAAATCAACGTTGTTCCTTCTATCATAATAGCACACGAAAAAGCATTAGAAAAAGGTGTAGTTAAAATGCCGATTCGAAGAGTAGATGTAAAAACATTTGCATTGTCGAACGGTTTACAATCTACCACAATAGCAAACGCATTTATTGGACAATTACCTGCTCGAATGATTTTAGGTTTTGTCTCCAACGAAGCTTATAATGGAAGTATATCTAGAAATCCATTTAAATTCGATCATTATGATCTTAATTATTTAAGTATTTTAAGTGGAATCCAGACCATTCCTGCTAAACCTTATCAACCAGATTTCGATAAAAATTTGTATGCACGAAGTTATTTAAGTTTATTTACAGATTTAAATCGATATCACACTTCTCCAAACATTAATATAAATTTTAAAGAATATAAAGAAGGTTACACGCTCTTCGCAATCGATTTGACGCCAGATATGGGGGCAGGAGAAAGCCATATAAGCGTCATAAAAAATGGTAACATCGCTATCGACATTAAATTTGCTAAAGCATTGCCAGAGACAGTCACTCTAATCGTGTACGCCGAATATAGAAATACAATAGAAATTGACAAATCTCGTGGTGTCATTACAGATTACTAAAATATGGATGAAATTCTGAAGTTATATGAAAATGAAATGCTTCAAATGGTAAAAAAATGTGAAGGAGAAAAGCATGTAATTTTACGCGTTGGTAACGAAATGTTTTCAGATAAAATTACTGTTACTCGTATTGCATTTTTAATAGCGTTTTCTAAAATTCTTATTAAAACATATCCAAGAGAAAAACCTGAAGTTCTTAAAGACTTATTTAGTGTTTTGTATATCAATTTGCATTTTATAGAAAAATGGACACTCTAACTCTCTGTCGTTTTGCCTGCAGCGATATACAAATAAAAAAAACTTTTGGAGGTGTATATGCTTCTGATACTTTACCATTATTGAAAAAAAAATTCTCATCATTTATTGTGAATTTAGATCCACATTCGTTACCTGGAACACATTGGGTCGCTATTAAATTTGATGGAAAAAAAGCTTATTACTTTGATTCTTTTGGATTAGCACCTACCAACAGAAATATATTACGTTTTTTAAAAAGAAACTCTAACGAAATAACTTTTAACGAACAATGCTTTCAACAAAACTTTACGATGACTTGTGGATATTTTTGTTTGTATTTTCTTTTTCGTTCTGTTCGATTTTTAAATTTAGAAGACCTTGATGCTAAAAATAAAGACAAAAACGAAACCTTCATTGTATCATTTGTGCGTCAAAACTTTAAAGAGCGCACGTGTTGCCATTTTTCTCACAGAAAAAAACAGAAATGTGTGTCGTGGATAAATATGCAGAACAGTCATAAACATTAATCATTGTTTTTCTAACCATGGAACGCTACGGTTATTTTTTTGTGAACGAAGTGGGAGAAAACGAGTCTCATTTTACTACAAAAAAATTAAACATTGAACATATTCATAAATTTTTTTTTAAAAATTTGAAAAATTGTATTTGCAATGCTCTTAATTTCAAACCTGAGAATGAAAATGGATCACTTCAATATTTAAAAATTTTAAAGTCTGCAGATGTGGTGCGTCTTATTCATGATAAAAATAATGATCATTTGTATGGATATTTCTACCTTAAAGAAACACAGCATGGAAAAATTAATTTATTTTCTCATTGCAATGTGTTATATAACACAATGCTAGATTGTGTTTCATCTCAAAAATGTCATCAAACATCAAGCCTCGCATGTATGAAGGAGTCGACAGAAGCTGACAACATTAAATTAGCATATTATATTTTGCTAAAAGACGATGATATTTTAATAGAACTGCAAAAAAACTGTAATTGATGCATTAAAGATATATAAAAATTAGCGTTATTATATAACGCGTTTAAAAAAAGAAAAAAAATGTATATCTTTTGCTTTTACATCTAATATGATATTTTTAAATGTAATGCTTATATTTTTTTACTTTTAAAAAAAATATGTATTTTTTTATACGTAATAAAAAATTTTTATATTATAATATGTTTTTTATTATATATATATTTTACTATCATAAAAATATTTAAAAACAAAAATAGATTAATAAGAAATATTAAAAAAATGAAAAATACCTGTAAAAATGAAAAATATTTAAAAATAAGATACACTTTTACTTTTAGATATAAACTTGTTAGATATATACTTACTTTTTTTTCTTCTTTTTTTCTTTATAACTTTGTTACATTTTATTAAAAATTTTTTATAAAAATGCAATACATAAAAATACGAAAGTAAACAAAAAATTAAAAAAATATATACTTATGTTTAGTAGAGCTTTGTCCAATGTTTCTAGGTCCGACTCCTCCGGTCTTTATTCGGTCCGACCGTGTTTGTAACGAGTAACTAATGATATTAAATTTTACACTAATCACTCATCACCTAACGGCAGGACTCCTCCACCATTTTTTTTCTCTTTTTTCTTATGAAGAGTCCTACTTCTTTCTTTATTTTTACTGAAAAATGTACATCACAAACAAAATACGACATAATACAAACATTTAGTTAAAATACAATACAATACAATACAATGCAATGTGATATGATGAATTAGATATTAGTGCAATGCAGTGATAAAATAGTAAAAAATACATTAAAGAATACAATTAAAAAAAATGAACATATTAAAAATACATTATTATTTATACTATTATTTATGCATTATTTTTTACAATTTTCTACAAATTTAAAAATTTCAATAATAGTATTTTCGTAAGAAATTTGCTGATTGTAAATGCAGTTGTTGCATACTGCAATTTTTATGTTTAATTTTTCTTTTTTCAAAGGAGAGTCTATTTCATGCTTAATTATATTTACAGTTCGTACGCATTTGCATGAGGATGATAATTGATCTATAAAAAATACATATACAAATATTTTAAAAATAACATAAGTAAAAAACATTTTTTATATAAAATATAAAAAACACACATCTAAATTATCAATCGCTATCTATATCTTCATACATATTTTTATAATGACCGTAACATCTTGAATTTAACCCGTCATTTAAAACAAATTTCTTATCATAGAAAGCAGAAAGTCCAACTTTATTTTGGGCAATTGTGTTAATATTATGATTTTTAGATACTATACTGTATTGTTGTTCCCTAGTAAATGTCTTATTTAACAAAATTTGTCTATACATGTCGACAGTAAATGATTTTAAGGTATTTTTTTTAACACCCTTTGCTGTTTTTTTACAAGTATCGGCATAAGAAAATGCATACATTTTTGATTTTAAACCCACGAATTCTTTAATATGATCAATTGTTTCACATTTTAAAAATCCTAATTTTGATTTATTCGTCTCATCGTGCAAAACGTGTCCTTTTGGAAAATTACTTAAATCAGTAATATCCCCAAAGTATTTTTTTATATCTTTATATACATTTGTTGTTTGTATTTCCATGTAGAGGCTATCAGTATCTATATATGCTAAATGAACCTTATCCTGATAAATTTTTTTAAAATGTGAATAGTACATTTTATACATGTGTAACTTGCTAAGTTCGAGAACCGCAAAACCTACATAAATGGGTTTATCGAGGTATAATTTAGGTCTTTTTAAATTATAAACAGAAAAATTCTCGTTTATTATTTGAAAGTTTTCTAATAAAGGGCTTGCTAAATATTTTTTACAATCATTTTCATTTAGTCCAGCTTTTACATTCATTCGCTTACGTACGTTTTGAATCGTTTTCCCGTAAAAAGAATTATTCATCTTTTTAAAAAATGCTTTTTCAAAATCATTTTCTGCTTTTGCCCTTTTCTCATTATTAAAATTTACATAAGATTTCAAAAATGGATACTGAGAAAACGCTAAAATATTATGAATTTTTTTAATAACCAACCCATGTTCCACATAAAATTTTAAATTAAGATAATGCGTGACATAATTTTGTTTATCATAAAAATTAGGGGTTAATTTTTTACACGGAAATGTAGATCGTATATTAAATTGATCACATAACTTCTGCATATATGGAGAAAGCATTTCATAAGTAATATCTAAATGTTCAGGTGCCATGGGTAAGTCATCATGTAAATCATGTAACGCAGGGGGATAATAAAGGTCTACTTCAAGAAAATAGCCAACATTAGAGTTTTCGTCAAGGCTTAAAATATCAAAATTGTTTATTTCCTCTTTACTTAACCAATAAAAATCTCCTACACCTAACGGTTGGCTCATGATGTGGCCATATAAATTATTGCAATCAACTGCAAGTATAAAATTACTCGGTAAATTTGAATCAAAAAATTCTGGTAAGAAAGTATTATTAGCTCGTACATATCGTTTACCTAACAGCGAAATCCCACCCCTCATTTGACGTTCTAACCAAACATATTCGGTCACGTTACTGAATAATTTTAATTCTACTTGACTATATTTCAAACCAGCATCCCATGTTAACTGTGCACTCGTTATAAAATGTACAGGATCTAAATTATAATACTTTAGAGACGTTCGACGAAAATAAAGAAAAACTTCTGCAAGCAACACAGTGTCCACATTTTGATAAAGCTCAAGGTAATCAGCAAAGGTTTTACAATGAAATGAACTAAAAACTAATAATGCATGCTGATATTCTTCATCACTAATACTCGAATCGTTTAATACGTTATAAAACGCGGATATAGGCGGTAAATTAGTTTCTGCTAACACATCTGTCGTGCTAAAATAAGAATATGGAAATATTCCTTTTCTCATCAATAAACTTTTACAAGGACCATAATCGTTAAAAAAAGAATTAAAAATAGGAAAATTATGTTGTGACTTTTTTAAGTTTTCAACTAAGTTATCTAAAGAAGTGTCAAGAAACATGAATGAATCTAAAAATTTGATCTCATTTAAAGTAAACATTGTAAATTTCTCAATATTCGTAGGAATAATTTCAACATGCTTTGCATAATTTGCCGGTAAATTTTTTAATATCAGATGGCTATCATAATTACGAAGATTATGAATTATAACGGGTATAAAATATGTAGAACGATAATTTAAATTACATCCTTGATGAGCTAAACCTCTTACACTTCCGTCGCCCCAATGACAATGATCGCGTACGCGTATTTCTCCAGGTTTAAATCTTTTTTTACATATATTGCAATAATTTACATCAAAATTAAACGGCAAATTTTCATCAATAGGATTAATTTTTTTTATTTCTGCAATTAATTTTTTACAAAGCTTTTTCATAGTTTCTAAAAATATTAGTACAGCATCCTCCCCACAATAATATTCATGAAATATAGCTTTATCATTTATATCTGTAGCTATTATTGAATAACTTATTGGCACATGTTTTTCGATAGGTTCTGTAAAACTTTGGCTGGAATGTGGTAAAGCATGATGTAATTTTTGTGTCAAACATTCGAAATCGGCAAAGACGCAAAAAGGATGATACAACATTTTAGCAAAATTTTTAAATTTCAAAGTTAAATTATATGGTACGGATGTTTTTTGAGGTTTATTAAAAACGCAAATTTCTTCATGTAATTTTAACGTCGTTCTTCTTTTAAAGGGGTTAAGACAAAGTCGACAAAAAAAACCCTGTTTTTGTTTACTACTGAGTAACCTATTTAAAGATTTTATCAGAAAGAAATGATTTTGATAAAAAAATAAATCTACAACGTTTTTAAAATTCTCTTTTTTTTCTGAAATTCTAATAGGATATATTTCATTATCTTCGTAACCGAAGATATTGATTTTTATATCATTTAAATTCTCAAATATGGGGATATTTTTAAAGGACATAGGAAACGAAATATTTTTTAATTTAAAATATTTTATATATCTTTTATAACTACTAGTTCGGTTACAATTTTTTTTTGAGGAAATAAATGTGCAATAATGCTATAAATAAAGCATAAATTATCTTCGCAATGTATATTTAATATCGCGTGTTTATTTTTCAAACCCGCCGGTAACTCAATATTTTTACACCCGCCCCTTAAATCTCTATATTGACCCACATGTAAATCTAAAAAAATGATCCGTTTGATTGTCCAACCGCTACCATTTCTTACGAATTCATCAATACTAAAGAAAATTTTGTTAAACGCGTTTATGATAGCGCTTTGTAATTGATAAGAACTCAACACTCGTTCACAATTAGAGCAAAAATAAAAGTTTTGTTGTTTTTCATTAGGCGTACCTTCATTTTTTACAAATAATATGTTTAGGCATAAAAGAAATCTCAGTCTTAAAAGTAAATGTGTGTTTAAAATATTCATTATTAAATGAAAGGAATGAATGAAAACAGTATAAGGATCACGATAATTATGTAAATATGCACGATATGAGCGTAAAAACCCCCTGTGTGCTGAATCTAATAATGAAAATCTTATCATTTTTTTAGATATGTGTTTTTTTTACAATAGTATATATAAGTTAATACATTTAATTAAGATATTAAAGATGTTTAAAAATCTTTTAAAAGTTCATACTTTAATTATATATAAAAATAAGTATTGAAATGATAGTATAAAAATTTTTTGTTGTGCAAAAACATCTACATTAAAATTAAAATTAAAAAAAATAAACATCAAATAATATAAAAAAATCCATTGAATTTTTAAATGCGCTCTTCTATATTGTTAAGAGCTTTTTTCAAAAAATCAATCTGCTCCAACGGGATGTTGAAGCGATTACGTATTTGCTCATTCTCTTTACGATACAGGCAAATATAATTCACGTTTCTAAATACTGCAGTCTCAACATATAGGCCCTTCCCTATATGGATTGAAATGAAGGGGATATCACATGCATCTTCTTTTTCGTTGGGGGACAGGTCAATGCAAATGGGCTCCTTAGTGTTATTTTTCGGTTTTTTCTTCGTGTCTAATTTAGATGGTGTAAGGGTGCAAGTTGGGAACGGTTGAGTCATCCCACCCAGATGCTCGTCTTCATTATCACTTAAATTAATGGCACTAATTTTTCTTTTTTTAATCGAAAAATTTCGATCAATTCTATCTAAGAAAAAATTAAAAAATTTAATTTTTTAATTATATTTTTAAAGTAAAAAAATTATTTTTTTAATTTTTAAATGTAAATTTGTTACCCCCTGATTTTTAAAATATTTTTAAATACAAATTTAATAAAAACAAAAATAATATAAGAATTCAATGAAGCAATAATACAAAATTAAAATATGAATAATTTTAATTAGTAAAAATATTATTTTGAAAAATGTTTAAATCCCCTCCAAAATGGGTAAAAATGAATTTAAAAAACTTACCAATAGACGACATCTTTGTAATCCAAGAAAAAGAAAATACGCTAAACTAATAGTGTATCCAAAAAGCACAGGAACAAACACCAACACTGGCACACACAAATTTTGCAATGAAATGATGTTAAGTTAACGTTTTAATCTATATATATGAAAAACCCTTTCCTCATCACACAGATGTCATAACAGTTGTGAATCGAGGGTGAAAAGATATAACATACAGTATTCGATGGGATAACCCTTTTCTCATATCACACCTGCAATAACAGTTGTAAATCGTGTGTGAAAGGATGTAACATATTGTATTCGATGCAATATAAAAAATAAAAAGCAGATGTTTCATATGCGTTTAAAATCTTTTCCCTTACACTGTTCGTTATTTTTAATTCTTTTATTAAAATGCTTTTTCCGATCAAATAAAACAAATGGTTTATATAAATTTTTTCTCATCCCGTTACACATCTGTTATATTTTGTATTATCAAAAGTAACCCGCCGAAATACATATGTTTTATACAATTATATCGACCGAAAATTAAACAATAGAGAAAATATAACAGACGATAAGCGCATGCGACTCCATCAAACATATTTAAAAAATCAAAATACGCACACGCTTGCAACCTGTTCACCCTTTTTTCCCCGATACATATTTCAATCCTTTTGTTTCCCAGACATAAGGCATAAACGACAGATGTTATACGTAACCCTTTTCACAACCTTGCCGAAAAAGGTAAGAACAATGAAGCGAAACATTGTGTACAAAATAAAACAAGGTCATTGACCTGAGTCAAAGTATAGCGTTTTATAAAACGTAAAGTCATTCACCCCCGACGAGGTCATTGACCCTGAGCCAAAGTTGCTCATTTGTATCTACTCATTGTCACTATTGAAAGACGTACTAATACAATATGGACTGGTGAGAGAAAAATTCCCACTTCAGCTTCCACATCAGTTGAAAAATATATATCAGAACTAGTTGAGAAACTAAGAATAGCACATGAAATTGCATCAGAATATGCTCAGGATACTCAAGAAAGATATACTTCGCGGTATAATTTGAGAGCAAGAGATAAACAGTTTAATGTTGGTGATAAAGTACTAATACTAGTTCCTTCATCTTCGCATAAATTACTTAAAACTTGCATTGGCCCAGCTACTGTTGTTGAAATCACTAGACCACATTCAGCCTTAGTTGAATTAGAGAATGGGTCCAGAAGAGAACTGCATTTTAATAAGCTCAGACCATACGTTGCTCGAATTGACCATGTTGGCCTAATATTTGATGAAGATAAAGATTTTGGTGATATTCATTATGCACCATTCGGAAATGGATGCTTAACCCCTAAAGAAATAGCGGATCATATTGATAGTTTAGATTTAAATTTTGAAAAGAAAAATGGTTTGAAAAATGTAATATGCAAATATAATAATGTTTTCAGCACTAAACCCGGAATCGCTAAAGTAGAAGGACACAATGTCCGCGTTACTAGAGATTGCTATCCTAAAAGACTACGTCCATATAGAATACCGATAGTTATGCAAAAGGAAATGGATCGACAGATTCAAGAATTACTTACACTTGGACTAATAGAACATAGTAACAGCGAATGGGCTCATCCTGTAGTTTGCGTTGCCAAAAAGGATGGAACTGTTAGGTTATGTGTTGATTTTCGTTTATTGAACAGCTATACCATCCCAGATGCATACCCCATGAAGATTGCCAATGATCTTATTTACTTGATTGGTAATTCGCAGTTTATTTCTGTTCTAGATCTCACGAAAGTGTACTGGCAAATACCTATGAAAGAAGACAGCAAACATTATACTGCCTTTACTACCCACTCAGGGCATTTCCAATTGAATGTCATGCCATTCGGTATGAAGAACGCTGGTAGTACATTTCAAAAGTCTATAGACAAAGTTTTAGAGTGTCATAAAGATTATTGTCGTTCCTATATCGATGATGTTGCAGTATTTTCTACCACTTGGAGTGAACATATAATACACTTGAAAGCAGTTCTCAAAACATTCCAAGAAGTTGGTCTTACAGTTAATTTAAAGAAATGTGATTTCGGAAAGAATGAAGTGAAATTTTTAGGCCATATTATTGGATCAGGAGGACATACACCCGATCCCGAAAAAACCGAAGCTATAAGAAAAATTTGCAGGCCTATCACCAAAAAAGAACTTCGTAGTGTAATTGGTTTGGCTAATTATTACCAGGAATACATTCCAAATTTTGCTTCAGAAATTCTTCCCTTGACTGAATTAACAAAGAAAAGCGTACCTAATGAAATTCCCTGGTCTGATGCCCAAGAAACAGCTTTTCAAAATTTGAAACACCATTTAATAAATATGCCATCTCTATATACGCCTAATATAG
Source organism: Salticus scenicus (assembly GCA_963930645.1). NCBI lineage: Eukaryota > Metazoa > Arthropoda > Arachnida > Araneae > Salticidae > Salticus > Salticus scenicus. The sequence goes on along the minus strand of OZ005651.1, from coordinate 17,055,475 downwards.
CAAAGCCATTCAAATTGTACACTGATGCTTCGAGCAAAGCTATAGGAGCATGTTTATCTCAGTCGGACGATTCTGGCAAAGAACATCCCATTTTTTTTTTTAGTAAAAAACTGTCTCCGTGCCAAGTCAAATGGTCAACGATCGAACGAGAGGCTTACAGTGTGCTGACTGCTCTACGAAAGTTTGATACTTGGCTCTTCGGTGTAGAAGTCGAAGGAATTTCCGATCACAATCCTCTGACTTTTCTGACCCAAACAATGCCACACGGTGCAAAGTTAGCACGTTGGGGTTTAGCTTTGCAAAGATATAATCTAAAAATTACGTATAGAAAGGGGAAAAATCATGGCAATGCCGATTCTTTATCTAGACTTCCTTAAAATATTTTAATAGTATTTCAGTTATATCTAATTATTCAAATTTAATTTACCTCGTGATATACTATATAATTCATGTGCATATTATAAGGGTTGTTTGTAAGATATTTAATGTTAGATCAATTATTTGTGTGTGTTGCTGTTGTTGTTTATTGCTGAATATACTATGCATTTAATTTATTTTTTTCTTTCGGCATATGCAGAAGCTCTTCCTAAAGATTTTATGATATATGCATTTTTTTATAAACTCTTGATATAAACTTTTAGGATCTACATATATGAACATTTATTTTATAAACTTTTTCTAAAAAGAATTTTTGTGGTACCTACATGAACATTTTCTTAGAAACTCTTAGTATTATCTGTTGGTGTTCTTCCTATATGACAAACTTATATCAAAAACTATTCAGCATTATCATGAATGTGAACATTTATGTAGAAACTCTCTATATCATGAAACAGTTTTCTACAGTCGGCTGCAAAATTATTCGAGCACTAGCAATAATCCTTGCCAAAAAAAAGTACACTTAATACAGCTTTGTTAAATAAATCCTTGTCGACTCATGTTCTTAATCAGTCTAAGAACATGATTCGACAAGGATTTACTTAGCAAAACAGTCTTAAGTGTACTTTTTAAATATAGGAATTATTGGCTAGTGCTCGAATAATTTTGCATCCGACTGTAAGTTTGGTAGAATCATAGTCACTCCTGTGACGTATGAGCTCAAAAAGGAGGGACGAGTAAAGTTCCATGACGTCTAGAAGTGATATTTAGACAGGAAATGAGTGGCAACAACCAAGGAAGAGAGAACGGAGTTGGATGGAAGGAGAAAATGGCATGTTTCTAGTCATTCGAGAAGAATTCATTTATTTATGTTCTAAATGTTTATCTATGTTTTGTGCGTTTTTTTAGTAATGTCTTATTAAATGTTTTCGTCTTTAAGTACGATGTGATTTATTTCAAAGCCATGAGTGAATTCATTTAAATTTAAGTGATGGTGTCTCCAATCAAGCAGAGATTAGGATCGAATTTTACTGAGGGGCTAGAAGGGGGGAGGGGAGGGGGGGGGCAAAAAAATAAAAATAGTGTCAGATCGTTCAAAATTGGTACATAGAGGATTTCGATACTTACAAATCGATTGCGGGTGATTTTGAATTTGTAAAATTATTAGGAGGGGCCGGTAGGGGGGTGGGGCGGTAAGGGGGGCCATGGGGCAAAAACAAATAGAAATACAGTTAGGCCGTTCAAAATTGGTACAGATAGGTTTAAGAGGCCTGCAAGTCGAATGGGCATATTTTCGATTGTGTAAAGTTATTAGGAGGGGCGAGAAGGGGAGGGGGGGCAAAAAAATAAAAATAGTGTCAGATCGTTCAAAATTGGTACATAGAGGATTTCGATACTTACAAATCGATTGCGGAAGATTTTGAATTTGTAAAATTATTAGGAGGGGCGGGTAGGGGGGTGGGCGGTAAGGGGGGCTATGGGGCAAAAACAAATAGAAATACAGTTAGGCCATTCAAAATTGGTACAGATAGGTTTAAGAGGCCTGCAAGTCGAATGGGGATATTTTCGATTGTGTAAAGTTATTAGGAGGGGCGAGAAGGGGAGGAGAGGAGGGGGGGCAAAAAAATAAAAATAGTGTCAGATCGTTCAAAATTGGTACATAGAGGATTTCCATACTTACAAATCGATTGCGGATGATTTTGAATTTGTAAAATTATTAGGAGGGGTGGGTAGGGGGGTAGGGCGGTAAGGGGGGCTATGGGGCAAAAACAAATAGAAATAGAGTTAGGCCGTTCAAAGTTGGTACAGATAGGTTTAAGAGGCCTGCAAGTCGAATGGGGATATTTTCGATTGTGTAAAGTTATTAGGAGGGGCGAGAAGGGGAGGGGGGGGGCAAAAAAATAAAAATAGTGTCAGATCGTTCAAAATTGGTACATAGAGGATTTCGATACTTACAAATCGATTGCGGAAGATTTTGAATTTGTAAAATTATTAGGAGGGGCGGGTAGGGGGTGGGGCGGTAAGGGGGGCTATGGGGCAAAAACAAATAGAAATACAGTTAGGCCGTTCAAAATTGGTACAGATAGGTTTAAGAGGCCTGCAAGTCGAATGGGGATATTTTCGATTGTGTAAAGTTATTAGGAGGGGCGAGAAGGGGAGGAGAGGAGGGGGGGCAAAAAAATAAAAATAGTGTCAGATCGTTCAAAATTGGTACATAGAGGATTTCCATACTTACAAATCGATTGCGGATGATTTTGAATTTGTAAAATTATTAGGAGGGGTGGGTAGGGGGGTAGGGCGGTAAGGGGGGCTATGGGGCAAAAACAAATAGAAATACAGTTAGGCCGTTCAAAATTGGTACAGACAGGTTTAAGAGGCCTGCAAGTCGAATGGAGATATTTTCGAAAGTGTAAAGTTATTAGGAGGGGCGATAAGGGGGAAGGAGGGGAGCAAAAAAATAAAAATACAAGTAGATCGTTCAAAATTGGTATATAGAGGTTTTCGATACCTACAAATCGATTGCGGATATTTTTGAATTTTTAAAATTATTGGGAGGGGCGGTAAGTGGGGAGGGAGCGGAAGGGTAAAAAATAAAATAAATAAATAATTATAATTGCATAAGTTGATAAAAAATGCTATGCAATAGCTTTACCGCGGCAGTCCCCGAGTGCCACACGTATTTTTTTTTTCTTTTTTTCTTTTTTCTTTTTTTTTTTTTACATTCTCACACACGGCATAAAATAAAATACTTTAAATTTTCTTACTTTTTAACTATTACTAGCAAGCAACTAGATTCAAGAAACTAGAAAAATTCATCAATTTGATAGATAAATAAAGCAAATTTCCCTGTGAATAAGTTAATAATAATAATATCAATAAATAAACGAATCCAATATTTTTTTATTTCCAATGTCTAGGCAAAAGTTACAGAGGACTATAAAGATACGAATCAAATTATAGACAATATAACATAGAAGACCGAAGTCATTGCCTAAGGAGCAATCTTGCCTCCCAATATCTCGACTCTTCTGTAGAACATCGAAGAGCCCTACAACGGGATAGATGGTTCCGGTCCATTACTTCTCCAGAATCACAAAGTGGGCAAGTAGGGTCGTTTAAGATACCTCTGCGCTTCAAATGAGCGGCAAGGCAGTCATGTCCTGTAGATAGGCGGAAAGTCGCAACTGCCTTACGTCTTGGTTTATCAGGGATTAGAGTAGGACTTAAATTCTTCCATTTCTTTAGAGCTGTACGATTCTCAAGATCTCGTAAAGCATTAGATGCAGATAAATTCTTTAAAAACAGCTTAATCCTCCTGTAAGAAATGGCTGTATTGGGATGTTGTAGAAAGGTGGCTCCTCTTTTTGCAAGAAAGTCCGCTTGTTCATTGCCCCAAAGGCTACAATGGCCGGGCACCCACTGAAGAACAATTTGTTTCCCCTTTAAAGTGAGAGTTCTTAATGATTCTTGACATTGGGATACTTCCGGTGTCAATGGATGATCAACAGCGCTTATTGACTGAATGGCTGCCTGAGAGTCAGAAAGAATGACCGCCCTTTCAAACTTCCAATGGACAGCTAATAGTTGCTTTACGAATCCAATGTACATATATATATATGTGTGTGTGAAAAACCTATTCAGATACCTATTTCACAGGAATAAAGAATATAGCTATGAAAAAATTTATTTATTTATTTATTTTCAAAATCCAAGAATGAAAACAGTCATTATATGTAAATATATCTATAAATATAAACAATCCGCTCCCCCCCCCAACTCCCCCCCCAAAAAAAAAGACGAAATAGTATAATGAAGACATATGATATTTAAAAAATAAATATGAAAATATGAATTTTCATAATTTAAAACAATGAATGTATTTCAAAAATCACAATTTCTTCCAGCATTTCCAATTAAAAAAAAAAATTACAAAGTATGTAAAAAAGAAAATTTTTAAAAATTTATTATGATTTTTTTACAAAGGCGGCCCTTTTTCCTCTTCCGAGACTCCAATGGTGGTCGAGCGGTTCTGCGCTCAAAGCTGAGTGACGGGAAGTGCCTGGGTTCGATTCCAGGTCGCGCTTGTCTACTAAGTCATTCAGAGTCATTCGTGGTTTTCTCCGAAAATTGCGTGCATACGGACTAGAATCCCTTAGAAAGACCCCCCCACTTAGGGCACTCCCCTTCAGACGTGGAACCTACAGTAGTCAATCGACCTTATTCCCAAATCCAATAAATCCATAAACTGATATACAGCACTTTTTCATTTTTATCAATACTTTTCATTTTTAAATTTGCACTTTAAAGAGATTTTCAATCTGTATTATTTGCTACTCATTTAAAGCAAATAATTTATTCAAAAAATAAAATTAACTTATATATATATTTAAATATGCGCGATATAAAAATCAATGTAATGAAAAGCACAGTCAATCATAATAATTTGAGCATTCCCTTTCAAAAAGCTAAAGGAGCATTTTTTTTTATTAGTTATTTTATTCATTTATTTTTGGAACCAAAGCCCATAATACTGTATGGGAAAATTTTTGTAATTCTGAATATTTTCTTCTAAAGCATTCGAAAACTGTTTTTAGGTCATTCATCTGACTTTATAGCTTAAAATCAATGTTGGTGTTGGAGATTAAAGCCAGCTGACTGCATTAGGGTCCAAGGCCTGGGTGCGCTCACCGTGGCTGTCCTTCTAAAGGGCCTTTGTCCACAATTACGCAAGTTTCAGGGGGAAAAAAACGCGCAAAACTCCGAACAGCTAGACCGATAAGCGCGATTTGGGATCGAACCCGACACTTCACGTCCACCAGCATCAAGAAGTAAATTTTTGAAGAACTAGAACAGATTTAATGGTCGAGAAATTTCTGAATGTGCAAATGGAATTATGAAAAATATACTGGATAATGTAATTCTATGAATATCCATCTTTGTAGCAAACAGTATGATACCACTGTTTCTTGCATGTAAAATAATACTCTGTTCCTTAACAACATTATAGCTGCCTGGTACTCATAATGTCCAAAGTATTCTCTCAGCTTTTTAATACAAGTTCCTATAGTGAGATTTTTAATTAAAAACTATTATATTGAAGCTTAGAGAACATTCTTCTCTTTCTAGAATGCATTTTTTTTCTACTTGTGCAACAAGAATTGGGAAAAAAAAAGAAGGAAAAAAAACCCTGTCATAACAACATAATTAAAAAATAATGGTTGAGTTTAAGGCCGATTGTCTACGCTAAGCTCCTAGGCCAATAGGTGGAATGCCCTCCGTGGGGGTCTTTCTAAGGGGTTCTAGACCGCATTTACGCGAGTTTCTGAGAAAACCACGGAAAACTCCTAACGTCTTGGTCGATGAGCACGACCTATGATCGAACCTGACATTTCTGAAAGGTAATAAAAATTACTTTAAAAAAAAAGGATTCAATTTATAAATTGTTTAGGAGATTTCTTTCTTCTTTCATTTCTTAATTTTTGAAATATAAGGTTTGCCACTATGTATTATACAATGTGATCCAAGGAGAATGATATATGCTTTAATACTTAATTTTTATAGATAAATGGGCAATGTGACTCAAGTGTGTTAAAAATAAGATGTTATTAAAATTTATCAATATTAGCATAGCTTGCTTAAGAAATAATGCATGTAATATTTATTAGAATTATTTCTAAGAAATAAAAAAAAGATGGCAATAAAAATAGCATGTTGATAAAAATGTGGAAAAAAAAATGTGTAACTTCAGTTTATAAATTCTGTAAAAATTAAAGCTAATTAAATTTTTAAAATATTTATCTGAATCTCAGTGGAATAAGAAGTAATATCATACAGTCGAACCTCATTAACGTGAACACTGTTAACATGAATTACTTTTTGCCCACCAGTGGCCGAGCGGTTCTGCGCTCAAAGCTGGTAGACGTGAGGTGCCGGGTTCAATCCCAGGTCATGCTCGTTGGCCTCGCCGTTCAGAGTTTGCCGTGTTTTTCTCCAAAACTTGCGTAAATACTGGCTAGGACCCCTTAGAAAGACCCCATGGAGGGCACTCCCCTCAGGCCTTGGACCTACAGCACTCAATCAGACTTATTCCGAAATCCAATCCAATCCATGAATTACTTTTAACATGAACTGTTTCCACGATCCCCGTAAAAATGAAGATTACTTTAGTTATATGAAGATTAGTTACTGATAGCATGAACTACTGATACCGTGAACAAATTTTTTATCCTCCTTGAGATTCTCGTTGACAAAGTTCAATTGTATATATATATATAACCATTTAAACATTATTATAGTTCTTTTCCATTTTGCATAGCGAAATAACCAGTGATTATATATAAATTTTGAGATATATATGTTATCTGTATCAGTTCAAATTTTTTTTAAAAAGTGTGGAATATATATATATATATTTTTTTTTTTTTTTTTTTTTTTTTTTGAAGTAAATACATACGATGATTTTCTTTTACTCTGTTATCAAAAGAAAAGACAAGGAATCATGTAAATAATCTTTTATTATATAAGAAAATTAACATAAAAAAGGAATGAAAAACAAGTTACATAGAGTTTTATTCAATTAAAAAAAAAAAAAAAAAAAAAGAAAGAAAAAAAAAGTTACATCAACAAAATAATGAATTATAAACACTATTTACAAAATTTTATAAACACTATAATTGCAAAATTTACAAAGGTGCAAATTCAATTATAAAGCTTAAAAATTATCTTTCTTAAAATACAAAAAATATTCCTTTAACATCATAATAATATACATTTTTGAGAGTAATAAAGAAAAAAGCCTTTTTTTTTTTTTCCCTAACAAGGGAACCTTTGAAAGTGTTCGTCATACTTGAAATTAACATTAAGCACATTTTATACAGTTTTTAATGCTAAGTCAAAATATGTAATCAGTTTTTTTAAAAACTCTTTTTTAGCCCGGTGGAAGGCCCGCACCACAGATTATTATACAGATAGGACACTCCCGTATATTCTTCCTTAACCGGAATTTGACTGCAACGACCCTATTGTCAACGGCTGTAAGTTTCTCGAGCTCTCCAGCTTTCGCAATCGCTCGTCATTTTTTTATTGTATCTATATTCATATCGTAATATTAGTGCAACGTTAAACCCAACATCCAACCGACTACTCATTTACTGATGTTTACGTTTGGACTTTGTTATTGTTTACGAATTTGATTGTCGAAAGCAATTTATTTTAAGAAGCAAGTACTAAATATTAAGCAAATAAATTTCGAAAATAGAAAATATACATAAACCAGAAATATTTTTTTCATTTTAAAGCATTTTGTATTATTTACACCAAGCAATGTTAAATATTTAAGATTTCATACCATACTGATATTTCAGCATTACAGTTTGTCATATTAATTTGTACTCTTGAACACGAATGTGTTTGGAAAAATTTATTTTCAAACATAATAAAAATTAGTTTTATTTCTTAGAAAATAGCTGTGAATGTTATGATTTTGTAAATTTAAAAGTAGTAGAAAAAGTGAAGGAAAGAAAACTGCACATACGTTTTCGTTGGCAACTTTATTATTGTTTACAAACTTGATTGTCAAAAGCAATTTATTTTAAGAAGCAAGTGCTAAATATTAAGAAAATAAACTTTGAAAATATACATAAAATATTTTTTTTTTTTTTTTTTTTTTTTTTTTTTTTTCATTTTAAGGCATTTTGTATTATTTAAACCAAGCAACATTAAATATTTAATGATTTCATACTGCTATTTCAGAATTACAGTTTGTAATTTTAATTTGTACTTGAATATGAATATGTTTCACAAAGCATATTTCTAAACATTATAAAAAATAATTATTATTTCTTAGAAGAATAGCTGTGAATGTTTTGAGGATAATTTTGTGAATTCAAAAATAATAGAAAGTGAAGAAAAAGAAAACTTCCCGTACTAACCTGCTGCTACAGTCGGTTGCAAAATTATTCGAGCACTAGCAATAATCCTTGCCAAAAAAAGTACACTTAATACATCTTTGTTAAATAAATCCTTGTCGAGTTATGTTCTTAATCAGTCTAAGAACATGATTCGACAAGGATTTACTTAGCAAAACAGTCTTAAGTGTACTTTTTAAATATAGGAATTATTAGCTAGTGCTCGAATAATTTTGCAGCCGACTGTAACTACTCGCGAAATAGAAAAAACAATTTTCGATCAAAGATGCTATTCATGTAGACCTAACACATGTAGTTCCCCTCTGTTGACACTAGTGGTGCTACTATATTTCCGGTTCGCGTTTTAGCTTCACTGTCCTATCTGTATGATAATTTGTGGCCCGCACTAGCTCTCGAAAAGTTGGAATTCAGTTGGAGCTGCCTCATGCCATTACTGTGCTAACTCGCCAGCGATAGCAAACTCTCGTGTTGGTTGTTCCTTCTGTTCAGTTTACGTCATCGTTTTCTTCGCAAACAGATTTAGTAAATGCATCATATTTATGGCATAGTGTTGAAGGTGTATTTTGAAATGAACGTCTGTCATATGAAGTCTGTATAGGTTTGCTTAGTTTGAATTGTTCTGATGGTTAAATGAAGATATTAAATGAAATTAGAACATTACAAAGGAAGTTCGAAATGGAAATGCGACTTTATGTAGAATTACAAGTTTTATCGAAATTATGGCTTCGTTGTAGTTGGACTGGAAAGTATTTTATCTGAAATTCTTTTATGACGATCATTCAAAATGAATCTCTGGTATGATCTGTCTCCTCCGTGGAGGATGGAAATTTTGATAGTACAGTCGGTAACAAGTCTCCGAACACTGGCAAAAATTCCTATTTAAAAAAAGTATACTTAATACAGATTTGTTAAATAAATCCTTGTCGAATCCTGTTCTTAGTCAGTCTAAAAACAGGATTCGACAAGGATTTATTGAACAAATCTGCATTAAGTGTACTTTTTTTTACATAGGAATTTTCGCTAGTGCTCTGTTACTTTTGCTGCCGACTGTATTTGCAAAAAACTTGCAAAATTTACGTCATCGAATCTGCAAGCGTTCCGTTTGTATGCAATCCTATGTGTATTAAATTTTATATAAAATGTTTAAAAAACATGTATGTGTATATATAATAAAATGTTTCCATACGTATTTTCAATCCTAGGCTTGAAACCAATATTGTCTCCAATGCGAATTTGGAAAATGCCTACTCCTCAGAACCTTGGCGAAAAAACATAATCGGGCTTTGGCGAGCGCGAGTCATGATGATAGACGGTAGGGTTGCTCGCATGTCTGATGACAAGCGGACGTCAGAATTCGTATTAGCAATAACAATAAAAATTTGTTCAATAATTTTAAATAAATTTTAGGTGCTTTTGTCTCCTGAATTAGATACTTTGAAGTATGATTTAAAACATTCATTTTGTAATTGAACAGCTATTTTTATTTTCTAAATAAGTTTCTAAACGTTCATAGCTAATTGGAAACATCCTACATGTAAACAAATTGTCGTGTTTATTATGTCGAGATAAACTTGAAAAGAGATTGACGTATATTTATTTTATATTTTGCCTATGTATGAGTTATTATTTCACATATGCATTTAAGTGAATTAGTAATTAATAATGCTGGAATCCAAATGTTTATTTTGTGTGTGTGTGAAGAACTTATTGCAAGGTATGTTCACAACATTCAATGGTTTTATATTATTAGTTTAATGTCTGTAAGTTGTATAAGTGCCTAGAATTAACATTTCTTTTATTTTTTTTAATTAAAAGATAATATTTTGCATCTGATATTATATCCTGATGACTCATCTTATATCAGGTAATTTGTTTAGACATTTGAAAACAAATTTGACTTAAAATTATGATATAATTGTGATCATTCGCCTTTTAATTAGTATATTAGTTAGATGTTTATTTTTTAAATATCACCGTTTGAAATGAAATTGGTCAAACTGATGATAACATGTAATTATCAGTTCAATCATTTTTATAATGATAATATCGATGAATATATTTATTACACACTACATTTTGAATATTATAGTGAGACTAGCAGGCTACGCCCGCTTCGCTGGTCACTATTTTTAAATGAATCACAATAATTAATGAATTCTCAAAATTGCATTAATTTTTATCATGTGATAAAAAAAGAAAGAAAAAAATCTGATCAGGAAAAATGTCGCACCGGGTCCCCACTGCCTTCGGCAGCGTAGACCCGTGCACTGCGCGCAAGTATTCCTTCACCATCCTTATGACTTCACAAAATTCCATGTTATTACTCATAAACTTTCATTCTCAAGAAAAGGAATTAAAAAATATATCATTTAGCATCGGGTAAAAACTCACACCGGGACGCCACTGCCTTCGGCAGCGCAGACCCATGCGCGCTGCGCGCGCACGTTTGAGGATATACGTGCGCTGTACACGCATATTCCTTCTCAACTCAAACTTTTATTAAGAAAATTAATTTTTAAAAAAATCTTTTATCATCGGGTAAAAACTCGCACCGGGTCCCAAACCCATGCGCGCTGCGCGCCTATTCCTTCCCCACCGTTCCAGCCCCTCCTAATTAACTTGCATATACCAATTTTGAACGGTCTTACTCAATTAGCTGAGATGCAAAAGAAAACCTGATCAGGACACTTTAAATTGTAAATCAGGTGAAATCTCGAATTCCACTTTCGATAATGTAAAAGAACTTTAAAATATCTTTCGAACGATGTATTAAAAATAATTTAATCATAATTAGAATATGAAATATTGAAATTAAAAATATTACAGCGCCATCTGGCGGTAGAAATTTCTGTAATCTATTGTTCCATTCCAGATCAACAAAGCTTTCAAATGATGTATTACTCATGAAATTATTTTAATTAGTAGAGGAGATACAAAAGAAAACCTAATCAGGACACCTCAAAACGTGTAAATCGGGTGAAATCTCGAATTCCATTTTCGATAATGCAAAAGTACTTTAAAATGTGTATCAACTAAAATAAGCTTTCAAATGATGTATTACTTATGAATTTTTTTAATTAATAATTGAGATACAAAAAAAAAACTGATTCAGGGCACCTCAAAACGTGTAAATCTGGTGAAAACTTTCAATAATTTAAAAGAACTTTAAAATATCTTTCGAATGCTGTATTAAAAATAATTTAATCATAATTAGAAATTGAAATATTGAAATTTTAAAATATTACAGCGCCATCTGGCGGTACAAATTTCTGTATTCCACTGTTCGAAAAGCTTTCTAATGATGTATTACTTACGAAATTATTTTAATTAGTAGCTGAGATACAAAAGAAAACTAATTCAGGAGACCTCAAAACGTGTAAATCTGGTGAAAACTGTCGATAATATAAAAGAACTTTAAAATATCTTTCGAATGATGCATTAAAAATAATTTAATCATAATTAGAAATTGAAATATTGAAATTTGAATGTATTACAGCGCCATCTGGCGGTAGAAATTTCTGTAATCCACTGTTCGATTCCAAATCAAAAAAAGCTTTCTAATGATCTATTACTTATAAAATTATTTTAATTAGTAGCTGAGATAAAAAAAAAAAAAACCTAATCAGGACACCTCAAAACGTGTAAATCGGGTGAAATCTCGAATTCCATTTTCGATAATGTAAAAGTACTTTAAAATGTGTATCAAGTCAACAAAGCTTTCAAATGATGTATTACTTATGAAATTTTTTTAAATTAATTTCTGAGATATAAAAGAAAACTGATTCAGGACACCTCAAAACGTGTAAATCTGGTGAAAACTTTCGATAATTTAAAAGAACTTTAAAATATCTTTCGAATGATGTATTCAAAATAATTTAATCATAATTAGAAATTGAAATAATGAAATATTGATATTATAACAAATAATTAGCAATAAATTAAAATTGCGACTATAATTTGAGATTTAAACTATCCTATCTCTCAAGTTGGATCGAACTGCACATGGTGTGCGAATTTTATTATAATCGGTTAAGTGGTTTAGGAGTCCATTGAGGACAAACATTGTGACACGAGATTTATATATATTAAGATATATTTACATAGAATAGATTGCATTATGTAGACTGCTGATTAAGTAGTACACATACATTCTGAGTGAAGTTAATTTGAATTTATAAAAACAAGAATTAATTTTTGTTAATTGTGAATAATAATACAGTTTATGGTATGACTTAGCGTGTTTTTAATAAATCAATAATTTGGCACAATTTTGCTATTATCCTTGGAATTTACAAACCTTTAGGAAAGGAAAGTTTATCAAAGAATGCCATACTCAAAATGGCAGAAAATGAAATTGCATCGAAATACATTAAAAAAAAGAAAAATTAAATGCAAAAAATGTATAAAGTACAATAAAAAAAAAAAAAAAAAACAGTTGAAAAGCTCAAAATTATAAACAATCACAGTTTAAAGAAGATCGAAGAGAAATGAAGGAAGTGTTTCTTAGAAAGTTCTCTAGTTATGAAGTTTATCCTATGCCAGCTGGACCATAGCTTCAGTGCACGAAATTGATTTTGTGCCTGTAGACATGGGCTTGCTAGCGTATTTTATTAATATCGACATCAGATAGAAGAAGAAAGAGGAGGATAAGCTTATTGAAGACACGGTTCCTTGTGACATGCTGTAAATAAATCTAAAAATAGATCAGCATTGAAATTTGACATTTGATTTTCTTGTATCCTTTTCAGTTGTTTGCCATTCGAACTTTTGTATGTTTTTTTAATTTTATGGTGTTTGTTTATAAAAATTTTGTTATAGTTCATTTATTTTATTTATTTATTTATTATTATTATTATTTATTTGTAGATAGGGTAAGTGCACCAGTGATTGACACTTTTAGAGCAATCTCTGATGTTTTTAATGTTCTAGTCATCAGAAAATATTTTCAGAAATCTTAAGTTAGTACATATGGCATGAAAGACATTCAGAACCACATATATGTTAAAATATATACATTTTATAACAATTATTTTTTTTTATTAATTTTTATTTGACACCCACTCAATATTCCAGTAATTGACACTGCCAGTTTTTCATTTTATCAGTAATTGGACCCCTATGTTTCATTGTTTGACACTGCTAGTTATTCATTTTATCAGTTATTAGCACCCTATGCTCCAGTGTTTGACAAAAAATGTTAAAATTCTTATGCGTAAAATATGATTTTATTATTTTTCTTATTTATTAATTATTTCAGGATAGATGTCAATTAGTGGAGCATGCCAATCACTGGAGCACCTACCCTATAGCTTTATCTGACGAATTTAAAATAAGCAATTTCAGTGTATAAATCTATAGTTCCAAAAAATTGCACATTATCCTTAAATATTAAAATATGTATTTATATAGTTACTGTTAAAAAAAGACTGAAGAAGAAAAGAAAGAGCAGTTTTCCTCAGAAAGTTCTCCATTTGTGAAATCTTTGCATCCTACGCCAGCTGGAACATATCTATAGTGCACAAAATTGTTTTCGTGCCTGTAGATGTGGGCTTGCTAGCTCATTTCTTTAATGAGACATGTGACATGCTTTTCTTCAGATGGAAGAAAAGGGAGGAAAAGCTTATTGAAGAAAGAAAGTTCATCATGACATGCAGTAAATAAATCTTTTCTTAAAATAGATAAACATTTATAATTTTCTTGCATTCTTTTGAATTGTTCGCCATGTGAACTTTTGTATGTTTTTTAATTTTATGGTGTTATTTATTTTGCTATTACTTAATTTTTATGGTAATATTCAATTGTTTCATTCAAATCGAACATAGTTTGATCAATTAGCAACAATTCAGCTTTAGTCCAAAGAAAAAACACATTTTTCATTAATTGGCAACTTTTCGCTTACACTCAGAATTTTACATATTACATATAAATTTAATAAGATAAAATTTTTAAAAATGCTCCATGCAAAATAATTTTTAATTCTTCTGCTGAGATCTTAATCATGAGAGACTTGGAGATTTGATCACCACACAACCAAAATTTTACAAATTTCATGAAAATTTTTAAGTTATACTTCATTTTTAACAAATTGTTTTTGAAGACTTAGCCTCATCTAGTGAATTTAAAAATTACAATTTAAATATAAGTTTATTATTACCGCCAAGAGAGAAAGAAAAAAAAGCATAGCATCCTAAAATGTTTAAAAAGTGAAATATTTGTGGCTGCAGCTATGGGTCTGCTAGCATATTTCACAAATATCATGAAACGGAAGAAGACAGAAGAGAAAATAAGAAAGAACTGGCGTTTTAAAGTAATAAGTACACAACTTTGAATAAACACCATAAAATGCTATAAATTCACAATAATTGTTTTGGATCGAAAGAATACATGACCCTTCATCAGGCAAACAAAGGAAGCACGAGTGCTGCAAGCAAAGTGGCAACACACGCTGCCGCTTTGATATCAGCATTTGTGCTTACCGACAATGACACAATCTAATTAAAGAGAAAGCAAGAGACAGAAGAAAACATCCACTACCGATGGCATGGACCACGAGGAAGTAAGCTGATGAAGGAGGAAACCCCCTCACAAAAGCAGCTATTCAGACTTCCATAAAGCTGTAATGTAAGGTTTTATTCTTTACAAAAATTTTCAGCAAATCGCTAAAATTGATGCCAAGATCAACATTTGCGTCGGCTACAAACTTGGCAGCCTGACGAGATTAGTAATCGAATTTGGTGACAAATATTGCTTCAGGAGAGCCAGAATTTGTAAACCTTTTCTCAATTTTAACAGAATTATTTGTTTTGGTAAAATGTATCATTTCTCACCACTAATTTTTGCCTACAAGAATAAAAGTAGGCAATTTATACTGAAATGATTTTCATTGAACACTAAGCTGTGTTTAATATTTAAACTTAAAAACTTGTTCACATACCATAAAATTAATAAAACCACTACCAGTTTCAAAATGACATGGTCTTTCTTTTTCAGGTGCAAAGCACTTGCTATTTCCTTGGAGAAAAAAGCAAGACTGGTGGTTTTTGTACCTCAAGAAGAAAGGCCATGTCTTTTCGAAACTGGTAATGCTTTCATAATTTTATGGTGTATGAAAAAGTTTTTTTAATTTAAATATTCATTGTACACCAGTTTTTTTTTATTTTTGTACTGTCTAAGCTGAGTATTTGCCAATGGTATTTTCTGTAATAAGCCATAGAAAATTCCTGAAAAATTTACAATTGGTGATATATATAATCTTATCATCAGGACTGTTGTGGTTGGAGTAGCTTTTTTTTTTTTTTTTTTTTTGCTTGTTTTCAGGAATGTTTATGGACTAGAACCTGCCTGTTTAGTTACAAATCAATTACCTCACACAAAAATATCAATGTTTCCATAACCATATATATATTCTAATAGATGTATAAGGAAGTCGTGGTGTCCACGTCAGATTTTTTTTTTTTTTTTTTAATGCTAGCTAAGCAAGCATACATGTATGGTACCGTGACCACTGCTATACAGATTTTCATGCAAAATGTGTAAGTTGTATCCAGTGGTGTTTTTTTCTTTTTTGGTTTTAATGGTTGCAAAGTGAGTTCACATGCATGGAAGTGATCGCTACTATACAGATTTCTATGCATAGTGAAATAGCTCAATTTTAAATATTTGTTGTATTAATCTTAAAAATAGGCTTCCATATTAAGGAAGTATTAATAAAAAATATGTACAACTGTATTAAAATATAGCTATAATTTATTAAAATGTATGTACGTGTAACATCGTTAAGGCAATTAATTTGTCATTTAATAAAGATTTGCTTTTTAAAGTTTAAATTGTTAAAATAAATATGGCTGCAATATTGACAAGTAAGTTATACTAGGGTGCCTTGATAGAAAGAATGACAACATACGAAGGACTGTCATTGGCCAAAATTTCTATTTTACGAAATCTATGAAAAAAAAAAAAAAAAAAAAAAAAATGATCAGATGTACTTTGAAAATTATGTGAATGACAGTAAATTTTACTCTTTAATTTTTTTTAATAGGAAAATGTATTATTTATTACTAAGTACAAAACTTTGAAAAAACACCATAGAAGCGAACACTCGCAACCATTGTTTCAGGTAAAAAAAAAAAAACCCTTCATCAGGCAAAAAAAGTACACACGAGTGCTGTAAAAGAATCAACAACACACTGTTGCAGGTTGCACTGTGTTGCCGCTTTGTTACAGCACTCGTGCCTACTTTATTCACTTGTCGAAGGGCTAGGTTTTCTTTTGACCCGAAACAACTGTTGGAAGTTCTTGCTTTTATGGTGTTTATTCAAAGTTTTGTAATTATTACTTTTAAACGCCAGTTCTTTGATGCTCTTTTATAATGTACTAGTAGGCTTTGCCTGCTTCGCTGGTCATTATATTGAAATGAATTTTCAAAACGCTATACCATTAATAATTTTAAAAAATCATTGAAATCAGTCAAAATCTAAGTTAAAGTTCTCGCTACCTTCAGTAAAGGTTTTTCCACTTGCCACACTTCACAAAATCCCTTTATAGTACATGTTGCATACACATACCTAACCAACACATTAAAAATCAGGATCCTGAGATTATTTGAAGCAGCACTATATTTTAAAACGTATTTTTACCCCCACCCCGCTCTTAAATGGAAGAAGGAGGAGGGAATTTTGCTAAATAATTTTATATTATGAGTTCGATATATGGGATCATTTTGACCCCATTTTGAAGTGAAATTTAGTTAAGCCCACCTCATTCAAGAAGTGCGCTAATTCGTCAGAGATAGCAAACATAACCAGTGGAATGTTGCAACTTCTAAATTGTACAAAAAGGTGCTGCGCTGGTGATTTTCGCCAAACATGCCAAGCGGCACCTGAAAGCGATTTTTCTGCAGTAACACCTTGATGTTGGGAAAGCGAGGCTTAATTAAAAAATGCGTATTTTCTAAATTTGCCTCCAAAAATCATTTTTACCCCCTTAAAAATCCGGAATTCCAAAATTGCAGAAAATATTTTTTTTTTTTTTTTTTTTTTTTTTGTACTCAATTCTAGTCCCTCCCTCTGAAATTTTTTCACCGTGAAGCAATTTGGAGCAGAGTTATATTTGTAAAAATGTTTTTGCTCTCTGATTTTGCAAAATCCCGTCCTAGTGGTCATCAAGATCCTAAAACCAACGTGCTCACCAAAATTTTCACCTGTATCTCCCATAGAATCGCCACGACTGTGTTGAGTCAGTAATCAGTGAGTTTACTCTTTTATATATATAGATTATTTATTGTTAAAATAAGTTATTTTGGTGGATACATCTCAAATACTTATATCAACATTTTTATTAGAGTATATCAGGTATACTTTGAAAATTAAGTGGATATCCTTAATTACTGTAAATTTTACTTTTTAATTTCATGTTTTCAGATAGCAAAATGTAGCCTTTAGAAGTTATTTTGAGGAATCCATCTAAATTATCACAGATATCAATGTTTTTCTTACAGTGAATTATGATTAAGCTTTTAATGAATAACATATATTTCTAAATTAAATATATTTTTATATTTCTTTTATTTTGTAACATTTTCATTAAAAATATTCATTTCATCATTATCATGCGATTATCAGGGGAAAAATACTATGCGCATAAAATGATGAGCAACTAGTGAGTAATATCAACTTCTAGTGCCAATCTTCGTAATGACAACACCATATGTGCTGAGAAAATGGCTGTGATGCTATTTAATCACTTGTATATTAACTATATCAAAGTATCCTAAATTATATGACTAGTTGGCACAGTCTACTGCATCAACATAACTAAAAATTTCTCAATAATAAAAATTTAATTTTCAAATATCATTTTTTTTTTTTTTTTTTTTTTTTTTTTTTTGTCTCCATTCAAGTTGTAACAATATAAAAGGCTACAAAAAAAGCCTCTGAATGGAGAATTGTTTGCATGAATATTTAAAAATGAAAGGTTATATATGTATATATATATATATATATAGAAAAAATATTAAGATTATATAAATACTTTTAAATGTTTGGACATAGTTCATTTTTACTAAAGCAAGATTATTACTGAAATAAATTGAGTTAAAAATCATTTACATAGTAATTTCATTCAAAGGAAGAGATTATAATACATGCAATTAATCATATTATCAATGTAATCAATCTATACCTGCACAAACATTTTAATTAGTTCAATTTTTAGAAAGTGAGCCTTATTTATTTATTAATCTAAATAAGTAAATAGAAGAAAATCAATGCGTTGCTATTTTAAAAATTAATCGAGCTTAATAAATAAAACTGTGCATGCTATACTTAATTTCAGAGTTAGGCGAAGAAAAAAAAAATCTGCATTAATCAAAATTAACATTACCTAACAAACATTTTACTTAATTACTTATGTTTGTAATTACTCAGTAATTACTTAAGTACATCATTACTTTACCAAGGATTAAAAATTTTTTTCCTTTAACGAAAACGAGACAGAAAGAAAGAATACTTCAGAAGAAATATGTAAAAGTATAAATTAATTTATTTGAATAAAAATAATTTATATTGAATAAAGAAAATTACTGAATGATAAAGTAAATAAATTGTGGAGAAATTTATTATGATACGTTTACATATTGGTAAAAAAAGTTATCTGAAATTTGTATTTTTATTTAGCACATTTTAAACATAAAAGAATAAAAAAATGTCTTCTGTAAAATAATCGCCTTTCATTCAATTAAATGTGAAGAAAATTATTTTTTTTTTATAAAACAAAATGTTTTATTTTTATACTACAATAAGAACGCAAGTACGGTAGATGTGAATCGATGATTCATTCATTCTTGATTCATTCTGACAGGTTTGATTCAATCAAAGATTAGTTTCCACATTTCATATTTATCGTCACAAAATGCCGTTTCGCGCCAAGCATCTGTCGCCAAGGTTCTGAGGAGTAGGCATTTTCCAAATTCGCGTCTCCAATAGCTCACTATGCAGTTCTAGAGCGACACTAATAAACCTTTTCTAGTCTAATCTAGAACTCCTACATTTAGTTTAATCCACATGTATTCAGCGTTCTGTTTGACGTAACTCTCATTCTCTTACGTAGGCTGTGGAGGGTTGCAATTTTCGACACGATAAGGAAAGCGCCATGTTGGCGATTTTTTGAAACCGGCTACCTATTCCAATAAATTGTCCCTGCTGGGGTGACTCAGTCACCCCAGCGAGTGCTACCGGGTTTTAATTGAATTATGACCCTCTTAAATTTGATGAATTAGCGATTTATCTCACTTTGGAAAAAAATTCCAGCACATAATATTTTCTAATTATTTCAATGCATTAATTACCTGTGGCTTACAGAATGAGTGAAAAAGGAAAAAAATATATTTATTGTTAGTAAAAAATAATAAATCTTCTCGATAGATTTAAAAAAACATGTATGAAATTTTCCTACATTTCTTTTTTTCTTTTTTTTTTTTTTGTTTTGCCAAACATGCTACCTACACTGATACTCAAATATGTTATTAATATAAAATTATCCATATATTATCTTGTTGAAATTCTAAACTGCATCAAATTTTGAGTTTAAAATTCCAGCATTTATGGTAATTTTCTCTTTAGTTATTCAAGCTGAAAAGTTTTGCATATGAGTATTTATTCAAAATTATATTTTCTAAATATTTCTGTTACACTTTTTAATCTTCCATAATTATAAATGAAAACATATAATTGATGTTAAACTATAACAATTGACTAAACTACTTAAACTACTTCAACTGAATTTAGGAGTTTTTTACTGTTAAATCATAATCATTATTTTTAATTTTTGACAAAACCAATCAAAAATTTCTTTTTTGTTAAAAACAATACATTTCTATAATATGGTAATAATAATGATAATAATATAACGTGATTTATCATCTAACATGAATTGGAAGTTAAAAGATTGGCAGTTTGTAAAATTAATTTAAAATGTCAATGCAAAGTGGCCTGAAAAAAAAATCACATTTTAAATTATTTTTAAAATATCTTAAAACTCAGTAATTTTTAAATGAATTGAAAAAAGTTTGACTGTGAACTCATATCATTTTTAACCAATTTTTAACTCTTGCCAAAATCGGTTTACAATTCAAGATTTTTAAAATACTTGTTTTTAAGCTCCAATTAAAAAAAAAAAAATAAACTAGTATGTTGTGGCCACCACAAGACTTTCTTCTATATTTTCCTATATATATATACAATCAGTAACAATAAAAAAAAAAAAAATTACAATTTTTTTTCTGAGTTCTTTTTTTGTTAAAAGCAATACATATTCAATCAGTATCAATATTAAAAAAAAAAAAAAAAAAAAAAAAAAAAAAAAAGTTTTTTATTTCATTTTTTTCTTTTTTTGTTAAAAGTAAAAAAAAAATCGATAACTTTGTTTTAAATTATCACAGATTTATAGTTCAACCATTCGTTTTAAAGGTATTGACGAGATCTTTCGAAAGATACCCATCTTGAAAATTTAACCCCCCCCCGGGGGGAAGCGATGCCCCCACATGCACAGAAATTTTTTCCTAGTTAACTATTACTATTATCAATAACTCATATTAATTTTACAATCACAAGTTCAAAATAACTCTCATTATGTACATTTATACGAAATTTTGTTCTATAGTGCCATGTTAAAAATTTAGAAAAAATGTGATCACAGCGCCACCTGTTGAGCTATTGATCCCCAAATGTAATCAGCACCAGTTTATGTCGGGGACCAACTAAATACCAAGCTTGGTTAAATTTCGTTAAAAAAAAAAAAAAAAAAAATACGATTTTTTTTTCTAAGTTTTTTTTTGTTAAAAGTAAAAAAAAATCGATAACTTTGTTTTAAATTATCACAGATTTATAGTTCAACAATTCGTTTTAAAGGTATTGA
Source organism: Salticus scenicus (assembly GCA_963930645.1). Lineage (NCBI taxonomy): Eukaryota > Metazoa > Arthropoda > Arachnida > Araneae > Salticidae > Salticus > Salticus scenicus. The sequence goes on along the minus strand of OZ005651.1, from coordinate 17,034,257 downwards.
CGAGATCTTTCGAAAGATACCCATCTTGAAAATCCCCCCCAGGGGGGGAACCGGTGCCCCCACATGCACAATTTTTTTCCCTAGTTAACTACTACTATTATCAATAATTCATATTAATTTTACAATCACAAGTTAAATATAACGCTCATTAAGTACATTTATACGAAATTTTGTCCTATACTGCCATGTTAAAAGTTTACATAAAATGCGATCATAGCGCCATCTGCTGGGCGATTGATTCCAAAATCTAATCAGCACCATTCCATGTCAGGATCCAACTATATACCAAGTTTGGTTCAATTTCATTCATTGGTTCGTGAGATACGGTGAAAAATACGAAATTTTGCTATCACAGCGCCACCTGCTGGCGCGATTGATCCCCAAATCTAATCAGCACCATGCCCCGTCAGGTTCCAACTATATACCAAGTTTGGTTGAATTTCATTCATTGGTTCGTGAGATACGGTGAAAAATACGAAAATTTGTCCTATACTGCCATGTTAAAAATTTACATAAAATGCAATCACAGCGCCAGCTGCTGGGATATTGATCCCCAAATCTAATCAGCACCATGCCCCGTCAGGTTCCAACTATATACCAAGTTTGGTTGAATTTCATTCATTGGTTCGTGAGATACGGTGAAAAATACGAAAATTTGTCCTATACTGCCATGTTAAAAATTTACATAAAATGCAATCACAGCGCCAGCTGCTGGGATATTGATCCCCAAATCTAATCAGCACAATGCCCCACCAGGGTCCAACTATATACCAAGTTTGGTTGAATTTCATTCATTGGTTCGTGAGATACGGTGAAAACACGATACCACAGACAGACAGATAGACACATAGACAGACATTTTTAAAAACTATCAATTCGTGTCCAGGACATCCCAAAACGTGTAGATCCGTCAAAAGACGGAGGTCGAAAATTTTCGCGAATCCAATACTTTCTCTATATTATATATAGAAGAAAGTAAAAAACGTGATTTATAATTTAACATGATTTAAATTCAGAAGATTGCAAGCTCGCATGTCTTAGCCGAATAATATGAAAAAGGGAATACTGCTAGCACGCAAATTTTAAAATCTTAATGCAAAATGACCTGAAAAATTACATTTTAATTAATTAAAAAAAAAAAAAATCTATCAAATTTAATTTCTATAGAATTTTAAGAACCATCTAAGAACCATCCCAAATAAATCAGCCTTTTTTTTTTTTTTTTTTTTTTTTTTTTGTATAGTAATAGAATATTTATAAGACAACAGTTTTATCATTCAATAAAACATTAAAATCAATAGCTTACATTAGGTGGACGAAATAAACTTGGGTTCTTTTCACCTATTTCCTTGTTTTTTTTTTCAAACATTTCGATATCTAAAGGTGCAACCCGGTGCGTAACAGTGTGACATAATAAAAAAATCTAATATTAAAAATAAATTAAAAATAAAACTAAAATTTCGTCTGCTCACAATGCTATTCTATAGCGTTAGTGGACAGTCAGAGAACACATACGAACCCTAGCGGCGAACGAATAATAGCGACCATCTCGGGGCCATTTTTGAGGGACGGCTGCCGTTGGAGAAACGGGTCCGTGGTTTGTGGGGACTGTTTTGGAGAATTCTGAAATTTTTGGGGACAAATCTGGGGAGTTCAACTTTCTGTCAGTGTTGGCAACGTAATGATTTATCCCTACGACTAGGGATTTTCAATAGCTTTATTGTTATTTGGGGAGTTTTTTCCAAAAATTGCCTTCATTTGGGGAAGAATCTGAGCTTAAATCTGCTTGATATTCTCTTTTGAAAATAATTTTATTTTCCCTTTTTAGCAGAAATCAAGTTGGGGATTTTTTCGAAAAAAACCCCTGATTTGGGGAAATCTGAAGACCTGTTTGGGGAAATATTTTTCGACCACCTGGCATCACTGCCTACGTGATGTAAAAGAATAAAATTAAAGAAAGTAAGAAACAAGGAGATTGTTTATTTTAAAGAATTTTAAAATGATAATTTCAAAGCAGCTCTTTATTTTGAACGAAAACTACATTATTTTAAAATTAAACTTAGATTTTAATGCTATCATAAAACAATTAGGGAATGTATTAAATTGTGTTTGTTGAAAATTTGGTGTTATAATTACATCATGGTTTAGCAGGTCTCACCGCAAGTGCTCTTACTGTTGGTAAACCTGTTCTAATGTTGATACTGTGGCAGATGCAACATGCACGTTACCAGGGTATTCATTGATAATGTGAGGTGATTCTTGACAACGTTTACACATTCTTATCCTTCTTATCTGAAAAATAATGGCGTTATATATCCTGAATAAAAATCTTGTTTGGTCTTTATTTCGGCCAGTATGTATTTTTTTTACCAGTTAATAAATTAATTAATAATATACCTGTGTGATCGTACATTTAAAAACCACTTTGGTATGACTTAAGCAAAAGTCGGGAAAAATACTTTTTAGCTATGCCAATGTTATTCTGCTTTATTGGTAGATTTTTCTTTGTATCTTTTTAAATGTGCCGCAAACGATTACGATAAACGTCAAGAGTAATTTACTGAAAAATAAATAATAATAAAAGAAATAATTTCTTATTTTTAAAAAACTAATATGTTATTACATTACATAACTTTTTAAAGAAATAACTTATTAGATTCAAGAGGCTAAATAAATTGAGATAGCTTCAGTTGTTTCGCGATTTAATTTAAAATAAATAGTAATCTAATGCATTGCAACTTTAAAATTTAACATTAAAAGAGTGTTAGATGTTTTGTTATATAAATATTTGCTCATTTGAATATCCAAATATTAAACTCCTATCTTGAAATATTCAGTATTGAATTAATATTGCTTCTGTTTTCATTTTTTCAGCTTTCTTAATGCTAGTAAATGTTAATTGATTTTAAGTTGATATATATTTTTTCTTGATAGTAAAATGATCAATTGATATTTAATCTTCTATAATTAAATTATAACTTATAAAAAAAAATAAAATAAAAACTTATTTATTTTATGGATGTAGTTTAAAATTATATATTTTGTGGTAAAATGAGTAAAGTTTAGTACTGATATCACATTATTAAACTTTTTTAACCCTTAAATGCTTGATTATTTTTTAATCAATTTAAAAATGTTTTTCTTCTTTCCTCTCTTAAATAAATCTCAGGAAAAATACTTTAAAAAATCATATTATTTTAACTATGGTTTACAGCTAAAAAGCAGTTTGCTGCCAATCGGCAAACATCAGCCATTAGAGCTTCAATATTCTAATAATACTTTAGAAAAAAAAAAATTGAGTATATTGCCGAAAGGCAACACACGGCATTTAAGAATTTATAAGACTTGCACAAGTTTCTAGTCATTTTGGTGTCTTTGCATTTTTATAATGTAGCTTAATTTCAGGTTTCATCATTTGTAATAAACACAAAAAGTTCTCTACAGTGTTTAGAAAGATATGCTAGCAGCAATATTTGGAAAGGAACTGAACCATTATTAGAGGATGATCCTGAATTATGGAAACTCGTTCAAGAAGAAAAACAAAGGCAAGTTAAAGGATTGGAACTCATTGCATCTGAGGTAAGCATAGAGAAAGAAATTATATATATTATTAAATTATTGGTGCTTAGGTCTAAGAATTGGAATTTTAGTTAGTTGCCTGTGGCCACTAGACTTGTGATTTAACAGGGCTGCAAAAGAGCTGTCATTAAAAAAAAAAAAAGCAGTGGTGGCTTGTGAGATTCCTTTATAGGGGGGCTGCATTGCTGCACGTCTAAAAACTATTTAAGAAAAAAATCAAGTGATTTTCTGAATTTATTTAATTGGAGAGGGGGATGGTATATGTGCAAACTGCGAAGCAGTACAGAATACAGCATAGATTTAAAATTATATATTATTGGACTTTCATTACAAAAGTTGTTTTCCTGAAGATTTTATTTTAACTTTATTTATTATTGATAATCAATTTTCCACATCAAAATATAATTAATCTGCATACTATTATTTTCTCTAAGAAGGTATGAAATATACATTCATAATTGTAAATCAACTTTCGCACATTAAAAAGATACACACAATTTATATAAAAATATTAATAAATAGTTTGATTATTAGTTTAATAACTAACACAAACTCCGTAAATGACCGGGAGCATAGCGTCATTCCTGCAATAGGCAACATGATATAGATAAACAAGGAGGGCAACGAAGATGAAGAGTTGCCAAAGATAAAGTAAACAGTCATTAAGCACATTGAAGATGGACACGATGTTGTCCGAAATATATTTGCAAATAGAAAGGATACCTATGCAAGGTATATATTTTTAGTAATTATAGTTTGATTACATACTTATGTAAATCTGTACAGTTTTTACGATAATAGCTGCAAATAATTCAAATCTATAGTCCATAATGATTAAATTCTTTTTTGTGTCTCTGTAAAAGAATTATAAGTCCTGTACTTATCAAAACTATACAAATCGTGCAACGATTACCTGTAACCTACCTAGATATGTAAAATTTCCGGAAATTTTGAGGCAGTGGAAAAACCCCAGTTTTTTCAGGAAAAAATGGGAAAAATTGAATTTTTGCAGATAAAAATAGGGCTTTATAATAGTTATAATATCTTAAAAAATATAAAGGGTTAAATATTTAAAAATACATGCAATCCAAAGTAATTTTTCTTAACAGAAACATACAAAAAGCTTTCACTATTAAAAAATGAGCCTTTCTGTTTCATAACTGCCAGTACCTTTCCTTGTACAAAACACCAAAAACTAGTCAAATAATCATTCAACCATTAATTTTGCATAGGGTGTGTATTCCTATGGAATGTTCATCTCCCAGTAGCATGGATATAATGAATTTAGATTAGAATCAAACAAACATTTTTTTTTTCTTTGGCCTGAGGCTTATTTTTTTATATCCGAAACCTGAAAACTAAATTAAATTATTCATCTGAAAATCATGCAAAACTTTTATAAAATAAAACAAATTTTCATTGTCACTGAGTTAGTAAATCATTTAAAAAAATTTTTAAATGGAGTTACTGAAACACTAAGCTATAAATTTAAAAATCTGAAAAATGGATTAATAATTTTTAACCGTTCAAGTGTGTTATCTACTTCAAGAGTACAAAAATATGCTTCAAGTTTGGTATATATATACAGGGTGAGTTTGACATAATCTGCCAAACGAAAGGAGGTGATAGAACAGCCCATGGGGAGCATAAAACACCATAGAAACCCTGTCCTCTCTCTAACCGTTTCCGAGTTATGGTAGATAGAAGAAAAATCTGTCTTTTTTTCCATCCCGTCTGAAAAAACCCAAATTTGTGAGCTTTCTGAAAGACTTACACGCAAAATAAACACATATTTGGAAAGAGCAGAAAAAATTCTATCGGGTGACACCATTTACACCAGGATACCTTAATCTGACGGCGAGCTACAAGCGCTAAAACATTGACGAAGTTTAAAATCGAGTTGTCACCAAATTCTTTATCCGGCAATTCTGCAAACACCGCTCAAGCTACAATCGGTCAAATTTACAAAAAAACTTCTCCATTCCACAAGCTTTAAAATGAGCCCACAATAAACCATATCTGTATTTAGCCTTTTGTTTGAAATACATCACTGAAAACGGCATTCGTCGAAATTTGGCAAATGAAATGATGGTGAGTAAATGGAACGTAATCAAATTTGTGACTATCTGCGTATGGACTCTTATTGATATGCAGATAGTTGATATGGACTCATATTGATATGCATTCCAACCTTAATGCGTGCACATCCCATTCGCGGGTGCAAAAGGTGAGTCAATCTGTAACCGCTCATTAGCTCATCAGCTTCTTTTACGTTTTATGCTGCGTATTGCTTTAGCATTTTCTGGACTTTGCCTAAGCTCGGCCGATTCTTTTCACACTGCTCTTACGTCTACTTACTCTCTCTTAATTCATACTTACAAGGGAACTCTTTGAAGCGCTAATCGCCGATTTTCTTGAAAAAAATTCTGGCATAAGATTTAATCATGAATAGCATCTTCCTAAAATATTAGCTGCTGAGTCGCAATAGATAAGTTATTAAAAATGGAAGCATGTTTGCAATATTTCTAAAAAAGCACCTGTTTGGCGACTGCATTCTTCGAAATTTCATTGCAATGAAGATTTAATAGATGTAGATGTTCTTCTTTCTTTTTGATAGCCAAACGAACTACATACGCTGTCGAGCACATGAGAATTCAGAATAGATTAACAAAAACCAGATAATTTACCAAATTGAGACTTATTTAGTCGAAATTCTAAATAACATTTAATATTTCTGTTAAATAAGCTGTGTCAATAGCAATTGCAAGAGCCTTAACGTCAAGTTTTTAATAACGACATTAAAAATATATATAATCAAGACTTTTATATAAATTTAAATAAAACAATTATATATTAAAGCACAAAGCTGTTTTTTTTTTTAACTAAAATGAAAGCATTTCGTATCCGAACACATTTTTCTTTTAAGTCTGATCATTTTATTGGGCAGTACAAACCTTCGATGAACAAGCAACTCCACAGAATATGAGTTGTGTGGATCCAATATCTCATAAGAGCTACGCAATGAGCAATTGGAGACGATCTATGATTCTACCCTAAATTTCGTCCTGTTTGTTGGTTGGGTTTAACGTCGCACTAGTACTGCACTATGGGCAATTGGCGACGGTTTGCGATGCACGCCTGAGGAGGGCCCAGTACATCGGTAGGTGATAAATGGTTGCATTCTGCGTATGTTATTTATTTTTAATATATACATACGATTTGTTTGACTCGACATCTCCCTCCTGTAAATTTTGTCGAGATGAGGACAGATATAACATAGAGAGGTGTACTATTGTAACAATCGGATCGTACACTCGGCAGCAAAAGTAACCGAGCACTAGCAATAATTTCTGTCTAAAAAAAGTACACTTAATACTGCTTTGTTAAATAAATCCTTGTCGAATCATGGTCTTAATCAAGTCTGAGAACATGATTCAACAAGGATTTATTTAACAAAGCAGTATAAAGAGTACTTTTTTCTGACGGGGATTATTGCTAGTGTTCAGATACTTTTGCTGCCGACTGTACGATCCGACTTGTGATCTATGATAGCTGCGATTATTACAATAGTATGCCTCTCATAACCGGATTAAAATACAAAAAATTAAAAAAACACCCTGGGTCAGCTGGGGAATCGAACCCATTCTTTTACACTTCAAGGTAATTAGCGAGGGTGACATACTCACTCGACCACGGAGGGTCTGCATTCGGCATAACAATTATTTTTAAAACAACAAGATTTCGCACATAATAATTTTAAGAAAATTACCTATGAAAAAAATCACTGTGCAGCACTAGTGCGACGTAAAACCCAACCAACCTTATGAAATTCTAATGCATATTTTTACAAAGTAAATTACCAGAAATATAAGAAGCCATAAAGGTTATGCACGTGTTTTTCCAATTTTAAATAATCCCCTCCGTAAAGGATCAAAGTTGTAATAGCACGTCTGCGGACCATCTCTAGGAATGTATCTGAGACTGTCGCCATTGCATATCTGTAGTGCGAATTAAAACTTAAATCCTACTCAACCTCAAGTATCTAAAATATTTTAATTTTGATTAATTTATTTGAGTATAAATTTATATCAACTATTCTAACAATCAAATGTTCAATCAAATACTATAATTCATATTGGTCGCCAATTGCCCATTCCACAGTACTAGTGCGATGGAAAACCCAGCCAACCAATCTATAAATCAGATTAGTTTTTAAATCGTCTGCAAATTTATATAAATGCACATGCCGAGAGCTTCAGACATTAAATTACTCCAGATTATATATAAGCTGGAGTAATGTAAAAGTAACTCTGAAATTGCATTATTTTAAATAAATGCAAGATTGAAACATTACATAAAATAATTGAAAATGTTGGATCTAACATAAAATATAACCTCACCTTTTCTAAATAGAAATTTCTAGATTTCAGAAAATACCTTAAGTGTTGAGTGGGTTTTAACGTCGCATTGTAGCTACTCAGTGGGAAATTAAAGACGGCCTTATATTCACACTTAGGGATTTTCCAGAGACATGACATCTTAATTTTGATCCTCCGCTGATGGGAGGGCTTCCTTCCTTCAGTAACCCCTAGAGCGATAGAAAATACTACTATCCTATACTTAAGTTCTTTGGCATTATTAAAAAAAAAGTTAATGTGATTTGGCGATGACTTTTTTCATATTTGCCGTTCAAAACGTAATTTTTAATAATTTTTTGTGGCTTTCCTGTTGCGATTCAGCAGCTAATTTTTTTACCAGTGAATTAAGTGCAACGTAAACTATATTCTGTAATTTTTTGAAGGAAATCGGTGATTATCACTTGAAAGAGTTCCCTTGTTAGTATGTTTTCCTACATTGATATGAATTAACCAAGTTGGTTCTTATTCCGTAGCATTTTTTTTCTTCTACTTTCGTAAATTAATATTGAAATTTTATCTTTTTTTGTTTACCCTTCTGAATTTTATTTTCAATGTAAGTCATCACAGGGATCAAATTGTCATTTCCAACCTGTAAACAGATATGCCTAGTTTTATAAATGAAGAGTAGTATGCAGATATGGATTTTGCGATATTAACTCTCAGAGAGCTGAAGAACAATACTGTCTACGATATCCACATCGTCGTGCGCCCAACTGTGCTGTATTTGCCGCAATTCATCGAAGGCTTAGGGAGAGTGGGTTCGGTAGGGTGTACGAAAGGGGCCATGGTCACTGCTCCCCCACCACTGAGGAATTCGTACTCAACCGAGTGGAGGAAAATCTAAATACGAGTTCATGCATACTTGCGAGAGAAGGTGGAATTTCCCAAAGTAAAGTGATGAATGTTTTGCACAAAAACCAGTATCATCCATACCACTTCACGCCGGTACAAGAATTACGCCGCTCAGATTTCCAAAAGCGGGTAACATTCTGTCGCTGGCTTTTAGAATGAGATATTGAGGAACAAAATTTCCTTAGAATGATACTGTGGACAGATGAGTCACTTTTCACTCGGGATGGCATGTTAAATTTACATAACGGGCATCATTACGCTCAACAAAATCCATTTGTAACACGAAACTCATCGTTCCAGACGCAATTTAGCTTAAGGGTCTTATTCACCAAATTTCATTGATCAAGGATTAAACCATGGATCAGAAAATCTGAGAATCAAAGCTAACTGGATTAAATTCCTACAGTATTCACCATCAGCTGATTACGTGATCCATGGATTAACTGGTAGAGAAATAAAAGCTTCGCTTTGATTGGCAAGAACGAAGATAAACTTTATTCATCGTTCGGCTTCAATTAACTAATCAATCGGATTAGAAGATTAGACAGGGTAAAAAGCAAATTGGCAACACTGATACACAATTCGCTCTTGTTTACATCGCTTTTGTTTATGCACGGATTAAGAATCAATTTTACTTTAGAGCATTTTTAAAAAGCATAATCACGCAGACGACAACTGTTTACGCTACCATTTAAAATTTTAATTGTTATGGATAAGAGAATCTTAAAGCTATTAAAAAAATTTTCTGCCGAAGTTAATGCATTATTCTTTTCTGTGGCAGATGACAGCCTGTTATCTAACATTCGTATTAGAAATTCCACAGGATCTTTATTTAATCGATAGCGATATCGAAATGCCACATTATCCAAAGAATTCAAATCATTTAATGCACTGTCCTTTTCCTTCTTTCAAATGCTTCCAATATTCTAAGCTTTCAATATCATCTAGTGAGAATAGATCGTCAACGTCAGCCATGTTTGTTATTTGTTTACGAAGCTGAGCTGCAGAAAGCGCATCCATTACGAAAAGATCCGAGAATTATCTCTGTTAATCCTTCGATATTAGAGGATCAAAAACAAAGTGTTAAAGTAGCCGGTGAACTGTTGATTTTCGTTGGAGAATATCGATTTTCCTATAATCGAGTGATTACCGCTGATCCGAGGTTTATCCGAGTGTTAAGAAGTTGGTGAATATGGCCCTAAATGTTTGGCTTGGAGTGGTTGGCGATCGCTTGATAGGTCCACATGTGTTCCAAGGTCATCTGACAAGCAATACATATTTGGAGCTTCTGGAACATCATCTTCCAGGATTACTTGATGTCATTCCTGTACCCCAGTGAGCGGAAATCATTTTCCAACATGATGGGGCCCTTGCACATTCTTCCAGTGCTGTTCGGGACTTCTTGACTCAGCAGTATCTGCGATGGATTGGTCGTAATGGACCAATTCCTTGGCCACCTAGATCTCCAGATCTCACACCATTGAACTTCTATGTTTGGGTTTTCCTGAAGCAAGAAGTTTACCACACAGAAGTTTACCACACAGAAGTTGCCAGTTTGCAAGATTTAAGCAGCCGGCTCGATGATGCAATAATAAAACTGAGGGATGAGCTTTCACTAAGAGCTACTGTGGTTTCCGTTCGTAAGTGGGCAAGGGGGGTGACCAATTTCAGCAGCAGCATTAAATTTCACACATCCTTTCAAATGCATATGTGCTTTAATCATAAATGTGAAATACGTCTTTTTTTTTTTTTTTGCATATTCCTTTGTGAAAGACGTGAGATGCGTCATTGTTTTTTTTTTTTTTTTTCATATTCCTTTGTGAAAGATGTCAGAAACGTCATACTTCTTTTGTTTCCATTCCATTGTGTTTGTAAACTTAATACAACAGCTACTTTTCTTGTTTGTCTTTAAAATTTTCTTTTTTGCATCTGGCAAAACAGTGGACTGAAGGCGGACATGAAATCAGGAACGACCATGGCACCCCGTGAGTCTCCTTCTCGACGAACGTCGAGTTCAATGATGAATGTATTTCAAACAAAAGGTTAATTTCTCTTGAACTAGAACACCAATGGTTTATTGTGGGGTCATTCTAAAGCTTGTGGAATGGAGAAGTTTTTGGTAAATTTGACTGATTGTAGCTTGAATGGTGTTTGCAGAATTGCCGGTTAAAGAATTTGGTGACAGCTCGATTTTAAACTTCGCCAATGTTTTAGCGCTTGCAGCTTGCCGTCAAATTAAGGTATCCTGATGTAAATGATGTCACCTGATAGGATTTTTTTCTGCTTTTTCCAAATATGTGCTTATTTTGTGTGTAAGTCCAGGGGTCTGTCTAGAGGGAAAACTGGGTCCGTTTACGGACCCTTCACAAAATTCCATGTTAAAAAAACAGACCCTTCACAAAATTCCATGTTAAAAAACGAACCCTTCACAAAATTCTATGTTAATAAAACAGATCCTTCACAAAATTCCATAATAATAAAACGGACCCTTCACAAAATTCCATAATAATAAAACGGGCCCTTCACAAAATTCAAATCGGAGATAAACAAACTTTTCCAAAAATTTTTGGAAAAACAAAGCATTTATAAAATAATAGCGAGCAAAAACATCTGCTCAGCAATATATAAACGTTGCTTCCTATCAATTTTCTCTTATGTTCTCGTACCAGTCGCTATCGGTACTACATGACAATAAAACCACGCCTTCATTTCTCGCTGAGTTCACGCTGATTAGTTAGGGAATGATGTCAGACACGATAATCTGTGTGGCATACCTCTCCTTGATGGGATGAAATTTTTCTGTGGAAAATTACATAAATATTTTGGCAACATCTTTTTACCGCGTTGTGTTTGTTTATGTTTAGTTTGGGTTTCGAGTTTGTAGAGTAGTGCAACTATAGATATGTGTGGCTTTTTTATTTTCGTAATTTCGTATTTGTCAGTAATTTTATCACTTCCATTCAATAAATATGAAGCGAGGTAGGCCAGTTACGGGAGGAAATTCCCGTAATTTGGATTATTATGTTAAAAAAATACGATCATCGGGTGCTATAGGCAGCGATGCTATTACAAAATTTTTTTAACGAAATTTAGATGACGCAGAAACTTTACTTCCCAATGATGCGATTGAGAAACCAAGGTTAAATAATTCAAGTTCACAAGCTCATGTGAACGAAATTTCCAGTTCTGAAAATTTGGATGGAAATTCAGCTTTGTCTGAAAATGTAGAAGAAAATTCGATTCTCTTTGTAAATGAAAATGCACTTGCTGAAAATGCAATTCCAAATTCATCTCTTGACAGTATTTTGCATGACAATGACAGTGAAACAGAAAGCCCTTTTGATGATAAAATAGCACAGAAATTCAAATGCCAATCAACTGAATATGAAGAATTTTATCCAAAAAAGCAGCATCCACTGAGTATCCAAAAGTATGAAAAACTGCATAACTGGATTTATTATAGTGTGTCAGCTGTAGGATTTTTATGTAAAATTTGTTCAATTTGTTATTGGCGAAAAATTGACTTTCTTTCGGCATTTAGTGATCTAATTCTGTCAGATAAAAATCGTCTGCATTTATAATGGAAAATAATTTAATAAATAACTTGTATTCAATGAGTTTTGTGTAACATTATGTAGAAGAAAGTCATGTGGTGGCCACATCATACTGTTTGTGAAGCAGGGGCGGACTGGCCCACCAGCTACCCGGCGATCGCCGGGTGGGCCAACTGCCAGAAATGGGCCAGATGAAAAAGAAAAAATAGTAAATTTTATTTTTTGCACAGTCATTATTCAATTTTAATTGCTGAGCGAAATATAGAGTTAATATATACTTAACATTCACCAGAACTAGCAATAAAAAAATGTATGAGGTAAACTGACTGTCTTAGAAAAAAATTACTAAATATTACATACCTTTCGTCCATATTTTATTTTCAGTTTTTGTCTCAAGAGGACGACAAAGCGCGAGAGAAGCAGGGAACCAGATCCATCACTCCTCCTCTCCATAGCTAACTGGTAGAGGGAATGCCCTACCCCATCACCTTTAAAATCTTAAGGGATATTATCTTGAATCTCGGACCCATAAAAAATATGGTCCCATACTTTTTTTTTATCTGGAAGTTTATTTTTTATTTTTATTTTTTTTTAAAAAAGATGGTTTGGTTAATTACACTTTCAAACTGCTGAAACATACTAGATCATGAGTTCAGAACTAGCCGAAAACTACAGTATGCATGTTCGGTACTGCACTAAAATCTAGAAGTTCAAAAGTCTTCCCAATTATTGGGAGCCAGATTGCTTGTGGAGGAGGTCCAAGTTTCCAGAACTGCCATTGGAGAGGGCGTCTAAATTGTATAAATAAAACTTATTTGGTACGAAATGTCTCCTTTGAAACTTGTGGCATGAAAATTAAATTCGCCAAATCTATATATATAAAATTGTTCTTCCTGACTGAGTGAGTGAGTGAGGTGATTTATCATCGCCCAGACCAAACCCCTGGACCAAGAAGCATGAAATTTTGTGACAATGTTCTTTCTATGACGTAGGCATCCACTAAGAAGCGTTTTTACAAAATTCGTCCCCCAAGGGGGGGGGGGGTCAAAACGTGATTTCGCATAATCCTATATATTTAAAAAAAAAAAAAAACAGATATACGTGAAATTTTTGCTCTAAAATATAGCTAATGCAAATATCTAAAAACCAATTTCTGGAATTTTAGAAATTCAGCCCCCAGGTGGGGCAGCAGGGGGGGGGGCTATGGGGCAAAAACAAATAGAAATACAGTTAGGGCGTTCAAAATTGGTACAGATAGGTTTTAGAGGCCTGCAAATCGAATGGGAATATTTTCGATCGTGTAAAGTTATTAGGAGGTGCAGGAAAGGGGGAGGGGAGAGGAGGGGCAAAAAAAATAAAAATAGAGTTTGATCGTTCAAAATCGGTATACAGAGGTTTTCGATACTTACAAATCGATTGCGGATATTTTGGAATTTGTAAAAATTATTAGGAGGGGTGGTAAGGGGGGGCTATGGGCAAAAACAAATAGAAATACAGTTAGGCCGTTCAAAATTGGTACAGATAGGTTTTAGAGGCCTGCAAGTCGAATGGGGATATTTTCGAAAGTGTAAAGTTATTAGGAGGGCCGGGAAGGGGGGCAAAATAAAAATAGACTTAAATCGTTCAAAATTGGTATATAGAGGTTTTCGATACTTACAAATCGATTGCAGATACTTTCGAATTTGTAAAATTATTAGGAGGGGCGGTAAGGGGAGCTATGGGCAAAAACAAATAGAAATACAGTTAGCCCGTTCAAAATTGGTACAGATAGGTTTTAGAGGCCTGAAAGTCGAATGAGGATACTTTTGAAAGTGTAAAGTTATTGGGGGGGGGGGGCAAAAAAAAATAAAATAGAGTTCAGGGTAATAGCAGGAGACTTGGCGTTGGAATATTAAAACAGGAATAAACTACTACGTCAGAGACGCCAAAGAAAAATTATTGAGGTGCATACAGCTGTTTCGGTAGCCTAAAGCGTACCGTCTTCAGTGCAAAAAGAATTCTGAATCTGGAGAAGTACTCGTATATATAGGAGAGGGACCGGATTTAGTTCAACCAATAGGATAACGGAAGAGGTGGGGAGTGTGGCCAATAGGAATTAAGGAATGTGTAGCTGTGTAAACAGTAGAAAAATTAAGGAAATGTGGACTGAATGTAAAATTTCCAACAATCAGACAAATAGGGAACAGCGAAATCACAATTTACAAGGTTTTTAAAATTTTTATAAATATGAAAAGCTTCAAAGAAATCGAGTTCATGAATGGATTTGCAGACCTAAGGGGACGCTGACGATAAGGGGGGGGGTCCTCTGATTTGAAAGTACTTCGCCGCTAAATGGTTACATCAATAAAGCTGAAGTAAGGTTTTTGTTTTATAATAATTATGTTGATTTTCTTTTTTTTTTAAAATAAATGCTTATATCTTCATTATTTAATATACTATTGTCAAACAAATTCATCCACAAATTAAACTGGGTCTGTATTAACATGTCCTAAAGTTACAGTTCATTCCGTTCACTTAACGATCGTTTGCAAATCTTGCTAAACTTCTGAGCAGGAGTGTAATGCAACTTTGAACTACAAGTACTTGATGCACAGAAGTACAGTTTTGGTTATTTTACCTCAAACATAAGTATTTCAACACAAATTGACTAATTTTGACACCTTTTCATTGTTTTTTCTTGAGATATGTGAACATTTTACCAAAAAATAAAAAAAATTCATGCATTTTTTCTGTGATTGCTGAAGCAAGCAATTGTCCATAAATGAAATTTTTGCTTACAAAAGTTAGAAAACAGTAGTGATAAAAACAAAATGTTTAAAATTTGGGAATTTAAAATAATAATAGTAAAATAGCAGCTTTAAAAATGCAGATTTTATTTTGTCATCTTTATCATTTGAATTAAGTAACATGTATTGAATAAAAAAATATTTCTCTTTGAAAAACATTAATCTCTCTTTCCATATTATGCAAAATTTTCTGTTTTTTTTTTCCCCCTCCCACCAAAATTGGCAAGTACCTGTTTGGTATGCGCATCAGTGATGAGACTTTTGAAGAATTACTCAAAAATTCAAATCTGTTGTAAATCATTTTCTGTAACATTTATATATTGTTTGGTATCAATCTAAAATTTAATTTTCAAGTTTTAATACTTCTTATTTTTATCATAAATTTTAAGTTTTTGAGCAGTTTATTATATTTTCACATTTTTATTAGCTGATAAATTTTAACGTGCTTAAATATACTTTCTTTAGAATTGTTTTGACTGTACGTTTAATTTTTATTGTTTTATTTTGTAAAGTATATTTAATTTATATTTATAGTTTTATTTTTTTAAATTGGTCAATATTTTTATAAAGTTAGTCAGTATTTTTTCAGTTTTAGCCAGTAAAATCAGTATTTTTGGCCCTCTGAAAATCTCACTTGTGGTATATTTTTGAGTGGTAATAGTGGGATTCTCACAATCTCATTCTCTAATGTGAACCCTGTGTGCACATGGCTGCATGTAAATAAGATTAACTATTGAATATTCAAATAGAAAAAGATTTTAATTTATTCTTATTTAATATATTTGACAACTTTAGTCTAAATTCAAGATTTTACAGGGGGGAGAGGAAAGCAATAATAATAATAATAAAAAAAAAAAACACGATATTTCATTATCTTTCTATTTTGACAATAAAATTTCTTTTATTGCTTAGATTTTGTGCTGATAATTTTTAATGCATGTTATATTATTTTTCATATGCAATAAATGACAAAAATTAAGCTATTCTGGATATATATATAAAATTACATTGAAATTTAAGTATTCGGCTGAATATTCGCTCAAAATTTTGACTGAATCAGTATTCGGCAAAATTCATTATTCGGTGCAACTCTAATTTCTTATGTAGTGTTTAAAGAAAGAAAAAAAATTTTTTATTGGGGTAATGGAAAGACAAAATTTCCAGAATTTTAAAAATTGTCTACTTATTCTAATTAAATTACACATTATTCAAATTTCAATTACAAAGCTGATGCAACTACTCTACATACATAATATATGAAAAATTCAAATGTACAGTGAAATTTTGTACAAGAGTCATCGTTAGCATATCTTATTTTTCTAATTGTTTTATAATCTAGGAAAAATCAATCCAACATTTGTCTACTCTTTTAAGAAATTCAGAAATAAATCATTCAGTATCAAGCTACCTCCACAACATAGTGTCATTTAAATTTTTCTCTCTTTCCATTTGATCAGTAAAATATCTACTACTGTCGCTTTATAATGTCCATCATTGGATACTAAAAGCTCTGAATATTTTTTATCATTGGCAAATAATATTTGTCTTTTTGCCTTGTTTAAATCAAACTTTTTCATTTCTGCTGTAAAGAAATATTCCTGATATTTCAAAATATATTTGTCAAGTAGCTTTACATAATAAGTATTGTGAGTATTATGAGGAGTTTGAACATCATTCCATATTTTCTGGAGCTCTGATGTGTGTTTATCCACATCATCTGGTGGAATAAACTTAACTTTTTTATTTTGACTGTTTTCAGCTACAACTTCTGCAAAATCTTTGGCTGTTGTCACTAATTGTCTACTTAATATATATGGTACATATGAGGCATTTTGCAGTCTCACCATTCCCATTAACTATTCTTTTCATGTGGTTGATAAAAAAAAAAAAAAAAAAAAAAAAAAAAACCTGAAAGATATATAAAAGTTAAATTAGTAAAAAGAGTGTTTTTAGTTTTAAACAGAAAATGATCATCTTAAATCAAAATGAGATGATTTATAACTAAAACCATCTGAATCAAACATGAGTTAAATTATAATTGTTTGTAAAGAACCCAAAACTTTTATTTAAAAAATATACATTTGGAATTCTTAACTTAATCTGTTATTATTGATATAATTGATATGTGGGTATTTTGGTAATGGATGGACATTCACTCAGTGGCGCACCCAGAATTTCTGTCTGGAGGGGCCTGAAGAATAATTGGGTCCTATAGTTATAGTAATAGGTTTATGGCCATATACTCAGCAGCAGCGTCTTGTAAACGAAAAATAGGTGAAGAGCTGAGAAATAACATTTAAGTAGTTTTAATGAATAATTTTTATTAAGCATAATTTTAATTAAAAATACTCACTTTATTTTAATGTAAATTTATCAGTACAAAAAACCCTTAACGGCTTAAAAGTTTGTGACGCCGCTACTTTGTGGCTATAAGAATTTGAAATATGAGTCTTAAAAATAATGATATTAAATTTTAAGTGACGCTTTGCAATTAGTTAAAATATACATAGATTTTCTTATTTGATCATTCACTTTTATCTTTTATTTATATTTATAATGCAAACGTAATATTTTTAATTTCAAGATCAGACAGATATTTAAAATACACTCACTGATGCTTTTTCATTCGCATTTCAAATTCAAAATAACAGTTTTAAAAGGAATGATATAAAAATTCCAGTGGCGCCTCGGTGTTATTTTAAAAGATTTGTTTTTAGATTCCATTAAAATTACTTTTGTTTTGCTAATAAAATATATTTACACATTTAAACAGTGCTTTTAATTTTCAAATATACTGTCAAATAATTATACTTTCACTGAGTTAGCATTATAAAGTAAAATTATTTATTTCAATAAATTGATTTATCTTTTGCATCACGCTATCCAAAACATAGTATCATAGTGTCCAACTAAGTGAAAATTTGCTCAAAGAGGTAATGTGACGTAAAGAAAACATTTACACAAATTTTACTTGCAGTTTTGGATAGCGTGACGCAAAGGATAAATCAATTTATTGAAATAAATAATTTTACTTTATAATGCTAACTCAGTGAAAGTATAATTATTTGACAGTATATTTGAAAATTAAAAGCACTGTTTAAATGTGTAAATATATTTTATTAGCAAAACAAAAGTAATTTTAATGGAATCTAAAAACAAATCTTTTAAAATAACACCGAGGCGCCACTGGAATTTTTATATCATTCCTTTTAAAACTCTTATTTTGAATTTGAAATGCGAATGAAAAAGCATCAGTGAGTGTATTTTAAATATCTGTCTGATCTTGAAGTTAAAAATATTACGTTTGCATTATAAATATAAATAAAAGATAAAAGTGAATGATCAAATAAGAAAATCTATGTATATTTTAACTAATTGCAAAGCGTCACTTAAAATTTAATATCATTATTTTTAAGACTCATATTTCAAATTCTTATAGCCACAAAGTAGCGGCGTCACAAACTTTTAAGCCGTTAAGGGTTTTTTGTACTGATATCATTACTTTTTAGTGGTTATTGATCAAAAAATTAAAACAAGTCCTTCTGGCTCCTAGGAAGGGTAAACTAATTTATCTTTTCGTATGAAGTTGTCACCATTTTTTTTTCAAAATGGCAGCTACAATTTATTAATGGACTTAGTGGATTTATAAATGAAGGCTATTTATATATGGAGTTTTAAGCAAATCTGTTCATAAAACCTTTCTAATGTAAATTTGAAATTTTCAGTGTGTTGGCACAGGGAAACAAGAGGGTGGATTAAGTTGGCAAATGAACATATCAAATACATTTCTGAGATAAATCCACACTACAAATTTAGTGTGAATTAATTCAGTATTTCAAACGTTATCATACTCACAAATTTTCAAGTAGCCTGCCACTTGGAAACAAAATGGAGAAGCTTCGCACTAGAAAAATTTATTGACTGGGATTCTCAAACTCTTAAAAAAAAAAAAAAAAAAGTAAGTGAAAATTTTCAAATTTAAGTTAGAATTACGTAATTCACATTTTGCAAGTTTCTTTTTAGAGAATTACAAATTAAACAGTTAAAAAAATATATCAAGTAAATATTAAAAATGGAATTTTATATATTTTCTTTCCCCTTTTGAGGCTAAGTATACTGCTCCAATATTCACAATTTAAATTTTCATCAAAAGTGCAGGTAAAAATTACTTCCTATATATTTTCATATAAAACGTTTGGGGGGAAAAATAGACAAAATATAAATTAAGCTTTACATTTCTATAATTTTAAAAATAAGATAAAATCACCTGGAGAAAAATTTTATGGAAAATATAAGTTAAGTTTAAAAAAAAATGAAATTTCTGCATAAAAATACTATTTCATAAATATATTTACAACTACAATAAACAAAAAACGCTCCTTTAATTTTAAATAATTATTTCTACATGTTTCGAAGCTATTAAAAGTTTTTTTCTTTCTTTCTTTCTTTTTCTTTTCTTTTCTTTTCTTTTTTTTTTTAAGAAAAATAAATTAAATGTAGTCGCGCCATCTAGTAGTTTTTTTTAAAATCATATACATACAGATTTAACTTTTTTTTTTTCATTAAAAAAAAAAAAAAAAAAAAAAAACTTGTTTAGAAACAGGTAGAAATAGTTATTTAAAATTAAAGGAGGATTTTTTGTTTACTGTGATTGTAAATTATGAAATAGAATTTTTCATGCAGAAGTTAATTAATTAAAAAAAGAAAAGAAAGAATAATTTTTTTAAAATAAATTACTATGGGTTTCAAAGTAAAGATGTTATTTATTTATTTTGACGTGTTTTTTAATAATTGCTATTTAACACATTTTTCATGAATTTTACTGAAATTCATGAAAAATGAATTTTATTAAAACACTGTTTAAACACTGTTTATTAAAACACTGTTTTTTCTAATAAACAGTGCAAACACTGTTTCATCCTCTAGTCATTGCTTTGAATAATAATAATAAAAAAAATTGATTATGTTAATATTTAAAATATGTATCATTTTAAAGTCTGAAAAATAAATAAATGAATAAACACTAACTGTATTTTCAAAAGAGATTTTTAATTTTAAAAAAGAAATATATATATATATATATGTATTTACGAAAGAGAATGTTTTAAATAAAAACGATAGATGGCGCCAAAACTGTATTTGCTGTTTTTTTCCATTCCCGGAGCGTAAGGATACATGAATAGGAATCGCAAATCATTGAGTTATTATAAAATCGATTTTCATGAATGATTAAAAAATTTTTCGCTTTAAAAAATTGTAAATTCATCATTATTATGATAAAATGGAATATCTAAAATTACAAAATACTTCCTTATTTAAAATATTATCTAAATATTTCTTTGACTAAATATGAAATTTTGAAATCAAAAATATTTTTTTCATAACAGAAGAGAAAATATATTTAAGTGAATTTGACTTAGTATATATACAATAAATATTTTAAACATGTAATAAAGTACTTTTGCGTTAAAAAAAAAAATCTAAATAATTCATTGGCTGCATTCAAGTCGGTCAACAAACCAACCCACATACCTTACAAGTAAGAACCGCATAACAGCGTTTTCACCCGAAGAAACATATGTAATTGGCGGAGTAATATAGTTCCATATTTAAAGCGATTTATATAAAAAACAAGAGTTTTCCTGAAAAAAACAAAAACGTTACTAGATTCAGAAAGATCCCATTAACAACATATATTAATTAAATTAAAATCGTTCGTGCAGTTTTAGAGATATTTTTATTGCATCCTTACATCGTTACACCACACATTTTCCCTTTTTCGCTTTAAATTGAGATTCAGATCTCAAAACATACTGCATGTAGAAATGTAAAATTTTCAGGATAGATTAAGACCGAAGATAAAAGACTATTTTGAAAAAATCAGAACAAAATATGGCTTATTTGCTGAGATATTAAGTGTCGGCTTTTATAAATCTCTTTGATGTCAACCTAGGCGTATATATGAGTTCGCAGCTTTCCGTCCGTTTGTCCTTCCGCTTGCGTCACTCGAAAAACTGCCGTTTTTCATGATACTCTACAAATGAATACAGTGTAAAATATTAGGTGAAATGCCCCTTCACCTATTTTCGGTTCATGAGCCGCCGCTGGTATGCAGACATACGTATAGTAAAGAATCTGTTTTAAATGTTTCTTTTGAAATAAATAAACGAATGAAAGAAACTGAATTTAAGGTGAATAGTGCAATCGAGGAATTTATCTTGATATATAACATGCTAAGTTACAGTAGTTCGGTCAGTTGGGGTTGGAATTGAGTATGCAAACATAAAGTTGTAGGTTCATCTACGATCAAAAACTGCCGTGTGCAATATCACAAGCTGGTGAACGTAAAATTCGCCATAAATGAAATGCTTCCCCCCCCCCCCCCCCCCCCCCCCCCCCCCCGACCAAATATTTCCATCGAAAATAGACTTTGATCAAATTAGTACTCTATGAATTATAACAGAATTTCCATGTAAATTTTTATATGGCTATTTTAATTTAATCATCTGGAGTATAGGGGCGATGCTCCTTCTAGGTTCGGTTAACAGAAAAAATCGGGCATGTAGTCTTCGTTGGGGTTAGTCAACACAGCAAGCAGGGGGTAGAACCTTTTAATATCCTAAAACATTAATTCTTATATATAATATAAGGTAAAGACACCAGTGCTCGTCACCCCTAAAATCTGCACCAGTAGTCGTCACCCTCTTAAAAGAAGCGTTAAAATAACCGTTTTATAACATGTATGGATTTGAATCTACCCGCATAAGATTCTCCAAAGCCTTCTGCTTCTTATGACATAAAAAGTTCGATTTCAACTATTGGGGAAGAGTAGGGAGAAACAAAATAAGGGAAGTATACTTTAAATTACAATTGAATTGAGTCAACGTAAAGCAAATGATTAAGGGAATAGATATGCATTTCTTGATATATTTTGTTGTTCGCTGCTTTTGACATTGCTCATAAAGCATTGTATGTAATGCTTATGAAATGCAGAATACGATTTATGTGCAACTTTTTAAAATTTGACATAATATAAAGGTTTTTAAGGTATGACGACTACTGGTGCATATTTTGCACGTTTTACCAGTGTTCGTCAGGGGTGACGAGCACTGGTGTTTTAACATTTTTAATAACTGGGTAACATTTTTGATGAAAAATACTATATTTTCGTTTAGAATTATGATGGTATAATTTTTACTTTAATTTGACTATCGGAACCAGTAGTCGTCAGGGGTATTCGTAAATGTAAACAAATGTATTTTAACCTCAAGAACGTGAACTTTATTGCACTTGTAACTCTTGTATAGCTTGTTTAAATAATGTCAGTCATAGTACCTTTAATTTACTATGACTGACTTTAAACCACTTAAAATTTTCCATATTATTTTGCTGGAAAAATTAAACAATGGCACATAAACATATTTAGTTATAAAGCGCTTTTTCTAGTTTTCTGTTATACGAGGTGTGGCTATTAAATAACGAGACTATTGCTGCTACAGATGAACTACATATGCCCCAAATCCGAACGACCGACAGCTGTGCAGCGTAAAGCCTTCTCTTTCCATTGCAGTGCCTCCCGTGTTTGTAGAGAAATCAGTCTGGCCGTAACCTTCGTTTGTGTAAAAGGTGTTTGTTCCGTTTTGCCGAAAACGTGAAGTAGAGCAACGAATGTAACGTGAAGTTTCACGTGAAACTCGGTAAAACCGCTCGTGAAACTTATCTTTTATTCAAACAAGTTTATGGCGATGAATGTTTATCACGTGTGCGAGTTTATGAGTGGTTCAACCGTTTCTAAGATGGCTGAGAAGACTTTGGAGATGATGACCGAAATTCAAAGCGATGATGATCCTTTTTTTTTCGACATTCATGGTATTGTGTACATTCACTGGGTTCCTAAATGTCAAACTATTAATCAACATTACTATCTTGAGGTGCTTGCTCAAAGGAAAAAACAACCCGAATTCCCGAATTGTGGAAGAATAAGTCATGTGTTCTCCATCAAGATAACGCGCCGGCTCACACGTCATTGTCTGTCAAGACGTTTCTAGCCAAATACAACATCCCAGTTTTAGACCATCCGCCTTATTCACCTGACCTGGTCCCATGTGACTTTTATCTTTCCCCAAAGTTAAATTTGCATTAAAAGGAACAAGATTTGAGTCAGTTAAAGCTGTGAAAGTAAAAGCGGCACGCCTCATGCAGGAGCTCACAGGACAAGACTTCCAGCACTGTTTCCAACAATGGAAAATTCGCATGGAGCGTTGTAGAGATAGAGGAGGGGTGTATATTGAAGGCGATAATAACTAAATATGTATAAATTTAAAATAAAATGTTTTACAGCAATAGTCTCGTTATTTAATAGCCACACCTCGTATATTTTAGAAAAACAGACATGATTACTCCATACATCTGTCTAATCTATTTTAAATTTTTATGATGTCATGGTTTTGCGAAGATATATTTAAGTGATGTTTAAGTTTTTTATTGACCGTGATAATTTAATTTTAATTCATGTATATTTCGAAAATGAGAAAATACAAAGGCTTAATTTCATAGTTAGCATGACTGTGAGTCAGTTCAAAATTATGTTAATGCTTTTTTGTTATGTTAGATGCAGGTGAATAAAAACTTATATAGAAAATAATAAACATTAAAAACATTTCTTAAGCAAGTTTTCTGTTTATACATTATATTAATTATGTAAGATAAACAAATAGTTAAAATGTTGATAAAAATTACCCTGTTGACTGTTGTTCTTAAATAATTAAAATTGTAAGATAATATTTGATAACATTAAATAACATTAACATTTGATAACATTAATATCCATAATATTTGATAACATTAGCTTGATGTGTAGAATAATACTAGCAAGCTTTGCCACCTTTGTTGGTCCCTATATTTAAATAAAATAGGAAAAATCCCTATCATTATCAAAATTAAAAAAAAAAAAAAAACTTTGAAATCCGTCGAAACCGCAGTTAATGTTCCCGCTGGCTTCTGTAGTAGCTTTCCGTCCCGCAATATGATGATTGGCTTCTACTGCCTTCGGCACAGACTTAACCGCTTTTTATCCCCCCCCCCTCTCCCACGGGTAAATTTAGAATTTTAACGCAATATTATCAAATTACATATTCCGTACTTTTAACCAATACCCAGACATCAAAACTCGCCTTTCTGAATTAATTTGGAGTAGAGCTAAGGTTAAAAACGTGTTTTTTGTCCGCTCGGCCGAGGGAAGGGAAGAGGGGAAGGGAAATTTTGCAAAATCGCCTTATAATGCATCTAAGGTATACACACACAACCAACCAACGCATAAAAAAAATTCCCTCCCGAAAATAATTTGCAGCAGAGTTTAGATTGAAAACACACACATATATACATACATATATATATATTTGCCACCCTCACATAGACGAAAGATCTTCGCAGAATCTCTTTATACTAGGTGTTGGATGCATATGACCAACTCACACATCAGAAATCGCCTTTGTAAGACTATTTAGAGCAGAGTTATGCGTAGAAATACGTTTTTGCTACCCTTTCTCAAAATTTGGTCGGAAAGAATTACGCAAAATACCTTTACAGTATTTTTGGGTACGCATAACCAATCAACGCATCAAAAAATTGCTTTCCTGATATAATTTGTCCTGATATAATTTGGAGAATAATTACTCTTGAAAACGTGTTTTTGCATCCACCCCACACGTAATGAGGAAGGAGAGGCGAAAGATTTCTCAAAATTCCTTTATAGTATGTGTTAGGTGCGCATAATCAACCCATATGTTTAAAAAAAAAATAATTGCAATACAAAAATAATTTTTTTTATACCGTCTTTTAAATTCAACAAAATTTCAAAAGTCTAGGTAGTCGGGAAGATTGATAATCGGGACGAGTATATGATTGATGAATCATATAAACGCTACTGAAGGCAGCGAGGACCCGAAACAATTGGCTAAAAGTATTAAAAAATGCATTGTTATCGTGTTTTGAGCTATTCTAAAAGTTTCAAATGTTTAGCTAGTCGAGAAGTTAGTTAAATAAATTTTCTGTTGAATCATGTGAACGCTACCGAAGGCAGCGGGGACCCGAAACAGTTTGCTAAAAATATTTAAAAAATGCATTGTCACCGTGTTTTGAGCTATTCTGAAAGTTTCAAATGTCTAGATAGTCGGGAAAAAAGTTAAATAAATTTTCTGTTGAACCATATAAACGCTGCCGAAGGCAGCAGTGACTCGAAACAATTGGCTAAAAAATATTTTAAAAATCCATTGTTACCGTCTTCTGAGCTTTTCTGAAAGTTTCAAATGTCAAGCTAGTCGAGAAGTCAGTTAAAAATCGATTGCAAGATTTGTACTGATAACGCTGCCGAAGGCTGCAGGGACCCGGAGCAGTTGGCTAAAAGTATTTAAAAAATGCATTTTCATCGTGTTCTGAACTATTCTGAAAGTTTCAAATGTCTAGGTAGTCGGGAAGTTAGTTAAAAATCAATTTTAAGATTTGTACTGGACAAACAAACAAGAATACGCGTTAATAAAAAGCATGGTAAAATCAATCTTACTGCGATAATTTGGAATAAAGTCATTCTTAAAAACGAGATTATTACCCCCTCCCCTGCTACTTACCCTCTGCTTTAAGTAAAGATATTTTTGAGAAGGAATAAAATTTTGAAAACTTTTCTTAAAAGCAAAGAATTTTCAAATTATTTCACATATGAATTTGTTTTATTCGCAATATTTTGAATTTTACCATTTAATGTTTTGTGTTTTAAACCTTAAGAATGGATTTGGGCTCTAAATATGTTCCAAAGATATTCTGTTTCAATAATATTCTGTTAATTTTGCAAAAACGCAATTAAAATCAAACTATTGAGCAAATTGTTGCGTTTTATTTACATGACGACCACTGGTGCAATCAGCTGACGACTACTGGTGAAACGCAGTTTTCAAGTGACGAGCACTGGTGCATTTTTATAGGTTTAATTTTTATTTTTTTAAAAAAAATTGGCTTAACGTATTGAAAAAATGAAAGTGTCTAACAACAACTAGAAGAATCATTGTATAAAATAGACCAAAGTATAATATTGATACATAAATTCCACATGAATGCCACGCGAAAAAAACAAACATTTTAAAAATAAGGCCTTAAGAGTGACGAGCACTGGTGTCGTTACCTTATTACTTAGAATTATTTGTGCTGTTAGTAAATATTACAAGCGTTATCTTTCAGAGCAATGTCATTACAGGATATTGTAGTCCAATAATATATATATATATATATTATGAAATTTGAATTTTTATAACAGGCAAAAATTACATTATCCAAGAACGGGACTTAGATCTCAGTGACATCAGAAGCAAAAATGAAAACCGTGCATGGATCCTACTGTATGGTCTATAAAAAAAAATAAGTGACTTCACCCTCTCAAGCATCTGTAAAACATCTTGACATATTGTAATTGGGGCATTTTCCTACTTTGAACAGTAAACTACGCCTTCTGGCATTCCTCTAAATCGTTATATTTTTAGAAAAATAATTATTTGTGATTAATCCATTAAATTTTATCTTTAGCAATTGATGCAAAATTCCACTAGTATGTATTTGCACTAGCGGCATTTAAAGGGTTTAACACAAATATGCAAAGTCCATATTTAATTTAAAATTTAGTTTTAGAGGAACGACTAAGAGCAGGGCTAATTTTTATTTTACATCAAATGAGAATTTTCATTTGCCGATGAGAATGTATTAATTTTGCCCAGGAACAAAACAAACTTTCACAAAAATGCTATAAATACTCATAAATTAAAATACAAAATTGTATGAGCCTGGTATCCCATTTTTCTGACAAATATATCCTTGCTTACTTCCACATCAGATTGCTTCTTCTGCCTGACTTTTTAGATACTCGATTTCGTGATAGCAGTATATGCATTAAGACCTTAGAAGCCTATCCCTAAAAACTGCAATGGAATGTCTAGGGAATTTTTCAATTAAAAATCAAAGAACTAGCTCATTGTTTTTGTATTTGACAGTAAGGATTTCAAAAATTCCTGATATTTAATGTATAATTAATAAACTATTTTTGCTTACACAGGGGTCGATCCAGGCAAAATTTGGGTCCCTTTTGCGGCCCCCTTCACAAAATTCCACATAGTAAAAAGGGACCCTTCACAAAATTCAAATTCATAAAAAGGGACCCTTCACAAAATTCAAATCCATAAAAAGGGACCCTTCACAAAATTCAAATTTATAAAATGAGTCCCTTCACAAGATTTTGTTTTATAAAAATGATCCTTTTATTAAATGTTTTCATATTTTAAGTATCATTTTTAATTAATGCCTTAATTTGGCTCAACGAAACTCTCTTAAATTGATATTAAACATTACATAAAGTGATTGTAAAAACGGAAGATTTTACACAATATTTTACTTTTTCACAAAAATATTTTATATTTCACAAAAATAAATAAAAATTTCACAAAATTATTTCGTTTTTCACAAAAAAAGGACCCAAAAATTAAAACCTGGATCGACCCCTGTTACAGTATCTGTGTTTGAGTAATATATGTATATTTTTCATGCATATCTGAAAATTTTTACTATGTCAGCTGGTTCTGGAGGGGGCTTAAGCCCCCTAAGCCCCCTGCGTGGGTGCGCCACTGCATTCACTATTTGTATTATTAAAGAACCTCCTTACTAGCATCCAGGTAAAAAGTTAACTTATTGGTTAACAATTTTATTGAAATACCAGCTGAATTTTCACAATAATCAAAATCAGTGTTTTTCATGATGTAGCTGCCTAAGAACAACAAATAACATTGATCTTCCTTTTCATAAGGTTTTTGCATTATTTATCAATTTTTTTTTTATAGAAATAAGAAAAATCATATTATTCTATAAAGAATGATGTATGAATGCAAAGATGATTGTGTGTAGGATATTTTCCTGATTTCAGGAATTTTTTCTTAGTGTATTTCCTGATTTCAGGATTTTTTAAAAGTATTTTTAAGTAACTGTTAAGACAAAACAGTTGTATAATAGAAATTTAGGAATATTTTTTGTAACTTTCTAGTATTTTTTTAGATTTAAAAAATGTCTACATGTTTTTATTGGTTACAGTCATAGAAATAAATAAAATAATAAATAATCATATCCTGGTCTTTTTTCTTTACTTGTAATTTTGGAAATTTCTTAGTAGGGTCCCAATCAGCTGTAAAACAGGACTCAAATTAATTTTAGGTATCATATCCACTTTTTTCTGTAATTCACTAAATCTAAAAAGCATATGGGAATTTGTGTTTTCTATAATCAATGATAGTGCACAAATTTATTTATAAATATTTCTTCATAACAAAAAAAAAAAAAAAAAAAAAAAATGTTAGAAATATAGAGTATATATAAAAAGCAGTTATATATAAACTCGTCTTTTTATGCAACTTTTAGAATTTAAATTTTCCATCTTTTTTGAGATTTGAATCCCTGATTTATAGATCCAGTTCTGTTGCTAGCTGCTATCCAGAAAGATGACTGAGTACTCTCTCCATCTCTCCCTCTTTTTTGATTTAATTTATCATTTTATTATTTATTAGTGCTATAGTGCTATTCTCTAATTAAAATGATTTCTTTTGTAAAGTAAAATTGTATGTTCTGTGTACTTTAGAATTTTGCTAGTCGTGCTTGTCTGGAAGCTTTGGGTTCCTGTTTGAACAACAAATACTCTGAAGGTTATCCTGGATTGAGGTATTACTAACTTTTTCCTTTTTTTCTTTTTTGTACTTAATCAATTTTATATTTTATAGACACCTTAAACATTTAGGTTACACATAAATCAGGTTACTTAAATATTATTCAGAATTAAAATTGTATATTGCCATTGAGAGATATGAAATAGTATTTATGTATAAAGGGTGTCCAAATCAAATGTCTCTAATTTCAATAATCAATGTAATAGGAAATTGTATTAGTAATATGAATGCGGCAAACTTGGCTTTTGAATGCTTAGATTTTGATAACAATTCTTATTTTCTCCATATATTGCATATGGCAGTGTCAGCTCAGTACACATGCATAGAACTAACAAACAGAAAAATGGTATTATTGCAAGAGAAGGCGTAATTTGTTCTCTGTTATGTAGAACACTAATCCATAACAACAGTACAAATAATGTTTTGAACTGTTTAAAAAGGGAATTCCATTCAGTGCTAAAAAATTGTAAGAAACTTCTCAAAACTGGAAGTGAAGATTTGTTTGTAATTGGCATTCACTTTTTAATGTAGGTGTGAAAAATATTTTCTGAGCTTTCGTTCAGAGCCCTTGTAAGTCAACCAGGAAGGCAACTTCTGGATTTATAAAAATATAGTGATTTGTTAAGAAGGACAAACTTAAACGAGTGCATGCAGTGCTCACTACTATGCATTTTGTAGGCAGTGGGGATCTAGAGCTAGTTTTTCCCCCAATCAGAAATGATTTTTTTTTCTGACATAATTCATTAATAATAGTGATCTTTTTTTTTTTTTTTTTTTTTTTTTTATAAAGTAAAAATAGTGATTCTCTTTATTATTGTTATTCATTTAAAGTCACCAGCGAAGTGAGCAAAGCTATATGCATACTTCTCAAATCCACAGCAATGCTATAAAACGCCACTCAATTTAAGCATAAAAAAATTATGTAGGAAGCATTATTTAGTATATTCTTGTGCTTTCCTGGAACTAAAACTGTTTTTTTTTTCTGTTTTTTTTTTTTTTCAGGTATTATGGCGGTACAGAAGTAATTGATAAAATAGAATTGTTATGTCAAAAACGTGCTCTTGAAGCTTTTAGATTGGATTCTGAAAAATGGGGAGTAAATGTACAACCTTATTCTGGATCTCCAGCTAATTTTGCTGCTTATACTGCATTATTAAATCCCCATGATAGACTTATGGGTTTAGATTTGCCTGACGGAGGACAGTAAGTTGGAATTTTAAGGCTATTTTGTGTTTACATTTATATTAGTTATACATACAATTGACTAGCATTAATTAAGGTCTTGGATAATTTGAATTTTCATTGAATTTGAAATAAAGTCTGAAATTCCAAAATATTCATTGGCAGAATAACATTAAATATTTCTGTTAATTCAAGCTAATTTTATTGGTTAATTTAAACTAATAAAAATTCCATGTTTTCCCTTTTTTATGTACCTTTTCAGATTTCTGACGCTTGAAATAATTCTTTTTTTGTTGTCACAAAAGTTTTGAACTTTTTATACCTAAT
Source organism: Salticus scenicus (assembly GCA_963930645.1). NCBI lineage: Eukaryota > Metazoa > Arthropoda > Arachnida > Araneae > Salticidae > Salticus > Salticus scenicus. The sequence continues at coordinate 17,003,814 of OZ005651.1, read as the reverse complement.
ATCCTATATAGTGTTAAGCCTGTTTTTTAAGGGATTCATCTGTTTATAAGTGGTATCTATTCTCTTTCTTTTGTGTTCTTTTATAATTGCTTTCCAAGCATTTATTTTTTAAATCCTTTTCAAAAATTTTCCCAGAAAATCATTTGTTACTTTATTTTCAACAGCTACTTTCAGACATACGTAGTCTTTTTACTTCAAAATACCCACTGGTATTCTGAGAAATCCACACAGAGTAAATTGTGAAAATAAGGAAAACAAAAGACCATTCAAAGAAATTGAATTTTGAACCATTTTAAAAAGTTCCAATACAATATTGTGCTCCAAAAGTTTGTAGCAGTCGATAGAAATTTCTAAGCATCTGGGCATTTAACTGAGGAACAAATCATGAGAAACCAGTTTCTGTTGATTTGCCTTCTGTGACAATAGAAAAGTTAATTGCTCAATTTGTGTATTTGCATATATTCATTGTTATTCAGCCATCACCGGACACAAAACCATGATCAAACAAATCTAACAAAAACATCTTTCAAAGAATCTGCAGTGAAAAATATTAAATAAACCCTAATGAAACTGCAGGAATTTATCAAATTAACCAACTAAATGAGGAAAAATATATAGAAGTTTACATAGCAATGATGAAAAGAAAAATCAAAAATTGGATCAAAGAATACCAAAATAGAATCAAAAACAATAAAATAACCATAGCCCTAATCAAAACTATTTAAAATGAAAGAAAGCATAAAAATTGATTATGAAAATATTCAAAATTTATTAAATTTGGAAAAATCCCAACACCACCTTAAAACATAAAGCTGTAGCAATCTCAGCTACATGTCTGCACTGGTTCAGGCTTCATATTTTTTTCTATCATACAACTGGTCCAGATCAGGATTGAGCTTAAATTTTTTCCTGTATACTCAGACTAAGTCCAGCCTCGATTACAATTTATGGTGATAGTGTTGGCCTAAATTTGTTTTCTCATTTTTCTTGTTAATTAGCAAAGAAGCTAAATGATAAAATGTTTCTTTTTTCATTTATAATACAAAATTTTATATGCTAGCATGTCATGTAAAATTTTGTTTTGTTAAAAAAAAAGTTTAACTTCGACTTGATTATCTATCTGTCTAATTTACTATTTTGTTTGTATTCTGACTTTTATGAATAATTTTAGCATATCTCAAAACATATGTTATTGATGGTCACAATGTTTTCTATTCAAAATGGTATGCATATTGTTACTATTTTGTGCACATCTATACATAAAAGAATTTAGATACATATGGGTATATAAGAGTTTATGGTTTATGATCTTTTAGGAGTACTTGTTAAGCACATTTTAATTAATTTACAGGGCACTTAATGTTATGAAATTAACATACATTTATCAGATGTGCAAAAACAAGTTTTCCATTGAAATTGGTAAAATTAGCATTAATGATTAAGATACATTAATGGATATTTTACAGGAAATGTCAAAGTAGATTTTTTAGTAAAATTAAACATTTTTAATGCTTTTACAACATTGTTTGACAAGTACTTACATTTTTAGTTTCACTTTCTGTTTGTCTGTCTTTCATCTGCTTTAACTTAATTCTGTTAATTAATTTAATAGTTTTGCTTTGACATAAATATGGATTGATTGTAAATAACTATATATATGTACAGGGGAATGTCTTCAATCTTTCAAAAAATCTGAGGACAGAAAAACCGGGTGATTTTCTGTACTATTATCACTATCGATAGCCATTCCGCTCCGGCTGCCACTGATGCATTGCAAGGCATACGAACAGAGGAGAGAGGATATTGGAAGCGGGTTGGAAGAAATGAGCATTGCTCCCGCGTCGGAGAAAGGTACGGGCTTGTTAAATATCCACTAAAAAACACCTTTCACTAATTAAAACTCAGCGGACTGTATCAAAACATTTATTTACACTCATAAAATCTCTTAACACTAGAATTACGGAAGGTGTCATTTTGACCCCAAGCAAACTTTTTTCTTCAATGTTTATTATATTTTTTCACAAATATCTTAATCCTTTCTTGACTTTTCCTAAATCATTGTGCTTTTCAAAACAATAAAGTTTCGAAGAAAACCTTATTTAACTTTTAGTCTTAACAAAGGTTTATACCCAGAAATACGGGCAGGTGTCATTTTGACCCCTGTGAGAAAGGAAGGTATCTGAATATTTTTTCTGTGGTAAACTATTTTTGTTTTCACCTGCTAAACAAAAAACAAATAAAAGAAAAGAAAATGATGTGTTTGTGTAATCTCTCACCTGCCTGTCACGTGATTTGAATTTTCGGAATGCATTCACTTGTGAAATGAGAACAGATAAAAGAGATTATGTTCGAGAAAACGTTTGTAGATTTTGTTAGGCATTTTGTTTGTTACATACAATATCAATTTTTGATATGTTATTTTGTTATATTTATGTGAGTTTGTTATATACTAATGGCTCATAGAAGAGGACTAATGCAAGAAGAAATAGTTAAATTGATGCAAGAACTATCTGATGGCGATTCAGGTTCTGAAATGGATAACAATTCTTCAAATAGAGATGAAAATGGAACCTCTAGTGATTCAGAATTTGTTATAATGAGAGATCATGTGATATCATCTTCTAGCTTATGTGAAAGTGAAAATGAATAAGTTCCCAGTAATTCAAATTCTGACATAACTAAGAATGCCAAAGCAGGAACTAGTACTATATGTTCAACAGGGAATAATAAGAAATTCGATGATATTCAGCCAGCTATTTGTCCATACCCTTTAAAACATACTTTAATCATTGTAATTTAGTTTATTTTTATTAGATTTTCAAAAAATATATATTGTAATATAGGGAAATATACAGATTTTATTTACAGGGGTCAAAATGACCCCTGCCGTATTTCTAGGTATACGAAGATCGCCGTAATTCTAGTGTTAACATCACATCTCTCTTCTAAAAACACAACATTCTCATTATACTCTTGCACCCAGCAGCAAGAAAAAATTTAAACAACATATATATATTTAAATCAAATTGGAGTGTAAAGGTTGATATTTTTTTATTTATTACCAACTATGCGAAGAATACCAGAGCCGGGAATCGAACCCGGGCACCTCGCTTAACACGCGGATGCTCTACCACTGAGCTACCCTGGCTGACAACCAGCTAGGCACTTCTCGCATAATATTCGTTGGCAAAGTCACAGAGTCTGCAAATGCAGATATATCAGGTGAGATAATAATAATCGTAGCACAACTCCATAGACCACAAAATTTCAATTTAGAAATTTTTATTCATGAATATTTATTTAAATCAAATTGGAGTGTAAAGGTTGATATTTTCAACCTTTACACTCCAATATTATTTAAACAAATATTCACGGTTGATGAATTCATGAATAAAAATTTTCTAAATTGGAATTTCATGGTCTATGGAGTTGTGCTACGATTATTATTGTCTCACCTGATATATCTGCGTTTGCAGACTCGGTGACTTTGCCAACGAATATTATGCGAGAAGTGCCTAGCTGGTTGCCAGTCAGGGTAGCTCAGTGGTAGAGCATCCGCGCGTTAAGCGGAGGTGCCCGGGTTCGATTCCTGGCTCTGGTATTTTTAGCATAGTTGGTAATAAATTAAAAAAAATATCAACCTTTACACTCGAATTTGATTTAAATAAATATTCGCGGTTGATGAATTCATGAATAAAAATTTTTAAACAACATATTTTTTCTCATGTGAGATTAATACAAAAATCACAGAGGTAAAACTCAATGTACACAAGTAACAATTCTCGCAAACCAGAGACAAGATTCAACATCCTCCACCCAATTGAAATTAAACATTTCAATAATACTCAAATATATTAGATAAAATATATATAATAAGTAAAACAGATAAACAGATAAAATATACAATCATTTCAATAAACACTATTTATACATGTTATATAAACAATACAGTCTGATGAAATGAAGACATGAAGAAAGTAAAAGGTTGTATTTTTTAAGATTTTTTAAATTAAAGTTACTTCATGGTTTAATATTATATAAAGTATTTCAAGTCGGAACCTGGACTTCGTGTTTTTATCATGGTGGAAAGAGGTTTAGTAGCCTTTCGCCCACATCGTGCCGTATTGCAATGCCAGATAAGTTTATTTAGAAATTTTAATTCCTAGGAGTTATATATTTTTTTTTAAACTTTATTATGGCGATTTTTGTCTATTATAAATTTCCATAAAGTAATCCACTACTGTTATTGACTAGAGTTTCATTATAATGGTTTTAAGTGTTTAAGCATTGTTTATATAATTATTCTCGCGGTGAAAGTATAGATAATAACCGTCAATATTCTTTTATTTGTAGTAGGATTAATGAAACATTTTAAAATGCAATATAGATATGATGTAATAAATTGTTGTTTAGCTTTTGGTGTAATATATTATAAAATTCTCTTATTATTGAAAGGTTTAATTGAATTCACTTACGTTTTCAATACTCACTTTAGAGTAGGGTTAACCAATTTAACATCTGCTTAGTAGAAGTGTTTATTATGAAAATTTTCCCCCCTTTTTTTTTTTTTTTTTTTTGTAACTGTGGTTCGGATAGTAGTAATTAAATTTATTCCTGTTTAGTAGGAATGTTTAAACAATAACGTAATTAAATAATTCAAAATTTAATCGTTTTTTGGGATTTACAATGGGGTGGTGTTAGTTTAAAAAACTTTTTAGTACATTTGTACTTTTTATCATTCCTGTTTAGTCGGAATGTTTAATTAATAAAGTTTTTTTTTTTTTTTTTTTTTTAAGTAACTGTGGTCCGGATGGAATTTTAGCCCATTCCAGTTTGGTAGGAATGTTTAAATTATAACGTAATTAAACAGTAATTCAAAATTTAGTAGTATTCTGGGAAATACAATGGGGTGGTGTTGGTTAAAAAAACTTTTTAGTGCAATTGTACTTCAAGTCATTCCTGTTTAGTAGGAATGTTTAATTAATAAAGTTTTTTTTTTTTTTTTTTTTTTTTTTTTCAAAATGAACTTATATAATATTTTTGGTAATGTAAAAAAGGCAAGCAAAAAATTAATAAATTCCGAAAGAAATGTTCAGTTTTTAAAAGATTGCAAATTTTTTTAGAATAACGGCGAATTTTATGAAAATACGAAACAAAACACTTTTAAATAATTATATGAATGAAGTTAAAAAATTTGAAAGAAGATTACTTAATAAAATCATTCGTGAAAGAAAATCCTATATGTATAAATGCAAAAAAGATTTATGATGAACTGTATAAAAATCTAAAGGACTGTTGTAATGACGAAGAATTGACCATCCTATCGGGAAAAATTAAGATATATAATGAAATGGAAAGAAATTCAATTATAAAAAGACAGAATAAAAAATTACATAATTGAATTAGTAAAAACAATATCAAACCCCCCACTCAAAATTTTTATCCATATATTAATTTATCCGACATCAAACTAAATAGCCACCAAGATAGTTTATTAAAAATGGGACAAAAATATATCTTAGATCAGCCAATTAAAATTAAGGACAGTATTGCAAAAATAGAATCAGCTATAAGAAATGTCCCAGAAGATGCTCAAATCGATATTAGAAACACAGTGGTTCAGAAAATCAGTAAGACTATTAAAAATAATAAAATTAATCAAGAAGACATTAAAGCCCTCAAAGACCTAAAGAAAAATGAAAATGTAGTTTGTACTTTAACAGATAAAACTAGAAAAATTGCAATATTAAACCGTCAAGAATACACAAATAAAATGGAAGAAACTATCAATGAAATAGGCACTGAAAGAATAAAAAAAGACCCTATTAACAAAATAATTGAAAAAACACAAAAAATTATAAAAGAAGGAACCTGGCCAGATAACAAACCACCCATTTTCAACAATTTTGCTTCTAACACACCGAGGATTTTCGGCAGATATAAAGATCATAAAAATCCCCCTAAAATCAGACCCCTTGTAAGTAAAAGTGAAGGACCTACGTACTCATTGGAAAAATATATGGCAGAGATTTATAAAAATTTACTTCCCCCCTCATCCCATAGCCTAAATTCCACTGAAGATTTCATCCGTAAAATTTATGATATTAAAATACAAGAAAATTTTCAATTTGTTAGTTTCGACGTAGTAAATCATTACCCATCAATAGACATAAAAAATATTGCTAAATTAATAAATGAAAAAAATAAATGGACAGTATATGAACCCATCAATAGCCCAAACTTTGAACATTGCTACTAATTTCTTATTAAATGAAAATTACTTCACTTTTAATGAAAAATATTATAAACAAGTCAAGGGAGTCCCAATGGGGTCTCCTATTTCGGGTTTTCTAGCAGAATATAAATTACGTAAAATTGAAAATAATTTTGATAAAAAACTTAAAAGTAAAATTTTTCATTGGTTTCATTATGTTGACGACGTTTTTGCAATAATCGATCAAAAAACAGACCCCACAGAAATTTTAAAGACCTTAAATCAAATAGACCCTGACATTAAATTCACCCTTGAAGAAGAGAATAATAAACAACTAAATTTCCTGGACGTCACCATCAACTACCATACTAATAAAATAACCACCCAAGTTTACAGAAAACCTAATAGCAGCAATGAAATAATCCATAAAAATAGTAAAACTCCTTTTAAATACAAAATTAATGCTATCCAGGCCCATATCAACCGTGCAATAACAATTTGTAAAGACTATAAAATTTTAAAAAACAAAATAAAAAATATCAAGCAATTTACACAAAAAGCAGGCTATTCAAACAAGTTAATAGATAATTTATTTAAGAAACGATTAAAATGTTTAAATAAGATTAATAATTTTCAAAAGCCACAACTTAAATACACCACTTCAATTCCTTATGACCGCAGAGTTTCAAATAAAATTAAAGTTGCAGCAAAACACAATATAAACGTACCTATCAAGCCAAACCCCAATATTTTTCAGATAATCAGAAGTGATAAATATAAAATAAACCCTTTGGAAACCGCAGGAATATATAAAATACCATATACTAATGAGCAAGGTAGCGAAATGTGTTATATAGGAAAAACAAAAAGAAAAATAAAGACGCGTATTAAAGAACATAGTCACGATATAACCACCGGTAAAATAACAACTACTTTAACTCAAGTAAACAAAAATGAAGAGATTAATGTAAAATTTGAACAAGTAAAAAAGTTGGCCAACTATCACAACCACGGTTACGCAGCAATCAGGGAGACAGTCAAAATTTTTACAAGTTTAAACAATTGCAATGGCAACGATGGGGCTCTGCTCAATCGTCAATGGTGTAGAATCTTTAAAAGTGGAAGGAGGCATGAAACTTCAGTTTCGTACAACTTCGAACACCGAGATGTCAGAGACCAAGCTGGGGCGCCCCAAGCGAAACTAGTCTGATGAAATGAAGACATGAAGAAAGTAAAAGGTTGTATTTTTTAAGATTTTTAAACAATACAATCACTAATAACTATTAAATTCATAATTCATTAAATAGGTAATACACATATGCTTCGAACACGTCTTTTCAAATAATGTCCGTTTGGTAATCTCAGTTTAACAACGCACACTTTACCATCATTTCCAGGAAAGGCTTCTTCTATTCTAGATACCAACTACTTACAAGGTGGAAGATTTTCTTCTTTTATGAGTACAACACTACCAATTTTTACATTATTTTTCTCAAATACCCATTTTGATCTTTGTTGTAAAAAGATAACGTCTTTGCCATAACTTCCAAATTTTTTGAACATATTTTGTAATTTTTTGCCACCAAGACAGTTTGTTTTCAGATATATCATTTAAACTAGGTTCAGGTAACAAAGTTATTTCTCTACCAATCAAAAAGTGTTCTGGGGACAAAACTCTATAATCATTGGGATTTGACGATAGAGGAGAAAGAGGACGAGAATTTAAAAATCCCTCGATTTGTGTTACAATAGTTAAAATTTCTTCTATTGTATGTTTGGTATCTCCCACAACTCGTTTCAGATGATACTTGAATGATTTTACACTAGCTGCCCAAAGGCCACCGAAATTAGGCGTCCTAGGGGGAGGAATTTCCAGTCAACACCTTCGGATGATAAATATCCTGCAAGTAGTTCATTGGGAGCTCTGACCATACCAAACAACTTTTTCAACTCAGCTACCACACCTACAAATGTCTGTGCATTATCCGTAAAAAGTTTTCTCGGTTTTCCTCTCTGAGAAAAAAAATCATTTTAAGCAAGAAATAAATGTCTCTGACTTTAAGTCAGTTACTATCTCTAAATGAATTGCACGAGTTGCCAAACAAATAAATATAGCTACATAAAACACTTTGTTAAACATGCCTTTATGCCGATTCTTGTATTTCACAAGAAAGGGTCTGAAAAATCAACACCAGTATCGTTAAAGGCAAAATTTTTATTTACACGTTTATGGTGAAGGCTACTCATTAACTGAATAGAAGCTGATGGATTTGCTTTAAAGCAAGTGACACATTCATGACAAATCCTCCTACAAATTTTTCTCCCATTAATGGGCCAATACCATTCTATTACATGATACAGCAAGGTTTGAGGGAAAACATGGAAACATCTCTTATGAAAATACTTTACAATAAGATCAGTTAAATGATTATTATGAGGGAGTAACACTGGATGTTTCTTCCCAAATTTAACATTAGAATTTTGGAGACGACTGCCTACACTAATTATACCTTTCTGATGAAGAAATGGAGCTAAACATTTCAACTTACTCTTTGAAGTGACCATTTCACCCATAGATAAACATCTTGGTTCAGAACCAAATTCTTTTAACTATATTTGTTATATCGAATATCAAATATTTTTTCTTAGTTCACTAGAGTAGTCATTCTTATCAATTATCAGTTCTGCAAGCTCAGGATCTGTTATCTTTAGGAAGGCAGGAGCAGTCCACCACACTTGATTGTCTATAAAAGTCTTAACACTTACACCACAAGTAAGGATATTGGCTGGATTATCTTTACCTGGACAGTGACGCCATGTACACTCGGTTATGAAAGATTAAATATCCTTCACACAATTGGCGACAAACTGCTTCCACTTTTTACTTAAGCTCTGGATCCAATATAAAGTAATCAGGGAATCAGGCTAGAAAAAGCATGTAGAGCATCGTTTTCTGTCAATAACTTCACTCACATCTTTTGCCAATCTCGCAGCAACCAAAGCAGCCATAAGTTTAAGTCTGGGAAGTGAAAGTTTCTTAATGGAGCTACTCTCAATTTTGAAGCTACAAGGTTAATCAAGACATTGTCTTCCAGTTTCAATTTAATATACACAGCTTTGGCACTAGCATCTGAAAAAGTATGTATCTCCAATTCTCCACTATCACTTGTGAATGGATCAAATACATATCAGGAGACTCTTCAGCCTTTTAGTTGTGGGGCTTCTCCTACACCATTGCATCCACTTTTCCTTAATATCAGGAGGTAACACTTCATCCCACACTCCACAGGAGTTTCCTCTGCCAGATCTCTTGAAATAAACCTTGGAAACAAATTGTACAGGGTGTCACAAGGCCAAATGGGTCGAATAATCTGGTAGCAGCCATTATTAGGAATTGTTTAGCACTTCTTTCACATTGGAGAAAATGTAGCAGACTGTCACCTTTCAAAATCAAATAATCTTCACACATATCCCATTGCAACCCAAGAACACAATGTAATCTATTTTTTAAGTCTTCTAAACATGACTGTTTAAAATACACTGTTTCCCGTTCTTTCCTCAACTTTTCAGAATTTGAGATTCATTTTTTTTAATGACATTCCAGCATCTTTCATTATATTCTCAGCAGTTGTCGAGATTTCAAAGGCAGATGGTTCATCATCACTACCTGCTATTAGATCGTCTACATAAAAGCATTCATCAAGTACTTTCACGGTCATAGAAAAGTCTTTTCGATATTTCTCTATGTGCATTTTAATAGTTGCTGCTAATAAAAAGGGGCTTGCGTTAACACTTAAAATTATTCTTCTGAATCTATATACCTATAGGTTGTGTTGTTATGTATCATTATGATACAACCGAGCGTAAATAATAACTCTTATTAATTGGTAGCATGATTTAAGAATCCATGTTTAGAACACAACACACAACTTTAATGGAAGTAAACAAACACGTACACGCACACAGAACACGATACTCATACAACCGCCAGTTACAAAACAGGTTACAGTTAATATACAAATACGAGTTGAGGTGTAATAAACATATATATATAGTTCAGAATTCAGTCTTATAGTTTATAGTTTTTTATGAGTTTATACCACATCTCCCCTTTTCAAAGGTTTAGCCTGTTTGGGGGTTTTACAATTCTACCACTCTTCGTGATCACAGGTTGCTGATTGGAATGTTGATTGGATGCCAATTCATCTTTCTTTTTTGTTACTTGTAAAGGGCTTGATCTTCTCGATACGGGTACTTTATTTTTAGAAACCTCTTTTGAAGGAATATCTTGAAGATCATTTAAGTCATGTTCCACTGGATTTGGCTGCAATTTAGTACCTGGAATTAAGTGCTTTCTATTTCTTCTCAGGATATGTTGTCCTTGCCTTACAATATGTGATCTTGGTGTCTCTGCCTCTCTTTCCACAGTACCAACAGCTTTTCTATCTGTTATCCACACATGTTCCCCTGGATTTATTGGTCTAAGCTCAGGGACATTATGCCTTCGATTGTAATCTTTTTCTTGTGTTTTTATTCTATTTTCTTCACTTTTCTCCAATATCTCTTTCTCTACCAGTTTTGGTTGAAGTACTGAAAGAGCTGTGGGTAATGTAGTTTGTAAACGCCGTCCCATCAATAATTCAGCAGGACTATAACCATTCTTCAAAGGAGAAGCTCTGTAGTGCAACAAAGCCAGATATGGATCTTTGGATTTTTTAAATCTGAGTTTGATTATCTTGACTGCTGCCTCGACAAAACCATTGCTTTGAGGATATCTAGGGCTAGATGCGACATGTCTAAAACCATATGTTCTTGAGAATTGTTGGAATTCAGCTGTTTTCGTAACCTCAAACTGTGGACCATTATCGGATCTGACTATGTCAGGTATTCCATGTCGGGCAAAAATTGACTTGCAGTGTAGAATTACTTCACTGGATGTGAGCCTATCTAGTTTTGCAACTTCTGGGTAACGAGAGTAAAAATCAGTCACCAATAAATACCAGTTGGAATTAAGTTTGAAAAGATCCATGGCGAGAATTTCCCATGGTCTTTGAGGGAAACTTGTTGGTTTTAGAGGTTCAGAACAATTTCGGGCTTCCTGTATGCATGATGGACATTCTCGAACTAGTTGCTCTATTTGCTTGCTGATGCCAGGCCAATAAACAGCAGAATTTGCTAAAGCTCTACATTTGTTTATTCCCATGTGACCTTCATGGATCTTATTTAAGATTTCTTGTCGAAGACTTTCTGGTACAATTATCCGTGCTCCTCTCATAAGCAGGCCGTTTTGAAGTGAAATTTCATATCTCAAATGCCAAAAGGGTAGACATGATGGTTCTACTTTATTCTTTTCTGGCCATCCCTCTTGGGTGTAAGTGATTAACATCCTACATGTTGAGTCTTTTTCTTGTTCTGATTTCAGCTGCAAAAGTCTTTCTGGAACGATGGGTATGACTTCTGTAATTTGATTGATGAAGACTTGAACTTCCTCTTCTAATTCGAAGCTTGGGACCTCCTTTTGGTCAGGTGCCCTTGATAATGCATCAGCTGCGAGCAAGTTTTTTCCTGGAGTATGAAAAATGTCAAAGGTATATCTCATCAAACGCATCTTCAATCTTTGAATATGTGGAGTAAGATCATCTAAAGATTTAGTAGTTAGTATAGGGACTAGAGGCTTATGATCAGTCTCTAGAAGAAATTTTGTACCTATCAAATAATTGCTGAACTTTTCGCATGCCCAAGTGAGTGCCAGTGCTTCTTTTTCTATCTGAGCATAGCGTTTCTCTGCTGGAGTTAAAGTTCTGGACGCATAGGCAATCACTTTCAATGAAGAATCTTCTTGTTTCTGGCATAGCGTAGCACCAAGTCCATACGAGGAAGCATCTGCTGTCACTATTATTGTTTGTTTGGGTCAAAAATTGTAAGTACCAGTTCTGATGACAGTATTTCCTTTAGCTTTTTTAATGCCTTTTCTTGAGGTGCATCCCAAACAAATTGATTTTTTGTTGACAGTAATGAAATCAAGGGTGCCGTAGTATCTGCAAATTTTGGAATGAATCTTGCTAAATAGTTGGCCATTCCTAATAGCTGCTTAAGCTCTGTTTTGTTTGTCGGAGATTTGAAATTTTGTATGGCTTGAATTTTCTCTTGATCTGGATGTATTCCTGACTCATTAATTACATGTCCTAGGAATTTTATAGACTTGACAGAGAAACAACATTTTTGTTTGTTTAGAGTTATTCCAGTTTCTTTAAGACGTTTCAATGTTGATTTTAAGCGTGCATCATGTTCCTTCTGATTGGATCCCCATACTAGGATGTCATCCATATGACATATTATACCTGAAAGACCCTCAAGAGCTTGAGACATTCTCCGTTGAAAGTGTTCAGGAGCAGATGAAATGCCAAATGGTAACCGTAAGAATCTGAATCTTCCGAAAGGTGTGATGAAGGTTGTAAGATAGGATAATTCTTCATCAAGAGGTATTTGCCAAAATCCAGAATTAGCATCTAATTTGGAAAAAATTTTGGCTCCAGCCAAAAGAGATAAATTGTATTCTGTAGTTGGTAGTGGGTGCCACTTTCTTCGAATACTTCTATTAAGTACTGTCAGGTCAACACAAATTCTTACATTGCCATCTTTTTTTCGTACAGCCACAGCAGGTAAACACCAATTAGTGGGTTTCTCGACTGGCTTGATAACATTCATTTCCAGCATTCTTTTAATTTCAGCCTTTGTTTTGTCTAACAATGGTATTGGTATTCTGCGTGGAGATGTAAGAGCATAAGGCTTAGCATTATCAACTAATTCAATATGGTAATGTCCTTTCAGCAGTCCCAGACCTTGAAATAGTTTTGGAAATTCCTGAACAGGATCAAAACTACGGATACTTTGTACGTAATGTGGCTGTATATTAAGATCTAGGCCAAAGATTTTGATTGCTGGTTTACCTAACAAGCATGTTTGAAGATCACGTATAATATAGATTTCTTCCTTACAGGTTTTGCCATTGTATTCCATGTTTTCAACTAATTTCCCTATTAATTTTAATGGTGTTCCATCTGGGCCATAAATTACCTTATTTGTACTTTTAATATGAGCATTTTTGAACATGGATTGAGCAATATTACTAGGTATCACAGTGTGATCAGCACCACTATCTATTTTAAACCTAATGGTTTTCCCCAATATTTTGATAGGAACTACCCAATCATCATTATTCTGATTATCAGCCATTAGGCCTATGAATCCAGCCTCACAATGAATTTCATTTACTCGTTTCATAGAACCATGACAGACTTTTTCCCAGTGCCCCTTTTTCTTGCACTTTCGGCAAAAGGAATCCTTGGCAGGACAAAACTTTCTATCATGAGGTAATTTTCCACACCATTTACAATTCTTAACATCAGAAGAAGATTTATAATCATTACATTGAGTACTCTTTTTAGAGAAATTATGTGGTGTTACTCCTTTCTTTTTATGCATTACAGCATTGATAGATGCATTGGTTACCAATACAGTTTGCTGTTTTTTGACTGATTCTGATAAACGAACCTTATCGATAACTGTTTGCAAAGTTAATTGAGAGTCGAGTTGTAACTTTTCACTAAGAGATTGATTGGTAATCCCAACAACGATGCGATCTCTGAGTAACTCGTCATGGAGATTACCATAATCACATTTGTCTGCTAGGGCATACAAATCAGTAATAAAATCGTTAACAGACTCACCTTCTTTCTGTATTCTGCGATTAAATTGAGCTCTTTCAAAAATTATGTTTCGTTTCACAAAAAAATGATTATCGAGGTTTTCGATTACCGTTTGAAAATTCTTTTTATCGTCATCCGAGATGTTGAGTGATAGAAAAATATCTTCAGCTTTCTCACCCATTATATAAATCAGAGCATCCACTTGCTCCTCTTCGGATTTTTTGTTTAAGCCTGAAGCTGTGCGAAAACGTAAAAATCTTTGTTTCCATTTCGGTCACTCAGTTGGCGTTGAAAATGGGAAAGATTCTGGCGGTGAAATATGATAAGCTAAAGCTGTAGTGGTAGTTGTCATCGTTTACCTTTAAAACGAAACGAACGCCGTTGAAAACGAAACTTTGAGAAAGTGAAGTACTAACTTTTAACCGCTGCCACCATGTATAGTTATGTATCTTTATGATACAACCGAGCGTAAATAATAACTCTTATTAATTGGTAGCATGATTTAAGAATCCATGTTTAGAACACAACACACAACTTTAATGGAAGTAAACAAACATGTACACGCACACAGAACAAGATACTCATACAACCGCCAGTTACAAAACAGGTTACAGTTAATATACAAATACGAGTTGAGGTGTAATAAACATATATATATAGTTCAGAATTCAGTCTTATAGTTTATAGTTTTTTATGAGTTTATACCACATAGGTGATTCATCTCATCAATAAAGAAAAATCGAAAAGCATCTCTGTCTCTTTCACATAAAGAAACCTGCAAAAATGTCTTTTCAATGTCTGCCAGAAAGGCAATTTTGTTCAACCGAAAATAAAACCAACATGTTAAATATATCTGGATTCAAATTAATAGCTTGATATAAACAATCATTTAGCGATAATTGTCCTGGTTCATGGGAACTTGCATCAAAGACAATTCTCACGTTAGTTGTAATACTTTCTTTTCTTATAACGATTTGATTAGGTAAGTAATACAAGGGTTTTACAGCTGGCTTAGCAAAATGTAAAACTTTCTCAATTATTCCTTCACTTAAATAACTCTTTAAGATTTCACAACACTCTGTATATAGAATTGTCTCGATTCATTCGCTTTATAAGATTCTCAGATCATTTTTTTGCAGTGTTATAGTTATTTCCCAATTGCTTCCAATCACTCTTCCAAGGTAATTCAACTTTGTATCAACCATTTTTTAATGATACTGTTTGATTAGCCTTGTTTTCTTCATTATTTAACTCTACATCTTTAATACCCAAAGACTCTAATTCCCAAAATTTCGTTAGTTCATTATGTAAATTATCCAGGTTGTTAACTAAACCACAATGATAACTTTCTTGTTCATTTAAGTATATAGAACCAGTTACTAACCAACCATACCATGTTTCTTGCAATATAATCTCCCCATTCTTTAAATTTATCTTATTTGGCTTAAGTAACTGATAAAAAATGTCTACACCTTGGAAGGCATCAATTTTGCCAGGCTTGTAAAACTGAGGATCAGCATAAGAAATATTTCCTGGGAAACGCACTTGTTTACAGTGCGTTGCATGAATATAAACGCACCTTTTCCAACAACCATAAATAGAATTTTTTAAATTTTAAAAGAAGGAATAAGACTTACAGTTATTGCATATGACTAACAACTGAATAAGGTGCTTTGAGCACGTATGTTTAGGCTCATGCATTGAAACCTTTGGACAGCCCCTGCCTGCCTGGACGTGCCAAGCTTAACGGGTTGGATGCTGTCCGCCGGAGCGAATAAATTGCCGGATCACTGCATGATAGCCGCCTACTGCCAGACAGTAATCTAGACGCAACAGAGAATGAGCTGTGTCCGATGGCTCGTTCAGACTTCTAACATCAATCGGGAGATGACCACTCTTCTGCAAGGGAACAGGGTGACATCACAGGACAGCTCTGGTACGACAGGGTTGCGACATCTTCTTCTGGACACATTATGCTTGACTGACACACCACACCTCCAGATCGCACAAGGTAGGAAGCGCACAGTCACGCTACCTGGATGCGGTAATTTTGAAAATGTGCACACTATCGGTGAGCCAAAGGGGGAAAAAAAAAAAAATTAAAACAAATAAACAGTGGCGGATCCAGAACTTGACTTTTGGGGGGGTCTGAGATTTTTCAAAGTGTTATTCTAGACCAATAAAAAATTTACAGTTACAATATTCAGTTGTGAGTGTCAGTGTTTTGGGGGGGGAGGCTTCAGCCCCCTAGCCCCCCCCCCTTAAATCCGCCACTGCAAATAAATATTTAAAGTTAATTAAAAATGATTTTTGAATTTTGGAGTGGGGAGGGAACTTCAGGGGGAGCCAAAATGATAAGTTGTGCACTCTGAATTATGCCAAAATGAGGAGGCTAAAAAGAATAAGGGGGGGGGGAGCTAAACACAAAGACTGCTGAACGACAAACGTGAGAAAGAAAAAAAAAAATAAATAAAAAAAAAATTAATTTAATTCTTGCCACTGGGGGGAAGGAAAACTTTGGTTGCGCATAGTCTAGAGATTTGAAGTGGCTGGGCGAAAAAAAAGTGGGGAATGGGACCATGCGCTAAAGGCCTAAAAGGAGAGGAAAGAGGGACCATCGCAATTTTGATCCACCACGGGGGGATGGTGCCCCGCGTTGGTAGCCCGACGACTGCTTAACAACCCCATCGAGCACTTGACGGTGCAGCACATTTTTACGAGGACCAGACACCGCCACACCCTCGGAACATTGACAAAAACTTTGACAAAAAAAAAAAATAATAATAATAAGAATAATAATAAAAATAAAAATAAAAATAGAAAATAAGAATAAATGATTAAATAAATTAATAATAATAATAATAATTAAAAAAAAAATAAATAAATAAAAAAAAATAAATAAAAAAAAAAAAAAAAATAAATAATAAAATAAATAAATAAATAAATAAATAAATAAATAAATAAAATAAATAAATAAATAAAATAAATAAATAAATAAATAAATAAAATAAATAAATAAATAAATAAAATAAATAAATAATAATAAAAAAAATAAAAATAAATAAATAAAATAAATAAAATAAAATAAGTTTATAATTATTGTTGCGGTTAGTCGTTGTTAACCAAACCTTCGGGGCTTCGGAGAACTGCGGGGAGGCGAGGAGAGAACAGCGGAGCTTGCTAGGAGCCGCGGGAAAAAAAAAAAACCGGGGAGAGAGCCTCTCTAGCTTGGCTCCCGGTCACCTTACCCACTCAAGGGTCTGGTTCAGGAAAACCAAGGGGCCAAAAAAAAAAAATAGGGAGAGAGCCGCTCTAGCTTGGCTCCCGGTCACCTTACCCACTCAAGGGTCCGGTTCAGGAAAACCAAGGGGCCAAAAAAAAAAAAAAACGGGGGGAGAGCCGCTCTAGCTTGGCTCCCGGTCACCTTACCCACTCAAGGGTCCGGTTCAGGAAAACCAAGGGGCCAAAAAAAAAAAAAAAGGGGGGGGGGAGAGAGCCGCTCTAGCTTGGTTCCCGGTCGCCTTACCCACTTAAGGGTCCGGTTCAGGAATACCAAGGGGCTCGAGAAGGAAAAAAAAAAAAAGGAGGGGGGGGAGAGCCACTCAAGCTTGGCTCCCGGTCACCTTACCCACTGAAGGGTCCGGTTCAGGAAAACCAAGGGGCTCAAAAAAAAAAAAATGGGAGGTGGGAGGGGCCGCACAAGCTTGGCTCCCAGTCTCCTTACCCATTTAAGGGTCCGGTTCGGGTAAACCAAGGGGCCCAAAGAGGGGGAGGAGAAAAAAAAAAAAGGGGGGGAGAGAGCCACTCGAGCTTGGTTCCCGGTCGCCTTACCCACTTAAGGGTCCGGTTCAGGAAAACCAAGGGGCTCAAAAATAAATAAATAAATAAATAAATAAATAAAAAAAAAAAAGGGGGGGGTGGGAAGGGCCGCACAAGCTTGGCTCCCGGTCTCCTTACCCATTTAAGGGTCCGGTTCAGGAAAACCAAGGGCCCCCCCCCCCCAAAAAAAGAGGGGGGAGGCACCCACGAGGGGGCGAACCCGGGGTCCTGAGCTGGAAACTATAGCTCTGACCCCTCCCCGCACTAATCCAAACTAACCCGCCGAAGGGAGGGAGGAGAGAGTTAAAAAAAAAAAGAAAAAAAAAAAAAAAATTATTGTTGGTAAATAACAGTTTAGTAATTAGTTAATTCAGTTAAAATTGTTTTATGGTGAGGAAAAAAACAAAAGAGAGAAAAAAAAAAAAAAAAAAAGGAAAAGGGGTGCATGACCAAGATTCGAATGAGGCACTACGGACGTAAGGTGGCTTGCGAGGCCCGATGCGAGGATTCAACCTTTGGGACCCTTCCTGGGATTCTGGAGTTTTGTACTTCTTCTGTTCGTACCTAAGAATGCTGATAGGTAGGCTCATGCATGCTTTTGTAAATGAGGGTTTAAGCATTTTCTTATTTTACACTGTTTTTCGTTTGTTGCGTGAAATTAAATTCACTCTGTATTTTGCATTTAAAATTTAACAGAGTCACCGGAATTAAAACACAGATAGTCGTATTGCTAAAGTTCTCTAAAAAGAGTTTCAATGCTTGAGTGCAAAATTTATGGAGTTTGTTCAGCATGGCAAGAGGGAATCTTTGACAGTAGTCAAGAGGATAAAAATCGATTTTATGTGTGGTAAAGGCTTTAGCAATCGTGAAATCGGGCGCCTACTCAGAAGCAGTGAGGGTGTTGGGCGAAATTATATAAAGAAAGGCGGAAATTGTGGGGAAAAAAGCATGTAAAAAGGAACAGGAAAGCTCACCAGTTACGACAAATGTCGAATATGCAACGCTGCAAAGAATAAGAATATTTCTGTGCGAAGATAAAGTCTCAGTACAAGCTAGGTGTTCATCGGACAACCATATTGAGAACTATCAAAGCTGCAACATTCATTAAATTTGAGAAAATAAAGGCGAAACCACCCCTCACTCAAAAGCACAAAGATATGCGGTTGAAATGGGCAAGAAAATAGATTCCAGATCGACTAAATTGGGAAAAAGTCATCTTCTCAGATAAAAAAAAAGTTTAATCTGATGGCCAGGATAGATTTCATAGCTACTGGCACGATTTGAGCACCGAAGAAATGTACTGTTCAAAACGTCAATCTGGAGGTGGGTCTGTCATGGTGTGGGCAGCCATAGGTTTTAAAGGGACTTTCGAATTAGAGCTCGTGGAGAACACTATGAACTCTGTAGATTATTAAAACAGAAATAAACTACTACGTCAGAAATGCCAAAGAAAAATTATTAAATTTTTTCTTTGACGTTTCTGACGTAGTAGTTTATCCCTGTTTTAATATTCCAACGCCAAGTCTCCTGCTATTATCTGTAGATTATGTCCAGATGCTCACAAGGAACCTCCACCATCAAGCAGTCAAGAAAGCTGGAAGAAATTATATTTTTGAGTAAGATTGTGCATTTGTACATACAGCGCATAGTGTGAAACAATGGTTCCGTGACAATAAAATTAAAGTTCTGGATTGACCCTCAAAAAGCCCTATTTAAACATAATGGAGAACGTATGGGGTATTCTAGTTCGCTGTATTTACGTAAACGGAAGGCAGTTTAACACGAAATTTGAACTAAAATCGGCCATTCTATTAGCTTGGAAGACAGTCAGCTTGGATGACCTCATGCCACTATATCAGTCAATGCCAAGGCGTTTACTGGCTGTTCTAGAAACCCATGGTGGCTGTACAATGTATTAGAAACAGTATTTGATACTCAGTTATTTGTTTTTTACATGTGCATGTTTAAATTCATGCAACATGTATTTTTGTCATAAATTCAATAAAATTATTTTCTAAAAAATTATATTGGTCTTTCATTGTTTTGAATCGTGTTTTCATTTCTTGAATCATACACATACAGTTTGCATCAAGTGTCACCTTTAAAATATTTAAAAATCATTGTCTCATAGTAAAGTTAAATTTTAATCACATTAAAAACTGAGACAGATAAAATACAATAAAAATATACATTTTAAAACATTAAAAACACAAAACACAAATTTAAACGTTTCGAACCTTTTACAGGCTCCTCATCAGTAAAAAACATCAAATGTAAATGCTGAGATGAACAACAGACCTTCATTAAGTGAGTACAACATATTCATCAGGAACTGCACATGCCTCATTAAGTGGCGAAAAATGTTGATTTGTGTACCAGCCCTCCAGGAAAATTCTTGAGTGATAATTTAAACAATTAGCTATGATTATTTTAGTACTGTTAAAATCAGGTAAATGGTCCGTTTCTATGGCATGCTGTACTATTTTCGAACGTATATCACAGTTTTTGAAATTTGTTTTATGTTCCTTAATTCGAGTATGAAGAGAACGGCCAGTTTGACCAGTAAGTGTCACCTATTCATAGTTTTTTATTACACTTCTATACCACTCTAATTCTTAAAGCTAAGGTGCGTTTATATTCATGTAATGCACTGTAATATCCAGTGGTTTGGCAATGTAAAATCTGTTATATTATCTACAATTAAAAATTCAACCTTTTTCTTAAATTCACCATTAGAGTTTTCAACTAGTGTAGTTAATTTATGTTTAACATTGAAAAGAGAATCGTTTATTCCAGATATAGGAGCATTTATTATTTGCTGTTTTATTCCTAACATATCAGCAGTTTCTTTCCTAAGGAAACTAACTTGAGAACCAACGTCAAGAAGAGCTTTTATTTCCAGTTTTTCTCCATTTTGCATTCGAATATTTATTACCACTGTTGACAAAAATGTGTAACTTTTTCTACTTTGAGGGGGAAGGTTTTTCTCTCTAGGAACCAAGAACGATTTACAATTTTCTCTGACAAACATTTGACTTTCTAAATTTTTATTAACACTATTCGCTTCAAAACTCATTGCATTAAGCGCATATCAGACCCAGCAACTTTAGAAATAACCAATTTTTGAGCCAACTTTAGTGCCGAATTTTCCTAGACGAAAACACTGTAGAGGTTACAATAGACAGGTGAAAAGTTGGATGAAAGAAGACTAACTTCTGATGCTTATCACTTTTCTTGGCGCGAATAAAATACGCAATGATTAGCGTTAAAATTTCCTTTCATTTATGTAGAATGTCGCATTATTATTTCTATTTTGATCTTTGTTACAACTATTGTCATAATGCCATATGAAAATAAAAATGATTAATTCAAAATTCTTATCATTTAACTGTAAAATAAACGCGCTTAACGATAATATTGCTTCTTCAAATCTCCACTTTAAGCGATTCCCGTGTTCTGCCATCTTGGAAATATGATGCATCAAAATAGCGCATCCTGATTGAATGAGTCTGTGAAAAAATTTTGTGTAGAGACAATTTTATCAAGACAGCTCTGAAAAAGTTGGGCAAGTTCGGGGCACTATCACACTGGGAGTAAAGACAATTTTTTCCGAAAAATTGGTGCTGATCAGTGGTTGGCTCTAAAATCACCTATAAAGTCGTTGTGTCTGATGTGTGCTTTAGGATTTAATTCACTTGAAATATTTGTTTCATCAGCTCTATTAGGGAAAAAAATTAGTTTGCTGTGTATAAACCCCATTGGAAGAAATTTTGTTAGCTTTCTCAAAATGAATCAGACTATTATGTGTTTTACTACATTTACTGCAAGTAAATTTACCATAACTTAGTTGATGAATCAAGTTTTTGTAACAAAATATAAACAAATAAAACATCAGAAAATTTATTTTCTAACATTTCTGGAGATTTTATACACTCAAAGGTAACATCCACTAAATTTAAGAGTGCATTTGAGGATTCATTTTGAATACAGGGCACTGACATAAATCTTTTAATATGAGCAAAAACCTGCTCTCTATGATTAGAATATCTCTCCTCTAGAAGAGACCAAGGAACTTTATAATTCTGATCCGAGATAGAAACAGATTTTATAACTCTAAGAGCATCAGCTTTAAGAGCAGATTTCAGATATTGTAATTTTGGGGCATCTGATAAATTGGCATTATCATGAGCTGAAGCCTTATAGAAATCTTTAAATGTTATCCACTTGTATAAATTGCCAGAAAAAGAGGGTAAACTTAATTTAGGTAATTTCACATCTTTTGAAATTTTATAGAAAGCTTCTGCATTAACATTATGATTTTAAACATGTTTTACACAATTTTTTAAATTTATGCAGAAAAGTTTTCAATCTTACCTGAATTTTTTCTACACAAATATCCATTTCTTCTAAATCATTTTCCTCTTCTGAAATATCCACCTCCTCCTGAATACTATGATAATCATTTTTCCATTTGATGATACAACTTTTTATCGCATTGACCGTTTCAATTTTCGCTTCAATTTCTAGCAAAATTTCATCTCTAAAAGGTTCTACAACTTCTAAGCAATAATTTTCTAAACGAGGGATTTTACCTTTTATCGTAGCTTTTTCTTGTTTCATCAAAGTCAAATTTGCCTCCATTTTAAACACTTAACAAATTTCACAATATTAAACTGGCTCATTTATTTATTTTTGCTCTGGCTATTCGGACCATAAAATGTTAAATATTCACTAAAAAACACCTTTCACTAATTTAAACTCAGCAGACTGTATCAAAACATTTATTTACACTCGTAAAATCTCTTAACATCACATCTCTCTTTTAAAAATGCAACATTCTCATTATACTCTTGCACCCAGCAGCAAGAGAAAATAGAAACAACATATTTTTTCTTGTGCGAGATTAATACAAAAATCATGGAGGTAAAACTGAATGTATGCAGTTAACAATTCTCGTAAACCAGAGAGGCAAGATTCAACAGGACTCATGCATGTGCATTTCTGAATTTCTTCCAAACAGTCAGATTGCTGTTATCAAAGTGTCATGATCGCACCTGTCTCCTGATGTATACGCATAGTAGTGGTAGAGGTCTGCACGGGCCGGGCTTACGGCCCAAGCCTGGCTTGGCCCCCATGCCGGGTTCGGGCCGAAATTTTGAATTTGCTCTTGGGCCGGGCTGGGCTTAAAAATTTTTTTCAGGCTCGGGCTTAGTTTTTTTGTGTATATTCGGGCTGGGCTGGGACTGAATGAAAATTTCCCCGGGCCATGTTGATCCGAATCTTTTTCTGGTTTCCTCGTTAATCAAAGAAAAAGGAAGATGATAAAATATTTCTTCAGTCATTTATTTTACATAATTTTACAGGCTGGTATGTCGTATAAAGTTCTATTTTGTTAAAAAGTGTCTGTAACTTCAATTTAATTGTCTATCAGTCTGTCTGTCCGAAATCTGATTTTTCGCAAATATTTTTATCATGCCTTGAAATTAATATATTTTATTTAAATTAATATTTGTTTCTTATTCAAAATAGTATGCATGTCACTACTAGTTTGCATACATGTACATAACAAAAGAAATTAGATATGTTACTTTGTATAAGGCTTTGTTTCTTATGATCTGTTGAATTTGTTGGTATAAAGGCTATAAAAATCTTTCCACTGTAACTTTTTCTCTAAGACTCCTTTTCCTTTTCTCCAGTGGACAAAAGTACTAGCATCATTTTTATCATGGGCAAAAGCAACTTTTCTATTGAATATGGTTGGATTAACATTAAAGCTTTGTTTGCCGGAGCACATGAAAGATTCGGATACATTACGGTATATAAGAGGAAATGGTTGAAAGTGCATTTTTAGTAGTATTAACCATTTTAAATATCTTCCTATATTGTTCGATGAATGCTAATATTTTCGATTAAACTTTCCATTTGTCTTTGTTCCTTGTCTATAATAAAGAATTTCTGTTTATATATAATTATCTTGTAAAAGTTCAGCAGTTTTGTTAAAGAATGTACTATTGTTTGGTTATATAAAACCTCTGCAAAACACATACTAAAAATCTTTTTCATAGAAAAGCATTCTTTTTTTCTTTTTGTTATTTTACATATTTTTTAATCGAGTCGGGCCTGATTTTATCGTTTTTTGTCCGGGCCGGGCCATACACCGTTAAAAGATAAACGGGTCGGGCCCTGGGACGCATTTTTTGACTTCATAACTAATAAAGACCATTAGTTAGTAGTGGTCTATCTATTAAGTTTAATATTAAGCAAAGTCCTGCACAATAGAAACGTTAAACTTTAAGTTTTGAAAATGTAAAATGACCAGTGGTTAGAAAACTTGATCTCAGTTAAAACAAGAAAATTTAAAACTTAACAAATTTATTAATTTCAAGAAAAATGCATGTAAATATATATAACAAGGAAAAATTTAATCAAATACATTAACATAAAGTAACAGTATGAGCTGGATAATTACATTAACTTGACATCATATAAAATCATTCAGCTTTCGATGAAAACACTTAATACATTTAGTTTGAAGAAAGGCCCAGAGTCCCCTTACAAAATTTTATAGCATAATTAACATGAACCTCAGGGTCGCCAAGTTGACCATTAAGAAAATAAAAATGATGATACTAACTGAAGAAAACGTAGCTAATGCAGATAACACTAATAGAACTCATAAATAATTTTATCATACCAATGGTCATCAAGTTGACCATCGGGGAAATGGCTGGAAATACGCTAACTTCCAAACGGTCGCCTGGTTGACCACTGAGAAAATAAAAATGATGATATCAACTGAAGAAAAACTTAATTAATGTAGATGAACACAAATAAATGATTTCATATCACCCCAATGGTCGCCAAGTTACCATCGGGGAATAACTGGAGATCCGCTAACTTCCAAACGGTCGCCCGGTTGACCACTGAGATGAAATGACAATCAAAACTTTAAACTTCATAAAAGAAGAAACTTATCATCTTTAAAACAACGGGAGACAAGGACAAATGTTCAAAAAACTTTAACTTTATATATTATCATTTATTAAATATTTTAACTTCAAGAAAAACCAGCATCAATTTTTAATTAAAAAAATTTTTTTAATTTCCTAAATAAACTTCATCTTATAAATAATTTAATAAAGAACTTTTAACTTAATAAAGAACTTTTAACTCCACATACGAATACCAGCATACTTCATACTTAAAACAGGAGACCAGCTCACTGAAAACACAACAAAACATCTTGTTGCTGTTGCACTGTTGCTACTGCCCCGTACTACAATAGAATCAATCTTTTATATCATTAACAAGTGCAATATTTGCATAAAACCATCAGAAAACCATTGCCAATAACGCCACCCTGTGGTCAAAGCCAAAACAGTTAAAAATAACGATGATGCCACCTTATGGCCAAAGTTGAAACATTTCATAATTAAATTAATGAATTAAGATACGATGGTAACAAGGAGAAAAACTTACTTTAGCAATGTAGAAAATGGCAACAGCAATAAAGTAAACAAACCGCGGTGTTTTCCGCGAAGCAGCATGGAGTAAATAGAAGATTAAAAAAAGTGAATTAAACTTGAAATAATAGTAAGTAAAAGATATTTTAAGTTGTATATATATAGAAAAAATAAATTAAGAAATGTTTTTCTATTAAATGTGAGGACCAAGAGATAACCAAAGTTATCAAAGCCCCCCACCGCAACATATAAGGAAAAACATTAAAATATTAGCCAACTTAAACAATTAGTATAAATGAATTACATGCAACAATTTTTTTTTAGTAAAAACGATTTAACAACTAGCAATAAATGCAACAATTTAGTAAAACCAAGTTAACAATTAGCAAAAATGCAACAAGAGTTAAGTGTGCATATACATGCCACCAACGAAAACTTCAAAGTCCATGAAAAAAACTGTACCACTAAACGGTACACAACCTGACAAAAGTCAGTAAGAAAAAAAATGTACTTCAAAGACAGTACATAAAAATTTAAACATGTACCTCGAAACAGCACATGAGAGCAATTTTAGATTAAATTTAAATTTCATTTTTATAATTAATTCCCCCCCTTTTCATTATAAATATAATCAAACACAATTTCCCCACAATGCAGATACTAAGCAGAAATACATTTTAAATATTCAGTACAATTTATATGATTATGTATATGACCTATATTCTAAATATGCAACAAGAGATGATATAATTTATATACAGTATATACAAGACCAATGCAAAAACACAATTCTAATGTACAATACTAAATACTATAAATGATGAAAAAGATGAAAATTTATATACAATATATACAACACATATGCACAAGCGCTTGTAACTCACATAACACACCAAAAAATTATATACATATATACAAAAAAAAAAATCTGCAAAGTGAAGAAGAAGAGTTTAATTACTTACTAGAATTTTGAAAGAAAATTGTATTTATAAATTTTAATAATTCATTTTTGGTAAGTGGCTTCGTGAATGGATCGGTAAGATTGGACTTAGAAACATACTGAAGGTTAAATTTTCCTTCATCAAACCAGTCCCTAATGAAAAACAATTTTATATTTACATGGCGAGTGTGAAAATTTTCAATTCTAGATTTAGTGAAACGAATGGCAGCCTGGTTATCAGCAAAAAGTGTTGGTATATCAAATTTTTCTTTAATAATTTTTAAACTTTGACATTCTAATAATATGTTATAAAACCAGTCTTGTTCCCTAACACAATCGCACATAGAAATAAACTCTGACTCCATTGTGGAAATGGTCACACCCTTCTGTTTATTTGTGCGCCACGAAACGGCAGCATTATCCAGAAGTACTTGACCTCCCATAGAGACATAGTCATCCCTGTTAGCTGCAAAATCTGCATCAGAGTATGAAAGTAATTTAATGCTTTTACAGATTAGAGAAAGTTTATAATGACTGGTAAATTTAATATAACCTAAAAGTTTAAGTAAGCCCTACCAATGTTTAACTCCTGGATTTTGTTGAAACTGTGAGAAAATATTAGTGGCATATGCAATATCAGGTCTGGTGCGATTTGCAAGAAATGAAATACAACCCAATAAATTTCTGTAAGGTAAACTTGATGCTTCATCTATATCTGCCTGAACAACTGGACAATCACTTTTAGAAAACTGAACACCTTTAATTATAGGCAAAGAAGAAACAGGAACACTGCGATTTCTAAACCTTTCACTTATTTCACCAATGTACTGGTTTTGGTGAATTAACACACCTGCATCTGTATATTCAAATTCTACACCTAATAATTTATGGGTGATGCCTAAAACCTTCAAATCAAATTTAGATTCTAAAAGTTCTAAAATGGTTTTAGTTTGTGACTGTGTTCTAGCAAAAATGACGATATCATCTACGTATACCAACAGGATTGAAAAATCAAGATATGAATATGCACAATTACAATTTTCAAATTTATTAAAACCAAGTTCAAACAACACTTTATTTAATTCATAAAACCATAATCTGCCAGATTGGTGTAACCCGTACAATGCTCTGTCTAATTTACAAACCCAATTCTATTTGCCTTTTTCAGCAAACCCAGTTGGTTGTTTAATATAAATTTCATTCTTTAATGGGGCATACAAATATGCACATTTTACATCGCATTGCACGTTAACCCAGCCACAACATGAAACTTACAGGGCAAAAAAGAACCTGACTACAGAAAAATTTATAACCGGCGAGAAAGTTTCGTCGCAAGACTCACCCTGGACCTGGCTGAAACCTTGTGCAACCAATCTTGCTTTGTACCTTGCTATGGCACCAGACTCATCGCACTTAACTGTATAAACCCAGCGGTTTCCTAACACAGACTTGTTTTCAGGGAGTTTTACTAAATGCCAAGCCTTTTTAGCAGCCATACATTCTAATTCTTCCAGCATAGCCTCATGCCATTTATCCACCTATGCAGATTTCAGGGCTTGTTTATACGTTCTAGGGACCACCACCTCTAGTCAACTTAAGGTGCTGGACGCAGAAGGTATAACGTCAGAATTAACTACACCAGAAAAAGTATTAAATTTTGAAAAATCAAAGTCGGCAGGGTTGTAATTGACACCATTAGCTGAACAAAACTTCTCAATATCACTTGGAGATCTTTGAGGGAGTCTCTTACCCTCTCCATCAGGATAATAGTAGATGTCAATTTTATTTCCTTTAGGCCTGGGTACAACTTTCCTGTACCAGATTGGATTAGATATCCAGCTCGGGGATGACAAAACTTGAGAAGGTGTAGAACTTACTTGAGGAATGGCTGGGACGGCATCCTCAGTCTCATTGGGCATGACACCAGAAGTGCCAGGCTCCGGATCAGGAAGATGAAACCGATCAACGGGCCATGGCTGATCCTCTGGGACATACACCAACTCAAAAGGAGAGTCGCCCATCCCCGCTCCACTGCTCGGAAAGCTTTTACTCTCAACGAACGAAACATTAATGGTTTCAACAACCTTCTTATCATCATCTAACCAAACTCTATATCCACAAGTACGCAAAGCGTATCCAACAAGGACACCTTTCTTCGCCTTCGAATCTAATTTATGTTTACACCTGGCCTTAGGAACACCAACATAAGCTACAGTACCAAAAGGTCTTAAATGATGAACAGACGGTTTATTACCCGAATAGAGTTCAAGAGGGGTCTTCGTATTTTTCCCATGGCAGATTCTGTTCCAAGTGTTAAGTAAAATGCATACATGCCTCAGGCCAAAAATTGGCAGACAACCTGCTGGATTTCAGCATTGCCTGAACACAATTCATAATGGTCTGATTGAAACGTTCACATGTACCATTTTGCTCTGGCATAAAAGTATTTGCTAGGTCATGGATTACACCTGTTTCATTACAAAAAGATCTAAACTGGTCATTCTCAAATTCAGTACCATTATCAGTACGTATGGCCTTCAACTTGGTACCTAAAAACCTCTCAGCTCTTAAAACATGTCTTTTAAAAATGTCAAAGATCATGGACTTCTCTTGAAGGGGGTAAACAGCTGATTTACCAGAAAAGTCATCTATTATGGACAAAAAGTAACGTTCACCTTTTTTTCCATTTACCTTATCAGGTCCCCAAGTATCAAGAAACAGCCTGTCTAATGGCTTTTTAGAAAAGAATGACCTATAGATTTAAAAGAAACAAGATTTTGCTTACTCAAATGACAAGGATCACAAAAAAAATTATCCACAGACTTTAAAAGAGGCAGACCTTTAACAGCCGAATTACGATTAGTGTTAAGAATGAGCTCAGGGCTGATGTGATCGAAACGTAAATGCCATGTGTCCAAATCTTTAATATTGATGGACTTATATGTAGGTGAAGCTGAAACTTCAGAATTACCAATTTCATTTACATCTTGCCCCCCATTCACCTTAACATTATGCCTGCTCCTCATAACTTTTGGAAAAGTGTAATAGATCCCGTCATAGAGTTTTGCAGAAAAAAGAAATTTGCCAAACTTATTGATCAAATTCAACTTGCCAGACTTATGAATGAATTTAGCACCACCCTGGTCGAATCTAGAACCACTTAAGATTTTTCCTTAGATTAGGTGAAAATAACACATTCCATAATTTTATTTCAACACCATTAAAGTTTAATTCTACTTCACCTTTACCAATGATAGGAAAGGTAACCCCATCAACAGCCACATGTAACTCATCACCAGACACTTCAACAAAATTACTAAAAAGTGTTTTATCTTTACAAAAATGATGAGAGGCCGCTGTATCGAAAGCCCAGCATCCCTCTCGATCAAAACTGCTAAGGTTTGCCTCAACAATAAAATTTTGAGCTTTACGTGGGGGAGTTTTATCACGTCTAGACTGCTGACTGGAGCTAGCCCTCCTAACAAAGTTACTCTTAAGTGGTTTCTCTTTTGCAACAGAAGAATTATTTTCAAGCCTGACCCGACAGTCCTTAATACCATGGCCTTTTTTACCACACCTCCAACAAACAATTACAGATTTTCTTTTAAATTTAGCACTTTGAACTTCAACTGTACATTCAACTTTATTTTTATCAAAAGTGCGTAGTTGGAGTCATGTCTCTTCAGAGCAAAGTTCAACTACAATATTTTTATATGAAAACTCTTTGTCAGGCCATCTTAAGATCTGTTGAACTATTTGGTCAAACTTGTCAGGTAGGTATCTTAAAATTTGGAAGCAAACATACTCATCACTTATTGGTTTACCAGTAGCTTTTAACTGATCTACAATTTTTGAAATTTTAGCTGCAAAGAGACCAATAGATTCGCCAGGTTGAAGAAAACATGTCATTAACTCTAAAAATAATTTCATATGGTGACTCCTACTATCTGGTTAGAAATTGACTTTTAAAACTTTCCAAGCCTCTGAGGGGTTAGTACACTCACTTATTAAACCGCGAAATTCTGGTTCTATATTTAAATAAAGTAAAGACATAGCAGAATTTTGTCTCCTTTTAAAATCATTAACCACCTCCTCAGATGCTTCCTTATCAGGTTGTTTTTCTACCCCAGTGACAATTTCATATGCATTCTTTTCCATTACAAAAATTTAATGTCATTTTTCCAACCAGCATAGTTTGTAGATCTTAACTTTTCGATTTGGGGAGTCAAATTAAACGCCATTTTCCCGATTTTACTGAGTCAAAAAAACACTAGTCAAAGAAAATTAAACAATTTTATACATACAAAACTTATCCAAATTTCTGATAGCCCATAACCCAAATGATAAAGACCATTAGTTTGTGGTCTATCTATTAAGTTTAATATTAAGCAAAGTCCTGCACAATAGAAACGTTAAACTTTAAGTTTTGAAAATGTAAAATGACTAGTGATTAGAAAACTTGATCTCAGTAAAAACAAGAAAATTTAAAACTAAACAAATTTATTAATATCAAGAAAAACATATGTAAATATATATAACAAGGAAAAAATTAATCAAATACATTAACATAAAGTAATAGTATGAGCTGGATAATTACCTTTAAAGAACATTAACTTGACATCATATAAAATCATTCAGCTTTCGATGAAAACACTTAATACATTTAGTTTGAAGAAAGTCCCAGAGTCCCCTTTTAGACAAAATTTTATAGCATAATTAACATGAACCACAAGGTCGCCAAGTTGATCATTGAGAAAATAAAAACGATGATACTAACTGAAGAAAACGTAGCTAATGCAGATAACACTAATAGAACTCATAAATAATTTTATCATACCAATGATCGTCAAGTTGACCATCGGGGAAATGGCTGGAAATACGCTAACTTCCAAACGGTCGCCTGGTTGACCACTGGGAAAATAAAAATGATGATATGAACTAAAGAAAAACTTAATGTAGATGAACACAAATAAATGATTTCATGTCACCCCAATGGTCGCCAAGTTGATCATCGGGGAATAACTGTAGATCCGCTAACTTCCAAACGGTCGCCCAGTTGACCACTGCGATGAAATGACAATCAAAACTTTAAACTTCATAAAAGAAGAAACTTATCATCTTTAAAGAAACAGGAGACAAGGACAAATGTTCAAAAAACTTTATATATTATCATTTATTACATATTTTAACTTAGAGAAAATCCAGCATCAATTTTTAATTAAAAAAAAATTTTTAATTTCCAAAAAAACTTCATCTTATAAATAATTTAATAAAGAACTTTTAACTTAATAAAGAACTTTTAACTCCACATACGAATACCAGCATACTTCATACTTAAAACAGGAGACCAGCTCACTGAAAACACAACAAAACATCTTGTTGCTGTTGCACTGCTGCTACTGCCCCATACTACGATAGAATCAATCTTTTATATCATTAACAAGTGCAATATTTGCAGAAAACCATGCCAATAACGCCACCCTGTGGTCAAAGCCAAAACAGTTAAAAATAACGATGATGCCACCTTATGGCCAAAGTTGAAACATTTCATAATTAAATTAATGAATTAAGATACGATGGCAACAAGGAGAAAAACTTACTTTAGCAATGTAGAAAATGGCAACAGCAATAAAGTAAACAAACCGCGGTGTTTGCCGCAAAGCAGCATGGTGTAAATAGAAGATTTAAAGTGAATTAAACTTGAAATAATAGTAAGTAAAAGATATTTTAAGTTGTATATATATATAGAAAAAATAAATTAAGAAATGCTTTTCTGTTAAATGTGAGGACCAAGAGATAACCCAAGTTATCAATAACTGGCCGGGCCGGGCCCGGGCCTCAAAATTCCGGCCCGTGCAGACCTCTATATGGGGTTACAACCAAATGTGTTGTATCTGCATCGCTTTGTAAATTTAACAAATCATCGGGCAACACTGACAATCAGTGAGGCTGTGTTTTGGTTTTTCTGATGTACGTGGCAGTGAATATGCCTTTGGCAGTATTGACAACATTCATCAGCATGTGATTTTTTAAATTGGATTTCATTATGCAATCAGCCATTGAATTCATTCATTTTAAAAATCCAGAGAAAATAAAGGATCATGATGGTTAAAATACAGGGTGATTAAAAAAAAAAATATCCCAATATTTAAGATCATAGCTATCTGTCAGCAAAATTGCTGTTTAAGATTATTTTGCAAAGTATTATACGTCAGTAGAAACGTTTAGCTGGAAAAATGTTAACCTGAAAAGTGTGTGTAGATGGTTCAAAAGATGAGGACAAGAGTTTCATAAACCATAACGACTTTTATTAGTATAACATAGATTAACAATATGTAAAACTTGAACAACAACAATAAGTAATTAATATTTTAAACTTCAACGAAGGCAAAAGTTCTCAGGCAAAAGAAAAATATCATACTAAAATTACAATTGCAACTAGCACTAATTATATTTAACCCAACAAATTTATAGCCAAAAAACAATGTTAATCCTATGTTAACAAACAACATACCATCAACATTATATCAACAACATTAACCCTATGTTAATGAACTGCCATATCAACATGCTTTACTGTTCAATTACTTTAAATACATTGATAATACAAAAACAACTTTAAAGCACTAAACGCTCTAAAACATCGACGATTTAAAACTTCCATTTACATATTCAAATTAAATCCAAAGTTGACATTAAATTATCGTGCAACACTTACTAGGAGAAAAACATATTACCAGAAAAGCAAGGGCAAAGCACTGCCGAGACAGGAATTCAAGGAAGTGCAGAAAAATCAAAATCTGGCCATTTGAAGAAAACTGCTTCATCACAACATATATTTTACTTGAAGAATGACAAGACCGACGAACACTATGAATTACTTATGACTATGAATTACACTATGAATTACGAACACAGGGATTTTAAATACTGAAGGATACACAATTTAAACTAAACCATCTTTAAAATAAAGCGTAATAACTTGATGAAACAAACTTAATACAAGTAAACAACATGTCAGAAAACATAAAACTGCAAAAGCTTATACATCCACCAGTCTTTAAATACACTCAGCTGGATCGTGACCAGTAGCCAATGGCTAAAGCTTATCCATTCCTCATTCTTGTCAGCGACAGTGATCAACCTGCCATCTACTGAGACAAACTGTCCCTACATCAGTTCGTTCAGAATATCGGTGATATGTGCGTCAAAAAAGGTAAACATTGACATGGCGATAGAAATACTTCGTAAAAGTAAATTTGATTAAAGCATTTCATCATTCCAAAAAGAAAAAACGTAAGTGTTGCAATTCAATAATAATAATTATTTTTATAATATGTCAAACTTAATTAAACATTTAAATGCCAACTCTCCACTAATGTAAACATTGAAAATGAACATTAAAATTTAATGAGGCAGTTAAAGTAAGTTAAGTAAACCATTAAAGCAGTTAATTAAAGTAAGTTAAGCAAAACATTACTGGTCTTAGATTAAATAAATATGAAAAACCAACATGGAAACAGTAAAAATCCCAACAGAGCCCCCCTCCATCTTGTTTTGATATATCCACATCAGTTGCCTGAAATTCATACTAATTTGCATATAATTTTAAAGAGAAAAGTTACCACAGCTTCATCCTGTAGCTGAGCAAAAAATCAACAATCTATACAATAAAAATGATCCTTCATTCTAAAGTCCAAGTGTAATATATATTCCAGTTAATGCTATTACTAGAAATATACAAAGAAAAAAAAACATTAATGAAATTCATATAAAAAAATTTTCACATTCCATTGCAAAACACTTACTAATTTGAATGTTATGTGATGTTTAATTATAAAGATAAATAAAATCAAAATGAGAATATATACAATGAAAAACATACACATAAAACATTAAATATTCACACAGGCTCGTGTTTAACTACACATTCCAAAATAAAGTAAAAACTAAACTAACTTATATTATACAATACAGAAACAATGGAGACTAGAAAAAGAAACAAATTTCCCCCAAAAACATGAGAATCAAATGATCCTCAAATCATTATGTTTAAACTAGATAAACACAATTTTCAAAAAATTTATATATGAGTGGAAAAGACAAACATTTTCCAAAAAAAAAACCCTTCAAATTTCATTTTAAGAATACGTTATTAATTAATTTACTAAGACAGGCCTTGGTAAGGGGCCTGGTAAATGGGTCGGAGAAATTAAATTTACTAGAAACAAATTTAAGACTGAACTGTCCCTCAAACAGCCTCTCATGGATAAAAAAAGTTTTACATTAATATGCTTAGATCTGTTATTTTCTATCAGGGATTTCGCAAATTCTATTGCACCTTGATTATCAGAATAAAGAATTGGAGGATTATGTATACCAGGAATTAATTTAAAATCATGACAATCTTCCAGGATATGATCGAGCCACTTTAGTTCCTGGACACACTCGCACATAGCGATGAACTCACTTTCCATTGTGGAAAGGCTCACACACTTCTCCTTAAAAGTTCTCCAGGAAATAGGGTTGTCATATCCAAAAAGACAATCTGGCCACCCATTGAAACATAATCATCACGAAATCAGCATCTGAAAAAGCAATTAAATTAGTATTATTACATTTTAAATTAAATTGACACTGCTTGGTACACGAAACATACCCCAGCAGTTTAAGTAAACCATTCCAATGTGATAAACCTGAACGATTTTGAAACTAACTCATTATGTTAACAGCATAAGCAATATCTCAGATTAGCAAGAAACGATAAACATCCTGGTATGTTCCTATATGGACACCTAGTCATTTCATCAATTTCCTGTTCGCTTGTTGAACATTCTTGCTTTGAGTATTTGATGCCTTTAACAATTGGGAGGGAAGAGATAGGAACATGAAAAGATTTAAAATGCTCACATATCTCATCAATATATGAAGACTGTTATAACTGTACATTTCCATCTCCATATGAAAATTCAACTCCCAAGAGCTTTTTCTTTTTTCCCAAAACTTTTAAGTCAAATTTTTGTTCCAGGAGTTTAACAACATTTTCAATTTGACACTGTTTCTTACCAAAAATGACGATATTGTCTACATAAACTAGTAGAACGGTAAAGTCTTTAAACTTATATGTGCAATTGCACCAATTAAACTTTACAAAACCTAAATTTAACAGAACTCTGTTTAACTCATAAAACCATAAATGACCACTTTGGCCTTGCTCCGAACAACACACCCAGGTGGTTGAGACATATATATTTCCTCAACTAATGGAGCATATAGATATGCACACTTAACATCACACTGAGTATTGCACCAGTTCAAATTGGACACCAAAAGCGAAAAAAAAGAAACGAACAACAGAAAAGTTCACAACAGGGGAGAAAGTGTCACCTTTAATTTGGTGAAAACCCTGGGCCACAAGCCTTGCTTTGAAACGAGCTATGTTACTATGTTTGTCTCTTTTTAAAGCGAAAACCCAACAATTTCCCAAAGGGATTTTACCTTCTGGTAATTCAACCAGGTGCCAAACTTTACGACTCTGCATGCTCTCCATCTCCTCATCCATTGCATCTTTCCATTTTAAATACTGATCTGATTTTACATCCTGATTGAAGGTTTTAGGAACTATTAGGTCTAGTCAACAAATTGATTTATTTTTACCTTTATTTTTCCATTTAAATTTAACTGAGTTGAGGGCACAATATCATGATTCACAACTCGTTCAAACAATTTATTTCGCGAAAAATCAAAAACTTCAGGGGAAAAAACTATATTATGGGTATTACAATAACTCTGGACATCATTTAAGTACCTTAACCTCGTATTGGAATTATCAGGGTAATAATAGACATCAACACGATTACCAGTACTGTCTAGGTACCGGCTCACATATCCATACCATTTTAGTTTGAGTTTCAACAGGAGGCAAAACAACAGACTCAGCAGGTTCAACTTCCTTGTCAACCTCCTCAGACTCGTTCTGCAAGACTATATCTACAGGACAGAAAGGAGCACAGTAAACTGGGTTGTCTGTGAACTGGTCTAAGTCAGAAGACGGGGAGCCCAGCACTGCTCCACTGTCCTTCCCATAAAGCAAATTTAAAAAAAAAAACATTAAGTGTTTCAATAATTTTGTTCTCCTGCTCTAACCAAACACGATAGCCTTTTGTCTTTAAAACATACCCAACGAGCACACCTTTCTTAGATCTAGAAGACAATTTATGCAGACGCTTTTGCCTAGGTACACCAACATATGTAGTTAAACCAAATGGTTTTAAATATCTCATGGATGGTTTATGTCCAGTGTAAAGTTCAAATGGGGTCTTTTTCTCACCAGTGTGAATCTATCTATTCCATGTATAAGCAAAATATATAATGGCTTCAGACCAAAAACTGAGGGCCAGTCCACTATCCACAAGCATTGCTCTTACACAATTTAAAGCAGTCTGATTAAGTCTTTCGCATACACCAATTTGCTCTGGGGAGTAAGTGTTTGTTAGCTCATGAACAATACCATTTTTGTCACAAAAGTCCTTAAAATTATCGTTCACAAACTCTCAACCATTATCAGTCCTCAAAAATTTAAATTTTTTTCCCCAACTGCCTTTCGGTACGAGCAGTGTGTCTTTCAAACACAGAAAAAACTTGAGTCTTATCAACAAGTGGATATATGGCAGTCTTCTTAGAAAACATGTCAATTGTAGAAAGAAAATAAGTTTCCCCATGGTGTTCCTTTATTTTTGTAGGTCCCCAAACGTCCATGAAAATTCTCTCTAAAGGTTCTTTACGCTGAGCATTAACATTTGATTTAAATGAGATCCTTTTCTGTTTACTGAGGCAGCAGGGTTCACAAAAAAAAATTAAAATGTTTCAAATTAGGTAAGCCTTTAATCTGAACTTGCATGCCCAAAACATGCATGCCATGATTCAACACTATTTGTATTTACCTGGAAAACATTAACATTTGAAACCTGCCCCCCATTCTGATTTAAAAACTTAGGCTATACATTATAACTTCCATTATTTAACTCAGCAGAAAAAATTTTCTTATCTATTCCGAACACATTTATTCACCCCCTTTGGCCAAAAAAACAAGTCCATTTACGTCCATTTTAGGACCCAATATTAAATTCTTACGTAATCTAGAAGAATATAAAACATCCCTTAAAATACATGAATTATCTTTAAATTTTAAATGAACAGACCCTCTACCTTCAATAGGAATACTAACGCCATCAACAGCAACATATAAATTTTCACCCTCTATTGTAGTGTACTCTTGAAAATACTCTAAATTACGACAAAAATGATGAGACGCTGCCAAGTCGGAAGCCCAGCAGGTGTCGTCATCAGAATTGCTAAAATTAACTTGAGCAATAAAGTAAGAATTTGGGGAACCATTTTTAAACTTGTTGTGGTTGCCAGTTCCTTTAACTTTTGAAGAAGATTTAGGTTTAGAAAAATTTGAACAATTAAAGTTACTAGAATTATTTGGAAGTTTAACATAACAATTTTTTCGAGTAGGCCTTTTTCCGGCCACGTCTAAAACACTTGATGGATCTCTGGATCTTTTTATTACTACAGGAAACATTCTGTAACTCACAGAGTCCGTTTTTATTAGAATCTCTTAATTGTAGACGAGATTCTTCGGCCGTTATTTCCAAAACAATTTTCTTAAATTCAAACCCCTCAGTCCACCAAAGAATGTACTGAGTGGCAACTTCAAACCTTTCCGGCAAATTCTGGAGAAAATAACACAATTAAACATCTTGCATTGGCTGGTCAATTTCTCTTAGTTGATCTGCAATTTTAGATATTCTAGAAGCATATAAATTAATAGATTCTCCTGGCTTCATACTTCATTTAAACAACTCACTAACCAGCATCATGTGAGGAGCACGAGAGTTGCTAATGAAGTTTTCTTTTAGGATCCTCCATGCTTGCACTGGATAAGAACAGTCATCCATCAAACTTCTATATTCTGGAGAAACATTCAAGTATATCAGACAGGTCCAGCCTTGACCTTAATTTGAAATCATTTATCTGACTTTTACTAATTACACCCCCTTGTCATCTGCCTCCAGCAGTGCTTCAACCCCCCCCCCCCCCTTCATCACTATATCCCATGCATTTTTCTCTATCAAAACAAAACACACGTACTTTTTCCAGGTGCCATAATTATTTGCACCTAATTTCTCAGTCCCAGGCAAAAATTAAAAGCCATATTGAGAAAGAGAAAAAAAACAGAATCATCTAACACTTCAGAAAAAAGTTAACTAATAGGCTTCTATTTAAGCAAAGTGCCCATAACCGAGAACAAAAGTTTCATAAACCATAACTTTTATTAGTATAACATAGAGTAACAATGTGTAAAACTTAAACAACAACAATAAGCAATTAATATTTTAAACTTCAACGATGGCAAAAGAAAATATCACAGTAAAATTACAATTGCGACCAGAACTAATTATATTTAACTCAGCAAGTGTATAGCCAAAAGATGATGTTAACCCTAGGTTAACAAACAACATACCATCAACATTATACATCAACTACATTAACCCTATGTTAATGAACTGCCATATCAACATGCTTTACTGTTCAATTATTTTAACTACATCGATAATACAATAACGACTTTAAAGCACTAAATGCTCTAAAACATCGACAATTTAAAACTTGTACTTCCAATTACATATTCAAATTAAATCTAAAGTTGACATTAAATTATCATTCAATACTTACTAGGAAAAAACATATTACCAGAAAGGAGAAGCAAAGCACTGCCGAGACCGGAATTCAAGGAAGTGCAGAAAAATCAACATCTGGGCATTTGAAGAAAATTGCTTTTGAAGAATGACAAGACCGATGACATTATGAATTACTTTCCAACACATGGATTTTAAATGCTGAAGGATACATAATTTAAACTAAACCATCTTTAAAACAAAGCTTAATAACTTAAAGAAACAAACTTAATACAAGTAAACAACATGTCAGAAAACATAAAACTCTATCAAAACTATGCTCTTTTTGAAAGAAGTAGTAATTTAAAAATATTTTTAAAAATCCATGATCGTTTAACCTCAATCACACTAACATGGAAAGAAGCCATAGTTCTATATTGGGCTTTATAAGGTTGATTTTGGTAACACAGCACGTAAAAATAATTCATTAAGATTGTCTTAAAAAATAAAATTGAGCACTGAGAAGATTTATATTATTTCTAATGATCATACTTCCTTTATTTTCTATAGTTGGAATAAGTAAACTGGATAAATATAAGGTGCATCTCAAAATGATAGTGTCACTATAATATTCAGGCTTATGCAAAAAATTAGGCTAAAAATAAAGAACAGCAGTAAGTAATACAATTAATTACGTTGGTTTTACATTTTTACACATAAAAATATTGCCATAAGTCACAAGATAAAAATAATACAAATTTATTTCTATGTTTGTTGTTAGAAAAGTGTCTCAGAATGATAGAACTTCATATATAAAATTACTAAATATACAAATTTTATCTCACTTGTATAGTTAAGTTGCACTGAAACTAAGATTAAAATGGGAATTTTATCTGTTTTTACCATCTAACGGTACAAGTTTTCATTTCTTTCTCAACTTTAATGTTAATGTGGTTATGGGACATGCAAAGAGTGCACGTGGTTATGAGACATGTCTGAGTTAGAAAAGCAAAAGATGGATGAATTATTTAAGAATAAATTGTCCATTAGTGCAGTCGCTTGAACAATTAAACATTTTCATAATGTGGTAAGAAATTATTTTAATTTCTGTAGGACATATGGAACTAAGAAGCCTAGTGATTTGCCATCCAGTGCTAACGTTAAGACAGAAATATTGAAGTGATAACAAAAATTTAATCTTGACTGGTCAGATGTTAGAAATATTTTTGGCATGATCTTAGAAAAGATAAAACAAGTTTCTCTAAGCAACAACAAGGAAATGGAGGAATAACTGTTAGGAGAGAAGGGAGTAATGCAAATTCCAAAATGCCAATAGTCTTTTAATAGGTCATTTAAATGTTTGAAAGTATCATGAACTGTTGAAATATAATCCTTTTTTTTTTTTTTTTTAATTACAAAATGATTCAGCTGCACAATTTCAACAAAAAATTGCTCTTTTCATAATGCAAATTCAACATAGGAATGGTGTTCCTGTGATGAATTTTCCTTCATGTTCTTTAGATCTCAATCTGATGGAGAACATGTAGGCATCAGTTGCACGGAAGGTTTACGAACATGGTCAGTAGTAGCATTTAGTATCAGAGCTCAAACTTGCAGTACTTAAACCTTGAGAAGATATACAACTGTGCTAAAAGATATTAAATTCAATATTTAACCTTGTATTTGACATTTCCAAAAATGGTGGATTTATTGGTTGTTAAAACACATTTTGAGTTTATAGAGTTGGCACCATCATTTTGAGACACTCAACTGCCAATTTCTTCTACAGTGCCGTGCACAAGTTTATGCACAAGCTAAATTTTTTAATAAAATCAAAAACATACACCAAAATGTTTCAAAAGTTTTACTGTATCTAGACAATTACATTACAAACTTATGTTTTGAATTTGGAAACAATTAATAGAGAGGAAAATAATAAATTATAAAGAAATTAAAATTGTGATGTCGCAGAAGTTTAAGCACAAATAAAGATTTATGCAAATATCACTTTAAACATGATTTGTGGAGGATTGTTGAGACTTATCTCCATGACTATAAAATATAGTGATCGCTGTACAAGTTATCAAAATGCCGAAATCACTACAGTTCTCACCTGAAGTTGAGAAAGTGTGGAAGCTGAAAGTGTAGAAGTTAAATCCATTTTTCAACTATCAGTTATTTTAAATCGGTCCAAATGCAGTATTTATAGTGTTTTGCAATGTGAAGAACAATAAAAAATTGTGTTATGCTCAGGAAGGTTGAGAAAAACCACACATCGTGAAGATAAAATAATTAAAAGATTAGCTCTAACTGACAACTTGTCTCTTAATCGGATAAAAAATCAACTTGGATCAAAAGTATCATGTGACACCATACGTAGACAAATAACCAAATCAGGATTCATCAAAAAATAAAAATTAGTTCATAAAACTTTTAAGAAACAACGTCACAAATAAACAAGACTTCAATAGGTAAAACAGCACATGTATTATCGGTACGAATGGATCAGTGTTATTTTCTCTAGTGAATGAAAAATAAAAAGAATTTGGATGGTCCAGATGGGTTTTCGTTCTATTGGCATGACTTGAGGAAATATCCAAAGAGCGCATTCAGTAGGCAGCAAGGTGGTGGCTACAGTAGACAAACATTTCTTTGCTTCCTAAATGGCAGACAAAATTCAAAAGAGTATCAGGAAACTCTGAGTGAGCATTTGTTGCCATTTGGTGAACTCTTAGGTGGTCCCAACTGGAACTTTCACCAAAATACCACATCGAGGCACACTTCCTGTTGTACAGTCAGCCAAAAAAAAAAAACATCACCCCCCCACCTAATTTCGCCGTGAATTATCGTAGAAGCATGCGGCTGGTACCTATCGATCTGCATCCAGGGGCGTAGCTTGAGGGGGGGAGGGGGGGAGTCTCCCCCCCCCAATGTTTTAAAAAATAGGGCGGCATATTGAAGTTTCTGGGGGCGCTGTTTTGCGACAAAGTTCATTTGAAAGTGGATCATAATTTTGTTAATTATCGTTATTTAACAAAAACACTTAAGAGTTTTATGTATCGCAAGCTGACCAACTGGTTCACCAACCAGCAAAAAAGTTGTGTCTGACTGTAGCAAACTCCCGTTTGGTGGCGCCTGTGGTGCCCTCTAAACTAGTTAGACGCCTAAAACAGCCTGTTTTCCTATCGTGCAAATGACCCTTGAAAATTCTCATTGTAGTCATGACGCTTAAAAAAATCTGATCATAACGAATTCCTGTTTGGGGGCACCTATGGCATGAGTTCCCATTTTGTTTACTTACAATAGCCTGTTCGCTTACCGTACAAAAGACAGTTGAAAATTCTAATCGTATTCAGGACCCTTTAAGAGTAGCAAACTCCAGCTGAACGGCGCCCTTCCTTGTTCAGGCACCTTCAAAGGCATGAGGTTTCTGGGGCGCTGTTTTGCGCCTTGAAGTTCATTTGAAAGTGGATCATAATTTTGTTGATTATCGTTAGTTACCAAAAACACTTAAGATTTTTATGCATCAGAAGCTTCCTTCGGCAACCAACTGGTTCACCGACCAGCAAAAAAAGTTTGCATTAAAATGTCTCACTGTAGCAAACTCCCGTTAGGTGGCGCCCTCTTAACTAATTAGACGTCTAAAACAGCCTTTTTAAACGTGTATAACAACCAATTTTCCTACTGTACAAACTATCCTTGAAAATTCTCTTCGTTATCACGACCCTTAAAAAAATCTTATTATAACAAATTCCTGTTTGGGGGCGCCTATGGCATGATTTCCCATTTCAAACACTTACAATAGTCTGTTCGCTTACCATGCAAAAGACTGTTGTAAACTTTGGTCGTATTCAGGACACTTTAAGAATACGTTTGCAGCAAACTCCAGCTGAGCGGCGCCCTTCCCTGTTCAGGCACCTACAACAGCATGTTCGCTTACCATGCAACGACCCTTGAAAATTCTGACCTTAGCAAATTCACGCTCTGTGGCGACTGCGGCGCCCTTCTCCCATTTCAGATACTTACAACTGACTCGTAAGTATGCACAATCGCTTTCTCACCTCCAAAGACTTAAAATTACGTTTTTTCAAGACCTTAGCTCGAAAGAAAAAAAAAAAAAAAAAAGCAGTTTATTGTACATTATGGCTATTGTATAAAAACGAAATTAGATAAGGTTTGATTTGGTTATAACGATTTCTCACTAACAATTTTTGATTCTAAGTGATCCTTTAAGCAAATTTTTTATTTTAGTTTCATCGCTTACGGGTTTTGAAATATTTATAAGTCTATAGAATTCAACTAGTGTTTCGTGACATGAAATAGCGCAAGGAAGCTGATTTAACGCCGCATTAAAAGGCACACATTGGGCAATTGGCGACGGTTTGGGATTAACGCCCCAGTGGCGATCCGAAGACAAGCCATCACAATTTTTATCTTCTGCGGAAGAGGGCTCCCCCGCTTCAGTATCTTCCAGAGGTATTATTTGCACGGAGCATGAAGGATATTGCAGCTACGACAGAGTTTATGTGCACCAGAGACTGACTTTCATGATAATCTTCAATTGGCTCGATTATTGAATCCACAATCTTTCTGTCAAGCAGGTAGACGTGAGGTGCCGGGTACAATCCCAGATCGCGCTTGTCGGCCTAGTCGTTCGGAATTTTCTGTGGTTTTCTCCGAAACTTGCATAAATACAGACTAGGATCCCATAGAAAGACCTCCACAGAAAGCATTCCCCCTCAGGCCTAGGACCCTAGAACAGTCACTCGGAATTTTTCCCAAACACCGACACCAACACCTAAGTAAGATATAAATTTTTGTATAAAAAAGATTTAATTTTGGACAATGGGACTCTTTTTTAGTTTGTTCTTCCACATAAAGGCATGCGGTAATTCTGTCGCGTTCCGTAGCAATGGCTACTACATTTCTTAAAATATTTTTCACACAAACTTTTCACACAACTTTTCACAAACACACACAACTTTTTCACAAACAATTTTTCACACAACTTTTCCACCGGGTTCCCGGTGGAAAAGTTGAACGACAAGCAACAAAGTCAGTAAAGGATTTTTCATGCATTTAGTTTAGTAATTCAACACTTCGTTTTTAATTAATATAGTTTAAATGCTCCAAAGAAGTATACAAAAAAGCTACTAAATGGAGGGAAAAAAAAAAAAAAAAAAAAAAAACAGCTTTTTTTTTTTTTTTTTTTTTTCTTGGCAGACTTTAGGAATAATGCCCCGAAGGAGAGGGGGGGGGGGACAGGCCCTCTCGTCGGTTGGCAACACTCTTGAAAGTATGTGGGTGGCATTTTCAGATGAGGAATACGAAAGGGAGCCAAACGTCGGGTCCCCCCCCCCCCCAATCAAATTTTCACGCTACGCCCCTGTCTGCATCAACATCTAGTTTTTGATGGTGTAGTTCGATTTTACTTAAGGGGTCATCTACAGATTAAAACAGGTTTAAACTTCATTTTTTTCAATGACTACCCCTATTTCTGACCTTATATTACAATTTTTTAGATCAAGGAAGTTCGGAAAACCTACCTAATTATATACTTTTAATCAATTCTAAACAGAGTTACACGTGAAAATGTGTTAGGGGACCGTCTATAAATTTAGAAAAAATAAATTTTGATCTACCACGCAATATACATTATTTATTAAATTTCACACCGGAAACAAAGTTCAGAAATGTTTATTATGAAATAAAAAACGATTCTAATTTGCAAAACTTTCTGTGTTAGTTTATGAATTAAAAGATTTTTATTGGTTTCTATTTATTAAACATTGAATAGTAAAATACATCACTTCATACGAAGAAAATTAAATAGCTTGAATCATATGAACCCTACAATACAATGTTGAATT
Source organism: Salticus scenicus (assembly GCA_963930645.1). Taxonomy (NCBI): domain Eukaryota; kingdom Metazoa; phylum Arthropoda; class Arachnida; order Araneae; family Salticidae; genus Salticus; species Salticus scenicus. The sequence continues at coordinate 16,959,116 of OZ005651.1, read as the reverse complement.
ACAAAAATCTAGGTACCAAGGTAAAAGAATAATAGTAATAATGATAATATTAATAGCGGTTAAAAGAAAAAAAAAGAGTTTAATATTTAAGAAAAAGAATTATCTACTTCTTGTTGGGTATATTTTTATTTTATACAGTAAGCCCCACATGAAAGTGTTACTACAGTTAGTTCTCTGTTTAACGACGTTCTACTGAACGACGATTTCTAATTAAAGACGATATTTCACAGACCCTACCCCCTTTGCCGCAAAAATTTTCTATTTAAAGATGACGATGTTTCTATTTAACGACGATTTTTTTCTTTTTTTCCCCTTGAAACTCTTATATGTAATAGAGAAATTTCCTGTAGGATAAAAAAAAAATTTTTTTAATTAAAAAAAAAAAAAAAAATTAAAAAACTTTCAACAAACACAGAAAGTTTCTTTCATGCATGCAATGTTTCAATCATAAAAGTGTTGCAGGGTTTACAAGAAAAAGGGGTGGGGGTTACTGTTTCTTGTAAAATCGAATAATGGAGCTGTGCAGGAGTGCAATCACTCTATTGTCCCTAACCCCTTGTCATGTGACTTTCTAGTTGCCTCCCATTCCTTCTGATAAGGCGGCCTTTGCTTATGTGTGTGTTTATGTTTAGAGACTTAGCGAGTGTGTTGTGTTGAAGTACGAAGTAAGCGGAACATTATGACATCAAAGCGAAAGAATCTCAGTGTACAAGAAAAAGTGAAAATTATTGAAGAATGCGAAAAAGCATTGGAATGACGAAAGTGGAATTCGAAAAAAAATATGAATTACCTGAGTCTACCCTCAAAGGCATTATCAAGCAAAGAAAAAATTGTTGAATCAGCACAAAAATTCTGTTTCGGATCCACATCCAAATGTAAGAAAGAACCCAGCCATTATTCTTGGGTATCATTCGCAGCATGAAAATTAGAAAATTTACAATCTTGGAAGCAATGCACATAACATCAGTTTGGAAAGAAGTTTCTTCATCCACAATAAAAAAACTGCTTTCGTAATGCCGGCATTCACAAAGAATTTGACGTAGAGCTGCAATGTATGGATGTAGAAATCAATGAATATGACATTACCCATGTTCATGAAGAATGGAGAAGTGTTGTTCAAGGAGAGGATATTTCAATTGAAGATTTCTTCCAGTGTGATGAATCAGTTTTAACAACAGACTATAGAAATGTAGAACAAATTTATGAGGATTTAGTAAATGAAACTATAGTGTCAGACGAAGAAAGTGAAGTTGAAGAAACGGAAAATGAGATACTGCCACCATCTTACAAAGAGGTAACTTCGGCTCTAGATGTTCTCCGACGTTATATTGTTCTATTTTTTGTATCCATTTTTAATGGACTTTAAAATGGAATTTTTGAAAATAAAGTACAGTAATTGTTAAAAAAAAAAAAAAACATATTTTTAAGCATGCCAATGTATATAGAGAAATATATTAACAGTCCTAAGCCTGTAAAGTGTGAAAGAAAATGTTATGCACATAATTTTTTCACATATTCTGTTTAAGGACGTTCTCTACTTAACGACGATTTTTTACGGTCCCTTGAAAGTCCTTAAACAGAGACCCAACTGTATAAAGTTTTACATTTAATTTTAGGCGTACAAACCAACAATAGATAATATACAAAAATATAGGTAACAAGATTTAAACTAAAATCTGAGAAAGGATACTTAATATTTTCGCGACTGCTGATGTAGTTTCACGTCATTTGGAAATCTGTAACTCCTCCAGTGGGCGTTTCTTTCCTTATATTCATATTCCTTATATTCATATTTATATAAACAAAATAGTATGAAACAAATACTTTCACTAGAAAGAGTATAATTATTGTGTATATTCATATGAAAATAAATATGGATATAGAAAAAATGGTTTCCTATTGCCTAGAACGAATATTTCCCGTTCTGCAGTCGTCTACTGTACTTGAATTCTGAATTTTAAATGCGTAAAATCTATATCTTTAAAAGTTATAAGACATATTACTTAGTTTTAAATTCTTTTTCCGTGATAAATGTGTCGTCAGTTTTACGCTGTGATTAGAATAATCGAAAATAAATAATATTGTGCTTTGTTTCAATAATAGATTTTAAAAACTTAAAAAAAAAAAAAAAAAAAAAAAAAAAAAAGTTCCACTATATTATTCGGTATTAAAAAAAAACATTTAATAAAAAGTTTATATTTTATTATGTTACGTCATGCGATAAAATTTAAATAGCATAAACGATAGAGTAAACGAATGCGAAAATGTCACAACAAGATTAAAACCGAAAATATGTTTTAAAAAATCTGATAAAAATTAATTATATTAATTTAAAAGAAAGCAAAAACAAAAGTATTTTTCACTGCATATTGCACTTTCAGTTAATAATTCTCGTCCTACTGCATTTTCTAAATCATGATATATAACTTGAGATGCACGAATCCTAGAATATTCAAGTTAAAAACAAAAGGCAATAGGGATAAAATAGAATTTTAGCAGTGAGAAACTAGAAAAAGTTATGTAATATTTAAGAACAAAGACTTAACATTTCAGAATCGAGTAAACTCCTTTTTGCAACGAAAGCCACGCCTTTACAGAATTTTTCTAAAACTTTACATTATAAAACAAAATTATTTTACATACTTCCAATTAAATCATTTAAATTTTGTCTTCAGCATTCAATGTAGTAAATGCCATTGACATTTATGCATACCAGCGTCGCATATAGAGTCATATACGAGTATACAAACTAGTTTTTTTAATACTGTTTCCACAATATAGAGGCGGGGCTACATTTCTTTTGGAATTCTTTCCCAATCTCTTGCCTGCATTGCGATAATTTTATAAAAAATAAGCCAATTTGTATAATAAACATCGAAATGTTCCTTAGAAAACAATTATAATAACATAAAGGTAAATTAAAATAATTTTTCGACAAAATGTATAGAAATATTGACTCACAGAGGATACAAATTATAACAAGTGACGCTCCCCCTAACAGCAGTAAAAAATGAAATATCACTGTAACTCAAAAAATATTAGGAACGAGCTGTAAATTTGGAAACCCATGTTTTTGATAATGCCCGTTCTATTTGTGCAAAAATTAACATAGGTCACAATTCATAATTTTTTTCAAATATGAATTTATTAATAATTTTCATAATTCAAAAAATGTTTTTTTAGCAAAAATTTGCATGGAATATGTTTGGGTCACTTCATTCTAACGAATAAAAAAAACAGAATTTAAATATCATAATTATTTCGGAAGATATGATTTAATGTTTGTCACATTCATTTAACATTAGCATCCCCAAACTTTGACAGCTTATAACTCTATGAAAAATTGAGCGAAATATATAAAATATACCATTTTCTGTGATGATTTGATCCAAAGAATTCAAATAAATTATAAAAAAATGGGGGTTACCATTGAAAAAAATGAAGTTGATGTCAGTTTTAATATGTAGACAACCCCCTAAGTAAAATCTAACTAACATTATAAACTAGACGTTATTACAAACTGATTGATACCAGTCGCATGTTTCTACGATAATTTACGGCGAAATTAGGGGGGGGGGCATTTTTTTTTTGGCTGACTGTACAAAAAAAAGACTTGGATCTCAGACTATCAGGGTGATGAACTGACCAGCATTCAGCCCAGACCTGAATCCAATAAAGAACATCTGGAGAATCCTGTCACATGATGCCTACAAGATTAGGAAGCAGTATTACTCAGTACAAGAGCTCAAATCATCGATGGAGGAAGCATAGACCAGACACCCTCCCAAATCCTTTCATAATCTTGTGTTATCAATGGAAAATCATGTATTTAATCACTTCAGGTACAATGGAAACACCATTTTAAATATTTAGATTTGTGTATAAATTTTTGCGACATCACAATTTCGATTTTTTTATAATTTATTATTTTTCCTTTCAGTTAATTGTTTCCGAATTCAAAACATGAATTTCTAATCCAGTTGTTTAGATACAGTAGAACTTTCAAATCATTCTGGCATATATTTTTCATTTTATTGAAAAACTTAGCTTATGTATAAATGTTTACCACACACTGTATTGCAATCTTCTTCATGCAATAAGACGTGTGTACAGAATCTGAAACTTTTTTTTTTGTTTTAGTGTCTCTCTTCTAAGATATATGTTAAAAAAAAGGTTTATTATTATACAGTAGATTTTGTTATTTGCAAGAATTTATGAATGACTATCATTTTGAAACACTTTATTTCCTCTCGCAATGTTAGATTGGTAATGAAATAGCACTGAGTAATGAATTTTATTTTTCCAAGGATATACAGTTTTATATGCATTCATTTAATTATATTTTTTTATCTATATTTTATTTATAAGCATAATTATAAACTTACTTTTAGCCTAACTCATGGTTTTATGAATGATCAGAAGCGTATATCTGCTACTTCTATTTACTTTGAATCCATGGGCTATAAATTGAATGTGAGTATTTATTTTACATTTAAAAATTTTCTCTTCTATAAAGGAGCCTGATAAAATAATTTAAATATACATAAATATTCAGAAAAAAGTAGAGAATGTTGTGGTAAACACACTGAGAAATGAGGAATGAATTGGCAAGAACATACAACAATCAGTACCGGATCTACATTTTTTAAAGGGGGGTGCAGATTTCCAATTTGCCGCCCTCCAAGAAAATTTTTTTTAACAAATAAAATACTGAGACTTTTACAAAATTATTTATTTTAGTTATAAAATTATACGTAACTCTAAAAATTTATTTTCCTCGACTTTATTTCAGTTAAAATTTCATAATTGAGATTGTTGGCTATTTCACTCTCACAAGGACACATTCAAAAGGTGTCGTCTTCAAAAAATATTGAATATGTGATTCTACTCTTCATAAAACACCGGAAAGTGGAAAAATTATCGGCTGAAATGAATTACAGCGACCACAAAAAAAAAAAAAAAAAAAAAAAACCAAAATTAAGCATATTTTGCGATTTCACACTGTTGGGCGATTGATTTTGAGTACTTGGTGGAGAAGCAAAACACGGTTCTGTTCATACACAGCAATTTCGGTCTTAGCGAATTTATCACCTAACAGAGCTAAATCGCCCAAAATACTTAATTTTGATACTTTTTTGTGGTCGCTGTAATTCATTGAAGCCGATAATGTTTTCACTTTCTGGCGTTTTATGAAGAATAGAATAACATATATTTTTTTTTTTCAATATTTTTTGAAGACGACACTTTTTGAATGTTTCCTTGTCAGTCGAAAATATTGCCAATTTCGACAAGTGCTCTTGGGACATTGTGGAACATGTTTAGTTGTGTGTTTTTAATACTTTGTAACAACATTAAAAATGGTTTATGGCATGGATTTGTCTATCTGCACTCTATCTCCGGTAAATATTCATGGAATTCTCTGAAATGATATATGTTATTCAAGTTTACTATGGAATGTTCCCCATTGAAAATGGAATAAATGCCACCATTAGTTTGTGTGCAGTGACACATGAAAGAATTCCAAAGCATTGTGTTCTATGAGAGGTATTTATATAAACCATATTTCAATACATTTATTTTGCACAAATCGTAATGAAATAGACATTTATTATTCCTATGCACAAAAATTGTTTTCTATTTTTGTATGATTAACTTAAAAAAAAAAAAAAAAAGACCACACAAAAATATCAGATAAATTAAGGATTATGATTGAAATTTGCTGCAATTGCAGTTTCGCGTTATTTAAGTGTTTTCCACTTTAATCAACGCTTAAGAGTGATTATGATTTGAATTAGTCTATCTGTCTGTCCCTCGAACCTCCTCCAATGTCCGTAAATATCTTCAGAATTTCTTTAAAATGATCACTCTTAAAAAAATCTTTTCGATTTCACTATGGGTTGTTCACCATTTAAAATGGTATTAAACGCAGCTGTTTTGTGTACAGGAATACTCAAAATAATGTCAATGCCTTGCATTTTATGATAGGGATTTTTACTGCGCAAATTATAATTAAATTGAAATTCGTTATTAAGATGCTAAAAGAGTTTTTTTTTTCTTTTGGCGGAATAGGAAATACTTGGCGATAAGATTTACAGAGCTACACTGAAATATTCAGATACGTTATACAACAGGATACTGCTGGTGTTTTATTTTTCGTTTGTGTTAAGCGTTTTTATCACTTTACAACAATATTTAAGGGTGAATATCAGTTCAATTCAGTGTTGCCAATTTGGCAGAATTTCTGCTAAATTTAACGAATTTTTGACACGATAAACGGGAAAAAGTAAAGGCTTAGCAGATTGAATTTCACATTGCACTAGTGCTACACTATGGGCAATTGAATTTTTAGCGGATTTTCATGTGTATTTTTAGCGGGGAAAAAATTGTGTTGGCAACACTGGTTCAATTAGTCTGAAGGCTGTGTGACCAAGTAGCGAAAGTGCATTGACGATTAAACGATGCAACTGTATAGTTAGAAAGTTAATAATCTATGGGAACCGTATGTGATTTTTTGTTCTTGTTTCATAATATCACAGCGTAAACTAAATGAAACAAAAAAGTTGTAAATTCTTTGAACAGCTAACTCCACATAGACGTTTAGCCACGGAGCAGAAAGAAGGCATGTACACCAACAAGTTTAAGGAAATGAGCAATACACGGTGAAAAGCAGCGTATTTTTATCATTATTATTATTCTAGCTTGGACGCATCTGTACGCTCCTGACGTATTTGAATTATCGTAGGACTGACCATGACAGTCCCTATTGGATAACTTATCGTCCTCTAACTTTTAAATTACGTTCGCCATGCATTCACCACTTTTATCGTGAACTTCAATGTAATCAATAAATCTCTCGAAAATTTTACATTCTCCAAAACTTTCGAAGAAAACTATAGAAAACCTAGAACGTTTTTATTCTTTTATATTTTACAGAATTTCGAATTCCAATATCCGCTCACAATTCGTACTAAGGATTTTTAACGATATACAGCCCGTAATAAGGCAAGTTTTCGAGAAAACCACGGATAAGTCAGACACAAATGTTTACATAGAAATGTTTATATTTATTAATGTTTGTATCTCAGCTCCTAATTAACATAATTTCATAAGTAATATATCATTTTAAAACTTATTTGAACTGAAATTAAAAAGTAGAGATCCCAAATCTCTGCTTCCAAAAGACACTTTAATATTTTAAAATTTCAGTATCTCCAATTCTAATTATGATTAAATTACTTATAATGCATCATTTGAAATATATTTTATTGGAAATTTTTAAACTGATATAAGCCATTAAATTCCGTGCGGGAGTTTCAGCACAAACTCCAGAAAACATAGAACACCTTTATTTCAATACATCCAATTCTAATTATGATTAAGTTACTTATAATGTATCATTCAAAATATATTTTGCAGTCATTTTATTGCGAACTTTTAAACTGATATAAGCTATTAAATTAAGTAAGGGATTTTCAGAGAAAACCGCAGAAAACCCGGAACACATTTATTCTTTTTTATTTTTCAGACTTTCGAATTCCGGTACTCCACTCACATTTCTTATTAAGGATTTTCTACGTTATTTTGTCCTCAATTACGCAAGTTTTGTAGAAAACTACGGAAAAGTCAGACAATTATTTTTATAACAATGTTTATATTACATTTCTATACCAGCTTCTAATTAACAGAATTCCATAAGTAATACATCATTTTAAGTTATTTGAATTGGAATTGAAAAGTACTTGTTGCAAATCTCTGTCGCCAGATGGAGCTTTGATATATTAATAATTCAATATCACCAAATACGATTAAATTATTTGAGAGACCGTAGGCCCCACCGGGTTGGGGATTTGCCAGATCAGAATTTTCAGTGTTCCTTTACACGGTGAGCGAATAGACTGTTCCAAATCATGAAACGTAAAGGGGCGCCTTAGTCGTAACAGAGCAGAAATTTGCTGCAGTTAAAGTTTTCAAAGATATTTGCACAATGAGCGAGCAAGCTGTTCTAAGTTCTAAAACGGGGATAAGGCGCCGCAGTCCCCACCGAGTGGGACTTTGCTACAGTTAGAATTTTCAAAGATGGAGATTTTCACGTGGTAAGCGAACAGACTGTTTCAGATACTAAAACGGGAAGGGGGCTCCGCAGGCGCTACCGAGCGGAAATTTACTACAATTAAAATTTTCAATAAAGCTATTTACACTATATGTCAATAATCTGTTGTAGGTCCAGAAACGGAAAAAAGGTGGCGCAGGCTCCATCTAATGAGGGTTTCATACAGTCGGATTTTTTAAGGATAGCGAACCAGCTTGTCGCTGAAGGCGGCTAGTTAATAATAAACTAGTATTTTTAGTAGAGACTCGGAGAAAGAAATAATTAATTAGTGGCCAAATATAGAATGACATCAGTTACAATACGAGGAATCGCTTTCCACCTGTACTTTTCATTTTACATGCATAAGTCAACTGCTGCTACCATGCCGCCTCTCACCTACCGCACCCGCAAAGATACGTTTTTCGTCCTCGTTCAGATTTTAATGCTCACTCACTCGCGCGCGTCGTGCTCTCATAAGTAATATTACGTTTTCAAGTTTTCACCACAGAATAATAATAAAGGAAGAAGGAGCACGCCAATACTCTAAATGCTTACAAACCCCTTCGAGTGAAATGCCAGCGAAAGCTACTTTTGCTCCTCTCAACCTTGAAGTAGGGCACCCATCCTCAGCGCATTTATCGCTGTTTGTTGTGGGTGCTGCCTCGCAGACTGATTGACAGAGAGACGAGACGATTCAAAAATCTCGCCAATAAGTCGCCAACCAATCAGATGGAAGCACTGTTACAACCCTATACCCGGCATTCCTGGATTTTACAAAACGAAACCAAAACACGTACGCTCCTTCTTCCTTTATTATTATTCTATGGTTTTCAATTTGTTTTGGTCATACGTCTCGTGTGAGGAGAGGAGAGGAGGGGTTAGGTTGATCTGAGTTTGTTGCAGACGATGCAATGTACTACGAAAATGGTCTGGAAACGGGTCCAGCATAGTACAAATAGTGAGACTAACTGGACCTGGTGGCTGCCGCCCCTCAGTATTCGCCGCCCGGGGCAAGTGCCCCCTCCCGCCCCCCCCTGGATCCGGGCCTGACAACAATTGTTTTGGGTCAAACTAATTAAGCAGGGGGGGGGGGGAAGTAGTCATAAATGTTTTATAAAAAGCAGCAATAAACGTGTATTTTGAATTTATGGTTTTTGCTCATTAAGTTTTTATTTTAGAAAATTCAACACCAGTGTTTTTTTTTTTTTTGTCTTTTACTACCAAAGAAAGATACATTATCTTTTCTTGTGTGCTTTAGAGTAAAAACTAATTTTTATTTTTACTTTAAGTAAATTTTAAATTAACTTATTTAACTACTTTTTATTTGTTTAACATCTTAAACTTAAATTTTGTGTTATTGACGCCATGGCACAATCGCAGCGATGCAGCAGCATTATCACAGAATGGCAAAAAGTCCTTGCAGAAATATTTTTTTTTAGGAAACAAAAAAATTTTGAAAGAAAAAAAAATTCTGTACAATAGCATATGCTAAAACAGTACTGCAGAACAAGTTTCCTTTTTACAGAAGCTGCTTGTATCTGAAGAAAGGTACTTTTCTCACTGGCTAAAAAGTCAATCGTCAATCTTTTACAGCGATGCAACAACTGGAGAAAACAAAACTCGAATGATGTATGCCCTAGAGCATATATATGACTAGAGAGTGCATTTAGTACCAAAGTACCTACTCAAAGGATAACAAACATTGAAGATGATTTTCATCAGTTGCATGATGAGTGAAATGGCTGGATCTTTCCATAATTAGATGACACAGTGAAAAATCTTTCCAACTAAGAAAACAATGGTAATTCTGTTCATTACATGAAGTTCAATACTAAAAATTATATAATATAAAAACCTTTTTATATACTTCATGCTTTATTGGCCGTAACGTGTTTTTGCTGGGGTCCCCCAGCACGGACACCAGCACTTGCGGTGTCTGGAGTTCTGTATGTGGGGTGTTTCTTGCTATTTACACCTCTTTTAAGTATGTGGTGCCATTGCTTGTTGAGCCCTGCCACATCGTTGCCATTGGAAGAATTAGTAAAATTGGTTATTTCGACTGCTTTGCAATATGCAGCATATTTATGGTTTTGGTAATTTGCAATATTTATGACGTTATTGAAATGGATATTTATTAAAAACAATTAAAATTTACCTTACGTTAAATCCTTTTAAAAAATGAAGAGCTAATATATTTCGGCCCCGACCGGAGCCATCATCAGAGCTCGACGACAACAAAATGCTTGATGGCTCAATCCTTTTTCTCTTTGTCTCCGCCCGTCGATTCTTCACTTCTTTTCTTGAATTTAAAAAACAGTTTCCATTCAGGTGGGATCAGACTGTGTTCGACGTCATTTACTGCGACACTGGTGGTCAGAATCTCAAGTGCTTCTCTTTTAAGTACGTATTTATGTGAATTGAAAGGAGCAATTTTATGAAAATTGAGCCAATATTAATGGGTTTAATGTTATTAGTTCTTGAAAAAGCAGTGGATGGTTTGTTTTGTTTATGGTTGGAGAGGTGTTCAGAAATCCTGTCTTTAATTTTGCGCTTAGTCATACTGATATAGCTAGCTTAATTTTTATCATGGTCTTGAAAATTTATTTTGTATATGCCAGCGGTTTGATTAAAATGAATAGGGTCTTTCTCATTATATATTTGTTGGTAAATATTGTTATTTGGCTTAATCGGAAGTTAACATTATATTTTTTAGCTTCATTTTTAATTTTGATGGAGGCACCTTTACAAAATGGAATCGCGGAAGTAAAGGAAGGTTTAGTTTTTTGTGCATTTGTAATATAATTAAGGGATTTAATGCATTTTTTATAGAATTTATCAACTATTTTAGGGTTGTAGTTGGCTTTTTTAGCGATATTTTTAATAAATTTTAGTTTGGCACTTAAAAGGATTTTATTAGAACAGATGAGAATTGCGCAGTTAATATAAGATCGTAAAGCGGCGTATTTATTGGGAATGGGGGTGAGACATTTATTGTTAATAATTTCGTTATTATTTGTAGGTTTATGGAAAACAGTAGTGTCAATGGTATGGTTTTGGTTTTTGGTAATATAAATATCAGGAAAATTTAAGCTATTGTTATTTTCAGTTTCATTTGTAAATTTGATAAGAGGATCGAGATTATTAAGTTAAAAAAGGAGATTTTCAGGTTTAATGTTTTGGGAGATAACGGTAAAAATGTCGTCAACATAGCGGACCCAGAGTTTGCAGTTATCAATAATATTATGAGCGGTAACTTAATTTAAACTTAAAATGAAGCACAATTAATTAAAAAATATATTGATAAACACCTTACTTCGGCTTCATTATTACTTGCAAGAAGCTTTTCGTGGGAGGATCCTCCCCCTTCTCAATTGCAAACTTGTTGAAGTGGGCCTTGGCTATTTATAGCTTCGTCTTACTCTTTCAGCAGGTTGCGCCACTGTGGATCAATCTTGGCGGACTCGTGGTCATTAATGGCAACCTGATTTTTAATTATTTCAATGCTTTCTTTATAAAACACGTATATAGGCAAGGTTATTATATTTGACTATTTTTGTTACGTCATTAAATTTTATCTTTATTTCGCATTCCTGATATGTTCTAGCAAGGGCAGTAGTGTATCTGGCATATTTTATATTGTTTTTATGTTCATTAAGGCATGATTTTATTTTCCTCTTTGTGACTCCTATGTAACATTCGGTATTTTTATTATGGTATTCAAAAGGGATCTTATAAACTCTGGCAGTTTCTAGGGGGGGGTCGGAATTACATCTTTATCATTTCTTATAATCTGGAATATATTTGGGTTTGGCTTTATTGGGATATTTAAATTATATTTATTAGCGGTATTTTTTACTTTGTTTGAGATTCCTTTGTTATATGGGATTGAAAATGTAAATTTTTGCGGTGATTTTTGGTTGTTTGGTATTCGATTTAATTGTTTTATTCTTTTTTTATATAATTTTTCAACTAGAAATTTAGGATATCCTGCTTCAACTGCTAATTTTTTAATAAATTTAAGTTCATTATTTAAATCTGTTTTATTGGTACATATTAATATCGCGCGATTAACGTAACTACGAATAGTATTGATTTTGTATCGTTAAGGGTTTTACTTCTGTTATTTACTATTTTATTACTTGCCATTAGTTTCCTATAGATAGTGGTTTTTATTTTATTATTTTCATGTTTAATTTTTACATCTAAATAGTTTATTTCGTTATTCTGTTCGGATTCATAAGTAAATTTAATATTTTTATCTAATTGATTTAATTCATTAAGTATTTCGTCGATATTTTGATCTTTTTTAATTACCGCGAAAGCGTCATCTACGTACCTAACCCAAAAAATGATTTTATTTTTCATTAATTTAAAAATATCTTCCTCAAGTGTTCTTAATTTATATTCGGCAATAATTCCTGATACGGGAGATCCCATTGGCACCCCCATATTTTGTTTATATACAACGCCATTAAATCTGAAATAACTTTCACGTAAAATCAATTTGCTAGTGGCTATTAATGTATTTGCGATGGAAGTTTCATATTTGTCTATTATTGCTTGGTTTATTACGCTAGAAATTTCATTAATATCATGGAAACAGGTTTATGACATCAAAGCTAATAAATTGATGGTTATCATTAATTTTCAGTTCTTTAAGACATTTAATGAAATCTTCTATAGAATTAAGACTATTATCCGATGAGGATAAGAGGTTACGGTAAATATTAGTCATGTATTTCTCTAGGGAGTAAGTAGGGCCTTCTCTTTTATTAACAATCAGTCAGAATTTGGGTGGATTTTTATGATCTTTAAATTGCCCAAAGAGGCAAGGGGTATTAGGTGTGAAGTTATTAATAATGGGGGAGGGGGGGGTGATTGTCGGGCCAATTTCCTTGTTTTATTAATCTATTAACTTTATGAGTTTTTTATTAGGGTCATCTTTTACTTTAGTAATTCCTATTTCTTTAATTGTATCATTCATTTTATTGTTGTAATCTGTACAGTTTAAAATAGCAATTTTGCGGGTTTTATCGGTAAGAGTGTAAGCAATTTGTTCATTTTTCTTAATTTGTTTTAATGTTTTAAAATTGACACAATTAATGTTTTTGTTCTTAATTCTTTTAGTTAATTCATTCTGTGTGATATTCCCATGGGCGTCGGCAGAATGTGGCAAGGGGGGCCACCTGCCCCTCCCTGGAAAATTCTACTAAGGTTTTTTTCTTTAAATTTAAAACTGTGCTATCAGAATTTTATTTAAAACATATTTTTTCAGGTTGTGCCCCCCTCGAGTTTTTTTCTGGCGACGCCACTGGATATTCCCAATATGGTTTTTATTTTGTGTGTGTGTGGGGGGGGGGGGGGGGGGATTTTATCTATAGCAGTTTCTATTTTTGCGATACTGTCATTTATATTAATTGGTTGTTCAAGAATGAATTTCGGTCCGAGTTTTAGTAAAGCATCTTCATGACTGTTAATTTTGTAGTCTGATAGGTTTATATATGGTTGTTCTTTAATTGACTTATTCTTCAAAACTTCTCCATTAATCCAGTTTTTTAATTTTTTGTTATGTCTTTTAATAGCGGTATTTTGTTCAACAGTTTTAAATGTTTCTATTTTATTTTTCATAATGTTATATTCTGCATAATTACTAGTTTTTTTAAGATTAGAATCGGCTTCATTAATTACTTCGATATTTTTATAAAATTCTGACTTTCTATGTCTAATAGCTTTACTTATTATCTGTTTTTCAAAATAATGAACTTCATGTGGAAAATTTGTTTTAAGTGTTTGATTCCTAACTCTAAAGATTTTTGGGGTAATCTTAAAGTTCTTACAGTCTTGCAAAAAAATTATACTTTCTTCAGTTTTAATTTGTTTTTTTATTAAGTTTTTTAAATTTTAAGTAGGTAGTATTATAATCCATTTTAACAACACTCGAAGAGAGAAAAAAAAAAAAAAATCTTTCTCCTTTCTTCTCCCCCATCGTTATTAATAATTTTGCACCTAATACCCTTTGCCTTTTTGGGCGATTTAAAGATCATAAAAATTGCTATTTTAAACCGTACAGATTACAACAATAAAATGAATGATACAATTAAAGAAATAGGAACCACTAAAGTAAAAGGCGACCCTAATAAAAAACTCATAAAGTTAATAGATTAATAAAACAAGGAAATTGGCCCGACACTCAAACAAAATAAAAAATACCGCTAATAAATATAATTTAAATATCCCAATAAAGCGGAACCCAAATATATTCCAGATTATAAGAAATGATAAAGATGTAATTTCCCCCCCCCCCCGTAGAAACTGACGGAGTTTATAAGATCCCTTTTGAATACCATAATAAAAATACGGGATGTTACATAGGGGTCACAAAGAGGAAAATAAAAACATGCCTTAATGAACATAAAAACGATATAAAATATGCCAGATACACTACTGCCCTTGCTAAAACATATCAGGAAAGCGAAATAAATATAAAATTTAATGACGTAACAAAAATAGCCAACTATAATAACCCTGCCTATATACGCGTTTTATAACGAAAGCATTGAAATAATTAAAAATCAGGTTGCCATTAATGACCACGAGTCCGCCAAGATCGATCCACAGTGACGCTACCTGCTGAAAGAGCAAGACGAAGCTATAAATATCCAAGGCCCACTTCAACAAGTTTGCAATTGAGAAGGGGGACGATCCTCCCACGAAAAGCTTCTTGCAAGTAGAGGTCAAGACTTACAGTCACCACTTGCCATGTGGTGACTTAATTTGAAAAACTGGTGATAAAAAAAAAATGAGTATGATCGCCATTTTTTCCACGAATTCACAAAAATATTTCTTTTGTTTTTTAAAAAAAATCGCGGATATCGTTCGTTAAAAAAAAAAAAGCCATTAACGATCGGCGATTGTTAATGATATTTAGATGATGATCGCGCCTTCCAATTTCCAATCTTTCTCCATCCACAACATAAGTGTCAATTTTACTTTTGCTAGAATTTAAATACCTTATATAAAACTTTTCCATTATGTTTGACTGATTAATTTCGAACACTCCGTGTTCATCCTCAGAGTCGAAACGCTAAACGCCGTCGTTCTTCTTTTGATGTTTACTTTGCCGGTGTATCCAGTGGTTGCCACTTCGCTTCACTTCGTGTTCTTCTAGTAGCTGATGCCATGCGGTGGGAATGATGTAATGCTCTCTGTCATTTACGGTATTATAATTAGTGGTAATCTCGAGGGCCTCCCGTTTTAGGGCATAGTTTTGGTTATTGTAAGGGGCTATTTTTTTTATGTTAATGGAGTTAATATTAATGGGGTTATTGATGTGGGTGGCGGAGAAAGCGGTGAAGGATTTTCCTAGTTTTAAGTCTGCGCGATGCTCTTTTTCCCGTTCTGAAATTTTTCGTTTCGTCATCCCGATATAGCAGGCTTTATTTCCATTTAAATGTTCAAAGTTTATTTTGTAAATTCCTGGGGTAGAGTTTTGCGGAAGAAGGTCTTTTTCATTACGGATATGTTGAAAGATGCTTTTATTAGGTTTTATAGGGATGTTGACGTTTAAATTTTTAGCTTCATTTTTTATTTTAAGGCTTGCATTGTTACTATATGGTATGGCAGAGGTGAAGATGGGTTTAGATTTCTGGGCACTGTTGATTTTGTTTAATGATTTTACGCGTTTTTTATATAATTTATTAACCAGATTTTTAGAGTAGTTGGCTTTCGCGGCTATTTTTTTGATATAGTTAAGTTCGTTGTTAAGTAGTTGTTTGTTGGAACAGACAAGAATGGCGCGGTTGATATAGGAACGAAGGGCTGATAATTTATAAGAGAGTAGGGTATTACAATTTTTGTTTATGATTTCGGTGTTAGCTGTGGGTTTTCTGTGAATTGTAGTGTCAAAAGTGTTATTCGGATTTTTTATGATTTTTATGTCGAGATAGTTTAGGATGTTGTTGGATTCTTTTTCAATGGTAAATTTAATATTGTTGTCGAGATTATTTAGGTCTATTAGAATGTTGTCAGGGTTTTCGGAATCGGGAATTATGGCAAAAATAATTCCATCTTCACCTCTGCCATACCATATAGTAACGGTGCAAGCCTTAAAATAAAAAATGAAGCTAAAAATTTAAACGTCAACATCCCTATAAAACCTAATAAAAGCATCTTTCAACATATCCGTAATGAAAAAGACCTTCTTCCGCAAAACTCTACCCCAGGAATTTACAAAATAAACTTTGAACATTTAAATGGAAATAAAGCCTGCTATATTGGGATGACGAAACGAAAAATTTCAGAACGGGAAAAAGAGCATCGCGCAGACTTAAAACTAGGAAAATCCTCCACCGCTTTCTCCGCCACCCACATCAATAACCCCATTAATATTAACTCCATTAACATAAAAAAAATTGCCCCTTACAATAACCAAAACTATGCCCTAAAACGGGAGGCCCTCGAGATTACCACTAATTATAATACCGTAAATGACAGAGAGCATTACATCATTCCCACCGCATGGCAACAGCTACTAGAAGAACACGAAGTGAAGCGAAGTGGCAACCACTGGATACACCGGCAAAGTAAACATCAAAAGAAGAACGACGGCGTTTAGCGTTTCGACTCTGAGGATGAACACGGAGTGTTCGAAATTAATCAGTCAAACATAATGGAAAAGTTTTATATAAGGTATTTAAATTCTAGCAAAAGTATAATTGTGCTTTTCCTTAAAAATAAAATTACAATAAGTGTCAATATTCATTTAAAACTTGCTTTATGAGATTCTAAAACCTAGAAAGAAATAAAATTGTTAAGTATTTCTTGTTCGTGTAATTATTTTTTGCCTCTCTCCCCCTTTTCTTATTTCCAACTAGCGATCGCTGATCAAATGTTCTGCAGTTGTTTCTCAGTCTTTCTTCATCAAGAATACAAATGGCAATATTTATTTTAAACTTCCTTTATTAGATTCTAGAAGTAGAATTGAGAATTTAAAATTTCTTATTCATGTAATTATTTTTTTAATCCCCCCCCCCCTTTCCCCATTTCTAGATAGTGATAAATGACCAATTCTAGAAAGAATAAAGCGATAGTAAAGCTCAATATTTCTCACATACGTAATTATCTTTAGACTTAACTTGATGAATATATTTATTTTTTTCTCAATTAAATTATATATTTATATTTCATATCTATACCAAATGTGTAAACAGGGAGGGTGGGGGATGAAAAATAGATTTTTGAGTACGAAATTTTTTTCTAAATCAGTTTGGGCCTTCACGTTTATTGTAAACGTGAAGGCCCAACTTATAATTTAGAAAAATATATGACAAATATTTAAAAGAATATCCTCCCCCCAGCACAGTATAGCTTAAACTCTACAGAAGATTTCTTCAAAAGAATAAAAAATATTGAAATTCAAGAAAATTATAAATTTGTTAGTTTTGATATAATAAACCTTTATCCCTCTATAGATACCGATGAAATAATTAATACTATTAACGATGAAATTGACAGAAATTATAATCCTCTAATAGCCCAAACGTTAAAGTCCACAACCAACCTAATTTTAAAAGAAAGTTTTTTTTAATTTGATTAAAAAGTATACCAACAGGTTAAGGGAGTTCCGATGGGATCTCCTATATCAGGGATAGTTGCAGAATTTAAATTAAGAAAACTGGAAGATACAATTTTGAAAAAATTCAAACAGAAAATAATTTACTGGAACAGATATGCCGATGACATTTTTGCCATAGTCCACAAAAAACAAAACATAACAGAACTCTTAAATGACTTAAACCACTTAGATAAAAATATACAGTTCACTGGCGAAATAGAAGTAAACAATGAAATTAATTTTCTTGATGTTAAAATAAAAAGAATGAAAAATACAATTAACACGACTGTTTATAGAAAACCTACCTCCAGCAAAGAAATCATTAACTACAATAGTAAAACGCTGTATAAATATAAATTAAATGCAATTCAGTCTTATATTAATCGCGCAATCCTTATATGTACCGAACCAGAAGACCTTAAAAATGAAATCAAATATATTAGAAACTTAACCATACAAGCCAACTACCCTAAAAATCTCGTTGATAAACTATATAAAAAACATCTAAAGAAAATCAATAATATCACTAGCCACCAAAAACCAAATAAAAAACACACTAACGCAATACCTTACGATCGCGGAGCCGCAGTAAAAATTAAAAATATTGCAAGTAATTTAAATGTAAACATTCCAATTAAGCTAAATCCGAACATCTATCAAATAATCAGAAACGACAAAGATCAAATTCCCCCCCTCGAATCTGCCGGCGTTTACAGAATCCCATTTAAATATCAAAACAATAGCGATGGTTGTTATATAGGAATGACTAAAAGAAAAATAAATACAAGAATCAAAGAGCATACTAATGACATAAAATTTGGCAAATACGGCACCGCGTTAGCGCAAACTTATAAAAATGAAAATATTGAAATAGACTTTAAAAACACCGAAAAAAATCGCTAACTACAATAATTACAATTATGCTTTTTTTCGCGAAACCATAGAAATTATCAGCCAACCCAATGCATGCAACCTGGACCAACCAGCAACAGGTATAGACGCCACCTGGCGCCATCTCCTGAAAGAGAGGGAGGAGGTTGAACACCTGGAGAGAATCTTCACAGAAACACAGAATGGAGTGACCTGCGTTGCCTATGAGGGGGTGCCCCCCTAATTTGAAAGTACTTCGCCGATAATGAGTCACATCAGTAAAGCTGAAGTAAGGTCTTTTGTTTATATATAATTATTTCCTATTTCTCTAGAAGTAGAGCAAATATGTAAGACTTGTTGAAAAAAATATTATTACCCCCCAAAATCTAACAAAAATATGAGAATTCCACATTTAAAATTTACGGATATTCTCTTGATATCCGTAATAATAGAAAAAATTACTGAATTCATTCTGCCTTCAGTAGAAACAGCTCCCCAGAGCACCATAGATCTACCTTTAAAATGCCCAATTCATATCTGCTTTTAAAAAATCTGCTTTGTCTTTCGCTATCTTCAGATTGGGCCAGTTACTGTTAAAACCATTTGATTAATCAAGAATAAAATGTTTTTCATCCGAAAATGCAACATTTTACCATTTAATATTGTCTTTATTCAACTTTAACACAGACGTTCTTTCTCCCATTAAATGCTTATTGATTATTACAGGTTTTTTATTCATTTTAACATATTATTAATTATTTTAAACATGCATAAATGTGGACCCCAACCTTTCGTTAAAAATTATGAGCAAATTCAGCAGCAATCATTATGAGTAGAACAGTAAGAGGAATTATGAGTCTTCAATCTCTGTAAAACAGCCCTGATTTTGCATCAAATCTCTCTCCTATCAAACCAGCTGTTCAATGTTTAATCACATTTCCTTCAGCAACACTTAAAAACACATTTATCATACTTCACTACATAAACGTTCTTTTTTTCGAGGAATTATCAATAATGTCCATCGAAGAAAAATTGAAGGCTTATATATGAATTAATCTAGCCCAGTAGTTAACAAATTTGCGTGTCAACTGTAATTTATCCGCTCGTAAGTTAAATAAAACGAAAAAATCTTGATTGTCCCTATAATTATAAACATCTAAAAATGTGGAGAAAAAAATATTTTGCATTATTTTTTATTAATTTTGTTTCATATCAAAAAAATTATAGCAGTTTTGGTTTTTAGAATACTAGATATATTAAGTGCAATTTGTATAATCTTGTTCACAATTATTTTTAACCGACTTCAAAAAAGAAGGAAGGTTCTCAATTCAAACCGTATGTTTTTTTTATGTTTGTTATAGTCAAAGTTTTTGTCAGTATTTTTAAGAGAATTGATGGCAGTGTGTCTAATAGCGGGACGTTTTTGAGGAGGAATAAAGTCGAGAGCGGTTTCGATATCAGCAATTGTGTCATTTATATTAAATTTATCGTTAAGGATGAATTTAAGGCCAAGTTTCAAAATAGCATCTTGATGGGTGTTAAGTTTAGTGCTAGATAAATTTAAATATGGGTAAGATGTGGGAGGTTGCAGGTTTTTACGATATGGTTTCCTTTTTGAGATCCAAAATTTCAATTTTTTCCTATGGTGCTGAATTAGTTGTGAAGAATTAATATTTTTAAATAAAGTTAATCATTTTGTCAATATTAATTCTTCACAACTAATTCAGCGCCATAGGAAAAAATTGAAATTTTGTATCTCAAAAAGTAAACCATATCTTAAAAACCTGCAATCTCCCACATCTTACCCATATTTAAATTTATCTAGCACTAAACTTAACACCCATCAAGATGCTATTTTGAAACTTGGCTCTGAATTCATCCTTAACGATAAATTTAATATAAATGACACAATTGCTCATATCGAAACTCTTTTAAACAAATAATGTTTTTAACCTTTTTAATTTTCTTTAGGATCTTTTTAATCTATTTTTATCTTTGATCTTTTAGTGTTTAATTTATTTTCTCTTTTGAATATCTGTGATTTATTTGTTGTCTATTCGGCCCTTGGTTTTTTTGTCCGTCATTCAAAACTAAAATTAAAAATTCTCCCCCCCTTTTTCAATTTTAATGGAAGAAACTAATGATTACCATAATTAAAAAAAAATCTGCTCCAAAACTGAATTGCGAAACTTGCCATAAAACCTTCCTTGAAGACTGTCTACTATTTAAACTTACTCCTAACTTCCTTACAGAGCCGTAGGAACATGTTCTCTGGCTCCCCCTGAAAATTCGTCTTGGGGCCTCCTTCTGTTATTTTTAAAGCAATAGCTGTATTGAAATTTTCACATAAGATTTTACTTTTATTACTCTAAAATTACCGTAACCATAATAATATACATATGTAGGGTAGCTAGGGGCTAGTGTAACAGGGATAAGAAGTAACATGCACTTTACGCTATAGTTTGTGATATTTTTTATTAGATATTTCGATAAACGTGATTCTTATGACACGCCTTATTACGTAAGCCAAATCAATGATCCGCAGAAACGGTTAATGAGAAGTTGTGTACATGTGTTATGTGTTAGCTAGTTAGTGGAAGAAATATATTTTGTAAATTTTCATTAAAATTATGTTAATTCATATTTTTAAGAAATGTTTATAGCTATTTATTTTGTCTGTTTGTTAAGTTATAATAGGTAAGTTTGATTTTTTTTATTACATATTTTATAAAAAAAAAAAAAAAAAAAAAGGTCCAAAATCATATGATGGGACAAGTTTAAACAAAAATTTTGGGGCAAATTGCACCATGGTATGATACAACTTGCTGTTGTAACATGGTACAAGAGCGAGAATATCGCAGCAAATCCTGTAAATGTCACGAATGGATTCAAAGCAAGCGGTTTGTGGCCTATAAATGTTGATATTTTTTAAGATTCAAGCTTTAAACCTTTGCATGTCACCGACTGTCCAAATTCTACTGTAGGGAAAACAGAAGAAACTAATTAACTCAAACTGATGACGATAGGTCATTGGGTTTTGAAAAACCCAGACTGCTACAATCACTACCAAAATTGTATGTAAGTGTTACTGAGATTATAAACCAGACCAGATAAACAGTGAAATATCTACTGACCCAATGACAGTCAGGCACTTAAAATAGAAAAATTGATTTTCACCTTCCTATGGCTTTATCTTGGGAAAAAGTCTAACAGTGACCAACACAAAACAAAATCTGCCATCTTTACTGACACACCCAAAAGAAAAGCATTTAAAAAAATTTTTTGAACAGATATTATGCTGTTAGTCACCCTGTATAAGTGCGATTTCCACAAAATGTTATACAAATATTGTAAATGGTAAATGATGATATGTGTTAAAATTATAAAGTCATTCGTAGATTTTTATACTACAGTACAGGATAGTCCAAATTATTTCTGTTTTTCTTCAATTTGTGGTTAATCCCCTAATTTCACTCTGGACTAAATCGATATTGGAAAATATGAGTTTATGAATGTATTTTGCTTGTCTAAAATTCAAAGCCATTTCTTTCTTTCTTTTTCTTTCTTTTTTTTTTTTGAAAATTGAACAAAAGAAAAAAAAAAAAAACTAATAGTTTGATTTGTAAATTTAAAAAAAAAAAATAATAATGTCTACAAATGTTAATGTGAAAGAAAAGATTCACTCAAAAAGTTGATTAATATTTTTAAATGATACAACAAGAAAAATTCATTTGATTTGCATAGTTTACAAAACACATTACTTATGTATATACCCGTTAAATTGTTTAACCTCTAACTTTTCAACTTATAGGAAAGTGACAAAACTGAATAACACAACAGAAAATGTATTTTGAGCAATTTCCACTCATATACTTAATACCTGCTTTATATCACATAATTGTATGCAAATATTTTGTGTAGCCCTCTAAACCAATAATTGAGGCTAATTATATCGTTTAAAATAAAGTAAAAATAACATTAAAAAAAGCACAAATGAGAGAAGAAAATTTTGAAACAATACTGACGCTTATAGCTGCCAACTTAGCACCATTTGGCATCCGGAAAATTTTAATATATTTTTTTATTTTACTTTATCAGTGAAAACCGTTAAAGTTCTCTGATTAAATAAAATAAATATTTATATTAAATTATTTCATTAGCCAAAAGCTGTTAAGTTGGCAACTATTCTGACGCTTTGAAACTTCTTTTAAGCTTCCTAGGCAAGCATGGTCCAAGATCTGGAGCAAACTTTGGGGTTTAGCTTTTCAATTCTTTTCTTTTTTATCATGTTTAAATTCTTTTATTTTTAATACTGAGGAAGGAACGTTGACATTTGAAAAATTAAGATGGAAGTTTTTAAATTAAAATCTATTTAATACAAATTTTTATTAAATGATATATTTATTTCCTGGTATGTAGAATATAAAAATTAGGAATTTTATAAAAGTGTTTAATTTTCAACTAAAATTATTTTTTCCTTTAAACTTTATATTAAAATTGATATTAATGTCTAACCCTTGCTTTCCCAAGATCAAGGCGTTACTGCAGAAAAATTGCTTTCAGGTGCTGCTTGGCACGTTTGGTGAAAATCACCAGCACTGTGCGTTTTTGTATCATTAAGTTGCAATATTTCACTGGTTACGTTGGCTATCTCTGGCGAATTAGTGCACTTTTTGAATGAGGTAGGTTTAACTAAATTTCAACTTCAAAGTGCGATCAAAATGACCCCATCTTGGGAAAGCGAGGGTTAATATATTTAAGTAGCATAACGATAAGAAAAACGGAAAACTTTAGGTTTACTATTAACACATTCCATTTTGTTTAAATATATTTTGCTCGTGCGACACATGCTCACTATATTTATCATTGTAAATATGTTTTAATTCTTGTTTTGCAAATTAATGTTTTTTTTTTTTTTATCTATCGATTTAGTCATTAAAGTACAGTCAACTCTTTAAAATCCGCAACCCTAAAATCTACAGTTCTCTAAAATCCGCATATCATTTGCAATGTAAACAAAGATTGCCATAACTGATTTGTTGATTAGTGGATTGCAAAAATTCAGCTGTATTAGGTGCTGACGAATCACCAATCACTCAGCATATTACAGAGAAGAAAATTATAAGTGTAATTATATATAATTATCAAAAAATAAATCATATTAATTTAGATGAAGAAGGAGAAAGATAGATTTCATGAAAGATTTTCTCTCATGAAGATAAATATTCAAACTTTCTCATAGCACAAACTTATGTGATTGACCAAGAATTGCTGACTTTTTTGCAGGTTATAGGAGAAAGTAAATATGTATGAATATTCTTACTAAAACTACTATTGATCAGACTTTTCAAAAATCTAGAAAATTTGCAACTATAATATGATGCATAAAAATTGTTCTTTAAATTAAAATTTCATGAAATATTTGTACTTTTATTGGGCACACTTCATTACAGCATTATGTAGTATAACATCTAAATTGTTTCTTAAAGATTTGCTATTCAAATGAGGTTCTAAGTTGTAAATAAAAAAAATTGCTCTAACATCTGCAAAATTCCGTAAATCACGCTCAAGGGAAAATATATATATATATATATATATATATACATACGGAACTGTTTTTAATGAGTTGTATACAGAGAAATTTACAAGCTGCCAAAAAGTACCAGAATATTTGTCAATTTTTCCAGGACATCGAAAATTTTTCGGTTATATGATCAGAATAGTTTTTATAGGGCATATCTTTTTTAAATAATTTGCAAATTACTTCAGCTGACCATATGGCACTACTATTCAAAAAAACTTTTGGACAGCCAAATTGCCGATAAATATGTCTGTGGCTGGACAAAAACCACAACTATAATAGAATAATCAATCATGATTCATGCAGAAATAGTTCATCTATTCTTTCTTAAACATTTTTTTTTTTTTTTTAAGTATTAAAGAAAGAATATAAATAAAAGCCACCGCTCGGGATTGTAAATTTTAGCCTACTAATCTACCTCAAGATGTTATAGCAGTGTTTACCAAAAAAAAAAGCTTATTTTAATAAGCATAATTTTAAAACAAATTGATTAAGTTAGAATTTAGGTACTGGATTATATAAAATGTTCTCAAAGAAAGTCTATTTTTAAATTTTTGTTTATAAATGCACTTGCATTGATCATTTTCTAAAAAACCCTCCAGTATAGCTAACAAAAGTATAAATATTAAGATAAGTAATTTTTTTATTTATAAAAGCAATGAAAAATTAATGTAAAAAAATGTTTTTGTAATTCTCTCTGATATATATGTATTTGATCTCAGGTTCCAGTTTCCAGAAAAATATCTTTGGTAATTAGCTGACATTTTTCTGATGTTTTTCTTGTTTTCAAATTTCTTATTTATCAGGTAGGCTACACATAAATATTGTTCCACACTTGTATTTCAGAGAAACAGATAATTTACTTGTTTTTAACTAATCATTTTATTGTAGCATTCTGGCATTGTTTCAGCCTCAAATTATTAAACATGGCTTGGCTTAAACTTTTAGCAAAGGACAATTTTTATGAGGAATTGTTAATGCTTAAGTCAGGAATCTGAAGATAAAGATGCCAGTATTTCGATGAAGTAACCTGCAAAAAATCTCAGGCTTTTTCATTTTGGAAACTTGGCAAATCTGCTGTAGCTATATCATAGCTGTGTTCTTTAATACTGGATTTGGTTTTTCTCTTTGATTTACTTATATAACATTTGCTATTGTCTTGGCTGTCAGTGTATGGTACTCCTCCTGTTTTTGGACGTTATAGAGACCAGTGGTGGATTTAAGGGGGGGGGGGGGCTAGGGGGCTGAAGCCCCCCATCCCAAAAGTATTGACATTCCCAATTGAATAGTACAATTGCAAACTTTTCATTGATCTGGAATTAGATCTTGAAAAATCTTAGCTCCCCCCCCCCCCAAAAAAAAGTTCTGGATCCGCCACTGAAAGAGACCATAAGAACCCACCTAAAATTAAACCCATTGTAAGCAAAAGTGATGGTCTGACTTATCCTCTAGAAAAATACATACTACCCCCATCCTCCCATAGTTTGAATTCCACCAAAGAAATTATATGAAAAATCTGCGAAATTCATATTGAAGAAAATTACCATACTTAAAATTTTAATTTTACTCAGAGCATATTTAATTATAATATTAAAGTTATACCTTTTAAAGTTATACCTTCTGCAAAAGCTTTATAAAAGGTTTATGCAGAGCTTTATAAAAGGTATAACTTTAATATTATAATGAAAATTACCATTGAAAATTACCATTTTGTAAGTTTTGATGTTGTTAATTTGTATCCTTCAATAGATAGTAATGAAATTGCTGGATCAATCAATACTGAAATTGACAATTGACAAACAGTTTAATAATCCTAACATAGCCCAAACCGTAAAAAGCACCACTAATTTTTTACTCAAAGAAAATTACTTCAAATTTAACAGTAAAGTTTACCAACAGCTCAAAGGGGTCCCAATGGGATCCCCAATATCGGTTTTTTTAGCAGAGGTCAAATTATGTGTAATGGAAAACAAAATTAGAGAAAAATTTAAAGATAAGATATTCTTTTTGTTCAGGTACTTTTACATTTTCATGGTTATTAATTGTAATGTTGACCCTAACCACATATTAAACACCTTAAATGAAAAAGACACTAACATTAAATTTACTTTAGAAGAAGAAAACAATAATAAAATTAATTACCTTGATGTTACCGTGATGTGCTACAATAACCGAATTAATACCAAAATTTACAGAAAATCAACTAGCAGCAATGAAATTATCCACTATAAGAGCAAAACTCCCTACAGATACAAGATTAGTGCTATACAAGCATATATCAGTAGAGCTCTAATAGTCTGCAATGAACCTGAAGATTTAAATAAAGAATTAGCCATCCTTAAGTACCACACCAAAAAAGCTGGTTATCCTGAACAATTTAGTTAATAAAATGTGCAAAAAAGTATTAAACCCTCAACAATATCCCTGTTTACCAAAAAACCCCCCCACAGTTTCTCAACTTCGATCCCATATGACCGTGGAGCATCATGCAAAATTAAAAATATCACCATTAAAAATAACATCAATATCCCCATCAAACCCAACCCTAACATTTCCCAAAGTTATCAGAAATGACAAAGATCCTATTCACCCTTTAGAAACTGCTTGTATATATAAAATTCCATACACTGTCAGCCAAGGTAATAGCAAATGTTATATAGCTAAATCAAAGAGAAAAATCAAACCCAGAATTAAAGAACACAGCCATGATATAACTACAGGAAAAATTACTACCACATCAACAAAAGCTAACCAGGAAGACAATATAAATATCCATTTCGATAATGGCATAAAAATTGTGAATTACCAAAACCATAAATACGCTGCATATCGCAAAGCAGCTGAAATCATCAATTTTACTAATTCTTGCAATGGCAACGATGCAGCAGGGCTTGACAAGCAATGGCACCACATGCTTAAAAGAGAAATAAACAATGAGAAACGCCACACATACAGAACTTCAGATGCCGCAAGTGCCGGTGACCATGCTGGGGAGGGGGGACCCGAGTGAAAATGCATTATGGCCAATAAAGTATGAAGTATATAAAAAGGTTTTTATATTATGTAATTTTTAAGAAAACAATGTTAGTTGCTATTTGGCACCCAACGTGCTGATTCTAATTTCAACCCCTGTTGGTTATATTATTCGATGAAGGATGTACTCTCTAGTTAAATATATGCTCTAGGCTGTGTGCATGTGGAACAGTAGCAGTAGAATTTTCTCTTCCCTTTCTCACGTCAGAGTTATTTCTAGAAACAACACATGATCTATGACTGCACTCTGCCTCGTTCGCTTTTGCTTCTTGTCCAATGCGATTTCTCTTCTGTTTCTGTTTCAAACTGTATGTGCAGTCTTTGAATCTGCCTGTCCTTTTTTTGTGTATAAATAAATTTTTAACATTCATTCATACAACCCCTTTTCACACAACTGGACAGAGATGATAGTTCGATCCTTATGAACTTTCAATTTTGCCTTTTCTACAACTGCTGCATGAAACATATTCCTGAATTTTTTTTTCTTATCTATGAAGTTGCCTGAATGTCTCTTGAAAATAGAAAACATAATGAATCTAATTACTTTTATAAGCTAACTGAAGTACAACATGAATCTTTGGAAAATACATATAAATAAATGGAAAAAAAGTTCCTGTGCAAAGCATTGTGTAATCAAAATCCACTGACTCAGGACAGAAAGAAGTGTTTGTTTACATTAATTGAAACTATTTTTACTTAGCATCAAAAGCTGGAAGGGGTGAAAAAAGAAAGAGAAAGCTGTGATTGTGCAGTGTTTTGATTTTCATTTAAACAATTTCAAGGGTTCAGTTATCTTAACACTAAAATTAAAAAAAAATAAATAAATAAAACTCAAAAGAATGTGATTTACATCAATTAGTAGCTAAATAATAGAGTGTTTCTGCAATCGACCACATAGTAATCACATATTTTAGGAATAAGCTTAGAAGAAAAGTGTGATTATTATCGATTAGCAGGAAAATTGATTAATATAAGTGAACAACATATTTGGAGCTTAGTCAGGAGCACTTTCAGTCAAGTGCCTTGACCATCGTCAACCAATCTCCAGTGATTCTTTTGTTGAAACTGAGTTTCAGCAAAGGAATCACCAGAGATCTCTGTTGAAACTGAGTTTCTGTGAAGGAATCACCAGAGATCGGTTGAAGATAGTCGAGGTCTCGACCGAAAATGCTCCTGATTAAGCTCCAAGTATGTTGTTCACTTATTTTAATTATAAGGAGTTTATGACAACTTTTGATGATAACAGGAAATTAAGTTTAGTTGTGGTTGAATACTATAAATTTTTGACATTTAGTGGTGAAATGGTTCGGTATTTTGGAATTCTGCTGCAAAATTATTCCATAATTTGAGATTTAGCTTTGAAAAAAGTGCAAATGTCATCATTTAGCAGCGAAGACTTTTAGCATTTTGGGGTTCATCTTTGAAAAGGGCACAGATTTCATCAATTTTCAGCCAAATAATTACATATTTCCATAAGTGATCCAAAAAAAATTGTGAATTTGAGGAATCAACTTTGAAAAAAGCATGAATTAGTATAAATTACTGTCAAAATTAGGGTGTCTTTTAGCAGTTATTCAAGATTAAATATAAATTTTGTAAATTTGCAGTAAAATAATTACATATTTCAGCAATCAACCATAAAAATATTGTGAATATCTATAATCAGCTTTAAAAAAAGTGCAAATTTTATCGATTAGCCAGCAGTGAAAATAACATTTTAATTTATTCACTACTTAATTTATTTTAAAAATTACTAAACTAATTTTAAAGATGGCTTTTACGCACATAACTGATCATAAATATTTAAAAAATAAAAAATTAGCATTGTCCCTTTTCGAGAAATTATTGGTTTGAAACATCTATAAGTTAACCTTATTAAATTCATTTGATATTTAATTTAATTAATAAAACACTTTGTAAGTAAACATTATCGACTACAAAAACTCGTAAAAGTTGTTTCAGGTGAAAATAATAGTCCAGCTCTTTATTAAATGAAACAAACTAGACATGAATGCATCATCAAACCAGCAATTCGCACTCGCACCCACTAAAAAACTTCAAGTGACTTATGCATTTAGCTTCCTTTGATGTATTATTTGCTAAATTTTAGAATAGTGCTGCTATCTACCAGACACAAAAGGAACAAAAGTTTAAAAACTGATTAAACAAGGAGGTAATGATAAAAAAAGCTGCTACATAAAAATTGTTAAATGATGTCAAATGTTTGGTTTCACTGCAAGACCAATGAACATTAAAGGGTTAATGTAATTAATGATAACACTGGGGAACAGTCATTTTGCGGCATGGTAGCTTAAAGTCAATTTTGTACAAGGCTAGTGGGCTGAATACTAGAAAATTATTAGATTTGTCAAATTAGCTCTAGTTTTTGAGATAAAGAATATTAGCTATTTCACTGAAAAAAACCTAAATAAAAATACCAGTATGTATTGAAAAAATATTTTTATTAAGATCCTTTATAAGAACGATATAAAAACAAAAAATATACATGCTGTTCATAAAATAATTAAAACAAAAATTGCAAAAAACTTTTTCTGTAAGCTTTTTTGTCATGATTTTACTCAGGACAATCCCTTATTAAAGTCCAACAGTAGTCTGCCAGCATATGGCAATCCCATCGACCTTGGTATCTTTCTTCCATTATCCTGAAGTCCTGGTAGAACCGTTCTCCTTGTTCCTCATTGTAATCACCAAGATTATCTGGGAATCTGTCCAAATGACTATGCAAAAAATTCAATTTAATACTCATAGTAACTCCTAATGTGTGAAATTTTTGAAGCATTTTAGTAACCAGTTCTGCATAGT
The DNA here is from genome assembly GCA_963930645.1 of Salticus scenicus. Lineage (NCBI taxonomy): Eukaryota > Metazoa > Arthropoda > Arachnida > Araneae > Salticidae > Salticus > Salticus scenicus. The sequence continues at coordinate 16,929,107 of OZ005651.1, read as the reverse complement.
GTGGTACTTTATGATTCCCCAAAAAAATTTTGACTACTAAAACCAGGGTTGGGTTTCTTCCGGAAGAAACCAGTTTCTTCCAGGACAGTAGAAGAAAATGGAAAAAACCAGAAGAAATGGAAGAAACCAACCAGAAGACAAAACAGATGTTCAAAATTTAAATTTATGGACTATATACACTCAAAGCATAAATATGTCAAATATAAACTATAATCTAATTAATATTAAAAATATTTTTAGAAAAATAAGTTATTTGATAACAAACACTAAATATATACAGGTGATGGGTTTTTACTTTTCAATGCTAATATTTTTAGAATTTTTTGCATAGATACTATCTCATATTACTATACCTTCAAACAGTACAAGCGATAATTATGGAATTAACCATAATATTTGCCCTTTTTTTTAAGGATACAATTTTTTGTATAAACTCGAAGCTGGTACCCAACGAACTGTATCAGTAAGTACTAAGATACCTATTTTTAAACCTTCCTGCAGGTTCTTTAGGATTAAAAAAAAAATGCATAGTTTGTATTTATCTATTTTAACTTGAAAAATAAAGTGCAGTATTGAACCACTAAAAAACTTTTCATTTGTTTAACAGTCAACTCCCTCTAACTCTCAAAAGTTTTGTCCAGAGGTTGTGCGGATTACAGGAATTTGCAGATTAGAGATCATTGCTTTTGTTTACAGTTTTCTTTTGCAGATACTGAGTCAATTATTATTAATTCATAAATAGACATAAAAATGGAAAGACGATTTCTGATAATTTTAGAACAAAATATTTCTTCAATATTAATAAAACTAATCTATCATAATTCATATATGATGGTAAATAATTTAAGCATATTCAAATAATAGGCACATATAAAATATAAACAAACAAATTAAAAAAATATGAAACAAAATATTTTTGAAAGTTCGGAAATAATATTCATCACCGATTAATTTTGTTAAACATTGATGCAATAGTGATTTGTTTTAGGCACTAGTCTGTATGAATTGCAAGATAATAAATACAAGACTGTTATTCCCCCTTCTCCCCAATTATGTTTCAAAGTAAGGTTTAAGCTAAAAATTTGTTTTAAAAAAGTAAACGTGAATTTTTTTGAAATATGAGATGTAAATTTCTTTTTTATTCAAAAAACAATTACGGTTTAGAAGGATTTGCAGATTATAAATCTGCGGATTAGAGGGAGTTGACTGTACTGTATATGACTATAAGGAAAATAAAGTTTTTGATGACATTTTGTAATACAGTAATTATTGAATATTAGTACTCTTAATTAACTGGATGTTTGTTAAGAGCTGTTTTATCAGAAAGTATAAGCAAGTGATCCAAACTATTATTTATTTCCAGTTAAAGAAATAAAATCGTCTAGATTATAAAACTTTACACTGTTTAAATTGAAATTAATTTTTTTTTTTTTTTACTGATTTTTGAGTATTTTGGAACCTGATCATCAGATACCAAAGATCACTTCGGTAAAAATCTCATAATTGTTAATTAAATATGTAATTACATTTTTATATGTATAATTAAAGTTACTTAAACTTGTTTATAAGATAAATGAATCCACTGTATCTTACAAATCTGCAATTTATAGGATAAATTTTTAAGAAAAACAGTTTCTTCCATTTCTTCCACTTGGAAGAAACCTATTTCTTCCGGCCGGTTTTTTCCATGGTTTTTTCTGCGGTTTTTTCCACCTTGGAAGAAACTTGCCAACCCTGACTAAAACATAGCTAAGCCATGCTTTAGATTCAATTTGTGTCATATGGTTTACAAATACAGTGTCTTTTATAAGAGTACAGATTTGCGATCCATCGAAGATGTCTGCTTTTAATTTTTCCATACTCAGGGCTGGAAATTTTTGACACACATATTTAAAACAATCACCAGTCTTATCAAGGGTTTTGATGAACTGTTTCATTAGCCCAAGCTTGATGTGAAGTGGTGGAAGAAGGATATTCTCTCGGCTTATCAGTAGTTCATGAATCATGTTTCTTCTTCCTACCTTCATATTTTCCCTCAAAGGCCAGATCTTTCTAATCCAATGTTCTATTTTTGCACGACTATCCCATAGACATATGAAACAGGGATATTTAGTATACCCACCTTGCTGGCCTAACAAAAAATTCACCATCTTCAAGTCGACGCATACAGACCACTGATGTATAGCGTACGAAATCTTTTCTAAAACAATTTTAATATTTTGGTATTCCTCTTTTAGTTTGGTAGTATGACCGATTGGAACTAAAGCAAATTTATTTCCATTGTGCAGCAATATACATTTCAGACTTTTTTTTGAGCCATCTATAAAAAGCCTCCAATGTTCAGCCTTATATTTGGGAAAGCCCTTTCAATTTAAGAGTCCAAAAACATTGTTACAAAATACAAGCTTATCTTCTTCGGTAAAGTAAGGAAGAAGGTCTTGCTCTCTGGTCCTAAAGGATGTAATGGTAACACCAGGTTGAAGACAGTGTTGTTCTTTTAATCTCGAAGCAAGAATTTCAGCCAATTTTTTTGATAAATTCAAATCACGAACCAAGTCATTGAGTTCCTCTTGAGAAAATTCCTGTTTTGTAGAACTACTTTCTTTGAACTCACTTTCACTGCTGCTCTTCTGATTGTCTGATGCCTCTAACATTTCAACATCATTACAGTTTGCGTAGATGGTCCTGAAAACACTGGAATTGGCAAATCATCACTGTGCAATACTGGGGGTTTAGCCGATTCCACATTAGGATAAACCCAAGTACGTTTTTTATACCGGTTGATACCTTTTACATTTACTGCACAAAAGTAACAGTCATTTAAATAATTAATAGGCACAGTCCATATCATCTGCACTCCAAATTGAAGCCCTTTTATGGCTTCCTTGACTCCAGTATCACAAAGATTCTACACAAGGCTTACAAATGATATTGGGCACCCAATATTTATTCTTTTGTGCAAGCTTTCTCCCAAAGTATGCTTCATAGGTTTTTATCACAAACTCCGTGATCTTTTTTCTTTGCTTTTGTAAACAAAATTTGCCACATATATAACAAAAACTGTTGGGGTTGTTAACACAAGGTTTTCGTAATGAACTCTTATTTTTCAAGACAAAAAGAATTTTAAACTTACAATGAGACACGAACTGATAATTTCAAGGTCTAATAGCTGATTCGTAAAATTGTTGTACCTATATACGTGAATAGATAATAAAATTTAGTGGTGTTAATCAAATTAATAGATCTTTAGGAGGTAGTCTAAATTTTTTCATTGATTTCTTGTGTTTTGTTTATCTCAAGATCCAGAGTCAATCCGAAAAAAAAGTAAATGCATACTGTGTATGTCTAATACAAGTGTTTACAAAAACCATTAACAAAATAAATGCCACAGATTTTTTTTTTTTTTTTTTTTTTTAACTCCTAACTTTGGTCAAAAAATAGTGGGAGCGAATCAGGGACCAAAGTTCACTTTGGTCGCTGAATTTAATAAAATAAAATTTGAATTTAATAAAATAAAAATAAATTCAGAATAATTTCTTAATGTTCCCTTTTAACTAATTTTTAATTTCTCCCTGCGATTTTACATTATTATGGTTTACTATATATTCTAAACCCATTTGGGTATTACTTTGTGGATTCATTGATAAGCTACTCTTTAAAAGTAATTTTATATTTGAATACTAAATATTTGTACTAAATTTTAAAAGATTATTTTTGTTAATTAAAACCATTTGATAACTTGACTCTCTTATTCTTATTTTTTCTCTTTAATTTGTTTCTACAGCAACAACTAAAACAAAGTCTGTGTGTTGTATTAACTTTGTAAGCTAATGCTTTAAAATATTATTTACTTTTTCATATTACTGTTTTATCTAGTTAAAAGAATACAAATTATAACTAAATTAAATAGAGCAAATAGCTCTACGCTATTTCTTCAGAAATTTTAGCTGCATCTAAGTGACATTTTCTTTTATTAATGTTTTGATTCCTGTCTTCATATGAATCGCTTTATTCAGTTAATTTTAATTTTCTTAACTATTGCTTCACAAATATTATAATCCTTTTAATTTTTTGTTCTTTAATTTAAAAAAATTACTTCTTACCAAAAATGAATATAGAGTTATAAAGTTTAAAAAAGTTCATACAGATTTTATATTAATCTAAGCATTTTTAGAAACAAAAAATTCCAGTGTTATTGCCAGTTAGTAATGCATATATTTATTATTGAATAATATTGTCTTGCAGAAAGAAATCAGCTCTAGTGAATTTTGTTGCAGAAAACAAGAAAAAATTCTGCCACAGAAATTATTGATTTGTATCTAGTGTTCATGCATAGGTTTATTCCCCTATCCCCATCTATTTTTCCCATATTTTAAAGACATCCATTCAATTTCAAATATGTTTTGTACTCATTTGTTAAGTATTTCTTGATATCCAATAAATTATAATTATGTATGCTATAATCATATTAAAAGATCCATCTAATAGGCATCATACATTTCAAAAATTTTAAAATATTCAATTTTAACTTATAAAGTCACTTTTTTTAAAAGGGCTGTAGTGTACTAATTAATTAATATTTTTTTAATTAAAAGTTCTTAATATTTTAAAATTTAATTTTTTCTCCCCAAAACTGAAATTATAAGCTTCTTCCGAAAAAGGAAAAATCTTCTAATGATGTCTCATTCGTATTGCTTAAATAGAGTGAAATCTGCAATAAAAATGCGTTGTTTATCATTTTGTAGTACTTTAATTAGTCATCAAAGTTATTTCCCAGCTTTGCCAAAAATTTCACGTTTCTTTTGTCTCTTAAGCACGCCAAATTCAAATCTTATTTTTTTTTTAAATCCTTATTTACTTTCACTGAGTAGTTAATAATTCTTCTGAATTTTCCATACTTGAGTTTTTTACTCCTTATATTATTTTTGACAAAGAAACATTTAAGTTGTCTGTATGTATGTGTGTGTGTGTGTGTGTGACTATAGGGGCAGGGAACAAAACATTTTCAGCTTTCCTGTAAATTATACTGATATCACTTCGAATTTGGGCTTAGTGTATAGTACATGAAATATATGTAAAGAACCCAGATTCCCTGGACTGAGAAATGCCTTTAGATTTTTTCAAAAAAAAAAAAAAAATAATAATAATAATAATAATAAAAACTTTGACAGTATCTGTATAATTTTCATTGTGTTTGAGAAGATTCAGAATCTCAAAACTTCATATTTGTACAATTAAAATCAATTAATAGTAAACTAAATACATTAGCCGTCGCTTTATAAAATCACGTTTGTTTTCATCAAAATGATTTTATTAAGTGACTGATTTTTATATCCGGCAAACGTACTTGAACTCAATAAAAGAGTATTCATTACCTAAATATGGAAAGAAATTCTTCTTCGCCCTTCCAACTATCAACTAGCCATCCGTAGGAATAAAAATTTTGTTACTTACCATTCAAGTAAAATTTTCAGCTTTTAAGTATATAATTCCATAAAAGATGGAAATTTTCTTTGACCTGGCATTCTTGTACCTATCTAGAAGTGCTGCGTTGATGACTTTTGCTTTTCCTATTCATTTTCGCTTATAGTTCACTCTTCTGTTTGGTACAATTTAGACACTAATATCATTTTTATTATTATGTTTACATGAAACAAACAGAAATTTCAAGCTCCGATGTCGCCTTCCTTTGACTATACATTTGAAGAAAACGATCCATACTTTACCAAAATTTTACGCTTTACTTTCAAAATAAAAAAATTACGCTTGCATATCTTGCAGCTAAGTTGCTTCAAAATAAGAACTAGAAACTCTATTTGAATATTTAAATACAGAAAAAAAATTCATTGGCCAATCATTTGACAAATTCTTTCCTTGAATTCATAACTACATTTTTTTTTTTTTTTTTTTTTCCTTGAGGTGTAAAACTTTTGACAAAGAGTAATAATGTGAGGGCTTGCTATGTTTTGTGTCTTTTTTTTCTTTTCAAAAATCCAGTGAGAAAATATAATTCATTGTTTAACGTACATACATGATCATTTTTACTGTTAAAGAGATTTTCTTCAGAGTTTATTAACCGGCGAGGTTGATTTTATTAAGCGATGGTTTGTATTGATTTGATTCCGGACCCAACAATTAGATCAGATTAAGCGGTTGATTTTATTAACCAGTGATTTCATAAAGCGGCGGGTACTGTATATTAAAAAAACAGATTCTAAAACCCGTTAAAATTTACTTTAAAATATTTTTGTTTACATTATGTGACCTTCATCAATATGCTTGTGAAACTAGCAGCTTTTTCCTCTGCTGCTCACCTTTTCCTCTTTTAAACAGGGCATGCTACCTGGTATCAATCTAGATTCACTTCGCTACATGCAATTTCATCTGCCAAAATCTTAATTACTCCATGATTAATGGCATAATAGTGGTTATTATAATTTGCAAGTTTGTAATTTTTCAAATCTGTTTTAATGTTATTTTGATGGGTTGGCTGTGGTAGATTTTTTGTCTTTACATTTTTATATATTGCTGTGATGTTTCTTCTAATTTTTTTTTCTTTTATATGTTTGTTCCTGTGTTAACTTCCAAAATGGAAAAAGTAACCAGGAACATATGTAGGTATGAGGAAGAGAAAAAAAGACACTAGAATTAAGAAACACCGAATTGAGGGACATCACAGGGAATATATGCCACAGACCTAACTAAAAACTATCAAATAGATTTAAATATATATATATATATACAGTAAAGAGTCAAAAATCCGCACAGATCGGGACCAGAGGTTGTGCGGATTTTGGGATTTGGTGGATTTCGGGGCTGATAAAAAAATGATTTTCACTTTGAATAATAAAAACAGAATATTCAAACTAAACACATACTAGTGAATAATAACACTGAATATTAAATTACTATGTACAGAAGAATAATAATGAACATTAATAAAAATATATAATGAAAATAAAAATGAAAAAAAAAAATATATTTGTCGAACTTGGATAAAATCTGTTCACATGTAGTTTATTTTAAACTACACTTGAATCTGCCTGATTTATTTATTTATTGTTAATAGTTGTAACACAAATTTATTTTTCTAAGAATTTTATTGAGTTCTTTCTTATAATTATGCCTTCATCAGAAAACATTTAAAAAAAAAGTAGTTTATTATTAACCTGATTGATATCGTCATTATAATAAACATTATTTTCGTTTGATGAATTTAATATACAGTCAGTAATTTGAATTTCATCAGCAGCAACTTTGTTCTTGCAGCTTTTCATATTATTATAATTTTGTTTTTGTTTTTTGTAATCATAAAATGCAAACTTAAAATCTGTATTCATGATCTTTTTCAAAAATTCTGATTTGCAGTTTTGTAACTTATTAATAGTGAATTTCATTGTTTGTATCTGACAAGCTGTGCGTATTTCGGACTTCGGCGGATTTTAGGTCGACTGATTTTTGGCTCTCTACTGTATATATATTCAAAAATTATAAAACTCACAAATTATAATGACCGCTGTTATGCCATTAATCATGAATCCATTGAGGTTTTGACAAACGAAGCTGCATGCAATGTTACTATGAGAATCCAGATTGACACCAACATGTCACCTTCTGTTCGGAAGAGTAAGAAGGTAAGCAGGAGAAGGTAAAAGTTGTCAATTTCACTGATGTGCTGATGAAGTTTGCATAATGCTACCAAAAATGTTTTAAAGTAAATTTTAATAGTTTTTAGCCATTTAATTTTTTATATTCATATTTAGTATTTGATTGTACCATGGAAAAGTAACATAATTTTCTAATCAGTGCTATCAAATTTAAGTATTAGGTTGTACAAAAAAAAAAAAAAAATATATATATATATATATATATATAATGAAAAAGGACTTAATTGTACTTTTTTTTTACACCATCTTCACAATTAAGCCATATTGTCATTATTATATATTTTGATTAGGGATGAAACAGATAGGGATTTTGCATATATCTGATACTAGGTTTACTGAAGGAAGGTTTTTTGTTGTATATTTCTTTTCTTTATCTTAAAACAATAAATTATAAACATGTTTCACACATTATTCTATTAAAAGTATTTTGAATGCAATTTACAAAAAACATTTATTTAAATAAAAGTACCTTATACTATTAATGCTGCATAAAAATAATAATTTAAACTAAAATATTTCATTTATTTGTGCAATATTGTCATGAAGAAAAAACCTTCAAGCGTAATATAGTTATTATTATATTTGTGGCTTGTAGGGAGAAGTATTGTCACAAAAAGATAGGTTTTGTTTAAAATTATGAAAATAATAATTATTATTTACTTATTATTATTTTTTTAACAGACTAGCATAATAATAAAACATAAAATATTTTACTAATATACACATAGTTGAGAGGGATTTTCATAAGGAATAAAGTAGGGGGGGGGGAGTGTAGCTTATTTGTTTAGTTATTTAATGCTGCTTAATTTGAAGTTACATTTAGTTTAATTTAAAATTTAATTGTTTTGAGAGATAAGAGCAAAACCAAAAGATTCAATCTGGTATGTTATGACCATTACAAAACTTATATAATAGCACTGCATACTGTTTGACATGCACAAAAACTTAATCATAGCTTCTGACAATAAAGATTTTTGATGTTGAGTTTGGTGGAATTTCATTCAACAGATATTGTGATGCAGCCTGTGTATATATACATACAATGAAAAATTGTGTTTAATTTTTGGAATAAGAATATATATTTAAAAATGTTTTAGCACAAATAAAATGTCATGCTTTTGGAATTTGGTTATGTTGCTGTACAGTTTTTATAAAATTAGGGTAAAAGAAAAGTTCCTCGGAAGCACAAGATCTTGAATTGGTCTCTGCCTATAAATGAATTTTAAGACTTTTTTATATTTTTATTATTGTGTTTATGTTATGTCTTTAATTAAATCTCTCTCTTTTTTTAATAATGAAATTACTTTTTAAAAACCCTTTGATCCCAGCTTAAAGTAGTAGGTATTTAATTAGACCTGAATGGGAATTAATATAAATACTTACAAGGAGACGGCAAGGGTGTGGGGTCCTCAAATCGAACGGAGGTTCCGTGTGTAGTTAGCACTCAGTGAGTGTATTCATATACTCAAACCCTAGAGTGCACTACTCAGCCATCGCCGAGAAAAAAATTCCTGAAGTTTAAAAAAAAAATTAATTTGTATTAAAATTTAATAAATCTTTATAAACAATTTCTTTTCAACTTTTATACATTGTTAAATCGCGAATTTAATGATTTCTAACTTTTTAACATTAAACATATGGAAATTTATTATTCGCATGTGGTTGGAATTAAATAAAATTTAATATATCAAAAATAATATGAAGAATTTACGTGCTCCTGTAAAAAAGCTGCATTTATTTGTTGTGCAAGTTGTCGACAAAATTTGTGTTTTTCTTGTTTTTATGATAAATATCATCCAGGTTTGTGTATTCGTAAAAATGAATGATTGAAAGAATTGCTAATGCTATAAACGTATAATCATAAATATTCATTGTATTTAATAATATGTTATTTTATAAAAAATAAATGGTAATGTTTAAAAGAACTGTGGCTTTTGTATTTATTCTATCTACAGTTCTAAGTTCTAATCGTTAAAAAGTTAGAAATCATTAAATTTGCTATTTATCAATGTATAAAAGTTGAAAAGAAATTGTTTATAACGATTCATTAAATTTTAATACAAATTAAAAAAAAAAAAATTTCAAACTTCAGGAATTTTTTTCTCTGCGATGGCTAAGTAGTGCGCTCTAGGGTTTGAGTATATGAATACACTCACTGAGTGCTAATTACACGCGGAACCTCCATTCGATTTGAGGACCCCACACCCTTGCCTTCTCCTTGTTAGTTTTTTTTCATTTCTTGGTTCGATATTTTCTTTTGACATTGATATATTAATTTCATTTTTAATGTTTACATCTTTAAAAGTGTATATATAATAAAATATATTCTACAATAAATTGTTTAAACTTTAAAAGTATGTAAAACACCTGAATAATTAATATTAAAACATTCTAAGAAACCCTACTTTGAAGAAGTTGTTACCATAGATGTACAAAGACCGTAGATGTTAAAACACAAAATTAAAAATTGCATTAAGGAACATATTACAAATATTAAATTAGATAGAATCACAACAGTTATAACTAAAGTAAACACAAAGAAAATTTATAAATTAATTTTGAAATGTTAAAAAACTTTCAAAATTATGAAAATAGAGACAGTGGAAATTCTTGTGGATCTGATATCTTGCAACGGGAATGAGCCAGTGTGAAACTTAAAATGTGGCATTATGGAAGAAGCCTGGAGAAAGAAAGTAAATCATTTTTGTCAACAATAATAACAGAGTAGCCGCCAAGGATGATAGGGGCACTGTTGAGAGGCCTACAGTAACAACTTCTTCAAAATAAGATTTTATGGAATGTATTAACGTTATGTTGTTTATATTTAAATACATTTTGTTTTATTTAAAAAAATTATCAGCTATGTGAAAGTTTTCTTTCCGTCACTTATAATAAAATTTTAGCCTGATACAGGTTTGATTGATTATGACAAGTTGGCAGATATGGCAAAATTATTCCGCCCTAAATTAATAATTGCTGGAACAAGCGCCTACTCAAGACTTCTTGATTATAAGCGTTTTAGAGAGGTGAGTGCTGTTCATTTTTCTGTATGACATTAACTTTTAGTAAAATAGATCAATAATTCATTGTGCTTCATGTGTATTTTATATGAATTAATATTATAAGTGGGAACTAATATAAGAAAACTATTTGTTTTTGTTTCTTGTCATTCTTCTTTGTATATATTTATAGATATACAAGTGTACACACACACACACACATATATATATATATATGTATATATATATATATATTCATGCATTTGTAGATTTTTTTTTTTTTTCTAAAATTTACAATTTCTTGCAATATATTATAATAAAAGTAAATACTTTTACTTAATTTATATTTTTTGTTATTTGTAGACTTTCCAACAGTTATGATTTCATTGTAGTTAATATGATAATTGTTCTAATAAAAAATAAATTAATCCTTAAACTTACTTACATATATAGATATAATTTTGAATGCCCTATAAAATATCTCTCTTTAATTTCTTCTTTTACTATTACGAATAAATTTCTTTTATTAAAATTCTACATTGTTTGAGTTTGGTATTGTGTATATATATATATTTTTTTTTTTTCACTTGCTACTATTCAATTATGAGAAAAGATTACTTAGATACTCTCTTTTGAAGATTTCTTATCAACAGCTTTTGGCTGTCTTGCTGTACCTTAGTATCTGAATGTTTTTACTGGTCAGCTTTCCCCTAAGACTTATTTACTTTCATATAAATAGCTAGCCCAGTGAATTACAGATATCTGGTAGATCAGATATTTGTGACTGAAGAAAAAAAAAATTAGCTACTGGAATATCCAATCTCGTAAATTTCACAATCATGAAAAATGGCAGTTTTTCGAGTGACGCAAATAGAAGGACAAGCGGAACGCTGCAAACTCATATATACAGCTAGTTTGACATCAGAGAGATTTATAAAAGCTGACACTTAATATCTCAACAAATATGTGATATTTTGTTCTGATCTTTTCAAAATAATCTTCGATCTTAATCTATCCTAAAATTTTTACATTTCAGCATGCAGTATGTTTTGAGATCTGAAATCTCAATTTAACGTGAAATGGAGATAAACCATGGTGTAAGTTTGTAATGGTCTAAAATCATGAAAAATATCTCTAAAACAGCACAAGCAATTTTCTTTTAATTAATATATCTTGTTGAAGGGATTTTTCTGAATCTAGTAACATATATTTTTTTTTTTTTCAGGGAAACTTTTTTATATAAATCGTTTTAAATATAGAACTATATTACTCTGCCAATTACATGTATTTCTTCAATGAAAACACTGTTATGCGTTTCTTACTTGTGAGGAGGCATGTGGGTTGGTTGGTTGACCGACTTGAATGCAGCCAATGAATTATTTAGATTTTTGTTAAATACAAAAATATTTTATTACATATTTAAAATTAGATAAAAGGTGAATTCTAAAACTATATTAAAACATTAAAAACCATTTAAATTACCTGCACAAGCACTTTCAGCCGCTAAAACCGCAGCCTGCATCAGGTGCATCTTGGTGAACTGGATCGTCGGACGGTCTTGTCATTTGTCTTCCTCCTCCCCTCTCCTCCAGCATTGTGCGCCACCTGGTGTCAATCTCCATTGGATCACTGTTGCAGGAGTCGTGATTCGCTAAAATTTCGACATTTTCTCTTTTTGTTGCATAGAAATAATTATTGTAATGAGCTATTTTGCTGAAATTTTTTAAATCAATTTTAATATTTTCTTTTTGGTTCATTTTTGTTAAGGCTGTTGTTATTTTATTATATCTTATATCACTTTCATGTTCTTTTATCCATGTTTTTATTTTCCGTTTTGTCATGCCTATATAGCATCCAGTTGTTTTATTTTCATTGGTGAAATTAATTTTATGAATACCTGTGGTTTCTGAGAAGTGGATTTCATCTTTATCATTTCTGATTCTTTCAAATATGTTACTATTGGGTTTTATCAGTATATATATGTTTAACTTAGCGGCTTCATTTTTTATTTTATTACTTATACCTTTGTTATATGGAATTGGGGGGATATATTTTTGTTTAGGTTTTTATGTGTCATTAATATTGTCAAGTTTTTTAAATCTATTTCTATACAATTTATTTATTAAGTTCTTTTTATAACCTGCATTTTGACATATTTCGGTGATTTTTTGAAGTTCTTGTTTTAGTGCAATAAATATATGCTCCAACAAAATCTTACTAAAACAAGAACTTCAAAAAATCACCGAAATATGTCAAAATGCAGGTTATAAAAAAAACTTAATAAATAAATTGTATAGAAATAGATTTAAAAAACTTGACAATATTAATGGCGCACAAAAACCTAAACAAAAATATATCCCCCCAATTCCATATGACAAAGGTATAAGTAATAAAATTAAAAATGAAGCCGCTAAGTTAAACATAAATATACCGATAAAACCCAATAGTAACATATTCCAAAGAATTAGAAATGATAAAGACGAAATCCACTTCTCAGAAACCGTAGGTATTTATAAAATTAATTTCACCAATGAAAATAAAACAACTGGTTGCTATATAGGCATGACAAAACGGAAAATAAAAACACGGATAAAAGAACATGAAAGTGATATAAGATATAATACAATAACAACAGCCTTAACAAAAATAAACCAAAAAGAAAATATTAAAATTGATTTCAAAAACTTCAGCAAAATAGCTCATTACAATAATTATTTCTATGCAGCAAAAAGAGAAAATGTCGAAATTTTAGCAAATCACGACTCCTGCAACAGTGATCCAATGGAGATGACGCCGGGTGGCATGCCATTCTGGAGGAGAGGGGAGGAGGAAGACAAATGGCGAGACCGCCCGACGATCCAGTTCACCAAGATGCACCTGATGAAGGCTGCGGTTTTAGCGGCTGAAAGTGCTTGTGCAAGTAATTTAAAAGATTTTTAATGTTTTAACATAGTTATATTTACATATTTTTTCTATTTGTTTATGAAGAAAATTCAATATTTTAGATTTATGGATTTATTCAAAAAAATATTTCTATTCATTTTTTAAATTAAGAAAGTATTTTATAATTTTATGTATTCTATTTAATCATTATTCAGGATGAATTTATAGTTTTTTAGGTGAAAATAGCATTTCTATGTATTCATCCACACGATTTCCTCTTCAGTTGGAGACCACATACAGCCGTGAAACTACTAAACAAATATTGTGATCATATGATCTGCAAAATTTTCAAGTATCATTCGGTTATTGTTATTTTTTTGCATATTATGAAATGATGGTTTGCTATAAATCTTAATATTTTGTAGACTGAATAATTCTTGCTTTACGCATGTGGTTATTAAATATTTTGTCACATACTAAGGCAATATTATTTCAGTCATTTGGAAGTATTTATTACTCAACATCAGAATATGAAAGACAGACCGTATCCTGTTCTTCAGTCACCCCCCCCCCCCACCCCGTAAGTTCATCTGTATTTTACATTAGTTTTAGTTATTAACTTTTAGGTGGAAATTTTTTATTTACGGGTCTTCCCAATATAAGATTTATGGTATATGCCCTTTAAAATTCAGAATTTCTCCCTTTACTTAAATTTAATAAATTACCAAAATGATGCAATATTGATTTTTTGGTACCTTACGAATTAACTGCATGACAGAGTGATTTATTTTTATCATGCAGATAATTCAAGATGTATATATTTTTATTTGTATTAATGCGTGCATATGCATGAATATTATAAAAGTGATCCTATGAAATATATTGCATTTTTTTATATATTTACATTTCTGTTTATAAATATCCCACCAAATACAGTAGAGAGCCAGAAAACCGCCAACCTAAAATCCGCCGAAGTCCGAAATCCGCACAGCTTATCAGATACAAACAATGAAATTCACAAGTTACAAAACTGCAAATCAAAATTTTTGAAAAAGATCTTGAATGCAGATTTTGTGAATGTATTTTATGATTACAAAAAAGAAAACATAATATAAGAAAGACTGCAAGAATCAAGTTGCTAAATATCAAAAGAAAATAATGATTATTATATTGATGATATCAATCAGGTAAACAATAACAAACTAATTTTTTTAATGCTATCTGATGAAGGCATTTTACTTTCAATTTGTAAGGAAGAAATCAGTAATATATTAGAAAGATAAACTTGTTACTACTATTTACAATAAATCATGCAGGTCCAAGTATAGTTTAAAGTAAACTACATGTGAACAGATTTTATCTAAATTTGACAAGTATTTTTTTCATTTTTATGTTTTTTGTTTTCATTATACATATATTTTTTAATGTTCATTATTATTATTATTATGAACCTAGTAATTTAATATTCAGTGTTACTATTCACTAGTCTGTGTTTAGTTTGAATAATATTCTGCTTTTATTTATCAAAGTGAAAATAATTCTTTATGGGCCCCAAAATCCACCAAATCCTAAAATCCGCACAACCTCTGGTCCCGAGCTGTGCGGATTTTTGACTCTCTACTGTACTATTGTATTACCTTCTATTTTTCAGAAAAGTGTTTGTTTATGTATCTAAAGAGAGAGAGATAAAAAGATGAAATATAAAATAAAATTAGGAAATTATCGTATTAAGTTTTGTACTGTAATGTAACTTTATTTTATTTATTTGCTTTTTTTATAATATAAATTGTGTTAGCCAATCATAATTTTTGTATTTTAAACATGGCTCATACAAAAAGATGGGCAAGGCGAAATTAAAGGGGGTAGTACCTTTGTGAGACACAATTTTTTCATTACAATATATACCCTTTATGACTTTCCATAAGTC
Source organism: Salticus scenicus (assembly GCA_963930645.1). Taxonomy (NCBI): domain Eukaryota; kingdom Metazoa; phylum Arthropoda; class Arachnida; order Araneae; family Salticidae; genus Salticus; species Salticus scenicus. The sequence goes on along the minus strand of OZ005651.1, from coordinate 16,913,631 downwards.
ATTATGTATGGTATACTTTAAAGTGAAATTTTTAAATTATCTAGTGTAAAGTATTAACTTTTAAAATATGATTCAATTCAGGTATTTGAGTGCATATATATTTTTAAATAACGGGGCATATAAACACAAAAATAAAAATTATTCATTTCATGTACCTTCAATTCTCACTTGATATTTTCTTAAGTATACATTCTAGAATCCCAACTTTTAAATCCAATTGAAGCTAAATAAAACCTTTATTCTGTAAATATGACAATTTATGGAAATGTGTTCATTTTAGGTGAATAACATATTCCTTTTGTGCACTGAAATATAAATAAGCATTATAAGGTGCTTTTCATGAAAAGTTTTAAGAAATTAGGTTTCAGATTTCGAGGTGCAATGTCGCTCAAACACAGGGTTCATACTCCTCAGGGAAAACCTGGAAAACAGGGAATACTCAGGGAATTTGGAATTTGTTACAAAAAGTCAGAGAAAACTCAGGGAAAATAAAAATTTTCATTAAAAATCAGGGAAAATCAGTTATAAAACCTGGAAAAACAAATGTTTTTTTTTCTCTCAAGTTATGTTTTTCTTGTTTAGCTTCGTTTCAAAATTTAAATGATTAAGTATTGTGAAAATACACATGTAAATAATGATTTCTACCTGAATTTCTCTCATGATCAGCAGTAATATGACATCATACAGTGAAAGTAGCTGTATTTTGTCCTGTCTAGAAGAGTGTTTCTTGTAATGTGTCGTAATATTTTCTTCAAACTTCTCTCGGAACTCAGGGAAAACTCAGGGAATTTTTTTCCCATATTTGAGTATGAACCCTGAAACACTAAAACTGATATGAGGTTCTATTTCAAAAATTTATGTGTTTAAAAACTTTTTGTTTGCTTCATTTTGAAGAAAATAGTAGATAAAACCATAAAGTATATATAAATTGCATTTTGATAATGATTTTTTTGTCTTTTGTAAAATAAATATGAAAAAATTTCTCCTAATTACTGAAACTTAACCTTACATAAGTATCCTTTTTTAGTTGCACAAATATATTTCAGACACATTGTGTCCATCTTCATTGTGCTTAATGACTGTTTCTTCACCGTTGCTATTTATTCATCTTTGTCGCTCTCTTTGTTTCACTTCGCTTATCCATAGCGTGTTACCATATTGCAGGAATGATGCTATGCTCCCAGTCATTTACAGATTGGGGATTAGTTATTATTTCAATTGTCTCTCGTTTTAAAGCGTAACGATGGTTATTGAAAGGGCTACTTTTTTTATATTAAGAGAATTTAAATTTATGGGATTAGTATTATGAGTAGCGGATAAAGCAGTGTTTATTTTGTTATATTTTAAGTCAGCGTGATGTTATTTTTCACGATCTTTTAATCTGCATTTCGTCATCCCAGTTAAATTATTACCCAGTTTTATTATTGGGGTAGCAAGCAATAATAATACTAAATAAATAAATAAAATAAGTATTTTATGGGGGGATCTTTATTTGGGGATCTTTAAGTTTTTACCTGAACAGTAGGGGTGGGAATCGATTAAGAGTTTTAACTGGGTTAATCGTAGTTCATTAATCGATTAATCGGTCGATTAATCGGATTTTTAATCGGTTTTTATTTTTCTTCATATAATTTTATTTCAATGATGAATAAAACTCTCATATTGTATATATATATACTATTTATAAGTTTGATTGATTTTTTTTTTCCAAAAATTTTTGTCTAATTATTTACATCTGTTTCATAACTAATTTTCAGAATAATAATTGGCGACTTTAAGTGTAAATTTTACATAAATATTTTCCCTTATTCATTTTTTTTAATAAATTAATTTTTGATTCATTTTGAAAGAACATTAAATGAATTTACACATATTTTAGTTTTATATTTGCAGGCCTTGTCCATCTCGCTTGTCACTATTTTTAAATGAATTCTCAAAATTCCATATCATTATCATAAAAATTTCAAATTCGTATATTTTAGTACTTCTTAGTCACTTCGGACTAGAACACAGAATGCTATTTTCTGTTTCTACTTCAATAGTTACTATCAGCAATTCTGAACAGACAATAAACGCTTGAAGATACTGTGAAATTCTGTTGACATTTCCCCCATCATAGGGATAGTGGAAATCTCAATCCCCCCTTTTTTTTTAAATCTTTAGCATTTTCATTTTTTGAAAGCTTCTTGTTTCTGAGAAAACTATTACCTTAGCCAACATTTTCTGTAGAAGGTTACAGACAGGTGGTGTTGCTCCAGCATGCACATGAAGCGGCAGTTTGTTTAATAACTATCCTTCCCTTTTCTCTATGAACAAAAGTGCAACAACTTTTTTTGAGAGGTTTTATTTTTATTTATTTATTTATTTTGGCTTTTTCATTATTTGATGGAAGTTTCTTAGAATGTTTGTTAGCAAAGTATGTGAAAAAGTATTTTGTAGGCAGAACAACATTTTTACTTTAATTCGTAGTTTGAAAATTTTAATCGGATTTTGAAAATTTTTAATCGAATTAATCGATCCGATTAACTCGATTAAAAAAATTGATCGGGACTAAGCATTGATCGATTAACCGAACCGATTAATCGATTAATCGGCACAGCCCTACTGAACAGTAGTAAATAAAAATAAATGGCGTAAGTATGACAAATTGTTTTATAGTATAATGCCAATGATTTTTTAAGAGTAATAATTTTAATATACCCTGTTTATCTTTTCCTTTGATTAAAAAAAAAAAAAAAAATCTTCTTGCATAGTTCTTTTACCTAATACTTTGTGCATGTAATTAATATCTGTGAATATAATATTTAAATATTTTTGGATGTGTCACCGCATAAAATGATAGTGATTTAATTATAATATAAAATGTTTTGTACTTTTGCCTTTACATTTAAATATTCTTATATTTCTGGATATTAAAATTGCTCTTATTTTGATAGATTTTATACTTAACTTAATAATCGGGAATAAACTATTATATAATAAGTTTACTATAAGTGTTTTTGTTTTCAGTTAAAATTTTGCATGTTTAAAATTTTTACTTATGCAAAATATTTTTGATATTAATGTGTACATTTTATATTCTGCTTTTTATACGTGTTAGGCTTTTTATTATGAATATTCAATATATTTAGTGACTTTATATAATTTTATTATGAACGATGAATTCACATGATTTAATTTTAAATTTATAGCTCTGAAGACATCAAAATTGATTATTTTCAGAAAATTATTCTTTAGTCTTTAATTTTAGGGTTATTTTTGTTTTATTGTTTTAAGGTAAAAGCAACCGACCTATCGTCACTCCTAAACTTCCTAATCAAATATCTTTAAAACAAATTATTAAATGCATATTGCAGTGCTGCCAACTCTCCCGTTTTTTACGGGAGACTCCCGTTTTTTAACCCTATCTCCCGTTTTTACGTTTTAATGTGTATTTCTCCCGTTTTTCTAATATTTTCGAAAAATCGAACTTTAAAAACGCTAATTTTTGGACAATTCGTAAGTGCCATCTTTTCAGATTTACGAAGGCCTTCCAATTCACAATCTTTCTGCATCCACAACATAAATGTCAATATTCATTTAAAACTTATTTTATGAGATTTTAGAATCTCTAAAGAAACAGAATCCTTCAATATTTCTCGCTTACGTAATTATTTTTAACTCCCCCTCCCCCCATATTTTCCTATCTCCAACTAGTGATCGGTGATCAAATGCTCTTTTGAATTCTTTTGTTTCTCATTCTTTCTCCATCGCTTCATTAGATTCTAGAGCCTATAAAGAAGTAGAAAGTTTAACAGTTTACACTCATGTAATTATCGTTTGACTCCCCCCCCACCCAAAAAAAAAAAAAAAAAAAATCCCTTTCTCCAATTAGCTTTTACATTCTACAACAAAAGAATCAAACATTTTCCCCCTGGTTTTAAAAAATGTAGGGTACTGCTAGTTTAAAAAAAAAAAAAAAAAAAAAAAAAAAAACACTTTTTAGATTCTTGAGGGCGATTTGAATTTTTAAGGACACATTTGGCATTTAAAATCCAAACACTTAATTTAAAAATTTAGTTATAAATATGCATACAAAAAGAAAAAAGTCTGTTTTTAAGCTTTTCTGTACTTTTATTTGTTGTTCATGTGCTGATTGCTACACACAATAGTTTTATTTATATTTACAGCATTTATCTTACAGCATTTAGGCTATTTTCTACAAATACAGTAATTGGGGGGGGGGGGGAATAGATTGGGGCAAAGTGTTTCTTTTTTTTTTTCTTCTTCCAAACATAGAACAGGCGAGGTGCAGCACCCTCCTTAAATTATCTGGGGAAAAACTCTGGATCAATGTTCATAAAAACATTGATCCAGTTGTTTTATTAGATTTTAGAACCAACTGAAGCGATATAGGGGTTCAAAATTCTTTACATATGTAGTTATTTTTAGACTTTGTTAATGAACTTGTTAACTATTTGTTTTTCCCCAATAAGTTTAAAATATAAATTATCAAACAAAAGTTATATTATGTCTTTTTAGTTAAAAAGTATCATGTATTGAATAAAATAATTTTGTTTTGTTTTTCTCCACGAAACCGTAAATCTCCCTTTTTCTCCCTTGAAATTATGTAAAATCTCCTGTTTTTTTTCCCACCAAGGTTGGCAGCTCTGATATTGTGTTCACACAAAAAATTTATAATTTTGAAAGTTTTTTTCAAAAAAGTATAACTTATGTGCATCATTTTTGCTTTTTAAATCACCAGTTTTTATTGAAAAATAGCTGACAATATTTTAGCGTATTCACTTTCGACCATTTACTCACTGTGATTGGTCAATTAGTATTCGAAACTGTAACTCGCAATTCGACTTCCGCTCATGCCTTCCGATCAGTTCATTGTAGGGCCAAAAGTGATTGTCGTAAACATTTTGGTGAGATCTTCCAAACTCGGCATCATGAAGTTCTCACATTGTGAGCTTTTTGAAGTGTTTGTTGTAGGACTCTAGGTGTGACATCTGATTTAGGGGGACACGCAGGAACTAAGAATTTATTAGTATTTCAATTATTTCGTGCATTCAGGCATAATTACAGTTATGATAGTTAGCTAATTTCTTAATACTATTGTAATATGTGTTAATGTTAGACTTTTGATAAGTTTTTGTTAATTCTGTGGTTATTTTCCTTGTTTAATATAATTCTTATGTTCCTTAATCCTACTGTTGATTAGTCTTTTAGTCATTCCGATATATATGCCTTTTTTTTTTTTTTTTTTTTCAATTATCTTTAAGGTTGATTTGGTAAATTCTGGAAGTGTTCAAAAAACTAATTTGATCTTTGTCACTTTTTTTCTTATCTGTAAAGCTGATTTGGTAAGTTCCAGAAGTGTTAAAAATCTAATTTGATCTCTGTTATCTCATATATAGGGTCTGAAATTTTTGCTATGTGTAATAAATCTGAAACTGTTAATGATGGCATCACAGCATCAGGTAGTAATGATTTGTTAAATATACTTGTGTTTTTGCAACAAGAAGTTTCATAATTCTGTGTTTCTTGCCAATCTAGACAAGGATATAAAGAAGGTGAAAGCTGTTCTTGCTCATGGAGCAAGTCTCAGAAATGCTATAATCTAAATGAAAAATTTGACTGCTTTCATTTTCATTTTGGAAATTACTGTTAACCCAAAAAATGCACTCAACTATGTGCATGGATTAAACGAGTCCCAACGACAAAACTCCAATCTGCAGTTGATAAAATGGCACATTCTGCTGCAGAAAATGGTGAAGGTTGTCATAAATTTCAATTTATTTATAAAAGACTTAAAAAAAAAATTGCTATTTGTAGTTGATAGTGGTGCTGGTATGAGCATTCTGCTAGCTACTGAAGGGAATAAAGTACACTCTGGAATATAAATTATATGCAGCCAATGGCAGAGAAATTGAAATTTTTGGTATTAAAATTTTGAATTTAAACTTAAGATTACAAAGGGATTTTTAGTTTCCATTCATCATTGTTAGAGTTTCAAAATGAATTCTTGGAGCTGACTTTTTAAATAAATTTAACCCTTTAATTGATCGTAAGAACAAACAGTTAATTGATTGTGAAACTAAGCTTTGCATGATAGGTGAAGTTTGGTTATTTTCTTTGAATAACACTCCTAACACACTAAACAACATTAATAAATATCCTGTTTTATTTTTCTAAGTATAAAGTTATTTTAAAGCCAATTTTAAGCTCATTTCAAAATCTATATGTGGAGTCTTAACTCTATGATTTGAACTAAGCTGACTCAATGGTCATTAACTGTTAACTGGACTGTACGTGGAACTTTCTAGAATCAAAACCATCTATCTGTAATTGAATGTAATGTGTGTAGTATTCCGTTCGTTGTAGTTATGTGTCAAGTATTTCATTAAATAAGTGTTTGGATATTATACTGTGTGATAGTATAATTTATGCTTTCAACCACTCGGACATAATAGATGGCGACGATAAATTCAAGCAAAATTGCATGAATTCAAGTAGTATATTGTAATTGCCCGAAGACTGCAAAAGGTAAATGTTTTCTTTCCATATTGTTATAGGAGCGATGGAGCAGCATATTGAAGAATTGTTAAAGCAAAATCAGGAATTGCTTCGAGCTCTCCAAGTAAAGGAAACTAGTCAAAAAATTATGGTTCAATTTGAAAAATTTAATGAAGATTTCGAGAACTTTGACAGTTTCTTTGAGCTATTTCAAACATACTTAGATGTTGAAAAAGTTCCTGAAGAGATTAGGGCGAAAGTTTTTATTTCGTCGCTCAGTCCCAAATTGTATCAGTTACTCAAAAATTTGCTGGCTCCTGACATTTCTGCTGACCAAACATTAACTAAATTAAAAAGTGTTCTTAAACAACATTTAACCCCCAAATCGCTAATTATTCCTTCCCGACATAAGTTTTTAAATCGAAAACAGAACGAGGGGGAATCTATTAGTAATTATATAGCTGAGCTTAGGTCACTTGCAGTAAATTGTGATTATGATACTAACATGTTGAATATTATGTTACGCGACGTTTTTGTAAGTGGCCTACGGGATAAAACAATTTTGGACAGATTGTTTGAAGAAGATAATATCGATCTGGATAAAACCGTACAAATAGCGTTGGCTATGGAAAAGGCATTTAAGGGGGCGAATGATATTATGGGAAAGGGAATAAATGCAGTTAATGTTGTACAGAAAAAAGCGAACAAAAAGTCATATTTCGGCGAAAAACCGAAGAAATCTTTGCAATGTACACAGTGTACTGGTACTGATCACACTAAAGATAAGTGCCGATTTATTTCGAGTAGGTGTAACTTTTGCTCTCGGATTGGCCACATCCAAAGGGCTTGTTTTGCAGCTAAAAAAACTGGTGGAAAACCCCTTAAGCAAGAACAATTGAATTTCAACAATACACATGAGAACAAAATAGATGTTCCGTTGTACGAATTGAACTCAAATGATGGTACATTATGCGAAGAGACGCGGAAACGTCCACCAATAATTGTTTCTCTAAAAATTGAGAACAGAATGTGTTCCATGGAATTGGACACGGGAGGAGCGGTTAGTGTTATGAGCGTAAAGAATTTCAGAAAAATTTCTAATAAGAGTATTCAGCCAACGGATATTGTTTTTAAAACATACAATGGTGATTCATTAATACCTTTGGGATACGTCACAGTAAAGGTTGAGTTTAAAAACCAGAATTTGAATTTAAATTTGTATATTGTAAAAGAGAATTTGGACAACATTTTTGGCCGTGAATGGCTCTATGAAATCAATTTGGATTGACCTGCTATCAAAGCGGTTACAGCTACTACAAAAGTGAATTTAAATGAACTTTTGCAAAAGTATAAAGTTATTTTCGATGACACTTTAGGAGAAATAAATAATTATGAAGTTAAACTTGAACTAAAACCCAAAATGAAACCAATATTCTGTAGGGTTAGATCAGTACCATTTGCGTTAAAGGATAGAGTAGAAAATGAAATTGACAGATTAGAAAAGGAGGGTATCATTGAAAAAGTTGAAAGTTCTGAATGGGCAACTCCAGTTGTACCTGTCGTGAAATCTGATGGCAGCATACGATTATGTGCCGATTACTCAGTAACCTTAAATCCAAATGTAATTGTGCCGCAGCATCCTTTACCAAAATTAGAGGAGATATTTTCAAGTTTAAATGGGGGAAAACAATTTTCAAAATTTGACTTTAAGCATGCATATTTGCAGATGAAAGTCCATCCAGAGAGTCAGAAACTGCTGACAATAAACACCCATAAGGAATTATATGTTTGTAAGAGACTCATGTACGGGTTAAATGGGGCACCTGCAATTTGGCAACGTTATGTAGATGGATTATTCCAAGGCATGGAAGGGGTTAAAATCTTTATGGATGATGCACGGATAACTGGTCGGGACGAAATGTCACATCTTAAGGCACTGGAGGACTTTTTCAAAAAATGTAAAGAGCATGGACTAAAGCTCAATTTGAACAAAAGTACATTTTTCCAAAAGGAAATAAATTTTTTAGGGCATAAAATTGATGCAAACGGGATACATAAAACTGAGGAAAAAGTTTCCACGATTCTCAACGCTCGCATACCTAAAGATGTACAAGAAGTTAAAAGTTTTATGGGATTGGTAAACTTTTATGGAAAGTTCTGTAAGAATTTAGCTACCATAGCTAATCCCCTAAATAATTTGACAAAAAAAGATGTTAAATTTCAATGGTCTAAGGAGTGTCAGATAGCCTTTGAGCAAATAAAAAAAGAAATTTGTTCGCCGAACGTACTGGTACACTATGATCCGGAACTCCCACTGAGATGCGTCACCAGTGGGCATCGGCTGTGTTCTATCACATATTTATCCTGATGGGTCGGAACGCCCAATAGCTTTCGCATCGAAATCTCTGACTAAGACTGAGCAAAAATATTCACAGATCGACAAAGAAGCTTTGGCAATAGTGTGGGCAGTAAGGAAATTCTACTTATATCTAAAAGGTCGTAGATTCACATTAATTACGGACCATAAACCCTTAGTTGCAATTTTTGGTTCGAAGAAAGGATTACCAGTTCTAGCAGCTACCCGGCTTTTACACTACGCACTAATATTGCAGTCCTTCCAATTTGACATAATTTACAGGAATACTAAGGCTAAGGAGCATGGTAATGCTGATTTTTTATCACGTCTACCAAAATCTTCTGAGGAACTGGATATGAGGGATGATATCTCAATATTTCAAATGACACAGGTAGAAACACTGCCAATTACTGCTAAAGAGTTACGTCAAGAGACGTGGAGAGACGAGGAATTGGGTCCACTCCTGCAAGCCCTGCGTACTGGAGAACATCTAGAAGGTCGCGAAGCACACTATAGCATTGAAGATGGGTGCATTATGTATGGGCACCGAGTATGCATTCCCAAGAAGTATCAGAAGAAAATTCTAGAAGAATTGCACGAAGGTCACCTGGGCATGGTTAAAATGAAGGCTCTAGCCAGGTCTTTCGTTTATTAGAAAAATATTGACCAAGACATTGAAGAGACAGCCAGAAATTGTGGTGACTGTGCTAGACATAAAGCTGATCCAGCAAAAGTGAAAGTTCATTACTGGGAATACCCGAGCAAGCCCTGGGAACGTGTGCATGTCGACTTCGCCGGACCGATTTTTGAATATATGTTCTTGTTAATAGTAGATGCACATTCGAAGTGGTTAGAGGTCTACCCAATGAAGGTTACAACCGCAAAGAAGACCATAGAATGTCTACGAGACAGTTTTGCAAGATATGGATTACTTGTAACCCTCGTCAGTGACAACGGTCCACAATTCACGTCTGATGAGTTCGAAATATTTATGAGAAGAAATGGTATAAAACACAAGACTAGCGCGCCATTCAAACCATATAGTAAAGGCCAAGCTGAGCGCTATGTATATACCTTAAAGCAATCCTTGAGAGCTATGCAGAATTATGAAGGCAGTATCCATCAGAAATTAAGTACCTTCTTACTACAGTATAGGAAAGCGCCTAATGCTACTACAACCCACAGTCCTGCAATGCTATTTCTAAAACGGGACATTAGAACAAGAATTAATCTGCTCCTGCCAGACTTAAAATCTAGGGTTGAAGATCGAACACGGAAGGGAGTATTAGAATTCCAAGACAGGAAATTTGAAATTGGTGATCATGTTGCAGTGAGAGATTATAGATCAGCAAACTCCAAATGGAAATTTGGTCAAGTAGTAAATAAAGATGGAGCTCTTCATTACACCATCAATGTGCAGGGTGTCTTAGTTAGACGACACATTGACCAGATCCGTCCAATAGGTAATAAATTAGAATGTGATTACAGGCCAAATGGGAATTGGAGATTCCACATTCCTAAAGGAGATACACCGGAAAATCGACCGGTTCCTGCGAGTTCTATCCCTGAAGATTCTGCTGCAGAGAATGATGAACCTAGCAATCCGTCCGCGGAACAGTTTACTTCGACTAATCAACAGACCCCGGTTCCTTCATCACCATCAGTGCAGCCGAACATTTCGCCCAAGAAATCCGCTTCACCAAAACCGGTGAGTTCAAGTGTGGTTCCTAGACGATCATCTAGAATCTGAAGGCCTCCCAAGAGACTCGATCTATAAAGGGGGAGGAGGTGTGTAGTCTTAACTCTATGATTTGAACTAAGCTGACTCAATGGTCATTAACTGTTAACCGGACTGTACGTGGAACTTTCTAGAATCAAAACCATCTATCTGTAATTGAATGTAATGTGTGTAGTATTCCGTTCGTTGTAGTTATGTGTCAAGTATTTCATTAAATAAGTGTTTGGATATTATACTGTGTGATAGTATAATTTATGCTTTCAACCACTTGGACATAATACTATACATCATGTAAAACATTTTATCACTACTGAAGGTCTTCTTGTGCATACTAAAGCTCATCAACTTGATGCAAAGTAATTTTCAACTATAACAAAGTTTGAGTTTCAGTATATGTTGGACAGTGATATAATATGACCTTCTAAATCTAAATGGGCTAGTCCATTGCATTTAGAGATTGAAAAAAAAAAAAAGAGGCTCCTATTGTCTTTGTGGCAATTACAGACAACTTAATTCTCACATCATTCCTGATATATTCCAAGAATAGATGGTTTTCATAACATTTTAGAGGGTGTAAGAGTTATTTCAAAAGTAGACCTATTACTAACAAATTCCAGTAGCAGAAGATTATAAATATAAAACAGCTATAATCACTCACTTTGACTTATTTGAATTTAATGTTATGAATTTTTATTTTAGAAAAACACGAGAGGCAAACAGGTACCAGATTCCATGACCAACAGGCTAAACACTATCAAGTCCAGGTTTTCAACATTAATTACTTGAATTGACGATTAAAATAAGGCATTTTTAAACTTTACTTTTTAAAAGTATAAACCTAAATCACTTGCCTTATTTGCAGCTGGAACATTTTTGTCTGGGCGCCCAGCTCTCCTCAGCGGCGACGACTTCTGTGTTGGAGTTTCTGTTTCTACTGAAACTATCTTTCCATGCAGCATCCATCATGAGGTGGGGCCACATTTTATCTGGACCCGTTGTGTCACTATCGTTGCAAGCATTTAAATTGGTCGCAATCTCTATTGACACAATACATAGCATACTGCTGATTTTCGTAATTTCGAGTTTCCTAACATCTTTAAAATCAATCTTAGTATCTTCTGTATTATAAACCTTTGTAAGAGGAGTTATAATTTTCCCTGTTTTTATGCCATTTTTATGTTCATTAATTTTACTTTTAATCTTTCTCTTAGTCATATCAATATAGCAAGCAGATTTTTCATTTTGATCTGTGTTGTATATCTTATAAATTCCAGCGGTTTCCAATGGGAGAATAGGGTCTTTATCATTATGATTAATTCATAAATATTATGATTGGGCTTAATGGGGATATTAATATTAAATTTATTTGCTACATTTTTGATTTTATTAAAAGCTCTGCAGTCAAAGGGGATAGAAGACGTTAATTTCATAGGAGGTTTCTGAAAATTAGGAATCGTATTTAGAGACTTTAAATGATTTTTATGTAATTTATTTACTGTTTTATCCAGATAACCGGCTTTTCTGGTGTACTGTTTTATTAAGTTTAATTTATCTTTAAGGTCACTGGGTTCGTTACAAATTAAAATAGCACAATTGACGTAGGAACGGATGGCACTGATTTTATAGCAGAACAGTGTTTTACTTCTATAATTTATTATTTCATTACTGCTTGTTTGTTTACGATAAACAGTGGTATTAATTATATTATTCATACGGGTTATTTTAACATAAAAAAAATTAATGTGTCCATTATTTTCTTCTTCATATGTGAACTGTATGTTGGGATCTAAGTCATTTAAGTTACTAAGTAGTTGGTTGGTGTTTCTATCTTGATCGACACGGGGAAACATGTCATCGATGTATCTAAATCAGAAATGAAATCTGTCCCCCAAAATTTTAAATATTTTATTTTCCAATAGTCTTAATTTAAATTCAGCCATGAAACCTGATATGGGCGACCCCATTGGGACCCCTTTCTTTTGTTGGTAAATTTTATTATTGAATTTAAAATAATTTTTGTTTAACAAAAAATCGGTGGTGATGATAAGGGTTTGTGCTATTTTGGATCCTGAAAACCTTTATTGATACCCCTATTGATGATTTGGACAATTTCCTCAATATTGGTAGACGGATATAGATTAATAACATCGAAACTTATGAACCGATAATTGCTTTTAATTTCTATAAGCTTTTTAATAAAATCTTCGGTAGATTCTTATGCATTTTCAGAAAGGGAGAAGAATTTCACGATAAATTTTGGCTGTATACTTTTCTAAACAGTAAGTTGGTGCTTCACTTTTACAAACTACAGGTCTAAATTTTGGTGGATTCTTATGATCCTTATATATACCAAAGATGTGTGGTGTATTTGGTGCATGGTTACTAATTCTGGGGGGTAAATTATTTGGCCATTTTCTATCTTTAATATATATATATATATATAAATATATATATATATTCAGTTAGTCTATTATTTGGATCCTTATTTATTTCCTTAACGCTGATTTCTTTAATAGTTTCTTCCAGTATATTCTTTCCTGTCTAAAATAGCTATTTTTCATGTTTTATCTGTAAGAGTACATGTGATATCCCTGTTCTTTTTAGGACTCTTTAGTGCACGAAGATCCTCACGATTTACATTTTGACTTTTTACTGATTTAGCAATTTCATTAACTGCAACATTTCTAATTTGTGTTCTATTAATTTCTGGAACATGATTAATGGCCGATTCAATCTTAGCTATAATGTTTTTAATGTTAATTGGCTGATCTATAATATATTTGGGTCCAAGGTTTAAAAGTTTGTTTTGGTGACTATTAATTTGAGTTTTTGATAAATTAATATATGGATATTCAATTTTAGTACTAGGTTTAAAATTATTTTTCTTTAACCAAAAATTAAGTCTTTTGCTGTGTCTTTTAGTGATAGTATTCTTCTCAGCATTGTGATATTAATCTATTTTTCCTTTAAAAAAGTTTTCCTCGCTGCAAATTTTCTTGAGTTTTTCACCGATTTCATTCCATTTGTCCCTGTTTTTATAAATTTCTAATTTTCTTTTCCATACTAATTTATTTAATATTGTTCGTTCAAATTTCCGTACTTCTCTAATAAACTCCTGGGTCAAAAATTTATTGTTAACTCTTAAAAAACTGGGGGTTATTTTAAAATATTTACAATCATTAAGAAAGTTTACTTTTTGCTCAGATTTTGCAAGATTTTTATTAATATTTTTTTACTGGCAGAAAAGTTTATAAATCATACTAAACCCTCAGGGTAAAACCAATAGTAAAAAACATCTATATCAAGAAATTTCTTAAAAAACCAGCCTTAATGAAAACCTAATCATGAAATGCCATGTACTCAAAGTTTAAATATTGGAAAAAATTTTCTTTAAAAATACACAAAAAATACATTACTCATTTAAAACTCCACAAGACGTTTCACAATAAAATCTAAATATATTACATTTTAAAACTCTACAATACATTAGAAATTATATAAATTAAACGAGACATTACTATAATTAAATTAAATAAAAACCTTTCAAACTTGCCTCATTATTGGGCTGTAATTTTTTCACCTGGGTATCCAGGCCTCCTCGGCAGCTTCATCTGTCATGAAGTTTACTTGGGAATGAATTCAGTGGGTGGTTCTCTCCATGAGGTCACGCTCTATCTGGAGCCATTTCGCTGCTGTCATTGCACACATTTGAAATTGTAGCTATTTCTATGGATTCACGGAACATTGTGTAGGGATAGTTATTGTATTCGGCTAATTTTTTAGTTTCATTAAAGTTTATTTCTATATTTTCGCTATTATATGTTTTTGCAAGAGCGGTATTTACTTTGCCAATTTTAATATTGTATTTATGTTCATTGATTCTGGTTTTAATTTTTCTTTTTATGACGCCAGTGTATGAACCTGAATTTTTATTTTGATTTATGAACGGTATTTTATATATTCCGACAGTTTCAAAGGGTGAAATAGGGTCTTTATCGCTACGTGTTAATTGGAAAATGTTTTTATTCGGTTTTATGGGAATATTGATACTGTATTTATTAGCTGAATTTTTAATTTTATTGGATGCTCCACGATCATATGGGATTGAAGAGGTAAATTTAGATGGGTTTTTTTGAAAATTTGGAATATTATTTAGAGTTTTTAATCTGTTTTTAACTAGTTTATTGATGATTTTATTAGGGTATCCCGCTTTTTTAGTAAATTCTTTAATAACATTTATTTCTTGGTTTAAGTCTTCTGATCCCAGAAATCACAACAATAATTAACACTAAATTAACCACCGTGTTTGGAGATAATAAAACTAGCGAAACTTTAATCAGAGCAAATAACCTCCTCCTTAACGAATCGTACTTTAACTTTAACAATAATACTTACCATCAAACTCAAGGCGTCCCTATGGGATCCCCAATTTCCGGTATCATTGCAGAAATAAACTCCGCCTTATTGAAAACTCAGCCAACCATATTATCAAAAATTGTAAACTTTGGACTCGATACGTGGACGACATCTTTGCCATTATACCCGACACCGAAAACCCAGATAACCTCCTAACCAACCTTAATAATCTAGATAATAATATTAAATTCACCATCGAAAAAGAAACCGACAATACTCTAAACTTTCTTGACATAAAAATCATAAAAAACCCTAACAACACTATTGACACTACCGTTTACAGAAAACCCACTACTAACACTGAAATTATAAACAAAAATTGTAAAACCCCCCTCACTTACAAATTATCTGCTATTCAATCTTATATCAACCGCGCTATTTTAATCTGCTCTAACAAACAATTACTAAATAAAGAACTTAACAATATCAAAAAAATCGCCACTAAAGGAAACTATTCTAAAAATCTTATAAATAAATTATACAAAAACACCTAAAATCTTTAAACAAAATCAATAATGCCCAAAAAACTAAACCTAATTTCACCACCGCAATCCCATTTTGTAACGGCGCCAGCATTAAAATAAAAAATGAAGCTAAAAATAATAACCTAAACATTCCAATAAAACCAGACAAAAACATTTTTCAACACATCCGGAACGAAAAAGACCCCATTCCACAAAACTCCACCTCCGGAATTTATAAAATCAACTTTGAACATATCAATGGTAATAAATATTGGTAGAGGTGGGATGACCCTGCTACATTGGGATGACCAAACGAAAAATCACCGATAGAGAAAAAGAACACCGTGCAGACCTTAAATTAGGAAAAACCTCTACCGCTTTCTCCACTACCCACAATAATAACCCCATAAACATTAACTCCATTAACATCCAAAAAATAGCACCTTACAATAACCATAATTACGCTCTAAAACGGGAGGCCCTCGAAATTATTACTAACCCCAACACTGTAAACGATAGAGAACATTCCATCATCCCTGCTGCATGGCAACACATCTTGCAAGACTCTGAAGTGAAGCGAAGTAACAACCTCAGCATTCCGCGAGATTATAAACAGAAGGACGTTGACGTTTATCTTGGCTCTGAAGATGGTCACGATTGTGACTGAAATTAATCAGCCAAAAGTTATGAAAAGCTTGTATAAGGTATATTATAACTTAAATTAAGTCTTCTGTTTCATCAGAAATTAAAATGGAGTGGTTGATATATGAACGAATAGCGTTAATTTTATATTGGAAAAGCATTTTACTTTTGTAGTGGATAATTTCATTGCTATTTGTAGGTTTTCAGTAAACTGTGGTTTTAATTTTATTTTCTGTTCGAATAATTTTGACGTCAAAGAAATTAATTTGGTGGTCGATTTCTTCTTCGTAGGTAAATTGTATACCGGAATCAATGTTATTAATAGAGTTAAGTAACTGTTGTATATTACATTCTTTGTCAATAACTGTGAAAACGTTATCGCTATACCAATAAAAAAGTTTTATCTTTAAAATGTTTCATTATTACATTTTCAATTATTCTTAGTTTAAAATCTGCAATGAAACCCGAAATGGGTGATCCCATCGGGACACCCTTCTTTTGCTGGTATATTTTATTGTTAAATTTGAAATAGTTTTCGTGGAGTAAAAAGTTGGTAGTTGTGGTAAGTGTTTGTATAATTTTAGGATCTTGAAAGTTATTTTTGATGGTATTGTCGACAATTTGATTAATTTCTTCAATATTGATAGAGGGATAAAGATTAACTACGTCAAAACTAACGGAATGGTAATTGTTTTCATTTTTGATTTCTCTTAATTTCTTTATAAAATCATCAGTGGATTCCAAAGAATGTTTGGAAGGGGGAATAATTTCACAGTAAATTTTAGCCATACATTTCTCTAAACAATATGTGGGGGCTTCATTTTTATTGACAATAGGCCGAAGTTTTGGAGGATTCTTTTGGTCTTTGTACCTACCGAAAATGGGAGGAGTATTGGGTGCATGGTTTAAAAGTTTAGGGGGGTTGTTATCAGGCCATTTTTCATCTTTAATTAATTTCCGGGGGTTTTCAATTAGTTGGTTGTTGCAATCTTTATCTAATTCTTTGATACCAATTTCTTTGATTGTTTCTTCCATTTTTCTTAACATATTCGTTTCTATCAAGGATGGCAATTTTGTTAGTTTTATCGGTGAGAGTGCAAGTAATTTCTTTGTTTTTTTTAAGATTCTTTAATTCATGGAGGTTTTTATTAATATTTCTGTTTTGTGCCAATTTAGTAATTTCAGTGACTGCAACATTTCTAATGTGCATTTTGTTTTCATCTGGAACTTGACTGATAGCTGATTCTATTTTTGCAATGCTGTCTTTAATGTTAACAGGCTGATCAAGGATATATTTTGGTCCCAATTTTAATAATTCATTTTGGGGGCTATTGATTTGACTTTTTGATAGATCCCTAATGTAGGGATATTCGGTTTTTGTGTTGGGTCTATAATTATTTTTCATAAGCCAGAATTTTAGTTTATTATTATTCTTTTTAATGATAGCGTATTTCTCAGTGTCATGGTATTGCGTTATTTTATTCCTGCATATGTTCCATTCTTCTTCACTAGTGATTGTTTTAACATTTTCGGCAGTTTTATTCCAAACATTTTTATTTTTAAAGACATCAGCTTTTCTTTTTCTTATTAACTTGTTCAACATTTTTCGTTCAAATTTACGTACATCACTTAAAAACTGTTCTGTGAGGAATTTATTATTTATTCTTAAAAAAGTACGTGTTAATATGAATTCTTTACAGTCGATTAAAAAATTTACTTTCTGTTCCGATCTTACAAGTTTTTTATTAATATATTTCCACTGGTTAAAGTGTTTACTATTCATGATAGGTAAAACGAAGTATTTCCTACAAATGCAAAACTAACAAAATGGTTCCTTAAGGAGACCAATTAAAAAAAAAAAAAAAAAAAAAAAAACATTATTAACGGAGAAAAATTTGCAAACACTTAACATTAAAAACAGCAGAAAAAGTTTAGAAATCTACACTAGCAAGAAAAAGTTTAGATATTTACATTAGATAAATGACATGTGCACACACAAATGGCTTTCAAGACTTCATATTCAACATGTAAATGAAGAGCTTGTTTCCAAATGGCGTTAAGTCATTTTTTTTCAGTTCTTGAAAAAACACGATTTTGTTATGTAAGATTTATTATTGAATTTAAGAAAACTATTTTTTTCCCAGTAATCTATGGATGATAATAACACTAAATTACATGTTTAAAAAAATCCTGATAGTATAGTTATTTATAAATAAAAAAAGAAAAAAATGACTTAACCCCTTTTGGAACAAAACTATGACTTTGGCACAAACAAATAACGAAATAAAATGACTTACTTCCATTTGAAAGTAATCCAAGTACTTTTTTTTTCATGTAAATACAGCATAAATTTTAGCTATACAATTTTAGAAGGTAGTTAGTTACTACAAATCTTCATTTACAAATTATATTTCTCCATCATTATCATTATTTTCACTTATGTTAATGTTAGCAGTATCATTGCAAGATTATTCATGAAAATAAAACATTCGTGTAATTTGTTAATTCTCAAAGCGTTAAGTAATTTTAAAACATATGTTTTTCTTTGCTTGTTTCATATTGTTTTTTGTTTTTATTTCAGAACAGGCGCATGGGAGAATTTTCCCCCCCCTCGTTTTAGGATCTTTTGACGGCAAAACGAACCACAGTACGCTGTCTTGATTCCCACATCTCGCTTCGTAATTTCCAGTACTTTTGCCTCTGAAATCAAGAAACCTTGTTTGCTTTTCAGACGACTATGTGCAAAATTTTTCCAATCTAAAATATTCCACTGCTTTTTGTACTCGAAAAGATTTCCAACCTTAGAGAAATGTTCAAAATATTCATTAGAGAGTAAAATTGTATCCACTTTCTTCCAAATGTTCTGTCTGTTGGTAAATAGGAGTGACCACACACTGGTAAATAGTATGTGAAGGTGAGGTCCTTTTGAGCAGCCACTGCTGAAAGCATTCCTAACATGTTATAATTTTTATTTGTGTGGTAATTCCTGATTTTGCATCAGGTCAAAACATATTGTAATTTCATCTTCTCCTATAAGCTCTTCCCCTAAAAGTGAATAAAAGTTTTTGCTGTGATTTTTATGAATCAAAAGTTTGGTTAACAGGGTCTTTTCTTTTTTCTGTACATTTTTCTGAATTCATTTGTATTTTTTTCCTAATACAGAAATAACAAATGTCTTTTTTCGAGGTTCCAAAACCAAGATTAAAATCTTTTATAAACACATTATATATAATACAGGTTATAAGTACATTCCTCTTTATAATTTTACATGGAAAAAAAAAAAAAAAACTGTCTCAATGTAACAATTTACAACAACATTCTTTTCCTTACTTTTCACTTTTCATCTAAGGCCATACAAATCATGTGATCTCAAGGCACGCTACAATTGATTAAACTTGACTTAATCCCTTTTGGCACAAAACTTACTTGTGACTTAATTCTTTTTGGAAAAAAACACAGATTTTGCTTTCTGTTTTCATTATGACTAAACTTTATTTGGAACTTCTACTTATCGAAAATATATTGTTAGACGTGTGCTGCGACTTTTTGCATCGATAAGTCAATTTTTGAAATTTTTGAGTTAACGCCTTTTGGAAACAAGCTCTTCAAGTAACACAGGAAGTCCAGGTTTTCGACATCAAAACATTAGAAATTATATAAATTAAACGAGACATTACTATAATTAAATTAAATAAAAACCTTTCAAACTTGCCTCATTATTGGGCCGTAAATTTTTCACCTGGGTACCCAGGCCTCCTCGGCGGCTTCATCTATCGTGAAGTTTACCTGAAAATGAATTAAGTGGGTGGTTCTCTCCATGAGGTGTCGCCACGCTCTACAATACATTTACATAATAATCTGATTAATTATATTTAAAATTAATAAAAGTAAACAAACACGAGAGGCAAACAGGTACCAGATTCCATGACCAACAGGCTAAACACTATAAAGTTCAGGTTTTCAACATTAATTACTTGAATTGACGATTAAAACAAGGCATTTTTAAACTTTACTTAAAAGTATAAACCTAAATCACTTGCCTTATTTGCAGCCAGAACATTTTCAGCTAGGTGCCCAGCTCTCCTCAGCGGCAACGACTTCTGTGTTGGAGTCTCTGTTTCTACTGAAATGATCTTTCCATGCAGCATCCATCATGAAGTGGCACCATATTTTATCTGGACCCGTTGCGTCACTATCATTGCAAATTTTCATATTGGTTGTGATCTCTATTGACTCACAATACATAGCATACATCTGATTTTTGTAATTTGCGAGTTTCCTAACATCTCTAAAATCAATCTTAGTATCTTCTCTATTATAAATCTTTGTAAGAGCAGTAGTAATTTTCTCCGTTTTTAATGTCAATTTTATGTTATGTTGCTATATTGTTATGACTAAGAGAAAGATTAAAACTTGAATTAATGAACATAAAAACCGGGAAAATTACTACTGCTCTTACAAAGGTTTATAATAGAGAAGATATTAAGATTGATTTTAAAGATGTTAGAAAACTCGCATATTACAAAAATCAGCAGTATGCTATGTATCACGAGTCAGTAGAGATTGCGATCAATATGAACGTTTGCAACGATAGTGATGCAACGGATCCAGATAAAATGTGGCGCCATCTCATGGTGGATGCTGCATGGAAAGATCATTTCAGTAGAAACAGATACTCCAACACAGAAGTCGTCGCTGCTGAGGAGAGCTGGGTGCCCAGCCAAAAATGTGCCGGCCGCAAATAAGGCAATTGATTTAGGTTTATACTTTTAAGTAAAGTTTAAAAATACCTTGTTTTAATCGTCAATTCAAGTACAGAGTATATTTCTGAATGCACTACCACAATAAAATACATTATTGGTGCAAATAACATTGTAGGTGATTCATTATCAAGAGTTGAAGAAATCACAGTAATCGATTATGATGAAATAACAAATGAAACAGTCCCAAGATACTGAATTAAAAATTTACAAAGGTCTACCACTTTGAAATTTAATGAATAGTCTCTTCTAGTCAAAATTTATGGCATAATGTTTCTACAAGTAGAATTTGTCCTTATATATCCCAGGGTTACAGAATAAACATATTGCAGAAATTTTATGGGTTATCCATATGACTAAAATCCAGTGGTGGTTCTAAGGGGGGGGGTAGGGCTGAATCCCCCCCTCCTTCAAAGTACTGACATTCACAGTTGAATATTACAATTGTAAACTTTTATTGATCTGGAATAACATCTTGAAAAATCTTAGACCCCCTCCCTCCCCCCCCCCCCCAAAAAAAAAGTTATGTTCTGGATCTGCCACTGCTAAAATCAATAGTTAAACTAATTACATCAAAGTTCATTTGGTCTAACATTAACAAAGCTGTACACATATAGGCAAAATCATGTTATTTCAGTCAAAAAGCAAAAATATCTCACCATGTGAAATCAACATTCGGCCAATTTCCAAAATAATCTGAAAGATGACCTTGTGGGACAATTACTTCTGTCTAATGGTAATATTTATTGTAGACTAGCAGGCTTTGCCCGCTTCGCTGGTCATTATATTGAAATGAATCCCCAAAACAGCATATCATTAATAATAATAAAATATCTTAAAAAAAAAAAAAAAAAAAAAAAAGTCATTGAAATCCGTCAAAATCTAATTTTATGTTGCCCAATGCCTTCGGCAGTCCCTTACCTGCTTTTTACTCCCCCTCCCTCACGGTTACAGTTGAAAGTTTTACAAAATCTCATCAAAGTACATATTTCGCACACTTAATTAACACCCACACACCAAAATTCGCCATTCTTAGGTAATTTGGACGGATTTAAGCTTCAAAATGTGGTTTTTGCCCCGCCCGCCCCAAGAGGAAGGGGGGGGGGAAGTAAATTTCCAAAATTACTTTATATTGCATGTTGCATACACATACCTAACCGACACATCAAAAAATTGAGATCATGAAATTATTTAAAGCTGAGTTATGCTTTAAAACTTTTTTTTTTTTTTTAATCTCTCCCCCCGTTCTCAAAGGAGGGAATTTCGCAAAATCTCTTCATACTATGAGTTAGATACATATAATCGTCCCTTACATAAAAAATGTCCAACCTTAGATAATTTAGTGCAGCGTTACGCATGAATACATGTTTTTGCCCCCCATTCTCCAAAGGGCGGTAGGGTGGAATTTCATAAAATCCCTTTGTAGTGTGTGTTCAGTTCGATTTCCTCGTGTGTTGAGTACCCTTCTTCCAAAACCTTTTCCCTTCCCTCCCCCCCTTAAAAATCCAAAATTCCAAAATCGCAGAAAATAATTTTTTTGTACTCAAGTCTGATCTTTCCATCTGCAATTTCTTCACCGTTAAGTAATTTGGAGCCGAGTTAAGCCTTCTGCCCCCCAAGGGGGACAGGGGGGGGTATTTTGCAAAATTTCGTCTTAGTTGGGGGGTCAGGCTCCGAAAACCAACCTGGTCACTAAAATTTGTGACCCTCTTTCCCACAGAATCGTCATGGCAGTGTTGAGTCAGTGAATCATTGAGTTTACTCTTTTATATGTCCAGATTTGTTTATATATTTTATGGACTACTTGGCTTAACACTTTAACACTACTTGACTTAACACTTTGGCTTAAAAACTAAAATAAAATATTTTAAAGTTTTATTATAGAAGAAATATTTATATTATATAGAAGATTAATTAAAAATGTAAATTTTTTCTGGTATAAATAGTAGCCTATGTCTTATTCCAGATTATCTCTGTACAAAATTTCATCCAGATCCGTTTAGCCGTTGTGGTGTGATTGAGTAACAAACACCCAGCATGCGTTATATTGAGTTATTTTGCTGTCAAATTGACAAAATTTTAATTTTAAATTTCAAAACTCTGTCGTTCTTGGAGCTTATTGTATTTGGTGATCAAAAACGTAATACGAAAATATGCATGCCAGATGTATATTTTCGTAATATGCATTGTACGAAATAAGTTGTTAAAATAACCATGATTTTTGAAAGGAATTAAATTATGTTCGCCAAATAATTTGTCGATATTTTTTTTTTCTGCTAAGGATGACCGATATCAAATCTATTCCGCTGCAACATATTAGCATCTTATATCAGATACTTTATTTAGACATTTAAAAACAAATTTGACTTCAAATTATGATAGAATATTTATCATTTTCCTTTTAATTAGTATATTAGTTGGATATTTATTGTGTAAATATCATCTTTTGAAATGAAATGTTTGTGTTTTCAATCGAATATGGAAATTTGCCATTTTTTTTTCCCTAGAGTTTTGAAATTAAAAATTCAAATTTTGTCAATTTTACAACAAAAATAACTTAATCTAACGCATGGACATGATAATTAATACATACCTATACCTAAATATGGGGATTAAAATCGGGAAATAATTTTCCTCGATTTTTAATAATTTTTTACAAAAAATCCAATGGACGTTTAACATAAGAAATATTTTTCTTCATCCACGAACGGCCAGTGATGTCATCACTTCGCTTGCGTATTAGCACTTTATCAATGTGTAAAAGAAATTTTTAATTAAAAATGACGTCAATTTTTGTGAGATGCATAATTTTTTTTTTTTATAATTTTTTATCGTTCACGTTTAGATAAATGTATTTATTTTCCTGTTGAAAAAAATAAATAAATTCGTTTTTTTTTTTGGCAACAATTAAATTATGGATAAATTTAAATGGCTAATTTTTTGCTATTATTAGCTTACAAAATTGCTATTTTATGCATAAAAATCGCAAAAACAAATTTTTTTTCGGAATAAAAGGTAGCCAACTTTTTAAGTTAGGGTATAAGCTATCTCCATAACAAATTTTATCGAAATCCATCGAGCAGTTTTAGCGTGAAACTGACTCAAATAAACGGACATTCACATTTATAATATATTTAAAGTTCAAATTGACTCTAGAAAACGTTTGTATGGGAAATAGAAAGGGCTGTTTTTAGGGTTTTCCCGGAAATTATTCGATTTTTTCTCGCCTTTTAAACCTTCCCTAGACCTCCACGAACATTTCAAGACTAAGATAAGATAAATCCGTTCAGCCGTTCTCGAGTTTTAGTGAGACTAACGAACAGCAATTCATTTTTATATATATAGATGGAAGCTATGCACTGAATAATATCTCTGCAGAAACAGTTGCAAAAGATTTTATTTTATCTGGATTACAAGATTTGGAACACCTTCCTGATTGATTACTGATTGTGGAACTCAATTTTGTTCAGAAGTATTTTTGAAGCCTTGTCAAAAGTCTGGTATTAATCTTTTATATACAACAGCATACCATCCACAGTGTAATGGGAAAGTGGAGCGACTACACAGATCTATAAAAGCTGCGGTGCTAGCTCATAATGAAATAGACTGGAGAAAAATATTGCCAACTGTTTTCTTTAGGTCTTTGAAATGCTGTTTAAATTGGTAGTTTATATGCTATAGCAGAAATATTCAATTATTTAAACATGACACTATGAATTACTTATTAACACGTTGATCACCATGTCAGCCATCGGTGACTGACAGTGTAAAATATAATATAAAACTAAAAATGTTACACTGTTTCAAGTAATTACTTAAAATTTATTTAAAATTTACTTCATTTTTATTTATTACATGATAATATCATTAAGGAATTTTAATGGATTTTATTAAGAATTTGCGTGGCGATCAACGTGTTAAATCCTTTTAAACAACTGTAAGAAACAACATAGATGAAGATAAATTTTCCTAACAAATCTCCAAAAAAACCCCATAGGCTTGTAACTCTAACTTATTTACTAAGATTTGCGAGTTCGTTTTTCATAAAAATTATTTTTTGCAAAGTAGCTGTAACAATTGGGTCTCAAAATTAAATATATTATGTTATTTATAACTCTTAGAAAATATCTAAAATATAGTTTATTCAATATTTTTATTCTATTAAAATTAAGTTTTGCTATAAGTTGCTCTGTATATCTAGCTGCTTACATATGTAATAAAAAAAGTGCTATCTTTTGCACATACACAGAAAAAAATTTACTATAGATAGTCATATCTCGGTGGAAATTAAATTTATATATTTTATGGTTCAGAATAATGTTTCTTAATATTTTGCAATTTTCGTAAAATTTATTGAAACCTATTCTTTTTATAAGCAAAACACTTTCCAAGCAATCCAAAATATTTTCATATTTATTCAATTTGTATCTGGTCCTCTAATTTCACTTGTGACTAAATCATTACTGGAAAACTGTTAAAATGTTTTTGCATGCCTGAAATTCAAGGTAATTTAATTCACTATTAGGAAATAATAAAAATATAGAATAAAAATAATTTCTAATAACTTGATCATCCGCTATATGTTATATCTGCTTGCTATATTTATAGTCTTGTAAAAAGAAAATATTTTATTCTTTCACTCAATATTACATAAAAGAAAATACCTATTATTGCAAAGTAAATTAAGATATATTATTATGTAAAAATATTTTTTTTTTTTCTCGGTGAACAAACATTGTATGATTTTTTTTTTTTTTTTCAATTGAATTACACTGGTCTACAGTGGTTCGGTAACAATGGTCAAATTATTATTTTTATTATTAATTCTCATTTTTATTTAAATATCTGCAAGTAAAAAAGTCCCAACACGTCACATTTTTCTGTTAGAGTATCAGAAAAATGGCAATTTTCAAGATTTTTTATCATTTTCACAGTATCACAGGTGGTAACCCTTCCTGCTGGCAACTCAGAGTCCCGGTAACCATGTTTATTCCATTTTTTTTGTTAAAGTATTAGAAAATGGCAAATTTCGCTATTTCTTTGATTTTTACAATACAGTCGACAGCAAAAGTATACGAGCACTAGCCAATAATTCTGATATCCAAAAAGTACATTTAATACTATTTTGTTAAATAAATCCTTGTCGAATCTTGTTCTTAGACTGGCCAAGAGCATGACTCGACAAGGATTTATTTAACAAAGTAGTATTCAGTGTACTTTTTTTAGACAGGGATTATTGCTAGTGCTCAGATACTTTTGCTGTTGACTGTATGACACATGGTAACCTTTCGTGTTATCAACCCTGCCTCCTGGCCATCCTCTCTGCTGGCAAACCCCTGTTTGGCAACCCTGTATTCATACCTTATCTTTTTTTTTTTTCCCTAATATTCTAGTTAACAGATATTCTTCGTTAAGTATGATTGTGCTGTTTTATAGTTAATGTTTCATGTTCAAAATGGCAAGTTTTCAGTGTAGAACTTGTAAAACCGTACCCGATAAGTTTTGCTGTATTTGTGAACTATTCATATTAAAATCACAAGGTATTCATTTAACACAAGATGTAAAAAAAGCCTATTTTTTTGTATTTTGGTTTTAAAATAACAAATAATAACAATTCAATCATTTAGTGTATTTTCCATGTTTTTATGTTCTACGTAGTCTACAACATGTATATTATCTCCATATTAACAGTATTCCATGCTAAATTAATAATATTGATAGTAATAATGCATGTCTTCTAAAGACTTTTGTACATTGCTTCCAGTACAGATGAAATAATCATAACAAAAAAACTGTACATGTTACAATTTTTCACTATTTTTTTTTAATTCTGCACTACAAAATTAGTTGAAAATAGTTGATTTCATTTCTGTTAACCCCCCCCCCCCCCACCCCCCCAAAAAAAAAACTTTTTTTGTCGACTAGTGTTATTTTTCAAGAACATTTAAAATTTATCTACATTGTTTCACTAAGCATATTTTTAATATTCTTTCAACATTATAATTTTCTTTGATACGATTTGTCTTTAGATCTGTGATGAAGTAAAAGCAGTTCTGCTTGCAGATATTGCACATATTTCTGGGCTTGTTGCTGCTGGTGTGATACCAACTCCATTTGATTATGCTGATGTAGTTACAACAACAACTCATAAAACTTTAAGAGGTGCACGGTATGTTAATTCTGTTTAAAATAATCCTATGTGCAAAAATTCTTTGCTTATAGAGTTGTAGGTATACTTATCATTTTGAACTGCATTATTTATGATAAATTTTACTTTAGTGAGTTATTTCGCTACATTTTAGAAAATAATCCATACTGATAAGAGGACATTGTACATAAAAGAGCAGGATGTGTGCAGTATATAAACTTCAGCTCTTGATTTGATGCTGATATTTGGAAAAGAAAAAACGTTAGATTAGTACTGTTGCCAGCACAAAGAGAGTAGTAGAATTTATTATGACTATTATTACAATAAAGTTTTTTTCATTCATTTTTTCACAAGTGTAGTTCTCATATGTGAATTATTTTTCTATAACATTATCAGAAAAAGATTGCTAGTTTTATGTATGCTAAAATATGTATATTAATCCTTTGTGATGAGTATTGGCAAATAGCTGCACAAGTCTTTTTTTAGAGCCACCTTTAGGTGCTTTCCCAAAATAGTATATTATTAAAAATATATATATATTTAAAATTAATATTTAACCCCTTAAATTCCATTGGCATATTTATGTGCCAGTTTCATTTATTATATAGATTTTTAAGAATAAAATTTAAATAATTCTTACTTCAATATTTTAAATTATCTTGTTGAATGCAGTAACATTAGTAACTACTGCCATAGAGGAATGCTAGTAGCATTCCTCTAAAATGTTACTGTATTCAACCAGAGAAATTGCGGGTGACAAATTCTCTTATTTTGAGCAGTAAGTCCCAAAGAAAACATTTTATATTTTAAATAATCAAAGAATGATATTTATGCAAAATTTTTTATTTATATAAGACTATTTAATATATGCTATTTATTATTCTGACAGTTTTTTGTCACAAAGTAGCTAAACAGGTAAAGAAATTCAGTTGCTATAATAGAAAAAAAATTGTTTTAATATTGTAGATAGATGTAACTATCTATCCCTAATTGTAAATTATATTCTACATAGCAGAGCACATTTTCAAGATAATTATAAATCATTCAGTAAAAATGAAAAGTATTACTTATCCTTTAATCCCTATTTATATTGTGTTAACTAAGCTATCACCGAGAAAAGAAAAATTATCATTTGAGAAAGTATTGTATCTCATGTAAAAATTTAGACAAGAATTTTCATATTAAAATTTAAAGTTTTAATTTCACAAGAGCATTTTTAATTATTACTAAAAAAATACCTTTCATAAAGCTCTTGGACATCGGTCGAAGTACTTTCTGGGCGGCACCGCCCTTTCCGCAGCAACCTTTAGTGTCGTCGGCTACTGTCGAAACTGTTGTAGGATTCCTTCTCTGTTGCTTCTTTAGAAGATGGTGCCACACCTGGTGTAGATCTGTGCGTGACTTGTGCCCTTTGCATGCTGATTGGTCGATAATTATTTCAATTGTTTCGTTGTAAAATGCGCAGTCCGGGTTATTGTAGTTGGCAATTTTTAGGGTTTCATTAAAATTTATATCAATTTTATTTTCTTGGTTAAATTTGGTGAGGGCAGTGGTTGATTTTTCCGTATTTTATATCATTATTATGTTCTTTAATTTTGGTGGATATTTTTCTTTTCGTAATGCCGATATAGCAGACAGTTTTATTGTCAGAATTTTTGAAAGGAATTCTGTAAACACCTGCCATTTCTAGAGGGGGGATTAAATCTTTGTCATTATGGATTAGTTGGTATATATTCAGATTTGGTTTAATAGGAATGTTTAAGTTGTATTTTTTAGCGGTGTTTTTAATTTTAAGTGCTGCACCACAATCAAAAGGAATAGAGAAAGTGTATTTTAAGGGTATTTTTTTGGTGACTTGGGATATTGTTTAGTTTTTTAATTCTTTTTTTATATAACTTATTAACTAAATTTTTATGGTAGTCTGCTTTTATAGTTATGTCTTTAATATAATCAATTTCATTTTTTAAATCAGTTTGTTCATTACAGATTAGAATCGCGCGATTAATGTAAGCTTGAATAGCGTTAATTATATATTTATAAGGTGTTTTACTATAATTACTAATAATTTCTTGACTTGACATCGGTTTCTGGTAAACTGTGGTTTTTATATTATTGTTATATCTTTTTATTTTAATGTCTAAATAATTGATTTCTTCATCAGTTTCGGGTTCACATGTGAATTTTATATTTTGGTCAAATTTATTCAAGGTTTCTAGGATTTCATCAGTATTTTCATCTTTATTTATTATTGTGAAGGCATCGTCGATGTATCGGGCCCAAAAAATTTTGTTTTTAAAAGTTTCTAGTATATTTTCCTCAAGAATTCTTAATTTGTGTTCTGCTATTATACCCGATATAGGAGATCCCATCAGGACTCCTTTATTTTGTTTATATACTTGTCCGAGCTTATGTATGAAATAACCTGAATGAAATTAATTTAATACAAATTATTCTTATTTAATGATTGAGTTGAAATGAATATTAAATAATGCATCTTAGCTTTTATTATTATTATTATTAAAAAAAAAAAGAAAAGAATTTTTAGATTCTTCAGCTAAATAACATGTGCAAAAGGTATGTTTTTTTTTTTTTTTTTTTTAATATATTCTATTGTTAGTGAGTTGTGCTTTATAATAATTTAAGGGAAAAAAAAAAAATCTGGAAAATTCCAAAATCCTGAATATTTCCGATTCTGCTGGTCCTGGATAATGGGTCCTACACTTTTTTAAGTGTTTTTAAGAAGAAAATTACCTGGTAAATGTAAGATTTTTAATTTTTTTTTTTTTTTTTTTTTTTTTTTAAGATTATTTTTATTAATCCTGTTTGTTTTATTAATCTTAGTTTATTGCTACTGTCAAAATAATCATAATTTTTACATCTTTAAAATCTCTTCCAGTTGCATTAAATAATTTTCTTTACACTTTTATTAATATAATTTAGTAGGGGTGGGAATCGATTAAGAGTTTTAACTGGGTTAATTGTAGTTCATTAATCGATTAATCGGTCTTTTAATCGTTTTCATTTTTTTATATATAATTTTATTTCAATGATGAATAAAACTCTCATATTGTGTACAGTCGGTAACAAAAGTATCCGAATACTAGCAAAAATTCCTATATAAAAAAAGTAGAGTTAAATAAAACCTTGTCGAATCATGTTCTTACTCAGTCTAAGAACATGATTCGGCAAGGATTTATTTAACAAGTTAGTTCTTCTTTATCACTTCGGACTAGAACACAGAATGTTATTTTCTGTTTCTACTTCGATATTACTATCAGCAATTCTGAACAGACAATAAACGCTTGAAGTTTTTATGAAACTCTGTTGACATTTTCCCCATCTGAGGGATAGTGGAAATCTCAATCCTATCTTTTCTTTTCTTTTTTATCTTTAGCATTTCTATTTTTTGAAAGCTTCTTGTTTCAGAGAATACTATTACCCTAGCCAACACTTTCTGTAGAAGGCTATCAGATAGGTGGTGTTGCTCCAGCATGCACATGAAGCAATATTTTGTTTAATAACTGTCCTCCCCCTTTTCTCTAACAACAAAAGTACAACATCTTCTTTTGGGACGTTTTATTTATTTATTTATTTAATTTTTTCTTGCTTTTTCATTATTTGATGGATGTTTCTTAGAATGTTTGTTAGGAAAATATATGAAAAAATATTTTGTAGGCAGAACAGCATTTTTACTTTAATTCGTAGTTTGAAAATTTTAATCGGATTTTGAAAATTTTTAATCGAATTAATCGATCCGATTAACTCGATTAAAAAAATTGATCGGGACTAAGCATTGATCGATTAACCGAACCGATTAATCGATTAATCGGCACAGCCCTATAATTTAGTAATGCGCTGTTTTAACTACATAATCAAATACAAGTTTAACAAAGGTAAGTGCTGATTTCTTATGACAAAAAATAAGTTAGAAAGTTTTTTTTTTTTTTTTTTTTTAATGCCATGTTTCAAAATGTAAAAAGGAATTGTGAAAACATTTTGTGTTTGTAAAAAATATTAGCAGTTACAACTCCCATTTTTTGAAAACTTGACCCACATTTTTCATAGTGATGGGGTCTTGGGACCCCACTTTTCAAAAGGTCAGTGCAAGCCCTGGAGTTTCATGCCCAAGAACATCCTGACCTAGTAATATTTCTTTTAAAGATTCTAAACACTTTTTTTTTTCCTCCCTTGAAATGGGTAAAATCATTGATTACATAGACTTGCAACTGAAAAGTGTTTAAAAACCAATAGCTGATACTGATATTATTTTGTGCTCTGATATCAAATATGGCATTCATTTTTTTTTCAATCACATAAGGATTTTTCACAAAATAGGCTTATTATTACTTACATTAAACTAGGCCCAAAAGTAGGAAATCGATCATATAGTGCAAGAAGCATTTCATGTAACAAGTGAGAAAACAGCATTTTTACAGTAATTCGACCCTGCTAAATACGAATCTGCCTGTTGCCAAAGCGAAATTTGGGCTGGAAGTCTGGTATCTAAGATGATGCCCTATATTAAGATGTGCCCAAGATGAACTCTGTTGTCTTATATTTCCCTTGTCCGTTGGCTTAAAATAATGGTTTAAACATCTACTTAGGGGTATTCTCGGATGCCAAACACATTGCAATGCTCAAAAGTTGCTTATCTCCAGTTTGGAGTGCATAGGATCCAAAATAGTTGCCAAAATGACTGCCGAAACTTTGTTGCTCGGAAGTAAGCAAGGGAGATGACCATTTCAGTGTTTAAGCATTGTTTATTGCAAGATTGCAAAGATAAGAAAACAATCATTAAAATGTTTAATTATCCATAATACTTTAAATTTACCTGGTAGCAGAATTTTTTCTGTCAATCTGTGACAGCTATTTAGGTATTGCTACCCTGCTCAGTGTCCGAGCCCCAACTTTCACAGAAAATTTCTGTTCCTGAAATTGAAACTGTGTGTTTAATTAACTTAATCAGAACATGTATTTTCTTTGACACTGCACTAGCAGATGTTTTATATAAAATTTTTATTTAATATGTGATTCTTTCAGTTCTAACTTCTTCTATAGTGCAAACAATTTATTTACAAAAATACTAGTATTTAACACTCTGCTAGTCGCATGTTTTTTTTTTTCAAACAAATGTGGTCGCACTGTATCCGTCAGATACACCAGTATATGCTCTTAACTTTAATAAATGATATAAACAAAAACACAATCTTAGGTAAAAACAAATAACATTCAATCAAATTCTTTAATATTATGTATTTATTTTATATTTTACGAAAGAATTAATGTATGAAGAAGTAATGAAAGAAGTAATGTAATGTCAGTTACTGAAAAAAGAAGTAATCATGTATCTCTCAGATACGGTGTGACTAACGGAATGTTAAACAAAAGTGTATCAAGGTCATCAAACATTGAAATTGATACAGCAAAATATTGTATATATTCAAAGAAACAATGACAAAAATTACATGAGTAGTGAGTGATATTGAAAATTTCTATTTCTCAATATAATAATTTAATAGAAAATATAATAATTTAATACCTTAATTGTATGGCTATAAAGAAGAAAGATAAATTGAATTTTTATTTTTTAATGTGGCCTGATAAATATATTAGTATGGATTAAGAACATTGCATTGATAATAATCATTCCACCCGTGATAGAGCTGAAAAAATCTGGAGTGACTCCACTCGACTTTCCGAACATTGAGTAACTAACAGTTTTGTAGATAAAATAAAGAAAGAGGAGTTGCTAAACAAACAAAAAAGAGAAAACCATAACAGAGTGTTTGAGTATTTTTCTCCATATATCACACGAGGTTTTATTTAACGCTACTGAACTTTGAGCCCTTAGATCATAAGGGTAAAGAATTTTTCGTTGTGTCCCTGTAAAAATCTATAAATGCTAGATTCACCAAAATGCTTATAGTTAGTGCAACAGTGATTTATAATATTCATACAAATTTTCAGCTCAATTGAATAAGGCGTTTAGATGCTATCGCTGGTCTCATAGGCCATAAAGATAAAGAATTTTTCTTTGTCTCCCTGTAAAAAAACTGTAAGTGCTAGATTCACCAAAATCTATACAGATTGAGTATCTGTGACCTATAATATGTGTATAAATTTTTTGCTCAATTGAATAAGGCGTTTAGATGCTATCGCACTTTTAAAAATTTGGTCCCTTGGCCATAATGATAAAGAATTTTTCTTTGTGTCCCTGTAAAAAAACTATAAGTGCTAGATTCACCAAAATCTATAGGGTTCGTACTATGATGACTTACAATATACGTACCAACTTTCAGCTTATTCGAACAAAGTGTTTAGACGCTAGCGTGTTCACTCACAGACATACACACATACATACACACATACATACATACATCATCGTAAAAATAGTGAAAACGGACTCGTTGGACCTCGAAACGTATAGAAACATCAAAATCTCGAATTCGGATTTTTGACATGATTACAATACTTTCCTCACTATAGTGTTCGGAAAGTAAAAAAGAGATAAATAATTGATATCAAGAGTTCAAATTAAATGAAATAGGCAAGAAAAATTTGACTTATCAAATATCTTTTATTTACGAGAACATAAAAATTAGTACTGAAGAACAGGTAGCTACCATGGTTAAAAAGACACTTCACAGAAATAATAAATATGATTGGACACTATAGATACTCTTATAACACACATTACAGTGATGGTGCTGCACTAAATAATTTGCAATCAATATAATTATTCACGATAGTTACATAGTTTCTATCCGTATTTACTTAGAAGCGGTCAGAAAACATTTTGGCATCAGGAACAGAGACAACTCTAATTTCCTGATTGTGGATGGTTATTTTTGAGTTTTAATAGGAGTATCATTCGATTCCTGGACCAGACACTAAGGATTAACTCCTTTGATCATGTTCGTTGAAGATAATATAGATGCCTATGATGAGTAACAGCCACGAGAATACCATCGAATGAATTATAGGGAAATATGTATAGGATTCTCAATTTCAGACCAATCTTTAAACATCTGCACATATAATCTTGCTAACTCATCCATAAATACATCAAATAAATTCAAGCTTTATTGTAATCCAGACGGAAATATTATTTTGAATAAATCAAGCTTATTATTTAATAAATTCATTTTCGAGGAGAGACACGAAAAGATAAAAAGCTATTGTGAGCTCCAATGGGCATGTCCTCCCATCATGATGGAACTTTGCGACTGGCACGGGGAAACCCCGACCTCGCGGAAACTAAGGTAAAAAATGAAAGAAAACTGATATAATTTGTGTTTGATATTTCGCTAATCAAGAACTCTTATTCTGATAGACATTTTATTTTATCCTAGAGACAATCTTCATAAATGTATGTGTTGCAGAGAGGAATGCACCGCACCCAGTTTTGCACTTTGAACTGCTTGAGTCATCAACTATAAACTTTCATTTTTTCTGTTTCTGTTCATTCTTTCATCTTTTCAAACTGTAATTTTTTCAACGTTATTAAATTCTATTTTTATTTAATTTTCACAGTATGCTTTGGCTAGCGCGGTAGTAGAACGGGCAAATTTTATATTGTTTTCATGTTCCTTTAGACGGGTCTTGATTTTCCTCTTAGTAACTCCTATATAGCTTGCTTTTCTTTTGTCGGGATATTCGATGGGAATTCTATAAACACCGGCGGTTTCGAGGGGAAGGGGGAATAATATCTTTGTCTTTTCTTATAATTTGAAAAATGTTCGGGTTCGGTTTAATCGGAATGTTTAGATTGAATTTGTTGGCAGTATTTTTTATTTTATTTGAGGTTCCTTGGTTATAGGGTATGGAGAATGTATATTTTTGTTGTCTTTTTTGCTGGTTTGGGATATGATGTTACGGAAATCTCTCCACCAGGGGTCGCTGTGTGCCAAGACACGGCGATACACGTACTGTCAGTAAGTGTGTGGCAGGCAATGGTAAAGGAAGGATCTAAATAGGAGATCCTAAATATGTTAACTTTTAGTTTTTGTATATAGTTGTAATTACATGTAAATAGTCAATAAATATCAGTTAAGAAAGACAGATTGTTTGTTTTGCACCTGACATATTTATTTCTACCACTGAACTATCGGCAAAATTTGGTGCATACGGCTCGAGAAAATGATTTATTGGAAACAAAAAGTTTTTATTCCGTCATAACGCTAATGATAAAAAAAGAAAGAAATCTACTGGAATAAAAGTGATGACTCAGCTCATATGAAAGATCAACGGAAAAAAAAAAAAAAAAAAAAAAACGACATCTTCAAAAATGTTTAACGGAATCTGAGTTGAAAACAGAAATAAGATGTGGTTTATGAAAACGAAAGTAATTCCCAATTTTTTTGTTATTTATGTTCATTTGGATAACATATTAGGAGG
Organism: Salticus scenicus; assembly: GCA_963930645.1. Classification (NCBI taxonomy): domain Eukaryota; kingdom Metazoa; phylum Arthropoda; class Arachnida; order Araneae; family Salticidae; genus Salticus; species Salticus scenicus. The sequence goes on along the minus strand of OZ005651.1, from coordinate 16,878,209 downwards.
TAAGCTCTTTTGAAATTAATAATGGATAAATTAACTAAATGTACTGAAAAAAGAAGTTCTGTTAGAGCTAGTATTACTAAATTAATTAAAAAAGTCCAAGCAGTAGATTTTGAAAACGAAACTTTTGATTCTTTAAATGAGTTATTAGAAACTTTAGATATCAAATCTAAATTATTGAAAGAGTATGATGATGAAATAGAGGATCTTATTAATGATCCTGTTAAATTTAAAAGTGAAATAGCTCAAGCTGAGGAATATGAAGACAAAATTATTGCTATTAAAATTAAACTTAAATGTAAAATTAAAGAAATAAACAATAAACAGCAAAATCAAAGTACTAATGCAAGTACATCAAGCTGTACAGAACATAATTTTTCGGCATTGAAATTGCCACAGTTACAGGTTCCACAATTTTCTGGTTCTGGTATTTCAAATTTCATGGAATTCCTAAATTGTTTTGATAACGCGATAGGGTCGAACGAATCCCTGAGTAAAATTGAGAAGTTTCAATATTTAAAAAGTTTACTTACTCCCCCTGCTTACAATGTTGTTGCGGGATTCGAGTTAAATGAAAAGAATTATGATTCTTGTTTAGAACTTTTAAAACAACGCTACGGGCGTACTGACTTTATTATTAATTCATACATGTCTAAATTACTTAATTTAGAACCAGTGAGGAATTCATCAAACATTAAAGGCTTGCGTAAATTATATGATGAGATAGAGATAAATATAAGGAATTTACGCTCGTTAAATGTTACTGAAGGATCATACAGTCATTTATTAAACCCCTTACTTCTTAAATTACTACCCCAAGATTTGGTTTTAGATTTTCATAGAAAAAGAAATAAGGAAATTAATTGTGAAGTTTCAGAAATAATGACGTTTTTAAGAAATGAAGTGGAATCGCATGAAATTTGTGAAACCGTAACAAATTCTTTTAAGGATAACGAAACTAAACGTTCCGCTTTTCAGGGTTATCAAACAGGACAAACATATCAAAAAAACTTCTCTAAACATAAAAATATACCAACCGCAGCAACATTACTCACACAAATAAAAAATTCATGTATTTTTTGCGACTTAAATTCTCATGATTCTGTAAATTGTAAAAAATTAGATATAGAACAGAAAATAAACAAACTTAGATCTGAAGCTCGGTGTTGGTTATGTTTTAAACCGAAACACATAAGCAAAGTATGTAGGTCAGGTATTGTTTGGAAAATATGTTTTTCTAGATTTCATCACGAGTCAGTTTGTAGAAAAAATTGTAAACCCTCGAATTTATCGGTGGAGCGCAATAGAGAAAATTGTAAAAACTCACGTAGTTTAAATTATAATGAAAACGAAAATGAACGGGATAACTCTAATGTTTCTGAAGTTATTTCTTCTATTTCTCAATGTAATTTAAATAAAAACTGTTCTAAAAATGTTTATTTGCAAACTTGCACTGTTATTGCTAAATTGGAAAATAAATCTTGCTTATCTAGATTAATGTTTGATTGTGGAAGTTCGAGATCATTTATTAGTGAAAAATTAGCTAATGATTTAAAATTAAAAACCATTCGAATGAAACTTTATCAGTTTATTCTTTTGGAATGAAGTGCCCAACGGATAAAATTTATCGAGTTGTTGAAGTAACACTGGAAAGTACAAATTCTTCTTTTCAAAAAACACAGGAATTATTTGTTTCTCGCACTATAACGGGCGCTACTGTGAAATATCCTGATTCAAAAATAAAAGATTTAATGCAGAGACGGAATTTGAAGTTGGCTGATTCAGATAGCTCGGATAACAATATTAACATCCTCTTAGGGGCCGATGTTTGTTGGGAATTAATTTATGGGGAAAGGGTACCTATAAATAAACATTTGTCAGCTTTGAATAGTGCATTTGGATGGCTGATTATTGGATCAGACGATAATGAAAATAGTTGTTCTGAAAACATGATTATTGTAAATAATGCTATTTTAAATGATTTAAGATTATTTTGGGAAATTGAAGAATTTCCGAATGAAACCAAAAATCTATCGGAAAAAGATAATCAGTTAATTAAGGATTTTGAGGATTCTTTAAAATTTAATGGGGAACGGTATGTGTGTAGATTAATGTGGAAAGATAATACAGGACCCCCGTTAAAATTGGACTCTAATTATGAGGTCACAAGCAAACGTTTCATTTCATTAAAAATTAAATTGAATAAAAATCCTGAAATTTTTTATCAGTATAAGGAGATTGTATCGGATCAATTGAAATGTAAAATTGTAGGAAAATGTACTGACGAGGATATAAATTCAGGTTATTATATGCCCCACAGAGCAGTAATAAGGGATGACAAAGAAACTACTCGCGTTCGGATGGTTTATGATTGCAGCTCTAAAGCAAATGAAAGTAAAAATTCTTTAAATGATTCTCTTGAATCGGGAGTTAATCTATATCCAAATTTATTGGATGTTATACTTAAATTTCGGGAAAATCAAGTTGCATTTTGCGGAGATCTATAGAAAGCTTTCCTTATGATTGAAATTGCGGAAGAGGATAGAGAATATCTAAAATTTTTGTGGTTTCCGGACGAGCCCGATAATCCGGTACAGACACTTCAACTTAATCGTTTACCCTTTGGGTTAACGGCGTCTCCATTTGCGCTAGCTTGCGTTTTGAAATTTCACATAGGGAAATATAAAGAGGAATTAGGTTATGAAATGTTAAATTCTCTATATGTTGACGACTTGTACAGTGGAGCTAAAACTGCGCAGGATGCTTATGAGTTAACCTCTTTAGCAATAGAAGTATTATGCGCTGCTGGATTTAAACTCAGGAAATTAAAAACTAATTGTGATGAGTTGAAACAAATTTGGTGTGAAAACGGGTATGAGAAAAATATGGATTTTGGGCAAGGAGAAGGATTTTTGGGATTAAAGTGGGATCCAAGTAAGGATAAAATTAAATTAGATTTAAGGGATGTTCGGGATTCCTTGGAATTTGAAATCACCAAACGACATGTATTGAGAATAATTTCTAAGATATTCGATCCTTGTGGACTAATTAGTCCATTTATAATAAGAGTTAAAATTCTTATTCAAGAATTGTGGGAAAGAGGTCTACTATGGGATGAAGACTTACCACATGACTTAGAAAAAAAGTGGAGATCATGGTGTTCTGAACTTTCTGAATTATAAAATTTTAGCATCGAACGTAAACTTTTTTCAATGGAAAATGTTAATGAAATATCGCTTCATATTTTTGTTGATGCCAGTCCTAAAGCGTATGGAGCTGTAGCGTATTTTCGATATTTAACAAGTGAAGGAAAAATTAACATAAGTTTTGTGATTTCAAAAAGTAAAGTTGCTCCTCTAAAAAGTTTAACTTTAGCCAGATTAGAATTAATGGCAGCACTTGTAGGTGCTCATTTAGGAAATTATATTCAGAGCATTTTTCCAGCCATTACTCAAAAAACACATTTCTGGAGTGACTCCAAAATTGTTCTTCATTGGGTGAAAAATTCATCCAAGGTTTGGAAACCATTTGTCGCCAACAGAGTGGCTCAAGTGCAATCACTTTCCCTTCCTGAATGCTGGAATTTTTGTAGTGGATCAGAGAACCCTGCAGATCCTCACTACTAGGGGAGAATCAGCGAAAAATATTATTTTGAATTCTTTGTGGTGGACGGGCCCTCCTTGGTTGTCTCAACCCATTCACTTATGGCCTGATCCAATTTACATCCGCCAACCAGATGAAAGTAATGTTGAACAATTAATTTCGAGCTACGAGGTGTAGCAGTAAATACTGTCTGTTCTACTAATCATTATTCTCTCTTAAAGATCATTGAAGTAAATAAATACAGTAACCTTTCTCGGCTTTTGCGCGTGACAGCTTGGGTAAAAAGGTTTGCCCACAATGCCAATCCTGGTCACGGCACCAAATGCCGGGGACCTATATGTGCTTCAGAACTTAAGGAAGCCTTTGACTCTTGGATTAAGACAATTCAACAGGAGCATTTTGGGAGTGAAATTCAGCAACTTCTCTCCCAGGGTACTCTAAATAAAAACTCACGAATTTACAATTTGAATTGCGAACTTAACCAAAATAACTTTTTGTGTTTGAAAGGACGCTTGCAATTTTCAAGTAATGATGAGCAGGCCAAACACCCCCTGCTGCTTCCTAACAATGATAAATTTGTTGAATTACTCGTTTTTGATGCTCATATAAAAATGGGCCATCTGGGTGTAGATGCAACATTAACTCACCTAAGAGAACGATTCTGGATTCTTAAATGTAGAGAGTTCGTAAAAAGAGTCCTAAAAAACTGTTTGATTTGTAGACGTTTTTCAGTGAAAGCAGGTAATTAGGTGGTAGCTCCTCTACCTCCTGACAGAATTCAGGAACATCCATCTTTTGATGTTTCTGGTATAGACTTTGCTGGACCCTTTTTTACTATTGACTGTAAAAAATGTTATTTACTTATTTTTACCTGTGCAGTTACAAGAGCTGTACATTTGGAATTAGTTGTTGATATGAGTACAGATTCATTTTTATTAGGCTTAAGACGTTTTATTTCTCGTAGAGGTTTATGTTCAGTTATATATTCTGATAATGCTAAAGCCTTTAAAAGGGCAAAAGGTGAACTGAAAAAATTATGGAGTCAAATTGATAACCCTGAGGTAAAAAACTTGTTTGCCTCTAAAGGTATAGAATGGAAATTTACTGTTGAAAGGAGTCCTTGGTGGGGAGGCTTCTGGGAAAGGTAGATACGTACAATTAAAACTTGCTTAAAGAAAATTGTTGGTAAATCTTCTCTTTCTCTTAAAGAATTAGAAACAGTTTTTCTAGAAATTGAGGCAATGATTAATTCTAGACCTATTACGTATCTGTATAGTGAGCCATCAGAACCTTCCCCACTCACTCCTTCTCACTTTCTAGTTGGAAAAAGATTAATTTCTGATAAATAAAACCGTTTGAATAAGTTACTATTAATTAAATCATGTAGAGATAATTAAATAAATAAATTCAAACTACGTTTGTTAGAAGGTAAGACTTATAATAATAATGATAAATTCTTCACTTACCTTCTATGCAGCAGTTTCAGCGCTTGTCTCACAACAAAGTAATATCCGAATATCCGTGGGGTTTCTGATCTGTTGATCAATTTATCTAAAATGCGTTATACCAGAAGAGGTTGAATGATCCACCCTAAATGCTAAACGAATATTTCCATATGTATTAGAAATGAAATAATTTGAGAATTAATTTAATCTTAGAATTTATTTTTAATTTGGGATGCATCTTGTTCTGCATCCTTATAGTGTGGATTCAGAGAGAGAAGTCAAGGAGATTACAAACTCAAAAATATAATTGGATATAATAAAATAATAAAAAGTTAATTAATGTTTATAAAAAGCGTAGAACAGTCAATACGTATTTCTATTGCAAGTCCTTGAGGAACGGCGAACTCTCCTCATTAAGAGATAGTCATGAGATGATCAGAAATCACGAGCATAGAAGAAAATGCAGTCCAGATTTTTACTCAGGCTTAATTGACAGCTCGTGAGTAAGTGAAGACTTATTTCAGTTTTTGGAATAGGTCTTAATTAGATGAAGTGTTCATCGATGATAATATGTCATTTCCCCCTTCATTGGGATACACTTCTTAAACCTCTGTGGTTAAGTTCAATTTCCTTCGGTGAATTTCAAAAATGGGTCTTGCTAGAGGCTTGGTTAGCACGTCGGCGATCATTTTTTCACTTGGGCAATATTGCATATCAAGTATTTCTTTCTCTTTCAAGTCTTTTAAATAATTATACTTGATGTCGATGTGTTTAAGCTTGGCAGAAAATTCACAATTAAGAAGCTTAATGCAGCTAATGTTATCTTCGAAAAGTGTAATAGGTGTATCTTGCTGTAGATGCAGATCACTTAACAATTTGATTAACCAAGTGATTTCCTTAGCAGCGTTAGTTGCAGAAATGAACTCCGCTTCTGCAGAAGACAATGCCACGGAAGTTTGTTTTTTAGTCGTCCATAGAATGGGATTATTTCCTAGCATGAAAATATTTCCTGAAGTTGACTTCCTATTTGTTTTATCGCCTGCCCAATCGGCATCAGCGAAAGCTGTTAGTTTGGTGTCTTGGTTTGCGCTAATTATGAAATTTAAGTCTTTTGTGGTGTTTAGGTAACGCACAACCCTTTTAGCTGCTTCCCAATCTTTTTTCCGTGGATTCGAATTTCTCCTGCTTAAAATATTTACAGCTGCCAAAATATCTGGCCGACTAACTGTACCCAAATATAATAAACTTCCAATTACTTGTTGATATTTAATGTTATTTTCTAACAGATTATCGTTATCGTCAAATTTGAGATAATTAGGCTCCATTGGAATGTTTGTAGGTTTGGAGCACTCAAGATTTAATTTTTTTACTAACTCTGCTATTTTTAATTTTTGGTTTATTACAAAATCACCTTTTTTATTTCTAGTTATTTGCATACCTAGATAAAAGCTTACTTCTCCTAAATCTTTTATTTCAAATTGTTTGTTCAATTCCTTTGTGATTTTGTTTATTTGGTTTTCGTCTCCGGCGACTAAAATGTCGTCGACATACACGATAATGAATGAAGTTATGTTTGGATCATTATGAATGTATAAACACGAGTCTGCTGAGCTTTCTTTATAATTTAAGGTTTTTAGAAAATCTCCTATTCTCATGTGCCAGGCTCTCGCGGCCTGTTTCAATCCATAGATGGACTTATTTAATTTACATACTTTGTTTTCATTGCCCTTATCTATGAACCCTTCAGGTTGTCGCACATAGATATCCTCATCCAAATTTCCATATAAGAACGCGGTCTTAATATCTATATGTTTTACATTCAGTTTGTGATGAGCTGCGGAATTTAGAAAAGCTCTGATTGTTGTGTACGAAACTACTGGTGCAAAGGTTGCATCGTAATCTTCTCCAAACTTTTGGAGAAAACCTTGGGCGACTAAACGTGCTTTGTATTTTTTTAGTTTACCCGTATCATCGTATTTAGTTTTGAAAGTCCATTTAGAACCGATAACTTTTTTCCCTACTGGAGGATCGACTAAGGTCCATGTGTTATGCTCGTTTAACGACCGTATTTCATCTTCCGCGGCTTTAATCCAGTTATTCTTTTCAACACGATGTGTCATATTTTGTATCTCGGACCAACTTTTTGGTTCATGTACTAAATCATGTTTAGCTAAATAGATTAAACGGTCCGGAGGAACACCTAGGTTAGATCTCGATGATCTTCTGAGCTGAATTTCTGAATCATGTGTTTGCTCAGAATCGTTCTGTGTTTGCTCAGAGTTATCATTAAATTCAATATTTACAGTCTGCGTTTGATTATTATCATTAGTCGGTTCCTTTTGCGATGAATGTTCACAATTTTGATTTTCTAAAAACTTTACTGTACGCGCGATAATGATATTTTTTCCCCCTGTATAAATTCGATATCCTTTGGATCGGTAATCATAGCCAACAAAGATTCCCTCTTGAGCCTTGTTATCAAGTTTTTTTCTATTATGCTTATCAATATAAGCGAAAGCTTTAGATCCGAATACTCTCAAATGCGAGAGGTTAGGTTTAACTTTGTTCCAAAGCTCATAGGGAGTCTTGTCATTAGATTTTGTGGGGAGCCTATTTAGTAAATAGTTCGCGGTATGGATTGCTTCCCCCCAAAATTTATGAGATAATTTCGCTTCCGATAGCATACTTTTGGCCATTTCTACAAGGGTTCTATTCTTTCTTTCGGCAACCCCGTTTTGAGGTGGACAATAAGGAACAGTGAGTTCATGTCTGATTCCGTTTTGTTCAAGAAAATTCTCTATGTCGTTGCCTACATATTCTCTACCATTATCTGATCTAATTCTTTTAGGTAGCCTGCCAAATTTATTCTTGACTAACGCTATGTAAGTTTTTAATTTTTGCAATACTTCACTTTTATGTGTTAAGAGGTAAATAATTGTAAACCTACTGTAATCGTCAATAAGGGTAAGGAAATAGGTTTTTCCCCCTATAGAGGGTGTCTGAAACGGTCCGCAGATATCAGTATGAATTAGTTCAAGTACCCTATTTGCACGGTACTTAGATTGCTTAGGATATGGCATATCTGTTAATTTAGTTTTTATGCACGTTTCACATGTTTTATCGTGTTTACAAAAATTTATGTCAATTCCTAAAGCTAGTTGCTTATCTATGATTTCTTTAATATCTGCGAAATTTCTATGACCTAGACGTTTGTGCCATAACGTAATACATTTCTTATTATTACAATTAGATATTAATCTAACTTGTTCATTTGCATCATATTTCGGTTGTATTACTTCATAAAGATTTCCTTTTATTTCCCCCTCAAGGAAAGTTTTCCCATATTTTTGCAACTGACATTTATTTTTCTCGAAGATCAGTGTGCAACCATTTTGTTTCAATATCTGGTACGAAGAGGACATCTAATAACTTTATTTCATTTACTTCCCCGTTTTCAGTTTCAGTTTTAATTATTATGTCACCCGAACCTTGCGAGGTTAAGACATTTCCATTAGCGATAACTACGTTTGAAACACCAGTGTCTTTAATTTTTTCAAATAGATTCTTATTATTCGTGATATGTGCTGAACAGCCACTGTCGACTATCCAACTAGATTTGTGTTCGTCACTGGCAATGAACGCTAAATTTTTTATTTTGTTTACAGTTGTCCCGACCTCTTCATCAGAATTATTTAACTCTCTGGTGGAGTGTTCCCCTTTTATACGTTGGGATTTGGTCTCAAAACATAATGAGGAATTAAATTTTCTATTTTTGAAACCCTTATCATAATTTCCTGACGCGTTGTTCGGTTTTTTATTTTTTTGATACCAACATTCACTGGTATTGTGACTTTTTGAATTACAATATGTACAAAATTTGTTAGGGCGTTTTTTGAAATTGTATTTATTTTTGTTAACCCTGTACGCCGTGGCATTATCTTCCGAATGGGAGTTTGATTTTTTATTGCAGGATCTTCGATTATATTCATCAATAATTTTATTTTGAATATAAGTCGCATTTAGGTCTTGTTCATCCCTGCCTTCTAACGCAGTAATTAAAGGATCATAAGAGGGAGGCAGAGAACATAAAAGCAGTGCGGACAGGTGAGCATCATCAATAACTTCCCCGATTGCAGAAAGTTTTTGTTTGAGTTCCAATATTTTAGTGATGTGAGTGTTCACATTTTCCCCCTCGGACAATTTGCAACTGTACAAATTTTTTAATAAGTACAGTTTGTTTGAGAGATTTGGGCGTTCGTGAATACTCTTTAATTTCTGCCAAATCTCTCTAGCACTAGTTAAATCTTTAATATGGGGAATTTGGGAATCAGTTATTGATAAGTTTATCAGGGCTTTTGCCTTATTATTCTTTTTCGACCAGTCAGTAGTAACTTGTGCTGGTGGATCTTCAGTGATGATATCAAATAAATCTTCTTTGGTCAAAAGCATTTCAGCTTTAAATGACCAAGTAGTATAATTAGAATCATCAAGTTTATCGATTGTTATATTTTCTTTCAATGCCATTTTGGCTATTTATTTATATTTATTATAATATAAAACTATGGATATTCGTTTTATTTTAGTTAGAGACTTTCGTCAGTCTCATAATCAATGATGAAAAAACCGTTTGAATAAGTTACTATTAATTAAATCATGTAGAGATAATTAAATAAATAAATTCAAACTACGTTTGTTAGAAGGTAAGACTTATAATAATAATGATAAATTCTTCACTTACCTTCTATGCAGCAGTTTCAGCGCTTGTCTCACAACAAAGTAATATCCGAATATCCGTGGGGTTTCTGATCTGTTGATCAATTTATCTAAAATGCGTTATACCAGAAGAGGTTGAATGATCCACCCTAAATGCTAAACCAATATTTTCATATGTATTAGAAATGAAATAATTTGAGAATTAATTTAATCTTAGAATTTATTTTTAATTTGGGATGCATCTTGTTCTGCATCCTTATAGTGTGGATTCAGAGAGAGAAGTCAAGGAGATTACAAACTCAAAAATATAATTGGATATAATAAAATAATAAAAAGTTAATTAATGTTTATAAAAAGCGTAGAACAGTCAATACATATTTCTATTGCAAGTCCTTGAGGAACGGCGAACTCTCCTCATTAAGAGATAGTCATGAGATGATCAGAAATCACGAGCATAGAAGAAAATGCAGTCCAGATTTTTACTCAGGCTTAATTGACAGCTCGTGAGTAAGTGAAGACTTATTTCAGTTTTTGGAATAGGTCTTAATTAGATGAAGTGTTCATCGATGATAATATGTCAATTTCTTTACCTGTAACTAAGGTTAAAAAAGACGAATTAATTGTAAGCAGAAATTCTTTGGTAAAAAGATATAAATATCAGCAAACTCTTTTAACTCATTTTTGGAACAGGTGGAGAAAAGAGTATTTGCTTAATCTTAGATCTGCTTATATATCTCCACAACCAGGTAAGATTTCATCATTCAAAGTAAATGATGTTGTTTTAATTAATGATGAGCGCTATCCTAGAAACATATGGATGATGGGTAGAATATTAAATGTATATCCAGGACGAGATGGTAAAATTCGTTCTCTTCTTATCAAAACCCCTAAAGGTAACATTAAGCACTCAGTTCAACTTGTATATAATTTAGAAATTAATCCTTAATAATAAACTGAATAAGTAAAAATTGTTATCTTGTATAATGTTGATTATTATTTATGTATATATTGCTATTGATTACTGAAAATTTTATTTAGATGGTTTGAATATTATTTGTAAATTTCTGTTAATGCTTAATATTATATTTTTCTTATTTTTAACTGATAGTAATTTAGATATTCAAATTATTTTTCAATATGTGGATTTAATAATTGATTATGTTATGATTGTAATTTTTCTTTTTTTTTTTTTTTTTTTTGGAAATTAATGGTGAACTCATGTGAGTTCGGTGGGGAGTGTTACGGAAATCTCTCCACCAGGGGTCACTGTGTGCCAAGACACGGCGATACACGTACTGTCAGTAAGTGTGTGGCAGGCAATGGTAAAGGAAGGATCTAAATAGGAGATCCTAAATATGTTAACTTTTTAGTTTTTGTATATAGTTGTAATTACATGTAAATAGTCATTAAATATCAGTTAAGAAAGACGGATTGTTTGTTTTGCACCTGACATATTTATTTCTACCACTGAACTATCGGCAAAATATGATTTAGCTGTTTCATTCTTTTTTTATATAATTTTTCAACAATAAATTTTGGATATCCGGCTTCAACGGTTAATTTTTTAATAAACTTAAGTTCTTTGTTTAAGTCATTTTTATTATTACATACTAGTATTGCGCGATTAACATAGCTGCGAATTGTGTTAATTTTATACTTATAAGGGGTTTTACTTCTATTGTCAACAATTTTGTTACTGGCCATCGGTTTTCTGTAAAGGGTGGTTCTTATTTTGTTATTTTCACGTTTAATTTTAACATCTAAGTAATTTATCTCGCTGTTCTGTTCGGATTCATATGTAAATTTAATATTATCGTCAAGCAAATTTAGTTTATCGAGTATTTCGTTTATATTTTGATCTCCCTGAATAACTGCAAAAACATCGTCCACGTACCTTACTCAAAAAATAATTTTATCTTTCATTAATTTAAATATATCATTTTCAAGTATTCTTAATTTGAATTCAGCTATTATCCCTGAAATAGGTGATCCCATTGGCACCCCCATATTCTGTTTATATACAACATTATTGAATTTAAAATAGCTTTCGCGTAGGATAAGTTTACTAGTGGTAATTAACGTATTTGCAATGGATTTTTCATATTGATTTGCTATTGTTTGATTAATTTTATCACAGATTTCATTAATATCGATAGACGGGAACAAATTGATAACGTCAAAACTAATAAATTTCTGGTTATTGTTAATTTCTAAGTCATTAATACATTTAATAAAATCTTCTGTAGAGTTAAGGCTATGATCAGAGGGTGGCAATAGGTTACGGTAGATATGGGTCATATATTTTTCGGCCAGAAAGAATTGACCAGAATTGATCCACAGTGGCGCTACTTGCTACAAGAAAGAGGTGAGACTATAAATAGCCAGTGCCAGAAAACACTAGCTGCAATTGACTAAGGGGGAGGATCCTCCCCAGAAAAGCTTATTGCTAAAGATGAAGCCTAAGTAAGGTTGTTTGTTTTATTTTATAATTATGTTTGTGCTTCGTTTGAAATTAAAGTAAAGTTATGATGTTAAATATATAGAAGTACCAAAAAAAAAAAACTGTTTACCGATTATCTACAATGATTAAATATATGTGAATATATTTCTGAATATAAATAAAATAAACAAATTTCAGTTTTGAAAAGAAAAAGAATATTGAAAGTAAATAATGGCATTATCTAAAGACATAACACTAGTAGAAAAATTAAACACAACTAACTATGATTTATGGTGCTTTAAAATGGAAATGGTCCTAATAAAAGAAGATTTATATAATTTGATTACGGATCAACCCCCAGAACCTTTGACTGCCGAATGGCAGGCAAAAGATAAGAAGGCCAGAGCCTTCATAAATCTGTCAATCGATGATAACCAAATTATAAATGTGAGGCATTTAACTACCGCTAAAGAGACCTGGAACACTCTCCAGAACATTCATCAAAGGGCAAATTTAACAAACAAACAATTTCTGTTGTGCAAATCAATCATATAACAAATATTTACCAAATATGTGATAAGCTAATTGCTATAGGTGAAGAGATACATGACCAGCATTTGGCAGCTCTCATGTTATGCTCTCTCCCCCCATCGTATGACACTTTTATTACAGCTATTGAAAGCAAAAATGAACAGGAATTGACAGCCGAATTTATACAAAATAAACTAACTGACCAATACATTAAAAGAACACAAAAGGAGAAAACGCATATAAAATGCAGGTTAAAAATAAAACACAAACTGGCAAATATTGCACTTACTGCAAAAAATCCTCACATACCCGAAATGAGTGTTGGAACTTATAGCCCAGAGGAGGTAACCCACACCGCAATAACAATAATTTCAATAATAGTAGCAGTAACAGTACTAAATACAGAGGTAAACAAAAAACACAGTTAATTAAAGAAACAGAGAATACACTGAAAAATTTAACTTTTATTATAGACAAAACTGAAAATGATGGATTTGTTATCGATAGTGGAAGCAGTGCACATGTCTGCAACGATTTAAATAAATTTACATGTTTAAAAAGCGACGAAAAAGTAAATAACAAATAAATGAAGACCTTACATACTTCTTGATTATAGCCTTAGCACTTTCGGGAAGGGGCCCCTCCCATCATCAGAGGCTGCATGGTGGCGGCTGGCTTTGCTGTGTTGACGTTACTGACTTGATCTTTAGTAGTTCTGATGGTTCTACACCAGTTACGGTTAATTTCCTGTGCTGGGTCGTTGCCATTACAGGTAAGTGGGTTAAACAAAATTTCGATAGTTTCTCGATTCGCGGCGTATATTGCGTTGTTAAAATCTGCCAGTTTGCGAATTTCGTTAAAATTTATTTTTATGGATTCGGTGGAGTTTATTTTGGTAAGTGCGGTGGTAGTTTTTCCAAATTTAATGTCAGCTGAATGCTCTTTAATACGGTTTTTTATTTTTCGTTTGGTCATGCCTATGTAATAACCTGTTTCATTATTTGTTTTGGTATAAGGGATACTGTAAATTCCGGAGGTTTCTAAAGGATTTATTTTGTCTTTTTCATTTCTGATGGTTTGGTAAATATTTTTATTTGGTTTAATTGGAATTTTTATATTAATTTTGTTGGCTGCATTTTTAATTTTTTGGGAAACCCCACGGTCGTACATAATGGCTGGAGTGAAACTTAGTTTAGGATTTTGAAAGTTATTTATAACATTAAGTTTTTTGATTTTTTTCCGGTATAGTTTGTCTATTAAATTCTTTTTGTAACCTGCTTTAGTAGCGATTTTTCTGATTACATTGAGTTCTTTGTTTAGTAGATTTTTATTTGAGCAAACGGTGATGGCGCGATTAATATAAGATTGGATAGTATTGATTTTATATTGATAGGGGGTTTTGCTATTATGATGAATAATTTCGGTACTACTATTTGGTTTACGGTATACTGTTGTTTCTAGGGAATGGTTATGGGTTTTAATTATACTGACGTCAAGGTAATTAAGAATATTGTTATTTTCAACTTCGTGGGTGAACTGGATATTTTTATCGAGTTTGTTTAATCTTTCAAGTATGGTCGGGATATTGTTTTGGGGGTTAATGATTGCAAATACGTCATCGACGTATCTGAACCAGCAGAATAATTCATTTTTAAATTTTTCTAATATAGTGTCTTCTAAGATTCATAATTTTAATTCCGCGACTGTACCTGATATGGGGGACCCCATTGGGATGCCTTTCTGTTGTTTATAAAATATATTGTTGAAACGGTAATAATTTTCTCTTAAAACTAAGTTACTTGCAGCGATTAAAGTGTTAACTATTTCAGGGTCTTTAAATTGATTCTTAATTTTTAGATTAATTATTCCGGAGATTTCATCTAAGTCTATTGAAGGATAAAGGTTAATTACATCGAAACTTACGAGGGTTTGATTCTGTTGATTTTGATATCGCGAATTTTATTGATGAAATCTTCAGTTGAATGCAGACTGTTTTCTGAGGGGGGGGGGAGAATCATATTATAAATTTTATCAATATATTTTTCTAAGAAATAACCTGGGCCTTCACATTTACTTACGATAGGTCGCATTGTTGGAGGTATTTTGTGGTCTTTGTATCTACCATATATTCTAGGGGTATTAAATGCATGGTTATTATAATGGGGGGGTTTATTATCAGGCCATTTACCTTCTTTGATAAGTTTTTTAACGTTCTATTGTTGATCTAGATACTATAAAAATATTGTTGATCTAGATACTGTAACTAGATACTATAAAAATGAAGTCCGTGACTTTGAAAATAGGATTATTAATAAGACCATTCATCAGAAAAAAAACAAACTTTTACAGACTTAAAAATGAACTTTTGGATATTGAACATAAAATGAAAAACTTAGTTGACGAAAACACCTTCCAAGAAATGAGAAATAAAATACTAACTTTTGGTAAAATTGAAGAAAACTTGGCAATTAGAAAGCATAATAAGAAACTTAGAAATTTGATTTCAAAACGTAACATAAATAATATCCCGAACTACGAAACTCGCGAATATATAAACCTCTCAGACCTTAAAATTGATACCCATACAGATTCACTATTAAAATTAGGACATAAATTTATTCTAGAACAACCAAATAACATTAAAGATAGCATTGCTAGGATTGAAACCGCCATTAATAAAATTCCCGATACCCATCGCGATAAAATTAGAAATATTGCCCAAAACGAACTTATTGAAAAAATGAAAACTAATAATATCAATAGTGAAGATCGTAAAGCACTAATAAACCTAAAAAATAACGAAAATATAACTTGCATGCTAACTGACAAAACCAGAAAACTAGTTATTATGAACAAATCTGACTATATTAATCAAATGGAAAAAACTATTCAAGAAATAGGCTCAGAAAAACTAAAAAATGACCCCCAACAATAAACTAAACGACAAAATTAAAAAACTTATCAAAGAAGGTAAATGGCCTGATAATAAACCCCCCCATTATAATAACCATGCATCTAATACCCCTAGAATATATGGTAGATACAAAGACCACAAAATACCTCCAACAATGCGACCTATCGTAAGTAAATGTGAAGGCCCAGGTTATTTCTTAGAAAAATATATGGATAAAATTTATATGATTCTCCCCCCCTCAGAAAACAGTCTGCATTCAACTGAAGATTTCATCAATAAAATTCGCGATATCAAAATCAACCAGAATCAAACCCTCGTAAGTTTCGATGTAATTAACCTTTATCCTTCAATAGACTTAGATGAAATCTCCGAAATAATTAATCTAAAAATTAAGACTCAATTTAAAGACCCTGAAATAGTTAACACTTTAATCGCTGCAAGTAACTTAGTTTTAAGAGAAAATTATTACCGTTTCAACGATATATTTTATAAAAAACAGAAAGGCATCCCAATGGGGTCCCCCATATCAGGTACAGTCGCGGAATTAAAATTACGAATCTTAGAAGACACTATATTAGAAAAATTTAAAAATGAATTATTCTGCTGGTTCAGATACGTCGATGACGTATTTGCAATCATTAACCCCCAAAACAATATCCCGACCATATTTGAAAGATTAAACAAACTCGATAAAAATATCCAGTTCACCCACGAAATTGAAAATAACAATATTCTTAATTACCTTGACGTCAGTATAATTAAAACCCATAACCATTCCCTAGAAACAACAGTATACCGTAAACCAAATAGTAGTACCGAAATTATTCATCATAATAGCAAAACCCCCTATCAATATAAAATCAATACTATCCAATCTTATATTAATCGCACCATCACTGTTTGCTCAAATAAAAATCTACTAAACAAAGAACTCAATGTAATCAGAAAAATCGCTACTAAAGCAGATTACAAAAAGAATTTAATAGACAAACTATATCGGAAAAGAATAAAAAAACTTAATGTTATAAATAACTTTCAAAATCCTAAACTAAGTTTCACTCCAGCCATTATGTACGACCGTGGGGTTTCCCAAAAAATTAAAAATGCAGCCAACAAAATTAATATAAAAATTCCAATTAAACCAAATAAAAATATTTACCAAACCATCAGAAATGAAAAAGACAAAATAAATCCTTTAGAAACCTCCGGAATTTACAGTATCTCTTATACCAAAACAAATAATGAAACAGGTTATTACATAGGCATGACCAAACGAAAAATAAAAAACCGTATTAAAGAGCATTCAGCTGACATTAAATTTGGAAAAACTACCACCGCACTTACCAAAATAAACGCCACCGAATCCATAAAAATAAATTTTAACGAAACTCACAAACTGGCAGATTTTAACAACACAATATACGCCGCGAATCGCGAAACTATCGAAATTTTGTTTAACCCACTTACCTGTAATGGCAACACCCAGCCTGTAAGGCTATAATCAAGAAGTATGTAAGGTCTTCATTTATTTGTTATAATTTGCTTCTTGCTTTTTGAAATCGAAAAAGTAAATGTCATGCTAGCAAACGGACAGACTGTAGTTACTCAGGGACATGGGGACATAAATATTGATGTAGTTAACTCCGATAAAGAAACGAACAGTATTACATTAAAAGATGTATTATATATCCCTGATATGGCTACTAACTTGATCTCGATAAAGAAAGCAACTGAAAATGGCTGTGTTGCCATATTCAAAGACAAAAAATGTCAAATACAATAACAAAACATACATTGAGGCTAACTTAACTGATAATTTATATGAGATAAAATCACATAAAAATTTATCGGAAAGTATAAACATTGCAGAAACATGCAATGATAAAAATTGTATTAGAATATGGCACCAGCGGTTAGGTCACAAAAATTATCAACAGATCAGAGAGCTCACCGAGAGGAGCATGGCAATAGGAATAAATTTAAATAAATGTAGACATAATGAGGAATGCGAAATATGTATAATTTCGAAACTAGAAGAGGACTCATATCCAAAAAGAGCTAATTACCGAGCTAACAGGCCCCTGGATCTAGTCCACTCAAATATATGCGGACCTTTTCAAACGCCGACTGTCGGTGGTAAAAATTACTTCTTAACCTTCATTGATGATTATAGCAGATATACATTTACATATCTATTGAAAAATAAAAGTGAAGTATTCAAAAAATTTAAAGAATATCATGCGTTAACTGCGAATAGGTTTGGAAGGAAAATAAAAATACTCTGCTCAGACAATGATGGGGAATATACAAATCAACAGTTCAAAGAATTTTTCACCAATGAGGGAATAGAACATCAACTTATCGTACCTCACTGTTCACCTCAAAACGCCATCGCGGAAAGAAAATACAGAACCTTAGTTGAAATGACTAGGTGTTTATTAAAACAGAGCGGATTACCAAATAAATTCTGGGGCGAAGCTATTATGACCGCAACTTATCTGCAAAACAGTTTACCCACGAGAGCTTGCGATGTAACACCGTATGAAAGGTGGCAGGGCCGGCGGTAGGCAAGGTAGGCAATTGCCTACGGCGGCAAAATTCAGGGGCGGCACAACCAACTTAACTACAAAAAAGAAATAATAATAATAATTTAAAATAAATAAATAATAAATACAAGAAATTACAGGCTTTTATGTCCATTCCTATATTTTGAAATGCACTGCAGACAAGAATAGGCAACTTCTACATTCTGTGTAGTAGATACTATATGCTAAGGATAGCATCCCCCCCCCAATGATCAATCTGTGTCTTATTACTATATCTATGACTAGCAGGCTTTGCCCGCTTCGCTGAGCACTGTACTTAAATGAGTTGTCAAAGTTACATATCATTATTAATGACCTAACAAGGAGACGGCATGGGTGTGGGGTCCTCAAATCGAACAGAGGTTCCGCGTGTAATTAGCACTCAGTGAGTGTATTCATATACTCAAACCCTAGAGCGCACTACTTAGCCATCGCCAAGAAAAAAATTCCTGAAGTTTGAAAAAAAAAAAATTTTAATTTGTATTAAAATTTAATGAATCGTTATAAATAATTTCTTTTCAACTTTTATACATTGTTAAATCGCGAATTTAATGATTTCTAACTTTTTAACGATTAGAACTTAGAACTGTACATAGAATAAATATGTATAGTGCAACGGTCAGGTCAAACGAATGTACATCGGATGGAGCGTTTTACGAACAGATGAATTTGTAATTTGTAAATTCTTCATATTATTTTTGATATATTGAATTTTATTTAATTCCAGCCACATGCGAATAATAAATTTCCATATGTTTAATGTTAAAAAGTTAGAAATAATTAAATTCGCGATTTAACAATGTATAAAAGTTGAAAAGAAATTGTTTATAATGATTTATTAAATTTTAATACAAATTAAATTTTTTTTTCAAACTTCAGGAATTTTTTTCTTGGCGATGGCTAAGTAGTGCGCTCTAGGGTTTGAGTATATGAATACACTCACTGAGTGCTAACTACACGCGGAACCTCCGTTCGATTTGAGGACCCCACACCCTTGCCGTCTCCTTGTAAGTTAAAGTTTCTTCTGTATTCCGTAGAGGTTTTTCCCGCTCGCAACGTGAGGATTCCGGGTCCACACTGCCTTCGACAGCAACTTATCCACTTCTTACTTCCCCTTCCCCAGCGGCTAAGTTAGAAGTTTTGCGAAATCTCACCAAAGTACATAATGCGTACACGTAATCAAAATCCACACATCAAAACTTATCATTCGAAGATAATATAAAGTGAATTCAAACAGAATAACATGTTTTTTATGCGTGTTTATTGCCTCCCCCCCCCCCCCCCCCCCGACCCCAAGGGGTAAGTGGGCGAATTTCGTAAAATCTCGTTACAATAACTATCTGATACATATAAACAATTTGTGCACCAAATTTCGTGACTACAGATCCCATATATTTACCAAGACAGATTTAGCGTTAACAAGGAGGGGGTCTTGAATTTGCAACCCCCCCCCCCCCCCCTTCCCTCAGAAAAAAAAAAAAAAAAAAATCGAAAATCACAAAAAAACGAAAATGTGTTTTTGAAAATATTCTAAAAAAGACACATGGCTATTTTCAATACCTTTGTAACATCTTTAGTAGAGCTCTACTAAAAATTCCGGAATTTCTGAAATTTCCCCCTCGAAAAACGATTTTTTCCCTCTTTCCTTTAAGAATCAAGAATTCTAAAATCGTACATAATGTTTTATTTATATTCAAGTCTAGTCTCATCAAGTGCAATTTTTTCACCGTGAAGTAATTTGGGGACGAGTTATGCTTACAAATGTTTTTTTGCTTCCTGTCTCCCTGGGGGGGAGGGGGTATTTCGATAAATCCCGTTTCTTTAGGTGCCGGTTGCATATGAACAATCCAAGCACTAAACTTCGTGACCGCAGCTCTCATAAATTTCCTAGGACAAATTTAGCGCTAAAAAGGGTGTCTTGAATTTGTCCTTTGTAACACATACCCCCCCCCCTCCCCCCCCAAAGGAAAAAAAATTGGCAGATCACAAAAAATAAAAAATGTGTTTTAGGAAATATCCTAAGAAAGTCGTATAGCTTTTTTTCAACATCTTTATTCCATTTTTGGTAGAGTTCTACTCAGATCAGGAATTTTCGAAATTTCTCGCCAAAAATCGATTTTCCCCTTCCTTCCCTTAAAAATCGAAATTCCCTAAATCGCAGATAATGTTTTATTTGTACTCATTTCTAGTCTACCCATGTGAAATTTCTTTATTGTGAAGTAATTAGGAGCCGAGTTATGCTTACAAACCAGTTTTTGTCTTTTGCCCCGCAGGGGGGAACGGGGGTGAGGAATTTCGGAAAAGATGATAGATATAATTTTAAGTTGGGTAAAGACCTAAATTCATTTCCTGCCAAGCGTAGTTGAATTCCGTCCAGCCGTTCTCAAGTGATACCCGGACAAACGTGTTTATGTCTTTTGTGCCCCAGGTGGGAACGTAGAGGAATTTCTGAAAAGTTGATAGATATAATTTTAAGTTGGGTAAAGACCTAAATTCCCGCGAAGCGCTGTTGAATTCCGTCCAGCCGTTCTGAAGTGATACCTCCCCCAGGCGGAAACGGGGGGAATTTATGAAAAGTTGATAGATATAATTTTAAGTTGGGTAAAGATCTAAGTTTCTGCCAAGCGCCGTTGGATTCAGTCCAGCCGCTCTCAAGTGATGCCCGGACAAAAATAGTGACATACAGACACGGTGACACACACACAGGCAAAATTTTCTGAAGTCATTTTCGGCTTTCATCGTGTGTGAACGTGAATATATCACAAAATTATTTGATTCCAGCAAATTTACAGACAAAAGTCTGATTTTATTAATATAGATAGCTGTCCTCCTCAAGTGTTAACAATATCATATTACAACATTCACATCTGTTATAATACTATGATATTTGGTATGAATAGAAGATGCGTGACTTTTAACACAGGTACTCCAGAGATACTCCATTTTGTTTATATATATAATTGCTGGTTCACCCGGCGTTGCCCAGATTGAAAATGTGTTCATAAAATTTTAAAATCAATTAAAGAACTGAACAAAGGTGTAAAAGAGAAATGTATGGAACATTTTCGGAAAAGTCACCCACTTTTGCAGGGCAACTATTTATTTTTCTCTCTAATTTTTATTATTCACGCGAAATTAAAAATATTTCGTTTTATTTCTGGAAAAAAAAATCCGTATTTTATTTCCGTATTATTATTATTATTATTATTTAAATACTTTTTTTTTTTTTTAGCTTACCTGCTGTGTCATAAACCTTCCGCCGAATCCGGGTGGTTAAAAACGGAAAAAGGGGAAAATAAATTAGAAATATCAGACCTATCTTTACAAATTTGGTACCAAATGAAAGGGACGATTTTTCTGAATCCAGGTGTGCAAACAGTTTTTCGACACGATAATTACATTTTTTAAAAATAACTAAAGTATAAAATTTAGGTGGCAACGGAAAAAAGGTAAAATAAATTAGAAATATCAGACCTATCGTTACAAATTTAGTACCAAATGAAAGGGGTGATTTTTCTGAATCCTGGGGTGTAAACAGTTTTTCGATACGACAATT
The DNA here is from genome assembly GCA_963930645.1 of Salticus scenicus. Classification (NCBI taxonomy): domain Eukaryota; kingdom Metazoa; phylum Arthropoda; class Arachnida; order Araneae; family Salticidae; genus Salticus; species Salticus scenicus. Next base: position 16,856,425 of record OZ005651.1, on the reverse strand, counting down.
AGATTTTTTAAAATTAACTAAAGTATGAAATTTGGATGGAAACACTTCATTTTAATCTTTTCATAATTTGTAGTGCGAATCACGTGAATAAAAAATGTCTTTAACTTAAAAATTTATTTTTCCATTCAAAGCCTTTTGCTGACAAAATCTTTATGGCGCATGCGCAGGCGTTTTTTATCCACAATTCGAAAACCAATCAATTTTTTTTAAATTTCTATAGATATAATTTTAAGTTGGGTGAAGGCCTAAATTCCTGCCAAGCGCTGTTAAATTCCGTCCAGCCGTTCTCAAGTGATGCCCGGACAAAAATAGCAACATACAGACACGATGACACACACACACACAGGCAAAATTTTCTGAAGTCATTTTCGGCTTTCATGGTGTGTGAAACGTGAAGATATCGCAAAATTTTTTGATTCTGACAAATTTACAGGCAAAAGTCTGATTTTATTAATATAGATTGAACATGAATTGAGTAACAAATTAAATATATGTAAGAAGTTATTCGAAATTATGCAGACAAAAAAAGGTTCGAAAGAGATTACTTTAATTCAATTAAGAGAGTACTTAAGAGATCACTTTAAATTTTGTATATCGTGCTAGCAGTGGCGGATCCAGAACTTGACTTTTGGGGGGGGCTAAGATTTTTCAAAGTGTTATTCTAGACCAATAAAAAATTTACAATCGCAATATTCAATTGTGAATGTCAGTGTTTTTTGGGGGGGGGGCTTCAGCCCCCTAGCCCCCCCCCTTAAATCCGCCACTGCGTGCTAGCATTCTTCATTCTTTGCTGGTTTGAAAATATTGCCTGTATACTAGTTTTAGTTTCAAAGATTTTGTGTTTTTAACGTAAATTTTTTTTTCTTAAATACTGCATGAGTGTTATTGTCTTAGTTAAATTCGATGAGACCGTATTTTTATGATTATCATTTTTTATTTTTATTTATTTATTTATTTATTTTTTTAAGATACAAATCTATTTTCTTTTAAATTTTTTTAAGCTTGAGGGGCGGCACTTTTGAGGTTTGCCTACGGCGGCAAAAACGTTAGGGCCGGCCCTGAAGGTGGACAGGAAACAAACCAGATCTTTCAAATATTAAAACTTTTGGTTGTAAAGCATATATATATACTCATATAATAAATAGAAGGAAACTAGACAGCAAGGTTAAATTGGGTACATTTGTGGGATATAACCTCAGAAGTAAGGGATATAGAGTTTACATAAATGATAATATAAGAATATGTAGAACGGTCAGATTTATCGAAACAGATCAAATGCGTGAAATAAGTAATAACAATGACGATAAACAGTTACTAATGAATGAAAATGAAACCGGTACTGGCGAAACAAATAATAAATCATCCTTTCCGGTAGTTTTAACTGAACAAAATCAGGAATCTGATGACACTGAGGAATCAAATTTACAGAACGAGGAAATTTCAGATAAAAATATTCCCAGAAGATCAGAAAGAGCCAACAAAGGTACCAACCACCTGATAGATTCGCTTTGTTATCAGATACCTTAAATGTAGTCGAACCTAAAACCTTTCATGAAATATTAGAATTGAAAAACCCTGTAGAAAAAGAAAATTGGCTAAAAGCAGCCAAAGATGAAATTAATTCACTCAAAGAGAATAATACATGGACACTAGTAGACCCTCCACCCAATGCACATATAGTAGGTTCCAAATGGGCATTCAAAGCCAAATACAATCATATGGGAGAAATTGAAAAGTATAAAGCCAGGCTAGTAGCAAAAGGATTTAGCCAAAAATATGGGGTGGATTACGATGACACATTTGCCCCAGTGGCGTCTCACACGACTATCAGATCCTTTTTAGTCATGGCACTATACAAAAATTTAGAATTAAATCATTTAGATGTAAAAACCGCGTTTTTCTCTATCCTTGGATCTCTATCCTTGGACTGAAAGTGAAGGTGAGTACAAATCTTACCTTCATATAAACTATTGATGTGTAATTACTAACTTTGTACATAAAATTAATTCCTTCAGCTCTCTCATAAAAATGTATAAACATAAATATATGAATATTATTCATTTGGATAGGATTAAAATTGAGCACACTATGCGCAAATATCGAATATTTATAAAAGAAACTTCACACTGTCCTCACCAAGACTTTCAGTCAGAAAGAATTCTCATTTGCCGGGCTATGAGCGCTCTCTCTCACGGACCAATCCGCAAGCAGGAAAGAGATGCTATCCTCGATAGCAAAATGGCGAAACGATCTATCACAAAAGTTCGGGAAGGTAGTGCTTTCCCCCTTTTTCTTTGGAGGGAAAGTCAAACAAAATTGTAGAGAAAATGGCTGCCGGTGAAATATGAGATTTTGAGAGTTATAAAAGGCAGCTATACAGTCCGTTAAGAAATTATAAGACCACTTTAATTTTGTAAATTTTAAGAAAAATAAAGATTCTAATCATAATTTAAATACATAAAATAACATATTGCTCTATATTTTTTTATAATTAGTTTGTAATTATTTGGTATAATGCAATAAATGTTTAATTAAAATATATATTAGAAATAAGTGAAAACTAATCTGTTAATAAAATATAAGACCACTTGTCAAAAAACAAAATTGTATAAAAAATTAATATGATATTGGTCCTCCATTTTTCCTGATGACTTGAAACACTCTGTTTTTCATTGAAGTAACCAGGTGGTTAAATTCAGTTATAGAAATATGGTACCATTCTTTTACAATGGCTACTTCCAGTTCATTGGTAGATGAAAATTGTTTATTATTAGCATAAACTTTGCGAGGTAATATACCCCATAGGTTTTTCATGGGGTTCAAGTCTGGACTTCGACTTGGCCATTGCAAAACATTATTTTTTTCTTTTTTAAACCACTCTTTTTGTGGATTTAGATGTATGACAAGCAGCATTGTCCTGTTAAAACATCCAGTTAGCACAACCTAATAAAGGTCCAAACGGTATCATATGATCATATAGCATAGACTGATATTGTGTAGAGTTCATATGACCCGAAATCCGCTGTAAATCACACAACCCCTCATAACTGAAAGCTCCCCAAATCATTACTGATTCTCCACCCATTTGTCGACTGAAGCATTCTTTTAGTTCTTTCCTCAAGCCATGCCAATAGTGTTTGTAACCATCGGGACCATCTAGGTTAAATTTTTTTTCATCAGAAAATATAATATGTTTCCACTCATCATTTCATGACATGACATTTTTAGCCCATTTTAATCTTTCTTCTCGATGGCATTTCAATAACTTTGGTTTTTTCTTCAATTTCATAAGTGTCGTATTAATATTTAATTTAAGGCTCTTCCAGACTGTTACATGTGAAGTTTTCTTTCTGAAACGTTTCGAAATTTCACCAGTTGAAAGACCTTTTTTAGTTGACAGTCGAAAAATTTGTCTATTATCACGTGCTATCAAAATATTTTTTCTACAAGATCGTTTTATTTTGTTTGAATAATCTTTTCTAATTATGGCATTATGAATGGCAGTTTTAGAACGGTTCATTAACCTCGCAATATCTCTTTCAGATTTACCAGAACCTTTATAAAATAAAATTTTTCTTTCTTCGCACTCCAATAATTCTTTACCTCCAGGCATCGTCAAATTAATCGTAGATAACACATTAAAACCTAAGCCTTTACTTCTTAGGTAATGCTTTTATGAAATACTGACGCATTCGCTTTATATTGAGTTTGACTTCATGTATAATATGTTAATTTTCTCAGGTGGTCTTTTAATTTCTTAACAGTCACAGTCTTTAATTTTTAGAAAAATGAATAAGTTTTAATGAATTTTAATTTAATTTTAAAAGTTGGAATTAGTATAAGATGCGTTTTCTTATCAATTTTAAATACGCAACTAAAAATTTGCGTATTATGCTCTCTTCTTCAGAAATGCACCAATACGCTTGTGGTCTTATAATTTCTTAACGCACTGTATTAAAGTTAGATTTTTTGAAGTAAAAGCCAAAATAATTCATTTCTTTAGGATGTAAAATATATGAAATTTAATAAATTTGAAGAGGCTTTTCAATGAAATTAAAATGAATTAATTTAAAATAGTCAAAATAATTATAATTATAAAAAACACGAAAATTACCGTTGGAAAATAATAAAATCGCAATCTGATTTTTTGAATAAATAAAATGACGACTTTTGCAAGCTAAGTTCTAAAATATTTAAATACTCCATTTTAAAGTCAGAGTTATGAAATAAATTCATTTTAATTCTATTGAAATGAATTATCTAGCCATAGAGATAGTTTTATTAGAAAATTTATATATATATTTTTTGAAGCACTTAGATTTTTGGAATATTAGTGAAATTTCCTAAGTACCATTATTTTAAGAATAGGTTTTCTGGATTTTCCAAAATTTAAGTTCAAATTCGATTTTTAGAAATTAAAACTCTTTTTAATTTTTAGAAAGAGGAGTGTTATGGTTTTGAGCATAACACTCAATATTTTCTACAATTTTTAATAAAGCAAGTTTAAAAAGAATATTGACATCTATGCTGCATATAGAGAAAGATTGGACGCCACAAGATTTCTGCAGGGAGTTTCATTAAATGGTAAAGGAGGGGGGGGGGTCGAAAAATTATATGAATGAGTCTGAATTAATATAATTCAGACAAAAAGATAATGAAAACATAATTCAGGTTCAAATATAATTCAACAAAATAATTCAAGTCGAAAAATTATATGAATGAGAATTATGTGAATTATTGAATAATTCTACTTCTGTATAGGTTCTAGAATCTAACAAAGTAAGTTTAAAATAAACAATGACATTTATGTTGTGGATAGAAAAAGATTGGAAATCACAACACTTCTGTGGAGCGTTTGCTCACCGATCGTTAGAAAAGGGGGGGGGGTGAAATATATGAGTGAGAGATATTGAACAATCTACTTCTTTATAGGTTCTGCAATCAAATTAAATAAGTTTAAAAAGAATATTGACATTTATTTTACAGATGGAGAAAGGTTGCAAACCGCAAGAATTCCACGATCAGTTTAATTGCCGATCATTAGCGGTGGGAATGAGGGTTCACAAAAAATCACATGAGTGAGAGATGTTGAAAAATTCTACCTCTTTATAGCTTCTAGAATCTAATAAAGCATAATTAAGATGAATATTAACATTTATGTCATGTATGGAGAAAGTTTGAAAATCACTATCTTTCCTGCCAAAATCGGGAGATTCAGAATCTCTACACAATACTGTTTTGGAAATAATCTGCAGACTAAAAAATCTGCGACATATGTCTCGTGTTTTCTGGTATGGGGTAAATGTCCTCTTGAGACCTGAGAAAAAACTAAACATTGTTTTTAAAAAATTCTAGTATTATTTTGATTAAATTTCAATATTAAAAAAGAAAAAAAGAGAATAAACACTTTTCAAAAATTTTAATTAGCTTAAATTAAGTAATTTTGTTTACATTTAGTGTAATTGCAAACAAAATATTTTCAACTAAATACAATCTAATATTCTTAAACTTACCTCTAATATAATAATTATACATCTCTTAATATAAAATAATGTATAAAACACTCAAATTTCATTTCTTTTATTAAAAAATATAAAAAGCTTTTTTTCTTTATTTTCTTTGTTGTTGACGAGTTGACGTTTTTTGCTTTTACAGCATTTTATGCTATGATAAAGTTTACCACTTCACGATACAGTACTGCAGTCTCTTGAAAAACTATGAAAAATAGTCTTTTCCTAATTGAGTATCGTGGATTTGAATGCTAGTAAACATAATTTTTCATTTTACATGAATTTTATGGAAGTACCCAATTGGGTACCAAGGGACCCAAGAGGATATGGGGGACTTGGGCAATCATGAAAACATCACAGCCGAGTTTTAGCCACCATCTTGGATACTGAACTACTGGTCCAAATTTCGGTTTGGTAGGCAGATTCATATTCAGCGGAGTCAAAATACCCTAAAAATGCTGTTTCTTTAATTGTTACATGAAATGCTTCTTGCACTATACAGTAATCGAAAATTTGAAAAATCCTTACATGATTGAAAAAAATGGATGCCATATTTGAAATCAGCGCACCAAATTATATAAAAATCAGTCATTACATTTCAAACACTTTTCATGGCTCAAATTTTGCAGGCCTGTGTTATCTACAGGAAATATTTTTAACCATTTCTAACAAGTATCCTCAAGGGACTCCAAATGTAAGTAATAACCCTTTTTAATAGACATTTTGACTCTATAAAGCCTAATGACTTGAACTCTTTTATATTTGGCTAACTGTCAAGATTCACAAAAATGCCTTTGGTGTCAGGAAGATCCCTAACAAAATGATGTTTATTTATGTATAATGTTTATATATAATATTTATATATATATATGTCTTCTTTTTTGTAGGTCAGGTATGATATTTTTCCGTAAAGGTGTAAAAGAAGTTGATAAAAATGGGAAAGAAATAAAATATGATTTCCAGCAAAAAGTTGATTTTGCAGTTTTTCCTAGATTACAAGGAGGACCTCATAATCATGCAATTGCCTCAGTTGCAGTAGCTCTTAAACAGGTACATAATTTGTTTCCAATCAATATTCATTTTTAACAAAGTGATACTGTAACATACTTGCCAACCATCTCATTAATAACCGTACAATTGTTAACGCCCCCTGAAAAAACACCCCTTTTCTCAGACCACTATATTTTTAGAGTAATTCTGTTCAAATGTTGTTACGATTAAATAAGACTAAAATTGCTCTAAAAAATTATTGATGTGAAAAAAAAGGCGGGTACTAAAAATTGTACGGTTCATAATGAGATGGTTGGCAAGTGTGCTGTAAGTATTTCTTAATAACAAAATTTTTATGCAAAATTTATATTAAAAGATTATATAAAAATTAAAGAATAAGCATTATGTAAATTACAAAGAAAAAATTTATTATGACAAAATTTATATTTTTAAAATCTATTCATAATTTAGGTGTCAAAAGGGACACCTGAGTATAATTTTATGGTTACCAGACTTAAATTTCTAAATGCAAAATATGCTTAATGACTGTTAATTTCAAACCCTGCTGTCAGCGTAAGTGAGTATATATATATTCAAACTGTTGCTATATTGTTTCAATATATATAGCATTCTTTGCTATTGAAATGCCCCAAAGTAGAACTTTGATCAGTCGAATTGAGAAGCAAATAGAGAAGTTCATATGGATATTCATCATTATATAAATAGATACTGATAATGATCTTTATTTATTTTGAAGTATAGAGTAATTACTAAAGACATTATTACTTACAAACTTTGAATAAACACCATAAAATGCAATAAACTCGCAACAATTGTTTCGGGTCGAAAAAAACACGACCCTTCATCAGGCGAACAAAGTAAGCACGAGTGCTGCAGGCAAAGCCGCTTTGACTGCAGCACTCGTGCTTACTTTGTTCGCCTGATGAAGGGTCGTGTTTTTTTCGACCCGAAACAATTGTTGCGAGTTTATTGCATTTTATGGTGTTTATTCAAAGTTTGTAAGTAATAATTTTTACAACGCCAGTTTTGTGATGCTTCTTTATTAAAAACTAAAGACATTGCTTACACAAAAACTTTGAATTTTTATATTTTTTATTTAAATTCTTACTTAAAAAATTGGTTGAGTTTTGACCACTGGGCAGTACTAGTTTTCCTTATTGCATATAGAAGAGAGGCTAAAAACAAAACTTTTAGTGGTAACGCATGATAATAGCTATGACTTTGGTTAATCCATACATAACTGATCCTACTTGGTGCTGTGTTTATGTAGAAAAAAAAAGATTTTTATGTCTATTTTGTTGTTTTTAAGTATTCTGATATAGATAAGTCTTTCTTGTCTCTGAAATTTCAACTCTTCTAATTGATGAAAACAAATTATCAACTATTATATATCAATCAGTTCAATGGAAAAACTGATTTGGATAAATTATTTGGTACTTGTATTGACTTTATTTTCTCTAGTGGAGCCATTGATGGTATTTGAGCCTTTATCCAAATAAATATAACCATTATATAAATAAATTTTTGAGTTGTATAAGCACATTACTTTTATGGACTATTTGAGGAGCAAACATTCAAACCATGTTTTATTAAAAAAAAATAAATAAATAAATAAATAAATAAAAGTGCTAGTGATTTTTTTTTTTAATTCTATATAAAATAGCATACATAAAACTTATCTTCCTAGATATGTCTACATATCTTCTTAGTAACTAGCAATACATCTAAACAAATGATAACTGGGGTTTAAGTTGAGTTATTTTTTTATTCATTAGTTTTTTGTGGATTCTGAGAAATATGTCTTGTTATGGTAAGATGCAAATCAGCTTGTGTAAATGACAAGCTACAACTCAACTCTATCACTGTTTCAAAAGAGAAAAGAATTGTATTCCCCGACTGTAGTATGCGATATTAAAATGGTTATATTGCTTACTCTTAAAACGCTTTCTAATTATTTATTTGTATGTTAGCTTTTTGTTATTTAGATCATTAATTAATGATAACCTTAATAGGTTATGGGCCCAGGATGGTTTAAATCTGCGTAAATTAATTATCTGAAAATTTTTTGAAAAGCTAAGTGAACTACAGAATTTGTTATTTCTAACAGCGAAACATTACGATATGGCTGAACTGAAAGTACAAATCGATAAGCTAGAAGGTGCTAAAAATTGGAGTAAGTGGAAGTGGCAAATGAAAATGCACTTTGAACAATATGATTTGACATCTATAATTGATGGAACTAAAATTTGTCCGGTCGCTGAAAATGCCGAAGTCGATACGAATGAGTTTGCGAAGAAGGTATCTGAATGGCGCCGTGATAATGCCAAGGCAGCCGCCCTTATTGCAAGTACGTTGAGCGCTTCTGTTGCTGATTTAGTGATGACATACTCGAATGCAAAGGACATTTGCGACAAATTAATTAGTGTTTTTGAACAAAGCAGTATTCAGAGACATAATTTATTGATGACTCAATTTTTTCAAGTCTGTAAAGATCCCAGTGATAATGTTGCTACACATGCTGCTAAAGTTGAAAGAATTTATACGGATATGAATAATGAATTAAACCGTATAGGTTCAGCTTCTATTCCACAAGAATTACTACACGGTAAAATATTACTTACTGTGGGTCCAGAATTCCAAGAATTTAACAATGTATGGGAGTCTTTAGATTCTGATAAACGAACTACTAAAAATCTTGTTGAAAAATTATGTACAATTGAACAGCGTATTAAATCTACTGCTCCTGTGGATTATGGTGCATTTGCAGCTCATGTTCCTGTTAAGCAAAATGCTATGAAAAATGGCAAAAAACTTCCTGAAAGTACGCCAAGAAATAATGCCAAACTGAGTAGTTTTAAACAAAAGACTTGTTTTAAATGTGAATCGGGTGCACATCTCTGTAAAGATTGTCCAAAGAAAAGGTCCAATGATAAATTCTCATTTTCAAAGAATAATAAAGGTGCATTTACTGCCAGTGCAAAAAGTACTCAGCCAGATAGTTGGGTCTGTGATTCTGGGGCCTCCCATCACATGACTGCAAACAAACAGTACTTTGTCACATACAAACATTTCCCTATGCCCATTGAGGTATCACTTGCTGATAATAAGATTTATGCATATGGATCTGGTAAGATAAATATTCAAGTTTATATTCATGGCAAATGGTATGATGCTCACATGGAAAATGTCTGGTATGTCCCTGATGTGAAGAGGCATCTCTTTTCTGTGCAACAAGCTGCCAAGCATGGTATTGAAGTAAAAATGACAGAAAGATATATTGAATTTTATTGTTCTAAAGAACTTGTTGCAGTTGGATCATGGTCAGATCACACATATATTATCTGCATGAGAGTTGTTATTCCAGCAAGTCCAGCTGAAATAAGTATTGCTACTGAATCTGAATCTTTGCAGTTATGGCATGAACGCCTTGGTCACCAAAACAAACGACATGTTCGTAAGTTGCTAACTGATATAGGCATATCTGTAAGTCATGCAATCACAAATGAATTCTGTGATGGATGTGTTCTTGGTAAAGCTCATCGAAAACCTTTTAAATCACGTCCTTATAGAGCCATGTCAACTGGTGAAATCATTAATGCTGATGTAAATGGTCCCATGTCTATAACTTCTCTTAGTGGTGCTCGATATTATGTTTGTTTTAAAGATGACTACAGTAAATATCGTAAAATATTTTTCTTGAAAAAGAAAAGTGATGTTAGTAATTGCTTACGTATGTTTTTAAATGAAGCTACCAATTATGGTCATGCTGTAAAAGCTTTGCGCTGTGATGGAGGAGGAGAATTTGACTGCGGTGAAGTTCGACAAATCCTTGCTGAAAAAGGTACAGTTCTGACTCTTGGTATACCGTACTCGCATGAACAAAATGGTGCAGCTGAGAGAGAAAACAAAACAATAGTTGAACTGGCTCGTTCTATGCTGTCTGCAAGTGGTTTACCTAGGTCTCTCTGGGCCAATGCATGTGAAACAGCAGTCTACCTTCTAAACCATACTGGTGTATCCCCAGAAGAAAACAAGAGCCCTCATGAGGTTTGGACTGGTGAGCCAACAATGAAACTAGATCATTTGAAAGTGTTCGGAACTGAATGTTATTCACATATACCTAAGAATTTTCGACGTAAATTTGATGACAAAAGTGTTCATGGTCATTTTGTGGGATACGTGAACAAGAAAAATGGCTATAAAATCTATCTGCCTTCTGAGAACAAAATCATAAAATCTCGTGATGTATATTTCAAATCTGAACGTTTATGTACCGCTCCAGTAACAGTGGAGGTGAAGGAAGACTTAATTGAGAGATGTGAATATATTCAGAGTAAAGAATCTAATCCTTCAGAAGAGAAACTGCAAACTGTCAGAAAGTCTCAAAGAAACAAAAGCTTACCTGCATGGATGAGATCTGGAGAGTATCTTATTGCAAACATAGCTGCAGTAGAAGATTCCGAAAATAGTGAAAATCGACATACTCTGAAGCTCTTTCCTCGAATGAAAGTGATTTGTGGCTTAAAGCTATGAGAGAAGAAATAGATGCCCTGCATAAGAATGAAACTTGGGAATTAGTTGAAAGGCCTAAAGGTTCCAAAGTCATCAATTGCCGATGGGTGTTGAGAAAGAAATTTAATTCTGATGGTACCGTGGAGCGATACAAAGCTCGTCTCGTAGCCAAGGGGTATGCTCAGAAAGCAGGTTTTGATTATGATGAAACGTTTAGTCCTGTTGCTAGATATGATACTGTGAGATCTGTTCTTGCAGTAACTGCAAAAGAAAAATTACACTTGCAACAATTTGACGTAAAGACTGCATTCTTATATGGAACACTTAAGGAGGAAGTCTTCATGATGCAACCAGAAGGCTTTGATGATAATAGTGGGAGAGTCTGTAGATTACATAAAAGTTTATATGGACTCAAACAAGCACCTCGTTGTTGGAATCAATGTTTTGTGAATTTTATCAAAGACCAGAAACTGGAAGTTAGTGCAGCTGATCCCTGTTTATTTATCAGACATGGAGATGGCAAGAAACTTTTTGTTGTTATCTACGTCGATGGTGGCCTTGTTGTTGGGACTGATAAAGTTGAAGTGGAGGAATTCATGGATCAACTTAATCAGTCTTTTCAAATCACGCTGTAAAAGCTTTGCGCTGTGATGGAGGAGGAGAATTTGACTGTGGTGAAGTTCGACAAATCCTTGCTGAAAAAGGTACAGTTCTGACTCTTGGTATACCGTACTCGCATGAACAAAATGGTGCAGCTGAGAGAGAAAACAAAACAATCATTGAACTGGCTCGTTCTATGCTGTCTGCAAGTGGTTTACCTAGGTCTCTCTGGGCCAATGCATGTGAAACAGCAGTCTACCTTCTAAACCATACTGGTGTATCCCCAGAAGAAAACAAGAGCCCTCATGAGGTTTGGACTGGTGAGCCAACAATGAAACTAGATCATTTGAAAGTGTTCGGAACTGAATGTTATTCACATATACCTAAGAATTTTCGACGTAAATTTGATGACAAAAGTGTTCATGGTCATTTTGTGGGATACGTGAACAAGAAAAATGGCTATAAAATCTATCTGCCTTCTGAGAACAAAATCATAAAATCTCGTGATGTATATTTCAAATCTGAACGTTTATGTATCGCTCCAGTAACAGTGGAGGTGAAGGAAGACTTAATTGAGAGATGTGAATATATTCAGAGTAAAGAATCTAATCCTTCAGAAGAGAAACTGCAAACTGTCAGAAAGTCTCAAAGAAACAAAAGCTTACCTGCATGGATGAGATCTGGAGAGTATCTTATTGCAAACATAGCTGCAGTAGAAGATTCCGAAAATAGTGAAAATCGACATACTCTGAAGCTCTTTCCTCGAATGAAAGTGATTTGTGGCTTAAAGCTATGAGAGAAGAAATAGATGCCCTGCATAAGAATGAAACTTGGGAATTAGTTGAAAGGCCTAAAGGTTCCAAAGTCATCAATTGCCGATGGGTGTTGAGAAAGAAATTTAATTCTGATGGTACCGTGGAGCGATACAAAGCTCGTCTCGTAGCCAAGGGGTATGCTCAGAAAGCAGGTTTTGATTATGATGAAACGTTTAGTCCTGTTGCTAGATATGATACTGTGAGATCTGTTCTTGCAGTAACTGCAAAAGAAAAATTACACTTGCAACAATTTGACGTAAAGACTGCATTCTTATATGGAACACTTAAGGAGGAAGTCTTCATGATGCAACCAGAAGGCTTTGATGATAATAGTGGGAGAGTCTGTAGATTACATAAAAGTTTATATGGACTCAAACAAGCACCTCGTTGTTGGAATCAATGTTTTGTGAATTTTATCAAAGACCAGAAACTGGAAGTTAGTGCAGCTGATCCCTGTTTATTTATCAGACATGGAGATGGCAAGAAACTTTTTGTTGTTATCTACGCCGATGGTGGCCTTGTTGTTGGGACTGATAAAGTTGAAGTGGAGGAATTCATGGATCAACTTAATCAGTCTTTTCAAATCACAAGAGGTTCTTTAAACCAGTTTTTAGGTATGAACATAAAAAGATTGGATGATGGTTCAATTTTTTTGAATCAGTGTGCCTATGCGAAAAAAGTCCTCTCAAGATTTCAAATGGATGGTGCTAATCCAGTATCAACTCCAAGTGACAAAAGCTATGTTTCTGATGATGTTGGATATATATTGATAGGAAAAGAAGTTCCCTATCGTCAGGCAGTTGGCAGCCTAATGTACCTTGCTACTGTTACAAGACCAGATCTAGCATACGCTATCAGTATTGTTTCTGAAAATCTAGAAAGTCCAAGGACGTCTGATTGGTATGTAGTGAAACGAATTTTCAAGTATCTGAAAAAAACTGTAGATTTTGGTTTGCTATATCAATCTAAGACCCATCCCAATGAGCTTGAAGTGTACAGTGATGCTGATTATGCAGGTGATTTAAAAACAAGATGCTCAAGAACTGGAATGATTTCAAGATTTGCAAGTGGAGCCATCTCATAGATGAGCCAAAAGCAGAAAAGTGTTGTGTTGTCTACGACAGAAGCTTAGTATGTTGCTGCAAGTGAGAGTGCGAAGGAATTAATTTGGCTGAAACGCTGTTCAGTGATTTAACATATGTTAAAACACCCTCTCTTCTGGTAGATAATGCAAGCGCTGTAAAACTTGCCAAAAACCCTGAATACCATAAACGCTCCAAACATATTGATGTCCGTTATCATTTTGTACGAGAAAAGTTCATTGACGGAGAACTGCATATTAAACATGTTCCCGGAAATTTGCAGTTAGCAGACTTAATGACAAAACCTTTGCCTAGTGTTAGGTTTAAGGAACTGTGTACTCTTTTAGGACTATTTTCATTTAGTAGTCTAGTTGGAAATCAAAATTAAATTTGTATTAAGTAAGTTGTGGCTTGTGGAGGAAGTGTTATGGTAAGATGCAAATCAGCTCGTGTAAATGACAAGCTACAACTCAACTGTATCACTGTTTCAAAAGAGAAAAGAATTGTATTCCCCGACTGTAGTATGCGATATTAAAATGGTTATATTGCTTACTCTTAAAACGCTTTCTAATTATTTATTTGTATGTTAGCTTTTTGTTATTTAGATCATTAATTAATGATAACCTTAATATGTCTGACATAGAAAACATGGTTTGAATGTTTGCTCCTCACTTAATAATTGACTTGAAAGGTGTATTGTACATTCTGAAATTACATCGACTTACCAATAACTCATCTAATTTACTTATCTCACTGTATTTAACTTATAAAAGAAACTTTCCAATATATCATTTATAATTATACACACATTAATTAATACAATTTTTTGATATTTGTAACTTTCATTAGAAATTCTTTGCTTATCTAATTTTACATTTGTGTACTTTATAATATATGCAATCATATTGTTACTAAATGAATATTTTCATACAGTTAATGGATAAGAAGCTGAATCACTGACTTTAATTTTTTTTTTTTTTTTTTTTTTTTTATAAAGGAAAAATATTATGTTGGGCAGTTCTTACTGTTTTAGTATGAAAAGAACTTTCAGCCTATTCATAATTATTGTTTGTAATAATCACAAATAGACTGAAAGTTCTTTCTATTTATTACAAGAACTTTCAATATTGGTATATTCTTCATCATTACATAAAAAATTGGGCTGAGTGTTATAATTGCTCACCTCAAATGCACTTTCATCATAATCTTTAGAATCACTTGTATTTTTTAGAAGCCCTTCTGCATCATCGTCATCAATTTTATATTGATCATCATCTGGAGTCCTCCTTCATACAAACTCAAAGCATTTTAAAACAAGAAATAAATATGTTAAGCTTAAAGAAATGATAAAAAGAGATTAAATTTAAATATTCATTTAAAGAATTGAATTGAACAACAATTGTAACCTATTCTATATATGGAACTTCTTATCTTAGCTTTTCCTAGTATGAATTGATTTTTCATTCTGCAACATTTATTGCATTACAATTCTCTACACAGTCAGTGCTTGTTTTTTTTTTTTTTTTTTTTTTTGAAAGAGCTAATTTAAATTTTTATTTTCAGTAGCTTCAAATCCATACAAATTTGTTACTTTAATTCATAACTAGTTAATACCCGTCAAAATTTGACGGATGATATGCAACTAAAATCTTTTCACGGCATAAAGTTAAAAACACCATTGCTTTAATATTTCGCATTGCTCGTAACTGGTTTACAACCTCTGCTTAATCAATTATCTTTTAGTTGGAGGGAAGAGGGATAAATTTCATGAAATTTCAATATACAAAATTTAAGCATACTCCATATATTAAAAATAAAATCCCAAAGTTTTCCTATTTTTACTCTAAATATGACCAAAAGAATGTTAGGAGTAATTAAAAGAAAGTCAGAATTTAAATAAATTTTTGAAAGAATTAGGGATGGACCGGATATCCGGAAAATATCCGGTATCCGGCATATCCGGCTGATTTTTCAATATCCGAAATATCATCGGATATCCGGATCAAAATCACCGGATATCCGGTTAATATGCCGGATATCCGGTTTTTTTAATATTTGCTTTTTTTCTTGTTTTCTTTCATTAAGATATGGTGAGAAATGCGAGAAGCAACTTTTCTCCCTCCGTTTGCGGGGAAACTTAAAAAAAATAGCTTCTTAAATCACGTCACTAAATCAATAATATCATAAAATTACACATTTGTGTCTCCGTTAGTTTGACTCGGCATTGCTGAGCGAGCAAGCACGTCAGTCAGGAGATCTGCCTTTATAGATGTAGATTCCTGCAATTCATTTCTTTTAATTAAAAACAAGTATGTTGTGGAAATCACAAGACTTTCTTCTATATTTTCCTATATAAATTCACTAAGGGCAAATAATTTATTAAAATTATCTAACATGATGAATACAAATAATTTTCATCTTAGAAAAAACTGACATTAAATATTCAAAGAACGACAGTTTTATTGTGTACTAGCAGGCTTTGCCCAGTTCGCTGGTCATTATATATTTAAGGAAACTCTTTTCTATATCGCTTTATTAAAAAAAGAATTAAAAAATACTGAAATCGCTCAAAAGCTCTTCTTGTGTTCCCGCTGCCAGGTTGACATAAATTAGTGCCTATGAACAGTTGGTGTCAAACAATCAACAGGTGGCGCTGCTATGCAGCGACTTCCACAGTTTGAAAAAAGGCAATATCTCAAGAACTACTGTGCAAAATTGCATAAAAATTTACATGTGGATGCACCTTGACATAAGTTACAGCGGATCAACTTTTGGAACTAGTTGCTCAATAAGTGGCGCTCCTATACAGCGATTTCCTCAGCTTAAGGGAAGATTAAATTTCAAGTTCTAATGTGTATAATCAAACAATACTTGACATGTGAGAAAGCCTTTATGAGACATTACACCTATTCAAACTGGATGTATGTCTACCAATATTTTGCGCTGCTATAGTGCAGTTTTTTCCAGAGAACGGGAATGCATGCTTCAACTTCTATGGCATTTAGCTGTACGAAACTTCATACATGAGATAACCAGTATGAAAACGTATTTTTTAAGGTGTTAGTTAAACTGTGTTTCTTTGATTATTTAGTATTAGTTTTCTCCAAGATAAAAAACCGCCTGCATTCATCATGGTAGATAATTTTAATAAATAATAATCTTTGTAGTTTATTTTAACTGAGTGAATTTATATAGGAAAATATAGAAGAAAGTTTTGTGGTGGTCACAACATACTAGTTTTACTTTCTCTTACCCATGTAAATGGTAGAGAAGTAATGTTTTTGGGTCAAATTTTTTAAGTCGAATTTTTTTTTATTTACACGATTTAAGGTCCCCTGAATCTAAAATTCCTATTTTTAACGGTTGGTCTGTGTGTCTGTGCGTGTGTCTATCATCAGCATATCTCAAAAACAAATAATAGCAGAAAGTTCAAACATGGTATTATAATTTTTTATGACATAGGGATGCTACACTAAATCTTTCATGAAGATCAAACAAATGATTCGTATACAGGGACACCCAAGAGAAATCAAAAACATTGCGTCTATGGGGGAAATTAAGTATGTGCTAATTTTCGTCAAGGTGCATCTACATGTAAATTTATATGCAATTCTGTGCAGTAGATCCTTAGCTACAGCCTTCCCTTAAATTACGGAAATCGCTGTACAGCAGCACCACCTGTTGGACGATAAGTATTCAAATTGAACTGGTATTAGGTCTCATATTGGCCTTCTTACATATTAAATTTTATTTGATTGTACGCAATAGAACCTGAGATATAGCCTTCCTCTTAAATTGCAGAAATCACTATATAGCAGCGCCACCTGTTGAACGGTTGACAACAAAAGTTGGCAGGCACTAATTTAGGTCAAGTTGCATCTGCGTATGAAACTATCTGCATTTATGTGCAGTAGTTCCTGAGATATAACCTTCCTTTAAATTGCAGATATCGCTGTATAGCAGCGCCACCTGTTAGCTGATAAGCATTCAAATTGCACCAGCATAATGACTTACAATGGCCTTCTTACATATTAGTTTTGTTTGCTTATATGAAATAGATCCTGAGATATATAGCCTCCCCTTAAATTGAGGAAATCGTTGTATAGCAGTGCCACCTTTTGAGCAGTTGACACCAAATATTTATTGGCACTAAATTAGGCCAAGTTGCATCTGCATATAAATTTATATGTGATTTTAAGCAGTAGTTCCGGGGATACAGTTGCCACAAAATTTTTGTTCTCTCTCTCTCTCTCTCTCTCTCTCACACACACACACACAGAGACGGACAAACATTTTCTAAAAATGATCAAATCGTATTTTAGGCCTTTCAAAACGTGTAAATCCATCGAAAACGGAAGTCAAAAATTTTTACGAATCCAATACTTTCTTCTATTGAATAGAGAATAACGTAATAAAATAAAATAACTCTGTTATGGCTTTATTATCCCAATGATATTTACAATTTTACTTTATTCTGTATGTATATATAGAAAAAGTATTGGATTCGTGAAAATTTTCGAACTCCAGTTTTCAATGGATTTACACGTTTTGGGATGTCCTGAACACGATTTGACTGTTTTTAGAAAATGTCTGTCTGTCAGTTTGTGTGTGTGTGCATCACAAATTTTGTGGACGCTGTAACTCACGAGTCAATAAACGAAATTTAACCAAACTTGGTATTTAGTTGAACCCTGACATAAACTGGTGCTGATTAGATTTGTGGAACAATTGCTCAATAGATGGTGCTGTGATCGCATTTTTTCTAAATTTTTAACATGCCAGTATGGGACAAAATCTTGTATAAATGTACTTAATGAGAGTTATTTTGAACGTGTGATTGTAAAATTAATATGAATTATTTATATTAGTAATAGTTAACATGAAAAAAAAATTGTGCATGTTGCAGCATAGCTTCACCCTCTGGAAGGGGAGTTAACCCCCCCCCCCACCCAGGGGGGAGTAAATTTTCAATATGGGTGTTTTGTTTCGAAAGACTTCATCATTACCTTTAAAATAAATGGTTTAAGTATAGATCTGTGATAAATTAAAACAAAGTTATAGATTTTTTTTAACTTTTAATGAAAAAAAAAATTAGAAAAAATTCTTACTTCTTTTGATATTGGCAAAAAAATTTACTTTCTTTCGGCATGTAGTGATATAATTCTTTCAGATAAAAATCATCTGCATTTATAATAAAAAATAATTTAATAAAAAAATAAAAAAATTATGTTCAATGAATGTTGTGTAAATTATATAGAAGAAATTCATGTGGTGGCCACATTATACTAGTTATGTATGCGAATGGAATTCAGTTGTATAAAAACGAAATGCAAATATCTTTTTTACTTTCTTCTATATGCAATAGAAGAAAGTATGGGATTCGTAAAAATTTTCGACTTCCGGTTTTCGAAGGATTTATACGTTTTGGGAGGTCTAAGAACATGAATTTACAATTTTTAGAAAACGTGTGTGTGTGAGAGAGAGAGAGAGACAAAAATTTTGTGGCAACTTTATCTCCGGAACCACTACTCAGAATTGTATATAAATTCGTATATAGATGCACCTTGACCTAAATTAGGGCCTATCAACTTTTGGTGTCACTGCTCAACAGGTGGCGCTGCAATACAGTGGTTTCCTCAATTTAAGGGGAGGCTATATCACAGTTTTTATTGTGTATGTTCAAACAAAACTTCATATGTAAGAAGGTCATTATGATACATTATGCTGATTCAAGTTAAATGCTTATCGTCCAACAGATGGCGCTGCTATACTGCAATATAAGGAAGGCTATATCTCAGGAATCACTGTACAGATTTGAATATAAATTTATATGTAGATGTACATTGACATATATTAGTATCTGTCAACTTTTGGTGTCAACCGCTCAACAGGTGATGCACACGCAGCGATTTCTGCAATTTAAGAAAAGGCTATATCTCATCTTTTATTGGGTATAATTAAACAAAATTTGATATGTGAGAAGACCATTATGAGACATTATGTCGATTCAATTTGGATGTATATCTACCAATAGGTTACGCTGCTATAGTGCAGTTTTTTAGATTGCTGTAAGATGAAAATCGCCTGCATTTATCGTGGTGGGAAATTTTAATAAATAATGCTTATCGGCCAACACGTGGCGCTGCTAAAAAAGCAATTTTAAGGGAAGGCTATATCATCTCAGGTTCTATGGCGTTTAATCAAACAAAACTTGATATGTGAGAAGGACATTATGAGACATTACGCTGATTCAAGTTGGATGCTTATAGACCAATAGATGGCGCTTCTATACTGAAAATTTCCTCGATAACGGGAAGACTATATCTAAACATGTATGAGATATGAGATAACCATTATAAATACGCATTTTTAAATATTTATTTATAGGCAATAAAACTGTCCTTATTTGGATATTTGGTTTTAGTTTTCTCCAAGATAAAAATCATTTGCATTCTTCATGTTAGATAATTTTAATGAACAATAGTTTTAATAAATTATTTGCCCTTAGTAAATTTGTATAGGAAAATATAGAAAAAAGTATTGTAGTGGCCACAATATACTAGTTTAATTATTGTGTGCTCTTAAAAAACTGAAAATTTCATGTGAACTGGGGAAGGGGACTGCCGGATATCCGATGATATATCCGGCCGGATATCCGGATCCGGCAAAGTAAAAAAATATCCGGAATGCCGGATATCCGTATCCGGTTATCCGGTAAAATCCATATCCGGTCCATCCCTAGAAAGAATAAATATTTCTTAATGAGATAGTATCAATATTTGTAATAATACTTAACAAAGCATCAGGCATGTAAATTAATCCCACAATAGAATTGCTCCCTGTCACACCAAATCGACTAATAATCTATAGAACTGCACTCGTTACTTACTGTGAAATTTATTCATTGTTTTCCACGCAAAATGAATGAATACAAAGACTTATTACCAGATTATAATTATATTAACTTACTATCAACGATAACCGATCAGTTTTTTAATAAAAGATATACATGAAAGACAAAGATTTCATTTACTTGTAAAATATATCATTAATTCTAATTTGCCAAGACAATAAGTGCATTTTAAGTGTAAAATAATAGTTTTGATTCTGATTTTTCCTTCCTATATTTGTAAAACCACTTGGATATAATCCAAAATATTAATTCATTGTATTCTAAAAATAAACTGCAAATCGTAATACAGTTAAAATTTGTTTTTACTGGAATAGTATTATAACACTTTATTCTATCAAAATAGTAAATTTCAACAGAAGTATAAAATAAATAAATAAGAATGAATTTAATACTTTAGCAAATTAATTTGCTCATTAAATTTTTAATAATAAACTACACAACGTAAATTTTTACCCGTATAAATTATCGATATTTTAATGTTATTCTTTTTGAATTATTTTTACTGTAATATGGTATCAAAATGAAGTATCAGAGATTATAATAATTAGAGTAAAAAAAAAATAAATGTACATAAATAAAATAAAACCTCCTTTGATTTTAAATATCAATCTCCATCTTTTCTAAACAAAGTTTTCAACTGATAAAAGTTAACTTTTAAAGAACAATAAACTCTGACAATTTGTTAATTTTAAAAGATTTTTTTTTTCTTCTTCTTTTAAGAAATGGAAAAAATACAAATGGCGCCACATCCTGTGTAAAGAAATTTTCGTCGAAAAAGCATACGATGATAACCGAGCATAGATAAATGTAACCGATAAGTATTCGTGAATTGTTTTGTTTTTAATATACTTCCTTTGGAAATATTAATCAACGAATTATTTGTGTGAATTATTTTTATGATTGAGTTTTAATTAGCGTCTGCCATAGACATATGAAATCTATAATATTAAAACACAAAGCCTTTTCTGTAACACCAAAATCGTTACGTGTTGATGTCGTCTGCTCCAACATTATCATCGGTATTTGTATTGCACTGCATAAAGAGAAAGGAATATTCCCGTTCCGATTGGTTCAAAATTTTCTCACGCATGCCCAGATCGAACGATTTTGGTCTTATAGAAAAGGCTTTGTGTTTTAATATTATAGATTTTGTTATTGAACAGTATAATTTTATTGCACTGTCTTATTAAAAATAATTTCACAAATATTCAGATTTAATAAATAAAGCAGTCCAAATTTAGTTCATACTTATTCATTTCATGGAATATTGCAATATACACTCTAGACAAAGAAAACGACGCACCAAGAAGAAGTAATGCAAACTGGACACAAATTGACATGCATACAGGTTTCAATGGAAAATGAAAGTTTGGCGGCCAATGAATGAACATGTGACGCTTAAGAGCATTTTAACTGCACAACTGGCAGGATATTAAAGAGGAGAAATTTTGATTCCAGGTCATAAATTCTTTTAGAATTTTATTCCGTCTGTTCTGATAGACTAATTATGCCTGACATACTGGTGCACAAACAATATGCACAGATGTAAACATTTGAGAGAGGAGTGTAGTTGGGCTCAAAGAAGCCGGTTCGTCTAATCTGCGAATTCTTTGACATTTGGATAGGAGCAATGGCGCTAGTAGATGATCTTTGCAGAAATGGGTGAACCATGGCCGAACATACTGTTAAGAAGAAAGCAGTTGGCCTAGAGATAGGACAGAATGTAAGAACCGATCAATTATCAGAGCAGTACTCAAAGCCCCAAATTTGTCATTATTATCAATCCTACGTGCAACTGGTACTTCAATGACTTCAAATACCATTAATAGGCGGCTCAGAGAAATGGGGCTGAGTTCACGGAGCCCCTTGTGTCGACTGCTATTAAACTTTGTGCACTGACAAGCCTGTTTGCAGTGATATTGGGCACGTTCGACCTGGAATATTACTGTATGGAGTAGAATTGTCTTCAATGATGAGTACCACTCCAATTTCAACCCCGATGACCAGTGGAGACGTTCCGTAAAAAGGGGGATTTCCAACCTGAATGTCACCAGCCATACGGCCCGACAACCAGGAGTGATGGTCTTGGGTGCCATTTCATTTCATAGCAGGACCCCTTTGGTTGCCATCCGCAGCATCTTAAGCAGAGTGGTACATCAACAAAAATCTACGTCCAGTTTTGTTGTCCATATCACAAAAATTTGAGCATATATTTCAACATGATAATGCCCACCCACATACAAAGATAGTTTCTACTGCTTGTTTTCTACCTTGTCCAACATTATTTTGGCCAGCAAAGTCACTGGATCTCAATACACCATTTGGACAGAATCTGGCATGATATCTCGCTGGAGGACATCTGCCAACTCTGTCAATTAATGCCAAGCCGAATAACTGCTTACATAAGGGCCAAAAGAGGGCCAATGCGTTATTGACTTGTTTACTTTGTGAGGCTCTTTTTTGTGATTAAATACTCCTAAATTTCTGAAACTGTAATCATTTGTTTTTCTCCACATATACATCGCATCTACCAATTTTCGTCCCATTCGGATAACCCCTTCTTGGTGCGTCATTTTTTTTTTTTTTTTTTGTCTTAGAGTGTATATCAGTTGGCCACATAAACCTCTTATAGAATTTTAAAAATCACAATACTTATTTTCTTTTATTTATTATTTATCTATAGCATAGTACGAAAAAAGCACTGATTTTTTTTTTTTTTTTTTTTTTTTTCTTTTCACTTTATAACGTCATAATGAAATGTTAAAAAAGAGGTAATTCAGATTGATAAATTTTCTCATAGGGGTTTGGTTACCAGTGACAATAGGTGATGCACTCCTGAAATCCAGATCTATGTGACTGCTAAACAAAATGTAATAAATTATACTGATTTTGTAATAATTTTGTTATGCAGGCTCACTTATTTTAGTAGATCAAGTTTCTATAATGTGATTTATTGTTTAGATCAGAAATACTCTTTATTCAGTCTTTATTTATATATTATCACTCATTCATTTACTTGGTATAATCACACCATTTACACAATTTATTATTCATCTTACAATCTTTTATAATTACTACATTATTTCTTTAAAACAATATTAAAAAATCAATGAAAGATTTAATCATATATACAGTGAAGTTATAATTAAACTTCCCCTATAAACAGCATCCTACAGCACAAACGGATGAACAGAATGCAACAAAATTTGGTATATACGCCATACACGAGATGTGCTCACAGAATTAAAAAAAAAATTCCAAAATGTCTACCAGAGGGCACTTATTCCGGAAAAACATTAAATTTAATACAATAAATGACCAAAACTGAATACAGAAACAATATTAACAATCCAGAACAAGAATTATGAGTAATAAAATGTAAAGCTGGGAAAAGCTGTCAGTTCAAGGAAAAAAATGTCGAGATTTGCATGCTTGGAAAGAAGAGGATTTACAAATTAAGTAGAACAATAAATCCCATATTGGATCAGATATACACATGGGCGGCCAGTGTTTATCTAGAATTTAGCTCTACTAAATGTCTTTACACGGTGATACCAGCTGTTGGGAAGTTGAAGTATGCTCCTTCTTGGCCGATTCAAATGAGAGGACGCAAGGTGTCCTTCAGTTGGCAAATAAAATACCTAGGTATCCACTTTGATGCTGCTCAGAGCTGGAAGCCTCACTTGGACTATGTCCAGGAGAAAGCTTCCAACCTTCAATATAAATTGCTACATTATACGGGCACTAACTGGGGCTTAAAACCCAAGGTTCAGGAAGCAGTCTACTCGGCCATTGCTGAGAAAATTGTACTGTGTGCAGCTCCTATATGGTTCACAAATCACGTTAAACAAAATCGAAGACTAAACACAATCCAGCAAAGTCTTTTGCTGTGTGTTACTAAATGCTATCGCATGGTGTTTACTGAGGCACTGAATGTGCTTGCAGAGATCCCTCCCTTGCACCTCCGTGCGACTTATGGAAAACAATATACTAGCCTTGTCAGATGGGGTGTAGGCATTGAAGATACCAATCTCTCGCCGGAAACAGTAGAGACTTAGAGATATCAACTGAGACAAGAAGACCTCTGGAGACTCCCTTGGTCAAAAGATCTAATGCCCAAAACAGCGTCGTGTTACTATACTGACGGCTCAAAGATGGAGGACAGCAGAGTGGGCTGTGCGTTCCTCCAGTTCTCTGGGGGAGAGATCTTTCGGAAAACCAGATCTGGCTAATAGATCATAGCTCTATCTTCACGGCAGAGGTCCTAGTGATCAATGAAGCCATCAAAGACGCTATAGATTCTGGTCTCAGCGAGATGGATGTCTATTCTGACTCAAGATTGGCACTGCAAGCACTCAACTGTCTACTGCCCAAACATAGGATAGTTGCTAAAACCAGTGACCTGATAAAAAGCGGCGGAATAGAGATCACCTTGCACTGAATTCGAGCCCATGTGGGTCATTACTATAAAGAGCTAGCCGACTCTTCAGCTAAAATTGCAACAGCATGAGAAGACATAGATCTTCCAGTTAAACTTAGTACGAAATATGCAAAAGGTGTTCTGTTTAGATGTCTAATTAATGAATGGCAGCTTCGTTGGGATGGCTCCATGAAGGGTAGGTTCATGTATGAGGTGTTCCCACAGGTAAGCAATAGAAGAATCCAAGGAGATTTCTTCGTTAATCAGGTCCTCACCAGACATGGTTCGTTCGGAGTCCACCAGCACCGCTTCTCCCAGAAGAACCCCACATGTATTTGTGGGGTCAGCGCAGGCTCGGTAAGGCAGGTGTTGCTCGAGTGTGCATGGTGGCAGTCAGTTAGGGAACGTTACTTCCTACCGAACTTCCACCTTTAAACACATCAGGAATTGTGCCTACACTACTACTGTAGGAAAGGGATCACAGTCATCATGACGTATCTTCTTGCCTAGGCGCTTAACCCACTTGGTGGTGGACAACGGATTCTCGAAGATTCTAAGCCAAACACCCCATCAGAGCCTCCTAGGAGGTCTCTTCAAACACAGAGAACCTAGTTCTCTCAATCGACAGGTGATGTGGAATAGGGATTTTACCTTGCCTGCTCAAGGGTTTTGCCCTCGCTGATACGAGACATACTTTCCTGGCGATCCATAATATCTATGGACCCTGGATGCTTATTGAACATCAAAACTTTTTTGCAAAAACGCGTTGTAGTGTTTCCGCAGAGGCATACAGGAGTTCAAAACTCATAGTGGTGTGAGCAGGTCTGTCTTAATTGACTGGTGGTGCATGGCTGAACAGCTTATGTCTGCTCTGGTTGTAACGAATCGGTGCCCATATGGGGGTAAGAGCCCCGGCAAACAAGGGCTGTTCATACTGTCCTGAGTAGAGCCTGTTGCGTGGCAGTGGAGGCTGACTTATAGAGAATGGGAAGCGAGTGTAGATCCACCTAGTTGGTGCGTATCAGCTAGTGTGGTGAACGCCGTTGGGAGTGCGGCTTTATTGTAGAAATTCTGTTTTATTAGACTTGCAAACAGTCCTAATCTCAATTCGCTCGAAAATGTTTAGTCATAAAAAGGCACAGGGAGAGAGAGGAGGATTCAAAATTTGCAACCTACAACTTTGCAAGAACTAAAAAAATTATTTACAATATTTCGCACAGTGAAATTTTTTAGATTTATATAAAAAAACAGTATTATACTATGCCACAGCAGTAATTCCATATAAAGGTGGAATTAACCCAATACAGGATACATATTTTTATTAAAGTAGTTCGTAGAGTGTAATAAAGTGAATTATTAAATCAAAAATGTACATAGGTATCATTTCATCCCTTTGGTATTATGCAAACATGATAGTTTTATTTGTTCCAACCATTAATTTTTAAGTTATTACAAATAAAAAAGGTATAAGTCATTTTTTCTGCAGTGCAGCTTTTTTTTTTTTTTTTTTTTTTTTTTTGTCGCTTAGTGTATAAGGAAAATATCAGTTTTAAACAAGAAATATATTTTAAAATTTACTTTTTCTTTCTTCCAGTTTGAAATTATTTTTTTTTTAGATTGAAAATTACGCGTCCCCTGGGATGTGCCACAATAAATTTTTCATGTCCTGCCTTCGATTTTTTACGTAAACGGCATCACTGCCTATGGAATTATGTAAATAATACCTTTATTTTCCTGAAAGAAGTTTTCTTATGATATTCAAATGAGCAAAAAAGCTGGAATGGATAAAAATTTAGAAAAGTCAGGGGGAGGGGGGCAGACACAAAGAATTTACATAAAATTTTCAAAACATTTCTTTGCCAGTTCAGACCTTTTATGTTCCAATATGGCTACTAATCTGATAGAAAAGTTAAATTCAAGAAATTTTTCAACTTGGAGTTTGTACATGCTTTATCTGTTGATGGAGAAAGGCCTGTGGGAAATAATTGATGAGTATCAGAAAATCCCGGAAATTTCTTCCGCTGTTTCTGCAGAGATGGTTAAGTTATTCACTTTACGTGCTAATCAAGTTCTATTATTGATCTATCTGAATGTGGAGCCAGAGTTTAAAAGAATTATTGACAACTGCAAAGAACCTACAGATGCTTGGAACCAACTTCGAAAAAATTTTCATCCAGATACAAGAGCTCACCATTTAACTTTATTTACTAAATTGGTAGAAGCTAGAATAAGGCATGGTGAGTCTATAAATATATTCGACTCCCGACTTAAAAAAAATTGATCTTGATTTGAAACATATTGATGATAATTTGTTAAGATTTGACCAGAGAGTTTTTACTTTGTGTAATGAAATGTATTCTGATCAATTAAGAAGAAATCTATTTTATATATATGCCCTGACTAACTCTAAGGCATGTGGGCAGCTGCCCTGGGCCCCTCTTCTTTAAGGGGCCCACTAAGAATCGTATACAGGTATTCTGCAACGTAAAGACCTTTTATGCCACTGCAAACGTGGACCCCAGAAAAAGCTTGCCCCGGGGCTCCAGGTAGTCTAAGTTGGGCCCTGTATGTGAGTTTTTTATAGCTGTCATCATTTAAACTTTTAAAATTACAATTATTACTTTCCTCTATATTCAATAGAAGAAAGTATTGGATTCGTAAAAATTTTCGACCTCGGGTTTTTGATGGATTTACACGTTTTGAGAGCTGTAGAACACGATTTGACCATTTTTAGAAAATGTCTGTCTGTCAGTCTGTGTGTGTGTGTGTGTGTGTGTATGTGTGTATGTGTGACAAAAGTTTGTGGCAACTATATGCTCAGGAACTGCTGCAAAGAATTTCATACAAATTGGTATGTGGTTGCACCTTGACATAAATTAGTGCCCATCAACTTTTGGTAAAAATTGTCTTACAGGTTGCGTTGCCATCCCGCTTTTTCTAAATTTTTGACATGGTAATATAGGACAAAATTTTGTATAAATGTGCATAAAGAGAATTATTTTTTAGTAATCATTATGAAATTTACAAGAATTATTTATAATAGAGATAGTCAACTGGGAAAATTTTTTTGTATGTGTTGGAGCCTCGCCACCCCCCCAGAATAAAAAATTGTATTTTTTTTTTTTTAAACGAAATTTAACTCTTTAAGTCCCAACCACATTGAAAACTGAATAACCCCAGGTTCCCAGGCATATAGCTGAAAGTTTGAGCTGAGTTTTTCCCCCCCTTACACTGTCAAAGCAAGTGATGATCATCCTACCCTTTTATGTATACTGACAGTATGGGAGAAGCTGTTACGCCCCTCATTCATCAATGCTTCTGAGAAAGGATTACAATCGTTCCAGAAAGATATTACTTGAATGCGCTGGGAATGTAATATTTCGATGTTTTTGTTTTTTATTTTAAAGAAAATATTTTTATCCATTTTATTCTACAAAATGAATAAATCGAGTTTTTAGCATATCCTTTTATTTTACATACATTTTCAGTTTTAACTTTAAATAAAATTTGAGTATTGAAAATTTTTGAATTTAATATCTTAATATTTTTAAATTTGCAAGTACATCCCAAGAAATGAAAGCGAACTCTTATAAAATAGGTTTTAATTACTTTAAAAAGATGTATGTTTGATGATACTATGTTAATAACCTCAATTTTAAAACAGATGTGTAAATTTAAGGATGATTTCTAAATTTAACTCTAGTCAAAAGCTCTACTCTACCCCCCCCCCCTCCACACACACACACAAAAATAAATAAATAAATAATTGAATGCCGGATGTTTTATAAATATATCGTGCTATATTTTATTATTTTGCATACATTGCCTAATAAAAGTTATTAGATAGTTTTAGTAGAATTAGGCCATTTTCTCGTATCGTAAAACAACCTCTTACATAAACGTGACTTTTGTTATCACTATTTTTATTTTTATTTTATTTATTTATTTTTTTTTTTGTGTGTGTAAAGGGGAGTGGGAGCATTGTGCCATTCCTAAACGTAAACATGAACATTTTAAAATTATAAAAATGTTTCAATAACCGCGTTTAATATACACACATTTGTACACAATACTTAGGAGTTCATTGACCATTTTCATGCAGGATAGTGCACCCCCACGTATCCATGAGTCCGTGAAGGAGCTATTGCTCTAACACTTCACAGGCGAATGTGTTATTAGTCGCTTCTTTCGTAATCCATGTCCACTACGTTCGCTGAATCTAAATCCATGCGATTTCTGGTTATGGGGCCACTTATAAAGTGTGTTGTATCGTGGAGGTGTTACGATGGTGAATAACTAAAGAACTCCATAACGCTTCATGTGCAAAGCATTACAACTGATCAGTTATGATATTCTGTTGAACACACTGTTCATCGACATGAAATTTTGCAGGTGAATGAGGGTGGTCACATGGAGCACCTTTCCCTACATCGTCCTGGACATGATTAATAACTGCTCGTCTTGTGCAATTTTGTCCTAATATGTTCTAGTTTCTAGAAACTGAACTTTTTTTTTTTTCTCTAACAGCGTACTGTTATTTTTTCCTTACCTTTATTTAATGTGATTCAATGACAAGGTAATCAGAAACTAGTCAATAAATGTTAATATTGTTTCTGTCTTCTGTTTTGGTTGTTTATTGTATTAAATTTAATGTTTTTCTGGAAAAGACACCCTCTAGTGGACATTTTGGAACTTTTTTTTCAAAATTCCATGAGTGTGTAGTCTATATACCAAATTTTGTTGCATTCCATTCACCTGTTTGCGCTGTAGGATGCTTTTTATAGGAGAAGTTTAATTATGACCACCCTGTATATATATATATATATACAGTGAACTCTCATTAAAACGGACAATCAAGGGCCAGCAGCTTTTGTCCATATTAATGAGAGTCCATTGTAACAGGAGTTCATAAACTGAAGTTCTATATGAACTCTAAAATCCCTATTATGTACACATACGCAGTATAACAGGAATGAAAATTTGCTTCCTCAAACCCTTTTATTCACTAAAAATATAAAAGCATGAAAACCTATACTTACTTTCAAAACTTCTTTTCTTCATATAGTACAACTTGATAATGAAATCCTTTGCTATAGAACACACAATAGAAGTCTGCACCTGTCTCCACAATAGAAGTGGAGACAGATGCAAATAGTTGACCTCAACTGTCACTGTCAATCAATACTATTTACCTCCCACAGTGTAATAGCACAGAGTGAAAGAGATTAACCCATTTATTATTGAACCTTTTCATGTTAAAATATATACAGTAACTGCCACTTTATAAAATCACTGGTTAATAAAATCAGCCGCTTAATCTGATCAAATCGCTAGGACCGGAATCAAATCAATACAAACTACTTTTAAAACTGCCGTTTAATAAAATCAGCATCGCCGGTAAATAAACTCAAATATATCTTCTCAGCAGACAAAAATATCATTTATGCACACTAAAAAAAATTTTTATTTACATTGTGATTTTTTTTTATTATTATTTATTATTATTATTTTTTTAAATAGAAAAATAAATTAAAGGACAACAAACCTTCCATTATTGCTCATTGTTCAAGATTTTATACTTGCAGCACAGTTACAAATTAAACACGCCCCGCAACTTATCTCCGTAACAATTTCAAGGAACGTATTTTTCAAAGCGCAGTAATAAAATACAAATTTGATTTGAAATGACTTTTTTTCCCCTAAGTATTAGAAGGCAATTTCTAGTTCTTATTTTGAAATTACTATAATTCATGAGGTTTAAACGGAAAGATTTTAAATTTATAAGAACAGCGTGAACTTTGGGTAAAGTAATGATGATTTTCATTTAATGAAAGTGCACGGGAACTTACAATGTGTTTAATTTACTTATATTGAAGAAACAATTAGTTAATTCTCTACCAAAAATTAATTAATATTGTTTAATAATTATATTATTCGTTACCTTTTGAAGTTTCTTTCTAAATTCAGGGAAGTAATACATTTTCCTTGAGGGCAGGAATGTTCGCCGGATATAAAAATCAGCTGCTTAATAAAATCACTTTGGCTCAGAACGAATGTGATTTTAATAAGCGATGGGAACTGTATGTATATATATATATATATATATATTGAATTTGAAATGATTTTAGGAACTGACTCTTTTTCGAAGAAAGTAAGCTTTGATGGAAAAAAATGTCCGTCTTAACGAATGAAATGTACGTATAAAGTGATGGTTATTACATGCAATTCCTATAGGCCTTAGCCAGGGATTCTGTTTTTGTATGTAATAACGAGAAATCCATCTTAAACGGGGCCGTCTTAATGAGAGTTCACTATATATATATATGTGTGTGTGTGTATATATTTATATTTTAAATGTATGATTATTTTTAGCTATTAAAAAAAGTACAATTACATTTTTAATAAAAGCAAATGTTACTTTTCACAATTTATTTGTATTTTATTTTCTCATAGGCAACATCACCCACATTCCGTAGTTATCAGGAGCAAGTTCTGAAAAATGCTAAAGCAATGGGAAAAGCTCTTATAGATAGAGGCTATACCCTTGTTTCAGGTATACGTGTTGCATTAAAAAAATTAATATGTCAGATAGTTGTATTTATTATTTTTCACTACTCTAAATTTTTAGCCAGTCATTCTTCAAAATTATTGATAAAAAAATATTTTTATGTCTAAGTATAGACATTATGTTTCCATAATTAGTTCTTATGTTAATTGTTGAACATAATGATTTAAATTACAAAAGTAAGGAATCAGTTTAACTTAATGTAGTTGTTAGGTTTTTGTTCAGTAGATAAAATTTTGTAGACTGTTGTATATTTCCAAGTACACATTTGATAGTGAATATAAAGAATTTTTAAAAGAGTTTTTGCCTTATAGATTGTGCTTATATTTTAGTGATTAGTCATATTTAATATAGAAATGGTAAAATATGCCATAAATGGCCATACACTTTCCATTTTAGACATTTTTCAAATATCTAGAAAAATACTTGACTAGCAATACTATCTAGAAAAATACATCCTGAAACTTCAGAGGTATAAATAAAATGTTATATATCATATATTTCAATAAAGTTTTGTCATAAAAGAGAAAACGGACCTGTTACAAAGAAAAAAATAATGCTTGAAATTTCTTTTTAATGGTTCTTATAATTATTGATACTATTCATTTCTATGAGAACATCACACGTATTCATGGAGATATAAAGGTTTTTCTCTAACAAAATCAAAAATTCTTCATAAGTTTTTTATTTATAACGTACAGAATTCTTTAACTAATGTAATATAATTTTCGGAAAACTTCACAAATTATAGTATATGTATGCTGTAATCAGAAAATAAAAATATTTAATATTTGTTCATATAAAAGTATTTAAAGTAAATTTTTAACTATGCATGCACCAAATCTTACAAAGCCTTTTTTTTTTCCTTAAAAAATTTTTGACACATGTATCATGCTACTTATATAAAAGCCCCTAAGCAAATATTGTGAAAATTAATTAATTTAGCTGTTAAAAAAAAAAAAAAAAAAAAAAAAATGCAAAATGGTAGAGTTTCATTTACATTTATTTTCAATCAACATACGTTATTTTACCATTAATTCATTTAAAAAAAAGAGGGATAAAACCTTTATTATTTTGCTAGTTTTTTAAAACAAATGAAATTCTAATTATAAACAATTAAAAAAACCTTACTTGGCTTCATATTACGGCTGAAATATTTTCTGCAGGGTGGCCCGCTCTGCTCACTGACTGGTTCGGAGCTGAAGTTTCAACTGCCTGCAGTTGATATTTCATCCGCTTGGCTACTCTACTTAACAGGTGGCACCACTTTTATTAATGTCTGCTGCATTGTCACCATTACCAGAATTTACGTTATCAATGATTCCTGTAATGGCAATCAATAAATTCCCAGTTCAATAAATCCCTGAAATAGCAACGATGTGACATGCATTGATGAAATGTGTGGCGCCACCTTTTAAGTAAAGCACCCAAGCGGATGAAACATCAACCGCAGGTAGTTGAGACTTCAGCTCTGAACCAGCCGGTGAGCAGAGCAGGGTGCCATGCAGAAAATATTTCAGCTGTAAGATGAAGCCAAGTAAAGTTTTTAAAAATTGTTTATAGTTAGTTTAATGCTTCATGTTTATCTTCTTATCAAATGAAATTCTGTTTTCTCTATTGACAACTTTTTGAATTTTAATATTTTCTTGGGGCTTTTTTGTAACTCACTGGTGGGGAATCTCGATTTGCAAAATAACTGCTAACTGTTATCAATAAAATGAGAGGGCAGCACCAAACAATAACTTTGGTTTTCTGTTTCATTCAATCTTGTGCAGAAGAAAGAACTTTGTTAGACTCCTGCACAGATGTTTTTTGTTTGTGTTCCCGAAAATCTCTAATGTGAGGTGCTTGGCACCTGAACATTTTCACTCAAAGTTATTCGAAATGATAAAAATGATTTGTATTTTTTAAATCCATTCATATCACTTACAAAGTCATGTATAAATTAAAATGATTTGTAAAAGCTGTAATCGACTTCCAAGTTTGTTTGTGAGCTATTGTATTTAATTCCACCCAGATTCTGGCAGAAGGGTGAGTAGATTAAGTTTATTCTCATAGAATCTAATGCATGCTTTATTGATATTATCTAAATGAAAATTCTAATAAATTCAGATTTAAGAATTTAAATAGTTATAAAATTTGAAATTCAACATTCAAATTTTAATGTAAAATTCAAAGTCGACATTCGTGTAAAATGAAACATAGTCGTATCTTTATAGCCATTTCTTGGCCGCCGGTACGGAGAATCAATTATCTGTTAATTATATAATTAATTATAATTCCTTAAATTAAAAGTAATTGAAAATTGAAAAATTATTTACGTCGTATAAAATATTCTGAGTAAAAACTGTATTGTAGTTTAAGGGAAGTTAAAATCAATTTGTTGAAATAAATCATTAATAAATAGAGTTAAATTAAATTGTTCTTGAATAATATGTAATTCAAAGTACTTTCAGTTTGAAAAGTTTTGGTTTGTACTTACTTTCGTTTTGAAACGTAATAGTTTTGATTTAGGATTCAAGAAACAAAAATTCATATTAAATATTTGTTGAATAAATTTAGGTATGAATATACAAAAATTGCATTTATTATTTTATTAAATTATTTATTTCAGTAAATTAAAAAAAAAAAAAATCTATTTTATATGTGTTTGTTTCTTTTTCATTTGTTCTTATTTTTTTCATATTTTACTTCCTGATCTGCAGAATAATAATTTAATTCAATCGATTAATTTATATTTAAATTTAATTATATGTAATTAGTTTTGCTAAAAAAAATAATGGGTAGAAAGGGTCGTACAAAAACAAATGAAGCAGAACAGAGCGTGCTGTTCCCAAAATCTAATGAAATGATAAAATTTGAAAATGTTATTAAGGAGATAGAAGATCCTAAAAGATAAGGTAAATTCATTGGAATTGAAGTTCGAGGAAATAGTTACAAATTTTTCCGAAGAGGAAAACAATGATAACTTTGAAGCAGTGGCGCACCCACGGAGGGGGCTTAGGGGGCTGAAGCCCCCTCCAGAACCAGCTGACATGGTAAAAAACATGCATGAAAAAGTATTATTCAAACACAGACATTGTAAGCAAAAATAAAGTTTGTAAATTATACCTTAAATTTTTAGTAATATTTAGGAATTTTTTAAATTCTTACATTCAAACACAAAAACAGTGAACTAGTTCTTTGTTTTTTAGTTGAAAGATACCCTAGACATTCCATTGCAATTTTTAAGAATCGGCTTCTAAGGCCCTAAAGCATATACTGTTATTATGAAATCGAGGGAGTACCGAAAAAGTCAGGCAGGGGAAGCAATCTGATGTGGAAAGCAGGGATGTATTCGTCAGAAAAATGGGATACCAGGCTCATAAAATTTTATATTTTAATTCGTGTGTATTTATAGCATCTTTGTGAAAGTTTGTTTTGTCCTTGAGCAAAATTAACACATTCGCATCGGCAAATGAAAATTCTCGTTTCATATAAAATAAAAGATCAGCCCTGCTCTTAGTCGTTCCTCTAAAACAATATTTTAAATTAAAAATAAAATTTGCATATTCGTTAAACCTTTTATATGCCACTAGCACATATACATGCTAGTGAAATTTCACATCAATTGACAATAAAATTTAATTGGTTTAATCTCAAATGCGCAAAATTATTTCTCTAAAAATATAACGATTTAGAGGAATGCCAAAAGGCATAGTTTACTGTTCAAAATAGGAAAATACCGCGATAGCAATATGTTAAGATATTTTACAGATCTTCTGAGGATGGGGTCACTTATTTATTTTTATCATGGTTAGTAGAACATACAGTAGGGTCCATGCACAGTTTTCATTTTTGCCTCTCATGTCATTGAGATCTAAGCTTCATTTTTGGATAATGCAATTTTTTTCCTGTTATAAAAATTCAAATTTCACAATATATATAAATATTATCCTGGAATACAATATTCTGTAATGAACTCAGAAAGGTAATGCTTGAAATATTTGCTAACTGAAAAAATTAAAGTTCTTAGTAATATATATTAGAATAGAATTAATGTTTTAGGATTTTAAGAGGTTTTGCCCCCTGCTTGCTGTGTTGACTAACACCCACGAAGACTACACGTCCGACTAAGAGAGGTATACTATTGTAACAATCGCAGCTATCGTAGGTCACAAGTCGGAGCGTACACTCCGCAGCAAAAGTATCCGAGCACTAGCAATAATCCCCGTCTTAAAAAAGTACACTTAATACTGCTTTGTTAAATAAATACTTGTTGATTCATGTTCTTAGTCTGTCTAAGAACAAGATTCGACAAGGATTTATTTAACAAGGAAATATTAAGTGTACTTTTTAAGACGGGGATTATTGCTAGTGCTCGG
Source organism: Salticus scenicus (assembly GCA_963930645.1). Lineage (NCBI taxonomy): Eukaryota > Metazoa > Arthropoda > Arachnida > Araneae > Salticidae > Salticus > Salticus scenicus. The sequence continues at coordinate 16,820,633 of OZ005651.1, read as the reverse complement.
ATACTTTTGCTGCGGAGTGTACGCTCCGACTTGTGACCCACGATAGCTGCGATTGTTACAATAGTATGCCTCCCTTGTTACTGTTAACCGAACCTAGAAGCATCGCCCCAATACTCCAGATAATTAAATAAAAATAGCAATGTAAAAATTTACACTGAAATTCTGTTATAATTATTATAATTTCTTAATTACTTATGTGTTACTGAATATGCATGTAAAGCATCGCAAAAGAGTATTAAATTTGATCAAATTTTATTTTAAATGGAAATATGGGGGAAGGCATTTCATTTCGGATGAATTTTGTGTTCACTAGTTTGTCATATTTTACATAATATTTTTTTTTTAAATCATAGATGAACAGACAACTTTATGTTTACAAGCTCAGTGTCAATTCCAAGTGACCGAACTACTGTAACTTAGCTTGTTATATACTGATATAAATTTCTCGATTGCGCTATTCAACTTAAATTCATTCTCATTCATTTGTTTACTTATTTGAAAAGAAATATTTAAAGCGGATTCTTTACTATATGTACGTGTGCGTATATGACCATACCTGTTTACTGTACTACATGACCCGATTATTCTTCAGCCCCCTCCAGACAGAAATTCTGGGTGCGCCACTGCTTTGAAGAAGTGTTAAAAAATTGGGACATTCTGTTAGAATTATCAGTAGTATTAGAAAGTAAATCACAAACAAATACACTTAATGTCAATAATGATGCACTTGCCAAACCAGAGACTTCCGTTAATTCACATATTAGCCTTCCTAAACTTGAGATACCATGTTTTTATGGATAATGAATCTTGGTTGTCATTTAGCAATTTATTTAAATCATCTATTTTGGATAATGACAGCCTTAGAAAGGTCGAAAAGCTACAATACCTCGAATTGTGTGTAAGAGGCAGCGCGTCAAAACTTATTTGTGGATTTGCTTTACAATCAGAAAATCTTAACACTGTTGGGAAATCCTTAGTCAGAGATATGAGAATAAGTGTCAATTAGCTATAACTCAAATAAATAAAATATTTTTGGTAAAAGTAAACAAAGCAGATGACCCTTAATCATTCTTCAATTTAATAGATACTTGTAATGAAGCAATGCGAAATTTATCGACCCTCGGATTGGAATCAAATCCTCTTAGTGATCTTATTCTTATAAATTTCATGATTTCAAAATTGGATTCATCCGTTAGACATAGGTGGGAGTTCAGTCTAGAAAATATGCAAACTATTCCTGATTTGAACTCGTTCCGTACATTCATTGAAAGGGAGGCGTCGAGTTAAACAAAATTAAAAAATAAACCACGGATGTTTAAGAAACCAGTAGAAGGTAGTAAGGTAAAAAATTCTAGTGTAAATATTTCAATAATAGTCAAAGAAAATAAATGCACCGCCTGTTTTCAAGTACATCAATTATTCAAATGTCCAAAATTCAATAAAATTAATGATCAAGAACGATGGGACTTAGTTAAATCTAAATCATTATGTGAAAATTATTTGTGATCTAACCATCATGTGCAACAATGTAGAATTAATATTAAATGTAAGGTATGTACAGGTTCACATCACACTCTTCTGCACATTTATACACACATACTTGCCAACTCTTCCGGTTTTCCCGGAAGACTTCTGGTTTTTTAACGTATCTTCCGGTCTTCTGGACAGATGATGAAAACTTCCATTTTTAAAAAAGTCGCAGGTATCGTTCGTTTTAAAAAGAAACCTGTAGTATCCATCAGATGGCGCTGTAAGTTGTACATCTATGTATATATTTTCTATGTTTGTACATATTCTGTAAATGTGTAAATAGAACATTCAGTCATAGAATAAACATGTTAAATGTATCGTCTGTGTTCTCTATGTTCAATATCAAATCATATCAAAAAGATATGAAAGTAGCAATGATGAAAATTGTTCGTCATTCGTATTACTTCGATTTATAAATATGGATCAAGCACAATTTCAGGAATTATTGCGAACGTTAACAGAAAGCAATAATCGCATAGCATCATTGTTCGCTACAAGTAAAGTTGAAACAGATGCGGTGAATAAATCTGGACTCACAGAGACAGGTACTGTTACCTTTTTATCAAATTTCGAACAATTTAATAGTAATAATGAAACATTCACTCAGTATAAACATCGCTTCAAAAATTATTTAGAAATTAAAAATATTTTTAATGATAAAGGTCTGTGTTCTAAAATATTACTTAATAGTATCGGTTCAGAATTATACAACTTATTAACATCCTTGATTGCTCCTAAATTACCTAATGAATTAACATATGATGAACTTATAGTAACTTTAGAAAAACATTTGTGTCCACCACCTAATGTTATTATAGAACAACATCGTTTTCTATCTCGATTCCAATCTGAAAGTGAAACGATAGCAGCCTATGTAGCGGCTCTCCGAAAATATACATCTACCTGTGATTTTAATTGTGAATGTGGAAAATCTGTATGAGATTTATTTTTACGAGCCCAATTTATTCAAGGATTAAAAGATTCAAATATTAGAGAACAGTTGTTGATAATACCTGATTTAACATTCGATGAAGAAGTTACAAAGGCTTTAGCTTATGAAGCTTCAAAATTAAATAGCGCAGAATTATCAAAAAAACATTCATCAAAATTAACTGAAGATATAAATAAAATTTGTAAAATTAGGAAGAATAGTATTTCGAGAAATAATTCTAAAGATAGAAAACGTGATTTTTCTAACAAGTGCACCCGTTCTGTTTCCAGAGAAAAACACCATGAAATTTTCGTGAACTTGGTATTCATAATACATGCCTTCATTGTGACTGTGCAAATCATCTATCACGTCAACGTCGTGTAAATTATAAAAAATTGCATTATCAAGCTTGCCATCGCACTGGTCATGTTCAGAAAGTGTGCGTATATACTTTGCTAAAGAAAACAAAAGAACAAAAAATTCGATCAATTGAAAATGTTATAGAACAAAATGATCATATGACAGATATCGATGCTATTCATTTGTTTTCCAGTGTTATCAGGGTCAGGCCCGGCTAAACCATATAGGCAAACTAGGCGACTGCCTAGGGCATTGGAATCTGTGGGGTGGCGATAAAACAGCGTTTTTTTTTTTTTTTTTTTTTTTTTTTTTTTTTAAATAATTAACGCCTGTTACTGGTGTGAATAAGCCCGCTTATTGAAAAAAAAAAAAATATATATATATATATATATATAAGGCCTAAGTATCCTTTGTTTATTTTCATAATTCGTATAAACATAGTGCAACTGACTCTTTCCGTTGATGTTTAAGTTCTTACCCTTGTGAATTCTGACTGTGTGGCTGCACCAAAAATATCCACAATCGGTCGCCTACAGCGGACTATCACGCATGCACAAACATGTGGCTTTCAATATTGCATGTGCAATTAGCAGTGTGCGAAATTCGAACCTTGATATTTTTCTTTTTGGGCGGAGGGGAAGAGAATGCTATACTTTTATACTACTAACTAGTTTATAATTTTAAAAACTATAAGAATAAAAAGCCACAAAGGTTTACTTTAGCTGCTACAGCTAACAGCTAGGAAAGCAAAATCATAAGTAACTGTACAAAACATATCTTCTTAACACGTAGAAAGAAAGAACAAAAAAAAAAAAAGAAGGTTCTTGAGTCACATCCTTGATAGCTCACATTAATTTAGAAGTCTGGCTCCAGATGATGCAATCTCTTCTGTTCGATTATAATTGACGTTTCAGCTTTGTGTGTATATATATAAAGAGAGGCTTAGAAAGAGCTTTACTAATTAATTAAAGTTTAATTAAAAGATAAATGCGTACAAATATTTACACTAAGGTATGACCACATAGGTCTAAACAACACATAAGTCCACTTAAGACCCATTTCAGATTAATAATAACAAAAAAGCCAAGCCACACAGGCATAAGATGTTATCACTAACCAAGTGAAACTATAACTCATTCCATAAACATATTTCTTTTTCACGTAGAAAAATAAAGAACAATAAAAAAAAAAAAAAAAAAAAAAAAAAAGTTCTCTGCATCGTCATCCCTGTAGACAACTGTCTCCAACAATCAGATGATGCAATCTCTTTCGATGTTTCGATTGCACTTGATTGTTCTAGACTCTCTGAAAACTACAGTCATTTTAATTATTTTCAAAAAAAAAAAATTTATTTTTTGTCTGCACTATTTTTTTATGGCCTCCTGCCGAAATCTTTTCTTAATTTCTTATTAAAGAAGATAATCTTAATTTTCGGTAAAATTTATTTTAATTAATTTTTGCTTCTATTATTATTATACTGTATTATACTATTCTTATTATACTGTGGTTATACTATTCTTGTTATACTGTCGTTAAAACTATACTGTTATTATACATTGTGATTAAGTATGCATCTGATAAATTATTTCATCAAAATTTCTTTCAATTTTTAATCAAAATTAGTCAAATGAGTGGTCCCTCCTCTTTTCGTTTTCTAACCTAAATTTTACTATAACCATATGCAGCAGGAAGAAATTCTATTTATCAAATAAAAAGTATATTGAACTAAAAATCTTATAAAACGTTTTCTTTTTCATTATTATTATTATTATTTTAATTTCAATTTCTGTCGCTTATGAAAAAATTCTTTAAGTTTTGAATTTATATGATGCTTTTGAGATACAATTGGCTTTATTGACTATATTATATTTAATTACTAATACATAAATATTAATTTAGTTAATATGTTAATCATAGTTGATATTTAAATGTTAATTTAAATTATATTTAAATATTAAATATTTTGGTAGTTTCTTTTAGATGCTTTTTTCCAAGTTGAAAAAATTAAGCTCTTAAATAAAATTATACATATCGTAAAATACCGCAATAGCACCCTTTGATTAGCGCCTCTCCCGGCTTTTCACATGAATTTCTTTTGTTTTTAAAATACCGAATAAACACCCCCTGCGATTAGCGGTAGACTCTGCCCGATAAAGCAGCTTTTTTTTTTCAGGAAAGTACATGTCAATTTCTATATTTTTGCATATTTTTACCGTTTATCTGCTCCTTCCTTAAACAAATTCTGATTTCTTTGCAGATTGAAAGGGAGGTTTCAACGGAATTTTACGGTATATATATATATATATATATATATATATATATATAATATAGTAACAAAATAGTAGATATTTAGAATAACATGTGTGACGACCTAACGGTTGTCATGCTCTCATTAAACTTAGATTAAGCTTAACTTAATTACTTAATAAAGTGAGTATGAGACTTGAATTATAAAATAAATAACGAGCTTTTATTTAGAGCTTAATGAAAATGTGGGCGTTGGACTATATTCACATTCAATACCTTTATAAACTTAAAGGGGTAGCCTTCATAAATACTCTAACATCAATAGATAACCATAATTAATCTCAACAGCTTCACTTAATGTCATTATCTCTCACGACTTTACTCGTCTTTCGTTAGTGGGAGGATTCCCTAAACCACTATACTACTCGACTAACTATCTTCTAATATAGCTGCTCGCTACTAACTCCTTTGACCTCCTACTACTTCTAATTCAATATCCACCTCTTACTTCTCTACTAACTCTCTTACTTCTACTTCCTCGGCTATGAAACACATCACCTTGTATACCCATCACTTTATCCAAAATACTGCAAATTATAATTTAGTTTATCCTAAGAACTAACTCCATTAATCAACCGAATCCTAAAACTCTGCACATTCATGTGTTATTCGTAAAGTGCGAACTTCGTTTGTAGCGTTACGCTAACATAACATTACCTCACACATGTGATAACAGAAATCCCCAATAACCAAAATAAATTAATATGTAGCTAAATTACCTGTGACATCTTTAAACAAGAACGAAAAATTGTGCGGTACGCATTGATTATTAACACTTTCCAGATGTACGTACTCGTTTTACTGTATAAATTTCAATGTTTTTTGTTTATGTTATCACACAGCGGAAGGACATAAGGGCATAAAGGCAGAGAGAAAAACTAATTGAATTCATAATCACCCCTAAACATTGTTGGAAAGTGTTGAAAATGGTTAAAACAAATGAAATGCAGCCCTTAATGTATCTGAATATTTTAGAGCAGCCCCAGACAGCACATCGCCTCCCCAGGATATCTTCAAGGTGTCTTCTGGATGAAAATACATCCCAGAAACGTCCTTAAGATGTACTGTGGATAAGTTAAGCCTAACTGTGCTGTTAGGGGCCCTGTAAATTTGAAGGTTAATCATTTTATATTTTATACAAAATATTTTTTAGTGAATTAACAATAAATGTCAATATCTTTAAGATTTTTGCAGTAGTAAGTTATTTAAATGTGATTTATAAAAGTGTCTTTCTTAAAACAGACTTGCATTTTTTTTTTTTTTTTTTTTTTTTTTTGGGGGGGGGGGGGTATCCCTGTACACAAACCTTTTATAACAGGACCTGCTAATGCTATTTAAAATAGGGAACATTCCATAGTGCATTTGAATAACATATATCATTTTTAAAAAAATGAAAAAAGGGGTGCCATTTAGAGGGGCGCCATTTAAATTTCTCGCGTATTCGGTATTTTATTAAAATATATCAGCAGAAGTGTAATGCAGCAGAAGAGTTGCTGAGAAAAGCCATAATAGAAGATCAATTGTTTTATTTACTTGCTACTTGAAAGAAGGAAAGTCTCCTATAAAATTAAATCACTTTTATTTCTTCAAAATAGAGACATTCAGTCATTAATTAACTTGAATTCATAAGATGATCATTTTCAGCAGTTTAATAAAAGCAATTAATTATACAACAACTTTAAATTATTAATATACTTTGAAAACTTAACAACTCAAAAATAAACTTAACAAAATATCAATTTGATCCGGACCAGCCGGTCAATCTTCACATTACTACATCAGATAACAGAATCCATGCCAATTACCAACACACCTCAGAACTAAACAGATCTGGTATTTATATACGTAAAAAAAGGACATTTAGATCGTCATCGATGAAATGGACGAATCACAAATGAACATCTGGCAGATGTAAAAAGAAACAATTAAGATTTACATAATGACGATCGATTTATAGCTACTATGTCGCCATCTAGTGGGAAAAACATCGTTAGAAAAATTGAAACAGTCTAGAATTGATAAAGAAAGGTGTTGTATGGAAAAGATCATTTTTAATGTAAACAAAACAGTAACTGATAATTGAAGAGCTTGTTTCCAAAAGGCGTTAAGTCAAAAATTTCAAAAATTGACTTTTCGATGCAAAAGGTCGCAGCACACGTCTAACAATATATTTTCAATAAATAGAAGTTCCAAACAAAGTTTAATCATAATGAAAACAGAAAGTGAAATCCGTGTTTTTTCCAAAAAGAATTAAGTCACAAGTAAGTTTTGTGCCAAAAGGGGTTAAGTCAAGTTTAACCAATTGTAGCGTGCCTTGAGATCACGTGGTTTGTCTGGCTTTGGGTGGAAAGACAAAAATAAGTAAAAGAATGTTATTGTAGATTGTCACATTGAGGTAGTTTTTTTTTTTTTCCCCCATAGAAAAATATAAAGAGAGATTACTTATAACCCTTACTATAATGTGTTTGTAAAAGATTTTAATCTTGGTTTTGGAACCCCGAAAAAAAAAAAAAAAAAAAAAAAAAAAAACACATTTGTTCCTTCTGTATTAGGAAAAAAATACAAATGAATTCAGAAAAATGTACAGAAAAAAGAAAAGACCCTGTTTACCGAACATTTGATTCATAAACACCAGAGCAAAAAATTTTATTCACTTTTAGGGGAAAAGCTTATAGGAGAAAATGAAATTACAATATGTTTTGACCTGATGCAAAATCAGAAATTACCACACAAATAAAAATTATACCATGTTAGGAATGCTTTCAGTAGGGGCTGCTCAAAAGGACGTCACCTACTATTTACCAGTGCATGGTCACTCCTACTTACCAACACATAGAACATTCGGCCGAGTGGAGACTATTTTAAAGAAAGTGGATACAATTTTAGTCTCTAATGAATATTTTGAACATTTCTCTATGGTTGGAAATCTTTTCAAGTATAAGAAGCAGTGGAATATTTTAGATTGGAAAAATTTTGCGTATAATCGTCTGAAAAGCAAACAAGGTTTCGTGTTTTCAGGGTCAAAAGTACTGAAAATTTCGAAGGGAGATGGGGGGGGGGGAGGAGAGAACGTATTGTGGTTCGTTTTGCTGTCAGAAGATCCTGAAACAAACGGGGAAAAAAATCTCCTATGAGCCTCTTCTGAAATAAAACCAAAACAAATATAAAACAAGAAAAAAAAAATCAGATGTTTTGAAATTGCTTGAATCTTTGGGAATTAACAATGTTTTTATTTTTATGAACAATCTTGCAACGATACACCTAGGGCTAACATAAGTGAAAATAATGATAGCGATGAAGAAATAGAGTATGTAAATGAAGATTTGTGGTAACTAACCAGCTTCCAAAAATTGTGCATCTAAAATTTATGTGATAATTACATGGAAAACAAACACGGATTACTTTCAAATGGAAGTAAGTCATTTCATTTTGTAATTTGTTTGTGCCAAAAGGGCATAAGTCATAGTTTTGTTCCAAAAGGGATTAAGTCATTTTTTCTTTTTTTTATTTCTCAATAACTATACCGTCAGGATTTTTTTAACCATATAATTTAGTGTTACCATCATCCATAGATTACTGGAAAAAATTATCTTTTCCTTAAATTCAATAATAAATCTTACATAACAAAATCGCGTTTTTTCAAGAATGGAAAAAAATGACTTAACGCCATTTGGAAACAAACTCTTCAATTAACAGTATAAAAATAAAGTTTAAACAACTGAAAAATAAAGGAACTGAAGTAAGTATGTTTTAATTTATAATCTATTAAATAAATTAAATAAGTTATTTTATAAAAATGATAAAATGACTAAACATAGCATGAACTTTCAAAACAGATGATATAATATGATTAAATAGCTATGTCTATAAGCATGAGGGAAGTTAGGAGGCGATGAGAATAAAATAAACTAAGGATTTTCTCATCAAATGCCCTCCCCCCTCCTCTCATTGCCTCATAAAAAAAAAATGCATGACTCCTTAAGAAGGAAAAATCAGCATGGACCTATTACCAAACATCTTAAACAAGATGAAAAATTTTAATTAAATTTCAAACTAATGCAGTCAAACATCCCAATAACCTAAAAGTTAATAGTTAAATTTAACACGAAGACAACAATTAAGTTGTAACAAATCCAACTTCAAAAATTCTTAAAGCATTTTTCTCCAAAGAAAATTTCAATTTTTTTTCTATCTTAAGTCTTAAAACTCCACCAATTCAAAAAAAAATTTAAATACTCCAATCCAGAACAGAGTCTAGAATATCCTAGATAAGAGGCTAACAGATAAAAAAAAACACAATTCCTTCCATTTCAGAAAACAAGTCCAAGAAAAATTTATGTTTCATTTTAAAATTTCATTAAGAAACATGGAAAAATATATTTACCAAAAAAAAAAAAAAAAAATTACTTATCAATTTCAACTCCAGCATTAAACTCCAAATCAAATATTTAAACCTATATCAAAAGCAAATTACAAATACAAAAATAATCTTTATTTAGCAAAAAGATTTCAATTTCTAGCCATCCAGAACTTGGTAAAGAGGACAAAAACATCGGCCTTTCGCATTCACTTATTCGTCTTTCAAGCATATTCAAGAATGAATATAGGCACAATTATTCACTTCTTTTAAAAAAATTCCGGCTAGCATGGAAAGCATACATTCCACATAGACTGGGGTTTCTAGATGCCTAGAAAAGAAAAGAAATTATAATCAGGGCCGAAACTAGAGGGGGGCGAGCGGGGCATTTGCCCCGGGCGCCAGATGGAGAAGGGCGCCGAAAAGGGCTGGTTTGTTGCCTTATTTACTCATTAAATATATATATATATATATATATATATATACATTCAAAGTTAAAAAAAAAAAGAAGGGAAAAAAAAGAATAAAAAAAGTAAAATTCTTTTACTCAGGGCAATTTGAACAAAGAAAAAAAAAATAGAAGATTAATAGATAACAGAATACATTTACAAGGAAAAGCATGGTGATAGAGTGTTCTCCAAGACTAGCAATATTCTTTTAAGGTTAGTGAGTGTGGTAAAATATTCTCGCAATCGAAGAAGAGTAATTTACAAATGGTCCCTGACTTTCAGCCAAGGTTCTTAAAAAGTAAATGGTTAAAAAATACGTAGTATATTTGATTAAACTTCAGAAGGCTCTTTGATTCATTTGAAATTATAATTCATAAGGAAACAAAAAAAAAAAAAAAAAAAAATTCAGGGCGCCGTCGTGATTATTAAAAGTGTGACTATTAAAATAAGTATGTCAAAATAAGGCATAATGTTATAAAACAATCCAGTGCACTAAAAATAAAAGGGCAAAAAGAATGCAAAATAACTAGTTAATAATTGAGTTAGGAGCTATCATTCACAAGGCTCAGCAAGTCCCTATCAAAGTACTATGAGAGCTAAAGCCACCACTACCTCCTAACATGTATAATTATAAATATTACAATGAAATAAAATGTCTGTACTTTAACTATACTTTTTACTTCTTTATTCAAAGCATAAGGAAGTATTATGAAACCAATTTGCGAAATGGATTTTGTGTATCGCATAGCTCATAAACGAATAGTCATATAGAGAGTTGCAAATTTATATTTGGAATTGTTATTTACCAATTTTGGTCTTGACATGAACTCCCACTTTTGTGATATCTACGAATTTATGCGATTTTTTGTGACGTCTATGTGTACGTATGTGTGTGTGTGTATCTCGTATAACTCAAAAACAAGTAGACGTAGAACGTTGCAATTTCACATCTAAGTTTGTTACAACAGTTGTTGTGCATCTCTCATTTTGGTGTTTCTGTGCGCCTTTCACTTTTGGAATATCCACGAATATTATATCCATGATGACCGAAAATACAATTTTTTTTGCAATTATATATAACTTTCTGTCATACTGATTTTAACAGAAATTAATATTAGCGTGAATATTGATAGTTACAAAATTTGTTGACATTCTTGCACGTAGAAAGTAATTCGTAAAGACTTGTAGGTTCTAGATGAATGCTATTTATTTAATGAATATTCTGGAAACAGCCGAATAAAAATCAATAATCAATGATTATTCTTGAAGCAATCGAATAAACCAGTTTTTCGTACTCATGAACAGCCTACACCACAGAACAAGAATTTTACTAATTCAGAACAATGACCAAATGCTTAAAGTTCTTAGAGATGTACGCTCAGCTTGCAGTCCAAACAGAAACTGAATTCATCCAGTCTTGCTAGTGATTTATAGAATTTTCGAGATAGTTCTACTCTATAAACTAATGAATTAACCTGGAAAATTTTACAAGTCGGTTTCTATTGAAGTTAGATCTTCTAAACTTTGGCTACCCTAAATTACAACTTTTCGCCAAACATGGGTGATAAATTGCCAAATCTTTCGCCAAGTCGCAAAATTTGCCGCTAAAGCCCATTTCTGTGGAAGTGAAGAAATCTGCCATCTATTTCCCTTTTAACGGTAATACCGTGTATAAAGTAATACGTAAAGAAATAGACAGGCTCTTGTCAACAATAATTATAGTAATGACTCTTTTCTTTTTATATTCTCATTAGTGATTTGTAGAACTTTTGATGAAGTTAGTTCTGTGCAAGAAAACAGTAGATCATGCCAGCTTCCAAATTTCGGCAATATTAAGCCACTATTTTTCACCAAAATTAATGCCAGGTTGCCAATTTTGTCGCCAAAGCATTCACTTTGCGACAAGTTGTCATCTACATTGGTGATGAATTTAGTGACATCACGAGATTAGCGATCAAATTTGGCAGAAAATAGTTCAGCATTGCCAAAATCAGCAAGCCCTTTTTCCGTTTTATCGGAGTTAATTTTTTCTATATATTATACATTGTTTCTCGCATCGCAGTTAATTGTTTGTCAAAGAGTGCAAAAGTAGGCTATCTGCACAGAAGCGAATTCTGTTGAACTCTAAGCTACGCGTTTGCCTATGAGAGATTCTGTAAAAAGCTGTAGAATATTATTTCAGATCAAACGATATTCTTATTTTGTGGTGTATATAATCCTATTACCATGAAGTTAGTGGTTCTAATAATAGTCTTCTTAGATTGGTTCCGAGAATATTCATAGACTAGAACCTGCCTTTCTATTTCATTTCCTGAAAATGATTTTTAAAAAGATTATCTACAAATGGCACTGCTCTGCATGAAAATCGGCCCCAACACCATTTTCACAAATTCTTATGTAAAATAACCTCCTGAATACGATTATGACGCCCATTTTACCCTATCACCCACCATTATTAGGGGACGCTCCCCTATTTTTATCATTTTCCAGCATTTTTATGACTATAAATTTGATTTGAAAGGGGTGAAGGGATTGTTTTAACTGTTAAATATCTTTTGAGGGGCTGCAGAAATGAAAAATTCTAAAACATGAACATTTTCAGCAAGTGGAAAATTTAGGGGAGGAGGGGGATTTGCCACTGAAATTACAAATTACATTTTTTATATTATATTAATCAATTATTACTATTATTTATTATAAATTTTAATTTTTTTTATTTTCAAAGTATTAAAATAATTCTTTTCCATTCTCCAAATCAAATTTATGCCCAAACCACCAAACAGTAACAGAAAGGGTGGCATCCCGAGAAAACAGTGGGTGATTGGGCAAAATGGGGGTCATATTCGGATTCAGGAGATCATTTTACATGAGAATCGGCAGAAATGGTATCAGGGCTCGATTTTTTTTTTTTTTTTTTTTTTCAGCGCAGTGTATTTAGACAGCTAACGGTTAGTTCGTACTTGATGGATATAAGTAGTTTTTAGATACTTGTTCATATCTATTAATTTATGCATCTTAATTATATTAAAAACTTAAATATTTGTCTGTTTATTTCTCTGCAGTATAGTTGATGTAATGACTATAATATTCAAAATATCATTTTAAATTCTCTCAAAATAATGATATTTTCAGTTTTAAAAGTAATTGAATATGAAATTTATCTTCACTTGTTTTAGAATTGTCATTTATAAATACCATTAATTTAAGAGAGAGGGGGAAAAAAAGAAATTATCATTAAATCAGTAACAATAAATAAATAAATAAAAATAATAACTGTAGCTTAATTTAAAACTTTCTCTATAATACACTTTTCTTCTTCCCCCCCCCCCCTAAAATAATGCTTTGATTCACAACTTCAATCTTTTTTTTTTTTTTCAAGAAATATTATAAAGATATAAAACTTATACGTTAAAATAAAAATCATAATAAAAATCGGCTGGTTGTAGCTTTACTTGTGCTTGTACATTTTTACGCCTGGCGAAGTGTCATGCTAAGTTTTTCGACACGAAACACATGATGCGATTCTGCTTTGTTTTGTAAACTCTGCTTTTCATAACAAGCATATAATGTACAAAGTTTGTTAAATTCCGTCCTGGAGATGCTGAGATGTAGCTATAAGAAAACGTGGCATAAAAGTGCTGCAAGTCGAGCGATATATATCAAAAACTAGACACCACCAGTTTATGTCAGAATTCAACTTCACACTAGGTTTCATGGAATTCCGAACATGCACTTCATAAATTAGCTACAGTATTTGTGTCCGATACAGACACACACACACACACACACACATCCGTTAAATATAATCATAATACATTTCAAAATCTGTAAATTTATCAAAAATTTGAATTAAATTCAATATTTACTTCTTACGAATGCAGTTGGAAATAAAATGGCCATAAAAACTTTGTAAAATTTCCTTTGAAATTTTAATTCCTGGTTGGGGGGGGGGGGGGCGCCAAAACCTCTCCTTGCCCCGGGTGAAAAAAATCCTAGTTTCGGCCCTGATTATAATACACATAATAAAAGATACAAACAGAACAAATTTTAATTATGGTAGACGGGACTTAGTGGCATTGCCAAAATTCAAAAATTGGGACTTACAAAAATAAAAATAACATGCCCGCGCAAGGGCCTACATATGGTGGTAACTCCCAGAAAACTATTCCTAAATGATTCTCTGACGATTTACCGGTCAAGGGTCACCTATCCGAGACGGTACTATAGGCTGTTCGAATCATCGTAAATAGCCACCAAAAGCACCATTCCCATACATAGATGGGAATTAAATTGTCTACCAAATTAAAAAAAAAATACTAAATGAAGTAAAATAAATTTAAAGTACTAAAAAGAACTTGCTTAAATCAAAAGTACTAAAAATAATTACATAAGTAAAAAAAAATGCTGGGACAAACTTTGTTATAATAAATATGTACAAATCAGTAATTTTAACAAGTCAAAAAGTCCTTGAGTACGAAGTAGAAACACTAGATTAAAATAATGTGCAATCAAAATTTTAAAACAATGTAAATATTTAAACAATTTCAAATTTAAAACAATGTACTGGACAATAAAAAAAAATATTTAAATATACTCAAATTATCTATAAGAAAAATATGGCATACAAAATTCATATATGTACAAGAGAAAAATTATGTTATAAATTTTAAATTTACAAAATTCAAAAGTTCAGTTTTTGTCAAAGGCTTGGTGAAAATATCCGCAAGGTTTGATTTACTACGTACATAAGAAACAGAAAATTCACCATTATTTAAAAGATCGCTAATAAAAAATAACTTAACGTCAATATGCTTAGTTTTATAATTTTCCACTGGTGATTTTATGAAATCTATAGCAGCTTGATTATCAACTCTCATTACAGCATCATTATCTAAATTAGAAAAAATACATTCCTCTGCACATTCACGGCGTATCCGATCAAACCAAACTAAATTCTTTACAGCCTCAGTCATTGTGATAAATTCAGATTCCATGGTCGACAAACTAACACATTTTTCTTTAAAAGTGCTCCAGTCGACCGGAGACTTATCAAGCAAAACTATTTGACCGTCAATTGAGATCCGATCGTCACGGTTAGCTGCGAAATCTGCATCTGAGAAAATTACTAAATCATTAGATTTACAAGAAAGTTTAAGTTTGTAATGAGAAGTTGATTTTACATAGCCCAATAATCTCAATAAACCATCCCAATGGAACAAACCAGGATTCAAATTGAAATTGACTCAGGACATTAACAGAGTAGGCTATATCAGGACGAGTACGACCAGCTAAAAAAGAAAGACATCCCAAAATATTTCGATACGGTAAATGAGACATTTTAGTTATATCTTGACTAGATGTAAGACAATGAGATCTGGAAAACACAGTACCCTTACTGATAGGTAAAGAAGAATGAGGAATTTTAAACTTAGAATATCTTTTACAAACATCATTAATGTAATTGGATTGGTGAATTACTACTCCAGATGGAGTATCCTCAAACTCAACCCCTAATAATTTTCTCGTTCTCCCCAATTCTTTTATATCAAAATTTGATTTTAATAAAACTAAAACTTTATCAATAAGTTTCTTATGTCTTCCAAAAATTACGATATCATCAACATAAAGAAGAAGTACAACATCTGTCCCATAAAGATAAACACAATTACAAGATGATAATTTTCTAAATCCAATTTTAATTAAAACATGATGTATTTCATAAAACCATTCTCTTCCACTTTCATGTAATCCATACAGAGCCCGGTCCAGTTTTCAATACAAAGTCTCTTTACCAGATTCAACAAATCCAGGAGGTTGTAGCATATACACGTCCTCACTTAGTGGTGCATACAGGTAGGCACAGGTGACGTCACATTGAATATGCGACCATCCACAACATGAAACAAGAAGGGAGAAAAAGAACCGGATAACACCAAAATTTACAACAGGACTAAATGTTTCTTCATAGGATTCACCTTTAACCTGTTTAAATCCCTGGGCCACAAGGCGACCCTTATGTCTAACTATCTGTCCAAACTCATCCCTTTTTATTGTGTAAACCCACCGGCAACCAACAGGAGTGACGTGATTAGGTAGTTCAGTCAAATGCCAAACTCCACGTTCTTGCATAACCTTCATTTCCCGTTTTATTGCACTCCACCAAACCTGACTCTGCCTGGAATTACATGCCTGTTTAAATGTCCTAGGAGTCTCTTCTTGATCTAGTCATGCTGAAGGGCGAACCAAACTCGAAACAACTGAATCACTCTCACTGTCACTATCTGAAAAATCTGATGAATTACTTGGAATCGGAATAATGCCAGAATAAGGATTTGAACCACTAAAATCAAATAAATCGGGATTAAACATCAATTTATTTTCCCTACAATAATTTTCAACATCATGAAGTGATCTAAGACGTTTAGTTTTGCATAACTCATAAAAGTAAATGTCAGTACGATTACCAGTATGACGAACAACAGGCTTCCTAGTCCAACTAACTTCCTTAAGATGGATAATAGTAGACTGATTATTGCTAGACACAGAATCTTTACTTCCCACTCCACTAGGTTGAGAATCCGGGGTACCATTGGAAGGACATGGGATGGCCGCAGGTACAACTTCAACAACATCCTCCAGATTTTGCTGAACACTAGGAGAGAAAAGGGCATAATCATCGGTGCCCAGTGCAGCTCCACTGCAACCTAAACCACAACACGATTCATCAAAATTGACATTACCAGATTCAATAATTTCATTGGTCTCTGGAATCCAAATTCTATACCCCTTCGTTTTGAAAGCGTAACCTACTAAATAGCCCTTATGGGCTTTTACTTCAAGTTTAAATCGCCTTTGCTTTGGACACCAACATAAGTGACCGTACCAAAGGGCCTTAAGTGTCGAACAGAAGGTTTTCTTCCACCATATAACTCAAAAGGGGTTTTCTTCAAAAATTTGGGACAAACACGATTCCAAGTATAAACAAAATATTTAAGAGCTTCAGGCCAAAAACTAGAATCTAAATTGCTTTCAATTAACAATGTACGAATACCATCAGCTGCGGTAGACATGAACCGTTCTGCAACGCCGTTTTGTTGAGGAGTATAGACGTTTGTAAACTCATGACGAATACCTTTCTCACTAAAAAAATTAACAAAAGATTGATTAACAAATTCTCCACCATTGTCTGACCTAAAGGATTTAACCTTTCTTCCCAAGAAAGTCTCAGCCTTAATAATATGGTTTTTCACCACATCAAAAACTTCAGACTTCATTCTTAAAGAATAGACAGAAACCCGGCGAGAGAAATCATCAACAATTGAGAGAAAGTATTTTTCGCCATTTCGTCCCTCATTTCTACATGGTCCCCAAACATCAGCATACAGAAGCTCTAGTGGATGATTTGACCTGCAATTTTTACTTGGTTTATGAGATACACTTCTAAACTTTCCTAACTTACAAAATTCACAAATGAAATCAGATTCCCTTAAGCCTGGTAATCCCCGTACACCTTGTCTGCGACTAGTATGAGCTACTAAAGATTGACTAATATGACCAAATCTGCGATGCCAATGCATCATTTGACTTCTAGCATTAGCAGACAATACTTCAAATTTAACAGAATTTTTACAGGGATTTTAGGATAAAGTTTATAAATTCTATCTTTAAGATAAGCACTAAACAGGTACTCATCTCCCCGGCATGTTTTCACCTCGCCTTGACCACCATAAAAAGATAAACCTTTTAAATCTAACTGTGGTCCCGACACAAGATTTCTACTTAATTGATCAGAATACATTACATTACATAAAGTAAAAACTCTTTAACCAAATCATAGCTTGACTTCCCCTTTACCCTGAATAGGAAATAAAACATCCTTCACAGCCACGGACATTTCATCATTTAAAGTCTCAAATTTAGAAAATAAAGTCCTATTGTTGCAGAAATGATGGTTCGCCCCACTGTCGAATAGCCAATCGCTTGATTTTACAACATTGCTTACACTTGAATGGGAAACAAAGAAATTCAACTTACGTGAACTATCCGACACTGGCAGCCTTTTTGGAACTCGAGAAATGTCCTCAACCATGGGGATTCCTTCCAACTGATCTGGACTCTCTATAAGATGGCAAAGGAGAAGCATCTGAACTAGAAGAAGTGGCACCATTACTACATTCACTTGAAACTGAAGATGGACTGTCAAACCTAGAGCAACCATTTCTTTGTGAGGGAGAAAAACGTTTAAGAGACACAGAGTTCTTCTTAGAATAACATCTCGACCTCAAGTGACCCAGTTTTCCACATGACCAACATCTTCTGTCTTTGAATCTGTTTTTACTAGGCTGTCTTATATTAGATTTAGAAAAACTTGATAAATTTACATGTTTCACACTTTCCTTATCCCGAAGCCTCATTCTGGTTTCTTCAGCAATAACACTATCCACAATTTTCTCAAATTGAAAATCTTCATCAGATTTACTTAACAACAACTGGACAATATTTTCATAAACTGATGGCAAGTATCTCAAAAACTGATAGCATAAATAATTCTGTGAAAAATTATCATCAATTTGTTTCAAATCAAGGTAAATTTTCTTAAGTCGGGAGGCAAATAAATTTATAGATTCTTCATGTCTTATCCTGGCTTCCATTAATTCAGTAAATAAAGTTAAATGATGAGCTCTTGTATCAGGATGAAAATTTTTCCGAAGTCTGTTCCAAGCATCTGTAGGCTCCTTACAGTCATCTATAATTCTTTTAAATTCTGGCTCCACATTGAGATAAATCAGAGAAAGTACTTGATTAGCACGTAAAGTGAACAACTTATCGTTCTCTGCTGAAACAGTTGAAGACACCTCTGGAATTTTCTGATTTTCATCAATTATCTCCCATAGACCCTTCTCCATTAACAAGTAACGCATGCCAGAGAT
This sequence comes from Salticus scenicus, assembly GCA_963930645.1. Taxonomy (NCBI): domain Eukaryota; kingdom Metazoa; phylum Arthropoda; class Arachnida; order Araneae; family Salticidae; genus Salticus; species Salticus scenicus. The sequence continues at coordinate 16,801,769 of OZ005651.1, read as the reverse complement.
CCATGTTGAGAAATTTCTTGAATTCAGCTTCTCAGTCTGGTTGGTAGTCATGTTGGAAAATAAAAAAAACTCTGAACTGGCAAAGAGACGCCTTGAAAGCTATCCTTTAATTCTTTTTCTGTTTGCCCCCCCCCCCCCCCCCCGACTCTTCTAAATTTTCATCCATTTCTACCTTTTAACTCATTTAAAATTAACAAATTTCTTTCATGAAAAACAAAAAAACTTGTAAAAAAAAATTGATCCCATCAGTTATTGCTGTAATTTACTATAGAAGATCAAATATTGCCATATTTCAAGTCTATATTTTAAACAAAAATCCAGTTGGAAAAATAAACAATTCTGTAAATCAATAAAGTTCAATTACAGAAATTCAAAAATTATGAAGAATTCAACTGAGTAAATATTATAGTAAAGTTCAATTGCAGAAATTCAAATTTAAATGAAGAAAACTTGTTAAAACAATAAAATTCAACTGCATAAATTAAAATTTAAATGAAGAAAACTTGATAAATCAATGAAACTCGACTAAAATAAATCTTAATCTCAATAAAGTAGATGCATAACTGCACATTTTCAACTGTAAACAAACTCTTACTAAAGCTGTAACTTAATTTCTTGAAATAAAAATTCTATAACTTGAAATTCTATAAAGTTTACTTCATAAATACATACTGAAAACCATCCTCTAGTTATGGAAAATACAGCCCGTAACCTCTTATGTTCGGTATTTTATTAAAATGTATCAGCAGAAGTGTAATGCAGCAGAAGAGTTGCTGAGAAAAGCCATAATAGAAGATCAATTGTTTTATTTACTTGCTACTTGAAAGAAGGAAAGTCTCATATAAAATTAAATCACTTTTATTTCTTCAAAATAGAGACATTGTCATTAATTAACTTGAATTCATAAGATGATCATTTTCAGCAGTTTAATAAAAGCAATTAATTATACAACAACTTTAAATTATTAATATACTTTGAAAACTTAACAACTCAAAAGTAAACTTAACAAAATATCAATTTGATCCGGACCAGCCGGTCAATCTTCAGATTACTACATCAGATAACAGATTCCATGCCAATTACCAACACACCTCAGAGCTAAACAGATCTGGTATTTATATACATAATAAAAGGACGTTTAGATCGTCATCGATGAAACGAACGAATCACAAACAAACATCTGGCAGATGTAAAAAGAAACAATTAAGATTTACATAATGACGATCAATTTATAGCTACGATGTCGCCATCTAGTGGGAAAAACATTGTTAGAAAACTTGAAACAGTCCAGAATTGATAAAGAAAGGTGTTGCATGGAAAAGATCGTTTTTAATGTAAACAAAACAGTAACTGATAATTAACAGTATAAAAATAAAATTTAAACAACTGAAAAATAAAGGAACTGAAGTAAGCATGTTTTAATTTTATAATCTATTAAATAAATTAAATAAGTTATTTTATAAAAATGATAAAATGACTAAACATAGCATGAACTTTCAAAACAGATGATATAATATGATTAAATAGCTATAGTTATAAGCATGAGGGAAGTTAGGAGGTGATGAGAATAAAATAAACTAAGGATTTTCCCATCATCACCTAAGGCGGCAAATTTGCTTGAGCCGGCGCTGACCAGGGTCATAGATATTTTAAAAGATACTTCTAATTCATTATCCCGTGCAGAAAAATTTTATGTCGAAATACAAATCGAAAATTAGATACAAAAGTTTAGTAGATTCAGGCGCAGGCTATACGTTGTTACCTAAACGAAATTTCGATTCCTTGAAATTAAAAGGTGAAATCCACCCTACAGGTGTAAAATTTCAATCATACACACATGGTATTTTTGAGCCATTAGGAGTAATAGAAGTACCAATTAAATATAAGAATCAACGGTGCAGAGAAATCTTGTTTACACCTGTATTAGGTAGAACATGGATACGTCGATTAAAAATAAACCTATTTGAACTCGATAATGCGAATAAATACAACAATCTCGAAGTGAAATCTATCTCTAACTCCAACCTTATTGATGATATAATTAATCAATTTTCGGAAATTTTCGAACCAAAAGTAAGGAAATTTCCCCATTTTACATACTCTTTAAATCTTCGAGAAAACGCAAAGCCAGTATTTTTAAAAGCCCGTGATGTTCCTTTTGCTTTACGTGACAAAGTTGAGCAAGAACTGAATGCACTTGAGCGTGATAATATTATTACGAAAGTTGACTGTAGTGACTGGGGTTCACCACTGGTCATTGTACCTAAGCCAGACGGATCAGTACGCCTATGTGTCGACTATAAAGTCGCCGTTAATCCCCAACTACAAGCAGCTCATTATTCAATTCCGAGAATCGATGAAATCTGAAATAGTTTACATATGCAAAAGTCTTTTGCACCCTAGATTTATATAAAGCATATTTACATGTAGCAGTTGATGACAGTAGTAAAAGTGTTAGTAATTAGCCACTTTATTAATTCCATCATCCAAGATCCGTGCAAATCTTTATCTCTATATATACGTAATAAAAATAAAATAAATATTTATTAATAGTAAAATACAAAATAAAACGTATATCTTACCTTTTAGAATTAATTCCATTAATGAGAATTAATTAAAAGTTTATGTTTAAATTACGTTGTTTATTTACCTTCTGCTGTATTGCTCATTCCAGTCCTTCACTCATAACAGCCAGCAAGTTAAAGAGTTGGTTCTGTAATTCACTGTAGAATTTGCGATTGCTGATTTGCCGATTCTGCCGTTCTCGTAACTTACCGAATTTTCGTAAATTCATCTGTAAACAGTTGAACGCCATATGCAAATCTGATGCAAAATCATCTAGAACTTTCACATTCAGTATGAATGTTAATTAGGTGAAAGAAGGTATAAATAGACAGCTATGAAGTTTGAGAAACTGGAGGTTTTTCTTAATGTTTTGTTATTTGCGTTAGTTTTAATGGGGGATTGAGTACCTGTTGGCCTAACATGATAGTTTAATATAGGTTAAGTTTATTTTTCTTCATTTTAGTGAAGTAAAAGATGTAAACAGGTAAAAGAACTTTTTTATGAAGACTTTTTGACTTTTAATTAAAAAGAACTTTCTCTTACTGCTCAGATTATAATATGAACTTTTACTATCGGGTCATGAAGCCATTTAGCTATTTAAATATTATTTAGCCATTAAAACATTTAAATATCGACTTTTAACTTATTTACGATTTTAAACATATAAAGCTACAAATTTAATTAAATAAACAAAAAAACCTTACTTTAGCTTTACTGATGTGACACTTTTTGGCGAAGTACTTTCTTATTAGGGGGCCCCCCTCATCGTAAAAGCATGAAGTATTTCAACACCCCCTCATTGACTTTAAGATAGTTTTAGTAGGGGGGGGGGCATCGTTTTACTATACAAACATCATTTTTTCTTAAAATTTTTCTACATTAAACAGTAAAAGCTAGCTAAACTGTAAAAATTGATTTTTTTTTTTTTTTGTTTGTAAATAAAAGATAATTATTTAGTTAGTTAAAAAAAATGGCTTCATATACAATCCCGAAATTGGAGGCGGATAATTATGACCAGTGAAGTCAGGATATAAGATATATTTTAATGGAAAGAAATGCTTGGAAATTAATAGAAACTTCTGAAAGAAAACCTGAACCACCTGCTCCAGATAAATTAGATGATAAGGAGTATAAGAAAGAATTGAGCTCGTATGAATTTAGAGCTAATACAGCTTTGTCGCTTATTTATCTCAATATATCTGAGCAGTATCGCAAAATAATAGAAAACATCAAGGATCCAGTGGAAGTATGGGCTACTTCAGAAAAGTATTACAAGCCTGACTCGAAGGCATATCATATGCAAGTATTTAGTGAACTGTGTGAGACTCGTATAAGGACTGATGAAAGTATAAAACTTTTTGCAGCTCGATTATCACAGATATACGAAAAGATTCGAAAGCTTGATTCGAATTTTAGCGAAGCTTATTTGAACTTTCAACTGTTAAGATTTTTACTGTCAGTATTTGATAGTCTAGTTCAAGTGATACTACGATGGCAAAGTGAACAGTTTACCTTTAAAAACATTGTAGAAACTCTTGTAGCAGAAGAGACAAGAGTCAAATTACGTGATAAAGTCAGTCATACAGAGATTAAATTTCAAGTAAAGAACACTTTAATATGCTTTAATTGTGCCAAATCTGGACATTATGCAGAATTCTGCCCTTTAAGGAGAAAAAGGAAATGTGACCGTCCATCAAGAAGCATAAATAGACAGACTAAAGATTCTTCCTGTAGCTGTAGACGATGTGGATCGCCTAATTCAAGAAATAGTGTTCAGTGTTCAAGTCATCAATACTCAGCAAGCCCAGCATCTGACTCAAGACATCCTATTGAGAGGACTGAGCACAGACAGACTAGACAGAAGCCAAAGCTATGTAAGTCAAAATTTTCATCTGATCTTATTACATGTCCTTGTTTAAGTGAAACAAATGAATCAACACAATTTGTTTTTGATACTGCGGCAACCCATCATTTTGTAAATAACAAAAACTTTTTTATTGAATTCACACTTGTAAATAATGAATCTTTAAGTGTAGCCATTGATGGAGTTGATTTCCCCATAGAAGGAAAAGGGGTTTTGAAAGTAAAATTTGGTCAACGTATAATATTTTAAAGAATGTTATGTATACACCTAAACTTAGACGTAATCTAATTTCAGGACCTCGTTTAGATGTAGATGGTGCAAAATTTTATGGTGGGAACAGCTTGGTAAAAGTTGTAGATAATGATGATAAATTACTTTTTAAGGCAACCCTCAGAGATGGTATTTATTATGTGTCGCCTAAAATTTTAAGTAATAAAAAGAAAAAGGTTTCATTTGAGGCACCAACTAAAGTTAGTAATCAAACTGAGTTATGGCATAGAAGGTTTAACCATATAAATATACCCACTTTGGTATATACAAGTAAAAATGAACATGTGAGGGGTATGCCAATTTTTAAAAATAATGGTTATAAACCAAAGTTGGAGAATGAACCTATGCTTCAAATATCTTGGATGAGTTTGCTGGGCAGCTTGCTCCATTATATTGTTTCCAAGTGGCGGCCACTTGAAAATTTGTTACCACGGTAACTTTTGACATACTTAATCAATTAAAACCAAAGTTGAAAAATGGATTTATCCTATGATTTCAGAGGGCAAGTTTCTCTGCAATTTTGTTTCCAAGTTACGTCCTCTTGAATGCTGCTACTTGAGACTTTATCACGATAACTTTTGAAATACTGAATTTATTTGAACCAAAGTTGGACAGTGGATTTATCTTACAAATATCTTGGATTAGTTCACTGAGCAACTTGCTCTACCATTTTGATCCAAGTAGTGACCACTTAATTTTTCAACATGATGACTTTTGAGTTTTGTAATTAATTCAAACTAAATTTGTATAGAAAATATATTTTTCCAACTGAGTGAAAATAATGCCAGAGAAACTTGATCCAGGGTTCGACTCCCGGTCCTGGCATTATTTTCACTCAGTTGGAAAAATAAATTTTCAATAATTATGATTTTCTTCCCAATCTGTCGATTATGTGATATTAATAATTGTATAAATTTGTATAGTAGACTTATCTCATAAATGCATTTGATATATTTGTTTGCCAACTTGACTCACCATCTTGTTTCCAAGTGCCGGCCACTTGAAAACTTTAAAATTCCCATAAAAAGGTATTTATGAACCGATTTGCTTAGAACTCCATATGTACATAGCCTACATCAATATTTCTGCCAAGTCCATTAATAATTTGTAGTTGCTATTTTGAAACAAAATGGCAGCTACTTGATAAGGAAAAAGAAATCAACCTACCCTTCCGAATGAGCCGAAAGGATTTGTTTATGAACATACTCTAGTTATTTACTTAAAATTTAAGTTAATAAATGTTTCTAAATTAATGTTGTTTTAACCTCATTTCTGCATGTCGTTGGAATTTTTTATTTTAGTGATACAGTAGAAGATCTTTATAATGCAATTCTATATAATGCAATTCTCTATATAACGCACAACTTCTCAGACATAAACAATTTATTTTGCAGTTAAGAAATACTTTGTAAAAAAACTGTTAGTTTGTAGAGAACTTAATGTGATACATTTGTTTTTCTTTATCTCCTTCATTCAGACCTTTTTAATAAAAAAAACTTTCTTTCATTACATATATATATATATTTTTAAGTGAGTCATAATAAATGATTTGGTACAGGCATATATGGACCATTTTTATAAACTAAATTTAACTGTGAAACCTATTACACATCTAACTACTGTTCCAAAGAATGGAACAAAAAGAACCTACTCTGCATCTCTCTTTCAACATATTTGACTATGTTTACAAGGTAAATTTAATTATGTGTGAAACATGATCTATATAATGCAAAATTCTATATAACGCAAAACCTTGTGTTTTTAGGTTTGCGTTATAAAGATCTTCTACTGTATTTAGATCATTATATGAAATGCAATTATCACCATCAATCATTTTCATAAAAGAAAAGTTGATCTCTGGTCTCTTCTAATGTAGATCAGTTTTTAATAATAATACTTCACTGTACTTTTATCAACTTAAAGATTCAAATTTTCTCATGTTTTTGTGTTTTGTATATTTTTTGAGCAGTGTGGTCATTTTTTAGTATTAACTCTGAACCTAATGAGTATTCTTGTATATCCTTACTATGATATTTCATTCTGTTTCTTCTGTATTCTATTATTTCATTAATATATAGTTTGAAATTTTATGTTATAGGTGGAACTGATAATCACTTACTACTTCTCGATCTCAGACCTAAAGGTCTAGATGGTGCTAGATTAGAATGTGTAATGAATGTGACTAATATAACTGCAAATAAGAATACATGCCCTGGTGATAAATCAGCTTTAGTTCCTGGTGGAGTTCGCTTGGGTAAGTAATAACTTTTAATATAAATACATATACATATATATATATATATATCTGCATTGATCTTCAATATGTTTTGTCTCTGTTTAAAATTTCTTTAGAATAAACTACTTAATGTTAAAATTTTTATAGTTTTGATATATAAATATAATAAATGTAACTATGTTTGACATTTGAAAGCAGTTTTAAGTCCAGCAATACTGAATCAACAATGTGTGTATATATATATATATATATATATATATAATAAAAAAAATAAAATAAGTTTCAGTATTAGCAGAATTAGATCTCCTATAGATTTTCAATCATCTGTCACTCAATTAAACAATACACAGAGATAACAATTTTTACTATTTAGGTTTTCTTTAGATCAAAAGCTAATCGGCACCATGTCAAACCAAAGTTCAACCAAATATCAAATTAGGTTAAATTAATTCCAGTGGTTCGAAAAGTACAGTGTTTGAACTCAGAAAGACAGATATTTTGCAAAAATGATCAAATTGCGTTTGGGAAATCTCAAAATGTGTAACTTCATCAAAAACCAAAAATCTATAATTTTTCTGAATCTTATACTTTCTTCTTATATATGCAGAGGCAATAATAATAAATCTGCATTTTAAAAAATAAGTAGTCAATTTCAGTTAATTGAAATGAAAGGAAATCTCAAAACGTGTGAATTCATCGAAAACCGGAAATCAAAAGTTTTTCCGTATCTTCTGCTTGGTTCTTATACATGCAGAAGCTAGCAATAAATCCACATTTTTAAAAATAACTTGTCAATTTCAATTAATTGAAACATAAAGAAAGCCCAAAACATGTAAATTCAGCGAAAACCGGAAATCGAATTTTTTCCCGTGTCTTCTACTCTCTTCTTATACATGCAGAAGTTAGTAATAAATCCACTTTTTAAAGCTAAATTTTGTTATCGCCAATATGGCTTAATTTAACATTTAGCAAAGCATAATATCATGCAGTGGAAACAACTCCATTAGTTAGCTCAAAGACTTAAGTTAATGTGTATAAGGCAGTTCAAAAGAATGACAAAGTCATTATAAAACAAACTAACAATTTTATTGAACAAACTTAACAAGAAAAATTAAAAACTTAACAATTGAAATATTTAATAAAAGTTGAAACAATCATTTATATTCATCTCAGGCAAGTGATAAAAATTAGCGTCCAGCACTAACTCAATTTAAAACTTAATATTCAAAAATAGTTAATCTTAAATCTTATATAAATGTAAAAAAACGATGTCAACTCTTAAAGTTAACAAACAACATTTCTCAAAGAACATGGCAGGCATACGACGTTAACCCTAAAGGCCAACGAACAACAGACACAAATACCTGACTCCATGGTTCAAACTTTTATAATGAACGGCAACACTACACGGAAGGGAAACGGGAGGAAAAGGTAAACAAACTTGAAAACTAAAGCCACATTGTATTTTATTTACTTATATCTGAAGAAATTATTTTAAATGAAGGAAAAATAATTTAATAAAACAACTTTCATGTTTAAAACTTAATATAACACCTTCATTACAACTAGCAAACAGAGCTATCGCTAATGCAGCAAACTAAAAACTGACCACCGAATGCAATGAAGTTAGCTCTTATATACTATACAAAGGATTCTAACATGCATCCAATAAGTAGCGATTTCAAGTAACGTCACACTTAATTTGCATTTTTCCTTTCGGAAATAATCACGACGCCATCTATTGAACTTTAACTAAACTTATTAGTTTAATTTAGCAATCGCTGAAAGAACACGTGAACAAAAATGCCGATGATAAACATCGTTTAAATTTCCAGGTGTTATACAAAAAAACAAAAGTATATCTTTCAGAATAAACAGTAAGTGGCAATATTTCACATTTAATTTAATTTAATTTATATCCATAATTACTTCCACGCAAAAATTACATTAACTTTATTCAAGATAAAAACGTTTTTCTATAATGTAAACAAAACTTATTTAAACCTTTTAAAACTTATCAGCTATCCAATTGAATCAAATTTTTTTTCATAAACGATGTAATAAAAACCTAATTCATTTATAGTTTACAGAGAAAACAACATGGAAGCAAGAATAAAACAAATAAATTTCCCAAATTTTGACAACAAATTTAACACTATTGTGACCACTGGCGTAGATTCATGTCATTTGAAAATCTGTAACTCCACCAGTGGGTATTTCTTTCGCAATTTGTATGCTATTTATTTCTTAAATATATAACTAATATTCACATTTTTACAATGAAATATACTGTGGATACAAATACTTTGATTAGAAAAAATATAATTATAATTGTATATCCATTTCTAATATAAATGTGAATATAGAAATTTTTTTTTTTTGCTGAGATATTGTAACATGGGAGAATAATGCCCACAGGCAGACCTTAATGTCAAAAATTTTAAATCATGCGGTCGCGAAAGTGTTAATATGAGATGATTCTCATGCATAAAGAAATATAATAAAAAAGTTTCAAACTATTTTTCCAAAAATAAAATAATTTGTGATACACAAAGGGTTAATTAAATAACGTTAATAATAGATTAAAAAATATAAGAAATGTAATACATAATTTCAGTGGCAAATCTCCTCCCCCCCCTCTCTCTCTAAATTTCCCTCTTGCCACATATGCTGATGTTTTAGAATTTTTAAACTCTGTAGCCTCTCAGAAGATATTTAACAGTTAAAACAATCCTCCCCCCTACTAAAAATCAAATTTATAGTCATAAAATTACCGAAAAGTGATAAAAATAAAGCACCGTCCCTAAAAAACGGTGAGTGATAGAACAAAATGGATGTCATATTCGGATTCAAGAGGTCATTTTCAATAAGAATTTGCCAAAATAGTGTTGGGAGCAATTTTCATGCCAAGCAGTGTTATCCATTGGAATTTTTTGGAAAAAATTATTAAAAACCAAGGAAAATTGTTTTCGATTTTAATCCCCATATTTGGTTATAATTATAAATTAGTTAATTAAGTTATTTTGCTGTGAAATTGACAAAACTTTAATTTTAAATTTCAAAACCCTGTCGTCCTTGGTATTTTTTGTATTTGGCAATCAAAAACGTAATACAAAAATATGCATACCAGATATATATTTTCATAATATCTGTTGTATGAAATATTGTTTCATATTATTGATTGCTCTCTTAATATACATTGTTAAAATAACCATGGTTTTTGAAAGGAATTAATTATATTTGCCAAACTATTTGGCGATCTTTTTTTTTTTCCCACCAAGAACGACAGATATCAAATCTCTCCCGCTGCAAGCTGCAACATATTAGTATCTTATATCAGATACTTTATTTAGACATTTGAAAACAAATTTAACTTCAAATTATGATAGAATATTTACCATTTTCCTTTTATTTAGTATATTATTTGGATATTTATTGTGTAAATATCACCCTTTGAAATGAAATGTTTATGTTTACATTCAAAACTGAAAGTTTGCCTTTTTTTTTTTTTTTTTTTTTTTCACAGTTTTTAAATTTTAAATTAAAATTTTATCAATTTTACAGCAAAAATAACTCAATCTAACACATGTAGACAGTAACTTATGTATAACTATATCCAAATATGGGGATTAAAATCGTGAGATAATTCAGTTAAATTTTAATGTTTTACAAAAAATCCAATGGATGATTAACATAGGAAATATTTTCTTAGCTCCACGGATGGCCATTGACGTCATCACTTTGCTTACATATAGTGATGCTACATTATACAAATTACTGCGTCTATGGTTTTATTTTAGTTTTATGAAATTGCCAGATTTAACAACTTTCTACTTTTATTTATTTTTTAATGTAAAAGAATATGTGTATGAAAGGGAAAAATGGGGGAAAATGCATAAAAAATAAAAGTATTTTTAAATACCTTCTTGACATCGTAAGAAAATAATTTTTGTATTCTCTTCATCTGGCTAACCGTACCTTTCGAATGATACCATTTTCAACCCTCTACTCCCATAATTAATATGTTAAAAAGGGATCACAAATTTTATGCTTGCCTATTAATATATAGATATCGAAAATGGTAAAATAATCGGTAGAATATAAGCAAGTTTATTTCTAAAGGAATAAAATGGATATGTGTTTAACCAGAAATTTCAAATAAAAAAATGAGACTTGGCTTGAAAAATATTAATATAAGTTCTGAAAAGCATTTGGATTTCCATACTTTTATGTCAAAAATTCCCTGAATTGGATTGAAAAGAATGTGAAAAGCAGGCAAGTTTAAGCTTAGTGTTGTATTGAATAAAAGAATACACATACATTCTGTGAATATAAAGCATTTTTACATACTAGATTTCAGAGTTAAATGAATTAGAATCTGAAATGTGTATGACAATAGTTAATAAATATATAATATATAGCCCTTGTTCAGCTGAGAGAGTACCATGAGAGAATGAGCATGAACTAATAAGAAGCCATCAATGTTTTAACAATAGACAGAAATAGAGACATTTTATAGTGCAAAGAGTTAAATGTATTGAGGAAAGAAATTTAACAATTCTATTCAATTTCAAAAATGAAATTAGATATTACTGTGAAGTGAATGCATAACATGTAAAATGATTTTGAAATTCCGAAAAGAAATATCAATGCAAGTGAAACTGCCATTTACGTATTGAGTCCCAAATAGGAAGGAATGTAAAAATAAATAAATAAATAAATAAATAAATAAATGTGCTTATAAAATGTCTTTATACACTGCTGCTCAATTGTAGAAGATAAATTGCATTATCCCCTATAGTAAATCTAAAAGATGGACATTTAGAATATGTGCAGAATATAGTAAGAAGAAGCGTGTGTATGTATTTATATATATATATATATACTTTCTTTTTCCAGTAAAATTTCAGTTTCTTCCTTTTTGAGTTGTCAACTATTCTTAAAATTCTAATTATACTATTAAACACAATGTAATCAATCAGTGAATTTCATTGTTGCTTCGTGGTTTCATTGTTATTCATCTGCTTTGAAATTTTGCTTTTTCAGTCCATATGACTCATATTCTGTTCGTGGCAGGCTGGGTGAGTGTTGCCGGCGTGAAACTAGTTTAACCCCACAGGCAAGTCACAAGTCTTGCCGCCTGCCTCCTTCCTTCCTATCTTGTGTTTCTTAAATTGTTTTTTCATAAATTTTGATAAAGTTTATAGTTTTAAGTTAAGATTATTTGTTGTGTTACTTTGTTGATTCGTTTGTTTTGTAGGCTGTTAGTTAATAAATCTGGTTTCTTTACATTAGTGTATTTCATCCACTGATAAAAAAATTTTTTAATCTTATTGGTCATTGATGTTTCAGTGATCTTGTATCTGTTGCTTGGCTTCTACTATGCTTAATAGATCATTATTTATATATATATATATATTGTTTGATGGCATAGTAGCACTGAAAAGAGATATACAAGATTTGACATATGTAGACAATTTGTTCTCTTTTCTGATTTTAATATGAAAAAGAAATTTCTAAAATGCAAGATGAGCAGTTAAGAAAATCAATGTTATAAGAGATGTTATGCAAAATATGTAAAGATGTAAAAGACTGATGAAAGAAAAATTTGAAAATTTGCAAAGAATCTGAAAAAACTGAAGTTCATTTAGATAGTATTTATGCAGTTATTGACCATCTTATGAAATTTTATTATCATTTTTTAAATAATGCCTTATATTTACCAGAACAAGTAAAAATTTTTTTATTATGTTCTCCATTGATTCACAAGCTTAGGAAAATGCTATTAGTTCTTCCATATGCAAGGTTACTGTCAATTTATTACTAATAATGTAATTACTAATTAATGTATAATAAACAATGACTAATACTAATAAACAATGTCAATTACTAATAATAAAATAAAATCATATGTAAAAGTTCACAGATCTGCTGGGAAAAAAAAAAAAAAAAAAAAAAAAAAAAAGATCATCTTTTAAATGATTTTTCAAAAGTGTTAATTATTTTTTTTATAGTATTAGCTTGTAAAAATTAACTTTTATACATTCGAATTTTTACAGGCAACAAGTTATATAAGAAATCTGTTATTGATTTTTTAAATAACAGTTATATGTTAGAAATTCAGCTCTATTTTTGCATTTTTTTAAAGCTTAGGCATGTGTTGAGGAATTACAGATTAAAGTTACTGAAATAAAATTGCAGTAGTATTTTTGGTATGGGGAATGAGGGAGGCATTTTTTTGTTCTAGAGAAGGGGTGAAGAGCAATTCTTTTATATGAGGAATTCATAGCTGGCAACATTATTAATTTTTAAATCATATATACCCATCAATATTTTTAAAAAGGAATCTATCACATATACTTTTGATGAGTTCATATAATTAAATAAATTGAAATCATTTATAAAAACTTTTTGGTATGAAGTTAATGTTGAAAATAACCAGGGTTGGCTAGATTTTGCCCGACCCGAAAAAAACCTGTGTGAGTTTTTTCGGGTCGTGGGATTTTTAATAAATCCCACTTGAAAAAGCCCAAGTGGGTTTTTTCAAAATTCTTGTTTAAAATTGTACTTTTGTCTAACTTAAAATAAACATGTAAATATAAAACAAATATTATTATTAGAACATGAACAAAGAATTTTCAGAAATACTGGAGATGCTCAAACTGCTCTATAGAAAAAATATCCTAAAAAATTCCCCTTGAAAAAAAATGTATAATTATTTTATTAAAACAGAATAAAATATTATATTTAAAAAAAAAAAAAAAAAAAAAAAAAAAACAGAGTTTGTCAATATAAAGAAAACTGTAGCACTCGAGGAATATAAAATATAAATAAATAAAAATCAAATTTTAAAAAATTTCTGAAAATTTTAACAGTGCAACACTGTTATGTAACGTGGCGGAACAATAATTAAAAATGTTCTATGAAAATCTATTGACTATGAAAAGTGTAATAAAGCAACATGCAATTATTATTAAAATCCAATTTTTTGTTGTAAAGGGCAGATAAAAAGAATTTTAGAATATTTAGAGTACAATTATTTAATTTTTAAAATTTCTTTATAACTTAATCATACAAAGACTCTAAGAATTTAATTTTTTTTTTTTTTTTAATTTTGATTTTAATGAATAAATAATTTAATTTTTTAAATTCTTATTATGAATGATTACTTAATGTTAAAAAAAAAAAAAAAGAAGAAGAAGAAGAATGAAAATATTCCTGAGAACTCAAGAAAACCCTGATTAAACCCAATAAAGCCCAGAAAACCCTGATAAAATCCAAAAAAAAAAAACCTTATAATAACGGACACTTAGTACCTATGGGAATGAGGAGACATTTCTTTTAAAATGGTTAATAGGTAGAGGGTATTTTTTTTAGATCTGGGGAATGTGTTGAGGGTAATTCTTTTTTGTGTAGGGAATGGGCAGCTATTTAGATTTAGAAGAATAGGGACAATTATTCAGGTTTAAAGTAACCCCGAAATCTTTTCCTTGGCTTTGACCTTGATTGATACTTTCTATACCCGAATGCTGCAAGGCTCGTGAAGGCTCATCAGGGCTCGTGAGGCATCTACTACAGTCATTTGCAAAAGTTTAAGACCAGTAGCCGATTTTCAGTATTTTAACACATTACATCATTTGTGCTGATTATTGCGTTATCTCATGCTGTTTGCATCAGGCACATTCTACTGCTATAATTAAAGGTGCCTATCACATTTATCGCCAGTAGTTTATTGAATTTTGTCGTAGACAGTGTTGTTGTCTAATTATTGTAATGGGTAAAATACCTTCACTCACGTTACAAAAAGGTCAGAAATCTTGACTCTGCATAAAATTGGATTTTCTGAACATCAAATAACAAAGACATTTAAATAAAAAACCTAGCATTACTCCATGCGTCATTTTAGATCTTTCAAACCGGGTACCCGGTTCTCTTCAGAAACGGCAAATTTCTGTGCTGGAAACTTGAGACTGAGTGATCCTCTGTTGACTTTGTCAGCAGATGGCTCCATGCTCTGTCTGGGGCTACTGTGCCGCTGTCATTGCATACGTCATTATTAGTAGAAATTTTGATGGATTCACAGTACATCGCGTAATTATAATCCTTATAATTGGCTATTTTAGTGGTTTTATCGAAATTTCGATAAAACCACTAAAATAGCCAATTATCAATATTAAATTATATTGATTAACTCAATAATTTTGATTCTCAAAGCTTCAGAATTTAAAACAACATACTTAAATAGCATTTTCAAAATACTTTAACCAAATTTTCAATATATTTCAAACATTTTTTTTTTTGCTGAAAATAATAATAAACTTTAATAATAATGATTAATAATTAATAAGTGTATAAGTAATTTAAATATCTTCTATGAACTTCCTTGATAATTAACCTGCTGATAATAATGCACTACTTTTTTATGTATATAGTAAAAAAACATTTTGTCTTTTTTTTTTTTTTTTTTTTTTTTTTTTAATTTATTTATTTTTAATCAATTTTGTAATTTTGACAGCTTTAAAATATGAATAATTTTTTCAAAAATTTAAACAATGCACAAACTGCTATGTTTGCCTCTAGAATTCCTCAAATCTCAAAATAAACATTGAAAAAGCTTACCTTGTTTTTCAGCTAAATCTCCAGTTTTTCTTTGATAGGTCCTAGAATACCCTTTTAACTATCGAAGCAGTAGGAAGGCA
The DNA here is from genome assembly GCA_963930645.1 of Salticus scenicus. NCBI lineage: Eukaryota > Metazoa > Arthropoda > Arachnida > Araneae > Salticidae > Salticus > Salticus scenicus. Next base: position 16,786,135 of record OZ005651.1, on the reverse strand, counting down.
CTCGCAACTCTATTTTTCGGTTCAGTAGTAAATAAGTAAATTGAAGAAAATAAACATTTTTCAATTCATTAGATAAAATTTAAAATCAGTTCCCTCTACTTAGAAGAGCTAAATTTAAGTTTGTCTTTTTGTTTAAGAAGTAGGATGAACATTAAATATTTAGACTTACAATGAAAATTATTTCAAAGGGACCTTTGCCTGAATTTGTCTCTATCAGATATGGCCTAATAATTTGAATGAGCTAAAAGCTAAAAAAGAAAATTACCGAGCCTCAGCTGTAAAAATTTCTCAACTGAATTCTTCTTTTCATTCTTTCCAAGTAAAGCTCATTTGGGGGTGGGGGAGGGGGGGGGGGACATTGTTTATATTTGCACTTCCAATGATGTTCATGGATGTTTTTTAGCTACCTTTTGTTGACCGTTTTTCTAATTTTGTTAGGCAATTTCTCTGGATATATGCAATCGCTCATCAGGGTGTTTCTGACACTGTACCTAACTGTCTAAAAACTAGACATATAGGTGATTCTATTATTGTAATCTTCTTTTTTGATCTATAGAATTTATACCGATTTCAAAGGACCTTAATGTGTTGTGTTTAACACTTTAGTTAATCCTCATCCGAAAGAGCAGAGATCTCATAGTCCGGCCTGTCTTGGTTAAAGATATGAAAACTGAAAATTATCCCATCCATTCTTTGTGTGTTTTGGGGTTTACGTTAAAAACTTGCCTTTTAAAAGTACAGGACAAATGATAAATCTTAACAAAAGTTGAGGATAGCTGGCACCGATCGGAGATATTTTTCAGGGCATCAAATCACATATGTTATTGTTTACTTTTGTTATATTTTTAACTTGAACAAACTGTAACAGATTCATTTTTAAAAGCTTGCCACTGGCTTTATTTTGCGGTGAGACCCTGAAAAGGGGTTCAGCTTTTCTTGCGCAAAAGAAGCGTTGTATAAAGTATACATCCGGTTTTGTACTAATCCGTCAGTACAGAAAAAAGGAGAGAAGAAAACAAAAAATTTCAAGGATGTGAAAATTTTCATTAAAATGCAAGTTTGTGATGAAAATATTATTTTCTCGTTTGAAATTTTTACCTGTTGGAAGCATGGGGCTGCCCCCGTTAAGTCGGCACTTATGATGTGCACTCATTTTTTCTAGGGTGACCACTTCTCTTAAGGTACACAAATTTCCCCAAAATTTTAAATTTACTAATAGCTTGATTTACAGCTGTCTTGCTCACATTTACCCTCGAACTTATTTGATGTTCAGGAAATCTAATTTTATGCATTGTCAATATTTCTGACATTTTTGTTACAGTAAATGAAGGTCTTTTACCCATTATAATAATTACTCAACATCACTGTCTATGACAAAATCTAATAAACAACTGATAATAAACGTGCCAGGCACTTTTAATTATAGCAGTAGAATGTGTCTGATGCAATCAGCACATAAGACGATGCAATAATCTATGCAAATGATGCAATGTGTTAAAATAATAACAGGAGATTTGGCGTTGGAATATTAAAAACCTGGATAAACTACTACGTCAGAAATGCCAAAGAAAAATATTTGAGATACATACAGCTGTTTCGGTAGCCTCAAGCGTACCTTCTTCAGTGCAAAAAGAATTCTGAATCTGGAGAAGTGCTCGTATATATAGGAGAGGGGCCGAATTTAGTTCAACCGGTAGGATAATGGGAAAAGTGGGGAGTGTGGCCAATAGGAATTTATGAATGTTAGCTGTGTAAACAGTAGAAAAATTAAGAAAATGTGGACTGAATATAAAATTTATAACAATCAGACAAATAGGGAACAGCAAAATCACAATTTACAAGGTTTTTAAAAATTTTATAAATATGAAAAGCTTCAAAGAAATCGAATTCAGGAATGGATTTAGGTCTGCAAATTATTTTAGCTGAATTAAATTTAAAATTCTGATTTTCCTCCCAGCAATGTTTAGAAATAGCCGATTTATTGGTTTCTTGTTTGCAGACGTGATTCATATGTTCTTTTAGACAAAATTTAAGACTGTGTTTAGTTTGGCCAATATATGATAAACCACACTGACAGGAAATATTATAAATACCCCAAGAATTATGCATATCAATGGAATCTTTTAACTGAGAAAAGGGGAGTTTATTGGAAGGCAAAAATATTATTTTAAAATCATATTGTTTGAGAATTTTAGCTATGGTTTGACTGGATTTAGGAAAATAGGGTAAAACAATACTGATATAAGAAGAGACTGATTTAGTAGACGAAATACGAGGAAGTTGTAATTTTTGGATAGCTTTCTCTATAATGGAAGGGTCATAACCTCTTTCAATTGCAATGGCTTTTAGGTATTTAATTTCAGATTTTAATAAAATTGGATTTGAACAAATATTAAGGGCACGGTTTAGAAAAGTATAGAAAGCAGCAATTTTTTGGTTAGTTGGGTGACATCAGCGTGCATTGGGAGGAAGAGAGACTGCAAAATTTTTACGACAGACGGTGGTTGAAAATCCATTTACAGTGCGAGAGACGAGGGTATCAAGAAATGGAAGGGAGCCATTATTTTCTATTTCATATGTAAACTGGATATTACTGTCAATTGAATTTAAAGTTTCTCAAACATAGTCAATATTGTGACGAGATATGTTGATAAGCGTGAAGGTGTCGTCAACTTGACGGGTCCAAAAAGGAAAAGATTTTCTTAAAAAGCTTGCTTTCGAAATAGTGCATGTAAATATCTGCGAGAATTGGGGAGAGAGGGGAACCCATGGCAAAACCTTCAGACTGATGATAGAATTTATTTTGGAAAGAAAAAGTGGTTTGGGATAAACAAATGCGGGTAAGAGAAATTAATTCTTGTATTTCAAAAGATGTGAATTGTAACTCTTTTAATCTATTTTCGAGACAGCAGAGGGTGCCACTTATTGGAACATTAGTTAAGAGATTTTACATTAAAAGAAACCATAGTGAGATTAGTGTGCGGGCAATTTTGAATATATTTTGCAAATTTTATGGAATTCTTAAGAGTATAACTATTAGCAGCAAGAAGGGCAGCAAAAATTGTGGTGAGAAATTTAGCTAAATTATAGGAAGCAGTACCAATATTAGAGATTATGGGACGAAATGGAATATTGGGTTTGTGAACTTTTGGTAAAGCATAAAATCTCGCACAATTAGCAATAGAAGGGATAAGATGAGATTTAGTCTATTCCAATAACAAGGGGCAAGATTTTGTAACAGATTTAATTTTTTTTAATTCTTGAGGAGAGGAGTCACGGGGCAGAGAAATATATGGGCCATCATTAATTAGTTTGGTAACACTCTCGATGTATTGTTTTTTATCCAAAATAACAATCTGACCACCTGTATCAGATTTAGCAATGATGATATTTTCATTGGATTTTAATTCCTTCAAGGCATTTTTTTCTGCAGGGCTGAGATTTGATTTAAAATTTTTAGAGTTGAAATTGGCATTATTGAGGATTAAATGACGAAGATTTTCTTTCTGTGGTCAGTCAGTCGAGAATTTTTAAAGCATTTTCAACCAGTGCAGTTAACTGAGGAAAAGAAGGAGGTTTAGAAATGGCAAAATTTTAATTGAGTTTGAGAACAGAATATTGATTATTGGAAATTTCAGCATTGGAAAGATTAATGATTGCATTTTTATTGACAACAAAAAAGTCGTTCGTATGAATAGGACTCTGTGGAATACATAGCCGGGTGAATTTATCATGTAATTTAATTAAGTGTTTACGAGAGTGGTTGTCACAATGAATCCAGGAATTGTGATTGATCAACATAAAATTAGGACATTCAAACCCTAACTTTAAGTGGAGAAAGAATAAATCTTTTTCAATTTTGGTGATGTTGGAATGAGTTTCCTTAATAACTGCACGGAGACTATTAAAATGAGACCCTGAGCTCTGCTTTGTTTACAAAACTGGAACCAGAAATATTGCATTTCAGTTGAATGAATTTAGGGATGATGTCCCTAAATTCCCCACAGAATCCTATTCATTCGATCGACTTTCCTGTTGTCAATAAAAATGCAATAGTTAATCTTTCCAATGCTGAAATTTCCAATAATCAATATTCTGTTCTCAAACTCAATTCAAATTTTGCCGATTCTAAACTTCCTTCTTTTCCTCAGTTAATTGAACCGGTTGAAAAAACTTTAAAAAATTTTCGTCTGACCGACCAACAGAGAGGAAAATCTTCGTCATTTAATCCTCAATAATGCCAATTTCAACTCTAAAAGTTTTAAATCAAATCTCAACCCTGAAGAAAAAAACGCCTTGAAGGAATTAAAATCCAATGAAAATATCATCATTACTAAAGCTGATAAAGGTGGTCATATTGTTATTTTGGGTAAAAAACAATATATCGAAAGTGTTACCAAACTAATTAATGATGGCCCATATATTTCTCTGTCCCGTGAACCCTCTCTTCAAGAATTAAATAAATCTCCTACAAAATCTTGCCCCTTGTTATTGCACCCGACTAAATCTCATCTTATCTCTTCTATTGCTATTTGTGTGAGATTTTATTCTTTACCAAAAGTTTGTAAACCCAATATTCCATTTCGCCCCATAATCTCTAATATCGGTACTGCTTCCTATAATTTAGCTAAATTTCTCACCACAATTTTTGCTCCCTTTATTGCTGCTAATAGTCATACTGTTAAGAATTCCATAAAATTTTCAAAAAATATTCAAAACTGCCCGCACACTAATCTCGCTATGTTTTCTTTTGATGTAAAATCTCTTTTCACTAATGTTTCAATAAGTGGCGCCCTCTGCTGTCTCGAAAATAGATTAAAAGAGTTTCATTTCACATCTTTTGAAATACAAGAATTAATTTCTCTTACCTGCAAACCACTTTTTCTTTCCAAAATAAATTCTATCGTCAGTCTGAAGGTTTTGCCATGGGTTCCCCTCTCTCCCGAATTCTCGCAGATATTTACATGCACTATTTCGAAAGCAAGCTTTTTAAGAAAATATCTTTTTCTTTTTGGACCCATTACGTTGACAACACCTTCATGCTTATTGACATATCTCGTCACAATATTGACCATGTTTTAGAAACTTTAAATTCAATTGACAGTAATATCCAGTTTACATGTGAAATAGAAAATAATGTCTCCCTTCCATTTCTTGATACCCTCGTCTCTCGCACTGTAAATCAACCACCGTCTACCATAAAAATTTTGCAATCTCCCCTCCTTCCCATGTGCGTTCATGTCACCCACCTAACCAAAAAATGGCTGCTTTCTATACTTTTGTAAACTGTGCCCTTAATATTTGTTCAAATCCTATTTTATTAAAATCTGAAATTAAATATCTGAAAGCCATTGCAATTGACAGAGGTTATCACCCTTCCATTATAGAGAAAGCTATCCAAAAATTACAACTCCCAGGTATTTCGTCTACTAAATCAGTCTCTTCTAATATCAGTATAGTTTTACCCTATTTTCCTAAATCCAGTCAAACCATAGCTAAAATTCTCAAACAATATGATTTTAAAATAATATTTTCGCCTTCCAATAAACTCACTTTTTCTCAGTTAAAAGATCCCATTGATATGCATAATTCTTGGGGCATTTGTAGTATTTCCTGTCAGTGTGGTTTATCATTTATTGGCTAAACTAAACGCAGTCTTAAATTTCATCTAAAAGAACATATGAATCGTATCCACAAACAAGAAACCAATAATTGGCTATTTCTAAACATTGCTGGGAGGAAAATCATAATTTTAAATTTAATTCAGCTAAAATAATTTGGAGACCTAAATCCATTCCTGAACTCGATTTCTTTGAAGCCTTTCATGTTTATAAAAATTTTAAAAACCTCGTAAATTGTGATTTTGCTGTTCTCTATTTGTCTGATTGTTGGAAATTTTACATTCAGTCCACATTTTCTTAATTTTTCTATTGTTTACACAGCTAACATTCCTAAATTCCTATTGGCTACACTCCCCTCCTTTCCCGTAATCCTATTGGTTGAACTAAATTCAGTCCCTCTCCTATATATACAAGCATGTCTCCAGATTGAGAATTCTTTTTGCACTGAAGACGGTACACTTAAGGCTACCAAAACAGCTGTATGCATCTCAAATATTTTTCTTTGGCGTTTCTGACGTAGTAGTTTATTCGGGTTTTTAATGTGTTAAAATACTGAAAATCAGCTACTGGTCAAACTTTTGCAAATGACTGTACAGTGCTGAATATGTTATTAATTTTTTTTGTTGTTGTTGTTTCTTTTCTTTTATTTCTTTTTTCAAATTTTTAAGGCAATACTGAATAAAATATCATTCTACTTCAGACACATGAACATTCTTAGGCTCACATTTTCCATTAATGATGTAGTTGTAAATGCTATAAAGGGACTAATTGCAAAATGAAGAAAAACAAAAATACTGTGTATTACCCTGTATCAGAATAAAAAGCTATGTGATTAGACATTTTTTTACTGCACATATGGAAAAGCTAACCTTTTATTTTATAACACAGGTTTAAAGCTAGGTGTATTGGACAATTTATATTAGAAGTTCATTTGAGTTAAATTGGAATGAAGAAAGTTATCATCCAAAGAATGATCCAGATTTTAGATATTGTTCATAATTACAATCCTTTTAGGGAATTTTCACTTGCTGTGTATTTAATTTGAAGATTTTCACTGTGATATGAGTATGTACCAGGTGTCCCGATTTTCCCGTTGTTAGAGCAAAAATCTTCTAAAAAGAACTATTGGTGCTGCTGATATTAAAAGACTAATTAATTTCTTTTTCTGTTATCAGAAGATTTCAATGTTCCATCATTAAGAATTCATTGTCTACCAGACGAAAAAGCAGATATTTTTAAAATACATATAATTTCTTAACAATAATAATCAATTTATAAAACTATCTTTTCTATACTTATTCAAGTGAAAACAAAACATATTTCTGGGGACTAAAGAATATCCAAAAATATCCAAAATCTTTTTCCAGGGGATGAAGACTCAAATCCAAATTTAAAAACTCAATGCAACTGACAACATCATCAAAAAAAAAAAAAAAAAAAAGTTCCTTATTTTCTTTTTACTTTTATGTAGACATACACGCACATAAAATATATACAGCATTATATACTTTAATAGATTCTCAGTAGCAGGACATATTTTGCCCTTGTATCTCTAAAAAACTACATCATTGAAAGTCACCACCACAGTCTCAGAACACCGACTCAAAACTAAAAACTATTCTCTTCTTCATTACAGAAGCAAAAATTTTACTCATAAGAGTACAAGCACCCTCTTTTGGGCAAATTGGTTTCTAAGATGTTATTGACACAATTTGAACATAACATCAATTTCAAATCCAAATATAAATGATTATCAAAAACACATAAAGCATTAACTAAATCAATTAAATATTAAGTTATAATATAAAAGAAATGATAAACTAAAACAGGGCGCGAGATTTCCGCTCGCCAGCTTGCCATTGGAGAGTGGAATTTTTACTGTGGCGAGTAAAAATTTGGTCTAGTTACAGACAGAATTCTTACATGGTATGGTGACAGAAAACATTTAAAAATTTAAATATGGTCAAATCTTGCCATCTGATAACCTCTCCTTTTCCTCTTCTCGGAGTGCCGAGTCTGTGTGCGTGCTGTCCGACGATCGCCCCATCCTGGGAAAGGAAAAATGCTTAGTACATGCATAAAAGTTTGGCAGTTTTGTTTCTTCCACTGGGATTTCTTAAAGCAGAGTGAGGATAAACAAGCAGAGAGCCTCTTTACCCGTCGCCCTCTATCCAAGAGAAGAAAAATGTGAAAGTTTGCCTATGCGATATTGGCACATGAAAATGAGAACGGGCCCTTTAAAGATACTGCCTATGTTTATTTTGTTGAATAATGATCAAAAAATAGTTTGTATTTTCCAGTTTTTTGCTGAAACTCCAAGGATTTGTGCTTGTTAGGATTTGTGAGCAACGAATAATAACAGGAGACTTGGCGTTGGAATATTAAAACCCGAATAAACTACTACGTCAGAAACGCCAAAAGAAAAATATTTGCGATGCATACAGCTGTTTCGGTAGCCTTAAGCGTACCGTCTTCAGTGCAAAAAGAATTCTGAATCTGGAGAAGTGCTCGTGTATATATAGGAGAGGGACCGAATTTAGTTCAACCAATAGGATTACGAAAAAGTAATTCCGAAATAGCTATTTCAAATGACAACAATGAACAAGTTATATACATCAACATTCCGTCTGATTATAAAAATAAAATGGACAAAAAAGACATTTCTGATGTAAAAAGTTAAATAAATAAATAGGTAAATAATGAAGCTTAATCTTTCATAATAAAAGGATTTTCACAGAATATTGTTTAACGAAGTGTTTTTTTTTCTCCTTCTTTTTTTCTTTAATGATTCTTTGCATTTATAGATATTTTAATCTTTTACAAATCTCAAATACAATGCATTATAATGATTTTTGATTATAGATGATTATGAGATGTGATGATATATGACACACTTTTAATATATATATAATTTTAGGCATATTTGTAAAAGCATTTGAAATAGTTAGGAAAAATAAAACCCCAAAATGCGCAATAAAGGAAAAAAAAAAAAAAAAAATGGCAAATCTATTTTGTGGCGAGTAAAGCTTTTTTTTCGGCAAGTGTAATCTAAGATGAAATTTCGGGCCCTGAACTAAAATAATAGTAAAAGGTGTTTCAGATGAATAATCATATTATGGATATTTTTGCAATCTGGGAAAGAATTTACAATGTAAAAAATAATTTAAATTGTCTGGTGCTGCCATCTATCGTTACTTTTTGGAAAAAACTTCCCATTTTTTAACACCTGTATTTGTTCCGTCTTGTCTTCTTCCAGAAATCTGATTTTTCAGCTTCATAACATTTAAAAAGAAATAAACAATCAGTGATCAAATGCCTTGCAATTTTCAATCTTTCTCGATCCACAGCATAAAGTTCATTTTAAACTTGCTTTACTAGATTCAAGTACCTATAAGGTGTTAGAATTGTTCAATATTTCTCACTCATGTATTTTTTTTTGTCCCCTCCCCCTTCTCCTTTTGCTAACAACCAGTGATCAAACGTCTTGCAGAATCCTTGCAATTACCAATCTTTCTACCTCCACAACATGAATGCCAATATTTTTTTAAACTGTCCTTATTAGAGTCTAGAACTTATAAAGAAGTAGAATTGTTTGATGTCTCTCACTCATATAATTTTTTTACTCCCACTTTCCTTCCCACTATTGATTGGCAATCAAATATCCCAAAAAATGCCCTATGATTTTCAACCTTTCTTTATTCGCAACATAAATGTCAATAATAATTTTTAACTTGCTTATTTAGATTCTACAATCAATAAAGAGGTAGAATTATTAAATAGCTCTCACTCATGTAATTTTTGTTGTGACACCCCGCTCCCCCTCCCCATGTAAGTCATGTTTAAAAGCTTTAATAAACAATTTATACAGTTAAAATTATAATGAATAATAATTACAAATGATTTTATTATAATTAATCTATATATTGAATAATTGTAAGTGTAAACAAACCTGTGTATATCTATATTTCATAACAACTTGTAAATATGGCAAAAAAAGTCATGAATTTGTTCCTGGTGGGTTGACAGCTATGTTATTTAGAGTAAAAAATAGTTTTCTACTGTGCATGTGAGAAAGATAGCACTTTTTTAATTACATATATTGGTCAACTTATGTGAAAAGTTCATTTGAATACAGTAAAAATTAAACAAATTATCGGCAAAAAAAAATTAGCAAAATTTTAGATATTTTTCAGAGTGAAATTTTCTCGAGTTTTTCATGTCACATATTTAACTTAGAAATCCAATTATTTCAGCCACATTGAGAAAACACATTTTTATTAAAAACTGCTTATGAAAATTATATTAGAATTAAAAACTCATAAGAAATTTTTCCCATATCAAGGATTTAATTTAGAGATACACTTATTTCACCAAAACATTAAAAATTCATTTCTATGGTAACTCAGTTAATTATTATTCAATTCAAATGAATTTTTAATGTAACTTGCCATATAGTGTAGCCTTGGACCAATTTTATGAAAAAAGTGCTATCTTTTGCACATCTACAATAAAAAATTATTTACTTCAAATATTCATACCTCAAAGAAAATTAAATATGTGAATTTTATGTTTCAAAATACTATTTATCTAATATTTTTCAAATTTTTTGTAATTTTTATAAATTTTATCAAAATCTGTTCTTAAGCAAAAATTTTGCCAATAATAATTTTTGAAAAGTTTTTGTGTCTAAATAGTTTATAATATTTCTACATTATAACATACAAATATTCTAAATAGTAGCTGAAGTCTTGTGTTATAGTTATAAAGTCATTTGTAATTTTTAGAATACAAGGAAATCAATTACTATTTTTCTTCAATTTGTTTGGTCCCTTAATTGCATTTGTGACTAAATGGACACTAAAAAATGTGAGCCTAAGTATGTTCTTTGTGTATCTGATGTTAAAGAGCACTTCATCCATTTCCTTAGTTTATATATATATTACATTAGGGAACCAATTATCCAGAATGGTTTTTACCAAACTATTCTGGATAACTGGTTGCTCATTAAGCAATACTTATTAATTAGAATTATTGCATATAATTTTCATTTAAAATAACTATTTTAAATCAAAAATTCATATTTTTTTATCAATTAATCAAATTGAAATACTTAATTAACCTGATTTTTTTTTTTTTTTTTTTTTAAATAAAAGTATTAAAATAATTTTTAATCAAGATAAATTATTAATCAAAATTTAAAATGTTGAAAAAAAAAAAAAAAAAAATCTTTTGAAACTTAAAAACTTTGTATAAAAATCAAAATTTGCCCCAATCCAAGTATTTTTAAACATGATTTGCCAGTGATTTTAAAACATTAAATATTAAGATTAAAAAATTATGACCTGATTTTACAGGCTTTTCTTTTTATTTCTTATGAAAATTCGTTTTTTAATGTCCATGAAAGTGCAAAATATTCATAATATTTTAAACGTAATTTGATTTCAATTATCACCTCCCTTCTCTCCAATAAATAAATGAATAAATAAAATAATAATAAAATAAATAAAATTCAGGACCAATTATCCTCATTTCACCCAATCCTTTCCAGATAAACAAATTGTCACCTTTATGATATTGTGTAGTGGTGCCATCTATCCACATTTTTCAGAACTAAAAGCTATCTTTTCAGTTTACCTTGTACATTATGCCCTTTAACTTATATTCCCTGCCAAATATATAAATACTACTTTTAAATAAATATAACAAAATTTAATGGAATAATTATTTATTAAATATTTCTTTTACTTTTTAATTCTTTCAGATTACAATGTTAAACCATTATTATTAAATATATATATATATATATTTCTGTAATTTTTTTTTTTAAATGCATTGGAAGTTAGTTGTTTGAAAATATAATTCCAGATAACTGGATTCTGGATAAACTGTTCCATACTGTATTAATGACTTCCACACTTTTTTGAAAGCATATTTATTATCATTACTAATATTTTTATTATATTTTTGCTATGGAGTGGTATGTAAAAAAATGTAAATATTTATTTTATTTTTATTATTTTATTTTTTTTTTCTTTAAAGTATTTAACCTAGAAGTTATAATTGCTAATTCTGACACCAAGTTTTTTCTTGGAATCTATATTTTGAGTTAGCATTCATCCCAGCATTTCATCTATATTTATTTACTATTATTTATACCAGAATTATTAATATTGTTTGTTATTAAATTATAAATAAATAAATTTTATTTATAAATCTATAAACTTTATATCAAGTGTAGAATGCCATCTCAAGAATGGTAATTTTCTTCTTTTTATCAGTGTCAGACCCATCTGGTATTTTTCATTTCCTATAAACCAAATAATATGATTATTCAAAGCAAATATTAGATACTGGCAAGAAATGTTTGGCTTTACAGCAGTTATTGTGCCTGGTTCAAGAATACTTATAGGGATATTCTTGGATCGTCATCCTGTTACCTATCTTCTTCTACTACATATACTAAATTTAGAATTTGTGCTTCTCCTGGTTGCAAAACATGTCCACTTGCTATGAAATCCCAAATTCATGATGATAATTCTTTAATCCCATTGCTAATTCTTTAATCCTCCTGCTATTATCTAAATATATGCAATATTTTAATATTATTTACCCTTATGGGCTCAACACAGAATACTATAACAAAGTTGTTAAAGACTCAAAAACACTAATCTGATCCATGATTATACAACAATTTATGCGCAGCTTAACCATAAAATTAACAATAAAACTATTAGAAACATACGTGGTTCCAAATCTACTGAATATATAATTTCTAGAAAAGAAATGCTTAAGAAAATTATGGAGGTGCAATCTCAATATCTTACTATGATTGGATTTTCGTATGAAAATTCATTTTTACTGTTAAAAAAAGTATTTCAAAATCAAAAAATTTAATCTAAAAATTAATAAAAAATGTAACAATGTTCAATCAAATACCCGAATTATTGTCATTTTTTCAAACCAAGTTTTTAATAAAATTAACATTACTTCAAATTATCTTAAAATTACCTTTACAATAAATAATTTAGTAGAACTTAAAAAATTATAATTAGAATAACATTTACACTTGCAATAGTTTTATACCTTACACTAAATTGCCTGCAAAATAATTGGAACTACAGTAGCACATATGTACAACTTTTTAACGTGCTTCGAAAGTTATGTGAGAACTTATTGGTCACAGTGTAATTTTTATTTTAGTTGTATTTTATTTTTTATTTTAACTGTAAATTTGGTAAACTACCGCTTAACTTAGTAACAGATAACTATTTTACACTATGTAGTTCTATAACCCGTGTTTTGGTTTAAAAACTTAATTCTGGTAAAAATTTGAATGATAAAATTTCAGGAGGTGTTTTACCTTAATTTCATTTGGTTAATTTCATGGTAATATTTTAATGTAGGATTGAGCTGTCTTTTGGTATTTCTCTTACCGAAAACAGAAACCCTGTCTTTCTCTGTTCAGTGCTTTAGGGATAGCTCCTCATGAAGGCCTATGGCATTTTAAGCTATTTTTTTTAATATTCTATCTAATTTTTGTGATATGGTCCAAAGTACTTTTGCTAATCTCAATTATTATGGTTCATTTCATTTTTGTAAGCTAAAGTTTTTACTTTTTTAATACTATCTATTATTAGATCCTTCTTTTCTACTATCTTTCTTTGCAAGATCCTTCTTTTTTATGTTTTTTAACAAGTTTTGTAATCTAGTGGTTTTAATATTTAGGTAAGTAATTTTAATAATTTTGTAAAAAAATAAATTAATATAACTATTCAAATACAACAAATAATTAAGCCTATTCAAGTTAACTAGTTACCTAATTGACATTTGTGGGGTTTTGTGGTAATTTATGCAAATGTTTGGTTTTCATTCTCATTCTTTTCATTGAACTTATGATAAATTTTATATATATATTTCTATATATATAAGGTAAGTGTACCAGTAGTGGGCCATGTACCAGTAGTGAGCCACTTGAATGTTTAAATTAAAAATAAGAAATTTCAACATTCAAATGAGATAAGAGATCTGCCTCTGATAAGCTGAAACCCTTATTGACTAGATACGAGGCACAACCTTCATTTCCTGTTTACTTAGGAGTTAAAATTTTTTTTGCTGAAGTTAGTCTCAGAGAGCAGCATTTTAAGCCTATTCTTAATGGTTTTTTTAAGAGATAAGTCTTCATTCAACTTCTTTTTAGCATATATTCTGCTTGTTTTAAAAATGAATTTTTATTGATATTATTTCATTATATACTGAATATATTATAAACTATCATTAAATTAAATAATATCAATAATTTATAGGTAATTGAGGGTGGCCCACTTTTGGATCAATGTTTTACTAAATGTTCCAGTAGTGGGCCTAGCAGGCCCAGTACTGGAGCACATGCCTTTTCTCATATAGACTGTTTTATGGTGTTTAATAAAAAGATTACATCTTGTAATCTTATTTTGTATAATTAAATTTGTTTTATTTCTATCAGAACCAGTAGTGGGCCATGTGGCCCACTACTGGTACACTAATGGCCCACTAATGGTACATTAATGGAACATTCTGAAAAATTACTTCAATAAATATGTGAATTACCACATCACAATATTATTTCAATATTTTGTTTACTTTGTATTTGCTATTTAGTGTATTTAATTCTTTCATTTTATTTATATGTTGTGAATGAGATGTATTTTTATGATTAAATAAGATTCCCTAATATTTAATCTTTCAATAATTATGTCATTTTGATACATATATTAGCTTATAAATATCATGATACATATCAGGATGAATACCAGCCAATTCTGACTATTATAGTCAGAATAAAATGAAAGAATTAAATACACTAAATAGCAAATACAAAGTAAACAATATATTGAAATAATATTTTGATGTGGTAATTCACCATATTCATATTTTGTTCTTAAGTAACGCATATTCACAAGTTATATAATCTAAAATATGTGTATAATGAAAATTGTTCTCAAATTGTAGTTACCTTTGAAGTTAGTATTATAAAACAACTGAATGTTTATTTTGAGGACAATATGTAAAATACAGATAAAGCAATTCTGTAAGCTTTGATGTATTTATTTTATAATACATATGTATTTAAACTTTTGTTTTGATTTGAAATGTATGTGAATTATCTAGGTAATTTTAGCCATTCCTTGCATTAAAATAATAGTTTTGTAATTTTTCGACACATTATAAAGATATTATGCATATTTAATTATATATAATAATGATAGTATATTTACTCTAGAACATCCTAGCAATTCCACAACAAAATATAAATACTTCTAGTTTTGGTTTACTTTTGTTTTAAATATCTTTGCATCGTTTTGAAAAGGCATTAATATAACAATAAAATATAATGTTAATAATATTACTATTAAGTATATTTGTTTTATGTTGAATAATATTTTACATTATTTTAAAATTTTTTCATGCATCCCGTCAGTGCCGTCGCCAGAAAATTTTTCAGGAGGGGGCAAACTTAACATTGCTATATTTCGGCATATTTTAAAAAATTCAGTTTGATTCAAATGGTTGGCTGGTTGATTGAGGCAATTAAGTAAACTTCTGTGTAAGCATTTAGTACATAGAATAATAATAGAGGAAGAAGGAGCACGCCAATAGTCTTAATGCTTACAAACCCCTTCTAGTGAAATGCCAGCGAAAGCTACTTTTGCTCCTCTCAATATTGAAGTTTGTTAATAAAGGCTTGTTAATAATCGCTGTTTTTTGTGGCAACACAACAGCTTATGTAGAAACCTTATGCTCCTTCTTCCTTTATTATTATTCTATGATTTAGTACAATACATTTTTATGCGTATAATTTAAGCTGAAACATTTTACTTATAAAAATCATATAGCTTATTCCAAACCAACACTAATCCGAAAAACTTACTGTCAAGTCGATTTAAAATCTGTTTGAAGGGAAAAGTTAGAGAGAGAGACAGCCTATAAATGCAGGTCGGGTTTGTTTCAATCTAATTGGCTCTGTGATATAAATTTTATTTGGTCATTTGAATTCTAATGACATAATTTTAAAACTTTAATAAAAAAAAAATTTCAAATTATTTTTACTTGTCAGAATTTTCCAGGAGGGGGCAAGTGCCCCCCCTTGCCCCTAAGTGCCGACGCCCATGCATCCCGTGAAAAAACAATGGATTGAGTTTCTACTGTAAATATTAATAATTTAAAATATGCATTTTTAAATGATGAAAAACTAATTCAGTTTTAATTTTTGCAGCCTTTAAGTTAACTTAATAATAAAAGTATATTGAGGAAGAAAATGATTTAGGTGTTAAAGAGCCTGTTAAAGTTTTAATAGATTATATAGATTCCTTAGGTGTCAGTTCTATATATGATCAGGTAACAGTAACAGGGTTGCTATGGAACAGGGAAAACTCAGGGAATTGAAAATCTACTAAAAACAGGAAAAACTCAGGGAATTTGGAAATTTATTGCAAAAACAAGGAAAATTCAGTGAATTTTGTAATTTTGTGGAAAAGCCTTTGGATTTTTTTTTTTTTTTTTTTTTTTTATAATCAAATATTTTTTTTTTAAATTTTAGTGCTTTATAATGAATTAATTATGGTTTTTTTCTCCATCTATAGTAAGTTAATAAAATTAATAAACCCTAAATATGTTCGATTGAATTGTAAACAAGTTAGATTCTAATGTGGCATGATTACGTGTCATCTATTTTACTTCCAGAAGAGACAGGGAATTTTTTCTCCTGATTTGTGTAGCAACCCTGAATAAGTGATACCATCAAAACTTTTGGGGAAAAGGCTGATCTTCACAAATCATTTGGACTCTGTAAGGAGGCAAACAATAATAATGACTCTCCAATTGCTGGGCCATCGAAAAATATTCTATCACCATTTAAGAGGGCTTTTTTCTGGCCACAAAAGAAGGATGATCAAAGAAAAAAGAGAAAGCAAAAAAAAAAAAAAACACCTGCTGTAGTTACTTCACCAGAAATCATCATGTATTATAAAAAGAAAGACGTTGCTAAAAATGCAAAAGCTGCTGAAAAAGAAAAGAGAAAAATTGAAAGAAAAATGGAAAAGAAAAACAAGATCAATTTGTTCCTGTGTCCCTGATGGGAGGTAGAAGAAATACACAAAAATATAGATATTTATGCATAATTCAAGATATAAAACATAAAGCAATACAAGTTCAGGGGTTAAAATCCACAAAGACCAAAAAGGACTTTGTAATTGTCAAAAATTATTTATTCACCATAACATATCAAGATTTATTATCTGTAATACCCCAACCAGAACTTAAGATGAAAGACAGACAGTTAACATTCACATATAATAAAAAATTGCCTATTAAAGAAAAAATGTAAATTTCATGTGGCAAGAATGCATAAATAAAAGATTTCATCAACATTAAGCCATTTTTATTGTATTTGTACAGTGCAAAAATGTTAATATAGTTATTACTGTGTATAATGTTTCTATTCTTTCTTTTAATCATATTTGGAAAGTATGGGTGGCTCACTTTTGGTATGCCCACTACTGGTACATTAAAATTTTGCTATGCCCACTTCTGGGGCATAGAGTGATCCAAGTTTTTAATTTTTTTTAAATTGATATTACAATATTTTTGATATTTTAGAAGATTATTATTATAGATAAGAGTTAGATCATAAAAAAAATATAGTTTAGCAAAACTTCTTGAAAGTTTTATAGTAATTGAGAAAATGCCCTTAAGTGGCCCACTACTGGGGCATTTATATGAAACATGTATACTAAAACACATTATTTGTACACATTTTCACAGGTTTTGCAGTTTTTATTTATTTATCTTGGTCTGCCAGTGTAGTTCTTGATTTACAGCTGCCACACAGTTTTTGTCTCACACTCACATACACAGAGACAGACATTTTCTAAAAATAGTCAAATCATGTTCTGGACCTCTCAAATTTTGTAAATTTACTGCAAACTGGAAGTTGGTGATTTTTACAAATTCAGTAGTATTTTCTTATATTGAATATAGAAGAAAACAAAGGTAGTTCTGTTCAGTTTCAGTGACTCTAAAAGAACTTAACATTTAGTTTTGTGTTCTTTATTGATTTTACTTATGGTAATCTATTATTGTTAAAACTAATATTAAGAATTAAATAGTGTGTATTATGTATTTTTTAATATCTTTCAAATGTTTCTAATCCTACAGGAACACCAGCATTAACTTCACGTAATTTCAAAGAAAAAGATTTTGAGCAAGTTGTAGAATTTATACATCGAGCTGTTGAAATAGCTCTTCAAGCAAAAACAAAAGCAGGTATATAGATTTTTTTTTTTAAGGAATTAATATATGAATAAAAGTTTAATTTAATGTGCATATTACTGATACTTTAAATTTAAATTCATATCATCTAAATTTGATTTCTGTTTTAATATAGGTAAAACAGTTAAAGAATTTAAGGCATTTATAGAAACTGATGAGGCTACTCAAACTAAAATTAAATCTCTGCGCTTGGATGTTGAAAAATTTGCTTCCACATTTCCAATGCCTGGATTTAGTGAATATTAAGTGAAAAAAAGCATAGAGAAAAAGATTTATTCCTTAAATATGTAAAATAAATATTTTTGGTAAAAATTTCTGCTTTCATTTTAGTGTTATTCATAAAACATTTCAATAAATGGAAATCTGATTATCATTGCCTATCAATCAATTTTAAGAATTCTTTTGTTCTAACACCTTATATATTTAATTCAGGGTTTTGATGATACCTGGAAAACTCAGAGAATTCGAGAAACTATTAAAAAGCAAAGAAAACTCAGGGAATTTCAAAATTCATTACAAAAAAGGGAAAATTCAGGGGATTTTGAAATTTTTAGAAAAAAATTTGGAAAATTGAATCTTTTTTTAAATTTTAATGCTTTTTAATGACGAAGAAAGAGCCAGTTACAATGGTTTTTCCCAACTATAGTAAGTTTATAAGATTAATATACTTCCAAATATGCTCAATTGACTTTTAAAGATGTTAGATTCTAATTCTGCGTGATTGCACATCGCCTATTTTACTTTTAAAAGAAAGGGAAAACTCAGGGAATTTTTTTCTCCTGATTTCTGTTGCAACCCTAATTGCAAACAGGAGCAGTATTTCAGTTAATGGATACAAGATTTTTGTATATGGAAACACACCATATCGAATAAATAAAAAGTTTGTTGATGAGTTAATAATGTTGGCGATGGTCTGGGTCTCACTTCTAAAGGTGGTCCAAAGGATTAATTTGATCCTCAGCAGAGGAGATGGCACTTTCACTTCCATGACTGCCAAAGATATTATTTGGGATGGAACATAAAGGAAACTGTGTACACGACAGTCAACAGCTGTCTCGAATATCAAACACACAATCTTCCAATTACAAGTTTGATGCTCTACCGACCAGGCCACACACAAGAATTGAATTATAATTGAATTTATAAATGGGATTATATTGCGAAGTTTCATTGTTTTAACAACCTCCTAAACAGACATTCTTGACACTGGAAATATGTTCGAGCTAAACAAAAAGAAATTCAGGAACTTAAAACACAACAATTTATTAAAAACTTACATATGAGAGGAATTGTTATTCACTAAATGATGTGTATATGAAATGAAAAGAAGGCGTATTGTGTGTGTTTGCCTAAAATACTGGCAACAATTAAACCTGACTCTAGCAACAACATATCCTCTGCAATAAAATACCTTTAATATGAAACTTCTTCCAGCAAGTCGCATGTAGGATTTAGTGACCAGGCATTAGTACCTTTATAACAGAAAACTTTAACAATTGCTAGAATTATCTAATTACGGATGTATTTTTTTAATTCTTCCTGAATAAAGATTAAAAAATAAATGATAAATAATATAAATTATACAATTTTTTAAAACTTAGAAAATGCCTTCAAACAAAGGCTGTCCCCAGAAAATGAGGGCATTTGGTCACATTAGTGTAGGCTCCTTGAATTTCTTCTGAAAAATTCCTCCTAAGGAAACTTCACTAAAAGTCTCACTACTTGAATAGGTCGTACTGGCAATGAGTGAATGGAGTTTACATTGCACTAGTGCTACTCTATGGGCAGTTGGAAATGTCTGGAACACACCCTCTTAAGGGTAGAGCCCTTAAATAAAATAATAGGCCGGTGCATCGCTGCCACTTTTTTGCCTCCGAAGAGGACAGCATTCCCGCTTGGCATCCTTATCGCTTCCCTAATGATTTTAAGAAATCTTGACCTGAAGTTAATCCGGTCAAGATAAGAGCAATAAGTAACAAGAATATTCCTAAAAACACATTTTTTTCACAGTACCTTCTTAGGGTGTCATTAGCAGTTTATCGCTAAACAAACTTCCATATCATAGTTTACTTAACTAAAGTTATGAAATATAATAAAACAAGTTACTCTAAAAGTAACGTAAGACGATAAAAAAAATGTTTGTCATTTGTTTATCAGTGAAACACACTGGGTACATGTGACAACCCTAAGGCAACAAAATGCCTGATGCGTCAGCTCGTATATATAGGAGCCTTACTTAAGGGTAGTCAGGAGACATGCCATCACAATTTTAATCTCCACAGAATGTTAGATCATACCGAAGAATAAATTTGGATGATCATCAAAAACAGAACTTGAGGTAAAACACTTTCCAATCCAACTACAAATCCATCGCCCTTGTGGAGGATCAAAATTTAATGACATGTCTCCGGACCATCCCTAGAGTGGTGTCCCCGACCATAGCCAGTTACCTATAGTGCAGTACTAGTGTGATGTTAATTCTAATGAACCAACTACAACTCCGATAAAACTTGTAACTGTATTAAAATTGTAATTCGATTTGGAACTTTCTTCGCAGTGCTCCAATTCAATTTAATACCTTGCTCTAACCAACAAAATAATTCGAACTAAGTAAACCTTTGTATACAGATTTTTTATGGCAGACGTTCATTTCAAAATACATTTTCAATACTTAAAACTGTTTGCTCCTCGTACTGCCAAGAAAACAGTGACACAAAACTGAGTAGAAGGAACAACAAGAGAGTTTGCTATCTCTGGTGAATTAGCATACTAATGGCATGAGGCTTCTCCAACTAAATTTCAACTATTGAAGGGTTAGCGCGCGCTGTCCACCAGGTTAAAAAATAAAAGTTGGTGCTCATATACAGACTTGCTTAATCATCTGAATCAACCAACTAATCGACCACTTTGTTAAATTATATTTCTTAATTACAGTAGGTATACTCCAGATTGTCCGTGGAATAGAGTGGCACAGGTTCCATTAATAATGCAAATCACAGATAAAATGCAAAAAGACTGGAAATGAGGGGTAAATGAGATAACGTGGTTGTATTGTATACAGTAGTGGCACCAGAAATTCCCCGATGGGGGGGACACCATCTCCCTGACAGGGAGGCACTACATAGAGTTTATTATATGAGTATTTATCAAAAACTGCAATACTATTAATAATATTACTGTTAATATTTGTACCATTCCATTTGTTAGTACTCATGGTTTTGGAGATCGCCGTGCCACAGACAGACATTTTCTAAAAATATCATGGTCAAAACGTGTATATTCATGGAAAACTGGAAGCTGAAAATTTTTACGGATACAATACTTTCTTATATTGAATATAGAATGGAAAAACTGGAATGTTCCAAATTTGTTAAAGGAAAGAAAAGTGCTTCTAAAAGTAGAAAAACTGAAAATTTTGTATTCCCCTCCCCCAAGAGATTTTAGGAGTATGCCCTAATGGGGGGGTCACAGACTCCTGATGGGGGGGGCTGTGCCCCCCGGCTCCCTAGCTGGCACCACCCTTGATTGTATACTAGCAGGTCTACCCGGCGTTGCCTAGGTTGAAGTAGTGTTTATAAAATTTTGAAATTAATGAAAGAACTGAATAAAGGTGTAAAAGGGAAAGAGAAATACATAAAACATTTTCAGAAGTCTTTATTAGAAAATGTTACAGAGCAATTGAGACATTGGTCCACAACTCATTTCTGACGATTTACTTTTGCCGACCACGGCAAAATGCCTATTCTGAAATGCTGCCATGGCTTCCATTCCACAACTGTAATAAGTTGCCAAAGAATCTAGAATATCGTTATCTCTCCAAATGGCGGCTAAAAAATCACAACAAGAAATGTGGACCAATGTCCTAGTTGTACCAATGTTATAAATAAATAAATAAATACAAAAGGCACAACTTTATTATGGTATCCCCTTGGCAACTTGATTTTTTTTTTTTTTTTTTTTTTTTTGATGAATTGAAATAGCTATCACAACTAAAGACCATGACGAGAAAAGTCTGAGCTACTTCAGTGCCAAATTTCAAATTTTGTCAAAAGAGTCCTATACTTAAGCTATTCCAGAAAAAAAAAAAAAAAAAAAAATTGTATGATATTCCCCCCCCCCCCCCCAAAAAAAAAAAAAAAAAAAAAACTAATATAATCCAAATTATAAGTATTTGAAATTAAGGTGAGAATATAAAAGAAGCCATAAGTTAGACATAAAGTATCAATAAACACGAAAAACTTTATTTTGCTGTAGAAAAGAAAAGTTCTTGAATAAAAATTTCAAACTAATGCCAAATATCTGTATGAAAATATTTATTAACACGCGAATTCCTGATGAAATATATACCAATTTTCATAACGTAACTAAGATTCTTTTCCTCTAATTTTATTATTTTTCATGCAAAAATAAGAATATTTTATTTAAAAAAAATAAAAAATTGTGTATTTTGGCATCAAATATTTCTTACTTTTTAATCATTTAAAAGTTAAAATGGGGTTTTTATTTAATATCTTTTGATCCTATTATCTGACAGCTAAAAAGTATGGTGTTGGCTAGATTTTTTTACTGATTAATAAGTGTGCCACTTTTCGTAGTTGTAGATTGAATGGTATAGCTTTATGTAGCAAACTAAAAATCCAGACAAACAAATAATCAGCTTTATATATATAGATAAAACATAATACATGCAATGAAAATATTTACAATACAGTAAAAGTTTTTGCATTTATTATACTATAGGATTAAAAAAAAAAAAAAAAAACATGCACTTACAAAACAATGAAGCCAAGGTGCAATGTGTAAGCTAATTTATTCACTAAATTAAATAGTACCATAGCCAAACCAACACTTTTTTACTTGGCATTGTAAATACCCACACTTTTTTACATGCCACTTTATTTGTAATAAAATTTCCTTTAATCAAGAGACGTGGCAGAGTCTTGGTGACAAATAAACGCTGCGACACTCAGCAAAAATGCAAATGAAAACTGCGATACATGTATATGGCTAATTTGAAACCAAAGAAAATCTAGAATCCCGACATTTAATACTTCAGCAAATATGTGATGTATTGTTCCGGTCTTTTCAAAATAGTCTTACCTTCTGTCTGATCCTATCTAGAATTTTTTTTACATTTCTACTTGCAGTACCTTTTTAGATCTGAAATGGCATATTTAACTTGGAAATGGGAAGTCTAGTGGTGTGATAAATTATTTCTTAAAAATGGTTTGGGCGATTTTTCAAAAATTGATGTATATTAATCTCTTTTATCAGAGGAGACTGATGTTTTCCTTTCTCTCGACAAAACTCTTGTTTTTTTATAATTTGATTTAAAATTGGAACTATATTTTACTCCGCCATACATGATTTTTTCGCAATAGCTGCGATACGGTTAGGCTTGTGTTGGTTGGTTGACCATCCAGAATGCAGTCAATGAATTTAGACTTTTTTTTTTTTAAATGAAAAAAAAAATCTTTATTGCTTATTTTAAATATTTATTATATACACACTAAAATAAATTTCTACTTAAATATTTTTTTCTTTTTTGTTATGAAGGAAATATTTTAGATTTTAAAATTTCACATTTCGTCAAAAAGCTTATTTAGGTAATATTTTAAACATGGAAGTGTTTTGTGAGTATAGGTATTCTATTTCATAATTATTCCTAATAAAATTGTAATTTTTTAAAGCAAAAAAGTTTTTATCATTCATGTACACAGAGTTTTTACCATGCTCAATGGTTTAATACCACTGGTGTATTCATGTACCTGTGACTGTTTAATTTTTCAAAGTATCCAGTATCTTACAATATACCTAATATTAACTTTTTCTAATATTAACTTTATATAAGCCTGGATATGCATTTGTTTCTTTGAATCATTGTAATGTGACAGTAGCACATGCTTATCTACAGTGGCGGATCCAGAACTTAATTTTTGGGAGGGGCTAAGATTTTTCAAGATGGTATTCCAGATGAATGAAAAATTTATAATCCTAATGTTAGTGTACACTCAAAGACAGAGCCCAATTAACTTCGAATGTGAGGCTCTCAGGATACACATAAATTTTTGAGTCCCTGCCACCACTCTTCTTGCACTCAAACAAATTTTTCTGTTATAATATTTATGCAATGAAAGTAGAATTTGTTGAATAAAATATACAAGAAATGAGTTTTAAGGCCCCCCCTGATAGTCAGGGAGCAGGGAAGTGTGCCACTGTGATAATCAGGCCCTGTCTGTAGATACATTAAACAGCATTAAGAAATTGTTGCAATAACTTATTTATAATCATTATATGGAGAAATTTTGAAAGATTTATCATAAACATTTTAAATAATACATGCACACGTGCAAGTATGTAATACATTAATGGGAACTACAATTAAAAATAATAGAATGTAATTAAGGTGTCTATGGATATAATCACTTTTTAAAAAAAAGACAACCCCATGTAATATACACATGCAACAATGATCACCCACAAAATTTGCACATAGTTATGATTTGTACGTTTTAACACTGGAAAGGGCTCTTATATCTAAACAAGTTCAAGATGACATAGAATTGAAAATTCTATGTAATGTTTTTGAGTGGGAAGTGTGAGAAAATCTGGGATAGAGTTAGCAGTGGAGCCCAGTTGCAGAAAGTTTTGTAGCTGTCTGCGACAGACTTTTAAAATTTCATAATCTGTCTGCGAAATTTGCGTGTAATCAGGGGTGAAAATAGCTTACACTCTGAAAGCTGATAGCGGCAATCTTGGGGGGGTGGGGGGAAGCTTATCAACAGTGGTGATCTCGTGCAACAATACACAATTACAATTTTACTACAGAACAATATAGTATAAACAATTATAAAATAATAAGTTGAACTCATTGAAGTAAATATTTTCTTACAATGTTTGACACAACACAATATACATAATTATAAATAATAAAATTTTAGTTTTGATACAGAAATTTTTATAAGTGAATTTTGAAGTAGAGGAGAAGTTTTGGAGCAATTTTAAATGAAATTAGCAGTTTTCTCTGTTCCCGTAGAATCTCAGTAACATGTAACAGGAGAAAAGAATACATGCATAATGCTGCCTATCAAGGGAGATCTAGGCTCCCTAGGTTGCCATTGTTAAGCACTGTTTTGTGTGTTTCTACCAAGGCAACTATAGGGGTTCTAGAGTTCTTACCACAGGGTTCACACTAGGGGGAAAAAAATGAGTGGGTTCCTCCCACTCTAACAAAAAAAATTTCAAAATTTAAGTGAGATTTTTGAAATTTAGTCAGTAATTTCATTTTGCTGAAAAAATTTATTTTCAAGAAATATACAAAACTACTAAAGTAAGCATTTAAATTTTTCTTTTTCTTTTTTTTTTTTTTTTTTTTTTTTTTTGCATTAAAAGTTTTTTGCAGCTTCTTCAAGTTAAAAACTTTCTAATTCTGAGTTTTCTTAGAAGATACAAGTAATAATGCTCAAGTTCTTATTATTCAGTCTGTTTGTAATAAAAATTTTTTTAATAATTTAGTCATTTATAAATGCAGGAAAAGCTTGATTAACCGGTATGATCGGGAAACACCAGTTGCCGGAAAAAAAAATTAAAAAATATATATACACATCCGGAGAGTTGTGAGGATGGAAATTTAAACAAGAATGAGGAGGGGAGAGAGGCAGTCATCACAGAAATAATAAATCAATTTTTCTGCTTTTATTTATTTAACTTATTTTTTTACTTATTATTTTTTTTTTCTGCTTCAATCATAAAGCCTTTTGAATATTTTTTTTTGTGTTCTATTTTATAAAATGCAGTATATTATTATTATTGATATTGAAAGAAAAGTAAAGGAAAATTGATAAAAATATTAATGTAATTTTTTAATGTTTTGAATTTTTTTTAGTCTTTAAATATTGTTATGGCATAATTAGCATCTCTTTACAATTTAAGTTTATCGCTGGTATTGACAGTGTGCGGCACCAGAGCCAGGCGATTTAAAATTTGAGAAAAAACTGAGGGGGGGGGGAGTGCAAATAGTATATTGTGGCCACCACAAGACTTTCTTCTATATTTTTCTATACAAATTCACTCAGTACAAATAATTTATTAAAACTGTTATTTATTAAAATTATCTACCATGATGCAGATGATTTTCATCTTAGAGAAAACCAACACTAAATATCTAAAGAAAGACAGCTTTGTTCTCTATGATCAATATCTTAAAAAATGCGTTTTCATAATGGTTATCTCCATTTTAAATTTTGTACAGTTATACGCTATAGAAGTCGAGGTATTGTTTTCCCATTCTCAGAAAATACTATTGCAGTATAGCAGTGCCTCCTATCGGTCGATATGCATCAAAATTTAATTAGCATAATGTCACATAACGCCCTTCTAACACATCAAGTTTTGTTTGATTATACGCAATTGAACCTGTGATACAGCTTTTCCTTAATTGTGGAAATTGCTGTATAGCAGCACCACCTGTTGTGAGATTGACAACAAAAATTTACAGGTACTAAATTATGTCAAGGTACATGTACATATAAATTTATATGTAATTCTGTGCAGTGGTTCCTGAGATATAGCCTTCCCTTAAATTGTAGACATCGCTGTATAGCAGTACCATCTGTTGAGAAATCAATATCAAAACATAATAAGCATTTATTCAGGTCAAAGTGCATCTACATATAAATTTATATGCAAATTTATGAAGTAGTCTCTGAGATAAAGCTTTTCTTAAAACTGTGAGAATCGCTGTATAACAGCGCCACCTGTTGAGCATTTGACACCAAAAAGTTGACAGGCACTAATTTAGGACAAGATGCATCCACATATAAATTTATATGCAATTTTCTGCAGTAGTTCTTGAGATATCATCGCCATAAAATTTGTCACACCCACCCACACAGACATTTTCTAAAAATGGTCAAATCATATTCTGGACCTCTCAAAACGTGTAAATCCATCGAAAGCCAGAAGTAAAAAATTTTACGAATCCAATACATTCTATTCAGTATAGAAGAAAGTTTAAAAAAAAAAAAAAAAAAAAGTCAATCCGACCTACAAAATTCTTATTTCATTATCATTAATAAGCTTTTTTTACAGTGTTAACCACAAAATGTAATCTAAAATTGATTCTTTCTTTTTATCACTCTTTAACCCATGTTTCCTTGAGGGGAAGAAAAAAGAACATAAATAAAAAGAATATTGTAATTTTCAATCTGTAACTTCCCATTTCTAGCAAACGTCCGATTCTGTCACCCATGGATTCTACAAAGAAAAACAAAGTGAAGAGATAATTGATTTGAATCTATTTTCTCTCCCCTCGCCTCAACTAGACTGCCGCGGCCGTGGAGTGGAAGAAAATCTTTCTTTCTCACGGTCCAGTTTTGGTTCAACGCTGAGCTGACAGCTGTCATAATTAAAACGAGTTCCAGACTACATTTTTCAGTGATAAATCGATTGCGCTCATTGAAGATAAATAAACATAGAAAGAAAAAAAAAAAAATAATAGGCTGATTGTCTGTTGTTTTTCTGTAAAAGGAGGGGGGGGAGAGATTTATCAATTAATTCTTCATCATTAAATGGTATTTAAAATAAAGAAAAATAGGCAAGGAATTCTGTACTAATTTTTTAATAAACAGTGGGAAAAGCGCACATATAAAAATTTTTTAAGTGGGATGTTTTTAAATATTGTGCAATTCCGTGCTCTAGCAGGAACACTGGAGAGCATCTAAGACGTCATATGTCGGTAATGCATTGTCGTGAGTGAAAAATACCTGTCAATTGCAGACAATTTTTTATGACTGCAGACAAAAACTCTGCAAGCCATTTTTTTGTGTCTGCGACTATGTTGCCGTGTCGCGGTCAGTGGCAGAAATCTCTTATCCCAACTTATACATAAGCCTATGAATACCTCAATAGAAAAACACTCATTTTAATTAATGAAAGATTTATAAAGAAAATATCCGCATATTTGTAACTTTGTTTATGTAAATCTGCATGCTTAGAGTTTGTTTAAATAAATTAAATACTGCAGCATGAAATTTAAGTGATTAAAATAAATATATTTAAACCAGTTCAAATGTTTAAATATAATAAACTTAAATTATGACTATTTATAATTAGGATAAACGACAGACACAGAAAAATAAAAAAAAATCAGATGAGTTTTATTAAGCTGTTAAAATATAAAACATGATCTATCTTAATATTTAGTTATGAATAAAGCCATTTATATTGTATATTATACAATTGATATAAGTGCAAAATCCAATAATATATAAGTAGATAAACTTCATTATATGTAAAAAGTTTGACAGTCACTGCAGTCACTTAAAAAATTGAACAAAACGTATCTTGAAAATAATATGCAGTGGACGCTCGTTACTTCAAATTTGGTTAATTCGAATTTTCGGTTAATTTGAACTAATCCAAAATCCCACAAAAGCTCACATTGGAATAATGTTAAAAAAATCTCATTAATTCGAACTAAATTTTTGTCACTTCGGTTAATTTGAACAAAAAAAAAAAAAAATGATCCCCCAATTTTTTTTTTTTTTCATTTAATGGAGAAAATACACGCTGTGTTTGTTATTTTGTGTCATAAAATAATCAGGTTCTTTCTTTTTCTTTTCTTTTCTTTCTTTTTTCTTTTTTTTTTGGTTGTTTTAATTTGTGTGTGTGTAAAGAGGCACATGACATTCCTATCTCCGCTAAACATTAATTGCTATTGTCCAATTCTTATCAGTATTTAAAACCCCCTGACCTTACCTGCTTTCTTGGATTCCATCAAAAGCCTTTATGAATGGATCATGGTTGGGGGGGGGGGGGGGATGAATCATCTGTTTCTTTGTTATCGATTCTCAGAAAATTCTTTCGATTCTCTTTGTTATCGATTCTAGAGAGCTGCGTCAGTTATGCCTGCAGTTCAGACAAGTTAATGTGCTTTAGTGTTTCTCCTTCAGTGTGTGTTGTAAACGTGTAAAAATTCATTATGTCTACACGTGGAAAGTACAAAACCCTAACTTTAGAGACAAAGGTTGAAATTTTAAAGAAAGTTGAGAATGGCGAATGTAAAACAAAGTTAGCAGCTGATTATGGAATAAAAAAGAATGCATTGTCAACTTATTTGAAAAACAAGGCATCAATTTTAGATGCATGGGAAAAATCTAAATTTGCTAAAGGAAGGAAATGCATGAGAAATGCGTCCCAAGAAGATCTAGAAAAAGCTTTACTAATGTGGTTCAAGGATGCTAGATCTCGAACTTTTCCAATAAATGGACCCCTATTGCAGGCGAAAGCTGATGAATTGGCAAGTCGAATGGAAATTGAAGATTTTAAATGCAGTGATGGATGGCTCTCCCGATTTATGTCAAGGCACAATATTTCTTATAAAAATGTATGTAGCCAAAGCTCTGATGCAAACAAAGATGTGTGCAATATTTTCGGTAGGAGACTCCCAGAGCTTTTATCTACTTATCTGCCATAAGATATTTTTAATGCAGACGAAATGGCACTTTTTTATAAACTTTTGCCTAACAAAACATTGCATTTTAAAGGGGATGCTTGCGTAGGAGATAAAAGCAGTATACAGAGGATTACAGCTTTAGTTTGTGCTAATATGGATGGGAGCGAAAAACTTAAATTATTAGTGATTGGAAAGTCCAAGAATCTAAGGTGTTTTACAGGAATCAGAACACTACCAGTTGATTATGTATCCAACACAAAAGCATGGATGACACGAGAAATATTCAGTAATTGGTTAAAAGGAGTAGATAAGCAGTTTTCGAGGCAAAAACATAAAATTCTCCTATTTGTGGATAATGCATCCTGCCACAATAATCTTCCAGAACTGAGTTCCATACAGGTTGAATATTTGCCGCCAAATACAACTGCAAAGCTACAACCAATGGATCAACCAATCTCCTCTTTACACAAAGTAGAATAGCTTATTCTCCAAGCAACAGCACACAATCCGTATATTCAGTAATTCATAGGTATATGTTATAATATCTACACAGTTCCTGTTCTTCACGTAAAACAGCATAAAGGTTGAGTATTTATATGAGGTTGGGTTGGTTGAGTTTTACATCGCACTAATGCTACAATATGGGCAAATGGCGACAATCTGGAACTCACCTTTGAGGATGTCTGGAGACATGCTGTCTCAATTTTGATCCTCCGTGGAGAAGGAAAAGAGTTATTTTAGGATAAAAGAAGAAACTTCAGTTTGAATGCCATATTGAATCGCTTGATTTTCAATTTAATTTCGGTCAGAAGAAAAATTTTACAACAATGAATGCGGGAAAAGGATTTTTTCAAGAACAATATATGCGGGTTTCGTTAACATTATTTAAATACAGAATGTGCAAGAACCATAGAAATGAAACCATTAATCCGGGAAAACGATGGATGCAGGAACTTCGTTTCGGGTACTCGCTGCCTACGGCAGCTCTTTTCTGCCCGCACTGCATTGGGTTCAGGTTCCCACTGCCCATGGGCGTAGCCAGCATCCGATCTAGGGGGGTGCAAAAATTTTCAGGCCCAAAGTTGCATATAAAATATTTTTGGCGACAACAGAGAAATAGTTGTTATTGGTAATGGTAATCATTATGGTGTGTGTGTGTGTATAAGTTTGGGCATAACAGAAGGTTTCTTTAAAAATACCCATTTTTTAACATCCCTGACCCCTCCTCCGCCCCTCAAAAAGCAGATGTTTAAGTTTGCAGCCTGTGTTTGTCTGTGCCATAGTAGCTTCCAGACGAATAGACCGATTTCAATGCTTTTTTTTTTAGAACACTGATTTAATAGGAGTGTTTTAGATAAATGATAAAAATATGTACTTTTAATAAAAAACTTTTAATTCATTGAAATGCGATTTTTTTTTTTTTCTTCTCAGGCAAAATTTGCTTTGACATTTTAAAATGCTATAGTTTACAAGTATTCAACTCCACTTTCAATATTTTAAAATTAAATCGCGTGGTTTATTAGATTAGAGTATAAAAACTTTTAAAAAAAATTGTTTTTTTTTTTTTTTTTTTTTTTTTTTTATGAATTTCAAATTTTAATCCAATTGTAACAAAAATTAAAAAATAGCTATAAATAGGAATAAGTTCAGAATCCAAAAAACTGTAAATTCATTTGAAAATTGGGGGATTTTCCAGAGAATTTTCAAAATGAATTAAAATTTCATTATCATATTTATTTTCTAGGCAATTTGCACATATATTTTAAAATTGGCAAGCTATTGATTTCTGACCATAGGTGTAGAGTTTTCCAAATTATTGGAGGGGCTCAGGTCGAACTTGTGAAAATTTTGGACTTTATGGATCTTCATTGCAAATTATTGTCTTAGAATTTCATAAAAATTTGCACACATGTGTATTAAAATTTCCTGAAAATTATTTGAATTAAATTTTAAAAATTTAATATAATTATTTTTTTTTTTTAATACTTCCTGATAATTTAGTTTTTCTCTGGATTTTACATTGTTATAGTTTAACGATATATTCTAAACATATTTGGGTATTATTTTGTGTTATTTTTTTACTTTCTTTTACTTATATATGATAGAGAAAGTATTGTTTTTGTGCCTAATTTTCGACATTGGATTTTTGGTATATTTATAAGTTTTGAGGTCCTCTTAAACCGAAAAACATATTTTTAGCAATTGATGTGTCTGAAATGTGTGTTTCTCTTTGTCTGAATCATGTAAGCATAACACAAGAACAAGTATTAGCAGAAATTTAAAATCCGGTATTCTAAATCTGTATCATGTAAGTATGTTACTTGAAACTTTTTATTGAGATCGAACAAGTGGTTGGTGTCCTGAATCTATTATTTTCCCACAGAGTTATCTGGGATAAATATTTGGTGATTTAATGGCACATGTTATATAGCACCCAAGTTGACAACTAATGGACCCAGACAAAATAAGGGATAATTTGAAAATATAAGGATTACTTTCATCATAAACAAGTCGGTTTAGTTTTAAAATTTCACTGGTGATACTGGTATGAATATTATTTAATAGCAACATTCTATTTTAAAATCTGGCGATGAAAAGAACAGGGTAATATTCTGCATAAACTTGCATTACCTAGATGAAAACTAAAGTACGAAACCGCATCAATAAAATTATGCAGAAAATTAAGGTAAAGGAAATCTATTGAAAGGAAGGGAAAGGTAGCCTAGTGGGCGAGGCATTGCAGTTTCCAGTCAAGCTTGACCATCGGCTGAGTTCATTGCTCTTATCATAAGTTTACACCATGATTTATTGTAGAAATTTATGGAAACAAATACGGGATAGGTGTCTGACTAAAATCCACCAATACCAAGTACAGTTATTTATTTAAGATTTATTTGATGGTCAAAATTTCTCTGTAATATAACAGTTCCACATACGATAAACATTTGTCCCCTCACTGAAGGTGGAAATTACTTGTTTAAGGCAATTTTAAACTTAATAAAATATCAAGAATGCAATCAAAATAATTATTCTAATATTGCAAAGTACACACACAGTTTACATCAGCGGTTTTTTTTTTTCCCTACCCGTAGGCTATTTTTTTTTTATTCATTTAATTTTATGAAAGAAAAAAGTAGCTAAGCTTATAATGAAATTAGAACATTATAATATAACACATATCACACTCTAATCAATAAAAAGTAAATAATTTTAAGGGCTATATTACTCGTATAAGAAATAAATTACGTATAAACAAGAGCAATGATATATTGATTAAAAAAAAAAAAAAAAGTCTAAGAATATAACTCATACTTATTGCTCGTTGTTCTTTGGAATTTAATTCATTTAAATAAAGTATGATCAATTTAAACTTCTTACCAACAAAGTTAATAAGAGTGTTTGGAGCTTTGGTCAGTCTGTCTGTCGATTCGTTCATATAGTATTGTAAGTGATGCGTTCTAATTTCACTAAATAATTTTTTAATATATTTATAAACTGATAGATAAGAATCATGTTTATTATAGTATATTCCCTATTGAAAATGGAATAAATAGAACTACCGTACTGGTTTGTCTGCAAGAACTGATAAAAGTAAACTATTACATTATAGTCTATGAAAGGTATCTCTTTAAAGACTATAATTCTTTAAAGTGCACAAAATATAGTGATACACCATACAAATGTACATAATCTATGTTTTTTTTTACTATCTTAAATTAACTACACTATATATCATAAAAAAATTAAAATTTATAGAATTTTGATTTCCATTCTTTCTTTCTCCATACATTTCTAATTTTTCTCATTAAACTCTCTTTATTAATATAAGCTAATGATATTTTTGTGATTAAATGCACACATTTCATTTACAAATTTACACAAATTCAAATTTATTTCTCATAAACTAAAATAATTTTATGCAGTAATCCTAGACAAAACAAAAATTATTTTTTCTGTATTATATAGATAAAAATGGTCAAATATGCACTGTATGGTGCTATACTTTGAAAAAATGTCGCAATTTGATGTTGATGGCTTGAGAGATTGAGAAATTTTAATTAAATATTTGCATACATTGATAAAAAATTATGCATGATTAACTTTAAACTTAACGACTGTCTGAAATTCTTTCTGTTATCTGATATAATCTGCTCACTAATCAATGGTCATTGTCATTTCCGTAACAAAGTACAACATTTTGAAGATCTTTTTCATTCACACTGACGCACTCAAATTCGTAGAAAAAGATAACATGTTTTGCTCATCGGTAATCAGTCGAGGAAGGACCCCTGCTACGTGTTTTGTCTAAAGGACCCTTCAGAGACTGGCAACTTAAGAAAACTGCAAGTCGGCTCTATTGATATTTCTTTGATCTGGTTTAGGAGATCGACGCTCGCTGCAATCGAAGCTCCCAAACCTCCTAGTGCGATAATTGCTTGAGAAGGGGTCTCTTTTGTAAAAGAGCAATAAAAAGTAATGTCCTTCATTGTAAATGCGTGCAAAATATCAAGGGTCGCTTTCGGACAATGGATAATTTATGAGTTTTGACGCGCTGCATGTTGCTAGTATCTGAAGGAAGCCTAAAGGACCCTTCAGAGACTGGCAACTTAAGAAAGCTGCAAGCAAGGGCGGATCCAGACAAACAGTCTAGGGGGGGCACATATTTAATATTTTTTTTTCCTTATCTATTCATCTCTCTCTCTTTATATATATATATATGTGAGTGTGTTATATATATATATTCTCAACTTTACACACACACACACACACACACATATATATATAATATATATTGTAGCTCAACAAAAATGTGACACAAGTCAAAAAATGGTAATTTTAAAATTGTTAAAAAATGTGTATGAAGTGCCCTGACGTACATAAAAAGCATCGCATCTCTATCTCAAACATTGTCCACCCGAAAAGCAGTTGTATCAGTTTTACTATGTTAGTCAGTTCTTTATAGTTACATTTTTTTTTTTTTTTTCAAATACTGCATTTTTTAGTTGCATCACTTTTCTTGCCAAAGTGCGATAGATGTATAAACATACATATATATACACTATAGATAGTGCATTTCATACATAGTAAATTTTTATCTGATATTTGTGCAAAATTATTTACTGCACTATCATTTTAAGAAATTATCGTTTAAAATATTCCGTGTTTATTTTTATAAGTCTAAATTTAAATTACAATATTCTTATTAAAAAAAAAAAAAAAAGAAGGGAAGGGTAAATACATAAAATTCTTCTAAACAAAACTTCTACATCATATGAATAAAACACATTTTTAATAAATAAATATTGTTACGAAAACCTTAAAATTATATTTAATTTTATATTAAAATTGCATTTAATTAATTACATAAAGAAAAGAAATTTAGAGTGAAATTAATAAAATACCATTGAAACATATGCATGATCTTTGAATTGAAAACTAATTTCAATGTAATGAAATAATGAAGGTTAAAATGTAACATTAAAGAAAATTTTTAATATTATGAAAAATAGAAATGAAATAAATAAATAAATAAATACAAGTAACACGCTAATATGATAGCGTTAAAAAGTAATATGTAGCTGTTAAACAGGCGTTGAAAAGTATTGTGTAAATAACTTTGAATTAACACCATGAAATACAAAGGGGGGGGGAGGTTGATTTCGGGTTGAAAGAAAACACGACCCTTCGTCAGGTGAACGAAATAGGCACAAGTGCTGCAGACAATTTGGTAACATGTGTTTTCTTTCGACCCTAAATAATTATTGTATATATATATATATTTATTTATTGCATTTTACGGTAATTTTTACTTATTAAAAAAGTTATTACTAAAATAATTAACAACTGGCCACTAGATTTTATTCCTTATCTTCGAAATAATTTCTTTTGTAATGCACAAACAAACAATTTTTACAATAACGAAACAGGATTCCCCCCCCCCCCTCAGCTCCAGCCATATCCGGGCGCAAGGAAGTGTGGGGCACCATTATCTGACAGAAAAGAAAAATATTACTTATTTTTAGGCTGTTCAAAAGAAAGGAATAGGCACCAAATCCTCATCTCATATCTGCAATGAATTTCTCTCACACTAGCTCTAATTAAACTAAAATTCTTTTTTTTTTTTTTTTTTCTTTTTTTTTTAAATAGAAACAAAAGAATTTTTTTCAGGGGGTGGGAAATGAAAAAGAGGAAGGGGAAAAAAAAAAAAAGGAAAGAAATAAATATAAAGAAAAGAAAAGAAAGGCAACATCAATATTAAACATTAATCTTTTCTTTAAACGGTAAATGTAATTGATTATCAATATATATGTGACCATTTAAATTTTTCGTAAGAACGTTTAAATTAAATCTCCCTTCAAAAAAGAAAAAATTATCTCACACATTCAATGTAACATATAACATTTTTATAAATTGAAATGCTTAGAATTCTTTGACATTGCTAATTGCTATTCAAATAATATGGATTTTTTTTTTTTTTTTTTTTTACATATTTATAAATAATTTTCATCTAGAGTTCCAAATGATTAATATCCGAGAAAGATTTATTATTAATTCTTCTTAATTCAGTAAGAAATATCATCTTAAGGGCCCTCTTCACTCACCGCCGCCGGAAGCCGAAGCTAATGTTATTCTATGAGAAATTTTTCTTTACAAATAACTTATTAACTAATACACATTTTAAAATTCTGTTTTCACATTCTGAAAATTCCCAGCTGTAAAACTGATGGACCTTTTTTAAAAAATTATTTTTTATATTTTATTTTGAAGCTGCAAAATACGAATTTTCAATATGTGAATTTTTTTCAATTTCAAAATAAAATATTAAAAATTAAAAAAATACATTTTTGAAAAAGGTCCGTCAATTTAACAGTTGGGAATTTTCTGAATGTGAAAACAGAATTTAAAAATATGTATTAGTTAAAAAGTTATTTGTAAAGAAAATTTCCCCATAGAATAACATTGGCTCTGGCTTCTGGCGACGGTAAGTGAAGAGGGCCGTTAAAAAAAAAAATCTGAAAGGTTATTCACTATCACATCGTAAAACATTGGGTTCGAAAGCTGAGTGCCACTCGAAAGCTGAGTGCCTATGGTGAGTGCCACACCATAGTTATGTTTTATAACTGAATTTACAGGGAACTGAGTAAGAATAATTTAAAATTATTTAATAAGAATTTTAAAGAAAGCTTATTTGCTTTAAAAAAAAATTTACATTTATCTAACAAAAATTTCAAAAAAAAAAAAAAAAAAAAAAAAAAAAAAGGCTATTCTAAAAAAGAATTAAAATTAGATATTAGTCTTAAAAGTTTTGAGATTTTTATAACAGTAATTCGAAATAAATTACATAAAATTCAAAAAATAGATATGTTGTAAAATACGTATAAAAACCTCATTATTATTAATATTTGCTTAATTTTAAATTTACATACAGATATATATTCCCAACTGCAGAATAAATTTTGTACTCAAATTATTTAATATTATACATAGATAAATGATTTGGAAAAAAAAAAAAACTTTTAAAACACAATTATTTAAAGGAAAAAAAAAAAGAAAGAAAGAAAGAAAAAAGAAAGAATGAAAATGATTACCATTTTTCCTTCTGTAGCAGGTTTCTTTTGAAAGATACGGCAATACTGAATAATTTTTTTTTTTTTCTTTTTGTTGCCACACCAAAAAATACTTCTAATTTTAATATGAGCAATCGAATAAAATAAAATAAGACTTATATGAAATAAAACTGTATCAACTATGGGATACTTGCAAGTGTTTTTTCTCTTTTTACACCAAGAAACGAAAACTGCATAGACTGATAACAGGCATAAATATATCTCTCTTTCTTCCCAAAAAATCATTTATGCTCTAGGGATTTAAGTAATCATTTCACTGTAAATCTATTAAAAAGTTATTTGTTACCCTAATCTTCTCATTTTAAAATAACAACACTGCCTCAGTTTGGGATAGCATGATTTGCACCTGGTTACACAGTCCCCCTTCAATTAAAATATACCCTGCTGTTTGTTATAATAGGTGAACCTGAAAATGAAATAAGCCTTGAAATACCACCCTTCACTATCAGAGTATTCAGATTACAAAAGAGAAGAAAGTAGCATTTTCCATGAAAAACAGACGTTCTCCATAAGTCTATGGTCTTCCTTCCACCTAATTCTAAGAAAAGATCAGGAATGTGACGAGACTTTCGATGGAAAGAAGGAAAGAAACTTTTTTTTATAGAAACTACATACAACAAGTATAAAATCAATTTTTTGAAAGAAAGAAAAAAAAATAAAGCTTCTGGATTTTGCATATTTTGACTTAAAAACACATACACACTCGAGCTCTAGGGGGGGCTCGAGCCCCCAGAGCCCCCCCCTTGAATCCGCCACTGGCTGCAAGTCGGCTCTATTGATATTTCTTTGATCTGGTTTAGGAGATCGACGCTCGCTGCAATGGAAGCTCCCAAACCTCCTAGTGCGATAATTGCATGAGAAGGGGGTCTTTTTTGTAAAAGAGCAATAAAAAGTAATGTCCTTCATTGTAAATGTGTGCAAAATGTCAAGGGTCGCTTTCGGACAATGGATAATTTATGAGTTTTGACGCGCTGCATGTTGCTAGTATCTGAAGGAAGCCTTAGGCTCCCTTCATTGTAAATGTGTGGAAATTTTCAAGTGTCACTTTCGGACAATAGATAATTTATGAGTTTTGACGCTCTGTATGTTGCCAGTGTCTGAAGGGTCCTTAAAATGCTACAATCTGATACTTGACAATTTCAGGATATACTGTGCTCCATGCCCTCCTAGGGTCCAGATCACTCCGGTAGGCGTAATTTATTGCTGTTTTGTTGTGATAAAGAAAGAATGGATTTTCTTTCTTTCTTTTTTTGTTCGGTATGTGTGTGTCTTTATCGCTTATTTTTCTTGAAAAATTGCAGCGGAAACAACTTTTCTTAGATTGTTTACAAAAAAGAATCTTAAAAAGCCAAATTTACAGGAAAAATAACTAACCGAAGGAAAAAAAAGTTGCATTAAAAATGCTATTTTTTTATTATTAACAATTCATAGTTTTAAATTTTGCTTCATTTAGAAGAAAAGAGGGAGCACCATCTTAGAAATTATTGGGGGGGAGGGGGCTGAGCCCCACGGACTCATATAACTCTATGCCCATGCTTCTGACGTTAGTTTTTTTATTTTTTTTATTCGTGTATAAAAATTAAAAAAAAAATAGTCTTCACTCATCGCCGCTGGAAGCCGAAGCTAATATTATTCAATGGGAAATTTTTCTTTACAAATAACTTATTAAGTAATACATATTTTTAAATTCTGTTTTCACATTATGAAAATTCCTAGCTATTAAATTGACGGATCTTTTTAAAAAAATTATTTTTTTATATTTTACTTCGAAGCTGTAAAATACGAATTTTCAATATGTGAATTTTTTTTCATCTTGCAATTTCAAAATAAAATATTAAAAATTTAAAAAATACTTTTTCAAAAAAGGTCCGTCAATTTAACAGTTGGGAATTTTCTGAATGTGAAAACAGAATTTAAAAATATGTATTAGTTAATAAGTTATTTGTAAAGAAAATTTCCCCATAGAATAACATTGGCTCAGGCTACCGGCGACGGTAAGTGAAGAGGGCCGTTAATTAGCAAATTTTGACAAAAACTAAAAGTTGGTATTTTGTTAAGCTTTAAAGAGGCACAAATTACTAATTTACATTATTAAGAAATTTTGTTAAATAAACTGTTAGGACAGAAAAACATACCATTTCAAAACTTTTGCCAGCCACTGTATGTAATGTAAATTTTCATTTTTATGTTTGTGATCTAGGGGGATGCAAGTGCACCCCCCTGGCTACGCCCATGCCACTGCCTGCAGAAATCTCTTTCCTAGACATTTCAGTATGGGTATTTATTGATGACAGGTGAGTCTGCTATTATTTACGAACTACGATCTTAAAGCTAACTGTATCTCAGCATCTATTAAACATTTTAGTTTTTCGACCATGCATTTTATAGCTCACGCTATTTACACTATATTAAAACTTGATTCCGGCTAATATAATGAAATAAAATAAAGAGTAGATTTTCTTTTAAAAGGAATTAAATGCATTAAAAAAAAATAATAATAATTAATTTTCGATCAGTTTTATCCTTTCTACTATATACTACCATTTTTTCCAGACAAATACTGTAAATTAATTACTGTAATTCAATTTCTTTAAAAGAATCATATATATATATGATTCTTTTAAAGAAATTGAATTATAAAATTAAAAATACATGTTGTTATACTACAAAAATTATACATAAACATAACTGTTATAAATAAGTTTTTAAATTTTAAATTTCATATACTTAATCTTTTCTACAGCATTACCATTTTATTTTCGATAAATACAAAAAAAAGAAAAAAGATTTTGTCTTCAAATGAATGAATTAAATAAAAAATAAATAGTGAAATAACCGTTGCTAAGATACATAGACGATTACAATCAAAGAATTAAATTTATGAAAAATGAAGCATTAAAGCCAATATTTAAAATCGAAAAAGCATTAATTTAAAAAATTCAAATTTGAAAAAATCTCGATGAGGCGCACACCTGCCGGGTCCCAGGTACCTATAAACCAAATTTGGAAGCACTGCGATCTGTAGTGTGAGCACCAGAGCGCCTACACAGACAGAGAGAGAGACACTTCTCCTTATTTATATAGATAACATTTTAGTTTATTTACTTTTATATACAGTAGAACCTCGATCCTTCGTTTTTCATGGGGTGTGTGAAAAAAAAAAAAAAAAAAACGACGAAAGCTGGAAAACGATCCCCACTAAAATAATCTTTAATCAATCTTAAAAAAAAAATCTACAGAATATCTTAAGTTATTTGACCCACTTCTTAAGCCTACATATTCTGCAAATTTTCTTCATATTTCTGAAGAAAATTCATAGAATATAATATTAAGATTTTTTTTCAAAATATATAGGCTTAAAAGTGGGCCAAATAACTTAAGATATTCTGCAGATTATATTTTTAAAGGTATTTTTAAGAAGTTTTAGTAAAATCTACAGAAAATCTGGAATTTTTCACATACATGGTAAATAATTACAACAAATATAAATAAATAAATAATAATATAAAAATTTTAATTAATTTATTTTTTATTTAATATTATATCCATTTAAAAAAGCTTTTTCAAAACGGTGCTTGATAATTCAGAATAAAATATAATTTAGTTGTCATGAAAATTTTCTTTTTTTGAAAAATTCTATTATGGGGGAAAAAAAACAAACAAAAAAAAACAGACGAACAATTCAGATCTGTATATACAATAAAAGATAAAATATAAATTGTAAAGTTAATTAAAAGTTATCAGTTAATCAAAATGTTTAAAAAGTCGTTAAATAAGTTATACACTAAAAATTTAACTTATTTTATTTATATATTTTTAGGCTAGATTAAAAAAAAAAAAAAAGATGAAAAGAAAAAAAATTCTTAGAAAATCTGATTTTATTTACACTCATAACAAAAAGGAAAAGAATTTTTCGAAAACATTAATAGTTATTAGCAAAAATTTAGTTATATAACTATATTAAAACAGCTTAAAGAAACAAAAAAATAGCTTTGTAATAAAAATAAAATCATGAAGTTTTGAAAGTAATTAATAAAAAGTATCACAAACAGTTGACATTCATCATTCTAAATGAGTTTTAATCCTTATTTTAATGCTACTATCAGACATTTTTACAAAATTCAGACTATTTTGTATGCATGTGTGTCAGTTTAAATCTTATGGCAATGCTTTTATTTATTTCGATCTTAATAAAAACTAGCAGGCTACTTCGCTGGCCACTATATTTAAATGAATCTCCAAAAGAATTGGATCATTATTTATTTTTCACATCACATTATAAATAAAAACTAAAATAATTACATTGGAATCGCTCTAGACCTCGCATCGGGTACACGCTGACTACGACAGCTCTTTCTCTGCCCGCACTGTATCGGGAGCAGGTTCCCACTGCCTGCAGAAATATCTTTCCTATGTATTTCAATATGGGTATTTATTGACGATAGGTGGGTCTGCCATTATTTAAGAACTACGATTTTAAAGATATCTGTATCTCAGCGTCTATTAAATATTTTAGTTTTTGAACCAAGTATTTTATTGCTCATGCTAGTTACACTGTATTACAATTTGATTCCGACCGATGTAATGAAATAAAATAAAAAGTAGATTTTCTTTTAGAAGGAATTAAATACATAAAAAACAAATAAATCCCAATCAGTTTAATCCTTTCTACTATATACTACCATTATTTCCTGACAACTACTATAAATTAGAAAAAAAAAAAAACTTTTAAAGAAATTAAATTAACAACTGAAAAATAATTGTTGTTATACTACAAAAATTATACATAAACATAACTGTTATAAATACGTTTATAAATTTAATATATTTAATTTTTTCTACTGCATTGCCATTTTATTTTCAATAAATATAATAAATTAAAAAGAGAAAAAGATTCGCCCTCAAATAAATGTATTAAATAAAAAATAAATTGCATAATATAGCCGTTGCTAAGATACGCAGACGATTACAATCGAAGAATAAATTCATGAAAAATGAAACATAAAAGCCAATGTTTAAAATCGAAAAAACATGAATTTAAAAAGTTCAAATTCGAAAAAATCTCGATGAGGTTCACACCTGCAGGGTCCCAGGTACCTATATGCCAAATTTGGAAGCTCTGCGATCAGTAGTGTGTAGTATTGTTCATGTTTAGATAAATGTATTTATTTTCCTGTTGAAAAAAAAAATAAACTCGTATTTTTATTTTTATTTATTTATTTATTTTTTTTTGGGGGGGGGGACAATTAAATTATAGATTAAATTTAAATGGCTAATTTTTTGTTATTATTAGCTTAATATTTTCATATTTTTTATTAATTAAAAGAAAACTAAACAGAAATTCGAAATTCTGACTTCGATGTGCACAATGATCCTTCGGGGGGCACCTTTGTGTTAAATCTCGTGACCGAGCTACCGTTTTCGAGAACAGTGAAATATATATACAAATATTGCTCACTTAATAGTATAAGATAACCTTATTATGTGTGCACAAAAGAAACATGTAATTTACTTAAACAAAACACGCAATGAAAGTGGTTTATTGTATATTTACACACACACACACACAAAAAAAAAAAAACTGCTAATGAAAAAAAAAAAAGGAAAAAGAAAAGAAAATACTAATCAAACTCCAATTTATATCTATTCAATAATGCTATCTATTATTTTCTTTAAAATGGAGCAAAAAAAAAAAGTTTTTAAATGCATAATTTTTTTAACACGAGCTCATATCAGTTTTTGGCGTTCGATCGACACCGTACCTCGAAATGTGAAACCTAATTTCTTAAAATTTTTTATAAAAAGCACCATATTTTACTTATTTATATTTCAATGCACAAAAGGAACATGAAATTCATCTCAAATGAAAACATTTTCAAACCTTTTACTGTATATTTACAATGAAAGACCAATAATTGCTAATTTTTGCTAAAAGGAAAAAAAATAATAATAAGCTAAAAGGAAAAATTTTTTCACATTTGTTTCACAAAAAACAAAAAAATCATACTCAAAACGCAATCTGTAACTACTTTATGCTTTTATTTATTACCTTCTTTAAAATGAAGCAAAAAAAGGCAAAAGCTTTTAAATATATATATTTTCGAATGTCATATATGTGTTTGCACGTTCGGGCGACATTGAACCGCGAAATCCGAGAAATAATTTCCTAAAAAGTTCCATCAAAAGCCCCTTATTCTGTATACTTATACTTCAATGCACAAAAGGAACATTATATACACCTAAAGTAAACACATTTTAAACTTTTTACTGTACTTTAACTTTTTAAACGTTTTACTGCATATTTACAATAAAATTTACAATAACTGCTAATTTTTGTGAAACGTTAAAAAGAAATTTGTTTTCACATTTGTTTCACAAAAAACAAAAAAATCATACTCAGAATGCAATTTACATTTACTTTATACTTTTAAACACAATTTCCTTTAAAATGAAGCAAAAAAAAAAAAAAAAAAGTTTTTAAATGTATAAATTTTTGAATATGAGCTTATATTAGTTTTTGCGTTCGATCGATATCGTACCTCGAAATGTGAAAACTAATTTCTTAATATTTTTTATAAAAAGCACCATATTTTGATTATTTCTTTCAATGCACAAAAGGAACATGAAATTCATCTGAAATGAAAAGATTTTCAAACCTTTTACTGTATATCAATAAAACTTACCAATAATTGCTAATTTTTGCGAAGCGCTAAAAGGAAATTTTTTTCACATTCGTTTCACAAAAAACAAAAAAATCATATTCAAAATGCAATTTATATTTACTTTATACTTTTATCTATTATTTTCTTTAAAATGGAGCAAAAAAAAAAAAAAAAAAAGCTTTCAAATATATAAATTTTTGAATATGAGATTGTATGTGCTTTCACGTTCGGCCGACATTGTACCGCGAAACCCGAGAAGTAGTTTTCTCAAAAGCCCCTTATTCTGCATACTTATACTTCAATGCACAAAAGGAACATTATATACACCTAAAGTGAAAACATTTTAAACTTTTTACTGTATATTTACAATAAAACTTACCAATAATTGCTAATTTTTGTGAAACGTTAAAAAGAAATTTGTTTTCATATTTATCTCATAAAAAAAAAAAAAAATCATACTCAAAATGCAATTTAGATTTACTTTATACTTTTATCCATTATTTTCTTTAAAATGGAGCAAAAAAAAAAAAAAAAAAAAAAAAACAGTTTTTAAATGTATAAATTTTTTAATTGAGCTTAATACCAGTTTTTACGTTCGATCAACACCGTACCTCGAAATGAGAAACCTAA
Source organism: Salticus scenicus (assembly GCA_963930645.1). Classification (NCBI taxonomy): domain Eukaryota; kingdom Metazoa; phylum Arthropoda; class Arachnida; order Araneae; family Salticidae; genus Salticus; species Salticus scenicus. The sequence goes on along the minus strand of OZ005651.1, from coordinate 16,741,833 downwards.
TTTTATTGTAAATTTTTATACAAAGCACCATATTTTGCTTATTTATGTTTCAATGCACAAAAGGAACATGAAATTCATCTGAAATGAATACATTTTCAAATCTTTTACTGTATATTTACAAGAAAACTTACCAATAATTGCAAATTTTTGCAAAGCGCTAAAAGGAATTTTTTTTTTCACATTTGTTTCACAAAAAAACAAAAAAATCATACTCAAAATGCATTTTATATTTACTTTATACTTTTATCTATTATTTTCTTTAAAATGGAGCAAAAAAAAAAAAAAAAAAATGTTTTTAAATATATAAATTTTCTAATATGAGCTTATATGAGTTTCTGAATTTGATCGACATCGTACCGCGAAATCCGAAAGTAATTTCTTAAAAATTTCCATCAAAAGCCCCTAATTCTGCATACTTATACTTCAATGCATAAATAAAACATTATATTCACCTAAAGTAAACGCATTTTAAACTTTTTACTGTACATTTACAATAAAACTTGCCAATAATTGCTAATTTTTACGAAGCGCTAAAAGGAATTTTTTTTTCACATTTGTTTCACAAGAAACAAAAAAATCATGCACAAAATGCAATCTGTAACTAATTTATGCTTTAATTTATTACCATCTTTAAAATGAATAAAAAAATAAAAAGCTTTTAAATACATAAATTTTTGAATATGAGATTATCAGTTTTCACTCTCGGGCGACACTGTACCGCGAAATCGGAAAAATATTTTCTTAAATATTTCCATCAAAAGCTCTTTATTCTACATACTTAAACTTCAATGCACAAAAGGAACATTATATTCACCTAACGTAAACACATCTTAAACGTTTTACTGTACATTTACAATAAAACTTACCAATAACTGCTAATTTTTATGAAACGTTAAAAAGAAATTTGTTATCACATTTGTTTCACAAAAAACAAAAAAATCATACTCAAAATGCAATTTACATTTAGTTTATACTTTTATCCATAATTTTCTTTAAAATGGAGCAAAAAAAAAAAAAGCTAAAATTTATTTATTTTTTTAAGTTATAGAAAATATCAAATATTACATACATAAAATTTTTTTAAATCACAAAAATTCAATAATTATTGTTCATTAAATTTTTAAATTCTCAGGTTTAATTATTCAAAAGATTAAATTTTACAACCATTTGTCCTTCCTTGAATAACAAATATAAAAATAAAGAAAAATAGACAAAAAAAAAAAAAAAAAAATTATAAAATTATACAGACACGACATTATTTCATTATTTAAAACATGAAAATCTGACATTGACAGATGCCTTTAATTTAGTGCCATAGGCCTACTGCTAAACTTGTTAATATCGACAAATTCTTCTTTAGTTAATTCGTGACGATCTAAATTCCAAGATAAAGTTTTCATTAAATCAAACCAATGTGTTTCAGCTGCAGATATTGTAACAAATAACGTTGGAAGTCCAAACTGCCTTACAGCCGATAACAACGTTTTTTCTCTTTTTCCCAATGAGAGGGAGGTGTGCCTTGGGGGGGACTCATGTCAAAGGTGTGCCTTGGGGGGGACTCATGTCAAAGTGGGGCCTTGGGGGGACTCATGTCAAAGTTGGGCCTGGGGGGACTCATGTCAAAGTTGGGCCTGGGGGGGGACTCATCTCATAGTTGTACCTGGGGGGGGACTCATGTCAAAGTTCGGCCTGGGGGGGACTCATGTCAAAGTTGGGCCTGGGGGGGACTCATGTCAAAGTTGTGCCTTGTTGGGATTTCATTCAATAAATCCCCATTCAATAAACCGACTGAAATAGGCCCTTAGCACTATTAAGAGTGACGTATAAAAATTCAACAACGCTGTACCGACTGAAATAGGCCTCTAGTACTAAAAAAACAGTTTTTATATGTAAAAATTTTGTAATTTGAGCTTAATACCAGTTTTTGCCTTTGATCGACACCGTACCTGGAAATGAGAAACCTAATTTTTGTAAATTTTTATACAAAGCACCATATTTTAATTATTTATATTTCAATGCACAAAAGGAACATGAAATTCATCTGTAATGAAAACATTTTCAAATCTCTTGCTGTATATTTACAATAAAACTTACCAATAATTGCAAATTTTTGCGAAGCGCTAAAAGGAAATTTTTTCACATTTTTTTCACAAAAAACAAAAAAATTCTACTCAAAATGCAATTTATATTTACTTTATACTTTTATCTGTTATTTTAAGTTTTTTCACCCTTTCATGGTCATGAACGTGTATACACGGTTAGAGTTTTTTACTTCTAAATCATTTATTCATTGCTATGAATTTGCTAAATAGAAAACAATCAGTTTCTCAGTATTCCTGATAAATTTGTACTATTATTAGTACTTAATGACTTAAAAATATATAAAACACATCCCAATAAAATGGCTTTGAAACGAAAAAATTAAAAATGGCGTGACCATGAATGGGTTAATATATAAATTTTTGAATATGAGATTATATCAGTTTTGCGTTCGATCGACATCCAACCGCGAAATGCGAAAACTATTCCCTTAAAATTTTCCATCAAAAGCCCTTTATTCTGCTCACACTTATACTTCAATGTACAAAGGAACATTGTATTCACCTAAAGTAAACACATTTTAAACTTTTTACTGTATATTTACAATAAAACTTACCAATAATTACTAATTTTGGTGAAACGTTAGAAAGAAATTTGTTTTCATACTTATTTCAGAAAAAACAAAAAAATTATACTCTAAATGCAAATTATATTAACTTTATACTTTTATCCATTATTTTCTTTAAAATGAAGGAAAAAATAAGTTTTTAAATGTACAAATTTTTGAATATGAGCTTAATACCATTTTTTTTTCTATCGATCGACACCGTATCTCGAAATGTGAAGCTTATTTGTTAAAAATTTTTATAAAATGCACCCTATTTTGCTTATTTATATTAGTGCACAGAAGGAACATGAAATTCCTCTGAAATGAAAACATTTTCAAACCTATTACTGTATATTTACAATAAAACTTACAATAATTGCTAATTTTTACGAAGCGCTAAAAGGAAATTTTTTTCACATTTGTTTCACAAGAAACAAAAAAATCATGCACAAAATGCAATCTGTAACTAATTTATGCTTTAATTTATTACCATTTTTAAAATGAATAAAAAAAATAAAAAGCTTTTAAATATATAAATTTCTTGAATATGAGATTATGAGTTTTCAGTCTCGGGCGACAATGTACCGCGAAATCGGAAAAATATTTTCTTAAATATTTCCATCAAAAGCTCTTTATTCTGCATACTTAAACTTCAATGCACAAAAGGAAAATTATATTTCCCTAAAGTAAACACATCTTAAACGTTTTACTGTATATTTACAATAAAACTTACCAATAACTGCTAATTTTTATGAAACGTTAAAAAGAAATTTGTTTTCACATTTGTTTCACAAAAAACAAAAAAATCATACTCAAAATGCAATTTACATTTAGTTTATACTTTTATCCATAATTTTCTTTAAAATGGAGCAAAAAAAAAAAAAAAAAAAAAAAAAAAAGTTTTTAAATGTATAAATTTTTGAATATGCGCTTATATTAGGTTTTGCGTTCGATCGTCATCGTACCTCGAAGTGTGAAACTAATTTCTTAATAATTTTTTATAAAAAGCACCATATTTTGCTTATTTATTTCAATGCACAAAAGGAGCATGAAATTCATCTCAAATGAAAACATTTTCAAACCTTTTACGGTATATTTACATTAAAACTTAGCAATAATTGCTAATTTTATCGAAGCGCTAAAAGGAATTTTTTTTTTTACATTTGTTTCAGAAAAAACAAAAAAATCATACTCAAAATGCAATCTGTAACTACTTTATGCTATTACCTTCTTTAAAATGAATAAAAAAAATTAAAAAGCTTTTAAATATATAAATTTTTGAATATGAGATTATATGAGTTTTCACTCTCGGGCGACACTGTACCGTGAAATCCGAAAACTATTTTCTGAAATATTTCCATCAAAAGCCCTTTATTCTGCATACTTATACTTCAATGTACAAAGGAACATTGTATTCACCTAAAGTAAACACATTTTAAACTTCTTACTGTATATTTACAATAAAACTTAAGAATAATTACTAATTTTTGTGAAACGTGAGAAAGAAATTTGTTTTCACACTTATTTTAGAAAAAACAAAAAAAATCATAATCTAAATGCAATTTATATTAACTTTATACTTTTATCCATTATTTTCTTTAAAATGAAGGGGAAAAAAAAGTTTTTAAATGTACAAATTTTTGAATATGAGCTTAATACCATTTTTTTTTTTTTTGCGTTCGATCGACACCGTACCTCGAAATGTGAAACTTTATTTGTTAAATTTTTTTATAAAAAGCCCCATATTTTGCTTAGTTATATTTCAATGCACAAAAGGAATAAGAAATTCATCGTAAATGAAAACATTTTCAAACCTATTACTGTATATTTACAATAAAACTTACAATAATTGCTAATTTTTTCTCAGCTCTAAAAGGAAATTTTTTTTCACATTTTTTCACAAAAAACAAAAAAATTATACTCAAAAAGCAATCTGTAACTACTTTATGCTTTTATCTATTACCTTCTTTAAAATGACGCAAAAAAAAAAAAAAAAAAAAAAAAAAAAAGATATAAAATATCTTTAAAGATTAAAATATATAAACTTTTGAATATGGGATTGTATGTGCTTTCACGTTCGGGCGACATTGTACCGCGAAATCCGAGAAATAGTTTCCTAAAAAGTTCCATCAAAAGCCCCTTATTCTGCATATTACTTATACTTCAATGCACAAAAGGAACATTATATAATCTAAAGTAAACACATTTTAAACTTTTTACTGTATATTTACAATAAAACTTACCAATAATAGCTAATTTTTGTGAAACGTTAAAAAGAAATTTGTTTTCATATTTATTTCACAAAAAACAAAAAAATCATACTCAAAATGCAATTTAGATTTACTTTATACTTTTGCCCATTATTTCCTTTAAAATGGAGCAAAAAAAAAAAAACAGTTTTTAAATGTAAAAATTTTGTAATTTGAGCTTAATACCAGTTTTTGCGTTCGTTCGACACCGTACCTGGAAATGAGAAACCTAATTTGTTGTAAATTTTTGTACAAAGCACGATATTGTGCTTATTTATATTTCAATGCACAAAAGGAACATGAAATTCATCTGAAATGAAAACATTTTCAAATCTCTTACTGTATATTTACAATAAAACTTACCAATAATTGCAAATTTTTGCGAAGCGCTAAAAAGAAATTTTTTTCACAAAAAACAAAAAAATTCTACTCAAAATGCAATTTATATTTACTTTATACTTTTATCTATTATTTTAAGTTTTTTAATATATAAATTTTTGAATATGAGATTATATCAGTTTTTGCGTTCGATCGACATCGTACCGCGAAATCCGAAAACTAATTTCTTAAAAATTTCCATCAAAAGCCCCTTATTCTGCATACTTATACTTCAATGCATAAAAGGAACATTATATTCACCTAAAGTAAACGCATTTTAAACTTTTTACTGTATATTTACAATAAAACTTGCCAATAATTGCTAATTTTTACGAAGCGCTAAAAGAAAATTTTTTTTTCACATTTGTTTCACAAAAAACAAAAAAATCATACTCAAAATGCAATCTGTAACTACTTTATGCTTTTATCTATTACCTTCTTTAAAATGAATAAAAAAAGTAAAAGCTTTTAAATATATAAATTTTTGAATATGAGATTATATGAGTTTTCAGTCTCGGGCGACACTGTACCGCGAAATCCGAAAACTATTTTCTGAAATATTTCCATCAAAAGCCCTTTATTCTGCATACTTATACTTCAATGTACAAAGGAACATGGTATTCACCTAAAGTAAACACATTTTAAACTTTTTACTGTATATTTACAATAAAACTTACCAATAATTACTAATTTTTGTGAAACGTTTGAAAGAAATTTCTTTTCACATTTATTTTAGAAAAGACAAAAAAATCATACTCTAAATGCAATTTATATTAACTTTATAATTTTATCCATTATTTTCTTTAAAATGAAGGGAAAAAAAAATGTTTTTAAATTACAAATTTTTGAATATGAGCTTAATACCATTTTTTTTTTTTTTTTTTTTTTGCGTTCGATCGACACCGTACTTCGAAATGTGAAACTTAGTTTGTTAAAAATTTTTATAAAAAGCCCCATATTTTGCTTATTTATATTTCAGTGCACAAAAGGAACATGAAATTCATCTGAAATGAAAACATTTTCAAACCTATTACTGTATATTTACAATAAAACTTACAATAATTGCTAATTTTTGCGAAGCGCTAAATGGAAATTTTTTTTTTTTCACATTTATTCACAAAAAACAAAAAAATCATACTCAAAAAGCAATCTGTAACTGCTTTATGTTTTTATCTGTTACCTTCTTTAAAATGAAGCAAAAAAAAAAAAAAAACAGCTTTTAAATATATACATTTCTGAATATGAGGTTATACCAGTTTTCACTTTCGGGGGACATTGTACCTCAAAATCCGAAAACTAATTTCTTAAAAGCATTGATTTCCTTTCCTCATTTAATATAAAAATATTTGTATATGCTTTTTTTTTTTTTTTTTTTAAATTCTAATTATATATATATATATATTAGTTATAAATGAAAATTGCTATAATTTGCATATTTATGAGCATTAAATATATTGATATGTTAAATACTAAATTTTATGAAAACATATGTATTTAATATTTACTTTCCAACATTAAGGAGAATCTTTAGATTTTATTCTAAGTGATATAAATATTTAAAAAAGAAAACAAAGCAAATCGTTAACTAAAAAAACATCGATTTTGCGCATCATTTAAACTGTAACATGACATATTTAGTATATTTGTCATTTTCGACTTAAGTTTGGTGAAATGCATAAATCTGTGCAATTACCGAATCTATCCTAACTACCCAATCTATTACCGAATTACTCATTTTAATTATTCCAAGTAAAACATTCTTGATCAACAAATGTATAACCCTAAATTTTAGTGTTTTTTTTTTTTTTTTTAGTTTATTTTATAAAACATTGCTTATATTTATGGTTATTACTTATTATATTCATCATTTATAGTTTAAAATACTGTAAGAAAATAATACAACACATGAAACACAAGATATTTTTAACAAAATGCAACCGAGCAACTACTCTAATCGCCATTATAGCTATCCCTAACGCCAGCACGCCGGCTGTATATATTGTAAACAAACATTTTTTATTTTTACCTCGTCACATCTTCGAGTTGAGTTGTAATTCTCTAATCTTGAATGAATTCCATTGCAGGAGCTTGAAGCAAAATATATGGTCGTTGTTTTATATTTATCTAGATTTTAATAAAAGCAAAGAAATGGATTATCATAATTCACACACCACACACACACTATGCACAAACATGTACTAAGCTGTTTATGATTCAAAATGCCGACAAAAGTTCTACAAATATTTTTGAGATTTTATTTTAACTTTTTGCTCTAACCTAAAATACTGAAAGTGTTCCTGTTATATTTTCAAAAAATCTGAAGTTATTTTAATGATGAAGCAAAATCTTTATAATGCCCATAAAACGTCGTAAAAAAATCTGTGGTTATTTTGGTGATAAATCTAAATCTGCAAAATTTATTCAGATATTTTTAATATTTCTGTAGGGAGTAGAATATTTTTCAGATTATCTCAAGATAATTTTCAGTGGGGATGAATGCGGGTTTAAGTCAAAACATGAATGAAACAATGTTTATGAACAATACCTGCAATATACCGGGTGATTAAAAATAGATGTTACAGCGATTATCTCGTAAACTAAGAAAGATAGAAACATACTTCCAATTACAAAATTGGTGCAAATTAAGAGTAGATTTCAGATATGGCATTTTTTTGTACAAGGGGCTGTATACATATTAAATACGAAATTTAATTTTTATACGGTCCCTCCTATCATATGACTTATATTTAGAAATATATTCTCCTCGCTCTAACAAGCAAAGAAAAAAAAATCATCTCTCTAAGTCAAAATCTCGCGGAGTTATTGCAATTTGAAAATTCTAGCCTTTTTCGCCAAGTCTTAAGGGGTAGTATCAAAAGTGAGAAATTGTAATTACTTGTTATTGCTTTAATTGTTACTTGTAATTAATTGAACAGGATTGAACAGGGCGCAGCCCCCGCTCACCGCTCGAAGAGCGGTGTTGAGCGCTTCCAGAACTAAGTTCACGTGGGCTGCGCCAAGATGTTTATTGAAAGACAAAAAAAAAAAAAAAAAAAAAAAAATACAAGAATCATCGCCAGGCAGAGCCTACTCGCGACAATGGGCGATGTGAAACAAGTTCAATTTACATAGTCTTTTGTTGGTCGGCATGCCGAGCCTAGCCGGCTCCTCGCGACAGAAGGCATGCTGACATGCTGTAATGTTATGTTGAAGTCCGAGAGGAATGGAGATGATCATTGTAGTATAGGTGTAGGTCATGTCAGCCTCTTGCCGGGTAAAACCCTTCGCGACAGAGGGCAAGAGGTGCTGGACTGACTCTTGATGTGATTAAACAGCTTTTGTTGTTTTCCAAATTGACCAAGCTCAAGGGAAGTGGGAAAGATTAATCTGTTAAGTTTGAAATTTCATTTAATAGGAAGTAAATTTTATATATTTTAAATAATAGGGGTTTACGCGTGAGAATATTTTCTAGCCAATTATGGGGTCTAGGAGATGGGTTTCTAAGATGATAGGGAGCAGTTAGGGGGCAAGAGTAATAATAGTGATTAGGAGCGCCCTCCTCGCCACAAGGACCTAGGGACGACCGACGACAATGAAATTTATGCAGATAGGAGGGGAAAGGCCCGTGGCCTGTCAAAAAAGCCGCAACCGGAGGAGAAATGTTCCAGGAGACATTTGAGACTATTGGGATTAGGTTGTGGGTATGTCTCCCTTTTGAGGATGCATCCCACAGTGTTTGCCAATTTTGGTGCAGTAGTACCTTCAATTTACTGTTTACGTAGGATGGGGGTGCTGGAAGAGAGTGAAGAATATCCTCCCCTTCAGTTGCAGCCTTCGCCAATGAGTCCGCAAGTTCATTGCCGACGACGCATCTATGGGCAGAAACGTGTGCCAGGGAAATTAAGTGTTTTAATTTGGCGATTTTACGTTTTATGTCTAAGACTTGGGGGTGTTTAGTCTTGTGGCTAGTGATGGCCTGCAGGCTCGAGAGGCTGTCGCTGTAGATGTTTATTAATGACAGCTGCGGGTTGCCTTCTGCCCAATCAAGGGCCTTTTGAATCGCAAAAAGTTCCGCTTGGAAAACGGTGTTAAAATTCTCAAGCCTGCATGCCCACCGATGAGCCTCAAGTCCGTTGACCATGACGCAGAGCGCTGCTGCTACGCCAGAGTCCGTCTTTGAGCCATCCGTGTACACCGCCACAGGGACTGAGGGATCAAAGCTATTTTTTTGAGTCTTTACTACGAAGGATGCTGCGTCCTCTGCCGGGTGCAAGTCCCAGCTACGGATATGAAGTTGCAGTGGGGTGTTGGGGAAGATAGAATTAGTTATTGGCAGATCGTGTAGTTGGAGGATGTTGGTTTTTAAGTAATTGATAAATAGTTGTAGGTGGGCATGAGGGATTCCCGTAATGACAGTGAGGGTGTCAGTAGAGATCGTCCTGTAACCTCTCGAAATTTGGAGGAGGAAGGGACGTTGGATGGAGTCTAATTTGGCCTGATTTTGTTTCGACAGGTAACCGCCCCAAATACCTGCACCATACGTTAGGATTTTGTCCACAATTGTTAAGTACCATGTTTTCAGGAAGGAGGTGGAGATGCCCCACCACCTTCCTGCTAGTTTTATGGAGTTGTGGTAAATTGTCATAAGTTTCAGTTTTAGTTCGTGCAGGTGGGCGGTCCAGCTAAGTTTCCTGTCGATGGTCAGGCCAAGAAGTTTTAGGTGTGGTACATGATGGACACTGACGCCGTCTATTCTCACCACGGGAGATCTTTGAAGTAATTTGGGGAAGCCTAAAGTTAGCGCTTGGGTTTTTGAGGGGGAGAGGCATAGATCTAAGTCTTTTAAGAGTTTGCTAAAGAGAGGGAGGGCCTCCTTGGCCTGGTTCTCCAGGTCCTTCCTGGTTCTTCCCGAGAGAATGACTGAGAAATCATCAGCATACGCGTAGGTAGTGTGACCCTCAGAGTTCATGCGGACGAGGATCGAGTTCGCTATGATGTTCCATAAAATAGGTCCCAGGCATGAGCCCTGAGGGCACCCCTTAGTTTGAGGGAGCTCTGTAGAGCCACTACCCCAGTTGACAATGATTTTCCTTTTTGAGAGATAAGTGCTGATGACCCCCGCCAGGTTTCTCGGGCAGTTGAGTTCGTGTAGTGCTTGTAATATGTGGGGCCACTCTACGTTGTCAAAAGCTCCTTTGATGTCGAGTGAGACTAAGGTGGTATATTCCAAGGACTTTGAGTTAGAGGCGCAGGAGCTTTTAATTGCCTGTAATGCTTGTTCACGTGATCTGCCCTCTCTGAACCCGAATTGGTTTGGATGTAGGAGGTTGTTAGATTCCAGATGGAAGTTCAATCTGGTTACAACCAGTTTTTCTAAAAGTTTGCCTAAGATTGGCAACAGGCAGATCGGACGATATGATGCAGGGTCAGAGGGGAGCTTACCTTGCTTTAGGAAGTACACCACCTCGCCTCTTCGAAGGATTTCTGGAAAGTAACTATGCTCGAGGCATAGGTTGGCCCAGTCGCATAGTATGTGTGGTACTGTGTTGTGGGTGTGTCTTAGTATTAGAAAGTCCAGATTGTCTGGGCCAGGAGCCTTTTTAACGTTGAAGCTGAAGAGAGTGGCTTTGACTTCAGTTTCCGTGAAGGGGACATCCGAGGGAGCTGAGAAAGTGGGCGCTTGATAGTTGGGATATTTGCTTGGTGCAAAGAGTGTTGTTGTGATGTGTTCAAGGTTATTGCGTTCCAAGGAAAGAGCTGGAGGACGCTCTAGCTTCAGCTCCGTTGGGGTGAAAAACTTGTTGCTGTAGAATTTTTGTGCACTGCCGAAAACTTTTGTTTGTGTTGAGCAGAATTTTCTCCATGCGTCGTTTAAAAAGAAATTTGTTTTCACATTTGTTTCACAAAAAACAAAAAAATCATACTCAGAATGCAATTTACATTTACTTTATACTTTTAAACAAAATTTCCTTTAAAATGAAGCAAAAAAAAAAAAAAAAAGTTTTTAAATGTATAAATTTTTGAATATGAGCTTATATTAGTTTTTGCGTTCGATCGATATCGTACCTCGAAATGTGAAAACTAATTTCTTAATATTTTTTATAAAAAGCACCATATTTTGATTATTTCTTTCAATGCACAAAAGGAACATGAAATTCATCTGAAATGAAAAGATTTTCAAACCTTTTACTGTACATCAATAAAACTTACCAATAATTGCTAATTTTTGCGAAGCGCTAAAAGGAAATTTTTTTCACATTCGTTTCACAAAAAACAAAAAAATCATATTCAAAATGCAATTTATATTTACTTTATACTTTTATCTATTATTTTCTTTAAAATGGAGCAAAAAAAAAAAAAAAAAAAAAGCTTTCAAATATATAAATTTTTGAATATGAGATTGTATGTGCTTTCACGTTCGGCCGACATTGTACCGCGAAACCCGAGAAGTAGTTTTCTCAAAAGCCCCTTATTCTGCATACTTATACTTCAATGCACAAAAGGAACATTATATACACCTAAAGTGAACACATTTTAAACTTTTTACTGTATATTTACAATAAAACTTACCAATAATTGCTAATTTTTGTGAAACGTTAAAAAGAAATTTGTTTTCATATTTATCTCATAAAAAAAAAAAAAAAAAAAAAAAAAAAAATCATACTCAAAATGCAATTTAGATTTACTTTATACTTTTATCCATTATTTTCTTTAAAATGGAGCAAAAAAAAAAACAGTTTTTAAATGTATAAATTTTTTAATTGAGCTTAATACCAGTTTTTACGTTCGATCAACACCGTACCTCGAAATGAGAAACCTAATTTTATTGTAAATTTTTATACAAAGCACCATATTTTGCTTATTTATGTTTCAATGCACAAAAGGAACATGAAATTCATCTGAAATGAATACATTTTCAAATCTTTTACTGTATATTTACAAGAAAACTTACCAATAATTGCAAATTTTTGCAAAGCGCTAAAAGGAATTTTTTTTTTCACATTTGTTTCACAAAAAAACAAAAAAATCATACTCAAAATGCATTTTATATTTACTTTATACTTTTATCTATTATTTTCTTTAAAATGGAGCAAAAAAAAAAAAAAAAAAAAAAAATGTTTTTAAATATATAAATTTTCTAATATGAGTTTATATGAGTTTCTGAATTTGATCGACATCGTACCGCGAAATCCGAAAGTAATTTCTTAAAAATTTCCATCAAAAGCCCCTAATTCTGCATACTTATACTTCAATGCATAAATAAAACATTATATTCACCTAAAGTAAACGCATTTTAAACTTTTTACTGTACATTTACAATAAAACTTGCCAATAATTGCTAATTTTTACGAAGCGCTAAAAGGAAATTTTTTTTCACATTTGTTTCACAAGAAACAAAAAAATCATGCACAAAATGCAATGTGTAACTAATTTATGCTTTAATTTATTACCATCTTTAAAATGAATAAAAAAATAAAAAGCTTTTAAATACATAAATTTTTGAATATGAGATTATCAGTTTTCACTCTCGGGCGACACTGTACCGCGAAATCGGAAAAATATTTTCTTAAATATTTCCATCAAAAGCTCTTTATTCTGCATACTTAAACTTCAATGCACAAAAAGAACATTATATTCACCTAACGTAAACACATCTTAAACGTTTTACTGTACATTTACAATAAAACTTACCAATAACTGCTAATTTTTATGAAACGTTAAAAAGAAATTTGTTATCACATTTGTTTCACAAAAAACAAAAAAATCATACTCAAAATGCAATTTACATTTAGTTTATACTTTTATCCATAATTTTCTTTAAAATGGAGCAAAAAAAAAAAAAAAAAAAAAAAAAAGCTAAAATTTATTTATTTTTTTAAGTTATAGAAAATATCAAATATTACATACATAAAATTTTTTTAAATCACAAAAATTCAATAATTATTGTTCATTAAATTTTTAAATTCTCAGGTTTAATTATTCAAAAGATTAAATTTTACAACCATTTGTCCTTCCTTGAATAACAAATATAAAAATAAAGAAAAATAGACAAAAAAAAAAAAAAAAAAAATTATAAAATTATACAGACACGACATTATTTCATTATTTAAAACATGAAAATCTGACATTGACAGATGCCTTTAATTTAGTGCCATAGGCCTACTGCTAAACTTGTTAATATCGACAAATTCTTCTTTAGTTAATTCGTGACGATCTAAATTCCAAGATAAAGTTTTCATTAAATCAAACCAATGTGTTTCAGCTGCAGATATTGTAACAAATAACGTTATAAGTCCGAACTGCCTTACAGCCGATAACAACGTTTTTTCTCTTTTTCCCAATGAGAGGGAGGTGTGCCTTGGGGGGGACTCATGTCAAAGGTGTGCCTTGGGGGGGACTCATGTCAAAGTGGGGCCTTGGGGGGACTCATGTCAAAGTTGGGCCTGGGGGGACTCATGTCAAAGTTGGGCCTGGGGGGGGACTCATCTCATAGTTGTACCTGGGGGGGGACTCATGTCAAAGTTCGGCCTGGGGGGGACTCATGTCAAAGTTGGGCCTGGGGGGGACTCATGTCAAAGTTGTGCCTTGTTGGGATTTCATTCAATAAATCCCCATTCAATAAACCGACTGAAATAGGCCCTTAGCACTATTAAGAGTGACGTATAAAAATTCAACAACGCTGTACCGACTGAAATAGGCCTCTAGTACTAAAAAAACGGTTTTTATATGTAAAAATTTTGTAATTTGAGCTTAATACCAGTTTTTGCCTTTGATCGACACCGTACCTGGAAATGAGAAACCTAATTTTTGTAAATTTTTATACAAAGCACCATATTTTAATTATTTATATTTCAATGCACAAAAGGAACATGAAATTCATCTGTAATGAAAACATTTTCAAATCTCTTGCTGTATATTTACAATAAAACTTACCAATAATTGCAAATTTTTGCGAAGCGCTAAAAGGAAATTTTTTCACATTTTTTTCACAAAAAACAAAAAAATTCTACTCAAAATGCAATTTATATTTACTTTATATTTTTATCTGTTATTTTAAGTTTTTTCACCCTTTCATGGTCATGAACGTGTATACACGGTTAGAGTTTTTTACATCTAAATCATTTATTCATTGCTATGAATTTGCTAAATAGAAAACAATCAGTTTCTCAGTATTCCTGATAAATTTGTACTATTATTAGTACTTAATGACTTAAAAATATATAAAACACATCCCAATAAAATGGCTTTGAAACGAAAAAATTAAAAATGGCGTGACCATGAATGGGTTAATATATAAATTTTTGAATATGAGATTATATCAGTTTTGCGTTCGATCGACATCCAACCGCGAAATGCGAAAACTATTCCCTTAAAATTTTCCATCAAAAGCCCTTTATTCTGCATACTTATACTTCAATGTACAAAGGAACATTGTATTCACCTAAAGTAAACACATTTTAAACTTTTTACTGTATATTTAGAATAAAACTTACCAATAATTACTAATTTTGGTGAAACGTTAGAAAGAAATTTGTTTTCATACTTATTTCAGAAAAAACAAAAAAATTATACTCTAAATGCAAATTATATTAACTTTATACTTTTATCCATTATTTTCTTTAAAATGAAGGAAAAAATAAGTTTTTAAATGTACAAATTTTTGAATATGAGCTTAATACCATTTTTTTTTCTATCGATCGACACCGTATCTCGAAATGTGAAGCTTATTTGTTAAAAATTTTTATAAAATGCACCCTATTTTGCTTATTTATATTAGTGCACAGAAGGAACATGAAATTCCTCTGAAATGAAAACATTTTCAAACCTATTACTGTATATTTACAATAAAACTTACAATAATTGCTAATTTTTACGAAGCGCTAAAAGGAAATTTTTTTCACATTTGTTTCACAAGAAACAAAAAAATCATGCACAAAATGCAATCTGTAACTAATTTATGCTTTAATTTATTACCATTTTTAAAATGAATAAAAAAAATAAAAAGCTTTTAAATATATAAATTTGTTGAATATGAGATTATGAGTTTTCAGTCTCGGGCGACAATGTACCGCGAAATCGGAAAAATATTTTCTTAAATATTTCCATCAAAAGCTCTTTATTCTGCATACTTAAACTTCAATGCACAAAAGGAAAATTATATTTCCCTAAAGTAAACACATCTTAAACGTTTTACTGTATATTTACAATAAAACTTACCAATAACTGCTAATTTTTATGAAACGTTAAAAAGAAATTTGTTTTCACATTTGTTTAACAAAAAACAAAAAAATCATACTCAAAATGCAATTTACATTTAGTTTATACGTTTATCCATAATTTTCTTTAAAATGGAGCAAAAAAAAAAAAAAGTTTTTAAATGTATAAATTTTTGAATATGCGCTTATATTAGGTTTTGCGTTCGATCGTCATCGTACCTCGAAGTGTGAAACTAATTTCTTAATAATTTTTTATAAAAAGCACCATATTTTGCTTATTTATTTCAATGCACAAAAGGAGCATGAAATTCATCTCAAATGAAAACATTTTCAAACCTTTTACGGTATATTTACATTAAAACTTAGCAATAATTGCTAATTTTATCGAAGCGCTAAAAGGAAATTTTTTTTTTACATTTGTTTCAGAAAAAACAAAAAAATCATACTCAAAATGCAATCTGTAACTACTTTATGCTATTACCTTCTTTAAAATGAATAAAAAAAATTAAAAAGCTTTTAAATATATAAATTTTTGAATATGAGATTATATGAGTTTTCACTCTCGGGCGACACTGTACTGTGAAATCCGAAAACTATTTTCTGAAATATTTCCATCAAAAGCCCTTTATTCTGCATACTTATACTTCAATGTACAAAGGAACATTGTATTCACCTAAAGTAAACACATTTTAAACTTCTTACTGTATATTTACAATAAAACTTAAGAATAATTACTAATTTTTGTGAAACGTGAGAAAGAAATTTGTTTTCACACTTATTTTAGAAAAAACAAAAAAAATCATAATCTAAATGCAATTTATATTAACTTTATACTTTTATCCATTATTTTCTTTAAAATGAAGGGGAAAAAAAAGTTTTTAAATGTACAAATTTTTGAATATGAGCTTAATACCATTTTTTTTTTTTTTTGCGTTCGATCGACACCGTACCTCGAAATGTGAAACTTTATTTGTTAAATTTTTTTTATAAAAAGCCCCATATTTTGCTTAGTTATATTTCAATGCACAAAAGGAATAAGAAATTCATCGTAAATGAAAACATTTTCAAACCTATTACTGTATATTTACAATAAAACTTACAATAATTGCTAATTTTTTCTCAGCTCTAAAAGGAAATTTTTTTTCACATTTTTTCACAAAAAACAAAAAAATTATACTCAAAAAGCAATCTGTAACTACTTTATGCTTTTATCTATTACCTTCTTTAAAATGACGCAAAAAAAAAAAAAAAAAAAAAGATATAAAATATCTTTAAAGATTAAAATATATAAACTTTTGAATATGGGATTGTATGTGCTTTCACGTTCGGGCGACATTGTACCGCGAAATCCGAGAAATAGTTTCCTAAAAAGTTCCATCAAAAGCCCCTTATTCTGCATATTACTTATACTTCAATGCACAAAAGGAACATTATATACATCTAAAGTAAACACATTTTAAACTTTTTACTGTATATTTACAATAAAACTTACCAATAATAGCTAATTTTTGTGAAACGTTAAAAAGAAATTTGTTTTCATATTTATTTCACAAAAAACAAAAAAATCATACTCAAAATGCAATTTAGATTTACTTTATACTTTTGCCCATTATTTCCTTTAAAATGGAGCAAAAAAAAAAAAAAAAAAAAAACAGTTTTTAAATGTAAAAATTTTGTAATTTGAGCTTAATACCAGTTTTTGCGTTCGTTCGACACCGTACCTGGAAATGAGAAACCTAATTTGTTGTAAATTTTTGTACAAAGCACGATATTGTGCTTATTTATATTTCAATGCACAAAAGGAACATGAAATTCATCTGAAATGAAAACATTTTCAAATCTCTTACTGTATATTTACAATAAAACTTACCAATAATTGCAAATTTTTGCGAAGCGCTAAAAAGAAATTTTTTTCACAAAAAACAAAAAAATTCTACTCAAAATGCAATTTATATTTACTTTATACTTTTATCTATTATTTTAAGTTTTTTAATATATAAATTTTTGAATATGAGATTATATCAGTTTTTGCGTTCGATCGACATCGTACCGCGAAATCCGAAAACTAATTTTATAAAAATTTCCATCAAAGGCCCCTTATTCTGCATACTTATACTTCAATGCATAAAAGGAACATTATATTCACCTAAAGTAAACGCATTTTAAACTTTTTACTGTATATTTACAATAAAACTTGCCAATAATTGCTAATTTTTACGAAGCGCTAAAAGAAAATTTTTTTTTCACATTTGTTTCACAAAAAACAAAAAAATCATACTCAAAATGCAATCTGTAACTACTTTATGCTTTTATCTATTACCTTCTTTAAAATGAATAAAAAAAGTAAAAGCTTTTAAATATATAAATTTTTGAATATGAGATTATATGAGTTTTCAGTCTCGGGCGACACTGTACCGCGAAATCCGAAAACTATTTTCTGAAATATTTCCATCAAAAGCCCTTTATTCTGCATACTTATACTTCAATGTACAAAGGAACATTGTATTCACCTAAAGTAAACACATTTTAAACTTCTTACTGTATATTTACAATAAAACTTAAGAATAATTACTAATTTTTGTGAAACGTGAGAAAGAAATTTGTTTTCACACTTATTTTAGAAAAAACAAAAAAAATCATAATCTAAATGCAATTTATATTAACTTTATACTTTTATCCATTATTTTCTTTAAAATGAAGGGGAAAAAAAAGTTTTTAAATGTACAAATTTTTGAATATGAGCTTAATACCATTTTTTTTTTGCGTTCGATCGACACCGTACCTCGAAATGTGAAACTTTATTTGTTAAATTTTTTTATAAAAAGCACCATATTTTGCTTAGTTATATTTCAATGCACAAAAGGAATAAGAAAATCATCGTAAATGAAAACATTTTCAAATCTATTACTGTATATTTACAATAAAACTTACAATAATTGCTAATTTTTTCTCAGCTCTAAAAGGAAATTTTTTTTCACATTTTTTCACAAAAAACAAAAAAAATATACTCAAAAAGCAATCTGTAACTACTTTATGCTTTTATCGATTACCTTCTTTAAAATGAATAAAAAAAGTAAAAGCTTTTAAATATATAAATTTTTGAATATGAGATTATATGAGTTTTCAGTCTCGGGCGACACTGTACCGCGAAATCCGAAAACTATTTTCTGAAATATTTCCATCAAAAGCCCTTTATTATGCATACTTATACTTCAATGTACAAAGGAACATGGTATTCACCTAAAGTAAACACATTTTAAACTTTTTACTGTATATTTACAATAAAACTTACCAATAATTACTAATTTTTGTGAAACGTTTGAAAGAAATTTCTTTTCACATTTATTTTAGAAAAGACAAAAAAATCATACTCTAAATGCAATTTATATTAATTTTATAATTTTATCCATTATTTTCTTTAAAATGAAGGGAAAAAAAAATGTTTTTAAATTACAAATTTTTGAATATGAGCTTAATACCATTTTTTTTTTTTTTTTTTTTTTTTTTTTTTTTGCGTTCGATCGACACCGTACTTCGAAATGTGAAACTTAGTTTGTTAAAAATTTTTATAAAAAGCCCCATATTTTGCTTATTTATATTTCAGTGCACAAAAGGAACATGAAATTCATCTGAAATGAAAACATTTTCAAACCTATTACTGTATATTTACAATAAAACTTACAATAATTGCTAATTTTTGCGAAGCGCTAAATGGAAATTTTTTTTTTTCACATTTATTCACAAAAAACAAAAAAATCATACTCAAAAAGCAATCTGTAACTGCTTTATGCTTTTATCTATTACCTTCTTTAAAATGAAGCAAAAAAAAAAAAAAAAAAAAAAAAAAAAAAGCTTTTAAATATATAAATTTTTGAATGTCAGATTGTATGTGTTTTAACGTTCAGGCGCCAGTGTACCGCTAAATCCGAAAACTATGTTTTTAAAAATTTCCATCAAAAGCCTCTTATTCTGCATTTTTATCCTTCAATGCACAAAAGGAACATTACATCCACTTAAAGTAAACATATTTAAAAAATTTTACTGTATATTTACAATAAAACTTGCCAATAATTGCTAATTTTTGCGAAGCGCTAAAAGGAATTTTTTTTCACATTTGTTTCTCAAAAAAACACGAAAAATCATACTCAAAATGCTATCTGTAACTGCTTTATGTTTTTATCTGTTACCTTCTTTAAAATGAAGCAAAAAAAAAAAAAAAAAACAGCTTTTAAATATATACATTTCTGAATATGAGGTTATACCAGTTTTCACTTTCGGGGGACATTGTACCTCAAAATCCGAAAACTATTTTCTTAAAAGCATTGATTTCCTTTCCTCATTTAATATAAAAATATTTGTATATGCTTTTTTTTTTTTTTTTTTTTTTTAAATTCTAATTATATATATATATATATTAGTTATAAATGAAAATTGCTATAATTTGCATATTTATGAGCATTAAATATATTGATATGTTAAATACTAAATTTTATGAAAACATATGTATTTAATATTTACTTTTCAACATTAAGGAGAATCTTTAGATTTTATTCTAAGTGATATAAATATTTAAAAAAGAAAACAAAGCAAATCGTTAACTAAAAAAACATCGATTTTGCGCATCATTTAAACTGTAACATGACATATTTAGTATATTTGTCATTTTCGACTTAAGTTTGGTGAAATGCATAAATCTGTGCAATTACCGAATCTATCCTAACTACCCAATCTATTACCGAATTACTCATTTTAATTATTCCAAGTAAAACATTCTTGATCAACAAATGTATAACCCTAAATTTTAGTGTTTTTTTTTTTTTTTTAGTTTATTTTATAAAACATTGCTCATATTTATGGTTATTACTTATTATATTCATCATTTATAGTTTAAAATACTGTAAGAAAATAATACAACACATGAAACACAAGATATTTTTAACAAAATGCAACCGAGCAACTACTCTAATCGCCATTATAGCTATCCCTAACGCCAGCACGCCGGCTGTATATATTGTAAACAAACATTTTTTATTTTTACCTCGTCACATCTTCGAGTTGAGTTGTAATTCTCTAATCTTGAATGAATTCCATTGCAGGAGCTTGAAGCAAAATATATGGTCGTTGTTTTATATTTATCTAGATTTTAATAAAAGCAAAGAAATGGATTATCATAATTCACACACCACACACACACTATGCACAAACACGTACTAAGCTGTTTATGATTCAAAATGCCGACAAAAGTTCTACAAATATTTTTCAGATTTTATTTTAACTTTTTGCTCTAACCTAAAATACTGAAAGTGTTCCTGTTATATTTTCAAAAAATCTGAAGTTATTTTAATGATGAAGCAAAATCTTTATAATGCCCATAAAACGTCGTAAAAAAATCTGTGGTTATTTTGGTGATAAATCTAAATCTGCAAAATTTATTCAGATATTTTTAATATTTCTGTAGGGAGTAGAATATTTTTCAGATTATCTCAAGATAATTTTCAGTGGGGATGAATGCGGGTTTAAGTCAAAACATGAATGAAACAATGTTTATGAACAATACCTGCAATATACCGGGTGATTAAAAATAGATGTTACAGCGATTATCTCGTAAACTAAGAAAGATAGAAACATACTTCCAATTACAAAATTGGTGCAAATTAAGAGTAGATTTCAGATATGGCATTTTTTTGTACAAGGGGCTGTATACATATTAAATACGAAATTTAATTTTTATACGGTCCCTCCTATCATATGACTTATATTTAGAAATATATTCTCCTCGCTCTAACAAGCAAAGAAAAAAAAATCATCTCTCTAAGTCAAAATCTCGCGGAGTTATTGCAATTTGAAAATTCTAGCCTTTTTCGCCAAGTCTTAAGGGGTAGTATCAAAAGTGAGAAATTGTAATTACTTGTTATTGCTTTAATTGTTACTTGTAATTAATTGAACAGGATTGAACAGGGCGCAGCCCCCGCTCACCGCTCGAAGAGCGGTGTTGAGCGCTTCCAGAACTAAGTTCACGTGGGCTGCGCCAAGATGTTTATTGAAAGACAAAAAAAAAAAAAAAAAAAAAAAAAAATACAAGAATCATCGCCAGGCAGAGCCTACTCGCGACAATGGGCGATGTGAAACAAGTTCAATTTACATAGTCTTTTGTTGGTCGGCATGCCGAGCCTAGCCGGCTCCTCGCGACAGAAGGCATGCTGACATGCTGTAATGTTATGTTGAAGTCCGAGAGGAATGGAGATGATCATTGTAGTATAGGTGTAGGTCATGTCAGCCTCTTGCCGGGTAAAACCCTTCGCGACAGAGGGCAAGAGGTGCAGGACTGACTCTTGATGTGATTAAACAGCTTTTGTTGTTTTCCAAATTGACCAAGCTCAAGGGAAGTGGGAAAGATTAATCTGTTAAGTTTGAAATTTCATTTAATAGGAAGTAAATTTTATATATTTTAAATAATAGGGGTTTACGCGTGAGAATATTTTCTAGCCAATTATGGGGTCTAGGAGATGGGTTTCTAAGATGATAGGGAGCAGTTAGGGGGCAAGAGTAATAATAGTGATTAGGAGCGCCCTCCTCGCCACAAGGACCTAGGGACGACCGACGACAATGAAATTTATGCAGATAGGAGGGGAAAGGCCCGTGGCCTGTCAAAAAAGCCGCAACCGGAGGAGAAATGTTCCAGGAGACATTTGAGACTATTGGGATTAGGTTGTGGGTATGTCTCCCTTTTGAGGATGCATCCCACGGTGTTTGCCAATTTTGGTGCAGTAGTACCTTCAATTTACTGTTTACGTAGGATGGGGGTGCTGGAAGAGAGTGAAGAATATCCTCCCCTTCAGTTGCAGCCTTCGCCAATGAGTCCGCAAGTTCATTGCCGACGACGCCTCTATGGGCAGAAACGTGTGCCAGGGAAATTAAGTGTTTTAATTTGGCGATTTTACGTTTTATGTCTAAGACTTGGGGGTGTTTAGTCTTGTGGCTAGTGATGGCCTGCAGGCTCGAGAGGCTGTCGCTGTAGATGTTTATTAATGACAGCTGCGGGTTGCCTTCTGCCCAATCAAGGGCCTTTTGAATCGCAAAAAGTTCCGCTTGGAAAACGGTGTTAAAATTCTCAAGCCTGCATGCCCACCGATGAGCCTCAAGTCCGTTGACCATGACGCAGAGCGCTGCTGCTACGCCAGAGTCCGTCTTTGAGCCATCCGTGTACACCGCCACAGGGACTGAGGGATCAAAGCTATTTTTTTGAGTCTTTACTACGAAGGATGCTGCGTCCTCTGCCGGGTGCAAGTCCCAGCTACGGATATGAAGTTGCAGTGGGGTGTTGGGGAAGATAGAATTAGTTATTGGCAGATCGTGTAGTTGGAGGATGTTGGTTTTTAAGTAATTGATAAATAGTTGTAGGTGGGCATGAGGGATTCCCGTAATGACAGTGAGGGTGTCAGTAGAGATCGTCCTGTAACCTCTCGAAATTTGGAGGAGGAAGGGACGTTGGATGGAGTCTAATTTGGCCTGATTTTGTTTCGACAGGTAACCGCCCCAAATACCTGCACCATATGTTAGGATTTTGTCCACAATTGTTAAGTACCATGTTTTCAGGAAGGAGGTGGAGATGCCCCACCACATTCCTGCTAGTTTTATGGAGTTGTGGTAAATTGTCATAAGTTTCAGTTTTAGTTCGTGCAGGTGGGCGGTCCAGCTAAGTTTCCTGTCGATAGTCAGGCCAAGAAGTTTTAGGTGTGGTACATGATGAACACTGACGCCGTCTATTCTCACCACGGGAGATCTTTGAAGTAATTTGGGGAAGCCTAAAGTTAGCGCTTGGGTTTTTGAGGGGGAGAGGCATAGATCTAAGTCTTTTAAGAGTTTGCTAAAGAGAGGGAGGGCCTCCTTGGCCTGGTTCTCCAGGTCCTTCCTGGTTCTTCCCGAGAGAATGACTGAGAAATCATCAGCATACGCGTAGGTAGTGTGACCCTCAGAGTTCATGCGGACGAGGATCGAGTTGAATATGATGTTCCATAAAATAGGTCCCAGGCATGAGCCTTGAGGGCACCCCTTAGTTTGAGGGAGCTCTGTAGAGCCACTACCCCAGTTGACAATGATTTTCCTTTTTGAGAGATAAGTGCTGATGACCCCCGCCAGGTTTCTCGGGCAGTTGAGTTCGTGTAGTGCTTGTAATATGTGGGGCCACTCTACGTTGTCAAAAGCTCCTTTGATGTCGAGTGAGACTAAGGTGGTATATTCCAAGGACTTTGAGTTAGAGGCGCAGGAGCTTTTAATTGCCTGTAATGCTTGTTCACATGATCTGCCCTCTCTGAACCCGAATTGGTTTGGATGTAGGAGGTTGTTAGATTCCAGATGGAAGTTCAATCTGGTTACAACCAGTTTTTCTAAAAGTTTGCCTAAGATTGGCAACAGGCAGATCGGACGATATGATGCAGGGTCAGAGGGGAGCTTACCTTGCTTTAGGAAGTACACCACCTCGCCTCTTCGAAGGATTTCTGGAAAGTAACTATGCTCGAGGCATAGGTTGGCCCAGTCGCATAGTATGTGTGGTACTGTGTTGTGGGTGTGTCTTAGTATTAGAAAGTCCAGATTGTCTGGGCCAGGAGCCTTTTTAACGTTGAAGCTGAAGAGAGTGGCTTTGACTTCAGTTTCCGTGAAGGGGACATCCGAGGGAGCTGAGAAAGTGGGCGCTTGATAGTTGGGATATTTGCTTGGTGCAAAGAGTGTTGTTGTGATGTGTTCAAGGTTATTGCGTTCCAAGGAAAGAGCTGGAGGACGCTCTAGCTTCAGCTCCGTTGGGGTGAAAAACTTGTTGCTGTAGAATTTTTGTGCACTGCCGAAAACTTTTGTTTGTGTTGAGCAGAATTTTCTCCATGCGTCGTTTTTTGCCATGTTAAGTTGTTTTTTGAAGAGAGCCGAAAGTTGTTTGATTTTTTGTTTTTGTTGGGGTAACATCGCGGGGTCCAGAAATCTTTGTTGGCGTTTTAGTGCTGTTAATTTGTTGCGCATGGAGCGTAGCTGGGGAGACCAGAAGTTGTAAGTGAATTGCCGACCGCATTTCTTGAGCCTGAAGGAGGAGGTGGCTACTGAGTGGATTGTTTGTATTAGTTTTACTGTGAGTTGTTCTAATTGTGTTTTGTTTTTAACTGTGTGCAGTTCTTGGCTTAGGTTTGTTAGAGGTGGTTTGATTAGTGAATTGAACTTTTTAAAATTTTTGTTCTTGGTTGCAAATCTTTTAGAGTGTGTGATTACCGGTTTTGTTTCTAGTGTATATGTTATGTAGTTGTGGTCTGTGCTATTGTGTACATCTAGAACTGACCAGGCGGAGATTCTTGCCGTGGTCTTTGGATTTACCAAGGTAAAATCCGGCCAACCCTTGGCTCCGTCCTTTTCGAATGTTGGATGTGAGTTTTCTATATTAGCTAAGTTTAGGTTGTTCGAGGCTATGAATTCTATGAGACTGCGACCTCTTACGTCCTCACGTGGAGAACACCAAAGTGGGCAGTTGGCATTGAGATCACAGCCGCAGATGAAAAGTGCTTTCTGTGATATTAGGTGTTGCCATTCCTCCAGGCAAAACTCAAGATCCACGGACGGGGCTGCGTATGCACTGCCAAGGATCAACTCACCTTCCCTTGTGGTGAGTGTAATGAATACACAGTGTTCCCCTGTGTATAGATGGGTGTAGTTGAGGTTTTGTGTGTTTATGACGATGTGAGCTGTGTTCTGCTTGGAGCTGAATCTAGGCCAGGAGGTTGGGAAGCCATACAGAACTCCCCCCACGGTGCAGTAAGCGTCCTGTAGCAGCCCGAAGTCGTAGGAGTTCTTTTCCATATAAGTTCGTGCTGCCAAGTTAGCTGCCATGCAACCGTTGAGGTTAATCTGCAGGAAGCGTAGGCTGTTGAAATTTGGTCTGGGTTGGGGAGGTGAAGAGGCTGCATCTTGGGGAGATGAGGAGAGAGCTCTTTTTCTGTGCTTCTTTTTAATTTTGTGTAAATTTAAGGGGTTGAGCTATTGGGCAGAATAGGAAGAAAGAAAACTTACCCTCTTACTTGGTCTCGTTCTCGTTGGGCGTAGTGTGATGAGGTTGGAGGGTGGTAATAGGCCTCATCACATTCCATTTGGTAGTCGTAATCGAACTGTGCTGGTCCTGAGTAGTACATCTGAGGGGGGCCGTACAGATAAGGGTTGTACGACCAGTCAGGTGGGTTACTCATGTGGTTTCTTTGTTGTCTTGGGCGTGATTGTGATCTGTTGTATGATGGTGGCCTTTGGTTGTTTCGTGATGATTCGTTGTGCCTGTGTTGTTGTCTTGATATGCTCTGGTTACGTTGGTGGAATTTCTCAGGAGTAGGTTGGTGACTTGTTTGGTCTGGAGGGTTTGGTCTTCTGGATGAAGGTCTGCGGGAGGAGGAACAGTTCTGCTGCCTGTCTCTAGATCTTCCTGTGCGTCTGGTGTT
Organism: Salticus scenicus; assembly: GCA_963930645.1. Lineage (NCBI taxonomy): Eukaryota > Metazoa > Arthropoda > Arachnida > Araneae > Salticidae > Salticus > Salticus scenicus. The sequence continues at coordinate 16,715,879 of OZ005651.1, read as the reverse complement.
GTTGCTCTGGTGTGTGTTGTTGGTCTTGTGTTGCTGTGTTTGGGTGTTGGCTTGTTGGCTTGTTGGGATGTTTGTGTCGTGTCTTTGTTGGTGGGATATTTCTTGTTTAGATATTCTCTTTTGCGAGAGTAACTTTCCTTCAGTATTGGGCAGGTCAAGGAGTAAGCTGGGTGGTTAGAGGGAAAGGGAAGTAGCCCCTGTGTGCGTCTGACGCTATTTTGTCGTTGGCAATTGATACAGCTGGGCCTTAGGCTGCAGTTTTCATTTTTATGCCCGCCAGAGCAGTGCGAGCAGAAGATGTTGCTTGTGCAGGTGTGGATGGTGTGGTCTAGAGCTTGGCAGTTCGAGCATCTGCTTATTTCTGTATAGGACCTAACATAGCATTTGAAGAGACCCAGCTGCACCGCTTGTAGCGCCAGGAAGGCCTCCGCGTAAGGAGTCGGCATATGTAGAATCCAATTGTTGGCTTGTGGTAGTCTTGACTTTTGTTTCCTCAGGATCTGTATTATTTGGTCTTTGTTAGCATTTGTTCTTGTGATTTCATTGAGTCTGTGTTGTATTGTGTCCGCGTCCATTTCATCTGGAACTCCCATGAGCAGGATCCTAATTGGTGGGCAGGGCCTTAGTTTGAAATTGAGAGTATTTTCTAGTTCTGTGTTATTTTGGAGCTCTTGCATTAGGATTTTTGCGTCGGCTTCAGTTTTGCAGTGGATATCTACAGATGTACGGAGGATCTTAATGAAATCTATTTTTGCTTGTGTAGATACGTGATGCGTTCTGAGGGCGTCCATAATATGCCTGCCGCTGTCATTTTGTGTTTTTGGTGTGACATGAATGGTTTTTCTTGTTTGTTGGGTGGCTATTGAAGCTTGTGCAAATATGTTTTCTGGTCGGCGTTGATGACTGGTTGTACTGTGTGCTGTGTTCGGTGGACTTGCTGTTATCTGTGAAAATGTTGGTGCGTCTTTGGATGTACTTGATGTGGATGGTGGGCAATCTTGGTGGCTGTTCTCTTGCTGCACTGTTTCGTTTTGGGGCTCAGGAGTGTGGGGCTTGAGGTTATCCTTGATGAAGGCTTCCTGCCTTCCCAGTGTTGTATTCATGTCTGTTTGGATATCTTTGAGTTCTTGTAGTCTTGTTTTAAGTAGGGCGAACTCTGTTTGGAGATCGATCTTCAGGTTGACAGAAGGGGAGCTTTGTTGGTGGTTGCTTGTTTCATGTGGTTTTGGTGAGGACTGTTCTGAGAGTCTTGGTGGGAGAGGTGGTGGTACTAATGCTGGTAATGGAGAGGCTTCCGTCGATGGCATTGTTTTTTCCGGTGTCGTTTGTTGTGAGTTGGGTGTAGGAAGGTCCTGTGTGGCTTGGCTTTCTGCCTTGGCCTTTGCTTTCGCTGCCCTATTCAGGAGCTTTATCCTTAGGAATGCTTTGTTAAGAGCCTTCATTAGGCTTTTGTTTGGTCTAGATTTAGCTATGAGATCCATTGCTACTACTGTTACGCCTTTAATTGTATTGTAGGTGGAGAAGTCCTCATAAACTATACTCCCTTTTGTGGTATCTTTCAAATAGTCTTTGGCTTTTGGCTTTGTATTTATTGTGGATGTCTTTGATCTCGTGGAGATACTTGATTTTATTGGTTGGTTTGAAGAGGAGCTTGTGGTCGAAGCGTCTGAGGAGGCGTCTTCATCCTCTTCCTGGTGGTGGTTATTCTCTGTATTGGACATGGTCCTATATCGATTTGGAGCTTTGAGAAAAGCTGTTGGATTTTACTTGAGTATAAGCTGTGTTTATGAAGGAGTTTTTAAATTACCTCAGTAATTGGAGGGGGCTCGCCAGAGCGTCTACACCATACCATTTGAGAGAGAGAGAAAAAAAAAAAAGCAAAAACCAGGAGCCTAGACTCCCGTAAATAGCCAAGAGAAAATTTAATAAAAGAAAGTGAATTTTTATTTGATACCATTCGAGAAAGCTAGGGACGATAGGAAAAAAAAAAAAAAAAAAAAAAAAGAAAAAGAAAAAAAAAACATCTTTTACTTTGTAAAATGGCAGGGAGGGAGACCCAAGTGGTAGCGATACTGAGGGAGAAAGCTGGAGCTGTTTGAACTTTGTGTTGGTGCGTTGGGCGAGAGAAGAAAAAATATATATATAAATAAGTAAAAAGAATTTTTATTTTCTAAGTTCTCAAAAGGCGAGAGCAGTGGGCTTTGTAACAAAAAAAAAAGAAAGAAAGAAAGAAATTAATTTTCATAGTTCTCAAGACGCGAGAGCAGTGGGCTTTGAAGAAAAAAAAAAAAAAAGGTAGTAATAAAAAAAAAATAAAAATAAAAATAAATAAATAAATAAATAAATAAAAAATGGGGGGGAGGGGGAAGGGGAGGGCTGCCGAGGGGGGCGGGGGCTGGCACTAGGAACACCTAGGGGGTAAACAGCAAAGTTGGTAAAAGGATGTTTGCCCAGGGGGTGGAGCCAGTCGAGGTATAAAAGTGGAGTTGCACTTGGGGAGGAGGCGAGGGAGCCAGGAGGCTTCCTGAGCCCAGAAATGTGAAGAGTAGGTGCCTTGCGCGCCGAGGAGAGGAACAAAAGGGAAAGAGTGGAGGTGAGCCTATGGGGTGGGGCAGGCCTGTGGACCGAGCCAAAATCACTTAATGCAAGGTTGAAGTTGGTAGGTAGTCACTGACTGTAACCAGGGACAAGATTTGGGGAAGGCTAGCTGGGAGGGTTAGCCTAGGGGATGGGATAGGGGAAGGAAACCTCGAGGGAGAAGCTATGTTAAGCTATAAGTTTAAGTTCGTTAGCTAAAGGGGGGTTGCGGACCTTTAAGAAGCTAAAAATGCTGTAGATGGGAAAGATACTGGATGGGAAGCCTAGTGGGTGGGGGAGAGGCACGGCTTAACAAAGTTAAGAAAAGGTAACTTGGGGACTCTAACCACTGAGTTATCTGAGATTGGGAGGGGAAAAAAAAAAAAAAAAACCTTTCTGAAAATTTCTAAGTCCAGAAAATTAGAATTTATTTTAATTAAATTTGATTTTGTTGTTAATTGGGCAAATACCTTGAATGAAAAAGGTTTAATTAACCACCAGAGGCAAATTGATGATGATTTGGAGCGTGCGGACATTATTCCCGCATTAAATAGGTGCGCTACTCGGCGAAAGCGCTTTTCACATCCCTTAAAACTAAGGGACGGGATTGCGTTCGCCGAGAGAGCGTCAGAGTTAAAGAGTGCTAGGGAGCAGGATAGAAAACTTTCATCTTATATGTAGAGAGCACTGTTGCTGATGAGAACTGCAAAAAAGGCTCTCCTAACACAGAAACCTACCCCAGAGCAGCCTGCTAAGGGAGGGGGGGGGGGCAGGTCCTGGCGGAAGGCGGAGGGGGGCAAGGGGGGGCAGCCCCACCCCGAAACTTGAAAAAATTGAAATTTGGCTGTGGAGAAGTGGAAAGTGGGTTTATTGGCTCTGGAGAAGTGGAAAGTGGATTTATTGGAGGTTAGTTGGTAAATCCTGCTCCCGAGACTTGCAAAAGGGACAATTGAAGATAGAATTGAACATGGTTGGCTCTGAGAAAATGACTTAGAAGATTTTGGGTTTTATTTATGAAAATGACTAAGTCCCTACAAACGGCAGGCCTTAGAAGAAATTTGGGTTATTTAAGAAAATAACAAAGTCCCTTCGAACGACGGGACTTGGAGAAAATTAATAGTCCAAGCGGCGGCTGGAAAAAATTGACTTGAGAAGGTATGAAGCTAATTATTTTTCCATAGATAGAATTCATTGTTACAATGAAAATCTGATAGGGTTGCCTGGTCAAAGCCGTCAAGTTTAAGAGAAACAACCTCACTTCCGGTCACAATTTAAACGATTTTCGGACCCCAAAAGGTATGAAGATGAATCCGGTGCTAAAATGTAGAGATTAATATGCTCTTTATAATGGCATAGGGTTGCCTGGATAATAGGGGTCAAATTTAAGCGATTTTTGGACCCCAAAAGGTATGAAGATGAAACCGGTGCTAAAATGTAGAGATTAATATGCTCTTTAAAATGGCATAGGGTTGCCTGGTCAAAGCCGTCAAGTTTCAGAGGTTGCCACGAAAATAGGGGACGTATTTTACGATTTATTTACCCAAGTAAAAAATGATTTACCCAGATGTAAATATGAAACCGGTGCTAAAATGTAGAGATTAATATGCTCTTTAAAATGGCATAGGGTTGCCTGGTCAAAACCGTCAAGACCCGGAGGTTGCCTCGAAAATAGGTCAAATCTGTCAAGGAAAGCAGTCAACCACAAAAAAATTGGCGAGTTTTGAAGATTTCTTAACGAAGTGTAAAAAAATACGAATAGCATTAACAAATAAAATTAATAAGGATGAAATTATATGAATATTTGAAAGGTGTAGCTGGTTCCAGAACGTACAGCGTAGGAGTTATTTTAAAATGGCATATATTTGCCAGGTAAAATTCGTAAAGAAATAGCGGTCAGTCTCCAAAAAGCTAACGGATATTAAAGGTGTTTAACACAAAGTGAAACACACATGAAGACTATTTAAAAAAGGTTAAATACGAAATGATTAATATTTAAAAGATGAAATTGCGAGCTAAATATAGAATATACAACACTTTTCAATTTGCTTACGATTGTGCTTCAAACCTGTCAAGGTAGAGCGGACACCTTAGAAAAGGAAGCGAATTCCAGTATTCGTTTATTTTATTTGTTTAATGATATAAGAGATTTTAAAGTATAAAGAAAATTATTATGCGTGACCATTCTTTTTCTAATCTGTATAAAACTAATTTCAGCTCACGAGCTCGTTTTTTCCGCATTTTTCAATACTTAAAATATTCAAATTGTGTCAAAATATTGAGAAGATAAATTCCCTGAAGAAATGTATGCGGCTGCTTTGTAGAATTTTATACGAATATTTTGGTTTGTGCCGATTTTGTTATATTAAAAATTTGTCGATTTTAGAAAATTTTCTCAATAATTTTTTTTATATCGAATTAAAAATAATCAATAATGCCTTCTGAAAATTAAATATGGGTACAAATAAAGCGAAAAACATTTTTAAAAAATTGATAAATTTTTCGCGTTTCTTAATAACCATGAATTAATTTATGAAATTGAAATTTGTAAATCTTGCTGCAAATCTGAAATAAGAGGTTTTTTTTTCATATTGTTTAATTATTTATTGTGTATACTAACACAATTTTTTATTATGAGTTTCTTGGGCATTATTATCTTAATTTCTGTCAACTTTTGCGGGCGTATTTTCTTATCTGTATCGCATGCTTCATTTTTAATTTTTACTATTAATTCGTTGTTTTTATGGGAAATTTTAGAACAGTTTCATTCCAGCTTATTTATTTATTTTTTTTATTTTTTTAAATACTTTTTATATTTTTTCTTCACATTCGATAAAAAACCCTTCAAAATTAGCTTTTTTATTTATTTATTTATTTATTTTTTTTTTTTCGAGACAACCACTATTTCTCGAGATTTTTACCTGGCAACCCTATGATACTCTAAAGAGAATATTATTCTCTATATTTTATAAACGGTTTCATTTTTAAATATGTTAGGGTAAAAAGACCGCTAAAATTCGCCCTAACCACACACACACTTTTCGTGGCAACCTCTTTTCTTGGCAGTTTTGACCAGGCAACCCTATGCCATTTTAAAGACCATATTATTCTCTACATTTTAGCACCGGTTTCATCTTTACATTTGGGTAAATCATTTTTTACTTGGGTAAATAAATCGTAAAATACGTCCCCTATTTTCGTGGCAACCTCTGAAACTTGACGGCTTTGACCAGGCAACCCTATGCCATTTTAAAGAGCATATTAAATGTGAAACTCGAAATGTGAAACTAATTTCTTAATAATTTTTTATAAAAAGCACCATATTTTGCTTATTTATTTCAATGCACAAAAGGAGCATGAAATTCATCTCAAATGAAAACATTTTCAAACCTTTTACGGTATATTTACATTAAAACTTAGCAATAATTGCTAATTTTATCGAAGCACTAAAAGGAAATTTTTTTTTTACATTTGTTTCAGAAAAAACAAAAAAATCATACTCAAAATGCAATCTGTAACTACTTTATGCTATTACCTTCTTTAAAATGAATAAAAAAAATTAAAAAGCTTTTAAATATATAAATTTTTGAATATGAGATTATATGAGTTTTCACTCTCGGGCGACACTGTACCGTGAAATCCGAAAACTATTTTCTGAAATATTTCCATCAAAAGCCCTTTATTCTGCATACTTATACTTCAATGTACAAAGGAACATTGTATTCACCTAAAGTAAACACATTTTAAACTTCTTACTGTATATTTACAATAAAACTTAAGAATAATTACTAATTTTTGTGAAACGTGAGAAAAAAATTTGTTTTCACACTTATTTTAGAAAAAACAAAAAAAATCATAATCTAAATGCAATTTATATTAACTTTATACTTTTATCCATTATTTTCTTTAAAATGAAGGGGAAAAAAAAGTTTTTAAATGTACAAATTTTTGAATATGAGCTTAATACCATTTTTTTTTTTTTTTTTTGCGTTCGATCGACACCGTACCTCGAAATGTGAAACTTTATTTGTTAAATTTTTTTTATAAAAAGCACCATATTTTGCTTAGTTATATTTCAATGCACAAAAGGAATAAGAAATTCATCGTAAATGAAAACATTTTCAAACCTATTACTGTATATTTACAATAAAACTTACAATAATTGCTAATTTTTTCTCAGCTCTAAAAGGAAATTTTTTTTCACATTTTTTCACAAAAAACAAAAAAATTATACTCGAAAAGCAATCTGTAACTACTTTATGCTTTTATCTATTACCTTCTTTAAAATGACGCAAAAAAAAAAAAAAAAAAAAAAAAAAAAAAAAAAAAAGAGCTTTAAAATATATAAACTTTTGAATATGGGATTGTATGTGCTTTCACGTTCGGGCGACATTGTGCGGCGAAATCCGAGAAATAGTTTCCTAAAAAGTTCCATTAAAAGCCCCTTATTCTGCATATTACTTATACTTCAATGCACAAAAGGAACATTATATACATCTAAAGTAAACACATTCTAAACTTTTTACTGTATATTTACAATAAAACTTACCAATAATAGCTAATTTTTGTGAAACGTTAAAAAGAAATTTGTTTTCATATTTATTTCACAAAAAACAAAAAAATCATACTCAAAATGCAATTTAGATTTACTTTATACTTTTGCCCATTATTTCCTTTAAAATGGAGAAAAAAAAAAAAAAAAACTGTTTTTAAATGTAAAAATTTTGTAATTTGAGCTTAATACCAGTTTTTGCGTTCGTTCGACACCGTATCTGGAAATGAGAAACCTAATTTGTTGTAAATTTTTGTACAAAGCACGATATTGTGCTTATTTATATTTCAATGCACAAAAGGAACATGAAATTCATCTGAAATGAAAACATTTTCAAATCTCTTACTGTATATTTACAATAAAACTTACCAATAATTGCAAATTTTTGCGAAGCGCTAAAAGGAAATTTTTTTCACAAAAAACAAAAAAATTCTACTCAAAATGCAATTTATATTTACTTTATACTTTTATCTATTATTTTAAGTTTTTTAATATATAAATTTTTGAATATGAGATTATATCAGTTTTTGCGTTCGATCGACATCGTACCGCGAAATCCGAAAACTAATTTCTTAAAAATTTCCATCAAAAGCCACTTATTCTGCATACTTATACTTCAATACATAAAAGGAACATTATATTCACCTAAAGTAAACGCATTTTAAACTTTTTACTGTATATTTACAATAAAACTTGCCAATAATTGCTAATTTTTACGAAGCGCTAAAAGAAAATTTTTTTTCACATTTGTTTCACAAAAAACAAAAAAATCATACTCAAAATGCAATCTGTAACTACTTTATGCTTTTATCTATTACCTTCTTTAAAATGAATAAAAAAAGTAAAAGCTTTTAAATATATAAATTTTTGAATATGAGATTATCTGAGTTTTCAGTCTCGGGCGACACTGTACCGCGAAATCCGAAAACTATTTTCTGAAATATTTCCATCAAAAGCCCTTTATTCTGCATACTTATACTTCAATGTACAAAGGAACATTGTATTCACCTAAAGTAAACACATTTTAAACTTTTTACTGTATATTTACAATAAAACTTACCAATAATTACTAATTTTTGTGAAACGTTTGAAAGAAATTTGTTTTCACATTTATTTTAGAAAAGACAAAAAAATCATACTCTAAATGCAATTTATATTAACTTTATAATTTTATCCATTATTTTCTTTAAAATGAAGGGAAAAAAAATGTTTTTAAATTACAAATTTTTGAATATGAGCTTAATACCATTTTTTTTTTTTTTTTTTTTTTTTTTTTTGCGTTCGATCGACACCGTACCTCGAAATGTGAAACTTAGTTTGTTAAAAATTTTTATAAAAAGCCCCATATTTTGCTTATTTATATTTCAGTGCACAAAAGGAACATGAAATTCAACTGAAATGAAAACATTTTAAAACCTATTACTGTATATTTACAATAAAACTTACAATAATTGCTAATTTTTGCGAAGCGCTAAATGGAAATTTTTTTTTTTTCACATTTATTCACAAAAAACAAAAAAATCATACTCAAAAAGCAATCTGTAACTGCTTTATGCTTTTATCTATTACCTTCTTTAAAATGAAGCAAAAAAAAAAAAAAAAAAAAAAAAAAAAGCTTTTAAATATATAAATTTTTGAATGTCAGATTGTATGTGTTTTAACGTTTAGGCGCCAGTGTACCGCTAAATCCGAAAACTATGTTTTTAAAAATTTCCATCAAAAGCCCCTTATTCTGCATTTTTATCCTTCAATGCACAAAAGGAACATTACATCCACTTAAAGTAAACATATTTAAAAAATTTTACTGCATATTTACAATAAAACTTGCCAATAATTGCTAATTTTTGCGAAGCGCTAAAAGGAATTTTTTTTTTCACATTTGTTTCTCAAAAAAAACACGAAAAATCATACTCAAAATGCTATCTGTAACTGCTTTATGTTTTTATCTGTTACCTTCTTTAAAAGGAAGCAAAAAAAAACAGCTTTTAAATATATACATTTCTGAATATGAGGTTATACCAGTTTTCACCTTCGGGGGACATTGTACCTCAAAATCCGAAAACTAATTTCTTAAAAGCATTGATTTCCTTTCCTCATTTAATATAAAAATATTTGTATATGCTTTTTTCTTTTTTTTTAAATTCTAAATATATATATATATATATGCATTAGTTATAAATAAAAATTGCTATAATTTGCATATTTATGAGCATTAAATATATTGATATGTTAAATACTAAATTTTATGAAAACATATCTATTTAATTTTTACTTTCCAACATTAAGGAGAATCTTTAGATTTTATTCTAAGTGATATAAATATTTAAAAAAGAAAACAAAGCAAATCGTTAACTAAAAAAACAACGATTTTACGCATCATTTAAACTGTAACATGACATATTTAGTATATTTGTCATTTTCGACTTAAGTTTGGTGAAATGCATAAATCTGTGCAATTACCGAATCTATCCTAACTACCAAATATATTACCGAATTACTCATTTTAATTATTCCAAGTAAAACATTCTTGATCAAGAAATGTATAACCCTAAATTTTAGTGTTTTTTTTTTTTTTAGTTTATTTTATAAAACATTGCTCATATTTATGGTTATTACTTATTATATTCATCATTTATAGTTTAAAATACTGTAAGAAAATAATACAACACATGAAACACAAGATATTTTTAACAAAATGCAATCGAGCAACTACTCTAATCGCCATTATAGCTATCCCTAACGCCAGCACGCCGGCTGTATATATTGTAAACAAACATTTTTTATTTTTACCTGGTCACATCTTCGAGTTGAGTTGTAATTCTCTAAACTTGAATGAATTCCATTGCAGGAGCTTGAAGCAAAATATATGGTCGTTGTTTTATATTTATCTAGATTTTAATAAAAGCAAAGAAATGGATTATGATAATTCACACACCACACACACACTATGCACAAACACGTACTAAACTGTTTATGATTCAAAATGCCGACAAAAGTTCTACAAATATTTTTCAGATTTTATTTTAACTTTTTGCTCTAACCTAAAATACTGAAAGTGTTCCTGTTATATTTTCAAAAAATCTGAAGTTATTTTAATGATGAAGCAAAATCTTTATAATGCCCATAAAACGTCGTAAAAAAATCTGTGGTTATTTTGGTGATAAATCTAAATCTGCAAAATTTATTCAGATATTTTTAATATTTCTGTAGGGAGTAGAATATTTTTCAGATTATCTCAAGATAATTTTCAGTGGGGATGAATGCGGGTTTAAGTCAAAACATGAATGAAACAATGTTTATGAACAATACCTGCAATATACCGGGTGATTAAAAATAGATATTACAGCGATTATCTCGTAAACTAAGAAAGATAGAAACATACTTCCAATTACAAAATTGGTGCAAATTAAGAGTAGATTTCAGATATGGCATTTTTTTTGTACAAGGGGCTGTATACATATTAAATACGAAATTTAATTTTTATACGGTCCCTCCTATCATATGACTTATATTTAGAAATATATTCTCCTCGCTCTAACAAGCAAAGAAAAAAAAATCATCTCTCTAAGTCAAAATCTCGCGGAGTTATTGCAATTTGAAAATTCTAGCCTTTTTCGCCAAGTCTTAAGGGGTAGTATCAAAAGTGAGAAATTGTAATTACTTGTTATTGCTTTAATTGTTACTTGTAATTAATTGAACAGGATTGAACAGGGCGCAGCCCCCGCTCACCGCTCGAAGAGCGGTGTTGAGCGCTTCCAGAACTAAGTTCACGTGGGCTGCGCCAAGATGTTTATTGAAAGACAAAAAAAAAAAAAAAAAAAAAAAAAAATACAAGAATCATCGCCAGGCAGAGCCTACTCGCGACAATGGGCGATGTGAAACAAGTTCAATTTACATAGTCTTTTGTTGGTCGGCATGCCGAGCCTAGCCGGCTCCTCGCGACAGAAGGCATGCTGACATGCTGTAATGTTATGTTGAAGTCCGAGAGGAATGGAGATGATCATTGTAGTATAGGTGTAGGTCATGTCAGCCTCTTGCCGGGTAAAACCCTTCGCGACAGAGGGCAAGAGGTGCAGGACTGACTCTTGATGTGATTAAACAGCTTTTGTTGTTTTCCAAATTGACCAAGATCAAGGGAAGTGGGAAAGATTAATCTGTTAAGTTTGAAATTTCATTTAATAGGAAATAAATTTTATATATTTTAAATAATAGGGGTTTACGCGTGAGAATATTTTCTAGCCAATTATGGGGTCTAGGAGATGGGTTTCTAAGATGATAGGGAGCAGTTAGGGGGCAAGAGTAATAATAGTGATTAGGAGCGCCCTCCTCGCCACAAGGACCTAGGGACGACCGACGACAATGAAATCTATGCAGATAGGAGGGGAAAGGCCCGTGGCCTGTCAAAAAAGCCGCAACCGGAAAAGAAATGTTCCAGGAGACATTTGAGACTATTGGGATTAGGTTGTGGGTATGTCTCCCTTTTGAGGATGCATCCCACAGTGTTTGCCAATTTTGGTGCAGTAGTACCTTCAATTTACTGTTTACGTAGGATGGGAGTGCTGGAAGAGAGTGAAGAATATTCTCCCCTTCAGTTGCAGCCTTCGCCAATGAGTCCGCAAGTTCATTGCCGACGACGCCTCTATGGGCAGAAACGTGTGCCAGGGAAATTAAGTGTTTTAATTTGGCGATTTTACGTTTTATGTCTAAGACTTGGGGATGTTTAGTCTTGTGGCTAGTGATGGCCTGCAGGCTCGAGAGGCTGTCGCTGTAGATGTTTATTAATGACAGCTGCGGGTTGCCTTCTGCCCAATCAAGGGCCTTTTGAATCGCAAAAAGTTCCGCTTGGAAAACGGTGTTAAAATTCTCAAGCCTGCATGCCCACCGATGAGCCTCAAGTCCGTTGACCATGACGCAGAGCGCTGCTGCTACGCCAGAGTCCGTCTTTGAGCCATCCGTGTACACCGCCACAGGGACTGAGGGATCAAAGCTATTTTTTTGAGTCTTTACTACGAAGGATGCTGCGTCCTCTGCCGGGTGCAAGTCCCAGCTACGGATATGAAGTTGCAGTGGGGTGTTGGGGAAGATAGAATTAGTTATTGGCAGATCGTGTAGTTGGAGGATGTTGGTTTTTAAGTAATTGATAAATAGTTGTAGGTGGGCATGAGGGATTCCCGTAATGACAGTGAGGGTGTCAGTAGAGATCGTCCTGTAACCTCTCGAAATTTGGAGGAGGAAGGGACGTTGGATGGAGTCTAATTTGGCCTGATTTTGTTTCGACAGGTAACCGCCCCAAATACCTGCACCATATGTTAGGATTTTGTCCACAATTGTTAAGTACCATGTTTTCAGGAAGGAGGTGGAGATGCCCCACCACCTTTCTGCTAGTTTTATGGAGTTGTGGTAAATTGTCATAAGTTTCAGTTTTAGTTCGTGCAGGTGGGCGGTCCAGCTAAGTTTCCTGTCGATGGTCAGGCCAAGAAGTTTTAGGTGTGGTACATGATGGACACTGACGCCGTCTATTCTCACCACGGGAGATCTTTGAAGTAATTTGGGGAAGCCTAAAGTTAGCGCTTGGGTTTTTGAGGGGGAGAGGCATAGATCTAAGTCTTTTAAGAGTTTGCTAAAGAGAGGGAGAGCCTCCTTGGCCTGGTTCTCCAGGTCCTTCCTGGTTCTTCCCGAGAGAATGACTGAGAAATCATCAGCATACGCGTAGGTAGTGTGACCCTCAGAGTTCATGCGGACGAGGATCGAGTTGGCTATGATGTTCCATAAAATAGGTCCCAGGCATGAGCCCTGAGGGCACCCCTTAGTTTGAGGGAGCTCTGTAGAGCCACTACCCCAGTTGACAATGATTTTCCTTTTTGAGAGATAAGTGCTGATGACCCCCGCCAGGTTTCTCGGGCAGTTGAGTTCGTGTAGTGCTTGTAATATGTGGGGCCACTCTACGTTGTCAAAAGCTCCTTTGATGTCGAGTGAGACTAAGGTGGTATATTCCAAGGACTTTGAGTTAGAGGCGCAGGAGCTTTTAATTGCCTGTAATGCTTGTTCACATGATCTGCCCTCTCTGAACCCGAATTGGTTTGGATGTAGGAGGTTGTTAGATTCCAGATGGAAGTTCAATCTGGTTACAACCAGTTTTTCTAAAAGTTTGCCTAAGATTGGCAACAGGCAGATCGGACGATATGATGCAGGGTCAGAGGGGAGCTTACCTTGCTTTAGGAAGTACACCACCTCGCCTCTTCGAAGGATTTCTGGAAAGTAACTATGCTCGAGGCATAGGTTGGCCCAGTCGCATAGTATGTGTGGTACTGTGTTGTGGGTGTGTCTTAGTATTAGAAAGTCCAGATTGTCTGGGCCAGGAGCCTTTTTAACGTTGAAGCTGAAGAGAGTGGCTTTGACTTCAGTTTCCGTGAAGGGGACATCCGAGGGAGCTGAGAAAGTGGGCGCTTGATAGTTGGGATATTTGCTTGGTGCAAAGAGTGTTGTTGTGATGTGTTCAAGGTTATTGCGTTCCAAGGAAAGAGCTGGAGGACGCTCTAGCTTCAGCTCCGTTGGGGTGAAAAACTTGTTGCTGTAGAATTTTTGTGCACTGCCGAAAACTTTTGTTTGTGTTGAGCAGAATTTTCTCCATGCGTCGTTTTTTGCCATGTTAAGTTGTTTTTTGAAGAGAGCCGAAAGTTTTTTGATTTTTTGTTTTTGTTGGGGTAACATCGCGGGGTCCAGAAATCTTTGTTGGCGTTTTAGTGCTGTTAATTTGTTGCGCATGGAGCGTAGCTGGGGAGACCAGAAGTTGTAAGTGAATTGCCGACCGCATTCCTTGAGCCTGAAGGAGGAGGTGGCTACTGAGTGGATTGTTTGTATTAGTTTTACTGTGAGTTGTTCTAATTGTGTTTTGTTTTTAACTGTGTGCAGTTCTTGGCTTAGGTTTGTTAGAGGTGGTTTGATTAGTGAATTGAACTTTTTAAAATTTTTGTTCTTGGTTGCAAATCTTTTAGAGTATGTGATTACCGGTTTTGTTTCTAGTGTATATGTTATGTAGTTGTGGTCTGTGCTATTGTGTACATCTAGAACTGACCAGGCGGAGATTCTTGCCGTGGTCTTTGGATTTACCAAGGTAAAATCCGGCCAACCCTTGGCTCCGTCCTTTTCGAATGTTGGATGTGAGTTTTCTATATTAGCTAAGTTTAGGTTGTTCGAGGCTATGAATTCTATGAGACTGCGACCTCTTACGTCCTCACGTGGAGAACACCAAAGTGGGGAGTTGGCATTGAGATCACAGCCGCAGATGAAAAGTGCTTTCTGTGATATTAGGTGTTGCCATTCCTCCAGGCAAAACTCAAGATCCACGGACGGGGCTGCGTATGCACTGCCAAGGATCAACTCACCTTCCCTTGTGGTGAGTGTAATGAATACACAGTGTTCCCCTGTGTATTGATGGGTGTAGTTGAGGTTTTGTGTGTTTATGACGATGTGAGCTGTGTTCTGCTTGGAGCTGAATCTAGGCCAGGAGGTTGGGAAGCCATACAGAACTCCCCCCACGGTGCAGTAAGCGTCCTGTAGCAGCCCGAAGTCGTAGGAGTTCTTTTCCATATAAGTTCGTGCTGCCAAGTTAGCTGCCATGCAACCGTTGAGGTTAATCTGCAGGAAGCGTAGGCTGTTGAAATTTGGTCTGGGTTGGGGAGGTGAAGAGGCTGCATCTTGGGGAGATGAGGAGAGAGCTCTTTTTCTGTGCTTCTTTTTAATTTTGTGTAAATTTAAGGGGTTGAGCTATTGGGCAGAATAGGAAGAAAGAAAACTTACCCTCTTACTTGGTCTCGTTCTCGTTGGGCGTAGTGTGATGAGGTTGGAGGGTGGTAATAGGCCTCATCACATTCCATTTGGTAGTCGTAATCGAACTGTGCTGGTCCTGAGTAGTACATCTGAGGGGGGCCGTACAGATAAGGGTTGTACGACCAGTCAGGTGGGTTACTCATGTGGTTTCTTTGTTGTCTTGGGCGTGATTGTGATCTGTTGTATGATGGTGGCCTTTGGTTGTTTCGTGATGATTCGTTGTGCCTGTGTTGTTGTCTTGATATGCTCTGGTTACGTTGGTGGAATTTCTCAGGAGTAGGTTGGTGACTTGTTTGGTCTGGAGGGTTTGGTCTTCTGGATGAAGGTCTGCGGGAGGAGGAACAGTTCTGCTGCCTGTCTCTAGATCTTCCTGTGCGTCTGGTGTTGTTGCTCTGGTGTGTGTTGTTGGTCTTGTGTTGCTGTGTTTGGGTGTTGGCTTGTTGGCTTGTTGGGCTGTTTGTGTCGTGTCTTTGTTGGTGGGATATTTCTTGTTTAGATATTCTCTTTTGCGAGAGTAACTTTCCTTCAGTATTGGGCAGGTCAAGGAGTAAGCTGGGTGGTTAGAGGGAAAGGGAAGTAGCCCCTGTGTGCGTCTGACGCTATTTTGTCGTTGGCAATTGATACAGCTGGGCCTTAGGCTGCAGTTTTCATTTTTATGCCCGCCAGAGCAGTGCGAGCAGAAGATGTTGCTTGTGCAGGTATGGATGGTGTGGTCTAGAGCTTGACAGTTCGAGCATCTGCTTATTTCTGTATAGGGCCTAACATAGCATTTGAAGAGACCCAGCTGCACCGCTTGTAGCGCCAGGAAGGCCTCCGCGTAAGGAGTCGGCATATGTAGAATCCAATTGTTGGCTTGTGGTAGTCTTGACTTTTGTTTCCTCATTATCTGTATTATTTGGTCTTTGTTAGCATTTGTTCTTGTGATTTCATTGAGTCTGTGTTGTATTGTGTCCGCGTCCATTTCATCTGGAACTCCCATGAGCAGGATCCTCATTGGTGGGCAGGGCCTTAGTTTGAAATTGTGAGTATTTTCTAGTTCTGTGTTATTTTGGAGCTCTTGCATTAGGATTTTTGCGTCGGCTTCAGTTTTGCAGTGGATATCTACAGATGTACGGAGGATCTTAATGAAATCTATTTTTGCTTGTGTAGATACGTGATGCGTTCTGAGGGCGTCCATAATATGCCTGCCGCTGTCTTTTTGTGTTTTTGGTGTGACATGAATGGTTTTTCTTGTTTGTTGGGTGGCTATTGAAGCTTGTACAAATATGTTTTCTGGTCGGCGTTGATGACTGGTTGTACTGTGTGCTGTGTTCGGTGGACTTGCTGTTATCTGTGAAAATGTTGGTGCGTCTTTGGATGTACTTGATGTGGATGGTGGGCAATCTTGGTGGCTGTTCTCTTGCTGCACTGTTTCGTTTTGGGGCTCAGGAGTGTGGGGCTTGAGGTTATCCTTGATGAAGGCTTCCTGCCTTCCCAGTGTTGTATTCATGTCTGTTTGGATATCTTTGAGTTCTTGTAGTCTTGTTTTAAGTAGGGCGAACTCTGTTTGGAGATCGATCTTCAGGTTGACAGAAGGGGAGCTTTGTTGGTGGTTGCTTGTTTCATGTGGTTTTGGTGAGGACTGTTCTGAGAGTCTTGGTGGGAGAGGTGGTGGTACTAATGCTGGTAATGGAGAGGCTTCCGTCGATGGCATTGTTTTTTCCGGTGTCGTTTGTTGTGAGGTGGGTGTAGGAAGGTCCTGTGTGGCTTGGCTTTCTGCCAAGGCCTTTGCTTTCGCTGCCCTATTCAGGAGCTTTATCCTTAGGAATGCTTTGTTAATAGCCTTCATTAGGCTGTTGTTTGGTCTAGATTTAGCTATGAGATCCATTGCTACTACTTTTACGCCTTTAATTGTATTGTAGGTGGAGAAGTCCTCATAAACTATACTCCCTTTTGTGGTATCTTTCAAATAGTCTTTGGCTTTTGGCTTTGTATTTATTGTGGATGTCTTTGATCTCGTGGAGATACTTGATTTTATTGGTTGGTTTGAAGAGGAGCTTGTGGTCGAAGCGTCTGAGGAGGCGTCTTCATCCTCTTCCTGGTGGTGGTTATTCTCTGTATTGGACATGGTCCTATATCGATTTGGAGCTTTGAGAAAAGCTGTTGGATTTTACTTGAGTATAAGCTGTGTTTATGAAGGAGTTTTTAAATTACCTCAGTAATTGGAGGGGGCTCGCCAGAGCGTCTACACCATACCATTTGAGAGAGAGAGAGAAAAAAAAAAGCAAAAACCAGGAGCCTAGACTCCCGTAAATAGCCAAGAGAAAATTTAATAAAAGAAAGTGAATTTTTATTTGAGACCATTCGAGAAAGCTAGGGACGATAGGAAAAAAAAAAAAAAAAAAAAAAAGAAAAAGAAAAAAAAAACAACTTCTTTTACTTTGTAAAATGGCAGGAAGGGAGACCCAAGTGGTAGCGATACTGAGGGAGAAAGCTGGAGCTGTTTGAACTTTGTGTTGGTGCGTTGGGCGAGAGAAGAAAAAATATATATATAAATAAGTAAAAAGAATTTTTATTTTCTAAGTTCTCAAAAGGCGAGAGCAGTGGGCTTTGTAACAAAAAAAAAAAAAGAAAGAAAGAAAGAAATTAATTTTCATAGTTCTGAAGACGCGAAAGCAGTGGGCTTTGAAGAAAAAAAAAAAAAAAAAAAAAGGTAGTAATAAAAAAAAATAAAAATAAAAATAAATAAATAAATAAATAAATAAAAAATGGGGGGGAGGGGGAAGGGGGAAGGGGGGAGGGCTTCCGAGGGGGCGGGGGCTGGCACTAGGAACACCTAGGGGGGTAAACAGCAAAGTTGGTAAGAGGATGGGTGCCCAGGGGGTGGAGCCAGTCGAGGTATAAAAGTGGAGTTGCACTTGGGGAGGAGGCGAGGGAGCCAGGAGGCTTCCTGAGCCCAGAAATGTGAAGAGTAGGTGCCTTGCGTGCCAAGGAGAGGAACAAAAGGGAAAGAGTGGAGGTGAGCCTATGGGGTGGGACAGGCCTGTGGACCGAGCCAAAATCACTTAATGCAAGGTTGAAGTTGGTAGGTAGTCACTGACTGTAACCAGGGACAAGATTTGGGGAAGGCTAGCTGGGAGGGTTAGCCTAGGGGATGGGATAGGGGAAGGAAACCTCGAGGGAGAAGCAATGTTAAGCTATAAGTTTAAGTTCGTTAGCTAAAGGGGGGTTGCGGACCTTTAAGAAGCTAAAAATGCTGTAGATGGGAAAGATACTGGATGGGAAGCCTAGTGGGTGGGGGAGAGGCACGGCTCAACAAAGTTAAGAAAAGGTAACTTGGGGACTCTAACCACTGAGTTATCTGAGATTGGGAGGGGAAAAAAAAAAAAAAACCTTTCTGAAAATTTCTAAGTCCAGAAAATTAGAATTTATTTTAATTAAATTTGATTTTGTTGTTAATTGGGCAAATACCTTGAATGAAAAAGGTTTAATTAACCACCAGAGGCAAATTGATGATGATTTGGAGCGTGCGGACATTATTCCCGCATTAAATAGGTGCGCTACTCGGCGAAAGCGCTTTTCACATCCCTTAAAACTAAGGGACGGGATTGCGTTCGCCGAGAGAGCGTCAGAGTTAAAGAGTGCTAGGGAGCAGGATAGAAAACTTTCATCTTATATGTAGAGAGCACTGTTGCTGATGAGAACTGCAAAAAAGGCTCTCCTAACACAGAAACCTACCCCAGAGCAGCCTGCTAAGGGAGGGGGGGGGCAGGTCCTGGCGGAAGGCGGAGGGGGGCAAGGGGGAGCAGCCCCACCCCGAAACTTGAAAAAATTGAAATTTGGCTGTGGAGAAGTGGAAAGTGGGTTTATTGGCTCTGGAGAAGTGGAAAGTGGGTTTATTGGCTCTGGAGAAGTGGAAAGTGGATTTATTGGAGGTTAGTTGGTAAATCCTGCTCCCGAGACTTGCAAAAGGGACAATTGAAGATAGAATTGAACATGGTTGGCTCTGAGAAAATGACTTAGAAGATTTTGGGATTTATTTATGAAAATGACTAAGTCCCTACAAACGGCAGGCCTTAGAAGAAATTTGGGTTATTTAAGAAAATAACAAAGTCCCTTCGAACGACGGGACTTGGAGAAAATTAATAGTCCAAGCGGCGGCTGCAAAAACTTGACTTGAGAAGGTATGAAGCTAATTATTTTTCCATAGATGGAATTCATTGTTACAATGAAAATCTGATAGGGTTGCCTGGTCAAAGCCGTCAAGTTTAAGAGAAACAACCTCACTTCCGGTCACAATTTAAACGATTTTCGGACCCCAAAAGGTATGAAGATGAATCCGGTGCTAAAATGTAGAGATTAATATGCTCTTTAAAATGGCATATTGTTGCCTGGTCAAAACCGTCAAGTTTCAGAGGTTGCCACGAAAATAGGGGACGTATTTTACGATTTATTTACCCAAGTAAAAAATGATTTACCCAGATGTAAAGATGAAACCGGTGCTAAAATGTAGAGATTAATATGCTCTTTAAAATAGCATAGGGTTGCCTGGTCAAAACCGTCAAGTTTCAGAGGTTGCCTTGATAATAGGGGTCAAATTTAAACGATTTTCGAACACCAAAAGGTATGAAGATGAAACCGATGCTAAAATGTAGAGATTTATATGCTCTTTAAAATGGCATAGGGTTGCCTGGTCAAAACCGTCAAGTTTCAGAGGTTGCCTCGATAATAGGGTTCAAATTTAAACGATTTTCGAACCCCACAAGTGTAAAGATGAAATCGGTGCTAAAATATAGGTATTAATATGCTCTCTAAAATGGCGTAGGGTTGCCTGGTCAAAGCCGTCAAGAAACAGAGTTTGCCAAGTAAATAGGGGAAGTATTTTACGATTTATTTACCCAAGTAAAAAGTGATTTACCCAACTGTAAAGATGAAATCGGTGCTAAAATATAGAGATTAATATGTTCTTTAAAATGGCATAAGGTTGCCTGGTCAAAACCGTCAAGACCCGGAGGTTGCCTCGAAAATAGGTCAAATCTGTCAAGGAAAGCAGTCAACCACAAAAAAATTGGCGAGTTTTGAAGATTTCTTAACGAGGTGTAAAAAAATACGAATAGCATTAACAAATAAAATGAATAAGGATGAAATTATATGAATATTTGAAAGGTGTAGCTGGTTCCAGAATGTACAGCGTAGGAGTTATTTTAAAATGGCATATATTTGCCAGGTAAAATTCGTAAAGAAATAGTTAAATACAGTAATTTTTATGCATTGTTTGAACGTTAGCAATTTAATCACTGTAAAAAATTTCTGTAAAAATAAAGCACTTTTTTAAACATAAATACAGCATAGGTTGCGGTAAATTTGTATAGCTAGTTCTGTAAAAATATTTGAAGATTTTTTATTTCACATTGTGCTGTAAATCAGTTTAAAAAATTTTCCAGAAGTCTTTTGATGCGTATGACAAGATTTATCAACTAGTCAGTTCTGATGTTGAATTTATCTGTTTTGTAAAGAAAACTCTCTGTGACCCAACCGCGCAGCGCGGTTGGCAAAGCGCTGACCTCTAACACAGGTAATCATGAGTTCGAATCCCGGGCTACCCAAGACGGTTTGCTTCGCAAGAAAATTAATAAATTAGCTTTTGCGTGTAAAAAAATAAGTTTTTTAGTGTTATGGATTTCTCCTTGAACGCATGTGTAATAATTGCAAGAAACTTTTTTAAAGCATTCAAGAAACTCAAACTTTAACTTTTAATTTTACGGTCAATGCTACTTTTTTTGCAGGTTGGTTGTATGTTTCATCACAACGTAAAATTACTGGAAATACATCATTCATCGTCTAAATGTATTTTTACGGGCTTTGACTGGAATCTCTGCTGCCGGGCTTTGCCCGTAATTTTACTGCAGCATTTTTTACAGTGTAACGCATGGAAACGTTTTTGCACAACACAAACAAACATCCATGGCACTGCACAGAAATTCTTTAGCAATAAATTTTTCACACCAACAGAACTCAAACTTGAACGTCTCCAGTTCTTTCCTCTAAACACAACAACCTAGAATATCTCACCTCTTCCCTCCGAGTAAATTCACCAGCCCTCATATTCCAAATTTTTCAGGTCCCCTGGACGAAGCCTTCACGGAGGCAGAAATACGGGCTGCTCTTTACAGCTTTAACGTAATTAAGGCCCCTGGCCTTGACAGCATAGACTTCAGAATCCTTAGACACTCCTTCAATAAATTCACATATATTTTTCACACATGGACAAACTTATGCCTTAAACTACAATATTTACCAGAAATTCTCAGAAGAGGTGAAGTGGTGTACTCTCTGATGCAAGGGAAGCTTCCCTCTGAACCCTCCTCCTATCGTCCGATCTGCCTGCTCCCAGCAATTGGCAAATTACTAGAAAAGCTCATTGTCAATAGAGTAAATTTTTATCTAGCATCCAATAATCTTCTCCACCCCAACCATTTCGGGTTCAGAGAGGGCAGATCATGTGAACTCGCTTTGCAACAAATTTTAAGCTCCTTCGCCCTTAACTTTCAGTCTGGAAAGTACACCACTCTTATTTCACTTGATATTAAATGGGCTTTCGACAATATCGAATGGCCACACATCCTACACACTCTACAAACACTCAACTGCCCGGGAAATCTTTCGGGAGTCATCAGCTCCTACCTCTCCAACAGGAAAATCTTGATAAACTGGGGCCCTAACTACAGTGAATTTCCACAATCTAAGGGCTACCCCCAGGGACCGTGACTAGGCCCGATCCTCTGGAACTTGGTGGCCAACAAAATTCTTCTAAAAATGAACTCAGAGGGTTTTAAAACCTTCGCATATGCTGATGACTTCTCTGTGATTCTCTCGGGTTTTACGAGAAAAGATCTGGAGGAACAGGCCCAGGCTGCCGTCTCCCTCTTCAGCTCCCTATTAATAGAATCAGACCTAACACTCTCGCCCTCGAAAACGCAAGCACTAACCTTCTCCTTCCGAAGACTCCTTAAACGGTACCCAGTGATGAGGATTGATGGCGTCAGTGTTCGTCATGTTTCACAAATAAAAATATTGGGAATCACAAGAGATAAAAACCTAAACTGGCTGGCAAATATACAAGACCTAAAGATAAAAACTTCTAAAATCTTCCACAATTCAGCAAAAATGGCAGGAAAAAGGTGGGGTATATCCACCTTCTTCCTAAAAACCTGTTATAAAATAGTAGTAGAAAAGATCCTAACCTACGGCGCTGGCATTTGGGGAGGGGGGGGGGAAGGGGGCAACCTCACCAAAGCAGCGTCGAATAAACTTAACTCAATACAGAGAATGCTTTTGGTCCAAATTTCTAGAAGTTACAAAACAATCTCTACTGATGCCCTCACAGTCATCACTGGTATTCCATAGGCTCACCTCCAATTAAAATACAACTTTAACAAAACTAACCTCCTGCAATTAAATAATTCCATGCTCACAGACACTTTCTTCCCTAATATTCATGTCGAACAGCTTTCTAACAGCTGGCAAATACACCCAGCACAGGATGCTGCTTCCCTTTTCATAAATTGTTCAAAAAACAGCTTCTCCCCGTCTGCTCAATTGGCGATCTACACTGATGGCTCCAAAACCGACCAGGGAGTGGCAGCTGCGCTCTTCGTTTTAAACAATAACAAAGTTCTCCATCAGTGGGCAGTCAGGCTCGCAGAACACAATTCGGTCTTTCAGGCTAAGCTCTTTGCCATCCTGAAGACAGTTGAGTGGTCAGAAAAAAACTTTCCAGACTACAATCAAATTTCAATCTTCAGTGACAGCCTCTCGAACCTGCAGGCATAGCTCGCCACAAGAGCAGACACCCACAAGTACTTGAAATTAAAATAAAGCTCTCAAAATTAAAAACTAAAGTCTCCCTGGCACACGTTTCTGCCCATAAGGGTATCGTCGGAAATGAACTAGCAGACACTCTTGCAAAGTCAGCAACAGAATCTAGTGACATAGCCTATTCACTCCCAGCTCCCCCTTCCTACATAAAATATCACCTAAATCAAAAACTAATTAACGACTGACAGGATCTCTGGAGTGTGTCTCAAAAAGAGAGATACACTCACGAGCTAATACCAAATGTCTCACTCAATATTTGGGACCTCTCCCCGGAAATCTCTGCCTTTCTGTCAGGTCATGGCCCCTTTCCTAAATACCATCACAGATTTCATTGCCGACGATCACCCTTATGCTCATGCGGCGAGGAGGGGACTGCACAACATTACTACTTTCACTGTCAACTTACAATACCTTACCATTTAAGGAACCCTAACTCTAGACCAGCAACTTGGCTGATCAATATAATAACTAGAAAGCCCATACGGCTCAAATTAAAGCGCATCTATGCCTTCCTTCAAGATTTATCAAACTCAACAAACTAAATTCTTTCTCTATCTTTCCTTAATTTTTCCTCCTTTCTTACATGGCTAATACTGGTCATGACTGATGCTACAGCATTCCTCGGAAGTGCTCTCGGGAAGCAATCATCCAGCGCATGATGTTGCTATTAACCAACATTGTTCATAGGGTATTTGGGCTTCGTATAAAGACTGAGTGAACTTTGTACATTGCCTGTATGAGCTTTGTAAATAGACTACCATTCGGCTCCGGTCCTCTTCACTTTCATGAAACTTTGTCGCCTTTTGTCGCGGGAGAGCTCTGCTCTGGCGACAATTGTAATTTTTTTTTTTTTTTTTGTTTGCTTATGCAATAAACAACGGAGGGGGGGGGACTTAACCTTTGGAGACGGGCTCTTTTGAATCTCCACAGTGGCTTTGGAGCCCTCTCTAAAGGTTAAAAACGCTCAAAACCGTTGCATAGTGGTGAGCGGCCTCCTTCCGTCTTAGGATCTTAGAATCTTAGAATGATTTCCCTGCCATATTCTACATGAGGCATGTTTTTATGCATATGAAAAACATATATTCATTTCATTTGGTTTAGTGCAGTCTATAGGTGTTAAACTTTATTTACCTGCAAGTTCCCCCATAGACGTAATGTATTTGAATATTCTTGAGTGTCGCTGTACACGAACCATTTGCTTCATCTTACCGAAAAACTTAGTGCAGCATCCCTGCATGATACGTTCTTAGAATACCAAGTTCGGAATTTCAGCTGTTATTTTTTCTTGAGATATGCTGATAACAGACAGACACACACGCAGACCAACCGCTAAAAACACCATTTTCATATTCAGGTGACCTCAAAGCGTGTAAATATAACAAAAACTCACTTTCGAAAATTTTACCCAAAAGCAGTACTTACCTTATGGGTATGAGAAAGTAATAACTGCAAAAAATTCGAATTTGGTACTTTGGATTCCGTATCTAGTTTCCACTTGAAAAGTTGATCAAGGTTTGCAAGTTTCAAGGAAATTGGTAACAGACTTTTTTTTTTTTTTTTATATAATTATAGGCACTATAATTAAACGGGGGTTGAGAAGGGCCGTAACCCCCCTGACATAGAATTACACATCTATACCATATCACATTCTATACAAAACATTATTTTAGAATATTAACAATAAATATGAATTTCCTTATGATTTTTACAGTATAAAGTTATTTAAATTTAATTTATAAGAATGTCTGTCCTAAAACGCAATACATTGGCATTTTTTGTGCGTTCCTGTACATAAACCAATTGAAGAGGATTAATTAATGCCATTTTAAGTAGGGAATGTCATATAGTAAACCTGAATAACATATATAATTTCTTAAAATTTCTGAAAATATTTACAAACGCTGGAGGCGGACAGGTGGACAGTCAGACAAAAAAATATGCAAATTGAAATCATATTCACAGTTAAAAATTGTTAGAAAATGTTTAATGTAAACGGAAATGCAGTTCCAGCAAATGTCCAATAATAACCTTTAACGTAACTGAATATTTTTGTGTGCCCTGTAAATCTAATGCTAACCGTACTGTACACTACAGAAAGCATTCTTTTGTGCATATGAATAACATATTTCAATTTCATTAAGATTTATGCAAAGTAATTAAAATTTGGTTTAGAGAAATATCTTCACATAGAACGCAATGCTTTGGAATACTTTCGAGTGTCCCTGTATACAAATCAGTGATGGCATTTACTCCATTTTCTATAGAAAATTCACCTGGCCTCCTTCTAACCAACACACGGATATCACTGCGACTAAGGCAGAACCGGCTTTCATCAGAAAACACAACAGATCTCCATTCCGTCCTCCAATGAGCTCTAGCTTGACACCACTCACGTCGCAAACGGCAGTGGTTTGGAGTCAGTGGAATGCACGCTACAGGTCGTCTGGCTCAGAGCTGTCCTTGAAGTAACCGATTTGTAACAGTTCGTTGTGTCACTGTGGTGCCAACTGCAGCTCGAATTTCAGCTGCAGACGCAGTACGATTAGCCACAGCCATACGCCGAACACGGCGGTCTTCCCTCTCAGTAGTACCACGTGGCCGCCCGGAACCCGGTTTATTTGAGGCAGTATCTTTCCTTGACCACTGCTGCCAACACTCATGCACAGTGGATACATTGCTGCCAAGTCTTTCTGCAATATCGCGGAAAGAAAACCCACCTTCTCCTAGCCCTACTACACGACCTCGTTTAAACTCAGTGAGCTGTTGATAATGGCTTCTTCTTCTTCTTAGAGGCATCCTTGACTAACATTAACCCACTACGTCAAATCTCAACTGTAAATAACGATCACGAACCTTACAACGCTTATTTAAAGCAAACCTGATTTGCATGTTCATAGTGTCGCTACTAGCGCCACACTTATGCGCGTAGCTCGAAATTTGAATCGACGTCATCTTTCAGATGTATAAACACGCATACCAAATTTCGTTTATCTAGCACAGCTCCTTCCTGGTGTTGGGATTTTTTTTTTTTTTCCATCAGTGTAGAATTTAAATCTGTTATTAAAATTAAAAGTTCACTTAAAATTATTCAGACAACTTTCACATGCAACATTCCTTGAAACTTATCAGTCTTAATCAAACTTTTCCAGCAACAAATTTATATTAATTTGAAAATACAACTTTTGGATCTCCTGAAATTATTCGTTTTCTGAAATTATTCGACACAGGTAATAATCAAACTTTAAACTTGACTTTGGTAATAAGGAAGCCTCAAAACGTGTAAATACACACACACACACACACACACACACACACAAAAAAAAAAAAAAAAAAAAAAAAAAAAAGCAAGCCATGCATATTTAGCTTAAAAACATACATTATTTATCATATGTCTATAAGAATTCATTTCCATTCCTGAGCAACTTTCCTGGACATGGTAAATTATTATAGCAAATCACTTTCACTAACAATAAAAAAGACTATTATCGCTTAATTATTTGCAACCCTGTATATCTTTTGAAGAATATGTACAAACCACAAAGTTCACCTAAATATAAACCTATAGTAATAATATACGCCGCAGCCCAAAATGAACTTCCATCAATTTTCAGCAATTGTCGCATTATAATCTAGTTATTTTGGGTAACCCTGTAAATGAACAGTGAATGATTTCCCCATCCACCAATAAACTAACTGGCACCATTAATACAGTAAGGAACACCCAGGACTTAGAAAATGCAACCTCTTCTATTATCTATCTCCACAATACACGCTGCTGCCTGTTCAGCCTTCAGGCTCAAAAAATCGGGACGGAAATTCACCTACAATTTCTGGTCCCCTCAATTCAGATCCATGCGTAACCGCCTGACAGCACTCCGGAGACAACAAAAATATATCAACCCCTCAGATCTAATGCAACACATACTTAAAATCCGCCAACTCTCGGCAACATTCAAAAAAGAAATAAACAACGCAAAACATACACTGTAAAAAAAAAAAAAAAAAAAAAAAAATGTAAAATCACGGTATTTGACCGTATAATTTTAGGGGAAATGACCGTTTTGCTACCTAAACGGTCATAATGCGTAAATTAATGTTTTGGAAGCATAATTTAGGAAATAACCGTATAATTTTACGGGAAATGACCGTTTTGCTAGCTCAACGGTCGTAGCCCGTAAATTAATGTTTCGAAAGCATAATTTTTTGAATTTTTACGAGAAAAAGCCGTTAATCTACGCAAATTGCTCTTATCTTTCACCAAACCATTTTATTATGAGAAAATCTCTTCAAATGCTATCATTTCAGTGACATCAAGAGAGAATTCCATTTTCTTCCATTTTCAAACTGAAACTATGATTGCATTATTTATACTAATTGAATGTGTTTAATTATGCACGCATGACGCATAGAACCATCCATTGCTTTTAATAAGCTATTGTTTTATTAATTTAATTCAAAAAATTTCCATCTGACTGAAACTGAGTAATTGATATTGATGAAATTGATTTCCTTTGCCTATTAATATGAAAGCATTTAAAAAGAAGGCTAAAATGGTTTCTTCATTTGAAGCTAGATTTCTAAAACACAAACTACAACCTAATAGTTGTTTTATCCACTAAACACATTTTTTTTTAAATTTTTTTAAATTTTTTATTTTTTTAAGCATACAGCATTCTAATTGCTCTTAACCCTTTAGTTAAGCCTTAGAAAAGGGAAATTTTAATGTTGTTTCTACAATGCATTTTTTACAATATGCTAAAATAAAGTTTATTTCAATATGAAATGAATATGTAATTAAACATTTGAAGGTAAGTCTTATGATTATTATGTATGATCTTCACTGTTAAAAAAACAAAGATGTTTTATCTGAATATCACCATCAGATATGTACATTACATCATATATAGCAGGCTCTGGCTCTCGAAATACTTCAGTCCTTTCTTCATTCAATGAATTTGGATTTTGGGAATAAGGCCGATTGACTGCTATAGGTCCTAGACCGGAGGGGAAGTACCCTCCGTGGGGGTCTTTCTAAAGGGTCCTAGCCCGTATTTACTCAAGTTTCGAAGAAAACCACGGAAAACTCCGAACGGCTAGGCCCACGAGCGTGACCTGGGATTGATATGTCTACCAGCTTTGAGCGCAGAACCGCTCGGCCGCTGGTGGGATCCCTTTAATGGAATACAGCTTAAAAAAAAAAAAAAAAAAAAAAAAAAAACCACTTCTGCTATAATAAAAAGTGCAAATACGCCTAACACCTCATAAACACAGTTTGAAATCGGCCTTATAATGAAAACCTGTTTGGATGAATAAGAATTAGGCTCTAGTTATTTCTTCTTTGCACCCACTACTAAGACCATAAAGATCGAAAACCATGAAAAAAATCGTATTAATTGGAGATACAAATTCTCTGTATTTATGTAAAAGATTTATTATTGCTATTCAAAGTTTATTCTGCGTCTCGGTTAATTTTCAGAGATCTCACATAGTTTTCAAAAGTTTCATTTTTTTTTTTTTGAAACAGGGTGAGAAATTCTCACCCATTATTTACCTCTAATGAGAACCTTGAAATAAGACTACCTCTTTAATGCTAGTGTTTACGAATAAAAAAGACCCACTAGCGGCCGAGCTGTTCTGCGCTCAAAGCTGGTAGGCGTGAGGTGCCGGGCTCGATTAGAGGTCGCGCTCGTCGGCCTAGCCGTTCGAAGTTTCCCGTGGTTTCCTCCGAAACTTGTGTAAATACGGGCTAGGACCCCTCAGAAAGACCCCTCGGAGGGCACTCCTCCTCAGGCCTAGGACCTACAGCAGCCAATCGGCCTTATTCTCAAATCCAATCCAGTCCGTTTACAAATAAAAATGATTTCGAAAAATAGTTAGATTTTCTTTCACAAAATTCAGTATCGTACTTTTTAGAGGAAAAAAAAAAAAAAAAAACTTTTGTTTTTTCAATATGAGAATTGACTGACTTCTTAATTTTGTCAAAAATAGCAAATTTAGATTTTAAAATAGTCTTTAAATACAGTAATTTTTATGCATTGTTTGAACGTTAGCAATTTAATCGCTGTAAAAAATTTCTGTAAAAATAAAGCACTTTTTTAAACATAAATACAGCATAGGTTGCGGTAAATTTGTATAGCTAGTTCTGTAAAAATAATTGAAGATTTTTTACTTCACATTGTGCTGTAAATCAGTTTAAAAATTTTTCCAGAAGTCTTTTGATGCATATGACAATATTTATCAACTAGTCAGTTCTGATGTTGACTTTATCTGTTTTGTAAAGAAAACTCTCTGTGATCCAACCGCGCAGCGCGGTTGGCAAAGCGCTGACCTCTAACACTGGTGATCATGAGTTCGAATCCCGGGCTACCCAAGACGGTTTGCTTCGCAAGAAAATTAATAAATTAGCTTTTGCGTGTAAAAAAATAAGTTTTTTAGTGTTATGGATTTCTCCTTGCACGCATGTGTAATAATTGCAAGAAAATTTTAAAAACATTCAAGAAACTCAAACTTTAACTTTTAATTTTACGGTCAATGCTACTTTTTTTGCAGGTTGGTTGGATGTTTCATCACAACGTAAAATTACTGGCAATACATCATTCATCGTCTAAATGTATTTTTACGGGCTTTGACTGGAATCTCTGCTGCCGGGCTTTGCCCGTAATTTTACTGCAGCATTTTTTACAGTGTAACGCATGGAAACATTTTTGCACAACACAAACAAACATCCATGGCACTGCACAGAAATTCTATAGCAATAAATTTTTCACACCAACAGAACTCAAACTTGAACGTCTCCAGTTCTTTCCTCTAAACACAACAACCTAGAATATCTCACCTCTTCCCTCCGAGTAAATTCACCAGCCCTCATATTCCAAATTTTTCAGGTCCCCTGGACGAAGCCTTCACGGAGGCAGAAATACGGGCTGCTCTTTACAGCTTTAACGTAATTAAGGCCCCTGGCCTTGACAGCATAGACTTCAGAATCCTTAGACACTCCTTCAATAAATTCACATATATTTTTCACACATGGACAAACTTATGCCTTAAACTACAATATTTACCAGAAATTATCAGAAGAGGTGAAGTGGTGTACTTTCTGACGCAAGGGAAGCTTCCCTTTGAACCCTCCTCCTATCGTCCGATCTGCCTGCTCCCAGCAATTGGCAAATTACTAGAAAAGCTCATTGTCAATAGACTAAATTTTTATCTAGAATACAATAATCTTCTCTACCCCAACCAATTCGGGTTCAGAGAGGGCAGATCATGTGAACTCGCTTTGCAACAAATTTTAAGCTCCTTCGCCCTTAACTTTCAGTCTGGAAAGTACACCACTCTTATTTCACTTGACATTAAAGGGGCTTTCGACAATATCGAATGGCCACACATCCTACACACTCTACAAACACTCAACTGCCCGGGAAATCTTTCGGGAGTCATCATCTCCTACCTCTCCAACAGGAAAATCTTGATTAACTGGGGCCCTAACTACAGTGAATTTCCACAATCTAAGGGCTACCCCCAGGGATCGTGACTAGGCCCGATCCTCTGGAACTTGGTGGCCAACAAAATTCCCCGTGTGTTCAATTGGCGATCTACACTGATGGCTCCAAAACCGACCACGGAGTGGCAGCTGCGCTCTTCGTTTTAAACAATAACAAAGTTCTCCATCAGTGGGCAATCAGGCTCGCAGAACACAATTCGGTCTTTCAGGCTAAGCTCTTTGCCATCCTGAAGACAGTTGAGTGGTCAGAAAAAAACTTTCCAGACTACAATCAAATTTCAATCTTCAGTGACAGCCTCTCGAACCTGCAGGCATAGCTCGCCACAAGAGCAGACACCCACAAGTACTTGAAATTAAAATAAAGCTCTCAAAATTAAAAACTAAAGTCTCCCTGGCACACGTTTCTGCCCATAAGGGTATCGTCGGAAATGAACTAGCAGACACTCTTGCAAAGTCAGCAACAGAATCTAGTGACATAGCCTATTCACTCCCAGCTCCCCCTTCCTACATAAAATATCACCTAAATCAAAAACTAATTAACGACTGACAGGATCTCTGGAGTGTGTCTCAAAAAGAGAGATACACTCACGAGCTAATACCAAATGTCTCACTCAATATTTGGGACCTCTCCCCGGAAATCTCTGCCTTTCTGTCAGGTCATGGCCCCTTTCCTAAATACCATCACAGATTTCATTGCCGACGATCACCCTTATGCTCATGCGGCGAGGAGGGGACTGCACAACATTACTACTTTCACTGTCAACTTACAATACCTTACCATTTAAGGAACCCTAACTCTAGACCAGCAACTTGGCTGATCAATATAATAACTAGAAAGCCCATACGGCTCAAATTAAAGCGCATCTATGCCTTCCTTCAAGATTTATCAAACTCAACAAACTAAATTCTTTCTCTATCTTTCCTTAATTTTTCCTCCTTTCTTACATGGCTAATACTGGTCATGACTGATGCTACAGCATTCCTCGGAAGTGCTCTCGGGAAGCAATCATCCAGCGCATGATGTTGCTATTAACCAACATTGTTCATAGGGTATTTGGGCTTCGTATAAAGACTGAGTGAACTTTGTACATTGCCTGTATGAGCTTTGTAAATAGACTACCATTCGGCTCCGGTCCTCTTCACTTTCATGAAACTTTGTCGCCTTTTGTCGCGGGAGAGCTCTGCTCTGGCGACCATTGTAATTTTTTTTTTTTGTTTGCTTATGCAATAAACAACGGAGGGGGGGGGGACTTAACCTTTGGAGACGGGCTCTTTTGAATCTCCACAGTGGCTTTGGAGCCCCTCTCTAAAGTTTAAAAACGCTCAAAACCGCTGCATAGTGGTGAGCGGCCTCCTTCCGTCTTAGAATCTTAGAATCTTAGAATGATTTCCCTGCCATATTCTACATGAGGCATGTTTTTATGCATATGAAAAACATATATTCATTTCATTTGGTTTAGTGCAGTCTATAGGTGTTAAACTTTATTTACCTGCAAGTCCCCCCATAGACCTAATGTATTTGAATATTCTTGAGTGTCGCTGTACACGAACCATTTGCTTCATCTTACCGAAAAGCTTAGTGCAGCATATTTAGAATACCAAGTTCGGAATTTCAGCTGTTATTTGTTCTTGAGATGTGCTGATAACAGACAGACACACACGCAGACCAACCGCTAAAAACACGATTTTCATATTCAGGTGACCTCCAAGCGTGTAAATATAACAAAAACTCACTTTCGAAAATTTGACCCAAAAGCAGTACTTACCTTATGGGTATGAGAAAGTAATAACTGCAGAAAATGCGAATTTGGTACTTTGGATTCCGTATCTAGTTTCCACTGGAAAAGTTGATCAAGGTTTGCAAGTTTCAAGGAAATTGGTAACAGACTTTATTTTTTTTTTAATATAATTATAGGTACTGTAATTAAACGGGGGTTGAGAAGGGCGGTAACCCCCCTGATATAGAATTACACATCTATACCATATCACATTCTATACAAAACATTATTTTAGAATATTAACAATAAATATGAATTTCCTTATGATTTTTACAGTATAAAGTTATTTAAATGTAATTTATAAGAATGTCTGTCCTAAAACGCAATACATTGGCATTTTTTGTGCGTTCCTGTACATAAACCAATTGTAGAGGATTAATTAATGCCATTTTAAATAGGGAATGTCATATAGTAAACCTGAATAACATATATAAATTCTTAAAATTTCTGAAAATGTTTACAAACACTGGAGGCGGACAGGTGGACAGTCAGACAAAAAAATATGCAAATTGAAATCATATTCACAGTTAAAAATTATTAGAGAATGTTTAATGTAAACGAAAATGCAGTTCCAGCAAATGTCCAATAATAACCTTTAACGTAACTGAATATTTTTGTGTGCCCTGTAAATCTAATGCTAACCGTACTGTACACTACAGAAAGCATTCTTTTGTGCATATGAATAACATATTTCAATTTCATTAAGATTTATGCAAAGTAATTAAAATTTGGTTTATAGAAATATCTTCACATAAAACGCAATGCTTTGGAATACTTTCGAGTGTCCCTGTATACAAATCAGTGATGGCGTTTACTACATTTTCTATAGAAAATATCCGATAGGAAACTTTAATAACATATTTCAATTTTATTAATATAAGCATAAATTAAAGGTATTAAAATATGGTTTATAAAAATACCCTTCATAGAACACAATGCTTTGGAATACTTTCGGGTGTCCCTGTGCACAAGCTAGCAGAGGTATTCACTCCATTTTCAATAAGGAACATCCGATAGTGAACTCAAATAACATATATCGTTTCAGGAAATTCTATGAGTATTCACGTGAGTTAGAGCGCGGACACACAGAAAGACGGATGGACAGACAGACAAATCGAAGTCATTAACACTTTTCAACCTTGCTGGAATTGTTAAAGAGCCGAAGTCATTAAATTTTTCAACCATGATGGAAAATGGTAAAAATAAAGCGCGAAACATTCAGACGGTTTTGCTAGACTTTTAATTTTTTTCCCTCTCTTAACGCGTTTTAAATTGCAGGTGACCCCGTAAGAAATTTAACTATTAAATATTTAACAATACGAAATAATATAAATTTGCATTAAGTTCTTAAAACTGTTGATTTCCCGTGTTTGAATGATTTTAGTTGCTATTTTAAAATAAAGGATCTTTTTTTAATTTTTCTCATCTCTTAGATGACCCCCTGAAGTGTGCCCGTTGGCGTCGAAAAATAGATGCTGAAATTGAAAAAAAAAAAGTGGTGTAAGTCATCATTTTCAAATTGCAATAACTCAGCGAAATTTTGACTTACAGAGAGATTTTTTTTTATTTTGCTTGTTAGAGCAAGTAAAATATTTTTCTAAATATAAGTCACATGATAGGAGGGGCCGAATAAAAATTAAATTTCGTATTTAATATGTACACCGCTCCTTGTACAGATGCCATATCTGAAATCGACTCTTAATTTGCACTAATTTTGTAATTGGAAGTATGTTTCTATCTTTCGTAGTTTACGAGATAATCGCTGTAACATCTATTTTGAATCACCCGGTATATAGTACTAATTAATACCCGTCAAAATTTGACGGATCATGTGCATCTTAAATCTTTTCACTGCATAAAGTTTTAAACATCCCTGTTTTAATAATCCGCATTGCTCTTAACCAGTTTAAAATCTACTGCTGTAATCAATTATTTTTTGGTTGGAGGGGAAGGGGGAATAAATTTCATGAAATTTCAATATACAAAATTTAAGCGTAATCTATATAATAAAATTAAAATCCGAAGATTTTTTCTAATTTTACTCTAAATATGACCAAAAGAATGTTTGGAGTAATTAAAGGAGAGGCAGAATTTATAAATTATGGTAAGAATAGAGAAAGAAAGTACACATCAATATTTAATGTTTTTCATACATATTATTTTAATTTGCTCGCATCTACAATATTCCATTTCAGTTGCAATATGAGAGTGGCGTCATATATAATCTTTCAATAAAAAAAAAAAATAAATAAAAAAAATAAAAAACTCCGATATATATATATATTTTAATAAAAATACTTTTAAAATCACGTAAATTTATAAGGTAAAATAATTTAAAATAAATTTTAATAGTGCTTTGTGTTTTCTTTACATTCTATAATTACAATTTATTTTCCCTTAGAAATAGAATATGCTACTCAGGGCCCGAATAAATAAGAATGCATTTAATACTTTAGCAAGTTAATTTGCTCATTAAATTTTTAATAATAAATTATTTTATGCATATTTTTACTCGTATAAAATATCAATATTTTTAAGGTTATTCTTTTTATATTTTTTTCTGTAATATAGTGCAGAAATGAAATATAAGAGATCAATTTAAAATTAGATTAAATAAATAAATAAATAAAATAAAATAAAACTTCCTTTGATATTAAACATCTACCTTCATTTTTTCTAAACAAAGTTTTCAATTGATAAAAGTTAACTTTTAAAGAACAATAAACACCGACAATTTATTAATTTTAAAAGATTTTTTTTCGTTAAAAAAAAATATATATATAAATATATATATATATTAGGAATATGGTATGGTATGTTTATATGATAAGTGATGGCGCCACAAAAACTCTTAAAATATTATCCTGTGTAGGAAAATTTTCGGTGAAATGAAAATACATATGGCGATAACCGATAAGTATTCGCAAATTGCGTTGTGTTTAATATACTTCCTTGGAAAATATGAATCAATGAATTAATCGTGGTAATTGTTTTTATTATTGAGTTTTAATCAGGCGTCTGCCATAGACATGCGAGATATCATTGTCGTCTGCTCGAGTTCTATCATCGATGTTTATATTGCACTGCATAAAGGGAAGGAATTTCTCGTTCCGAATTGGTTCATATTTTCTCGCGGATGCCCAGATCGGGTGATTTTGGTGTTAAAGAAATACCCTTGTGTTTTAATATTATAGATACTACTAATAAAAACTAATTTGTTACTCTCCAAAGTCCAAACTGTCAAATAAATAAATCAAAATTGTAGAACATGAGGTGGTATATTTTAAAAAATCAGTAATTTTATCTTGAGTTTTTAGTTCATTTTATCAATTAAACGGGGATTTTCCAGATTTACAACAATTTCTAAACTTTGTCTGTAATTTCATGTGTGAAATAGGAATTTCATAGTAAATATTAAATAATGGATTGGGAAATTGAGAACTGAAAACTTTAAAATATTAAAATATATCCCTAAAGTGTTTGAGATAAATGAAGGCAGTAAAAACTGATAAAATCCATTACATCATTATACAGTAAGTATCATACCAACCCTGTGGCAGCCCGCACCGTTAAAACGCTCTAGAGTGATCCCTGACAGCAGGAGTTGTTTATATTTATGAATGTGGGTTTTCCGGAAATTTTTCTGGAAAATTTACCGAAATTTTTCAATCTGTATATTACGAAGGTTTTGTAAAATAAAACTAAATACATTAAAAGCTACAAGTAAACAAAACTATTCAAAGAAAAGTATGAATAATTATTCAATTCAAAAAGAAATTAATAAACAAAACACAGAAATTATGATTTAATGGTTTATTAAACATGTATAAGGCTAGAAAGTTATAGTTTTTAATGACTGTTTTGCATGTATAAGGGTTGAATAATCTATATAAAAAAGGTGTCTGTGAACGTTCTATAGCTGTCAGAGACCCTCACATACCGCTACCAACAGCTGATCCCCATTTTATTATATAGGGAAAAATTTTATGAGAATTAATGATTTTTTTTTTTTTAAACTCTGTTTTCATTATCAAAGAAAAAAAAATCTAGAAAAATTAAATTTGTCTTTGTTTTTCCCTAAATTTATTTATTTAATTTTTAATACTTCATACTGAAGTTACAAAGTGGAAAAAAATGATCAAAGTTCTTTTTTGCACTTTATAATTTCAAAATAAAACATAAAGAAAAAAGAAAAAAATCTGTTTTTGAAAAACAAGAACAAATTTAACAATTGTGAATATTCTGAAACTAAACAGAATTAAAAACAACAACAACAACAACGAAAAAAAAAAAAAAAAAAAAAAAAACAGAGGTAATTATCATAACGAATTTCTGTTTAGAATAATATGGGGTTTGGCTGCTAGTGGCAGCAAAATTATTGAAACACACATTTTTCTTTCTTTTTTTTTTTCTTTAGTTTGATCGCTAATTTTTATCATGAAATAACTTTTTTATAAACAGTATAAGACTAAGATCATGACTCGATAAATATTTACTTAACAAAATAGTATTAAGTGCACATATTTTAAATAGAAATTATTGCTAGAGCATCAATAATTTTGCTGCCGAGTGTACAAGGTAATTAGTAAGGTATGGCTCAGACCATGCAAGGGTTCATGTCATCAAAATTCTTTTGATTTTTACTTTTTTCAATTTGTTCTATTTTTAAGCATAGTTTGCGAACACAAAATCATATTTTTTAATAGTTGGTGGTGTTAGGTTTCTCATGAGTAGTTTCGTGTGTGGAGGTACAAATTAAACTCAAATGGACTGTATACTCTAATTTATTTTAAAACACTAACTCAAGGTGGAATCTCGCTCGCGGATCCCTGTTAACACTTTGGTGTCTATCCATACACTGTCTCGAACACAGAGGGCGCAGCCTCTACACCGGTGCGTGCACACCTTATTGCATCATACTGTAACAAATGCACGTACATTTCCCTGGGCCTTGCAATGTTTTTAAACATTCAAGAAATCACTAACAGTCAATTTTTTCAACATAAAAATACTGATACAATTAATATTGCACAATATCATACAGTAAATATCACATATGTTAAATAAAAAGTAATGCAAAAATTTTATCAAAATATTACATAATTTACAACATTCCTAATTAATAACAATGTTAACCATTTATTGGAAGCGGGCAAACCTTAGAAATAGACCTTTTAAATTTTCCAGAGGTAGTACTAACCTCCTACTTTTACTTTTTTGTCCGCTCCGGGAAAAATTTTGCTTATTCTGGCCAGTGGCCACTCACATGGAGGTAAATTATCCTCCTTTAAAATTACCATGTCTCCAACACAAATATTTTGTTTCTCAAATTTCCATCGCGATCTCTGTTGCAAGTGGCATAGGTAATCTAAATGCCACTTACGCCAAATGCTTTGAAATAACTTAGTTAATTTTTGCCATTGGCTAAGCCTGTTTTCTTTGATTTCTGATAAATCTGGCTCAATTATAGACGTAATTGACCTTCCTAAGAGGAAGTAGGCAGGGGTCAACACATTTAAATCCTCTACGTTAGCAGTTAAGGGGACCAATGGCCTAGAATTTAGCATCCCTTCAATTTGTATAATTAAAGTTAAAAATTCCTCATAAGTTAATTTTAAATTTCCTTTTTCTCTCTTCCCACGCAATTTCGTCCAGATCTGAATTTTCCATATCGTGACCTCTCCTTGTAAGTTTTGTTGAATTTCTTTCCGGTTTATATACTCCTTTTGCAACTCTTTTCAAATAATACTAGCAGGCTTTGCCCGCTTCGCTGGTCACTAAATTTAAAGGAAACTCTTTTCTATATAGCTTTATAAAAATAAAATAAAATAAATTGCTGAAATTGTTCAAAAGCTCGCTTCAGGTCCCTAATGCCTTCGGCAGCGATTTGGTCATCCACTGCAACTCGGGCGCTTGTCCCTATTACCTGCGACAATGGTTTACCAATGAGCTTCCATTTAGGTGCTTATTATATAACAGTCTCGAAATAGATAGTATCGAAAAAATTGGAGTTTCCCTTTTATATTTGAATCCCAGTTACATGTGAACAACACTATACGTGGTGCACATAATATTTGCTTTTACGTTATTTCCTATGTTTATTTTGCTTATCCAATCAACCATAAAATGACAGCAATTTCACGCCAAATATTACAATGTGCTGTGACCGGCTACGTCTGTCGCATGAGACAATTAATTTTTTGTGTTTATATATAATTCATGGTTTGTAAACTTGATAGTACAGCTTTAATATAGTTCTCTTTGGCGACTTTTGAATTTTTGTCACAATAAGACTTAATAATCCATTACACATCCTCACAATAATCCATTGTAACAATAAGACTTAATCCCTTGTAACAATATGCTATGAGCGCTATTTCTGCCGTGTTTTAGACAACTCATCTTTTTATTTTTATATTTATTTCCCATTAAATATATTTTTATTTTTATTTATTTATTTAAATATTAATTTGAATTATTCAAATATTTCTGTTCGACAGCATGCAAGTGAAGTAACACACAGAGGCTCATTTGTTTGTATGATAAATTAGCGTAGTGATTATTATATAAAAAAATAAATAAATAGGTAAACATTATTGTGCTACACAACTTTATTATGTCGTTCCATTGGCGGCTTTTGAATATTTGTCGCCATATTAGCGATGGAATTTTTTTTTTTTTTTTTTTTTTTTTTTTTTTGTATGAAAAGGGGAAGACTGTTTTGCTAATAATTTTATCAGACTCTTTTTTGTTTATACATAAGAATCCTTCATATTCTGCTTATATTTTTAATGGTTTTTAGGTTTAAAATAGTGCTTGTTGAAATAAATTTCCTATGTTTAAAACTGCATTTTTTCTTTAAATTTTGTGTAAAAATAAATCATTTATGTTTTTATATATTTGATGCGCTACTTAGATTAAAATGGCTGTTGCTATATTAAACTTCTTGTCGAAAAATGTTCGGTGTACTTCAACACCAGAATTTAAAAAATCGCCCAGCAGGATCTATTAATGAAACTGATAAAATAAAAATATGGTTCATAGAGTTTAAATAATCTATTTAAAAAAACTTTTAAAACCCAAATTCTTAATGTATGGTATCACATACATAGATATAGTAATAATATATAGATTGATCATTGGGGAGAAAAAAGGGATTCCTTTTCACTCGGGAAAAAACGGCGATTTTACCAAAATATGGCAGTCTTTCCTCGAGTAAATACACACGAGAGTACACACGAATATTTTAGCAAATAAAATTCATGAATAATTCATTTATTAAAGGAAAAACTCCAGATATAGTTTCAAATTCATTTTTCTTCTTTTCCTTTTTTTTCAATACCACTTAATGGTTGATTCCGAAGCTTTTTTTTCGGCATCAAATATCTTTGCACGATAATATGGGGATGATAGATCTATATATATTATTATATCTATGATCACATAAATCTTTTCGAAGTTAGAATAAAACTTAATTTGAAAAAAAAAAAAAAAAAAAAAAAAAAAGATGTAACTTTTTTGTTTATTAACAAAAAAAAAAAAAAAAAAAAAATTGATGAAATTTGAAATGCAAGTTGGTCTAGTGGGGTACAGGCTGTATATTATATTTTTGTGTTCGTGAGAGAAAATTTAAGAGAATTTGAAAACTGCAATTTTTAATCCCACTTCAAAAACATGCGACTTAATGTGAAGCAGATTTTTTTTTCTCCTAACGGTTTCCATACAATCTTCTGCTGTAGCCACCTAAAATTCATACTTTAGTTAATTTTAAAAAATCTAATTGTCCGATTGATAAGCTATTTAATGCATCGGATTCACAAAAATTTTCCCTTTCATTTGGTATCTTATTTGTAACGATACGACTGATATTTCTAATTTATTTTCTAATCTTTCTGATTTATTTTTTTTCATTTTAAATAAATGTACGTATTTTTTTTTTAATTATTATTATTCTGTCGAAAAAAAAAATTGGCAACAATTAAATTATGGATAAAATTTAAATGGCTTATTTATCAGAAATTAGAAGGTTATTATTTTCACATTTTAATTAATTAAGAAAAAACTAATCAAAAATTCGAAAATCTGACTTCGATGTGCACAATGACCCTTCTGGCGACACCTTTGAGTTAAATCTCGTGACTGTCCGAGCTACCGTTTTTGAGAACAGTGAAATATATATACAAATATTGCTCACTTAATAGTATAAGATTTAAAGGATTTGACTTCTGCTTCCCACAATCCTCCAAAGTTTGGAGCTCTAAGAGGTGAGTACTACCAGTCAATGTTTTCTGAACTCATATACCCCGAAATTTGATCATCTGGCCTATTTACCACTTTATACAAATTTTTGAGCTCTGCATTTGCTCCCACAAAGTTCTTAGCATTATCTGTATACAGCTTACTGCATTTTCCTCTCCTTGATATGAATCTCTTAAGCGCAGCTATAAAGGCTGCGGACGTTAAAGCCTTATATAGCCTTGGTCACAAAGCAAATAAAAATTGCAACATATATTTTATTATAAATCCCTTTTCTTTGATTTTTATACTTAATATAAAAAGAACCAGTGAAATCTACGAGCTAGTAATATTAAATGGATTGTTCTGAACAATTCTGTCTTTTGTCAAATTACCTAATATTTGTTGTGCTGAATTTGGATTAACCCTAAAGCATTTAACAAACACATTTATGCACAACATTTCTACATAAATTTCTACCATTTGTAATTCAAAACTTTTCCCTCAAATAATACAATAGAGAATTAGGCCCAGCATGCAAAAATTTTTTTTGATAAGAGACAACAATTAACTCAGTTAATTTATGTTTAGATGGAAGAAGAATTGGAAATTTCTTATCATAATTTAAATCCCTATTTCCAAGTCTTCCTCCTACTCTTAGCAGGCCTTCTCTGTCAATAAAAGGATGCAAATTGCTAACCTGACCTCTAGGACTTAATGTACCTGAATTTTTCAGAGAAACGATTTCTTTTCTAAATTCTTCTTCTTGTAACATTTTTGTCAAGACCTTTTCAGCGGTCTCTATCTCTTTAATATGCAAAGAACCTTTTTGTTTAACTTTATTTTTACAATTGCTTATGAACCTGTTAATAAAACTAAGAACACGGACAAATTTAGGATAAATGTTACTGATAGTAAGAAAGTCAGATAGAAAAGTACTATTTGTACGGATAAATGTTCTTTCACTTAAATGTTCTACTTTAGATTTAAGTTCCTTTTCATAGTCATTTACAATCACAGACACTGGAATGTCTTTTTTGGGATATCCTGGCATAGTCAAGAATTTTGGGCCGTTGAACCATAAATCACACTGTACTAATTTATTTGGGTCTATACCTCTGGATAACAAATCAGCTGGGTTGCTCTGGGATTGCACATGTCTCCATTGGTGCACATCTGACATCTCTTGAATAGTTGTTACTCTATTTGTTACGAAGGTTTTAAGCTTGTGAGCCTTTTTCCGTATCCAACATAAAACGATCATAGAACCACTCCAGAAATAAAGGGAATTTACGTTCAGCTTTAGTGCGATTTGCACTTTTTTCATTAGCTTCACTAGAAGAACTGCAGCACACAATTCTAGGCGCGGAATAGTAACCGTTTTTATGGGCGTAACTCTGGATTTACTGGCAATCATTATTATTTTAAATTCTGCTTTCATATTGGTTAATTTGGCATAAACAACTGCTCCATAGGCTAATTCCGAGCTATCGGCAAATCCATGCAATTCTACAGCTACTGGATCTTCTATAACTATGCATCTGTTTACCTTTATATCATTTATTACATGTAAACTTTCAGTTAAACGATTCCACTCTTTTTGAGTTTCAACTGGTAAAGGGTCATTCCATTCGATCTTTAATAGCCACAATTTTTGCATAAAATTTTTTAAATTGGAAATGATGGGGCCTAATAAACCCAGTGGGTCAAAAATATGCGCTATTGTTGATAGTACGCTTCTCTTGCTTTGTACAGTAAGTGGCTCGAGTGTTACCTTAAACTCAAAGTGATCGTCTTTGGAATTCCAACGAACTCCTAATGTTTTTGTAACTTCATTTTTCAAAAATGCACAACTTGAATCATCACTATTTTTTTAATTCATTTGAATTACTACACCAGTTATGAAGGTGCATACCTCCCCTTTTGAAGATCTCCCATAATTCATGTTGTAACTCTTTAGTATTACTTAATATGTCAGATCCCGACAACACATTGGGCCGTATTCTCCCCTCCTTCGGAATCGGAATTTCATGCGGAATGGGGAGATTTCGAGTGGGAATCCGAAGAAGAGTTATTCTCCCAGCAAAAACCGGAATTCTGGCTTTTCGAGTTTACGGAATGAGCCTCTACTTCTTCCGACAGCTCAGAGCTGCCGGAATAGCATTCGTAATAGCAGGGGTGGCGCCAGCTAGGGGGCCGGGGAGGCACAGGCCCCCCCGTCGGGGAGTCTGTGACCCCCCCCCATCGGGGCATACTCCTAAAATCTCTCGGGGGGGGGGGGGAATACAAAATTTTCATTTTCTACTTTTGGCAGCATTTTTCTTTCCTTGTACAAATTTGGAGCATTCCAGTTTTTCCATTCTGTATTCAACAGAAGAAAGTATTGGATTCGTAAAAATTTTCTGCTTCCAGTTTTCCATGAATATACACGTTTTGAGAGGTCCAGAACACGTTTTAACCACGATATTTTTAGAAAATATCTGTCTGTGACACGATTATCTCCAAAACCACGAGGACTACTAACAAATGGAATGGTACAAATATTAACAGTAATATTATTAACAGTATTGCAGTTTTTGATAAATACTTATATAATAAACTCTCTTTATGTAGTGCCCCCCTGTCGGGGAATTTCTGATGCCACTACTGCGTAATAAGAATATTCAGTGTGAAAAGTCAAAATGGCGGACGGTTTGTTGTTATTAGAAGTGTATGACAGAATTGTTGTGGTGGTTTTGGTTCGAACAAATGCAATCGGCATTTCAGAAATTAAATTAATTGAACATTTTAGATTATCGAAAAAAGCACCTTTCTTTTTAATTGAAAGTTCCGGAGTTTTTGCAACCGAAGTCTAATGTAAAAGCTTTGTCTCCTGAATGAAGGTAATATTTAGTGAAATTTTTTCTTTATTTTTTCTGTTATCAAGTTGTTTATAGTCAATGGTTGTTTACAATAATGCGTCTTATATCCCATGTTTTATATGATTTGAATATTTAAGTAATAATTTTTGTGTTTTTGATAAGTGCTTTATACATTCGTTAAAATT
The DNA here is from genome assembly GCA_963930645.1 of Salticus scenicus. NCBI lineage: Eukaryota > Metazoa > Arthropoda > Arachnida > Araneae > Salticidae > Salticus > Salticus scenicus. The sequence goes on along the minus strand of OZ005651.1, from coordinate 16,672,506 downwards.
TCGTTCATTGCATTTATTGTGTTAATCTGGGCACTTTTCTCCATTAAAATGACATAATTCATTTTAAAGTCATGCTTTATCATATTTGAAAGCTTAAATAATTTAAGAAACTTTCAACTTGCTTATAAAGTAATATGTATGTATTTCATAGTTATTACTTATTCTAAATATTGAAGATTTTTGAACTGATAATTACAGATTTTTGTGCTTTAAAAACTAATGCAAACTTTGCAGAAATTGATTGATTGAAATATCCAACACAATTGATTGAAATATCCAAAAGTACAAACAACCTTTTCTTAATTTGTAAAAAAAATATGTATTAAATTGGATACAGGCTTTGGAAATGCTTTTTTCTTTCTTTCTTTTTTTTTTTTTTAATATAAATTTTTTTTTTAGTTGTGTACACTATATTTCTGCTCTACATAATGTAAACTTAGTTAATATTTATTTTTACATGCCAGATGAATTATGCCTTCAAGAACAACAACTTATTACATTTAATGAAATAATAAGTTGTTGAAAATTCAATTATCCGATTGAGTAGTTCTAGTCTTTTAAATGTTTTGTGAGTGTAGAAAATAAAAGTGTGTTAATTACAGTGATAAAAGTAACATGTAATGAATGATTTTTTCCTTGATCAGAAACAGTAAATTTCATTAATAATGAATTATGTGCAAGAACTGTAAAGTATCATTTGTTTTGGTCATTTAGACAGTAATTAGTGTTAAAAATATTTCTTGCAATAACAGAAAGGATGAAGAAATTTTTGCATAGTACAAAAATGTCATTTCTGTGTTGATAGTTAATGCATAGGAAATTCTTAAAGCATTCCTGACAAAAAATTAAATAAAATGATTTAATATATGTATATATATAAATTCATATTTTAAGACAATCCAAATACATTTATTATAAACTCTGCAAGACCACACTGAGACAGCCCTTCTACAGAAGAACTTTGAATGATCACACTCTAAGGCACCCCTCCTGCAGAAGACAATGTTAATATTGTCAGAGCAACTCTAACTAAAGGCAAAAGCCTGGTGAGTGCCTAAATTGTGCGGTGTGTATTAAAAAGCTGCACGATTGAGGCACCTTTCCCTGGCAAATTCTTTGAAAATAGATGTATATCACATCTAAGAAACATGTTATACAAGTAATAATTTTATATTTTATTTTTAACTTAAGTTTAAAATGGTTTCTTTTATTTACTGAAATTAATTTTTATTTGGTTTTATGTTCTTGCTTTAAATTACTTCTATTAATTATGATGATTAAAATTTATTTATTTATTTATTTATTTTTTGTCTTTCAGATTTTAATTTGTTCAATTGGTTTAATCAAATAAAACTTAATTGAATGCTAATTCATAAAATCATTTCTTTTTTATAAATTGGAGATTGCAAAATATATTTATTGCTCAAATATAATAGAATTTGTCATAAAAATTTTAATGATTAATTTTAATGTCTTCTCTTTGCATGTAATAGTTTCATCTTTGTCTTTTTGCTAATCATATCTCTGATTAAAGGACAGTTTTGTTATGACTCGCAAAGCTCAATTATGATAACTATGTTACAATAGTACAGAGACACACTAAAGTAAAATCTTTTTGTTTTCTCCATTACTATTTGAATACAACTGTACTTGTAATTAGATGGTTTGACTATAAATAAATTGTATCCAAACAGTACTGAAAAAAAAAAAGTCTTAGATTCTCAATTTATGTTAATTTTAATCATAAATTTAAAAAGCAGTTCAATGTATGAATAATTACATAATCTTAAAAATGCCAATGTAAAAAATATTAAGAGCAAACTGCATTTTTTTGTACTGTATAGCATACTGCACTATATACATTGACATTTGTTAAATTTATATTTCTGTTCAAGTCTGGTTACATATTCTAACAGTTCATTGTGTTAAAGATCTGTCATTCAAATTCAATAAATAAACTTTGTCAACAAATACCATAAATTGAAAAAAAAAAAAATCATCTTAGGTCAACATATTAGCATAACCCTTCATCAGCCCCCCCCCCCACAAAAAAAAAAAAAAAAAAAAAAAAAAAAAGTGTATGAAAATGCCACTTATGTCTACTTTTTTGCCTGATGAATTGTTGTACTATTATTTTTATTCGAAACAACTGTCGTAATTTTTTTTCAGAATTATTTTATATTTTACAAGAGCTGCACCAAGAATTCAGTATGTACTGCGTTAATACTGAGTAAGTATAAGAATTTCATTTTTAAGCCTTCTGGAAATAGATGTATATTAACTAGTATGTAAAAAGCTTTAAAAACTAGCAAGTAAAAAGTTTCTAGAACGGTGTCAGGTACGACCACTCCAAAAAAAAAAAAAAATTCTAGACTGTGATTTTATTTTAATAAATTGTATGTTGTGTTATATCAGATTTTAATTTGTTTTACAAAGTAAACCGTTGCACTGATCGCAACAAAAATTGGTACATTTATTATTTACAAATTTAAAAATCTATCTAGTGCTGTAACTTTTGATTCAATAGGATAATTTGTTCAAAATATATTAAATAAAAACCCCCATAACAATGTTATCCCCCCCCCCCAACCATTGATTAAAAAAATATATATATATATATATATTATTATTATTTTTATGTAAATCTGTATCATAAAAAATATATCTGATAAAATTTTATTATTATTTTTTATTTATTTATTTTCTATTTTGGTGATGCTTTATGCCAAGGTCTTTACTTATGCAATTGCAATAACCATTTCAATTTACTGCTAAAATGGCAAACAAAATGTTTGAAACTGCCAAGCGTTTTCCATATTAAAGCTGTGCTGAAAATAGTCGCCAATAATTATTAAAGTTTATTTAAATGTTTAAATTATTCAATAAAAAAATAATTTTAAACTGACGACATGATATTTTATTTTAATTATTTATTTCAATCAATCAAATTGGTTTATATGTTCTTTCTTTTCTTTTTTGTCCATGAGGCAGACAAAGCCTGCTTTTATACTAGTAAAAGAAGATATTTGTATCTTTGCCTGTGTGCGATGTAGATTTAAAAAAAGAAAAAAAAAAAAAAAAAAAAAAACCATTAAAAACAGTCTTTGGGGACCGCCGATAGAAGTGAAAACTAAGTAACTTGTGAATTGTATCGTCGAGCTATTAGATTATTTTTTCAAATTATTTTTGGTTTGTAAAGAAGTGTTTATGATCTGCATTATATTATTCGGCACAATATTTGTAGCTACCCATATTAAATGAACTAAGCCTTATATTAGGCAAAAATATTGATTACTTATGAAATTATTTTAATTAGTAGCTGAGATACAAAAGAAAATCGATTCAGGACACCTCAAAACGTGTAAATCAGGTGAAATCTCGAATTCCACTTTCAATAATATAAAAGAACTTTAAAATATCTTTTGAATGATGTATTAAAAATAATTTAATCATAATTAGAATTTGAAATTTTAAAATATTACAGTGCCATCTGGCGGTAGAAATTTCTGTAATCTACTGTTTGATTCTAAATCAACAAAGCTTTCTAATGATGTATTACTTATGAAATTACTTTAATTAGTAGCTGAGATACAAAAAAAAAAAAAAAAAAAAAAAAAAAAAAAAAAACGATTCAGGACACCTCAAAACGTGCAAATCAGGTGAAATCTCGAATTCCACTTTCGATAATATAAAAGAATTTTAAAATATCTTTCGAATGATGTATTAAAAATAATTTAATCATAATTAGAATTTGAAATATTGAAATTTTAAAATATTACAGCGCCATCTGGCGGTAGAAATTTCTGTAAGCTACTGCTCGATTCCAACTCAACAAAGCTTTCAAAAATGATGTATTACTTATGAAATTATTTTAATTAGTAGCTGAGTGAGATACAAAAGAAAACCCATTCAGGAACCTCAAAACGTGTAAATCAGCTGAAATCTCGAATTCCACTTTCGATAATATAAATTGGTAAAAAATATGTTTCTTCTCATGGAAAGTCTTCGCTGACGATGACGCAAGTTTCATGATTTTTGTTCACCCAAAAGTGCTCAACGCATCTAAAGAAGTTTTCACTTCAAATGGAAAACCTTCTCTGACGATGACGCGAGTTTCATGATTTTTGTTCACCCAAAAGTGCTCAACGCGCCTATAGAAGTTTTCACTTCAAAAAAATATATATGGCACATCCCCCCCCCTCCCCTTCTAGATAGAGGATTGAATTTGAGAATAAAGCCGATTGACTGCTGTAGGTCCTAGGCCTGAGGGGGGTGCCCTCCGTGGGGTTTTTTCTAAGGGGTCCTAGCCCATATTTACACAAGTTTCGGAGAAAACCACAGAAAACTCCGAACGGCTAGGCCGACGAGCGCGACCTGGGATCGAATCCGGTACCTCACGTTTACCAGCTTTTGAGCGCAAAACCGCTCGGCTGCTGGTGGGCACTCTAGATTGAGGAATATGTGCAGATTCACAATATACTTTAAATTTTCGATATTTTTAAAAATATGATTTTTTGTGTTTTCCCCCTACATTCTTCTCTGAGCTCTAATTTCAAGCTGAGACCAACAATATAAAACGTTTACAACTTTTTATTTAATTTATTTTTTTTTAATATAAAAAAGAAAAACTTTTTTACACATGAATGTTAAATTTAAAAATTATTCCTATTTACACAAAAATAGCTGATAAAATAGATGTCATAATAGATGATTTAAAATTTTATTTAGATTTAATTTTTTTTTTAAATGTTTATTTAAATTTATCGAATTGTCTTATAGGTTTTTTCCCCTTAATTTTATCATCCACAAACTAAAATGGGCACAGTTTTAATATAGAATCCCCTTGGCGACTTTTGTTATTTTTTGCCACTTTAGTGATGAATTAAAATGGCTATTGCAATTGCATAATAAAACACTTGCGAAAATCGCTCAAGTTACTTAGGAGCCAGTTTTCAAGTTTCGTCAAGAGATCTTATACTAAAGCTGTTTCTTAACGTCAATGCATTTTTAGTTTATTTTGAAATGACCGTGTTTCCAATCAACATAATGAACCTCAAATAATTGAATATCATTTATATTTTCTTAATAGCTGTATATGATAGCACTTAATCATGGCTTTGATTTGCTGAAAATAAAGCACAGCTTTAGTATGGGACTCCCTTGGCCAAATTTGTGACTTTTTTCCCCCCAATTTTTATTCCTTCTTCCAAATAAAGAATGAATTTCATTTTCATTATTTCAATAAATTGTTTTAGTAATGGGACCAGTTTACATTGTTACTTTTCAGAATATTGGACGTTTGGTTTATTAGGCTTATTAATAAAGAAAATAAGCTTTTAAAAGATTAGCTTATTATCAAGTAGCAGCTTATAATAAATAAATAAATAAAATAAGCTTCTAAAAGATTAGCTTATTATGAAGTAACTGCTTATAAAAAAAATATAAAAATCACACTTATTTTGTTGCAAGTTGTGAATTTTTCATTTTTACTTTAACAGATGCTTACACATTACAGAGAGCCAAAAATAAATCATATAGTGAGGAATATGGCATTTGAGATTGTTTTTTAATAATATATTGGTTAATTTTTGTTTTTCATTCATGATCTATTATAACTTGGAAGTGATTCATAATTTGATCTATCGTAGTTAATAATTTTGAATCCATTAAATGTGGGGTTCAAACTCAGCACTAGCATTTCAGCCATAGCAGTTCAGAGATTTTTCTGAAAATTGCATGAATTTCAGCCAGGACTCTTTAGAAATAGACCCACAGAAGGAACACCACCCAGGCCTAGGGTCCTCGCATAGTCAGTTTACCTTAAACAACACAACACCCTCCATTATATGTGATGTTGTGTGTGTGTGTGTGTGGGGGGGTGATCTTTTCAGAAGAATTTTCTTAAATGAAATCGATTGTACAAATACATGTAATTCAGAAAATTGTGAAGTTTAAATTGATATGAACACTCAGTATAATATCCAATAACGGTAAAGGGCAAAGCTGGATTGTGTTGTGTGGGTTGGAACTGATTGACTATGCAAGGGTTCTAAGCCATATTTATGCAAATTTCAGAGAAAACCATGTAAAACTCCAAACTGCTCAGATGAATTTGACCTAGGATTGAACCCAGCACCTTCTCTCTTATGAACATATCAAGTGAGAGACATTTCGTTCAGCTTTTTTACTGAACACAGCATGATCAATTTTTTGAAAGATAGTCTAAAATATTGATGACCCGTTGATCTCGAACCTTTTAAAAAACATTAATAAATTTCACTAACAGCCTTAAAAAGAAAAAATAATAACTAATGGCTGGGCTGCTTTTACGTTAAAAATACAAGACAATTTAAAAAAATTTTCTGGCAATCCTAACTGCATAAAATTTTATAGTAAAATAAATGTTATTTCGTAATATATTAGAGGTGAAATTAATAGTAAATTAAGGTAGATAGAGTGTATGAGTGTGTGTGTGTGTGTGGGGGGGGGGTATATTGTTCTCTTCTCACAGATACAAAGCTTCAGCAGACGTCTAACACACAGACAGCCAGTTTCTGAATGGTCAAATCATGTGTGAAACATCTTTACACATGTAAAATCCATCGAAGACTAGAAGTTTAAAATTTTTCTTTTATGAATATTGAAGAAAGTAAAAATATGTTTTAAAAGAATACATCTTATAGACTTTCATATATTTTTATAGGTTCTTGTAAAAATTGCTAGAAAAATTTCAAATTTAGGATGTATAAGGTTTGACCGGAAAAATTACAATTAAAAATATTTTTCCACAAATCATGAGAAACTATAGCAATAACTCTGTTTTCTGTGAATAATTAAGACATTGAAAAAATTCGGCTTATATGTTTTAAAAAATTCTTTCAAATTTCTTCATGACAAATTAACTAAAACCTCTGATGAAGAAATTACTCGATTATAGAATTATATAAAAAATAAGCTAACTGTTATTTTAATAATTTAACCAGTTACCATATTTAAACGAGTATAAATTTCAAATTATTCAACTAATTAACTAACTAATTTAGTCTTAATTAAAAAGAAAAAAAAAACTCCATTAAATCGATAAACAATAATTTTAAAATTATAAAAATTTCCAGTTAAATTTTAAAATTTTAAGGTAAATAATTGGTAAAAATCACAAATTAAATACACAATAAAAATGAAATACATATTAATAAATGAATAATTCAACAATAGAAAGAATTAGATAAAGTATTGTTAGGTGCGATAAAACCTCGTAATATGATAGATGCAATGCTATACAGCAAATACTGTATTCGGATGATATACATGTTTTATTTATAAAGCAATCGAATTCATAAATAAATCTTATGAAAATTTTACTACATTAATCATACGATTTATGGAACGCTGATTTTTTGGCCGATCACTTTTTTAATTTTTAGATGTATCTTTTCAAACACACTCTGAAATATCTGTTTAAGCAGAACTAAATATGTGCGATTTTTAATATTGATGAGAAAATACAACCATCGAGTGATTGTTTGTTTACTAACAAGCGTGATTTTTCTCTAACTGCTGATTGGTTTGAGCGTCTCAAAAACGTCACTTCCTTTTGAATGCTTCGGAATTAGAGCCCCTTAAATAAATAATAGGCCGGCGCATCACCGCCATTTTTTTGCCTCGTAAGAGGACAGCATTTCCGCTTGGCGATTTTATCGCTTCACTGGTGGTTTTAAGAAATTTTCATCTAAAAATAAAATTGGCCAAAAATGATAAGCAACACAAGTAATCTGTTTCTGTTTCTTAAATAATTCATAACATTTGAAAGGGAAAAAAAAAAGAGCGTACCAATTAAAATTGGAAAGTTTTTTCAACGACCTAATACTATCAGGACACGGAAACAAGACAACTTTGGCGAACCAAAAAAACGTCTCCAAGACTCTACAAACACACAGTAAAAAAGCGTTTCTTAAAATAATTTATGGTTATTAAAATACATATTTAGATTTAAATAATACTTTTTTTTAAATTTTTTACTTTATAAATGTCAGAAATGCAAAGAAAAGTATAAGTGAATAACAATAAAACTTACTATGCAAAGCTGTGCATTAGGTCCCGGGATCCAAGAATCTGGACGACAATTCGCAGCCCATTTTCTCCTTCTTGCATTATCCGAAGGAAACCTAAACATTTTGTATCCTTTTCTGGAGTGTTTACAGCAGTTTATTGCTGAACAACCTCCCATATTGCAGTTTATTTCACTAAAATTACTAGCAAGACGGTAGAAACAATGGATGCCGTTTGTTTATCACGCTGGGTACATGCGGCAACCCTAAGGCAAAAAAATGTCGGATGCGCCAGCTCGTATATATAGGAGCCTTATTCGGAATGATTTCGCATACGGAATTCAATGAAGGGAGAATAGAGGTTTCCATACGGATCGGGATTTAGACTCGATTTCGGCTAGTGTCCATTCCGATTACGTTCCATTTTCCGGTTTAGGGAGAATACGGCTCATTGTCTATGTATGTGCCGGACATTACTATTGGAGCAGCTAATGGGAAATTTTTTGATTCGTCTAATGCTAATTGGTGTAGTGTACGCATAGCTAAATATGAAGCACTTACTGTCCCGTATGTGACAGTAGCTAACGCAAATATTTTTACTGGTTCATCAATTTCTGTTTTCCAAAGTATTCGTTGAAGCTGTCTCTGCTCTGGTGTTATCAAGATCATTCGAAACCTTTTTTGTACATCAGCAGTAAAAGCAAATATGTGTTTTCTAAATCTGGTCATTAAGGTAAAAATATCATCTTGAATTACACCGCCATTGTACTATAATGAATTGAACGAATTCTTTTTTGTTGTGGGACTTGATGCGTTAAACACTACTCTAACAAGGAGAGGTCACGACATGGAAAATTCAGATCGGGACGAAATTGCGCAGGTTTGTAGTATACTATGAAGGTAGCAACATATTAAATCAGTAGGACCAACATCACCTGTAATAATGCCTCCGAGCTGAGCTCTAGGTCACGGTAGATCGGCCGATTTCATCCAATCCCCACGATCCAACATGTATCATAGGAACTGTTGATTGGATAAAATAGGCCGACCTTCCATAACGTAGAGCTCAGCTCGGAGGCATTATTACAGGAGGTGTTAGTAGGACCCACTATCCACAGAATTTCGAGAAAAAAGCATTTAAAGTTTCAGTAATTTTTAAATACATGTTATTTCGGAAGCGACACAGCGCCTCAGTGGTGTGAGCTTAAAGCGCTAGTCTTACACCCAGACGGCTTGGGTTCAAAGCTACCTACGGCACCTTTTTTTTTCTTTAATCTAAATTTTTTCTTTATTTTTACTTTATTTTATAATTCAATTAAAAATTAAAAATTTTAATAAAATAATATTTAATTTTCTTTAATATAAAATAAATAAAATTTTCTATTTTTAATATTTATCTTAAAAATACAATAAATTTCTATAACTTAAAAAATAAATTTTAGTTTTACAAAACACTAAATAACAAATATAAAGAAAAAGAGACAAAAAATGTAATTAATTAAAAGATAGGCAAGCTGTAAAACAAGGTATAAAATAGTTAGCGGGTGTACTGAAATCTTGGTTTGAGCTTTCTGATTTGGCTTTAATGTGTATAAATTATGTAAACGCTTTAAGCTTGTTAATAATAGAGAGCAGGTGGGATTTTATTTCGTGCACAAAAGGATAATAATAATTAAAAGAAAAAAAAAGCAAGTCGTTGTCGAAGACGAAAGTATGTTGATTAACATTTAAAATCTTCATTTAAGGATAACATTTCTTTGCCTGTAATAATTTATTAATGGCATTGTAATCCAATACTTTCACTTTTCAAGAAGCTGTATAGATTGGAGAAGTAATTATTTAATTTGGCTAGTAATTATATATGCAATTAAAATCATCATTTCTCTGTAATATTTTTTTATTTTTTGTAATTTAAAAACAAAATTTAGTATTGTTTTAAATATACCTAAAATAAAATAAAATATTTAGATAAATAAATAAAAACAGTTTCTTTAGTTTACCTTATTTTAAAGTTAAAACAAAACTAAAATTTATTTTTTTAAGTTATAGAATTATTTTTTTTTTAAGTTATAAATATTAAAAATAGAAAAATTTATTTATTTTATACTCAAGAAAATTAAATAATCTTTTATTAAAATTTTCAGATTTTGAATTGAATTATAAAGTGAAGTAAAAATAAATAAAAAAATTAGATTGCATAAAAAATTAAAGAAGGAGAAGAAGGAAAAAAAAAAAAGTTCTGTAGGTAGCCTCGAACCCAGTTCGTCTGGGTGGAAGACTAGTGCTTTAAGCTCACGCCACTTGGGCGCTGACACACTTCCGAAATAACTTGTATTTAAAGATTACTGAAACTTTAAACGCTTTTTTCTCGAAATTTTGTGGATAATGGGTCCTATTGCTTTAATATTTTGTTACCTTCATAGTATACTACAATCCCACACAATTTCGTCCAGATCTGAATTTTCCATGTCGTGACCTCTCCTTGTAAGTTTTGTTGAATTTCTTTCCGGTTTATATACTCCTAAGTGTGGTATAAAGTAAGATCCTTTCTCATTTTCTTTCTCCGACACTTCATACATATGTCCCATTTCCTCATACTCCTTTAAAAAATCTTTGTATAAATTTAAATAATTGGAATCTAAACTCAACCTTCTCCACAAGGCATTTAATTTTCTGAGGGCTATATCTTTTGATTCTCCTAAACATAACGGATCTTGTTTTAAGGGCATACTGACAATGTATTTTCCGGATTCATCTCTTCTATGAGTATTTTGAAAATGTTCATCACATAAAGTAGTTTCTTTACTTTTTACTGTTTCTTTTTCTATTGATTCAATTTCCCAAAATTTACGCATTGTTACTTCTAAATCATTTGTAGTGTTTATTAACCCGCAGTGTTCAAATCTTTCTCTCTCACTCATTATACTTCCTGACACTATAAACCCAAAACTGAATTCTGTAAAATTAGACCTGAATTTTCAATTTTCAATTGTCCTGGTCTTAATAACTAATAAAAAACTTCGGCAGAGAGCAGCATTTGCAACTTTGTGGATAATTAAAATTTACACCAGCTAGTTTTAAATTAGAAATTTTATTCATATCTATTTCGATTTTTTGCGCAGGGGCTAAGTCTTGCGTTATTTTTGGCACAATAAAAAAGTCTAAGTTTTTTATATAGGTTTTATCTTCATTCGAAATGCATGCAGAAACTTTTGATCGAATTGTAAATAATGCATCATTTAATCCTGAAATTACGATATTCACTTTTTTCTTTTTTTAACTTTAACATTTCAGCACACTCTTTGGTTAAGAAACACGAGGTACTTCCTACGTCTAATAATGTTTTAATCGGGTGTGATATCCCAAAAAAAATCATCAATATAACAAACAGCTGTGCTCAATAGAACAGTTTTTGTTTTATTTATGCTCGATGGTACTAATAAATTACTTTCTGTCGGGGGAAAGAATTCTTGCGCCGTTACAGACGGGGGGAAGGGGGATGATGGCGCCAGTAACCAACTGATTCGCATCTATTTCACGGTTTTCTTTTTTTGTTTGGTAATGAATAGACAGGTGATGTCTTTTGTTGCATATTGAGCAGGATAATTTATAAGTGCAGCTTTTAACTACATGCTTAGACGACAGACAATTAAAGCAATAGTTATTCTTTTTAATTATTTCTATTCTTTCAGCTACAGAGAAATTCTTATATATAGCACATAAATGCAAACGATGACCCTGACCACATAAGACACATTTTAATCGTTTAACATCTGTTAAGAATACGTTTGACACATGATGTTTTTGTTTAAATCTATAGTTATTCTTAAGAGTTTTTCCTCGTGATGTGTTATATAGATCAATTTCTTTTGCTAATTCACAGGGACTAAACCCATTCTCAGCCTGCCGAACTGAAATATGAGCAGCTACTTCTTTACCAAGGGTACTGATTATTTTATCTGATATAATTAAATCATTTAATGATTTAAAATCTGATACTTTTCTCAAATTGAAATAATATTCCCAATTCGTGATTAAACGAGAAGTAAATTAAACATATGTTTCGTTTTCCTGGCGCGTTGCTTTTTTAAACTGCTCTAAGCAAGCTTGAGTTGTAGGCTGGTATTCTCACAAAATGATCGATTTAACTTTTTCGTAATTATTTAATTCATCTTCTTTAATGTATGTAATAACATTAGATGCTTTTTCTCCTAACAAATTTAGAAGAATTTCTGACTTGTACTTTTCTGGAACACTTTCAGCTATAAATGCTCTTTGTAATGAAGAGAAGAAGAAGGCCCAGCCTTCCGGCCTAGTAGGCACATTCACAGTCAGAATTCTTATACATTTCACTATCGAAACTAAAAAATTATGAATTTCATGATCATTCTCACTTTGGTTTTCAGTTTGTGTTTCTGCACGTAACCGTGTTAACTCTAGTTCTGTTTTCACTCGCTCCAATTTAATTTGTTCTAAGTTAATTGAATTAGCAGAATTAAGTTTTTTATTTTTACGATCTTCAATCGTAGTATTTATAAACTCTTTTACAAAATCTATGTCAGTTTTGTAAACTTTATTATTTTTAATTAGCTCAATTAAGTCAGCAACTAGTAAATTGTCTGATACAGTTTCTCCTAATTCAGTGGCTATTAGCCTCAGATCATCTTGTTAGCAGTTTTTAAACATATTTTATTAATTAAAATGCGTCTCTAAATTATGTTTATTCTCAAATACATAGTTAAAAAGTGTTAATCGCTTACTCGATCTTGTTCCGAACTTTAATTTCACAGTACCTCCATTTTCCGGCTGCTCGGACCACATGTTAGGTTCCTCATGACTGGTTTCGTGTGTGGAGGTACAAATTAAACTCAAATGGACTGTATACTCTAATTTATTTTAAAACACTAACTCAAGGTGGGATCTCGCTCGAGGATACCTGTTAACACTTTGGTGTCTATCCATACTCCATACACTGTCTCGAACACAGAGGGCGCAGCCTCTACACAGGTGCGTGCGCACCTTATTACATCATACTGTAACAAATGCCCGTAGAGGTGGTATTGGATAATGGATGTAATCCTCTATTCAAAAAAAATAATTTGGAAGTTTGAGATTTTATTATTATTATTATTATTGTTGTTATTATTTAACTTTATATGCGACACCTTTATGGGATTTTTCAAGTACAATTGAATTTAGGATATTTTAAGCAAACTAGTTGGCATAGGTGGACTCTGCTCAGTTCCCCATCATATTTATGTTCTCATAAATTTCTAGTGCGAGACATATTATAATCATGTTAAAAGAAATGAATTTGACCAAAGCTTGATACAGTGACAGAATGAAATCCCCGCCTAATAGGCTATCCACCATTCACTTCGATATTTTTTTCTTATTCTAATCTATTAATTTATTTTATCAGGGTCGATTCCGTTGTTTAGTTTTCATGCTACTATTTCCAATGCAATAATCCTAAAAATTCATATTTATATAAAAAATTTACAATTTCGCTATGTTGATAAAATCGTAAATTACGATTAATTTACGAAATTTTCCTATTAGAATATTTGTATTCAATCATGTTCAAACAAATATCATAAATGTAATTTTGAAGTGACTAATGTATTTATGATCCTAAAAATGGAAGTTTATGCTCAATTTTGCCTTATTCTGACATGTTAAGTAAATCGTAAATTCCAAATAACTTACGAAATTTTTAAATTGGAAAAATCATAGTCTATGACATTCATGCCAGTGTCCTAAATAATATTTCAAAAGTAGTCTGACATCTTTACGATGAAAATATCGCTCAAAATTCACGTTTATGTGAAATTTCGTCCTATACTGCCATGTTAAGAAATTCGTAAATTTCCAATAACTTGCGAAATTTTCAAAGTAGCATATTTATAGTTACTAATGTTCATTCCGGCATCAAAACTGATATTTAAAACTGGTCTGACATTTTTACAGTAAAAAGTGTCCATTTAATGCACGTTTAAGTGAAATTTTGTCCTATTCTCCCATGTTAAGAAAATCGTAAATTTCTAATAACTTACGAAGTTTTTTAATTCGAATGTTCCAAATGAATAGAGTTCTTGCCAGTATCGAAAGTAATATTTTAAAACTGATCTGACCTCTTTGCGATCATTTGTTCGTGAGATATCGTGTAAACAGACTAACAAACTAACGGACTAACCCACTAACGGACTAACACACTAACAGGCACCCTACAGACAGACACCATACAAATTTTGTCATTTTCGGATTCCTCACACCTGAAAACGTATAAAAAAGTCAAAAAACCGAGGTCGAAATTTTTCACGATTACCTAAGTTCCCCATACCTATAGTATGATGGGGAACTAATAAAGAAATATTGAGTTCTTTCAACTAAACTTCCAGTTACAAGCTTACAAGATATAATGTGATTCATTTTATCTATTTGATTTCCTTAAATTTTAATCAAAATCTTGCTGTTTATTTATTTAGGCAATTAATTGTATTTCCTGTAGCTTGCATATATATATATATATATATTTCCCGCATTCGAAATTAGTTTTAAAAAGTGATTTTAAAAAATATAATTATGTTTTTATATAAGATTTTTCTCTAAAATTTTTAACAATGCCAATTTTGTAATTAAAGCATTTTTTTTCTAAGTTTTTCTCTTTATTATTATTATTTTTTTTTTATTGAATATTTAACGAAGATTATGACAATGTCCTAATTTTCTGAGTCACTCTCAGAACCAGAGAACATAAGGTGACCTAAGTCAGAATTGCTGCCTGAGTTTGAAAAACGTTGGCGTATCACCATTTATCAAATGAATATTATGAAAAATAGATACACATGCTCAGCAGTATAGTAGTGCATTAATTTATCAATATATTCTTTTTTTGTTATGTTTATCAAATGTTTTATAATTATGTTCTTACAAACTTATTGAATGGACATTTAAAATTCTGATTAGCAACTGTTGCCGCTCACCTTAGTTTGGCTATATGCGCAACCTTGGCGCGCATCTCTTGTTCACTTGCATTCCCGCTTTAGCGGAGTAGTTGTATTGTTTTTCGTTATAAGAATAACATCTCTCTTGTTTATCTTGTTCGGTGATATGGTTCACCTTTTTTATAGTTTGCGTTGACTATGGTGTCAACATATTTGAATACGTTAATAATACGTCCTCTAATAACTGTAAATATGTACATACGATATGTAAATAATACTTTAATTAAATGTTTGTGAAGTAATAGCTTCAGAATAGTAATTATTAAAATGATATACAGTCCACTCATAAAGTATCGTCAACATTTGGTCTAGTAGAACCGGAGGAAGATCAATCGTAATATAATGAAATAGTGGTGGTGCTCATTGATGAAAGTAATTATGGATAAAAATAAATTAGTTATCCTAAATCGACAACGTAGAACCTTGAAAGGTCAATTGACTAAGATAGTGACATATTTAGAGACTGTTAATGACGAGGATAAAGACATTATAACTTTAGAAATAAAGAAGGATAATCTGCAAAAAATAGTAACAAAACTGGATAATTTGAAAATCCAGTATTACGAAATAGCTGATGAATCGGAACTGGAAGTCCAATTGAACGCCTTCGCAGAACTGGAAGAAGAGGCAGAAAAATTAGAGGTAAGGCTTCGAAAATTCTTACACTCTAATAACATTAGTAAAAATGTAAATGAAATTATTTCAAATGAATCTAAAGCAGATAATTCTATTATCAATTTTCGTTTACCTGAAATTCCTTTACCCAAATTCAATGGACAATATAATGAATGGTATAGTTTTAAAGATCAATTTATAACCTTAATTGATCAGAATGATAAACTTTCAGATAATCAGAAATTATATTATCTAAAATCTACACTTTGTGGAAGAGCACTAGATGTAATTACCGAAGACGATTCATATATTTCGCTTTTTAAAGCATTGGAAGATAGATTCCAAAACAAAAGAATGATTGTAAATTCTCACTTAAATGAGATATTGAACGTAGAGAATCTGTCTCAAGATTTAGTTAAAAATTTGCGAACAATAACAGATAGCTGTCAAAAAAATATTCGAGCACTCAAAGGTATAGGATTGGAATTGAATCCCTTTACGGAGGCCTTACTTATAAATTTAGTTTTTAAACAGATCGATAAAGAAACTAAAAAACAATTTGAATTATCTTTAAGTTCTACAGAATTGCCAACATGGTGCGATTTCATTAACTTTTTACAAAAAAGATGTTTGGTGTTAGAAAACTTACAATGCGTTTCGAATACGAAACCGAAATTAATGAATGCGGAAAAGAGTACTAGAATAAAAACTTTCTTTTCTAAAAATGATTCTTTTAACGATCAAAACTGTCCCCTTTGTAAAAGGAATCATTCTTTAGCTAAATGTTGTGAATTCTTAAAATTAAATGAATACGAAAGATTCCTAACAGTAAAAAAATATTTGTTATGTATTAATTGTTTGAAATCCAAGCATCAGGTTTCGAATTGTAAAAGTGATCATTCCTGTAATATTTGTTCTAAAAGACATAATACACTCCTACATCGTTCTTTGCCAGAAACAAAAAGTAATAATTTCCGATCAAAACCGCAACCACAAAATCTTGACTCAAGCGAGACGGCGTCAGAAACAGACAAACACCTGCTTCTATCGAATGATTCATATCCTGAATTGCAGAAAGGAAAAAAAGATGTTTCGATGACATTATATAACGAGATTAATAATCCCATCTTAAAAAGTGAAAAACATGTATTGCTGTCAACAAGTATAGTTTATTTGGAAAGTAGCAATAAAAAAAAGATTCCTGTTCGTGTAATTCTTGATAATGGTAGACAATGTAACATATTAGACAGACAACTCGCTAATTTATTGAATTTGCAAAAAAGGAAATGCGACATTCATATTTCAGGAATTAATGGTAAGATGACAAATGTGAAATCTTCAGTACGTACCATTATTTCCAATAAAGATGATTCATTTAGTGAACCAATTGAATTTTTAATTACACCTAAAATAACAGAATTCATTCCTTCACACAATATAAACATAAGAAGTTTAAATCTACCACATGACCTTGAATTAGCTGATAGTGAATTTTGGAAAAAATCTAAAATAAATGCTTTAGTTGGTGCTGAATTTTTCTATGAAATATTAAAAGCAGATAAATTTAAAATAGGACAATTCACCTTTCAGAATAGCGTTTTTGGGCATATTGCTGCGGGAACCATAGACCGCAATGTATCTGAAAGTACTTTTTGCGGTTTTACTGCATGCAATGATTATCTTAATGAAACCATTCAAAAATTCTGGAAAATAGAAGCTCCTGAAATTGACTTACGTCCAATTAGTCAGGAAGAACAATTGTGTGAGAAACATTTTTTAGAAACTTATCGGAGAGATAAATCGGGAAGATTTATGGTAGCCATGCCTTTGAAGGAAGATGCTAGTGTCCTTGGGGAGTCTAAATCTATCGCAGAAAAACGGCTCAAGCAGTTATGGAATCGTTTAGAAAAGAATCCAACCATGCGAAATCTTTATTGTGATTTTATTAAAGAATACACTAATTTGAATCATATGACAAAAATTGTTGATAATTTAAATGAATCTAGCTGTTATTATCTGCCCCATCATGGCATATATAGGCCCGAAAAATCTACTACGAAGCTTCGCGTTGTATTTAATGCTTCGAGTCCGACAACTAGTGGAATATTATTAAACGACATAACTTATAAAGGTGTCGTTAATGAAGATTTGTATGAAATCATGTTACGCTTTCGACAACACCGATTTGTGTTTTTGGCCGATATTGAAAAAATGTATCGCCAAATAATGATTACCGAGGATCAGAGAAAATTATTAAGAATTTTATGGAAAGATAATGTGAACTCAGAAATTGAAACCTATGAACTTAATACCGTAACATACGGTACCGCTTGTGCCCCTTTTTTAGCCATTAGAACGTTGAAGTAATTAGCCCTTGAAGAAGCCGAGAAATATCCGAAGGCATCCGATATTTTGCTACATGATTCGTATATGGACGATATAATAAGTGGGGAAGAATCGCTAGAATCTACTAGGGAGCTTCAAAAACAGCTTATACACTTGTTAGAAAGCGCTGGAATGAATTTACATAAATGGAATGCAAATCATATTTCCTTACTTGACTTTTCTAAAGAGACATACCCTGAGTACACATTCTCTGATAAGGAAACCAAAGCCCTAGGGGTTGCCTGGAAACCCAATTTAGATGCTTTCACATTTAAAATAAATTTGTGTCAGTTAAAGTCTATGACAAAGAGAAGCATTTTATCAGACATTGCTCGTATTTTCGACCCATTGGGTCTCATCGGTCCTGTTATTGTCAAAGCCAAGTTGTTTATGCAGGAACTATGGAAATTAAAATTGGACTGGAATGACCCTATTCCAAGCCCTATTGCTCAAAATTGGCTAGAATTCGCCACTTCGTTAAAAGCTCTTGAACAACTTAGAATAAATCGCTATGTTTTAATTCCTGAAGCACAACAAATAAACTTACACGGATTCGCCGACGCATCGTCATTAGCTTTTGGAGCAGCCGTGTATATTCAGTCTATTCATAATTCTGAAATTGTCTCCAATTTGGTTAGCAGCAAATCTCAAGTTGCACCTCTAAAAACTGTTTCTATCCCTCGACTCGAGTTATCTTTTTGTCTTTTGTTATGCAAATTAATTGTGAAAATTTTGAAATGTTTGAGGTTACAAATCAATAATATTTATCTCTATACAGACTCTCAAATAGCTCTTGCCTGGATCCAAACCGAGCCTTGGAAATTGAAAACATTTGTTGGCAACAGGGTTGCCAAAATTCAAGAACTGTCTAAAAACTTCACATGGAACCATGTGTCCTCTGCGGAAAATCCAGCAGACTTAATTTCACGAGGTCTAACTACCACCGATTTAATGGATAATCAGTTGTGGTGGCAGGGACCAGACTTTCTAAGTAAATCCAGTAGTATCATAAACAATGACTCTGACTATCTGTCCCCCAGTGATAATAGTATTGTGATGAGTGAATTGAAAAATAATCACCAGGGTGACGCTAACCCTGCAGTGTTGTGTGGATTAATTCAATCTACGAATTCTCCCCAGAACTTTTATAATCATTTGTTTTCATAAACAAATAATTTTTGTAAATTAATTAGAATATGTAGTTTTATTTTTAGATTTATTAGGAATACAAGAGCAAAAGTAAATAGAGTAACTGGACCACTCCGAAGCACCGAATTAAACGACTCTGAAGTACATTTAATTAGACAGGTACAGTATACACAGTTTGCCGCAGAATTGATCTGCTTAGAAAAAGGGAAGCCCGTATCAGGTAAATTAAATTGTTTTAATCCAATTTTAGATTCTCAGGGACTCCTAAGAGTGGGTGGAAGGCTGGAAAATGCTAATTTAAATTTTGATAGTAAACATCCCCTTTTGTTGCCCCACGACCATAAATTATCTTCCATGATTATGGAACATTTCCATAAAAAATTCTTTCATGTAGGACCTCAAGCTTTGTTATACCACGTTAGAAAAAAATATTGGATAGTTAGTGGGAGATCTTTAGCTCGGAAAATATTTCGTAACTGCGTAACGTGTTACAAAATTAAACCTTTAACGGTCAATCAACTTATGGGAAATTTGCCAAAGGAACGAGTAAATGTGACTCATCCATTTTATTGTACCGGTATAGATTTCTGTGGCCCTTTTTTAATTAAATATCGGGGTCAAAGAAAAGGAATCTATAACAAAATTTTTGTTTGTATTTTTATTTGCATGCCTACTAAAGCCGTGCATCTAGAGGTAGTTAGCGATTTAACATCCGAAGCTTTTATCGCAACTTTAAAAAGATTTTTTGCTAGACGAGGCAAAGCCCAAACATTATTCAGTGATAATGCAACAAATTTTGTTAGTGCAAATAATGAATTAAAAAGGTTACATAGATTAGCTACTCAGCCTGATGAAAACCCTAATTTTTTTAATTCAGAGAATATTAATTGGAAATTTCTGCCACCCCGTGCCCCAAATTTTGGAGGGTTATGGGAGGCAGGCGTAAAATCGTTTAAGTATCATTTGAAACGCGCAGTAGGAAACGCTAAATTAACATATGAGGAATTCTTAACCGTTGTTTGTCAAATTGAGGGAATCCTCAATTCTCGACCCCTTACCCCCCTTTCAAACGATATGGAAAAAATGGCAATGTCATTATTTAAATACGTTACAACAAAGAAACAAATGGAAATTTGAAACAAATAACATTAAAAATGGGGATATGGTACTATTAAAGGAAGAAAACTTGCCCATATGTAGTTGGATTTTGGGTAGAATAGTAGAAATTATTCCAGGAAAGGATAACAAAATACGCGTAGTTTCTGTTAAAACAAGAAATGGGACATATAAACGACCTATTTCCAAAATTGCTCTTTTGCCTTTGGAAAAGTAAAAAAAAAAAAAAAAAAATTGTTTGAAAATGAATAATGTATTTAGTTAAAGTTAATTTGCTTATTGTATTTCATTTGTATTATTTTATTGTCTACAACGTTATTAATATTTCTCTTGTATAAAATTTATTCTTCAAATTGCATATATAATATTTTCGTATAATTGATTGTAATTAGTGTTTTTATATATTAGAACTGTAATTTTGAAACAATGTTTCAAGGTGGGCCGGTATGTTGCCGCTCACCTTAGTTTGGCTATATGCGCAACCTTGGCGCGCATCTCTTGTTCACTTGCATTCCCGCTTTAGCGGAGTAGTTGTATTGTTTTTCGTTATAAGAATAACATCTCTCTTGTGTATCTTGTTCGGTGATATGGTTCACCTTTTTTATAGTTTGCGTTGACTATGGTGTCAACATATTTGAATACGTTAATAATACGTCCTCTAATAACTGTAAATATGTACATACGATATGTAAATAATACTTTAATTAAATGTTTGTGAAGTAATAGCTTCAGAATAGTAATTATTAAAATGATATACAGTCCACTCATAAAGTATCGTCAACAGCAACCACACACAGAAAAATGGAAAATCGAAACTTGTCAGGAAACGTGTCATCTTAGTGATAGTACACTTTTTCCTAGTACGTTGACAAATTTGCACAAAATTACGCAAAATTTTAAACAATCAAAACACTACCTGACAATCCCATTTAGTCATGAGACACAAAAGTCGTTTTATTTTACCATGTATCTTTAATGTGTTTCGTCTGATGATCCGTTTTGGCTCTAAAACTTGTCAGATGACTAATTTCCCAGGTACAGTTTTCATTTTCCTCAAATTTGACCGGTTAGTCAGATGAGAGAATAAAAATAAATTGTTCCTGTTTTGTCAATTGACTAAGAAAAATTTGTATGGCTAGTCCAAAAGCTCAGCATTATTATTTTTTTTTTCTTTATTATTATTTTTTATTTATTTTTTGTCTCCTTCTGACAACTTGAGTTAGTCAACCGAAATCGAACAATTTAACCTATCAAATCTAGCGGCATAATGCAATCGCAGAATTCGAAATTCAAATACTTAGAAAGCTGAAAATGTGGATCCGTTGATGTCGTATCGGTTCCGTTTCCATATTTGTGATAATTTTCATTTTAGAAAGAGACCCAGAGATTTTAATTATCTGCGAATCGAGTTTACGGTCAAAAGTAAGTGCTAAATACTTTATTTTATTGTATATATATATATATTTTTTTATTGTAAGCTTTGTTAGAATAGTAAATTGTAAATTTGTAAAATTCTAAGCTTTAGCAATCTTCTAACAATATCAATCGTATTTAGAATTTGTTTTAATTTATAAAGTTGTTTAAAACGTATAAATTTTAAAATACGTTATTATAAATCTTAGTTTTGCGTATCGTTGTATTATAAAAATAAGTATTTTAATTTGTCTGAACTATAGTTTTTTACATATATTTTTAACATTAAGCTCATATTAATATTTTTTATATACAGAATAGTAACGCTTTATTTTTCCCTAAAGGTGGTTCAGAAGGTATTTCGATTCCAAGAGATAAAAATTTTAAAAAGATATGGAAAAATGCTATTTATAAGGATTTTGAATAACTCCGAATTCTAGGGTATGATTTTAAATTATCTTTTGCAACATTTTATCTATCTTATCTCAGAACAATAAAGAATAATATTCATACTTTTTTATATTTAAAATTTTTAATGAGATGATTTTTAAAAAAATTAAAAGGTTCCTCGTTTATCTGTTATTTGTTCTATTTTTTTTTTTTTTTAATTTCCAGTTCTAAATAAATAAATATATCTTTATAATTTAAATATTTTTGGCAAATGGTTGATAATTGTATGTAATAAAAAATGTCTTTATTTAATATTAAATGTTTGATAACAATTTTTTCAGAACAAATTTGAGCAAAAATGATATGAATAATATCACATACTATATTCTTTTCTCAATTTAAAGTTAAATTGTTCTTGTGTACAATATTAGTTATTAGCTATAAATAATAGATGTCTTAGTTAAAATACATATAGATTCAACTTCATGCTACTTGTTGCATTCAAATGATTTATGATTGTAATAAAAGGTTGATATTTTTAGTTATTAAAAATTTGACATCATATATATATATATATTTTCTTTAGAATAAATTTAATCAAAAATAATATGAGTTTAAATTATTAGATACTATTAAGTATTCGTTATAAACAAAAGATATCTTGTTAAAAATATGTACTTAATTTCATACTATTTGTTTCATTGAACAAACTGAAAAAGTAAAAGTTATATGCTATAAAAATGAGACAAATTACTATAAAGATACAAAATGCACAAAACATGGGAAAATTTTAACCTTGAACAAAACGAGCCATATAATCCGAGAACATAGTGTTCAAAAGTTGAATGACAGAATCTGCAGCTAACAGACATTTGTTGATATGTATCATTACAAAAAAAAAAAAAAAAAAAAAAAAAGGTATAAGAGTTTAAAGCCTGCCTTTTTTCCCCCCAGGGAGAAAAAAAGAAGAAAAAAAATGTTATGTTGAGGCAACCACAAAACTAACTTTTTTCTACATTTTCCTATATAAAATCATGCAATGGAAATTATTTTTTATTTTTATTTTTACCCATTATTAATGCAGACGATTTTCATATCAGAGAGGTAGTCTAAAGGTCCAACGGAAGTAAATTTTTACCGTGCAGATGATCACGGGGAAAATTGCAGTATAACAGCGCCACATATCGCCTATATACACCCAATTTAATAAGCATTATGTATCATAATGGCCTTTTTATACATTAAATATTGTTCGATTATACGCATTAGGACCTGAGACATAACTTTCCCTTGAATTGTAAAAATAGCTCTATAGCAGCTTCACCTGTTGAGCGATTAGCACTAAAAGTTGGCATAAACTAATAATTTATGTTAAGGTGCATCTACATATAATTTTATATGCAATTCTGTGCAGTAGTTCCTGAGATAGAGCCTTCCCTGAAATTGCAGAAATAGACGTATAACAGTGCCACATGTTGTGCAATTGGCACCAGAAATTTGATAGGCACTAACTTATGTCAAGGCGCATCTGCGTACAAATTAATATGCAATTTCGTGCAGTAGTTTCTAAGATATAGCCTTTTCTGAAATTGCTGTAGAGCAGCGTCATCTGTTGAGCGATTTGCAGCAAAAGTTGATAGACACTAATTTATATCAAGGTGCATCCGTATATTAATTTATATGCAATTCTGTGCAGTAGTTCCTGAGATACAGTCGCCACAAAACTTTTTGTCACATGCAAACATTTTCTATGGTCAAAACATGTTCTGGACCTCTCAAAACACGTAAATCCATCAAAAACCGAAAATCGAAAATGTTTACGAATTCAATGCTTTCTTCTATTGAATACAAAAAAATCTAAAGAATAGTATGTGTGTTACTGTAATGCAAAATAATTTTAAATTGAAAAAATAATATAAAAAAGTTTAAGCATAAGTTTAGATTAATAACAATTAATATGAAATGATTGGGCTTCTATAAACATCCATAAAAGAACAACAGAAGTTTTAAATAATTGTTAAAATTCTTATGTGAAAACTAAAATTTAAGACACAAAAAGAACCAACTCATTCAAAAATTTATGTTTTGTCACTCACATCTAACTGCTCAAGTACTTTTTCTTTCTTTCTTCGTTTTATTTATTATTATTATTTTGTGTGTGTGTGTGTGTGTGTACGCGCGGGGTTTGGTTGCGAGTGGGGGGGGGGGAGAGCAATTGATGAATGCACAATCAAAACTGAATCAGACTCAAAACTATGAAAAAAAAAAAAAATGTTCCCTCCCTTTCTTATCGGCGAAAGTAAACAAACACGTAATTTTTCCCATCCGCCGGTCATTAAAGTGTTTGTTTATTTATGTGAAGCATTTTAGTTAATTAAAAAAAAAGAAAAAAAAAAGTTGGAGATTTGATATTTTCTCTAGCTTGAATGAATCACTAAATATATATCACCGAACTTCAAATACTTAACTTTCGAGAAGGGGGGTTGAAAGGGGGGGGGCAGGGGATGTAAGTAACAGGTATTTAAAAATATATATATACTTGTAACAGAAGAAAACAGCTGCCAATTTGTTATTTAATATTAGAAATTTTGTTTTTTCAGTATATTTTTACTCCATTACCCGACTACCATAGGTAATGGGAGTATTGTATTCGGTCCAAAAATTCGATATCAAGATTTCATCTGATTTACATGTTTTAAGGTCCCCTGAGTCCAAAATGTGTTTTTTGGCAATTGGTCAGTATACGTGTGTCTGTGGGAGGGGGGGGGGGATATCCTCTGACTATGATATCTCCTAAACTAATAAAAATAGAATCACGAAACTTCAGAATTGAGACAGGTCTGGTGTACATATGATTTTTTTAAGTTTTGGTGAAAATTGGAAAAATAGGAAGTGGGATATCCGAAACCGGAGGTGAGTTCGTAAGCCCGTATCTCAAAAACGGCTCCAACGATTTTCTTCAAAGTTACTGTATAAATACTCCATTAGATGTCCTTTCGAATGATATAGTTGGTTAGTTCAGTACAATTGACAGGCGCCCTGTATGAATAGCTCAATTTCAGGTACTGCAAGTGCGTTCCTTCCAAAACGACTGTATGTATTTTTTTCAAAGTTGCAATATTAACCCTCTTTTAAATATACTTTTGTGTGTAATTGTTGTTTTCCGGTCAAGAATTGAACATGCCAAGTTTTGGTAAAAGTCGGTATCTCAAAAATGGCTCTAACGATTTTCTTGAAAATTGTTACATAAACCCATTTTAGGTATCCTTTCTCATGCTTTACGTGGTTATTACAGGACAATTAATAGTCATCCTGATCAGTTAGATCTGTTTTAGATCTTGGAAACTGGTGTTTCAAAAACTAAAAAAAAAACTAACTAAATAAATAAAAATAAATAAAACTAACACCCCCCCCCCCCTTTTTTTTTTCTCTTATTTTTTTAACTCGCTATGTAAACTCTGTTTCATATGTCTTTACGCTTGTATTAACTTTCTCTTACTGGGAAATTTTTAGTTGTCTATTTCATTAGGTCATTTTTTTTGTGCGTTTTCATTTTTAGCTTATTCTAAGAAAATAAGTATTCAAAATTTCCCCCGAACATCGTTCGCGCGTTCGGACATATTCTGCACCCCTGGAAATATGTTAAAAGGCACTTTAAAGAAATTCCTTCCATAGACTGTACTCTGTTGGACCTTTTGTATTTGTTTGAACATTCGTAAATTATATAGATAACATTTATAATATGGTTGTCAGCTTCCAAATATGTTTAACAATTGTGTACTAACAGCGATATATTCCTCAAAAAAAAAAAAAAAAAAAACAGTAAAACCAGATCGATTTAAAAAGAAATCTTGTGCGTGCGTAATCAAGTAGTAAGTAATCACATATATATTATTATTATTATTATTATTATTAATTCTAATACTATTTCAATTCTTATTCAGTGTATTACAATTCTCATTCAGTGTTTTGCAATTTAATGATCATTTTGAACTACCTTTATCACTTAGTTAGCATTTAATTCTTTTGTGGTTTGATTTGGGTGGTCTTCGCTTATGATCCAAATAATTGGTTTAATGCTGAAGTGAATCGTCTTTAAATTTTATGCACTGATATTTTTGTATTACTATATTTATATCATTTCCAAGGTAATGCTGCATATAGCGCTTTAATTGGAAATGAAGCTTTTTATTAATATTTTATTATTTTTATTTCAATATGTGTATGCACAATTTTTGCTATTACTTAAGCAGTTTTTTAATTTTCAAACAATTTTACAATACATCATTTTATAGCTGCTATATGCGCATTTTATGTATTATTATTATTATTAATAATAATAATAATTCTAATACTATTTCAATTCTTATTCAGTGTATTACAATTCTCATTCAGTGTTTTGCAATTTAATGATCATTTTGAACTACCTTTATCACTTAGTTAGCATTTAATTCTTTTGTGGTTTGATTTGGGTGGTCTTCGCTTATGATCCAAATAATTGGTTTAATGCTGAAGTGAATCGTCTTTAAATTTTATGCACTGATATTTGTGTATTACTATATATATATATATATATATATATACGAGTATATAATAATCTATGCATAGATTAAGAAAGGTTTTGATATATGCAACTTCCTAACTAAATGCAACCTATGCAATGAGGTGAAATTTACACCTCATATAACGTACTTCTTAGCGATATCCTAATGACTTTTTTTTTTTTTTTTTTTTTTTTCCTTTTAAGGTTTGCGAGCTTCATTTTAAACCTGATGAAATTATACAAACAGTAACATATTTTAATAAAAAAGAAGAAAAGTTATATCAAGTCCCAAGAAATAAACCAATTGTTAAAGATGGTGCTATTCCTACGATTTTCAGTGATTTGCCATCATATCTATCAAAGCCAAGTACATGAAGACAAAGTCCTGTGGAAATATTTCTTTTTTGCTTTAGAGCTATTTAGATTTGTAAATAATTAAGTTGGAAAAAGTTAACAAACAGTCACTAACAAAAATTTGAGAAGTATTGCAAAAGCCAAGGCAAAAAATTTACGTTTTATTACCTAATGATATTTGTGCTTTTATATTATTATTATGATTAATTTTTATGCAAATTATAGAACAATCTTCTTTATGTATATGAAACATATTTATAATTTTCAATAAAATTATTTTTTTCTTGATTTTTGTCTTTTATGTATTATTTTAATTACTTAGTTTCTTATTTAAATAAGCAAATAAATCTATTTAAAATCTTGATCTAAAGAATGTTGAAAGTATGTTATCAGGTAAGTGAGAGTTACTTTGGATGATCAAAATACTTGTAAATTATTGTTATACATTAAAATTTCTCTGTGCATAAAATTAACAGAGATGATCAAAGGAAAATTTTTTTTATTATATACGGTAAAATGTGTTTTGAATGCAAATTTTATATCCACCCTCACCTTAAAAAAAAGAAAAAAAAAAGTGTGTCATTAATATTTATGATTTTAAAACTTTAAATAACCGGAAATTCGGAGTTTGATGTCATTTATAATTTAGTACATTGTAACTTCTATACCTTATATATCGTTTATATTGTCTATATCAATACATTGTATCGTCGTACCTGTTTATAATTTTAATCTGGTGAAAAAAATCCACTATTTAAAAAATATATGCATATATTCAGGTGGCTTAACCCTTTGTATCCCACCGGGACTTTAAAGTCCCACCAAAAAAATTCCTCAATATAGCCTAAATTTACTACAGGCTTTCATTGGAACTTCAAAGTTCCTATAGTTTAAGCTTTCTCTATTGTTAAGCTATAGTTTAAGCTAAATTTAATATGAAATGTTTCTCTTGCAGCAAAGAAATATAATAAAAAAGTTTCAAACTATTTTTCCAAAAATAAGGTGATTTGGTATATAAAGAGTTAAGTAAATTAACTGTTTGAAATATTTTTTATTTTATTTTTTAATGTTTATAATTTGTATTTTAATTAATTACGACATGTATGTTTTTCAAAATTTTGATATTTTTATTTATTGAAAAGCTGTGATTATTAATGGCATCAGTGGTTATATTAAGCATAAATAAACACCTCTCAGTTGCTTTGTTAGCTATATTAATTCGTACTCTGCTATTACTCCTATTAAAAAAAAAAAAATATTTATATATATTATCTTTGAAATAAATTTATGGCTAAATATAAGATTTATTGTTTTATGGAAGGGAAAAATTGGGAATGAAAGGGTAATATTAAAAAAAGGAACTTAAAAAAAAAAAAAAAAAGTTTATATATATTGTTTGTAACCACAGCGTATAAAACGAAAGCACCGAGGAGAAAAAAAAAAATATATATATATATATATATATATTTCTAAATCCATATATGAGGATGTGCATAAAAAATGGACTAAATCATGTGGCGCCACAATCCACTTGGAAAGTCTTGACAATAATAATAAATATATGTAGGGAAGAATGTTTAAAACAGCGAATTCTTTGTTTCAGTGGTTTGTTAAATTTCCAGTACTCATAACTGCTAACTTTTTCAATTGATTCCGGAATGTTCTTAGTACCGCCCTTTTTTAAAACCATATTCTTTGAGGAGTAATTTTCTTCATATTTAATTGTAATTACATGCTAAAGAAAATTATTCTAGAAAGAATATGGTATGAAGAAAAAGGCGATTGTTAACAACTTTCAGGAATAATTTGAAGTTGGCAGCTATGAGTATTTTTTTCCGAATTGATAGACAAGTAATATTTTTTCAGAAAAGTTTTTTAAATGTATTTTCAAGGTTGAACACCTTAAAGGGGGGGAAAAATTAAACAATTACAAAAGTAAAGAGGTTAAGACCTAATAACAATGCTTTTACAAAAACCCCTGCAAACAAGCATGAATCTCTTATTCCTCATAAAATATGAAGGATTTTAAACAATTAAAATTTTGATTAATCTGCATACTTGCCAACTCTACTGTTTTTACCAGTAGACTACCGTTTTTTTAGCTATTTCTACTGGTCAGCTGTTTTTAGGAACTTACAAGAAAAATTGTAAAATTGAGCAATTTTACTGTAAAATATATAGAGGAAAATACAGAAAATAAATATGATAATGAAATGAGGCTTATTAAATGTATGTGTAAAAATTACAATATTGATTTTAATTAACTCAAAACAAACTTAAATTTTTGGGTTTTTTACTTCCATCACCTAACTACCGTAGGTAATGGAAGTATTGTATTCGGTCCAAAAATTCGATATAGAGATTTCACCTGATTTACACGTTTTAAGGTCCCCTGGGTCCAAAAAAGTGGTTTTTAGCAATTGGTAAGTGTGCGTGTATGTGTGGAATCTCCTGGCTATCCTATCTCCGAATCTAATAAAGATAGAACTACAAAACTTCAGAATTAAGACAGGTCTAGTGCACAGATGCATTTTCCAAATGTTGGTAAAAATTGAAAAACCGGAAGTGGGACATCAGAAACCAGAAGTGGGACCGTAAGTCCGTATCTCAAAACCGGCTCTAACGATTTTCTTCAAATTTGCTATATAAACATTCTATTAGAAGTCCTTTCGAATGATATAGTTGGTTAGTTCAGGAAAATTGATAGGCGTCCTGTATAAATAACTCAATTTCAGGTCTCGCAAGCGCGTTCCTTTAAAAACATCTGTACGGATTTTTTTCAAACTCGCCATATTAACTCACTTTTAAATATCGTTTTGTATGTAATTATTGTTTTCCGGTCAATAATTGCGTTTTGGTAAAAGTTGTTATCTCAAAAACAGCTCTAACGATTTTGTTGAAAATCGTTATATAAACCCATTCCTTTCTCACGTATTACGTGTTTATTAGAGGAAAATTAACAGTCATCCTGCTTAGGTTGGGCAGATTTAGATCTCGGAAATTGGTGTTTCAAAAAATAACTCTACCATTTTTTTTCTCTTATTTTTTATCTCGCTAATGTAAGCTTCGTTTCATATGTCTTTACATGTGTATAAAATTTCTCTTACTGGGAAAAATTTTAGGTTTCTACTTCTTTAAGTCACTTTTATATCTTCTGATCACATTTTCTCAAAAAAATCTGGTATGAAACAACCACACGGCTTCCATTACCCACTATTACACGTATTATATGCATTTTTTAGAAATAATGTGGTCAGCGAAGACGTAAAATTGACCTAACGAAGTAGACACCAAACAAATTTACTATAAGAGAAAGCTAATATATATATATATATATATATATATATATGTGTGTGTGTGTGTGTGTGTGTGTGTGTGTGTGTGTGTGTGTGTGTGTGTGTGTGTGTGTGTGTATGTATATATATGTATATATATATATATAAACATGAAAACAGAATTTATATAGCGAGTTAAAAAATAAGGGGGGGGGAAGGGAATGAGTTAT
This sequence comes from Salticus scenicus, assembly GCA_963930645.1. NCBI lineage: Eukaryota > Metazoa > Arthropoda > Arachnida > Araneae > Salticidae > Salticus > Salticus scenicus. The sequence goes on along the minus strand of OZ005651.1, from coordinate 16,641,981 downwards.
TTTTTCAAACACCAATTTCCGAGATCTAAAACTGACCTACCTAATCAGGATGACTGTTATTTTTCCTGTAATAACCACTTAATACATGAGAAAGGATATCTAAAATGGATTTATGTAACAATTTTCAAGAACATCGTTAGAGCCGTTTTTGAGATACTAACTTTTACCAAAACTTGGCATACTCAATTATTGAACGGAAAACTATAATTACATAGAAAAGCATATTTAAAAGTGAGTTAATATGGCGAGTTTGAAAATAATCCGTACAGCCGGTTTTAAAGGTACGAACTTGCGAGACCTGAAATTAAGCTATTTATACAGGGTGCTTGTCAATTTTCCTGAACTAACCAACTAAATCATTCGAAAGGACATCTAATAGAGTGTTTATATGGCAACTTTGAAGACAATAACTGGAGCCGTTTTTGAAATACGGACTTACGGTCCCACTTCCGGTTTTTCAATTTTCACCAAAATTTGGAACAGTTATCTGTACACCAGACCTGCCTCAGTGCTGAAGTTTCGTAGTTCTATCTCTATTAGTTTAGGAGATATCATAACCAGAAGATTTCGTTCGTACATACATACACACACATACACACTATTGCCAAAAACTACTGATTTGGAATCAGGAGACCTTAAAACGTGTAAATCAAGCGAAAACTCGACATTGAATTTTTGGACCGAATACGATACTTCCATTACCTACGGTATTCGAGTAATGAAAATAAAAATCCATATAATTCGTTTAATAGTGGGTAATGGAAGTCGTGTGGTTGTTTACTACCAGATTTTTAAATAATGCTTTGTAATTAAATAGTATATTGACATAGTCATTGTGAGTGTATTTTCAGTCAGATAAGATAATTAAAAACTGAATTTTGATCCTCATTATCTGATAAAAATCTGGAGAACATTTTAATTTCTAAATGCAGTGAAAATTTAGTTTAAAATTGCTATGAATAACAATTTAATTGTTCTTTTCTTAATGAAGCAAAATCTGCTACGAATGTAAAAATTTGTGTTTAAGTATATATCATTGGCAATATTTTCTTTTTCCCAATTTTTAGGATTTGAAATTATTTCTTGAGAAACATAATCTCAATATTTTATCTGTTTTCGTTTGAAAGAAGAGTGATTTTTATTTAAAGAAAATTTTTATTTATGAAAAATATCTTGTAAATATTCATATATTTTTCTTTTCGTCTACTATATATTTATATAAATTCAGTCTCTATTGTTAAAAATGTCAATTTACAAAATCTACTGTTTTTTTTTTTTTTTTTTTTCGATAAAATCTACAGATTTTTAAAACTGATACGTCGGCAAGTATGTATCTGTCTCAAATTTTATGAGACAGGCTAGTCATTTTTTTTCCCTAACTAATCTTCCTCCACAAATATTATGAGGCAGCTTAGTCAAATAGAGACTAGTTTTCCTCTTCAGATATTACCAGACAGGTTAGTCAGGCAAATAATCTTGACTATCCTGCCTCTTCAAATATTCTTTAAAAATTGACTAGCTTTCTTAGTCAGATACCTGGGATCTGTTGACTAACTTTCTTAATCAAGTGTAGATTCTGACTAACTTGCCTTGTCTGGCAACTGCGGTTGTTGACTAACCTTCCTGGTCAGATAATTATGATTATCGACTAGCCTTCTTTGTCTAATAATATTAACCTTCCTAGTCTGGAGTAGTGTTTTGGTGACTAGTTTAGCAAGTACACTTTTTAGTTTTGGAGACTAGTTCAGCAAGTACACTTTTCAGTTTTGGTGACTAGTCCAGCAAGTACACTTTTCAGTTTCGGTGACTATTTCAGCAAGTACACTTTTCAGTTTTGGAGACTAGTTCAGCAAGTACACTTTTTGGCTAGTCAGTTATTTTGGTTAGTCAATTCTGTATTGTCAACTGAGCATTTTGGCAGGTCACTGTGACCAATTTATTTTTCTGTGTGCATAGATCTCTTGTATTATAATAAATAACCTCTTTCTCGAGCAAGATGCTTAAAACATATATCTGGTAACTTTCTAAATGATGACTTTAATCAGAAACTTTTGTTTTTCACACTGTATATAGTATTACTATATGACTAATAATAATAAAAAAAAGTTAACTATATCATGCAAAAGATTTACTAATTTTTTTTTTTTTTTTGAAAAAATTTCCAGAAAAACATAGTAGGAAATTTTCCAAAAAAGAAAATTTCCCACCCCACATCACTATTTATATTTACTCAATGTCTACGGATATTCCACCTCCTTCCATGATTTAGAGGTAAGATATATATATATTTATAGTTTTATTTTCTTAAAAGTTATAATTAGTTTTTCATAAAATGTAATTACATGTTTTGTCTGTTATGAAGAACAAAAATATTGTCAAATATAAACAAATCAGTGTTTCACAGTCACTTTTTATGCAAAATGCTAGACAGTTATCAAAATACGATAATTAAAGAACAAGATAACACATTCATACTAAATGATTCTATTTTTTGAAAAAAATAATACAGCTATTTTATTCCAATAAATAAATTTTGGGCTCTAAGTTTGGATCTCTAACCGAAACATTTAAATTTATTTTTCAAAAAATTGCTAATCTAAGAGGTGCCATATTACTAAAAACAACATAATAATAGTATTTAATATGTAAGTATGAATTCGAAAACTTGTTTATTTATCATATTACAGAAAACTGAGAAGCATTTTGCGAAAAAAGCGACTGTAAAAAATGAAAACTGGTTTGTTTACATATAACAATACTTTTTGGCCATCAGACGAAGCCTATAATTACATATACGTAAAATCAAGTTTACAAATATAAGCAAGTTTTAAGAATATAAAACACTTACCACTAAATCATGCAAGGAATTTTTGACAAAAATACTTGAAAACAGGAAATGTACGATCGTACTAATTCCCAGAAAGTGTAAAGTACCATTTTCAATCAACAAATGGTGGTTGTACTCCATATTTTTCTTTCAGCTGGCAAAAACAAAAGAATGTAATGTTTTAATGTAAAAATGTTCCGGTCGGAGGAGGTTAAAATGAAAATGTAAAGAAAGCACCGCTCGCACTCTCGCCTCAGTGTTATTTGATTTCTTTAATAAAAAATATGACTTTAAATAAAAAAGCATAGAGTAATATCTATTAAATTAAATGTAAATAAAATAAAAATATTAGAATTTCTGACGAAGTCATCGTAGCGGATGATTACATCAGGGCTGTTAATTTTTCAACTTTCCTCCAACACTTTCCTCCAACCAATCAAATTTTAGCAACATTGAAAATTCATCGAGCTGATATCTGCTCGATGGAAAAATTACGTGAACCATGGAGCTAATCATAATTTCAAAGCATATGAAAGATTAAGTTTTTCACTTTAAAAAATGATAAATTTATTATGAATTATTATGAAATAGAATCACCATAATTATAAAATAGTTCCCTATTTGAAATATTATCAAAATAGTTTTTTGACGAAATGCGAAATTTTAACATCTAAAATATTTTCTTCATAACAAAAAAGAAAAAAATTTAAGTGAAATTTAATTTAGTATATATATATATATATATATATATATATATATATATATATAATAAATATTTAAAACAAACAATGAAGTTTCTTTTTTTCATTTAATAAAGAAAAATCTAAACATTTTATTGACTGCATTCAGATTGAACTAACCAACCCCAGCCTCAAATGACTGAATAACACCTATCCTGAATTCTGAGAATATACAGAACAAATGCATGTATGGCGGAGTAAAAAATAGTTCGATTTTCAAACTGAGTTATAAAAAGAGAAGAGTTTTCCGATATGAATCATATTCTTCCACAAATGATTCAAATATGATTTTCTTCCACAGTTGAAGTGTGATTTTAATAAAAATTGTATTTCTTTCTCCCATTATCTAATGGTGTTTCCCATTTCCTGCGGCTTATTTCTGCCGAGCTATCTACATGAAAGACCAGAGATGTTTCTGCTTAAAGGTTGTCTGAGTGAGTAACGCTGACCGGGGTGTCGGCCTAGATAGCTCAATTGGTAGAGTCTTAACCTTGTAAGTCAAAGATCCGGGGTTCGACTCCCGGTCCAGGCATTATTTTCACTCAGTCGGAAAAATAAAATTTCAATATTCCTGTGAGGGTAAAAAGTCTATTTATTAATTTCAACTACTAGTTATCTTCTAAGCTTGTCAGAAGAAAAGTGCAGATTTTTTTTTTCTTCTCCCAAGAGGCATTATTTAGACAACCTATTATTATAAGTTTATTCAGTTCGTCTTCTGTTAGAGTGAAGACCTTTCGTAACAGCTTTACAGTGCTTCTGCCTTTTTATCATGTATCATCTTTTGAATTTCAGAACGTCTTTTAATTTTTAATCATTTACATTTACAAATCATAATATCTCAATATTTTACTCAAGTTATACTTTAAATTTCCATTTTATCTTAGAAATATTTAAACTCTTTTAAGATTTATTCTGCAATGAAACCTCATTTTCCTTATTTGTAAAAAATATCTAGACTCAGATTGGATTTAAAGTACTCTATAGTATGAAATGCAACAATGTTTATATTAGTTCCAGTTTTACTACAGTCTCTGTATTAAATGACTTAAAAAAAAAAAAAAAGAAAAGAAAAAAAAAAAAAAAAGGAAGAAAAAAGGAATTTTTTTTAATATTCCCTTGTCAAAACAATATTAAGCAATTGTGCTATGATGCTATATCCAGAGTCAGGTAATAAAATTCCCATGTGGTGATATCTGTAAGAATCTGTTGATATCTCATGTTGGGTAACCAATAGAACACTATTCCCTATATTTGTACAACGGGCCAAGGAAGACTAAATGCGTTGGCATTTATAGCTATAGAAAAATAATCCGAACCTGATTATTATAAAATTTTAATAATTTCAATAAGGCACAAATCATATACTAAAAAGAGACTTGGCGTTGGAATATTAAAACCCGAGTAAACTACTACGTCAGAAACGCCAAAGAAAAATATTTGAGATGCATACAGCTGTTTCGGTAGCCTTAAGCGTACCGTCTTCAGTGCAAAAAGAATTCTGAATCTGGAGAAGTGCTCGTATGTATAGGAGAGGGACCGAATTTAGTTCAATCAATAGGATTACGGGAAAGGTGGGGAGTGTCGCCAATAGGAATTTAGGAATATTAGCTGTGTAAACAATAGAAAAATTAAGAAAATGTGGACTGAATGTAAAATTTCCAGCAATCAGACAAATAGGGAACAGCGAAATCACAGTTTACAAGGTTTTTAAAATTTTTATAAATATGAAAAGCTTTAAAGAAATCGAGTTTATATATGGATTTATGTCTGCAAATTATTTTAGCTGAATTAAATTTAAATATATGATTTTCCTCCCAGCAATGTTTAGAAATAGCCGATTTATTGGTTTCTTGTTTGTGGACGTAATTCATATGTTCTTTTAGACGAAATTTAAGACTGCGTTTAGTTTGACCAATATATGATAAACCACACTGACAGGATATACTATAAATGCCCCAAGAATTATGCATATCAATGGGATCTTTTAACTGAGAAAAGGTGAGTTTATTGGAAGGCGAAAAAATTATTTTAAAATCGTATTATTTGAGAATTTTAGCTATGGTTTGACTATATTTAGAAAAATAAGCAATTAGAAAAATAAGTTACAAGACTGATATTAGAAGAGACTGATTTGGTAGACGAAATACGAGGGAGTTGTAATTTTTGGATAGCTTTGTCTATAATGGAAGGGTCATAACCTCTGTCAATTGCAATGGCTTTCAGGTATTTAATATTTATTTTTGAAAGCAAGCTTTTTAAGAAAATATCTTTTCCTTTTTGGACCCGTTACGTTGACGACACCTTCACGCTTATTGACATATCTCGTCACAATATTGATCATGTCTTAGAAACTTTAAATTCAATTGACAGTAATATCCTGCTTACATCTGAAATAGAAAATAATGGCTCCCTTCCATTTCTTGATACCCTCGTCTCTGGCACTGTAAATGTATTTTCAACCACCGTCTATCGTAAAAATTTTGCAGTCTCCCTTCCTCCCCATGCGCGTTCATGTCACCCACCAAACCAAAAAATGGCTGCTTTCTATACTTTTGTAAACCGCGCCCTGAATATTTGTTCAAATCCTATTTAATTAAAATCTGAAATTAAATACCTGAAAGCCAGTGTCGGCCTTCTTCTCTTAAAGGAGAACTCAATTATTTAAAGTCCGTTGCTATTAAAAGAGTTTTTAGACCTTCTATAATTGATAAAGCTATCAAAAAGTTCAGTAGGCCAACATAATTCTACTCTTTCCATTGATGATAAAATTAAACCTGATTATCTTGTTGTCTAGATTTTTTGGAAAATTTAGCTATTTACCTTAATCGTGATAAAATTGTCAATGAAAAATCTGATTCCAGTTTGCTGGAAAAATTTGTTTAATTCAATTAAATAATTTCCTTCATTATGTTTATAACATAATAATAGTTATAATTAAATAAATAAATAATAATAATAATAATAATAATAAATTTTATTTAATTTACTTATTAGTATAATATTAATTAAAAATAAATAAAAAAATAAATAAAAAATAAAATAAAATAAAATATAAAATTAATTGTTTATTCCTTCCCTCCCTCCTTGTTTTTGTGTGTGCATGTGTGTTCCTCTCTGATTGGTCCTGCATGATGCTTCTTATTGGTTGTTTGTGTTGCTCCTTCCCCTCTGGATTTTGCCTTGCTTTCAGTCTTGCTTTTGCCTCCAAGGCAGTAGCACGTGTTTTTTTCTTTTTACCTCTGATGAAGGAAGGCTACGTCCTTTCGAAACCGGTTGTGCTGGCTTAAAATTTATGGAAAAAAAAAAAAAAAGGCTAGCTTAAAATTTATGGTGTGTGAAGAAGTCTTATTGTCTATTTAAACAGTTACATTTTATCAAGCATTTCATACCATCCTGTTTTCGTTATTAGTTTTTTCTATAAGTGAATTTTCTTCTATTTTTTGTTTTAAAATACTTTTTATTTCCTATTTCTGCTCAAAATATATTTATTCGAGTGTTCAATTTAAAATATAAATTGAATATGAAAAAACAAACCCAAAACATAAAGAAAGCACAGAAAAATTGCTTGAAATGCTGTCTACATATGTCGGTGAAATGGAAAAGTATAATATATATATATATATATATATATTTTTTTTTTATAAAAAAACAATGCTGATTTCATGAATTCAAGGAAGTCTTATAATATTTTAATAGTCTTACAAAGTTTTTTAAAAATTAAATAATTTGTAAAATCAAATGGAAAAAACTGATTTTCAAAATTTTGTACCCTTTTATGCAAACAAATAAATGTATGGATATAAAATTTGAATGACATGTTCCTTATGAAATAATTTATAGAATTTTATTTGATTTTAAAGTAGGTGGAATATTTTAAATTAAACTGTAAACAATTCTTTTTCAAATGTATGTTTTCGCTTACAGAAAAAAATTAAACAATTCTTGAAGAGAAAACTAAATGAGAATAAATCAAATTAAAACTTTTTTTTCTTTATCTATAGGATGAATAAGTGTACGTAAGTAGAATAGTACGTATAGAAGTAGTACGTAAGTAGATTTACGTAAAGTAGTAGTAGTAGTACGTAAGTAATAGAAGTAGTACGTAAGTAGATTTTATAGAAAAAAGAAAGTAGTATACTTTCTTTTTTCTATAAAATCTTTCTTCATGAAGCACATTTTTTTTTTTTTTTTTTTTTTTTTTTTTTTTTTAATAATTATTATCAGTTTACAAACTATTGTCGATGCCAGAGTTATATAAAATTCAATTAATGATTTGATAAATGTGTTATAAATATTTTATGTTAATATCTTTTTTCGTTTAGGAGTTATGCGCAAAAGAAGAAAACAATAAAGTTTGTTATTGCTTATCATTTGAAAAATAGTGCTTATAAACAATTCTAGCTTATGCTTAACAACACGATATCCTGTTGGCATCATTGAAATTTGAAATTGTACCAGGGCCATCGCTCATTCTTATCTAATCCCTTTTCATAAATAAAAGTCGCATCACACTTTGTTTTACAATAATTAAGAAAAGACTATGGATGAAATTCTGTCTATGACATAATTTAATTTAGTACGACAGGACTAAAGATATTTGTGTTTTAACACCCTTAATAATAATAATAATAATAAAGTAATAGAGGGCGTTCAGTAAAATTCTTAAACACATATTTAAATAGTATACTGATTTTTAATTCCAAATAAATTATTGAAATTTGAAAGCGTTGATTGTATAGTATCTTCCTCTAATTGCTTAATACTTATTTACTAAATATTTTAATTTTTTAAATAATCTTAAAAACAATTTCGCATTTATTGTTAATAATTAACTGTGTCAATATCTATAGAACAAAACATAATATTAAATATAAATATATATATATATATATATATATATTTAAAAACTTATATTATTTTTATTTTTTTATTTTGAAAAACAGTGTCGAATACAATTCGTAGGCGACACTGTTTCTCAAGATTCTATTCGTTTTTCTATATCCAGTAATTTTCAGAATTTCTAAAAACTGTAAAACACGTCTTCGACAAATTTTACGGGATTTTGTTTAGTTAAGAAGAAAACAAATGTGTATGGTGGGAGAAGGGGGCACATGGAGTCAGACATGGGCAAATTTTATTTTTGTAAATGTGAAAATTGGGGAGAGGGGGGAATCTTCTGTTTGTTTGATGAAAAGACCTTTTCAAAACAACATTTTAACAAAAAAAAAAAAAAAAAAATCTATATAATTATTCGTTAGAAAAATATGAAAGAAAATATTTCGTTTAAAGTCTTCCCCCCGTGTCTTGAGAGCACCTTGGGAATTCTAAAAGCCTAAAAAAAAAAAGGAGAGAGGGTTTAATGAGTTTGAAGGATCATTGTTTTGTTTGGAAATTTTTGAAAAACTTTTTGAAATTTCGAAAACAGGGAGCAGCAAAAGGCGCATCTTTGAAATTTTAAACAAATGTAGTCCTTTTTTTAGTTTGTCGGAAATGTCTTCTATGAACAATTTCTTTAAAAAAAAAAAAAAAAAAAAAGAGAGAGAGAGAGAGAAAAGAAAAGAAATTGAAGCTGTATTGCGGTAGGGGGAATCGTAGAAAGCAAACAATATAATTTGAAATAGGAGGGGAATTAGGGAGATTAAGAGCTCATTTAAAGTTCTTACTTACAGACTTATATTTAATTTGCACGTTTTTTATAATTTTCAAAAATTCCGTGGCGTTTCCGATAGATTTGGGGAGGAAGATGGGATTTTTAGGAAAAAAATATTTATAAGTTCCTTAGAAATGCCCCACCAGCGGCCGAGCGGTTCTGCGCTCAAAGCTGGTGGATGAGAAGTGCCGGATTCGATCCCATCCCGCACTCTTTGACCTAGCCGTTCCTTCCGTGTTTTTCTTCGAAACTCGCTTAAATACGGGCTTCGACCCCTTAGAAAGACCTCGTGGAGACCATTCTACCTATAGGCCTAGAACCCTAGCGTAGTCAGTTGGCCTTAAAACCTACTACCAACTAACCTTAAAAAAGTATCGCTGGAAATATTTTAAGTGATTGTATCTAGAAGATTTCTCGAAGTTCTAAAAAATCCTTATTTAAAATTTTAAAGTTAGATCTCTTAGTACACGTTTTACCCCCATAACCCAACTTTAGAAAATGAGGCAATGTCCAAAATCCCTTCACCTCGTTTTAGAAAATTTTCAGGAATTCTAGCGTGATTACGAAATACTAGGAAGAATGTGGGAACTATGTACATTATATTTAACCAGATAAAATAAAACTAGATTAAAAAAAACATTTTCTAAAAAAATTTTCCCGATTAGAATTTCAAAGTGGTCTAACTGATTGCCCCCTCCTATTTTCCCCATCTGAATTAATTTTAAACCAAACAAAATCTCCCTCAAATTGATTAAGCATCGTTTTTAGAATTATCAGAGTTTCCAAAGGAGGATCTGAACCCACCCCCATGGTGTTAGGTATTTTGAAAAATTGCTGCCAAATCCTTACAACATTTTACTTTATACATCTCCAATTAAAAAATAACAAAATATTAATCTTTTGTTCATTTGATTGTCCATTTAAAAACTTGTGTTTAATTTTTCTTATCTAACCAAAATCTATACGGTGCATGGAGCTCTTTAGAAACTTATTCATAACACTTTTTTACAAAAACTTTCGTTCACAAATTATTTTTTGAACATTTATTTTAAATGTTCTGTTGAACTATTTAAGAAATAGATGAACCGTTGAACGAAAGAAATTGAATATTAAATAAAATAAAATAAATCTCTCTTTTTTTTTTGTATTTGTGGAAATTGTTTGTCATTTTAAAAATATACTATATCATGCCTTTGTAATGTTGCGTGTTTCCATCATATAAGAAATATTCTTTCTTAAAGTTTTTTATTTATCACTTTTCATACAATTTTAAAATTTCATTTAGTTTGTTATTTTGCTCAAGGTAAAATGTAATATGATGTGACCTATGAAACTGCACTTTTTATACAGGGTTATAAACTCATTGCCATTCTCCATTAATTTTACATTTTAATCATTAACCCCTAAAAAGTATTGATATCAATACAAAAAACCCTTAACGGGTTAAAAGTTTGTGACGCAGCACTGTACTTTACGGCTATAAAAATTAGAAATATGGGTCTTAAAAATAATGATATCAAATTTTCAGTGACGCTTTGCTATTAATTAAAAATTACATAGATTTTCTTATTTGAATTTGCTTTTTTCTTTCATTTATTTTTACAGTGTAAACGTTATTTTCAACATAAAATAATATATAATATTTACTCACCGATACCTTTTCATTCACATCTCTTATAATATTAAAATATGTGTTTTAAAAGAAATGATATGAAATTCCAGCAACGCAGTGAATTTACACTAAAGGATTTGTTTTTAAATTCCACTGCAATTATTTTGTTTTGCATATTAAAGTATATTTCCACATTGAAATATTGCTTTTAATTTTCTAATACGCAGTCAAATATATCACTTTCATTAAGTTTATATTATGTACTGAAATGTATTTATTTCAATGAATTATTTTATCTTTTGCGTCACGCTATCCAAATCTGTAAGTAAAATTTATGAAAATGTTTATTTTGTGTCATCTTATCCAAATTAATTGAAAACGCATGCAAATAGATAGCGTGCTTTAAAGAAAACATTTGCAAAATTTTTAGTTGTAGTTTTGGATGGCGGGATGCAAAAGATAAAATAATTCATTGGAATAAATACATTTCAGTACATAATATAAACTTAATGAAAGTGATATATTTGACTGCGTATTAGAAAATTAAAAGCAATATTTCAATTTGGAAATATACTTTAATATGCAAAACAAAATAATTGCAGTGGAATTTAAAAACAAATCATTTAGTGTAAATCCACTGCATTGCTGGAATTTCATATCATTTCTTTTAAAACACATATTTTAATATTATAAGAGATGTGAATGAAAAGGTATCGGTGAGTAAATGTTATATATTATTTTATGTTGAAAATAACGTTTTCACTGTAAAAATAAATAAAAGAAAAAAGCAAATTCAAATAAGAAAATCTATGTAATTTTTAGTTAATAGCAAAGAGTCACTGAAAATTTGATATCATTATTTTTAAGACCCATATTCCTAATTTTTATAGCCATAAAGTACAGTGCTGCGTCACAAACTTTTAACCCGTTAAGGGTTTTTTGTATTGATTCAGAATACATTTAAACTATTTAAAATTGCTTTCCACTTCTATGCACTTTTCTAATATAATAAGTTAAGTTTTTTTCAAATTTTAGGCCACGGGAAAGGCAATAATACAGAAGTTTCTTTCTTCAAACTATTTTCTATTGCTCTAGAAATAGAGCAAAAATGTAAGTCTTGTTGAAGAAAAAATTATTAGTAATTTCGTTGTTAGCTCATCCAGTGTTTTTTTTTTTTTTTTTTTTTTTTTTTTTAATCTTTTTTATAGTTTGCTTTTGTATTTAGCATATATGTATCAGTATTTTTTCTTAAAAGTTTCCTTAATTTAAATTTTTAACTGAACATTTCATTTATTAAATATAAAATATTACATGAACCATCTGAGTTAATTATGAAATATTATCCCTAGACTTTCTATGTTTTGCTGTGCGAGTTTTGTCAGAAATAATTCGCTGTCTCTGGCTCCTAGAAAATTTTCCTGGCTTCTGCGATTTTAGATTTTTATCAGTCCCTGAAGTTTCCTTATTTCTTGAAATTTATTAATTTTATGCTTTTTAGCTATTCTTAAATAAAAATTAATAACTCTTTCTGAAGTCATAATATAACAAGGAATGCTTTTCTTAATATTGCCAAGTTAAGATGAAACAGACTAAATGTTAAATAAAATATTTCCACATTAAGTACAAAATGAAAAGTAAACAACTTAAATTAAGTATTTCTAAGATTGCTTTTCAAATAAGAATGAACAATTTTTTTAATCTAATAAGTAAAATATTATTAATAAAAATAGAATTTTGCAATTGTTTATAATAGACAATTGCCTATGTAGTTATCTATCACATGGATTATGAAAAACCCTTAATTGAAAATAGTCTTTCTTTTGTTTTTAAAGCCTTGAAAAAACATATCCCTCCCCCATACTCCTTTAACCGTTTCAAGGGCAATGTAATTATGTTCATTTGATATCAAGTGCCACCAGAATTTGAGAACAGAGTTAGAAGATAAGAAATAAATCATTTTTTTCGGCTAAGTCAAAAAGGTAAAAATTTATTAAAAATTCCATGGTGAATTTTCGAAATTGAGAATTAAAACTAGATGGTATAAAATATATACCACCGTCCCTGAAAAGGTTAAAATTCAGTGTGATAGTGCAATAATAACATATTTACTTTGTTATATTTGAAAACTATGCAATCAGCATTTTTAAAATAACTTTTCTAAATGATCATGATTAGTAGAATCAGTTTCCCCCAAGTTTAAAAAAGAGCAGGACGCTGTTAATAATAATTAAAAAAAAAAAAAAAAAAAAATCTAGATTCATAAGTTTTGGATTTTTAAAGGCACATTTAACATCAAGACACTTATTTTAAAGTATCGATTTTAGGCAAAAATAGAAGAAAAAATTTTGAATTTTAACTTCCTTTACACCTTAATTTTGCTTGTTACTGATGTATGAACGAATGTTGATTATTATGCACAATAAACTTATTTATATTTATAACATATCTTCAATTTAAAGGTTATTTTCAATGAAAGGCAGTAGGGGGGAAACTTTTTTAGATTAAGGGCAAGAAGGGTGCAATTTTTTTTGGATGAGGAGCAAGAAGGGTGCTTTTTTTCAGTCATAGGGCAGGCAGGGCGCAGCGCTCTACTGAAACTATCTGGGAGAAACTCTGGTAGAATGAAATCACACTTTTTATTTATCAAATTATTAATTTTTAATAAAATGTTTCTGTTGCTAAATTGCTAATGCAAACTACAGTGCAACCACGTTTCCTAGGTTATACCCCCGTTTCGCCGACACTAAAATTTCTACCCCCTTTCGTTGACAAACTCCCCCTAAAAGGGAAAATCATCGTTATCGGTTCAACACCTGTGTCGGCGAAACGGGGGTATAACAAATTTTTTTCAAGCGCATTTAAGAATGTTGAACATCTGGAAGAAGTGTGTTGGTTGAAGGCAATGATAATCCTAAAAAACTTAGAAGCTGAGATACAGAAAATAGTCCAGGCAACGAAGGCGAAAATTTGACGAATAGAAGGAAAAAAAAAAAAAAAAAAAATCGTGTAGTTTTGAAATTCTGCATACTCATAGCCGAGAGGGTCCTGAACAATATACTAAAAGTCCCCGCCGGTGGTGGGTGAGCGGGGGACAGGGGGGCATTTAAGGGGGGCACTTTTCAGTTTTTATTAAATATCTTAAAAAATATCGCATTTAAAGAAAAGATATAAGTTACAAAATTAATCTACGTAAAATTTCCTACAAAAATGTATGTTACATTTTGTTTGTATGATCAATAGTTTAGAAGATATAGGGGGATGAAATAACACATTTTCTTGAAAAATTCTTTTTTGCAATAGTAAAATCAACTAAAGTGCCCAATTAAAAGGGTTCTTGTCAAATATTTTCTGATGTATAAAACAAATATATACATAGGGAATATGCAAGGATAATACAGCATATTTTGTAAGTTTTTTTAAGTAATTTTAAGGCTAGTAGGCGCAAGTGGCGGTTTGAGTAAAAATCCAGATAACGAAGACCCAAAACCGATCAACATTAAAACAAAAATCGTGTAGTTTTGAAATTTTGCATACTCATAGCCAAGAGGGTCATGCACAACATACTAAAAGTCCCCGCCCGTGGTGGGTGAGCGGGGGGCAGGGGGGGCATTTAAGGGGGGCACTTTTCAGTTTTTATTAAATATCTTTAAAAATATCGCATTTAGAGAAAAGATATAAATTACAAAATTAATCTACGTAAAATTTCCTACAAAAATGTATATTACATTTTGTTTGTATGATCAATATTTTAGAAGATATAGGGGGATGAAATAACACATTTTCTTGAAAAATTCTTTTTTGCAATAGTAAAATCAACTAAAGTGCGCAATTAAAAGGGTTCTTGTCAAATATTTTCTAATGTACAAAACAAATATATGCATAGGGTATATGTAAGGATAATATAACACGTTTTGTACATTTTAAATAATGTTAAGGTTAGTAAGCGCAATTGGTGGTTTAATTAAAAATCCAGATAACGAAGACCCAAAACCGATCAACATACCAAAAAAAAAAAAAAAAAATCGTGTAGCTTTGAATGTGAGCACAGTTATAAAGTTAAGTGTCCCGAACAACATACTAAAAGTCCCAACCCATGGTAGGTGAGCGGGGGGCAGGGGGCATTTAAAGGGGGCACATTTCAGCCTTTATAACGTGTCTTGAAAACTATCGCATTTAGAGAAAAAATATCAATTATAAAATTAATCTGCATGAAATTTCCTACAAAAATGCACGCTATCTTTTGTTTGTATGATCAATAGTTTAGAAGATATAGGAGAATGAAATAATACATTTTCTTGAAAAATTCTTTTTTGCAATAGTAAAATAAACTAAAATGTGTAATTAAAAGGGTTCTAGTTAAATATTTTCTAATGCACAAAAAAATATATGCATAGGGTATATGTAAGGATAATACAGCATGTTTTGTACATTTTAAATAATTTTAAGGTTAGTAGGCAGAAGTTATGGTTTAGGTAAAATTGCTTTTTAATCCCTGACTTAAAAGAAGGGTGTTATAAATTTGAAGCCTTTGTTTGTCATTTCATTTTAACTTTTTTTTTTTTTTTTTTTTTTTTTTTTTTTTCTGGGGAGTCATTTCAGGCAGTGCAAGAGAAATATTTTTGATTCATAAAAAAACTTTTTTATTGCTAAAAATAATTATTTTTCAGAAATTTAAAACACTGCAAAAGAAACATTCTAAAACTATGTCAATGTATAAAAAATTGTCATATAAAATCAGTCTTTGAAATCATAACTACTAGTTTTATAGGCAAATCTATTCTGTGTTTCTTTTTTTATTTAATTTTTTGTACTATTTACAATAGTAACATAGACTATAGTTTGTAATTAAAAGGATTCGGGTTAAATATTTTCTACTCATACAAGAAGTCAAAATATACAAATCAAAAAACTCCACTTTTCTGTAAGATATCCGTAAGATACAAAGCAACCTTTATATTTTCTTAACTATTGATCATACTAACAAATGTAATAGGCATTTTCATGGGAAATTTTACGTAGCTTAATTTTGTAATTGACATTTTTTATCTAAATGCAATAGTTTTCAAGATATTAATAAAAACTGAAAAGTGCTTCCTTTAAATGCCCTCTGCCCCCCTCCGCTCCCCCCCCCCACTGTTGGGGACTTTTAGTATGTTGTTCAGGACAGGACACTTAACCTTTATAACTGTGCTCAGTTTCAAAGCTATACGATTTTTTTTTTATGTTGATCGGTTTTGGGTCTTCGTTATCTGGATTTTTATCTAAACCACCACTTGCACCTACTAAACTTAAAATGATTTAAAATGTACAAAAACATGTTGTATTATCCTTATTCCCTATGCATATATTTGTTTTGTACATTAAAAAATATTTGACCAGAACCCATTTAATTACTCACTTTAGTTGATTTTACTATTGCAAAAAAGATTTTTTCTAGAAAATGTGTTATTTCGTTCCCCTATATCTTCTAAACTATTGATCATACAAACAAAATGTACGGTACATTTTTGTAGGAAATTTTACGTAGATTAATTTTGTAATTGACATTTTTTCTCTAAATGCGATAGTTTTTAAGATATTTAATAAAAACTGAAAAGTGCCCCCCTTAAATGCCCCCCTGACCCCCCCGCTCACCCACCACGGGCTGCGACTTTTAGTCCGTTTTTCAGTACTCTCTTGGCTATGAGTATGCAAAATTTCAAAACTACACGATTTTTTTTTTTTTTTTTTTTTTTTTTTTTTAAAATGTTGATCGGTTTTGGGTCTTCGTTATCTGGATTTTTACTCAAACCGCCACTTGCGCCTACTAGCCTTAAAATTACTTAAAACTTAGAAAACATGCTGTATTATCCTTGCATATTCCCTATGTAAATATTTGTTTTGAACATTAGAAAATATTTGAAAAGAACCCTTTTAAATGCACACTTTAGTTGATTTTACTATTGCAAAAAAGAATTTTTCAAGAAAATGTGTTATTTCATCCCCCTATATCTTCTAAACTATTGATCATACAAAGAAAATGTAAGGTACATTTTTGTAGGAAATGTTACGTAGGTTAATTTTGTAATTGACATTTTTTCTCTAAATGTGATAGTTTTTAAGATACTAAATAAAAACTGAAAAGTGCCCCTTTTAAATGCGCCCCCCTGCCCCCCGCTCACCCACCACGGTTGGGGACTTTTAGTATATTGTTCAGGAACCTCTCGGCTATGAGTATGCAAAATTTCAAAACTACACGATTTTTTTTTTCTATTTCTCCTATTTTGACTGGACTAAAAGATTGGGAAGTAAATATAGGCTAAACCCGGAGATAGAAATTTGAATGTGAAAAACGGGCGTCAATGGCACTTAATTATTTTTTCTTAATTACCAAAATGGTCTACTCAGGCAGAGGCACAATTGTTAAAATTTTTAATAGGATAAGACTTAGTTTATTATTTACTTAAATAATTAATACAAGCACAAAAGTTAATATGAATATATTTATATCTAAAAAAAGTAAATAAATAAATAAATAAAATAAAAACTTCCGTAAAACTGAATAAATAGTAGAATTTCTTTTTAATTACCTGATGGCCAATTCATTTTTTAATTCAGCCGAATTCCAAATATTACATCTTCAAGTAAAATGAGAATTACTATAAAATATTCATTTAAGCATTTTTTTTTTTTTTTTTTTCCCGGTTGTTTTAATTATTAATTTTTACTTTCAGTTTTACAAGTCCAAATTTGATTAAATTAATTCAATATTTCAGAAATTATCATAATGACAAATTTTTGATTATAAATTGATAAACTAAAAAATAACAATTGGTAAAAAATTAAAAAATAAATTGAAATATTACGATCATGATAGAACATACTTCAGTGTTGTTATTTTAGAAATGGAATCTAATGAGATAAGGAAAGTTAATTTTAAGCAAGGTCTAGGTCTTGAAAATAAGTACCTAAATTCTTTTAACCCAATAATATTTATGCTTAAACACACACACACACACACAGGCAGAGAGAGAGAGAGAGAGAGAGAAAAGAATCCATAGACTCAAAATATAAATAAATAATTTGTCTTGACCTATATTTCTAAATTGTAATAAAAATTGCAAATTTATAATACAATAATTCTTATTCTAGCAGGCTATGCCATTTCGCTGGTCCTATATTTAAAGGAATTTTCAAAAGAATTCAGTTTCTGTTCCTTTTTATACAACCTTAAAAGTAAAAACTCAAAAAAGTATAATTTAAATCGCTCTATACCTCGCTTCGGGTAACCGTTGCCTACGGCAGCTAACATTTGCGCCAATACTACATCGGGTCAAAGTTCTCACTAATGCAGAAAGGTCTTTCTTAGGCACCTCAGTTTTTATACTTATCGACGACAAGTGGATCTGTTATTCTTTAAGAACTGCGATTGGCAGTGTATCAACATGTAATATTTTAGTTTTTGAACCATGTATTTTATAGCCCTCGTTCTTTACACTATATTGCCATTTGATTCCAATCAATATAATAAGTAAAAGAAAATGTAGATTTTTCTTTCAAAAAGAATTAAATAAATGAAAACCAAATAAATTTTAATTAAACTGAAATTAAAACTAGTATGTTGTGGCCACCACAATACTTTCATCTATATTCTCCTGTACAAGTTCACTAAGTGCGAATAATTTATTAAAAATATTATTAAAAATATTTAACATGATAGGCCGTGGGCCATAGCTGGATATCGTTCAAGTCCGTTTCAATCATCGAGGGGCAATTTCAATTTAATGTTAAAATTAAAAGAATATTCAGTTATCTACAAATTCGCAATGTTCTGGCCTGAAGATGTGCTCATTATTTTAAAATTGATTGAATAAATTCTACAAATTTGACGTTTCTGCGGTCTTGCCATTTTACCTACTTTTAGAGACAGCCAGATTCTCTTCCCGTTTCTTTGCTTATTCTCCAATCAAAACCGGTCATTTGTTTCTTCTGACATTTCGATCCAATGACAGCTGATGTTAGTACGCGCGCTAGCGCCCCGCTTGCATTTGACATGTTTTGTTTATGTTTAAATTATCTTGAGTCAATATTGGTTGACATTTTCATACAATTTTACTATTGCTTTCTTTTTAAGTATTATTAAGTATTATTTACATTTAATAGAATGTGAGAAAAAAAATGGCATAGTGTTTGCATATCGGGGATTAGATACATTAAAAAATGTAGTATTTTTCTCAAATAAGATGTAAAGTTTCTCTCGACATCATTATCTTACGTATTATTAACATTTTGATCGAATTCTGTTGTAATTTTTTTTCTATATTTCTAAGTAGAATTATTACAGCTAATATAATATCAGAAGTAATTAGTTTTTGTTTGCACATCGGCGATGAGATACATTCAGAGGTGATGTGTTTTTCTCAAATAAGCTGAGCTAAAGTGAGACTGTGTGCTGATCAATGGAAAGTTTTAAATATTCGTGAAAGAAAAATATCTACCCATTTGCTTCTTCCAATTAATGAACTGTTCAAACTGCCTTTAGACAACAGCATAGGTTACTGTAGAAAGTGTTACACAGTATGTTTTACTCTGAAATCTAGTTAAATTATTAGCAAAACGTTAGTCGAGGCCTCCATGCGGAGATTAAAAAAGATTTTCTGTTCTGTTTGTGTGTGTGTTTGTTTCGTGATAGCGGCCGCGAAAATCATGCTATTGACATGGAATTTGGTACACATGTTCATGAACCACACAGACTTAGCTGTATAGTTTTAGGTGTGTATTCCATTTGTAGTTCGTGTACAAGGACACACCAAAGTTTTGGAACAACTTCAGTATAACCCCACAACGATATTTGGCGATTTTTTTGTTGGTGATTATGGCTAAATCATAAATTTTAAAATCATAAATAATAAAATCATAATCTAAATCATATATCATAAAACATAAAATCATAAATCCAAAATAAACAACATATAGGCTGCCATATTATATCGCAAACAGTCCAGAACGACATAGTTATCGTTCAAAATGGCGCCAAAGAAAAATCGCTAAATTCAGCTGTGGGGTTATACTGAAGTTATACCAAAGTTTTTCTTATCATTACGGCCTATGGACAGAATTTGTATGTACCGCGATAGCGGCCGCAAAAATCTCCCGATTGACTTGCAAATTCGTATACATGTTCAGGCTCTGTATGGAAATAGCTGTGTAATTTTTTTATGTCTAGATTATTTATGGATCGTGTACAGGGACACAACAAATATTTTCATATCAATACGGTGTATGGGGTGAATTTCGTTTAAGCGAATTATAACTTCGTTACTCTGCTTTTAACGAAGTGCAATTACAATTTTTAATAAAATCACACAATCAACTGTGGAAGAAAATCATATTTATTGAAATTTTTATTTTTCCGACAGTGAAAATAATGTTTGGACCGGGAGTCGAACCCCAGTCTGGGGTTCGACTCCCGGTTCAGACATTATTTTCACTCAGTCGGTAAAATAAAAATTTCAATAAATATGAAGTGAAATTAGCTTACATTATTGATATGCTGAAATTGATGGTGCGCTTAGGCTTCATAATTAATGTACAGGATCTTACAAATGTATTCCGGCGATGTCATGTAATCATCCAAATTTTGTCAAATTTCGAACAATTATTTTTCAAAATCATAGAATAAGTTGAAATGTTTTACTGGTATTCTTTTACAGAGAAAAACAAAATAATTTCATAACACTAGAACTTATGGGCAAATTTTTATCTAAGCGCATTTTAACGCGTTTATACTGCATTTAGTGGAATTAACATATATTATAAGCATACTTAAAAATATGTTTTTTTTCTCTCTCTCTCTCAAAAACAAAAAAAAAAAGGAGGTATGTAAAGCTAAATTTATTTACAGGACCATACAGAATTTAGATGACATTCTGTAATCATTCAAATGATGTCAGATTAGGTTGAAATATAAGTGAGTTATAATTAATTAGGTGTACTATTTTTATTGGCGTATATAATAACGGTGGCTCTTTTTCAGGGACACACAAAAGAATATCGTACCATTATGGTCTATAGACAGTACGTATTGAAAATGTATTTTAACATGGTTACATTAAGTATTATAAAATGTTATTAGAATGTTTAAAAGCGTGTTTTTCCGTGGAAAATTGTGGGCATAGAATTGATAATTAGTTTACAGGGTTACACAGGGTAATATTTTTGCATGAAATTTGATACATGTATTTATGATTTAAATACTTGTACCAAATTATAGTTTGATACAAGATTATGTATCAAATAATCTAATAGCCTTCTATTTATAAGGAATTAATAGAAGTTTGTTATTAGGAATATATATATATATATATATATATATATATATATATATAATAAATAATTTAATTCCTTTACAATACTCAGCAAATGAGAGAAAGATGAAAATACCAACAATGAAATTAAAAGTTAGATGTATTACGTTTAAAGTTATTGTCACAATTGCCATTTAATTAAATTTCACTGATTAGTAAAAACATGTTAAAGTACTTACGCAGAAGAGAAATGACGTATATATCACTTAAGCCTGAACTATGAGATAGTTTTCATAATCCATTAATCCAGTAAATTCATGCAACACAAGATAAAAATTGAAAGAAATTAACAAAAAATAATATTGAAATAAAAAGGAATGCATGAAGGAAAAATAGAGTTATAAATGCTGAAACCCAGTACAGATCTCATCAGGAAACTAGCAGTACTCTCAGCAAGGATTGCAAGATTTCTGAATATTGTATAGCTATTTCAGCAATATACAACACTAGTTAAAATCTTGCAAAAAAAAAAAAAAAAAAAAAAAAGAAAGATAAAAGGAAATTAGCTTATAAAATATCTTATCCATAATGAAAATTGGTATTCGTGAAAGGTGATGGCCACATGTAAATCAAATCCAAATCGAAGAAGTAGATAAAAGTCCGGGCGGTTGCCAAAATGAACAAACTGAAAAGAAATGATTAAAAGTAGAGAATCGATTAATCGAAATAGTTTCTGAAATGAAATAAATGTAAGCATTAAGTGATAATTATTGTTCTTAAAATTTAAAAGCTGAAATCACAAATAAAGAATATTCTAAAGGGAAATTTAAGTATAATGTAGATCAATATGATTTTCACTGAAGGGCATACGTTCGACACAACGTATGAGCGCGCCATCTAACGTGGAAAAAATAAGTTACTATTAAGTGATTTAAGAAAAAGTGTACGATTAGAGGTTCAATTTACATGAGTGTAATTTATAGTATTAAGCTAACAGATTAAAAGGCCAACAAGTGATGGTAAAGTCATTATGATTAGGAAATTGGTGAATAATTTTAATTTTTAAAATTTTAATAATTATTATTGTTATTAATATTATTATTATTATTATTAAGTAGGAAATTGGTGAATAATTTTAATTTTAAAATTTTAATTATTATTATTGTTATTAATATAATTATTATTAATATTTATTATTGTTATTAATATAATTATTATTAATATTTATTATTATTATATACGTATAGTATTAACACACCAAATTTGAATGAGATCTAATTTTTTTTTTTTTTTGATAATTAAGCAAATAAATTATGAATTGTTGAAACTTAATCAATATCAACCAGAAAGAGATGATGTATCCTGCAATCGCATTAAGACCATGCTTCCTATTTTTTTTTATTTATAATTTAAATTCATCAACCCTCCCAACCAACCAGCCAAACAACACCACCCTTCCTCCTTAATCAAACATCTGCCCTCCCATCCACCACATTTTAATTATTACTATTTTATTTATTTTTTATTTTTTATTTTTTTATTTTTATTTTTTTATTTTTATTTTTTAATATAGAAATGTATATATACACACACATACATATATATATATATAGATGAACAAAGTCTGTTTATGCGAAATAGATGATTAAGAATAATATTTCTGTATACAGATAAATGAAGACAGGAATTAAAATGTGTAAATAAATTTACTTTAAAACAGAAATCTTTTCGTTTATCATATATATCAGTAGATATTTTACCACCATTTAATTTAAGTTGTAAATCTAAAAAGCTAATACAATTGTTGTTAATATAATTATGCGTTAGTGTAAGGTGAGAGGGATATTGAAATTTTAATAAAGATGGAGTAGAGTTATTAACATAAAAAATTATAATATCATCAATGTATCTATAAATAATGACATTATCATTACAGAAACTTTGTTCATAATGGTATAGATATAAGTCAGCTAACAGACTTGAGCTACAGCCCCCTTGTGGGATACCAACCTTTTGGATATAAATAGTGTTGTTATGTAGAATAAAATTATTGTGAATAATAAAATTTAAAAGAGTTTTAAAGGAAGCTGCACAAAAGTATTTAGGAAGAGAAAGTTCACTTTTAAAACGCAAATAAAGGTTGTAAATAATTTGATGAAGATCGGTTAAATTAATATTATTAAACAAGTCAGCAAAATCATAAGTAATAATTACATTAACATTGTTCAGAGTTTGTACAATTTCTTTGAGTTGATAACTATTTTTAAGACAATAGAAATTGTTGGATTTACTAATGAAGTTATAAATTTGTTTAAGAATATCAAGGAGGATTTTATTAGCATTATTGTTATATGTATTACAACCAATAGTAACAGTTCTGAATTTAATAGGATTTTTATGAAATTTAGGAATAAGAACAATATAAGGATAGTTGAAATTATTAAATGGAAGCTTTAATAATTTATAAAAGTTATGAATTTTTCTATTATTAATTTTAATGTCACTACAGGTGCGATGAAAGTTAGCACTCGATGAAATGGTTTTTTCAAGTAGAGAAAGATAATATTTTTTACATATTATGGCATAGTTATTCGGAGATTTATCAACATAAGTAATAACATAGTTTTGTTTGAGTACATTAATAGAAATAAATAGATCGGATTTACTGTAATAAGTTAAATGTGTTTTATATTTTATTAATTCAGTTTTCAATTTCGAAATCACTAAAACTTTCCATTGATTAAAATATTCAATAGGTTTATTATAGGAAATAGATATTTTATAGATAAACAAGTCAATATCAAAAGTTAATTGCTGTAAAATCTGTGGAATATTAGTTTTTGAAGGAAGTCTAAATTTTGTGCCATAATGCATAAGTTTTTTTAAATTGCGGTTATTAACAAATTCAAGATCTCCAGTAATTATATGTCCATGGTTCTTGTCTACATATTTTGCATAAGAAGGATCATCACAACTACAGGATACATCAGTAGAAAAGGTAGATTTTGACACTGAATTATAATTGAATAACAATCGACCAAGAGTAATAGGATATTTAAATGTACGAGAAATATGTAAATCATTGATGGGAAACATACAAGATTTATCATTAATAATTGAAGAGATGTTGATTTTATTAAATATTTGATTTGAAAAATTAATAATTAACTGAGAATTAGATTGTATTTTTTGAGGTTTTTTAGAAATTTTGAGATTGAATTGTTTAATTCGAAATAAAATTATATCATAAAAAATATCAGAAAAGTGTTGATTATAACTATGGTTTTGAAATTCATGTAGAAAATTAGTTAAAAACTTTTTTTTAATAGCAAATATAGACTTTCTTACAGAGAGCCAATCATAATTATCAAGATAATTTGACTGCAATTCATGAAGTTGTTTATTAATAGCATTTTTAGATATTGCATAAACAGAAGATTTGTTACCACGTTTGAATCTAGTGGTTTTCTGGTTGATACTATGATTAAGTTCATTGTAAATAGGGGAATAATCATGGAGGGGATTAATATTGGAATAAACCTTTACAACTTTATTGAAATACTCATGATTCAGACCATAAGGATAAATAGTATTAAAAAATTTCATAAAATGGGATTCATAGAATAACCTTTCACTTTTATTTTTTTGAATCTTTATAATTTCAATGGTGCATGAACAGAAATCGTGTTGATTAAAATGTTTTAACTCAAGAGTAGATTTAAGAGGAATGCTATTAGAAGATAATTTTTTCGAGTCTGAGCGGTGTTGATTTATTCTTAAATGTAAAGGAGAAGAGGTTTCACCAATATATTGCATTTTACATATGCCGCAACTAAGTTTATAAATTACATTATAGGCTTGACAAAAAGGAATCAATTTAATATTATCACAAAGTTGGGATTTCAGCGCATTAGGGCAAGTTTTGCATCGAGACGAATCACATTTCCTAAAAACAAGTTTGGAAGGAGGAGGCAATAGGTAACTTGATAACGATCCAGGAATGTCCCTATAAACATTCCTGTACCGAGCACAATACTGTTTATTAACAAAGTATTTCTTGCCAGGCACAATAAACTTACTTAGAACATTCATATCATAAATTAATGAGTTTTTTAGTTAAATAAAATTAACCTAACAGTACAAAATAGAATAACATTAATTCATTTGAAAATAATAATTCTTCATTAAATGATGCATTACCAATATAAAAATAATATAAATAAAAAAGAAAATTTTTTTGTTTTAAATTCTTAATCCTTTCAATTTTTCTAGGTTAAATTCATATTAGTATATTCATATTCACATTTTTACAATATGTACAAAAACTTCCAAGTATAACAATCTTAGCTCAATGCAAAACTTAGGCCTATTAAAACACCAACTAATTAATGATAACAAGAAAACCCATAAAAATCCATATGAGAAATGCAATAATTTTTAATAGTCTGAAATCATGAGCAAGAAAGATGACTATCACTAATTTAATGAATAGTTCAAAAATCAGTTAATATTACCTTGAGGAAGATTTTATGACATCTTAATGAATGTAAAATAAATCATACTAAATGGAGTCATTAACAAGTTACTATTTAGAGGTAAAGAGTTGGTATTTCAAACAACCAATTAAATGCCAAGTATAATATGCAAATATTAATATTGTAAGAAAATATTTATGAATTGCATAAAATCAATGTCAGGAATACTAATTGAAATAATACACATTTGTTTAAGCGCATTAGCAGCTATAGTCAAAGTGTATATAATTTTTAAAATAGTGTTAATGCCAAAATAGGCCATTATTTGTATATATGTAATAATATATACAATCTATACTAATATATAAATGCGAAAGTTTGGATGGATGGATGTTTGTTACTCAATCACGCCACAACGGCTAAACGGTTCTGGATGAAATTTGGTACAGAGATGTAGAATAGTCTGGAATAGAACATAGGCTACTATTTATACCGAAAATTTGATTAGATTAAAAAAAAAAAAAAAAAAAAAAAACCGGTAATTTTGAAAATAATAAACCGGTAATTGACTTAATAAAAGCCATTTAAATTTTTAATTGTTGCCAAAAAAGTTTACGAGGTATTTTTATTTATTTATTTTTCAACATAAAATGAAATATGCTTTCACGCGAAAAATAAAAAATTACTAAATGTTAAATTGGTCGATGAGAAAATGACACTTTATAATTTTAAAATAAAATAGTAATATTATAAATATAAGATATTTCTTCTGAATTTTATTTCATAGCATTTTTTTTATATACCTCAACTTCAGATTTTTTTTTTTTTTTTTTTTTGAGTACGGCGAATGAACACGCTTGGCATAAAAGCTAATTCATCATTATATTAAAGGTATTTTGTTATTGTTAATTCTGGACAATTTTTTTAATTTTGATGCTGAAGTAGATCGGACATTTTTCGCCAAGGAAAAGATAGAAAGAAATACGCAAGCGAAGTGATGACGTCGCTGGCCGTTCGTGGATGCAAGAAAAATATTTCGTATGTTAAACGCCCATTGGATTTTTTGTAAAAAATTATTAAAAATCGAGGAAAATTATTTCTCGATTTTAATCCCCATATTTAGGTATAGATATGTATTAGTTATCATGGCTATGCGTTAGATTAAGTTATTTTTGTTGTAAAATTGACAAAATTTGAATTTTTAATTTCAAAACTCTAGAAAAAAAAATGGCAAACTTCCATATTCGATTGAAAACACAAACATTTCATTTCAAAGGATGATATTTGCACAATAAATATCCAACTAATATACTAATTAAAAGGAAAGTGATAAATATTCTATCATAATTTGATGTCAAATTTGTTTTTAAATGTCTAAATAAAGTGTCTGATAAAGATACTAATATGTTGCAGTGGAATAGATTTGATATCGGTCATCCTTTGCAGAAAAAAAAAATATCGCCAAATTATCTGGCAAAAATATTTTAATTCCTTTCAAAAATCATAGTTATTTTAACAACTTATATTAAGATAGTAATGAATAATATGAAACAATATTTCGTACTATGCATATTACGAAAATATGCATCTGGCGTGTATATTTTCGTA
Organism: Salticus scenicus; assembly: GCA_963930645.1. Taxonomy (NCBI): domain Eukaryota; kingdom Metazoa; phylum Arthropoda; class Arachnida; order Araneae; family Salticidae; genus Salticus; species Salticus scenicus. The sequence goes on along the minus strand of OZ005651.1, from coordinate 16,614,783 downwards.
TTACGTGTTTGATCACCAAATACAATAAGCGCCAAGAACGACAGAGTTTTGAAATTTAAAATTAAAATGTTGTCAATTTGACAGCAAAATAACTCAATCTAACACATGCACATGATAACTAATTGCATATATATATATATACCCAAATATGGGGATTAAAATCGGGAAATAATTTTCCTCGATTTTTAATAATTTTTTACAAAAAATCCAATGGGCGATTAACATAGGAAATCAAATTTCTTGCATCCACGGACGGTCAGTGACGTCACACTTCTCTTGCGTATAGGAACAATAATCGCATAAATTCTATTTTGGTCTAAAACGGCAACAAAAATTCAAAAGTCGCCAAGGGCATTAAGGCTGTACCATGATCAAGTTTACACATTAATTAATTAATTTATTTTTCTATATACCAACTACTATTAACTAAGCATGAAGTATATAAAATACTCTTACCAGACAAATGTCGTCAGTTTTTCTTATTAAATTATTGAGCTTATTCCACGTGTGTAAATATTGTCCATTTATAAATATTATTTTTTATCCCCATGTATATCGTAATAGAGCATTTCCTCGTGACGTCTGGTGGTTGGCAAAAAAGCGCGCTCGACTTTCCCGCGCAATTTACTATATTGGTGATCCTCCATCGCTATGATTTTCCCAAGCCTTTTTGCCAACCACTCATAAAAGTTGAGATGTTTGTTTACAAACAAGGAACTGCCCTATTGGACCACGTTAAAGAAATATTATATAGATAAGTAGAAAACATCACACGTTCAATATTTTTGGTTAATTACTATTCTCATTTTTAACTTTTTATTTCACTTTGTCATTTAACGTGCGTTTTCTTACTTTTTTGAATTATAATTTACTTTTTATTTGTTAGTAGTTTTAATTCTTTTGATTTGTTATTATTTCATAGTAGTACTTTGTTTTTAGTTCCCTTTTAAGGGTTTTATTATTATTATTATTATTATTTGATAGTTTTTCGAAATGCCCGGGAAACGCAAATCTAATCTTTCCAACAGAAATAATAAAGCTCGGGCTATGAAAGTAGCTAGAAGTCAAGAGACGAGTTGTATCACAGAGCTGGGTATTAATATTATAAAATGTACCATTATTACAGGAACTGCTAAAGGAGACAGCGTTTTGATTCCCCGCATACCTATTATTCCCAACAACTTGCCATTTCATTTCAAGAGATTGCAATTTCCATTGAAATTGGCTTTTACAATGACGATTAACAAATCCCAGGGGCAAACCTTAAAAGTGGCAGGCATTCAGTTAGGAACTCCATGCTTCTCACACGGTCAATTATATGTTGGTTGTTCACGTGTTTCAAGTGCCCAGAACTTGCATGTGTTGACGGAAAATAATAAGTCATTTAATGTTGTATACAGATCGGTATTAAAATAAAAATAAATTGTATATTTTTCCCTTAGATCTTTCAATGAGTTACAAATTTTTTTGAGTATACTTTACCAGACTCTATTTTGCACAGCACCACAATGATAAGGTTTCATTACATTACATATTATGATCAAACCGTCAGTTCCCACACATACACATCAAAATTTCTACGTGAACGAAGTCGCGGGTAACAGCTAGTAAGCAATAAATATGAAATTAAGTTAATAAATAATAATAGTAAGTTTAATCAATAAGATAATAAATAAAATACATTTAAAATTTTTGCGCATAAGCAGCAGATTAAATTTAAATGTAAATATAATAAATAATTTAATTCCTTTACAATACTCAGCAAATGAGAGAAAGATGAAAATACCAACAATGAAATTAAAAGTTAGATGTATTACGTTTAAAGTTATTGTCACAATTACCATTTAGTTAAATTTCACTGATTAGTAAAAACATGTTAAAGTACTTACGCAGAAGAGAAATGACGTATATATCACTTAAGCCTGAACTATGAGATAGTTTTCATAATCCATTAATCCAGTAAATTCATGCAACACAAGATAAAAATTGAAAGAAATTGACCAAAAATACTATTGAAATAAAAAGGAATGCATGAAGGAAAAATAGAGTTATAAATGCTGAAACCCAGTACAGATCTCATCAGGAAACTAGCAGGACTGTCAGCATGGATTGCAAGATTTCTGAATATTGTATAGCTATTTCAGCAATATACAACACTAGTTTCAATCTTGCAAAAGAAAAAAAAATAAATAAAATAGAAAGATAAAAGGAAATTAGCTTATAAAATATCTTATCCATAATGAAAATTGGTATTCGTGAAAGGTGATGGCCACATGTAAATCAAATCCAAATCGAAGAAGTAGATAAAAGTCCGGGCGGTTACCAAAATGAACAAACTGAAAAGAAATGATTAAAAGTAGAGAATCGATTAATCGAAATAGTTTCTGAAATGAAATAAATGTAAGCATTAAGTGATAATTATTGTTCTTAAAATTTAAAAGCTGAAATCACAAATAAAGAATATTCTAAAGGGAAATTTAAGTATAATGTAGATCAATATGATTTTCACTGAAGGGCATACGTTCGACACAATAGAAATCCTTCAGTAAACTAACTGGTTTACTAAAGGATTTCTAGACACAACGTATGAGCGCGCCATCTAACGTGGAAAAAATAAGTTACTATTAAGTGATTTAACCCTCTCAGCGTGTGACCCCGTATGACCTCTCTACTTCAAAAATAATCTTACTCAGAAAAGTAAACCACCCTAATAAGTCATCACCAGTTTCACTGAAAGTGCTCGAAAAAAATTCGAACCTGATTTTCCCCCATTCTTTAATCTATCAGCTTTTGAGTTGGAGGTGTGTTGGTGTGTCAGTTTAAAACTCCGAACAAAAGCCTTTGTGTTTGAAGGTCATTCCAAAGTGGGGTTGAGACTTTACTGAAGTTTCAAATACCTTTTGAAAATATATCAGTATAGAAGTTTATCATTTCTGTGTAAGAAGAACGGAATCAAAAAATTAAGCTGCAATTAAGAAAAAATATGTAGCACAAAATACTTTTTGTAATTTATTTCAAATTCATAAATTTTAATTTCCACTAGTTTTACTATCAGATATGGTGTAAGATTAATATATTATATGAAGTACAAATTATTAACATTTTTAAGTAATTAAAAAAAAAAAAAAAAAAAAAAAAAGGAAAAAAAATATATATATATATATATATAGCTATTTAAAAATAAAATTATACTGAAAAAAAAAAAAAAAAAAGGTAAAACTTTCTTATTTATAAAAATATAATAAATAAATAAATAAATAAATAATAATTCAGAAATATTTAGAAATACTTCTTTCTGAATGAATAAATTAATTTGTATGCTATTTTACAATTCGTTGCCGCTTTTTCTTTTAGATTATAAAAAAAAAAAAAAAAAAAAAAAAAAAAAAAAATATTTTAAGAAAATAGTACTTTTTAAAAATTATGGGGTCAGGGTTAAGGACAATCCGTACCAACTTCGTGCATCCGCATATATATATATATATATATATATATATATATAAATTATTATATATATATAAAGTAACTTAAGTTGAGGGCAGTAAGACTAACTTTGAAATTTGAACAACTACAACAATAATAATAATAATATAACGAAATGAACCGAGCAAAAGAGGATTTCGGTTCATAAACAATAATCTATAATAATGCTATAATTCTTTTCTAATTAGTTAGCTTCAATGAGAGCTTAATTTGGTTAACCAAGAAATGTATAGGTAGTTAAGTACAATAAAATTAACAAAATTATTAAATAAAAAGAATCTCGTTTTTTTTTTTTTTTTTTTTTTTTTTTTTTTTTATTATTATTATTATTGTATTTTATTTATTTATTTATTTTTGCTAATAACCAGTTTACAAAGAAATATGGTTGCATTACACTCAGAAAGAAAAAAAATGTGATTGACTTCTAGAAACTAAATTGTGGTTCTAATAAATTTAGTTCCATGTCATCCTTATAAGTTCTTATTCCCTTTGGTATTGATTTCTAAGAATTTCTATTAGAGTTCTAGAGCGTTTTCTTATATTACCGTAGTTAAGCTTATTTAAAAAAATTTTCAAATAAATACAAACACAAGAGGCATGTCTTAGTAACTACAATCTTGGTTTATGGCCCAATTCTAGAAAATCAAGCGAGAATTTCTCGCAATACAAAGGATTCATAATACTGTTTCACCATCTCGAAAAGTATAGACCGGAAATTCTGGATCATTTCGTCTGTTCAGGTTATTTGTTTACCTTATACGTATAACTTGTAAATAAATCTATATTTCATGTTTGGGGATTCAGAATATGACTACTTATTCATTCTAGATGAATAAGGTACATATATTTCTTTCTCATTGTATATGAAATATTTCTTAACGGTGATAACACAACAGCATACTTATTTAGATGCAGAAAAAAGTGCTCTCAAACGTTCAGATGTCCTAAAAATAATATTAAAGAAATGGTTAATAGTTACCTCAAATAAAAATCTAAAGTGGAAAAAAAATCTTTAAATCTTTATTAATTATCTTATATCTCAACAAAAAAATTGCACCCAATATTTTAAAATTATAAGAAAATGAACAAAACTGGGGAGTACTAATCATTAGAAAATTAAACGTAGAAAATGCAGTTGTTTAGAAAAGCATTTGACTATATTTCTGCACAACTCCCATTTGAAATTCGTCTTCCTTTTTATAAAACATACTTATTGTTTGATAGTTTTTAGAGTATACAGAAAATGCTTATAGCGGTTTGTTGAAATCCCGTTTATATTTAACCTTTTTTTTTCTTTTTTGAAAATAACTCTGCCTAATATGATGTTATCTGTACGATTATATAAAGAGCAGAACTTTGTTTGTTTTTGGAGGGTAATCTCTAAAACTACTGAACCGATTTAAAAACTTCTTTCACTGATCAAAAGCGACACTATTCCTGAGTGCAATAGGCTATATTTAATTTTGATAAAATAAGCTTTAGTTTAAAATCTGAGTTTTATAATTAAAATCCACATAAAAGCCATAATAGAAATGTAAATAATGAAATATTAAAAAAATTATATATTTTATATTTGTAGGAAATACACATGATTAATAGGAAATTTTTATGAAGAATGTTTATAGAATCCAACGAGCTATTTTTGGCGCTTTATTCAAAGTATTTTTATTCTTTCACGTGTGAAATTTGAAGATTTCATAATATTCTAGAAAACCAAATAACGCTTTTCTGTATATTTTTTGAATAATAGCATAGGTCTTTTTAGAAAAAGATATTAAAAAGATCACTTTGTGCAAATTTTTGGAATATGATTTTCTTTTTTCTTTTCTCTTTTTTTTTTTTTTTTTTTTTTTTTCTGAAACTATTTCTAAACACCCTTGAATTATTTATAGCAAATGTATTATGATTTGTAGATACTGAAATGTGTTCATTTTACTTGAGATTTTGAAAAATAATAATAATAATAATAATAATAATAATAATAAATTTTGCAAAATTTTGCAAAATTTTCTTATTCAAATATAAAACCATTTTTTTTTTTATATAAATTGTTAACGCATTTGTATTGTAATATTCAAATAGATTCACAGTATGTTTGAACTAGAATAACAAAAAAAAATAAAATAAAATAAAATAAAATAAAAATAAAAAATAAAATAAAAGAAGAAGAATTAGCGAAGCTCGAGCATTTAAAATAATTAAAGATATTAATTTTTTTAAATTTACTTTTTTGCTTTTGATAAGTTCGAAGAAATTTTATTATACTTATTACTATTACATTTTATTACACATAACATGCAATCATCATATATTCATCCCTCAAAACAAAAACAGAAGAGGTTAATACGTTGATTGTCCAAACAGCTGATAGGTTTCTAAACATTATAAAATATTTTTATTGCTAAAAAGTTTAATTTCTTTTCATTCATTGCAATCCTCCCCCCCCCCTCCGGAAAAAAAACCGCTTTTAAATCGTTATTAGATTTTGGAAATATTGAAGAATATTCCGGAAATTCATGAATTACTTAAAAATTTTACTATTCGAGACTTGAACCAGAATAACCACTTCCATATTTCTTTTAGCTCTAAGTATTTAAATATTTTTAAACTTGGGTTATCCACAAAAGAAAAATGAAATTTTATGTCCAATTTTTCCATCGTAAAACTGGCGTCAACGTTTTATTCGTAGATTGAGTCTAATAGTCCTCTACTCAATCATTCAATTACTCTACGCAATAAATCTTTCGAAAATTCAAAACCGATTCTTTAGGAATTAATAACTTATTCCTTTACAATTTAAATATATGAGGATTATTTATCAAATAACAATAAGTAAAAGTTCTTTCTTTTTACGTATGAATAATCGCGCAATTAAAAGCAGACGGAAAAAATGCAATATAAATACTATTTTTCGTTGCACTGTTCATTTGAAAAACATTTTTTTTTTTTTTCACTTGAAATAAAATGCTTTAAAATTTAACAGAATATTTATTTTTATGTTATGCATAAAAAATAATAAAATAAAAGCAAATGATAAGCATTTCTTACTAGTGGCTTTGGTGTAAAATATTAATAAAATATAAACATTTCGACCTTCTCAACCTTCCCTCCTCCAAAAAAATAAAAAATAAATAAAACTTTTACGATACTGTCCGTTTCGATGCTGATTATTATTAATTTTCTTTTCTTTTTCCTTAAAAAAAATAAAATAAATAAAAATGATTTTCATGAAATTTTGGCAAAAGCAGAATTTAGTTTAGTATGGATGATTATAATTTTTTCATTTTATTTTATTTATTTATTTATTTATTTTAAAATTTTAACATCGCTTTCAAATTATTAGGACAGAAGACTGTTAGTCTCAATCTACGGGTTTTTACGATACCAGTTTTACGGTAGTTGGAGATTTATCGAAATTGAAAATTTATCGAAAATATAATTGAATACAGTCGAACCTCGTTAACATGAACACCGTTAACGTGAATTACTTTTAACATGAACTGTTTCCACCATCCCCGTCAAAATGAAGATTTGTTTAGTTATATGAAGATTAGGTACTGATAGCATGAACTACTGATAACATGAACAAATGTTTTATCCACCTTGAGATTCACGTTAACGAGTTTTGACTAATTTGAAAGCGGTGTTATAATTTGGGAAAAAAAAAAAAAAAAACTAACAGTCCTCCGTACTAAACTAAATTCTGCTTTTGACAGAATTTCATCAAAACCATTCTTTCTTTTTCTTTCTTTTCTTAGAAAGGAAAAGAAAAGAAAATAACAAGCACTTTCAAAATAGACATCGAAAAAAAGTTAGAATTTCTAATTATATTATTATTTTTTAAGTCGCTATGTAAACTCTGTTTTACATGTCTTTATATTCATATCAGCTTTCTTTTATACGAAATTTGATAGGTGTCTACTTCGTTAGGTCAATTTTATGTCTTCTGAACACATTATTTCTAAAAAATGTACTATATAATACGTGTATTAGCGGTTAATGGAAATCGAGTGGTTGTTTCATACAAGATTTTTTTTTTCTCTACAGATCACTGAAATTGCCAACTATTGCATTGTAAATTCATGAAACTTTATTTATTTATTTCACATTTACAAAATGCGTATTATTATTATTATTATTATTTTCACAGATGTCATTTGGACGATATATCTGCCAAATTTACTTTGAAAATACCTTTAAATAGCCTGAATAATTTAAGCAATTTGTGCAAGTTAGTTATTACTAAATACTGAAAAAAAAAGTCAGTTTATAAATAATATATAATAATGTGAACATTATTCTTGAAATAATCAGAAAACGAATAATGTTATTTCTTTATTTATATATATATATATATATATATATATATATATATATATATATATATATATATATATATATATATATATATATATATATATATATTTTCGGGGAGGGGAGGGGGGTAATTGTTGTTGACTGACTTCACCAGTAAAAAATACACCAACGGCAAAGCGGTTCTGCGCTCAAAGCTGGTAGACGTGAGGTGCCGGGTTCAATCCCAGGTCACGCTCGTCGGCCCAGCAGTTCGGAGTTTTCCGTGGTTTTCTCGAAAACTTGCGTAAGTACGGGCTAGGATCCCTTAGAAAGACCTACATTAAAGGCACTCCCCCTCTGGCCTAGGACCCAAGAGTAGTCAATCGGCCTTATTCCGCAACACCAACACCAGTAAAAAAAAATAATAATAATAATAATTAATTATTATTTTTATCTTCAAATCATAATAATGTTAAAAGTTTCACAATAATGATAAAAGAATTATTTTATACATCATGTATTTTAAAATGAATTTTGTAATGTTCTTGATTTAGAGATTTCTTGTTCAATTATATGTTCGATAAATTTTCGATTTCGATAAATGTCCAACTGTCGTAAAACTGGTATTGTAAAAATCCGTAGATTGAGACTTGAGACTAATAATCTTCCCTACTAAAAAATAATAAACGTTCAAAAATAGAAATAGTTGGGATTCTACGGTGAAAAGGGGGGTTTGGACAGAAGACAGAAATAGATATTTTCTTTCTTTCTTTCTTTCTTTTTTTTTTTTTTTTTCAGATTTTAGCTAAACTTTGCGTAACTATTACTTACAGACTTACAAATAATATTTTTGGTGTTATATATATTTGAAAGGAACAATATACATATATATATATATATGCATATTGAGTGTTTCAAAATAATATATAAACTGGGTTTTTACTGATGATGAATAAGAACTATGCATAAAAACGAATCCAACATTTATTTCGAATCGAAATAAGTTAGTATCACACTTTACCAGGCTTAAAATTAATACAGAAATTTGTTACACTTCTTGTATTTTCATTTTAATGAATACGTCGGTGCTTTAATTCTGCACTCGTGCCTACTTTTACATCTGGCTAAAATTCGTGCTACTTATGTTTTGACATTTTTAATTTAGAAAAAGTAATAGCGCTTTCTTTTTTCTATAAAATTAAGGGGAGGGGGGGCAGCCAGTTTTGATATAATGAGTATATTAAGCGGATTCGATGTCTAATTATCCCATATATATCTATAGGAACTCTATGCAATTTGAATACTAACCGATTTGGAGAAAACCAACATCCGAATTTTCATTCTCTTAGCAGATGCAAATTTCCTGCTTTTTCGTCTAAAAATATCTCCATGAATGTTTTTACTTTGTTGAGTGAAGAAAATATATTTTTCAGAACCTTAAGGAACAATATAAAGAATAACATATTTTTGAACTATAAAAAATACTTCTTGAATGCAGATTTCTCAAACTGATTTTTTTTTTTTTTTTTTTTTTTTTAACAAGTTTTACAGCATGAAAAGTAACCACATGCCTGCTAAAATGGTTATTTATTGTCAGTCCACTTTTCTTTTTATTTATTTTTTTCCCCTTAAAAATAAATAAAAAAGTAAATTTAAAATTTGCAGTTGGCTAAAACACATATTTTAAAATTTTCAAGTTCAAAGTTTCTTTTTTCCTTTCTTTTCATTTTAATTTTTCTTTCTTTTTTTAATTTAACAAATTTTTTTATTTTAATGATATCCGCTTTCAGATTTCAGTGAACCGAATCTCTTTTACAATCTTTACACTTTTATAAACTATTAAAAGTACATGTATTTCATACAGGTTTTCTTCAAAACCTTTTACAACTATTTATTAATCATTATATATATATATATATATATATATATATATATATATACTAGCAGACCCGGCCACGCGTTGCTGTGGCTATGTTATACGTTGAATTATAATGTAGTAAAATATTCAATATATTAAAATTATTATTTACGAATAAAGACCATCCTTGATAACATCCTTGATCTTAGCAGACTTAGCCCGCTTCGCTGGTCCCTATTTTTAAATGATTCACTATAATTAAAGAATTCTCAAAATTGCATTAATTTTTAACATGTGAAAAAAAAAGAGAAAAAAAAAATCTGATCGGGAAAAATGTTCGACACTCATAATGAATCCATATATTATCGAAAGGAAAATGATATAAAATACAAAAAAATCTTCTCTCATTGGTGGAATAATCTGTTCAGACCCCCACTGCCTGCGGCAGTGTATACCTGCGCAAACCATGCGCACCGTTTCTTCATCCACCGTTCCCGCCCTTCTTAATAACTCTATACTTTCGAAAATATCCGCAATCGATTTATCGGGCCTTAAAACTTAATAATACTAATTTTCAAAGTTCTAACTCTTATTTCTATTATTTTGCCCCTTTGCCCTCCCCCCTCCCACTATTCTAAATAATTTTACAAATTCGAAAATATCTACAGTTTATTTGTAGGTGTCAAAAACCTGTATGCACCAATTTGAACGATCTAACTATATTTTTATTTTTTGCCCCTCTGCCCCCCTTCCCGCCCCTCCTAATAAATTTACAAATTCGAAAATATCCGCAATCGATTTGTTGGTATCAAAAATTCTATGCACCAATTTTGAATGATCTAACTCCATTTTTATATTTTGCTCCTCTGCCCACCCCCTTTCCCGCTCCTCTTAATAATTTTACAAATTCGAAAATATCTGCAATCGATTTGTACGTATCAAAAACTTCTATGTACCAATTTTTAGCGATGTAACTCTATTTTTATTTTTTTGCCCCTCCGCCCCCTTACCCGCCCCTCCTAATAACTTTACACTTTCGAAAATATCCTCATTCGATTTGCAGGCCTCTAAAACCTCTCTATACCAATTTTGAACAGTCTATCTGCATTTCTATTTTTTTTTTTTTTTTTTTTTTTTTTGGTTGTTGTTGTTTGTTTGTTTGTTTGTGAAATCACGTTTTGGCCCCTCCCCCCCCTTTTGGGAGGCGAATTTTGCAATAAAAACTATCCTATCTCTCAAGTTGGACCAAATTGCACACAGTGTCCAAATTTCATTAAAATCGGCTCATTAGTTTAGGAGTTCATCGCGGACAAACATAATAAATTTTATATATAAAGATATATATATATATATATTATATTAAATTATAAAGTTTTGATCAATGAAGCACAAATAAGTAAAAAACAGGATTAATTTCACTGTATTATCTTCATTATAATATGAATTCAATTTACACTTCAGTCTAAGTAACACGTGGCCGGCTATGCTAACACCAAAAATTTAAAAAGTGGAAATAATTGAATTATACGAAATTTATTAATAGGTTAAAAAGTTGAAGATTCTTTGTGTAGATGGCAGCACCAAATATATTTCAGCTTTCATTTCAACCCAGTCGAAAGGTATCGACATCTGTTAAGTGGAAATAATTGAATTATACGAAATTTATTAATAGGTTAAAAAGTTGAAGATTCTTTGTGTAGGTGGCAGCACCAAATATATTTTAGCTTTCATTTCAACCCAGTCGAAAGGTATCGACATCTGTTAGAATCATTTGGAGTTAACAGATAATTGTGACTGTCAAATAATAACAGACAAATAATTAGCAATAAATTAAAATTGCGACTATAATTTGAGATTTAAACTATCCTATCTCTCAAGTTGGATCGAACTGCACATGGTGTGCGAATTTTATTATAATCGGTTAAGTGGTTTAGGAGTCCATTGAGGACAAACATTGTGACACGAGATTTATATATATTAAGATATATATATATATATACTTTTATTTTTTTATTCTAAATTTTTGTTATGCAAAAAGTAATAACTTGTACAGTCGGTAACAAAAGTACCCGTACACTAGCAAAAATCCCTATGTAAAAAAAAGTACACTTCATACGGTTTTGTTAAATAAATCCTTGTGGAATCCTGTTCTTGGTCAGTGTAAAAACATGATTCGATAAAGATTTATTTAACAAAACATTATTAAGTGTACTTTTTTCAATGGGAATTTTTGCTAGTGTTCGGATACTTCTGTTACCGACTGTACACTCTTACATATTGTACGTAATTTATGTAATTGAAAAAAAAAAATAAATAAATAAATAAATAAATAAGATATACATAAACTATTTCTATTTTTGTAAGAATTAGTATTAATAAAATACCGTTTCAAAAATAAATAATAAAAAAATAAAAGACTTCTTAAATAGAATGCATTTATAAAAGTTCCTTAAAATATGGGAAATAAGAAAATTTTGAAAAATTATGGACCGCTTCAAGAAAAATTTAATAAAAATATTTCAAAATATTCAAAGTTTAGTAGTTTTTTTTTGTCTAGGAGTAACTATACCTTCGTCAATTTAGATACTTTTCAATTATTATTTATTTTTTTATCTATTGATTGATTCTTTTTCATTATTCTGACGGCAATTTTCAATTTTTTTTTTTGTTTTTGTTTTTCACTTTTTAGGGTTCCTCTATAAACGTATTAAATTTAAAATATCACCTTTTTTATTCTTCTTTTATTTTAACTTTTTAATTGTGTAACTTATGTTACATAGCTAAAAAACTAACTTAGCTATGTAACTCCGGTACCTTTTAGAAAATTCTGAAAGATTTTTGAAAACTAAATTTTTATAGAAGGTTCCGTGAAATTTCTAGACGTTTTCACGGAGGCTCCATGAAGTTTCTAGAAGGTTTAATGAAGTTTCTAAATATTTCAATGAAGTTTCTAGAAGAATCATGAAGTTTCTAGGAGTTTCATGAAGTATCTAGAAGATTTCATGAAGTTTCTAGAAAATTCCAGGAGGGGCCAGCGGTTGAGTGGTCCTGTGCTCAAAGCTAGTAGACAGAAAGTGCTGGGTTTGATCCAAAGTCCCGCTCATCGACTAGTCGTTCGGAGTTATCCATGATTTTCTCTGAAACTCGCATAAATACGGGTTAGAACCCCTTAGGAAGACCACTATGAAGGGCATTCCACATACATGTCTAGGACCCTAGTGCAGTCAATCTGCCTTAAGCTTACAACAACAACTAGAAGGTTCCATGAAAATTCTATATTTAATTTATATTAAAGAAAATTTCAGCTAGATAAAACGATTAAATATAAAAACATTCTAATAAAGTTCTTATTATAACAGATATATTTTATGTTTTTTTTTTTTTTTTTTTTTTTTTTTTTTTTTCAGTGTAGTATACTTAATTCAACTATTCCTTCAATATATTATAGGTATTTTTTAGCGTATTTTTTCTGGGATAAGAAAAGGGAAAATAAAAAATCTTCCAGCTGAAGAATTATTTAAGGTTATGATTATGATTATTATTATTTTTAATTATTTATAACCCTTTGCCGGTCCTATTTAATACCATTCCTCTTACCAGTGATGACAAATTCAGTTATATTTTTATTCAATATCCACGACAAAATTTTAACTGTAACGGTTGCTTAATCCCTTCGAAGGTAATTCGTTCATTATGCATATCAAATGCTATTGCTCAGAATTATTTATGATAGTTGAACAAAAGTGTTCCTAAATTTGGCGACAATGTTTACAGCACTCAGGAGCGTCTTGGACGGCAAAGGGTTAAATTTAGAAAAGCAGATTTTAATCTAAGTTACAAAGTAATAAACGTTTGCCATGTAGGATTAAATCATTTTATGTTTCGAAAAAAAGGTAATAATTTATTCGTCACAAGTCTTACATTTCACAATCAAATTTATATTTATTTATTTATTTATTTATTTATTATTATTATTTAATTCATATTCATATTTAGCAATTTTTACTATTCAATTTAATTATTTTTATTTATTTAATTGTATTTATAGAAATAATATTGTTATATAATGAAAATAATTAAACTTATTATTTTAATTATAAATGCAATTAAAATTTATTTTTATTTTTATTTTTATAATACAATTAATAGCAGTATAATTGTAATTTTTTGCACATGCAATTTTCTTATCAGAAAGCAAAATCTAGAAAAAACGTGTAACCATGTTCCACTAATACATAGTGCCAAAACTAAAATGTCTAATAGAAGCTGGTATATAGTTATCTGTAAAAAAAATAGTTTTTGAATAAAAGCAGAGCTACTTGTTGTTCCATAAAAAACCAAATTGAAATGTCCGGATAAGATACTGACGGTAGTGGGGACCTTGGCAAGGCAGTACCGGCGAGGAATACACTGTCGAATGTAGCGAATGCCTGAAGCAAAATTTATTTTTTCTTATTTTATTTTATTTTAGTACGATAGGACTATTTTTTTCAGACACCGATTTTGTGTTGTCACCTTTTATTTTATTACACCTTGATATGTATATTAAGATTTAGATGATATTTAATTTAGAAAATAAAAAGTGCGCATGTAGATTGAAATAAAATAGTACTGGATATTTTAATTTTAATTTATAGAAATGTCAACGATATTGAAAAAACTATTTTGGCCATTTTCTTTCGTTTAATAAACAGAACGAAAAACGGATAATACTTTATCTGGAGATACTTTGTATATTTAGACTAATTATCCCCCCCCCCCTGGCATTAAGTTAAAAAAATAATTACATAAAATTGAAAAAATCCTGCTAAAGAAATGGAGCAGCTTGAACCTCTTGGCAAAATTTGAAATTTTTTCACCAAAATAGCTCGGTCGCTTCTCATCAAGATGTTTACTTACGCAATTGCGATACCCATTTTAGTTTATCGTCAAAATGAAAACAAATATAAAAACTGCCAAGGGGCTCCTGTGCTAAAGCTGTACTGAAGTAATTTTGAGAAATGAATATAGGGAATGAAATAGTTCCTGCATGTCTTTATATGAAAAATTTGACTAAAATAAGTTTTTCTAGATTAGAAACACATCTGACTTATCCTCCTTTTATCGAAGATTACTTTTCATTGCTAACCTTCACTTCGTCCGTGAGAAAATATGGCAGAAACGTGATTTTCTTAGAAACTACTTGAATGATTTTGATAAACATTCTGATTTAGGGATATTTTGAGTTTACAATTTAATCTGAATTGTGCTCTTCTTCAGTAAAATTAGCGTTCACGGGAAGCCCATATTTTGTCAGGAGGGGGGGGAAGTAGCTAAGACTGCGTTTTCTTCGAAAATACTTGAAGGATTAGAAAAAAAAAAAAAGATAGAGTTTATATGTTTTTTCGATGATATTTCGATATAAAGTATTCGGATTTTCAGGAAAATTATCGTTCACTGGTAATTCGCACTAAATCCGGAAAAAATATGACAGAAATTTGGTTTTGTTGGAAATCGCTAGAACAATTTAAATAAATATACATAGATAGATAGATAGATAGTGTTAGAGATTTTTTTTAGATGAAAAATAAATCTGATTATTAGGTAACAGATTTAAATATTAGCAAACGCAAAACCTAGAAGAATATTTTCTAGGAAATTGCTAGATTTAGGGGTTTCCGATGATAATTTGATTTGAATTTGTCTTATCTCCATGAAAATTAGATTTCACTGGTAGCCAGCGCTCCGCCGAGACATATATATATGTATCTGGGGGGGGGGGATTTCATTTTATTCATTGATAATTTATTCCTCTATTTAAGTTTTGCATTTCCTTTTTTAGCAATTCTGCGCACTGGTTTGCAATTACCTTTTTTTGTTTTTCTTATCTTTAAACTCATAAATTCGTTAAAATAGTTACCTATATATATATAATACACTTCCGAAAACGAATCATTGTATTACACTATGAATAATTTTTACAATGAAACCATGTAAACTGTAATTCAGGTACTGAATATAAAAAGAGAAAAAACTGTTATAGGATATTAAAATGCTGTACATTAATATTTCATTAAAACAGTGTTTTATGCAGGATAATCGGTAAGTTCATAAATAATAAGAATAATAACAATAATAATAAAGCTGCTGATTTAACAAATAATTGTCATTATTTTATTCTAACAATAAATAATGTCTTTTATTATTAATTTTAAGATTCCTATGAAAAACATTGTCATCTAAAAGATATAATTTAAATTGAAAAAATAAAAAGTCTTTATGCGAAGTTCTGTTCAGCCATGCAGTATTTTAACTGATTTTACAAATTATCAACAGCTCTTCTTGAACATTTTTCACTATTCTATTCTTTTGTTATCAACCCTCTCTTTCAACAAAGAAGCATTTCAACTGTCAGCTTATCTTATCGTCATTGTCCGCCCCTTGTCGATCCGTGTTGGTAAAAGGGGGGAAGGGTCAGTTACAAGTTTCCGTCTCTAACGATTTCGGAGTAGGTATTTAGAGTTACAGTAATCAGGTTCGCACGATTTAGAGAGAGATTTCTTACATTACAAAAATCAGTCTCAAACCGTTTCGAGGGAGTTTGTTTGTGTTACAAAATTCCGGTTCAAACGCTGAGAGGGTTAAGAAAAAGTGTACGATTAGAGGTTCAATTTACATGAGTGTAATTTATAGTATTAAGCTAACCGATTAAAAGGCCAACAAGTGATGATAAAGTCATTATGATTAGGAAATTGGTGAATAATTTTAATTTTTAAAATTTTAATAATTATTATTGTTATTATTATTATTATTATTATTATTATTAAGTAGGAAATTGGTGAATAATTTTAATTTTAAAATTTTAATAATTATTATTGTTATTAATATAATTATTATTAATATTTATTATTGTTATTAATATAATTATTATTAATATTTATTGTTATTATATACGTATAGTATTAACACACCAAATTTGAATGAGATCTAATTTTTTTTTTTTTTTCTTTTTGATAATTAAGTAAATGAATTATGAATTGTTGAAACTTAATCAATATCAACCAGAAAGAGATTATATATATATATATATATATATATATATGTAGAGAGATAGATATAGACAGAGATATACAGCGGAAAATTGAAGAAGGGCCGGTAGCCCTGTTAGAAATGTATATGTTTATGTAGCGAATCGTCATGTATATATATATATATAAAGAGAGACGGACGCATGTTAGGACTCAGCGAAACACTTGTATTAGATTAGGGAGAAAATCAATGTTACTGATGTCTTTTCTAGAAGTAACTTAAAATGGAGCTGGGCTGGGAACTTTTGCAGAAGAAATGATGATAGATGGACCACCAGTCCTACTTTGGATACCGCGATACAACAAAAGACCGAGAAAGACACAAATATGTCCTTGGAGAGATAAAATTGTGAAGTTTGGAAGAGCAGAATGGAGAAGAATTGCAGAAAACAGGGCAGATTTGAATCATCTAGAAGAGGCCTTCCTCCTGCAGTGGAGTGATAAATGTTGAAATTGATGATTATAATGATATATATAATATGGAGTAAATAAATATTATCAATAATCTATTGAATAATGAGTGATGAAAATAGGACGTTGAGGCTTCTGATCTGCAGATCAATTAGCTATTAATATCTTACTATTTTTAGCACTTTTTCTTCAGAAATATGATTTTAGCACTTGTGTGCAAGTTAATTTAAAATTTCGTCAACGAATCACAATATTACCAGAAATATATTGGGCACAGCTATAAACCAGCATCGTAAATCTAAACTCAGTTCCTTCAAATTGGAATCAATTTTCCAAATTTATGTGCAAAGTTTACTTCCAGAACATTTGATATTTTCATTACCTATCTTAAAAAGAATATATTAGCAAAATTTTCAGATTGCCCCCAAAAGTTGAAATGAACTTGTTTTTAAATGACATTTTTAGCATATGGCCCACGGTCTATGAGGAATGAAATGGTTTTCATCTTAGGGTAATCTAACACTAAATATCCAAAGAAAGACAATTTTATCGTCTATAAATAACATCTTAATATATGTAATGTTTTCATAATGGTTATCTCACATATCAAGTTTTGTACAGTTACATGCCATAGACATTGAGATATAGCCATGAATAGATGAGATTTGCAGTATAGCAGCGCCACCTGTTGGCCGATAAGCATCGAAACTAAGTCAGCATAAGTCTTCTCACATATCAAGTTTTGTTTGATGATACGCAATAGAACCTGAGATATAGCCTTCCTTTAAACTGGAGAAGTCGCTGTGTGGCAGCGCCACCTGTTGAGCGGTTGACACCAAAAGTTGACAAGCACCAGTTTATGTTAAGATGCACCTATATACAAATTTATATGCAACTCTGTGCAGTAGTTCCTGTGATGTAGCATTTCCTTAAATCGCTGTATAGTAGCGCCATCTGCTGGCCGATAAGCATTCAAATTGAATCAGCGTAATATCTCATAATGGTCTCGCATAACAAGTTTTGTTTGATTATATGCAATAGAACCTGAGATTTAGCCACCCCTGAAATTGCAGAAATCGCTGTATAGTAATGCCACTTGTTGAGTGGTTAACACCAAAACCTGATAGGCACTTACTTAGGTCAAGATGCATCTTCAAATAAATTTATATTTAATTCTGAACTGTAGTTCTGGAGGCACAGTTGCCACACAATTTTTGCCACACACACAAACACACAGACACACAGACATTTTCTAAATATGGTCAAAATCGTATTCTAGTACTCTCAAAACATGTAAATCCGTCGAAAACCGAAAGTTGAAAATTTTAACGAATCCAATACTTTCTTCTATTGAATATAGAAGAAAGTAAAAAATAGTAAATCATGAAAAGAAATCTGAGATTTTGCAGCACTACCATTTGAGGTGTTCTGAATTCATTTTTGCGAATTTTATGCTGGTATGTGTATGTGAATACTACGATAGCTCTTGATTGGTGCTGTTGATTTAGTTCAAAATATATTTATTATAGGTTATGTCATACGAATTGTATAAGTTTTAGCGAGTGTAGCGCTTTTTTTTTTTTTTTTTTTTTTTTTTTTGGGGGGGGGGGGGGTGTTTACGTAAATTTTTTAAAGCAAACAAATTCTTCACAAGTATATCTCAGCCCCCCCCCTCCCCCCCCGAAATGATAAGTCTGCATACGCCACTGGCTACACCAATGTATGTATTTTATGCTAAATTATTATTTATAAAAGTATATTGCAAATAAACATTTGTCTATAGAAAATTTATTTTCCCTAAAAGAAGAAATGTTTACGTAAATGAATAAAAAGGAATCTACATAACAATGGTTATTAATCATACACATTTTTATCATATTAAAACATTACATTTTTGTTTAATATTTAAACACTTAGTTATTTAAATGAAGCAAATATCCTACAGCATCAACACAAAAAAAAAAAAAAAAAAAAAAAAAAAAAAAAATCGACCCAAAATAAAAATTTTTTAATTCATTATGCGTTTGTGCACCTGGGCCTGTCAGTCATATCAACCGATAAAAAGGTGTGGACTGGACACTAAGTAATCTTCTTACGTAACTAGTACCCACAATTTCGTCGAATTGAAATTTCCTTTTCACTTGTTTTCCCCATTCCTATAGAACAAAAATTCTTAAACAGCTCAAAAGGGAAGCTTGAATGGGAAAAATAAGGGGGTAGGAAATTTCTTGTCGGCGAAACGGGGGTTAAACGTTTCCTACGCCTATCAGTGAGGACGAGTCCAAAACCTTTGAGGGGTGAAAAGTTGACCGACAGGTTGGAATTTAGTAAACATCCAATCATTCGGTTCGCGGTGTTCCCTTATCGCTTATTTTCTCTCAAAGAAAAATTTATCTCCCCTATTTTAACAGTGGACTCGTTCAGTCAGCACATGCGCAGAGGCTTCCATGGTCGCAAGAAACGTGGTTAAAGATTAGAGACGTAAAATTTCCGGAAATTTCGAGGCAGTGGGAAAAAACAAACAAACAGTTTTTTCCGTTTATTTATTTTTTTTATTTTTATTTATTTTTTTTCTACTGGAAAAATTGGAAAAAGTGGGAAAAATTAAATTTTTACAGATAAAAACAGGGTTTCTTAATAGTTATAATATCTTAGAAAATATAAAGTGTTAAATATTTAAAAATACATGCAATCCGTATTACTTTTTCTTAATAAAAACATACAAAAAGCTTTTTTTATGAAAAAATGAGGCATTCTATTTCAAAACTGCCAGTACCTTTCCTTGTACAAAACACAAAAAACAAGTTAAATCATTATTCAACCATTAAGTTTGCATAGGATGTGCCTTCCTATGGAATGTTCATCTCCCAGCAGCATTGTTACAATGAATTTAGATTACAATTAAATCAAAAGAAAAAAAAGTTTTTTCATCGACCCAAACCAAATTTCTTTATATCCGAAACCCGAAAACTAAATAAAATTTAATGATTCATCTGAAAATTATGCAGAACTTTTAAAGCTATAAAATAAAATAAATTTTCATTGTCACAGAGTTAGTAAATCATTAAAAAAAATTTAAATGGAGTTAGTGATACACTAATTTATAAATATAAGAATTTGAAAAATGGATTAATAATTTTTAATCATTTATGTGCGTTATGTACTTCAAGAGTACAAAAATATGCTTTAAGTTTAGTATATATATGTATATATATATATATATATATATCTTTATATATATATTTCTTTTGTGCGTGTGTATGTCACTGAACTCCTCCTAAACGGCTGGACCGAGCTTAATGAAATTTTTTGTGTGTCTTCAGGTGGATTCGAGAATGGTTTAGATTTACAATTCAGTTCAATTGGATAATTGGATCAAAAGATATTAAATGAAAACTCCATTTTAACTTTAAAATGATTAAAAAGAAAAATATATTTGATGCCAAAATAAAGAAAATTCACGTTTATTTATTTTTTTCCGGAAATAAAATATTTTTAATTTCGCGTGATAAACAATAAAAATTAGAAAAAAAAATAATATTCTATGAAAATATTCGCGTGTAAATAAATATCTTCATAGAGATACTTGGTATTAGCTTAAAATTTTTATTTAATTTAGTAGTACTTTTCTTTTCTACAGTAAAACAAAATTTTCGTTTAAAATGATACTTTATATGTAACTTATAAAGGCTCTTTTATGTTTTCACCTTAATTGTAAATAGTAATAATTTCGAATTTATTAGAAATTTTTATTTTTATTTTGTAATATCATAAAACAGTTTTTCTTTTTTTTCTTTTATTTTTGTATGGAACAGCTTTAGTTTGGAAAAATTTGAAATTTGGCACCGAAGTAGTACGGACGTTTCTCACCAAGATCGTCAGTTACGCAATTGAGATAGCTATGTTAATTCATCGCAAAAATGGCCAAAAATATTTAAAGTCGACAAGGGGGGGGGGAGGTCTATACTAAAGCTGTGCCTTTGTATTTATCTTTACATATATATTTCTTTTGTGCGTGTGTATGTCACTGAACTCCTCCTAAACGGCTGGACCGAGTTTAAGGAAATTTTTTGTGTGTCTTCAGGTGGATTCGGGAATGGTTTAGATTTACAATTCAGTCCAATTTAGTATTGTTTATTTAATGGGCTCTTCCCACCGTCATCTGCTCAATCACGTGATAGAGGAAAACGAATAATCGAATTCTGAAAATCGAATTCAATTAAATATTGTTCTTAAGAACAAAAATGTTAATATTTAATATAAAATAAAATAAAAGTAATATTGTGCATTTGTAAACAGTAGAATAACTGTATTTGTAAATTTAATATTTTTTAAAAAACATTTTATGTGTTTATTTGTTTTTACCTATAAGAATCGATTTTTGTATATTGTAGTGTAACTGTAACATTAACTGATCTAGCAAGCAATAAATAATAGCTTGTTCTTGTGTAAATTTTGAAATTTTAAAATGTTTTCATTTAACTTAATTGCATAAAGGTGTTACAACAAGTTAATTAACTTAGTTACTGGTCTAAATGGATTTACGCAGTACGATATTGCGCTGTCACTGATTTAAGTACCAAAAATCAGAGTATTCAAAATGTTCTTCATGAACATCAATAACAAACATAAACTAAATGATGATTGTAAATGTATACAGCAAACAAAAGATGATGAATAATGATATAAAATGGATTAAAAATGATGATTTATAAAAAAAAATAGCACAGATTAAATACGATTGATCAAAAATAAGAATAGAAAATACGCAAGCGAAGTGATGACGTCACTGGCCGTCCGTGGATGCAAGAAAAATATTTCTTATGTTAATCGCGCATTGGATTTTTTGTAAAAAATTACAAAATATCGAGGAAAATTATTTCCCGATTTTAATCCCCATATTTGGATATAGATATGTATTAGTTATCCTGTGCATGCGTTAGATTGAGTTGTTTTTGCTGTAAAATTGATAAAATTTGAATTTTTAATCTCAAAACTCTGTCATCCTTGGCGGAAAAAAAAATATCGCCATAGCATCTGGCGAACATATTTAATTTCTTTGAAAAATAATGGTTATTTCAACAACTTATATTAAGAGAGTAATGAATAATATGAAACAATTTTGTGCAATACATATTACGAAAATATACATCTGGCATGTATATTTTCGTATTACGTTTTTGATGGCCAAATACAAAAAACGCCAAGGAAGACAGATTTTTGAAATTTAAAATTAAAATTTTGTCAATTTGAGAGCAAAATAACTCAATCTAACACATGCATACGATAACTAATACATATCTATACCCAAATACGGGGATTAAAATCGAGAAATAATTTTCCTCGATTTTTAATAATTTTTTATAAAAAATCCAATGGGAGATTAACATAGGAAATCTTTTTCTTGCATCCACTGACGGTCAGTGACGTCACACTTCGCTTGCGTATATTCTATTGTAATTCCAGTTTGTCCCGACAGTTGGTGCTGCGATCAAATTCAGGAAAATATTTTGTAACTTCGTGTTATTATTGTTATGCAAAAAATTGTGACTTAATTGAAATATTACATCAAGATGTAATTAGTGTTTAAAGAGTTTTGAAGTGTGCATAAAAAACTATACATTTTGCAAATTTGGTGCGGATTTGGAGTGAGTATTTTATATAATTTTCTAACAAATTTACACACGCGTTGATTAACAACCGCCCAAACCTACAAATTTATTTGTGTAGCTAATTTATTATATATATATTTTTTTTTTTTTATATGGAACACTTTTACTATCGGATCCCTTTGGCAAAATTTGAAATTTGGCACCGAAGTAGCTCGGACACTTCTCGCCAAGATCTTTAGTTCCATAATTGAGATAGCCATTTCAATTCATCGCAAAAATATCTTAAAATATTTAAAGTCACCAATGGGGTCCCATGCTTTTGTGCGTGTGTATGTCACTGATATTTTATTTATTTATTTTTTGTATGGAAAATTTGGAACCGAGGTAGCTCGGACGCTTCTCGCCAAGATCTTTAGTTCCACAATTGAGATAGCCATTTCAATTCATCGCAAAAATGGCTTAAAATATTTAAAGTCACCAATGGGGTCCCATACTTTTGTGCATGTTTATTTCACTGATATTTTATTTTATTTATTTATTTATTTTTTTTTTTTGTATGGAACACCTTTAGTATCGAATCCCTTTGGCAAAATTTGAAATTTGGCACCGAAGTAGCTCGGACGCTTCTCGCCAAGATCTTTAGTTCCATAATTGAGATAGCCATTTCAATTTCTCGCAAAGTGGCTTAAAATATTTAAAGTCACCAAAGGGGTCCCATACTTTTGTGCATGTGTATGTCACTGATATTTTATTTTATTTATTATTATTATTATTTTTTTTGTATGGAACACTTTTAGTATCGGATCCCTTTGGCAAAATTTGAAATTTGGCACCGAAGTAGCTCGGACGCTTCTAGCCAAGATCTTTAGTTCCATAATTGAGATAGCCATTTCAATTCATCGCAAAAATGGCTTAAAATATTTAAAGTCACCAAAGGGGTCCCATACTTTTGTGCGTGTGTATGTCACTGATATTTTATTTATTTATTTTTTGTACGGAAAATTTGGCACCGAGGTAGCTTGGACGCTTCTCGCCAAGATCTTTAGTTCCACAAATGAGATAGCCATTTCAATTCATCGCAAAAATGGCTTAAAATATTTAAAGTCACCAATGGGGTCCCCTACTTTTGTGCATGTGTATGTCACTGATATTTTATTTTATTTATTATTTTATTTTTTTGTATGGAACACCTTTAGTATCGAATCCCTTTAGCAAAATTTGAAATTTGGCACCGAAGTAGCTCGGACGCTTCTCGCCATGGTCTTTAGATCCACAATTGAGATAGCCATTTCAATTCATCGCAAAAATGGCTTAAAATATTTAAAGTCACCAAAGGGGTCCTAATTTGTGGCTTAGATTTAGAAAATCCGTGCTTTTCTCACGGCCAATTATATGTTGCGTGTTCCAGGGTTGGAAAACCTTCGAATTTGTTTGTGTATACTCCTCAAGGATTAACCAAAAATATTGTGCATCCAATGGCATTACGGTAAATTCAGTTTCTGTAGATAAAAAAAATATACCTGTTATAAAATAAATTGAGTTTCAACTTTTTCACCTTAATTAAAACGAGTTTAAGTTTTTACGAACTCTACATTTCACTTCGCTCATAATATACACATACTCACATGCATCGATTGATTGAATTGTAATAAATGTACATGTAATGATGTTAGATATTGTAATAACTTTTTGATAAAAAATTTCATCAAATCGGTTCAGATTGTTACAGCTTATTCAAAAAAGACGGAATTTTTATGTGAAATTCGTTGCTATCAGAGATTCTCTCATAAATTGAAATATTTGCCATATGAAATAAAATTTTGTGCTGTTCGACATTCAGCGGTGGTTTTAAATAACAAGTAGAAAGTACCAAGTAGCAAGTAGCAAGAAGCAAGTAGCGAAAATTTCGGTAATTATGTCTTTTACGTTATAATCGGAATTCACAGTCACCGTTCACAGCGCTCCATACCTGTTTCATTTATATACCACATCCTTACACACTTACAATAAGTTAGTTATTTTTTTCTAGCAAAATATTCTCTAGAAATAATTTAAATGACAAAACAACGTTTGTCGGGTCAGCTAGTATATATATATATATATACAGTGTTAATGGCCTGTTGCTTGGCTTTTACTGCGATTCGTAATTCATTATTAATAATTCAATATTAAATATATACTAGCTGACCCGAAAAACGTTGTTTTGTCATTTAAATTATTTCTAGAGAATATTTTGCTAGAAAAAAAATAACTAACTTATTGTAAGTGTGTAAGGATGTGGTATATAAATGAAACAGGTATGGAGCGCTGTGAACGGTGACTGTGAATTCCGATTATAACGTAACAGACATAATTACCGAAATTTTCGCTACTTGCTTCTTGCTACTTGCTACTTGGTACTTTCTACTTGCTACTTGTTATTTAAAACCTCCGCTGAATGTCGAACAGCACAAAATTTTATTTCATATGGCAAATATTTCAATTTATGAGAGAATCTCTGATAGCAACGAATTTCACATAAAAATTCCGTCTTTTTTGAATAATCTGTAACAATCTGAACCGATTTGATGAAATTTTTTATCGAAAAGTTATTACAATATCTAACATCATTACATGTACATTTATTACAATTCAATCAATCGATGCATGTGAGTATGTGTATAGTATGAGCGAAGTGAAATGTAGAGTTCGTAAAAACTTAAACTCGTTTTAATTAAGGTGAAAAAGTTGAAACTCAATTTATTTTATAACAGGTATATTTTTTTAATCTACAAAAACTGAATTTACCGTAATGCCATTGGATGCACAATATTTTCGGTTAATCCTTGAGGAGTATACACAAACAAATTCGAAGGTTTTCCAACCCTGGAACACGCAACATATAATTGGCCGTGAGAAAAGCACGGATTTTCTAAATCTAAGCCACAAATTAGGACCCCTTTGGTGACTTTAAATATTTTAAGCCATTTTTGCGATGAATTGAAATGGCTATCTCAATTGTGGATCTAAAGACCTTGGCGAGAAGCGTCCGAGCTACTTCGGTGCCAAATTTCAAATTTTGCTAAAGGGATTCGATACTAAAGGTGTTCCATACAAAAAAATAAAATAATAAATAAAATAAAATATCAGTGACATACACATGCACAAAAGTAGGGGACCCCATTGGTGACTTTAAATATTTTAAGCCATTTTTGCGATGAATTGAAATGGCTATCTCAATTGTGGAACTAAAGATCTTGGCGAGAAGCGTCCGAGCTACCTCGGTGCCAAATTTTCCGTACAAAAAATAAATAAAATATCAGTGACATACACACGCACAAAAGTATGGGACCCCTTTGGGGACTTTAAATATTTTAAGCCATTTTTGCGATGAATTGAAATGGCTATCTCAATTATGGAACTAAAGACCTTGGCGAGAAGCGTCCGAGCTACTTCGGTGCCAAATTTCAAATTTTGCCAAAGGGATCCGATACTAAAAGTGTTCCATACAAAAAAAAATAATAATAATAAATAAAATAAAATATCAGTGACATACACATGCACAAAAGTATGGGACCCCTTTGGTGACTTTAAATATTTTAAGCCACTTTGCGAGAAATTGAAATGGCTATCTCAATTATGGAACTAAAGATCTTGGCGAGAAGCGTCCGAGCTACTTCGGTGCCAAATTTCAAATTTTGCCAAAGGGATTCGATACTAAAGGTGTTCCATACAAAAAAAAAAAAAAAAAAAAAAAATTAATAAATAAAATAAAATATCAGTGAAATACACATGCACAAAAGTATGGGACCCCATTGGTGACTGTAAATATTTTAAGCCATTTTTGCGATGAATTCAAATGGCTATCTCAATTGTGGAACTAAAGATCTTGGCGAGAAGCATCCGAGCTACCTCGGTGCCAAATTTTCTATACAAAAAATAAATAAATGAAATATCAGTGACAAACACACGCACAAAAGCATGGGACCCCATTGGTGACTTTAAATATTTTAAGACATTTTTGCGATGAATTGAAATGGCTATCTCAATTATGGAACTAAAGATCTTGGCGAGAAGCGTCCGAGCTACTTCGGTGCCAAATTTCAAATTTTGCCAAAGGGATCCGATACTAAAAGTGTTCCATATAAAAAATAAATACATAAAATATAATAAATTAGCTACACAAATAAATTTGTAGGTTTGGGCGGTTGTTAATCAACGCGTGTGTAAATTTGATAGAAAATTATATAAAATACTCACTCCAAATCCGCACCAAATTTGCAAAATGTATAGTTTTTTATGCACACTTCAAAACTCTTCAAACACTAATTACATCTTGATGTAATATTTCAATTAGGACACAATTTTTTGTATAACAATAATAACACGAAGTTACAAAATATTTTCCTGAATTTGATCGCAGCACCAACTGTCAGGACAAACTGGAATTACAATAGAATATACGCAAGCGAAGTGTGACGTCACTGACCGTCAGTGGATGCAAGAAAAAGATTTCCTATGTTAATCTCCCATTGGATTTTTTGTAAAAAATTATTAAAAATCGAGGAAAATTATTTCTCGATTTTAATCCCCGTATTTGTGTATAGATATGTATTAGTTATCGTATGCATGTGTTAGATTGAGCTATTTTGCTCTCAAATTGACAAAATTTTAATTTTAAATTTCAAAAATCTGTCTCCCTTGGCGTTTTTTGTATTTGGCCATCAAAAACGTAATACGAAAATATACATGCCAGATGTATATTTTCGTAATATGTATTGCACAAAATTGTTTCATATTATTCATTACTCTCTTAATATAAGTTGTTGAAATAACCATTATTTTTGAAAGAAATTAAATATGTTCGCCAGATGCTATGGTGATATTTTTTTTTCCGCCAAGGATGACAGAGTTTTGAGATTAAAAATTCAAATTTTATCAATTTTACAGCAAAAACAACTCAATCTAACGCATGCACAGGATAACTAATACATATCTATATCCAAATATGGGGATTAAAATCGGGAAATAATTTTCCTCGATATTTTGTAATTTTTTACAAAAAATCCTATGCGTGATTAACATAAGAAATATTTTTCTTGGATCCACGGACGGCCAGTGACGTCATCACTTCGCTTGCGTATTATTGAATATTCGATACTACGATCGTAGCGCAGTCTGCCGTATCCAATGTGAAACATTCCAAAATCAACAACAATTTATAAGTGATACATTAATGGACTCTTCCCACCTGACGTCAGAGGTCACATGACAGAGGAAAAACAAATAGCAGACGAAGTCTTGTTTATCTATTGCGATTGCTGAAATAACGTATTTTCTATTCTTATTTTTGATCAATCGTATTTAATCTGTGCTATTTTTTTTTTTTTATAAATCATCATTTTTAATCCATTTTATATTATTATTCATCATCTTTTATTTGCTGTATACATTTACAATCATCATTTAGTTTATGTTTGTTATTGATGTTCATGAAGAACATTTTCAATACTCTGATTTTTGGTACTTAAATCAGTGACAGCGCAATATCGTACTGCGTAAATCCATTTAGACCAGTAACTAAGTTAATTAACTTGTTGTAACACCTTTATGCAATTAAATTAAATGAAAACATTTTAAAATTTCAAAATTTACACAAGAACAAGCTATTATTTATTGCTTGCTAGATCAGTTAATGTTACAGTTACACTACAATATACAAAAATCGATTCTTATAGGTAAAAACAAATAAACACATAAAATGTTTTTTAAAAAATATTAAATTTACAAATACAGTTATTCTACTGTTTACAAATGCACAATATTACTTTTATTTTATTTTATATTAAATATTAACATTTTTGTTCTTAAGAACAATATTTAATTGAATTCGATTTTCAGAATTCGATTATTCGTTTTCCTCTATCACGTGATTGAGCAGATGACGGTGGGAAGAGCCCATTAAATAAACAATATTAAATTGGACTGAATTGTAAATCTAAACCATTTCCGAATCCACCTGAAGACACACAAAAAATTTCCTTAAACTCGGTCCAGCCGTTTAGGAGGAGTTCAGTGACAAACACACGCACAAAAGAAATATATATGTAAAGATAAATACAAAGGCACAGCTTTAGTATAGACCTCCCCCCCCTTGTCGACTTTAAATATTTTTGGCCATTTTTGCGATGAATTAACATAGCTATCTCAATTGCGTAACTGACGATCTTGGTGAGAAACGTCCGTACTACTTCGGTGCCAAATTAAAAATTTTTCCAAACTAAAGCTGTTCCATACAAAAATAAAAGATAAAAAAAGAAAAACTGTTTTATGATATTACAAAATAAAAATAAAAAATTCTAATAAATTCGAAATTATTACTATTCACAATTAAGGTGAAAACATAAAAGAACCTTTATAAGTTACATATAAAGTATCATTTAAAACGAAAATTTTGTTTTACTGTAGAAAAGAAAAGTACTACTAAATTAAATAAAAATTTTAAGCTAATACCAAGTATCTCTATGAAGATATTTATTTACACGCGAATATTTTCATAGAATATTATTTTTTTTTTCTAATTTTTATTGTTTATCACGCGAAATTAAAAATATTTTATTTCCGGAAAAAAATAAATAAACGTGAATTTTGTTTATTTTGGCATCAAATATATTTTTCTTTTTAATCATTTTAAAGTTAAAATGGAGTTTTCATTTAATATCTTTTGATCCAGTTATCCAATTGAACTGAATTGTAAATCTAAACCATTCTCGAATCCACCTGAAGACACACAAAAAATTTCATTAAGCTCGGTCCAGCCGTTTAGGAGGAGTTCAGTGACATACACACGCACAAAAGAAATATATATATAAAGATATATATATAAGAAACTTTTAAAACAAGTATTTACATATATGAAATAAAAATAAAAATTTTGAAGATTGGAAAAACCAACAATAGATTTACAAACCAATGCGCAAAATTGCTGCAAAAGGAAATGTAAAACTTGAATACAGGAATAATTTAACAAATGAAATAAAATAAAACCCCAAAACACACAGAAGTTTTCATCAGGGAGGCCCTTCCGTGTAGGAGTTAAAGAAAAGTTTCTGAAAGGATAGTAGCAATTAGCCAATAACCATCCTTAGCCCCCAACTTCTCACCAAACAGAAAACCACCTTTAACAGAATAGAAATCTAACAGATCTGAAATAGATCGAAAGAGGAAAACATTGAAACATTCGGTTATAAATTAAGACATGACAGTTAATTTGCAAGGATTTTAAGAGCTATTTTTAAATCACAATCATTATTGCATAAAATGCGAATTCTTTTAAACTGTGTGAACATATGAACGGTACAAAATATTTGTAAAGAAATCCTACAGTCAAGTTCATTAACTGAAAGGTTTAAAGCCATTTAAAAAACGTATTATTATAAGATTAACGTATTATTATTAACGTATTATTATTTTTTACCTATTATTATAATAAATTTTAAATTTGTCCCCCCCCCTTTTTTTTTTAAATGGCTTTAAACCTTTAAGTTAACTACCTTCACTATAGGATTTCTTTACAAATATTTTGTACCGTTCATATGTTCACACAGTTTAAAAGAATTCGCATTTTATGCAATAATGATTGTGATTTAAAAATAGCTCTTAAAATCTTTGCAAATTAACTGTTATGTCTTAACTTATAACCGAATGTTTCAATGTTTTCCTCTTTCGATCTATTTCAGATCTGTTAGATTTCTGTTCTGTTAAAGGTGGTTTTCTGTTTGGTTAGAAGTTGTGGGCTAAGGATGGTTATTGGCTAATTGCTACTATTCTTACAGAAACTTCTTTTTAACTCCTACACGGAAGGGCCTCCCTGATGAAGACTTCTGTGTGTTTTGGGGTTTTATTTCATTTCATTTCATTTGTTAAATTATTCCTATATATATATATATATATGTATAATACAAATTTCCCTGACTGATATATATATATATATATATAATTTGAATAAGTTAATTCCTTTACAACGCTCAGCAAATGAAAGATAGATGAAAATATCAACATATGAAATTTTAAATGAGATGTATTTCGAATAAAATTATTGTCACGAAGATAATTTAATTTAATTACACTGAGTAGTAAAAACATGTAAAAGTACAATCGCAGAAGAGAAATGACATACATAACTCATAAGCCTAACGATGAGAGAATTTGCATAATCCATTAATCCAATATAAACATTCATCAAATAATAGAAATGGAAAGAGATAAATTAGCCAAAAAGATCTGTTAAAAAAAATGAGAATTCATGAAATGAGAAATAGAATTTTAAATGCTGAAAACCAGAAATGATCATTCATCAGGAAACTTGCATCTCTGTCAGCATATGCAAGATTTCGGATCGCTGTATAGCTAATTCAAGCAATATACAACTCTCTATATATATGATTTTTCTTTGTTTATTCCTTTTCTGCAATATGTATATAATAATTTGTGTACGCGTGTATTTAATCATGGGAACATGTAGTATGTTTATAATTATATCAAATTTCTGTTTATTATGATAAAATTTTTTGAAAGATGTTCTTAAGTCGACCCGGCTCATTGAAAACTTAAACCTAACCTGCAGGAAAAAAATTCTGTCAACTTAATCTGAACCCGACCCACAAGAAAAATAAATCAGACAACACAGACCCCAGGAAGAAAATTCAGTCAACCTGACCTATAAGAAAAATAAAGTCAAGCTGAACCGAATCTAATATGTAAGTGAAAAAATTTAATCAACCAGATCCAAACCTGATTGCAAGCCAGTCTCAGGTAAAATCGGTTTACCGGATCTGATGCTGGACTCTAATTCAGATTTTCACTTAAAATGAAATTAATCACAAAGATAAAATAGAAAAATTATTTAGAGTTAATCGTACTTCAGAAATTTAAAGCAACATTTTATTATTGATTTATTATTTTTTTTATACAGGGTGGCTAACATCAAAACTTTTCCAAATTCCCTGACTTTTCCATGACTATTTTTCAGTCTTTTCCCTGACTTTTTTTTTGACTTATGCTGTTTATTTCCCAAAAATTTCACAAAATCAACGAACAATTTAGCAATTTAGAATAAGGAGCTTTGAAATACGGCTTATTTCCACACAAAATTTGTCAAATTTCCCTGACTTTGTATGAAATTCCCTGACTATTCCCTGACTTTCCTTGACTCACTTAAATTCCCTGACTAGTAGCTACCCTGTTATAGTATAAAACTTATTAACTCAGATGTAAAAGCCATAAATCAAGTAAGTTTTTCCACATATAATTTTTATAAATTGTAAAATAAATTTTTTGACAGAAAGTAGTTGCTTAGTTTTTTTTTTTTACTGTTATATGCATTTATATATGTGTGTGTATAACATATATCCACACATATTAAAATAATACAGTTAGACAGGTCTTAGGGTATATATTCAAGAAAAAAGACAAAAATATAAAGGAACTTGGGAAAAAAAAAAATAAAAAATAATAATTTCAAATGAATGTGACGGGAAGGAGGTCATTGTAATACTTAAATATTTCAAGATTACCATTTGATTACATGGTTAAAATTTTATTTTTGAATTATGAACATTATCAGAATCAGTGTTTTCATGTAAGATACTGAACATGAAAAAATATTTCAAGAAAAAAAGCACCGGAAATGTAACTATTAAAAATTTCTAAATACGTTATTTTATGCTAGAAATTTCAAAAATTTCAATTTTTCCTGGTGGAAATAAACCCCTTCAGAAAAAAAAAAAAAAAGATAAAAAAAAACTGTTTTTTCCCCCCTCGAAATTTCTTGTTTTTTTTTGGACCATTCCCATCTCTAATGCAAACTAATTAAATTATAAACAACCTTACTTTACAGCTCCGTTGGAATCTGTGTAGACAACAGACTCTACGGAGTTCCTTCATAGGAAGCAGAATTAACTGCTTCACATACAGTATAAACATGCACATCATAAACAGTATGAAATTTCTATTCTTAAAGAAAACATGATAGGTACTTTTAAAAATTTTTAGACCTATGTTTTTACAAAATTTATAACCAGTGTTTATAATATTTTTAAAACCAGTGCAGTTTCTTCACTAAAAACAATTTTTTCGTATAAAATGATCTAATTTATTAAATTTTGGTGAAGTGAATGACTTTTGAGGTAATAATGGAAATAAAATGAATATTAGGATTCTGTAAAATTGCTGAACTGGGTTCGAGACCTGCGAGAACAATTCGCTCGACTTAACCTGTAAAGATGGTGGTTGTTCACATCTATGTTTTTAATAATTTGCAGCTGTTGAGTAGAAAATCGATTATTGGTATTTGAATAAAGAAGTAATTGCTTCATATACATTATAAACCTGCACATCATAAACAGTATAAAATTTCTATTTTTGAAGAAAGTATGACAGGTGCTTTAAAAAATTTTTAGACCAGTGCTTTTACAAAATTTATAACTAGTGTTTATGATATTTTTGCTCCAACGTCAGTGGAGGCCTTCATGTGGCGACACAAAAATATTTTGGGTTCCGTCTGTTTGTCTCGCGAAAGCGGATGCAAAAATCATGCTATTATCTTGAAATTCGGTACACATGTTCATAAGTCACACCTAATTAGCTGTATAGTTTTGGGTGTGCATTCTGTTTGTAATTCGTGAACAGGGGCACACCAAACTTTTTCTTGTCATTATGGCCTATTTGTATTTACCTCAACAGCGGCCATAAAAATCCTCCGACTGACTTGTAAATTGGTACATACATTCAGGCTATGTATATAAATAGCTGTATAATTTTTTATGTCTATATTGTTGATGGATTGTGTATAGGGATACACCAAAGTTTTACTTATCATTATGGCCTATGGGGTGAATTTCATTTAAATGCATTTTAACATTGTTACTCTGCATTCAACGAAATGAAATTACCCTGCATTACTGAGATGCTTAAATTAATGTTTTCTGTAGAAAATATGTATGCTTAGGCTTCATAATTAATGTACAGGACCTTACAAAAGTTGTGAGGTTGAGACTACAGAACGTCTCCACAGTCTGTTTGGAACTAAGCCAAATCCAGCAAAGTATGAAGTTGGGACGGTTAAATCACTTCGTCGCCAGTGACTCGGCGAAAGTTTTGGTCGGATTAGTTTCGTGTCGGCATGGTGCTGCAACGAAAGAATTAGGTTCTGAGAGTTAGATGAATGAGAAGTGATTTTAAAGATTGATTGAAATGAAGAGAAAGGAAGTTTGTAGAAAGTAGTATAAGATGGAGATTGTTTTGGTGTGAGGTGTGTGTGTGTGAAGTGAATAGTAGGAGAGTAATGTTGGTAATGATAGTTCTTATGCGAGAGTAAAGTAATCGTAGAGTCGTGTAGAGTTGTAGAATAAAGTAAGAGAAGATTCTGTCGCGCCTAGGGAATCCAGCCGACGATTCTTGTGTGAGAATAGTTAGTGGGTGACAGAGAGCAGTCGTCGACAAGATCAGTATTGGTGAGAAAAATTATCTTTTATTTTATGCTTTGTTGAAGTTATTCCTTGAGGTCATTTGAGAGTTAAAATTGAGTTAGCCCAACACCCACCTTGAAATTAAGCATTAATAAACTTTATTACTTACAAACTTTGAATAAACACCATAAAATGCAATAAACTCGCAACAATTGTTTCGGGTCGAAAAAACCACGACCCTTCATCAGGCGAACAAAGTAAGCACGAGTGCTGCAATCAAAGCGGCAACGCACAAAATCGTTTAAAATGAAAAGAAAATGTATATAAAGTAGAAACTAAATATAGCTACTGGTGTGAGTAGAATTGTACCAAAAAACAAGGAAATAAATAAATGGGTGAGATTAAACACATAACAATCAAAGGATAACCAAAATTAAACTAAAATCTAAGTTACGTGAGTAATTTCCAAGCATCAGAGAAGAAAGGAGTGGAAGAAATATCATTAACAAGATTTTTCGAATTTTTAAATATGTAAAATGCTTCATGAATATCCAAATGGGAGGAACAGACAGGAGATGAAATTATGTTAGTTTTGGAAAAATCAAAGCGATGACCTTGAGACCAGCAGTGGGAAGCAATAGAAGATTTGGTAATCTCTTCATTACGAACATTCCGACGGTGCTCATTTATTCTGTATTAATAATTCTGCTCATTTATTCTGTAATAATAAGTATTCTGTATTAATACAGAATAAATGAGCACCGTCGGAATGTTCGTAATGAAGAGATTACCAAATCTTCTATTGCTTCCCACTGCTGGTCTCAAGGTCATCGCTTTGATTTTTCCAAAACTAACATAATTTCATCTCCTGTCTGTTCCTCCCATTTGGATATTCATGAAGCATTTTACATATTTAAAAATTCGAAAAATCTTGTTAATGATATTTCTTCCACTCCTTTCTTCTCTGATGCTTGGAAATTACTCACGTAACTTAGATTTTAGTTTAATTTTGGTTATCCTTTGATTGTTATGTGTTTAATCTCACCCATTTATTTATTTCCTTGTTTTTTGGTACAATTCTACTCACACCAGTAGCTATATTTAGTTTCTACTTTATATACATTTTCTTTTCATTTTAAACGATTTTGTGCGTTGCCGCTTTGATTGCAGCACTCGTGCTTACTTTGTTCGCCTGATGAAGGGTCGTGGTTTTTTCGACCCGAAACAATTGTTGCGAGTTTATTGCATTTTATGGTGTTTATTCAAAGTTTGTAAGTAATAATTTTTACAACGCCAGTTTTGTGATGCTCCTTTATTAAATTAATAAACTTTGTTATTTTATATTTAACTTTGTCTCGAGCTCTTCTTATTATCTAATTAAGTAATTAAGTTAACCTTTAAGATTAAGATTGAGGAATTGAGATTATGGCAGACACTTATTCCTCACAGTGGCGCTCAACTGAGTTCGACCCCCCCCCCCTCCCGCTCGAGTTTATTTTACCGGTTTAAATAGTGTGCTTACTTTTTTGAGGAACTTGAAGAATATTTTGATGTATGTAAAATTGATATTTCTGATAGATTTAATTGGCTAAAATACTCTAAAATGTGGTATGAACTTATTGCCTCTCATTTCTTGGGTCAAAATCCCACCTATGAAGATTTAAAAAGAAAAATTATAAGAACCTTTTCTTCAAAATTAATGCAGGAACTTTATACCACGAAAATGTCTGTATTTGATAAGCAGACAACATTTTTCCTGCGTAAACTTGATTTAATTGAACAACTAGAATTAACTTTATCATTTTTTGAAGTGTTGGATATTATAAACCCGCTGTTCACAGTTCAGATTCAAGATTATCTAGATTTACAACCGGCCGCATCTATTGATAGTCTGTTTCAAAGGTTAGATAAATATCAAGCACGTCAAGCTGCTAAATCTGTGAATAATTCTAATCGCCGGCAGGAAACCGTCAATGTTCAAAATGAACAGCGAGAAAATTTCAGAGCAGTCGTCGACAAGATCAGTATTGGTGAGATAAATTACCTTTTATATTATGCTTTGTTGAAGTTATTCCTTGAGGTCATTTGAGAGTTAAAATTGAGTTAGCCCAACACCCACCTTGAAATTAAACATTAATAAACTTTGTTATTTTATATTTAACTTTCTCTCGAGCTCTTCTTATTATCTAATTAAGTAATTAAGTTAATCTTTAAGATTAAGATTGAGGAATTCAGATTATGGCAGACACTTATTCTTCACAAAGTGTTCGGACAATGTCACGTAATCAGGGGTCGAAGCAATCAAATAGGAAAATATAGGAATTTTTTCATACAAATATAGGAACATAATTTAAAGAGAAGATTGAGAGATTCAATAAAATCAAATTTTCTCTAACGTTGTTTTGTAATTTCGGAATGATTAAATGACTTTGTAAATAAAACATCCTAATTTAATCTCTACTCGAGCCGGCCAAAGACCGTCGTGTACACTAATGGTGGCTGGTGCACGTAAAATCTGTCGTGGCCGCAATGTCCTCCATGTTCCCATCAAAAATTATACCTCTGGGGGTCACCGAAGCGGGAGAGCCATCCCTTCCATGGAGGATCAAAATTGCGATGGCATGTCTCCGGACCACCTTTAGGGTGCTTCCCAGACCGTCGCCAATTGCCCATCTGCGCAGCACTAGTGCGACGTAAAACCCAACCATCCATCCTAATTTAATCTCATATAACTTAAAAGATAAAATAAATGAACAGATCTATTAGTGTTTACTTTTCACGCTGTTTAGAAAAGAACATATTTTCGAATGTATCCCCTTTTGCTTGCCTTAGCTTTCATACCAGTTTTTATCATTTAATATCGGTCCACATAATATTTTTAAATAATAACATCTTTATTACATCGGAATGTTTAAAAAGTTAAATAAAAAAAAATTACGACCTTTTAATTCAACTATATATAATTGGTTAAATACATTTTGTGGCTGCTGTCAGTGCCTGTTTATAAAGTATATTTACTCATTGAATTAATGCTTTTTATTTTGAAATACACTGTCAAATTATATCGTACTTTCACTGAATTTATATTATGTATTGAAATGTATTTATTTCAATAAATTAATTTATCTTTTGCATCACGCTATCCAAAACTGTGAGTAAAATTTATGTAAGTGTTTACTTTGTGTCACCGTATCCAAACTAAGTGAAAATGCATGCAAATATACCCCACGATCAAAGAAAACATTTATACATTTAAAACTTTAGCATTTATAATAGTGTAATGTACTGTACTAAAAATAAAACAAAAGCCACACAGTTCTTTATATTTACATTTTTACTTGAAAGAGTTCCCTTGTAAGAACATGATTCGACAAGGATTTATTTAACAAAACAGTATTAACTCTACTTTTTTTTTATATAGGAATTTTTGCTAGTGTTCGGATACTTTTGTTACCGACAGTATTTCAGGTAGACCACAGATTATTATACAGATAGGACACTCCCGTATATTCTTCGGTAACCAAAATTTGACTGCAACGATCCTATTGTCAACGGCTGTAAGTTTCTCGAGCTCTCCAGCTTACGCAATCGCTCGTCTTATTTTTATTGTATCTATGTTCGTACTGTAATATTAGTGCAACGTTAAACTCAACATCCAACCAACTAACCATTGTATTGATGTTTACGTTTGGCAACTTTGTTATTGTTTACGAACTTGATTTTCGAAAGCAATTTATTTTAAGAAGCAAGTACTAAATATTAAGCAAATAAATTTCGAAAACATACATAAACCAGAATTTTTTTTTTTCATTTTAAAGCATTTCGTATTATTTAAACTAAGCAATATTAAAAATTTCATTCAGTACTGCTATTTCAGCATTACAGTTTGTTATATTAATTTGTACACTTGAACACGAATGTGTTTGGCAAAAATTATTTTCAAACATAATAAAAATTAGTTTTATTTCTTAGTCTTAGAAAATAGCTGTGAATGTTATGATTTTGTGACTTTAAAAGAAAAAGTGAAGGAAAGAAAACTGCACATACGTTTTCGTTTAGCAACTTTATTATTGTTTACAAACTTATTGTCAAAAGCAATTTATTTTAAGAAGCAAGTGCTAAATATTAAGAAAATAAACTTTGAAAATATACATAAAATAAAAACATTTTTTCATTTTAAAGCATTTTGTATTATTTAAACCAAGCAACGTTAAATATTTAATGATTTCATACTGCTATTTCAGAATTACAGTTTGTAATTTTAATTTGTACTTGAATATGAATATGTTTGACATAGCATATTTTTAAACATTATAAAAATTAGTTTTTATTTCTTAGAAGAATAGTTGTGAATGTTTTGAGGATAATTTTGGGAAATCAAAAACATTAGAAAGTGAAGAAAAAGAAAACTTCCCATACTAACCAACTACTAACTACTCTCGAAATAGAAAAACAATTTTCGATGAAAGATGCTATTCATGTAGACTATATTTCCGGTTCGCGTTTTAGCTTCACTGTCCTATCTATATGATAATCTGTGAGTTAGACACCCTTGGCATCTTGACTAATTCGACCTTTATCGCCAAACTTAAACAATGTGCCGGTACCTCTGTGCTAGGAATATGCATCTGCAAGTCCCTAGATTAAGTCTAACCTTAAACGATCTCAGAGACCGATGTTCCGGTTATAAGGGCTAATTGATTAATGCCCTGCAAATGGCGACCACATGCATGTTCTCAAGATGATTCGGTAATCGGTCCACCTTGAGAACATGTGGACCATCTTAGAAAACAAAAATGGAATTCAGTGTAGTAAAGGTAACTTTCAAAATTTCTGCTTAAATATTTGAAAACTGATTAACATTTATTGTTAAATTTATAACAACAAAAATTATATTTTATATTTAAGTATTGAACAGTGGTTATAGATTTATTTGCATGTCAGAAAAATCTAACGAAATCTAAAAGAAACTTTTGTTAATTCTTAACCTATTTATTGTTATAAGTATGTATACCAGGTGTTACAAATTGTTTGGTCAGAGGGGTATTTTTTAATCTGTAAAATTAATCTTTAAACTTCTTTAGGAAATTATAGCATTTTCACTGATATTACTTACAAGGAAATATTCAAAAGGTGTCATCTACAAAAAGTATTGAAAAAAATATATGTGATTCTATTCTTCATAAAACACCAGAAAATGAAAAAATTATCTGCTGAAATTAATTACAGCGATCACAAAAAATTATCAAAATTAAGCATATTTCGCGACTTCACACTGCTAGGAGATTGATTTTGAGTACTTGGCGGAAAAGTAAAACACGGTTCTGTTAGTACACGGCAATCTCGGTGCTAGCAATCGTATCGCCTAACAGCGCTAAATCGCCAAATATGCTTAATTTTGATAATTTTTTGTGGTCGCTGTAATTAATTTCAGTCGATATTTTTTTCATTTTCTAGTGTTTTAGGAAGAGTAGAATCACACTTTTTTTTTCAATACTTTTTGAAGATGACACCTTTTGAATGTTTCCTTGTTAGTAAAGATAATTACTTTATCTTATTCATTTAGTACACAAAGTAGTTTATTAGAAGTCAATTTTTTGACATTAATTTTATGCTATAATTACGTATTTTGTGATCAAGTTTTTAGCGGAATTGGGAGTATAGTGCTAATGTCAATAGTATTAAAGATGTCCCTCTGATCAAACAATTTGAAACACCCATATATATATATATATATATATATATATATATATTCAATAATATTTGTTTAACATTGCACGTTGTTCTGAGAACCAGCGTTGCCAACTGTACGCTAATACGTGCGAACATGAACGAACGAAATTACGTTTCACATTAGTATTATTTGATATAAATATTTCATATTATTTTTCATGATTAAATAAAGCTAAATTTATTATAGAAAATTTCTGGTATGAAGTCTCTCGCCTAAATAGGAGACTCAGCCACTATGCGTACGATAATTAACGTACGGTTCTCAACGTTGCTGCGAACATTAAACAGTTTTTATTTTTTCAGATCAAGTGAAGCCATGGCAAAGATGTGTCGAAAACAAGTAATATCAATATTGACACAAGATCAACTTGACGATGTTATGAACGCTGTTTTAAAAGACGGTATGTCAGTTAGAAAGGCAAATGAGATTTTCAAAGTGCCGAGAACAGCATTATGAAACCACCTTTGTTCCAGTTGCCGAAAAAAAAAAAAAAAAATTAAAGGTAGAAAAGCTATCTTATCTGAAGAGCAAGAAACAGAAGTATGTAGGAGAATAAATGACTTCCAGATATACACTAAAGGATAAAAAAAAAAGAAAGCCGCACTTGGATAAATTTATTTTTTCTTTAAAAAACGACCAATTTAATCATTTAAAAATAAGGATGACACGGATAGTGGCTTTGCCAGATATCATTTATCCGTATCTAGCAGACAATAAAGTTCCAGTTATTCAATATCCAGGAAAATCCTTATCTGTTATATCCCTGCATTTAAATATTAAATTTGGTTGTTTCTGAAAGTAAAAGTATCCAAGTGCGGCCTTTTTCTTTCTTTTTTTTTTTCTTTTTTTTTTTTTGTCAATTAGTGTAGGTGTTTCTGTCACCCCAAATCTTCTCAAGCAAAAATTTACCATTTTTATGAAATTAATAAAATACTAAATGCATTTAGCAAAGTTAAAACTATAGCTGGAAGTAAATGGATGAATTTACTTTTACAAAGGCATCCATCCAGATATTACAAAACGAAAATAACAAAATCTCAACCCATCAAGACATCAAAAGCTAAATAGATTCATTGTAGGCAACCATGTCATGTTAAATAATATCGACGAAAACAAGTTGTTTTGGTACAGTCGGTAACAAAAGTGTCCGAGCACTAGCAAAAATTCCTCCGAACACTTTTGTTACCGACTGTACGAAAAGGAGCAAAACGTGTACACAATATCGCACTAGATCACGACAAAATGTAACCATTGTTGTTTGTGGCAATGCATTAGATCAGGCTATCCTTCCAGTCATTCTTTAAAGAGTGAAAGGGTGAAATCTGAATGACATGACAACTTGCCTCATGAGAGTGACATATTTATGACCCCAAAAGGATTCATGGTCTCTTTAACCTTTATTAAATGGCTTAATCATTTTTCAAACTACAAAGCACCGGAACCTGCTCTGTTTATTCTGATGGCGTTTCATCTGATTTAAAAGCTAATATTGTTGTCGAAGCAGATAAACATGAGATTACTCTTTTTTTAACACTTTCCAACAAGGTTGAAAAGTGTTTATGACTTCGGTTTGTCTGTTTGTCTGTCTGTCCGCGCTCTAGCTCCCGTAAATATTTATGGAATTTCTTTAAACTGATATATGTTATTCAAGTTCACAATCGGATGTTCCCTATTGAAAATGGAGTTTATACCTCTACTGGATTGTGTACAGGGACCCCCTAAAATATTTCAAAGCATTTTGTTCTACGAGAGGCATTTATATAAACCATATTTTCCTACCCTTACTGTACAAAAATCTTAATGAAATTAAAATATGTTATACAAGTTTTCTTTCTTGTTTTTGCATCACATCTATCACGGCGATAATTGAAGTTTTTGTAATTTTTGTGTGGGCCGTGATAAACAAATCTTTAAAATTGTGTTTTGTATGAAGAAAATGTGAAAGGTTTGGAAATTAATCCCTTTGTAATAAATAAATAAATAAATAAATAAATAAAATAAATAAATAAATAAAATAAATAAATAAATAAAATAAATAAAAGAATAAATAAAAATAATTAATTAATTATAAATAAATGAATGTGGTAGTTTAAATTCTGGCAAGGCGTTGAAATACTTCTTTCTTTCAGTTATTCTCTCACGTGTCTAAAAGCCTTTTTATAAATGAGTTTCTGTATATTTGTTCATTTGTGTGAAATTGTAAAAAAGATTAAAATGTAAGGTATTATTTAGAACGTATTTGAGAATGTATCTTGTGTGAATGTGTTTGTCAGTTGAGGACATTGAAAATTCATTCAGTTATTTTAAACCCTTCTTCTTTCGTTGATTAGAAAAGTCTGCGAACAATGTACTCTTCAAGTATAAATCCCTTGAGTGATTAAAACTATTTAATTCCATTGACTCTATTCTCCCTTTCATGCTGAAAATATCATTTTGTCTCTATGTGCTTTCTTTATCTGAGGTATTCAAACTCGATTGATAACTGTCAGTTAGGATTAGTTTTTCTCTTTACGATTTTCTTCCTGAATTTGGGGGGAGTACGTTTTGCTTTTTTCTTGGAATCGTAGCTGCAGGGTTGCGTATCCCCTTCTTTCCCTGCCTGGCTATGACGTAGGTGTGACGTCAGGTTCCTCGCTTCGTATCAGGACCCTATCCTGGTGCTATGGGCTGTTCCACTGTTGCATAGTATGTGTCCTACGTGGTTGAAGTTTAAGGTCATTGGCTTGCGGTTGTTGCGTTTTGTGTTTAGTGTTGTTGGACGGTTTTGTTTTCATCCCACCCTTGGCTGAGATATGTACGCAGCTCCGGTTTTATGTAAATAAAAAAGGTGGTCATCTGTCTTCTCTCTTCGGCCTTGCTTCGCCGTTCGTATTTTACAACTGGTTTTGTCTTCGCCTCTTCTTTTTTGGAATCATACAGCTGGTTTTGAGATGTGTAAACTTGAGTTGGAATATCTACGAATGCTATCACAATGAAGATCTTTTGGAGTCCTGACTGCCGGGGATCTTTGGAGAGAAGTATAGAATATAATGCGGAGTTTTTGATCGAAATTGCGTTCCGATAATGTGGTACCTTGATTGTGGTTTGAATAGCTCTGTGAGAAGGTAATCAACGTGCCTGATGCGTAGTACTGGAACAATGGAGAAGATTTCCCATGTTGATATTGGCCTGAGTCCTTCGATATCCTTGACTACTTTTGGATTTACAGTGAAAGTCTTTCCCTCTTTACTCGACAAATCGGTCATAGCCCATCAAAGAATTATGCAAGTCACGTAATAACTGTCTTAAATTTTCATTATAAATGTAGCTTATACGAACTATTTTATGAATGTATTGTTTCAATTACATATATATATATTTAGAATAAATCAGGTATCATCTGGAAATGTACTATCTAGTGAATGTTAGTAGTGAGTAACCTGTACGGTACTACAATATGTTTAAAACGTAATTTATTAAAATATCAATTAATTTTGTAAAATTTAAGTTACTAAATTTTAATTCAGTTGTATACATTAAAAGTGCACATTTGTAGGTTGCTATAAGCTATTATACTGTGATAAATAATTTTATGTATAATAGATTTAACCTAGCTAAAAGTGTCGAAATCGTTGGTATTCTGTAATTCATATTACTTAGAATTCATTAAAAATTTGTAATTTAATGAAATTTTAGAGTCTGTTTTTTTTTTTTTTTTTTTTAAGTGATGTCAGAATGATTTTATTTTTATGCAATTTAAATTTAAAGCTAAAATTTCAACTATTGCTAGGCGTTGCCTAGTTCATTTCGAACCTGATTTACCAATTTAATTTTAATTATTATTTTTTTTAATTTAAGAACACAACGCAATTGTAATTATTTTTAAATTGACTTATTTTCAGTAATTTTCAGTAAGATCTTGAGTTAGTATTTAGGTATAAAGTCACTTAAGGAATTTAAGATTTTTATTTAAGAAGTTGTTAAGAAGTAAAAGTTGTAAATAAAGTTAAATAATAAAAATTAACATCATAATAAATAAACGTAATACAACTCATGAGCTCTAGCCATTAGACAAAACA
This sequence comes from Salticus scenicus, assembly GCA_963930645.1. NCBI lineage: Eukaryota > Metazoa > Arthropoda > Arachnida > Araneae > Salticidae > Salticus > Salticus scenicus. Next base: position 16,570,817 of record OZ005651.1, on the reverse strand, counting down.
CTTTTTAAAGCATTTGTATCTCACTGTGATTATTTGTATCTCACATAAGATTTTGTTGTTTTCGCAAATAAATTATTCGAACGAGAACACGTTTAACCATACAATTTGAAAATATCAATTTGGAAAAATATTCACTGATGTATAGAATAGGGCGGCGACCCCTAAAAATATCAGTTGAGGATTTAAAGCTACTGGCATTCACCCTTTCAATCCCAATTGAATTCTATATGAGGTGCATGCATCCAGTAACATCTGCCACCAGCCGATAACTCAGTCACAAGTTCATGAGGATGATCACCTGTTATAAGGCATTAGAAAGAAACCTTGTCAAAATGTTAAAGCAAAGTTTCAAGCGGCTAAGTCTAAAAGTAAAAAAAGAAATCCTTAAAGAGAACAGCAGCCTATTGCAAAGACGACTTCAGCTCTCCTTTCAAATAGTGATTGTTCTTTGCAATATTATTATCAATACAGAAACTTCAGTTTTAATCATTCTGAGTGTATTCCAACAGTTTCCACACTATTCAAAACACCAGAGATCTGCCGAAAAAAATTATTAACTCCCAGAAGAAAAATCCTGAACTGTCGCACACAAAAATGGTTGAAAGTCTTTTTGTGTCAAAAGATGATTAAGAGGGGACAATACCTAATCTCGTCGGCAGCCTTCGCCCATGTTATTCTATGGGAAAATTTGTTGCTACAATTACACATTACCTAATGAATATTTTTAAATTCTGTTTTCGCAGTCAGAAAATTCAGTTAAAAGTAAGCTGGTTTTGCCATTTATACAAGAAAATTAAATAATGGATATGCGATTGTGCAAAGCTTGCGATATGTGCATGAAAAGTTACTAGAAACGAAAAAATAAAAGATTTCATCTGCATTTTCTGCATGGAGTAAAAAAGTATATTTTGAAGATTTTCTTTGTAATTTTTTCTTTGTAATTCTCTTGTAATTAAATACTTTTTAAAGTAAAAATAGTTTTCTGAGTTTTAATTTTTTTTTCTTTTTTTTCTTTTCACATTTTAAAAGCGAATTCGATATATGAGCCATCTTTGGGACACTAAGACGCGAAAAGTGGTCCACAAGCTACAATTTTGAAATTGTATTACAAAAATACCTAAATTACTTTTTACAAAGAAAAGTACACTTGATATGAGTTAGAAATAAGTAGAATAAAAAATAAATAAATAAATAAAATGTCTAGTCATACACACTTAACCATAAAATCCTATATATATAAATAATTCTCAAACTTGCTATGGCAAACTTTGTCTCACCTACATTAAAAGTGAAATGTCAAATTGCATTTCCCAGATCGGTGACGTTAAAAGAGAAATGGCAAAAGTTAAAATTGTCCTTTCGCACGTGAACCATTCTTCGTACCACTAAATTACAACACCAACTAAGTTTTGGTTAAAAAGATATTTTCTCATTTTCTCTGAATCTTTTAATGTCACTGATTCGGGAAGTGCGACTAAACAAATGCATATTTTCTTTTTAGAATTATTGTACGTAAAGTAACTTTTAATATTAAATAAAGGACACTCTAAATTTTTTGGTATAATCTACTTTTTACACGTACCTTTTACCGTTTTCGAGCTAGAAACTCTAGTGTTTTTCGCCATATAGCATTATAACTCATTCCAAACTCTAAACGCCACGGCCATTTTACCACGACACCTTGTTCTAGGCAATAGCTACTGATATTTTAAAGTTACGTTGGGGCCAAAACGTTAATAGGCACCTTATATAGAGTATGGTTATAATTAAACTTCTGCTATAAACGTCATCCTGTTGCTAAAACGGGTATGAATTGCCACCAGATTTCTGTGTAGACGTTTTATGAGATGCACATAAGATAATGAAAAATTTTTTACTTCAAAAATGAATAACATATATCATTTTGCATGAAAAATGTCAAGTTTAACATATGGAATGATCTACGAGGAATACAAAAATTAGCCAATAATTTTTTTAACTGTTTATACATTTTATATGAGTCATAACCTTTTATATAATTTCTATTTTTCGATGCAAAATACCTTATAGTGGACATTTTTGAACTAAATTAAAAAAGAAAAAGATTCTTGAGTATATCTCCTAAAATGTGTAGATGCCAAATGTGATAGCAATCTACTTACCTATTTTAGCTACTCACGCCGTTATAGTGGACGTTTATGTTCTATATATACTCTTTGACAAATTTTAAACAGATGTTCTGAATTTTCCCTTTCTTTGTCTTGCCCATGTGGTTTGTAGTGATTCGGAATTCATTTTAAGTACTAAGCAAGTATGATTCAAAATTCAATGTGATTGTGTAATATATGTTTACTATTTTGGAGAGTTATCAACTTTGTCATCAGAAAAATCTCCTGTTTAATTAATTAATTATTTTTTTAAGTAAATATTTTTTTTAATAGGATAAAAATAGTGTTTTCTTTCTTTCTTTCTTTCTTTTTTTTTTTTTTTTTTTTTTTTTTTTTTTGGGGGGGGGGGGGGTGCTTAATGGTTGGTAATAATGAAATTGAATTGGTTTATAAAGTGCTTTATTTAATTTATTTTTGATTTTAGGGTGCATTGTCTAATTATCTGCTTTGTATTTCTACTATAAACTCTGTGCGGTTTTGTAGATATTTTCTATAAGGCAGAAATTATCTTACTTTGTGAAATACGGATTAAAAAAAAAGAAAAAAAACTCTTACAACAAATGTTTTAAAGAAATGGAAAATTGGTTTCCATTGTAATAGTTTTACTTTTTATAGTATACATTTAGTATGTACAGTGAAACCTCTCAAGTTGGACACCCCTATAAGTTGAACACCCCTCTAAGTTGGACGCTTTTTCTCGGAACGGAATGTATCCATTAACATTATGTCTAACCCCTATAAGTTGGACACTTTTTCTTTGAACCGTAGGTGTCCAACTTAGAGAGGTTTTACTGTAATTAAATTGAAATGTAAAATACCCTAGAATTAAAAACACGGTCAAAACTTCACAACAGTTTTATTAGTTACCATACAGAATATGGAGCATTCTTGTACAGCCATCGAAAAAAATTAGCAATACTGTTTAGGTTACACGTAGAGTAGTTGTGCTCATTATATCGCCATATAGAATAATTGTGCTAACCAGAAACAATTTGACTCGAAGCATGTTATTTCTTCTGCTTCACAAGACATACAAGTGTCGAAATGGAATAATGTAAGAAACACAAAAATCTCAACACATTTTACACTCACTTCTAAACATTTCACGAAAGTGTTGAGTAAAAAATGTCAAAGTGGAATATGATATGATTCATGACTAAAGAATGAACAAATCGTTTCACCTCGGTACCTGCGATATGAAGATATGAGGAGGAACTACATTCTCTTATTCCCTGTCTTATCTAATTAACTTTTGTGAATTATAGGCATGTATCGCGGAGAGGCTCTTCTCTCTTTTGTTATATGTTCTCACTTGTGATATGTGAGGGGATTTGCCTTTCATTTGATATGCCTTGACTGGATGGAAAATCAACTTTTAAAATAACATTTGATATGTGGCCTCAAAGAATGGGGTTTATTTCCATAGTCCTGCCCTATTGGACTGGACTAGGGGAAATTTATTTTAAACTAATAAGGCTTTGGGGAAAATATATCAATATCTCCTCCTCAACTCAGTGAAACAGCTTGTAAGAACAAATAATTGCATAGAAATTCAGCTGTTCTTTCCAATACAATAACACTCATATATATTTTATAATACGTGTAAATAATTCCTTAGTAGCAATAACAAACGTCGCCGACAAAACTGAGCATCCAATTTTTGTCTCGCCGCCGCAGCCAAATACTAGAAAATCAACGACACGCAATACAACAAACAACTGTAAAGAAAAGCCACATCAATTTCAAAGCACTGTGTATTGCTTTTGTAAAACCACACTAGTAACAATTTGAAACGCAGGAAGAACTTTCTCTGTCAGTCAACGAAATAAATTAGATTTGTGAGCCCCGAAAATATTGACACTCATAAGCTCGTTGATAATTGAGTCATCAATCCAGGATATTGTGAAAGAAGTGCTTAGATTGAAAAGATTGTCCGGTGTATACTTACAGAATAAAGGTGACTATATCTACGAAGCATTAAACACAGGTGCCATAATTGGAAAGCAACGATTGGGCGCCAAAAACTCTTTTCGCCTAATTGAGCTCTATTAAGGGACCATTGCATAGTTGCCTTTATTGGAAGGCTTCTTTGTCGAGGAAATTGAGTTCAGGAAACAAATTTCTTATAGAAAAGTAATTTTGAAAAGACCGCTAGAGGCTCTTACTATCAGCTGAGAATCCAGTTTCAGAAAATGAGTACGAAAAAATGATTGGTCCCGTATTCTGTACTTTCGTACAATTTCTTGGTACAAAAGACCTTTCGCGAAAACCTTTACTTAGCAGAGCTGATGGCACCCGCCCGTTTTCTGGCTGTTTTACCAAACTTTCAGAATCTAGGTGCAGTAAAGAGAAAGTTCTCAATAAATAGACGATTAATGAGAAAAAAAGTTTCGGTGATATGTTTCGTCATTTTGGCATTTCAAGTTGTTGAATTTAGTCCACTTTTATTTGGAAGACTATTTTGATCAAAATTAAATGGAATAATTTAACGAAGGAGCTGCAGACTGTTCTTGATTGCATATGCATCCATTCTTCTCGAATTCTTTCGGTTTTCAAAGAATATTTAATATTTTCCGAGTTTAGCTCATTTGGCACATTAAGAAATGGGAAGGGTTGAATTTTGATTTTTCAACATTTTAATTAATCTTTCTTTGGGAAGAAATGATAATTTAAAGTTCAATTAATAATATTAAGTTTGCATATTGGGGATATCTTTTTCAGAAACAGCGTGCAACTCAATTGAATTATAATAACTGACGCAGCCCAAGAAACGAGTGTAATAATTTTTGGCCCTTTTTATACTTTTGATTGATTGATTTTTAAAAAATTGGCGGCACAAATCTTTTTCCATTCATCCGATTGGAATTAGACAACAGGATTGGTTATCGATGCAATACGACAACACTACGGAACTCTGAGGCCTAATGCCCGTCTGATGCTCTTGTATAATATACAATAACAACTACATCTAGAAATAGTGCATATACAATGTCTCAAAAAATGTGATATGTAATGGAGAACTCCGGTTCTCCTTCCACCTGTCTGATTTTGTACTTGGATCTTTTCTTTCCGTAATCAGCTTGGGCGTAAGCAACTCTTTCCTTCATACTACAGCTACTTATAAATGGGACGTGTATCTCAATCAAAAGTTGCATTTCGGGCGTCAACTAACGGTACAGCTGTTAAGATTTTGGCATCATAGCAAAGACATAATGCCTTGTTGAGAATAAACGTTTTTTCAGAAGAAGGAGTATGTGACAAATAACGACACAAAAGCAATTACAGAAACATATATATTTTCCAGAGATCATCCATAACAATGTAATCAGAGCTGGTTAAAAACATTTATGGTATAGATGTGAGGTCTATGTGGTTTTAACTATAGGTTTAACAGGCCAGCAGCGTACAGATTTGCTCTAGATATGTATTCAATTGAGTATTTAAGAACGCAGCAATTTATGAAATGAATTTCTCGTTTAAAAGAGATTACTTGATTGAAAATGGGTTACATTTAGGTGTCAAAAGGATCACGATGCTTTGGCACTCTTATATTTGAGGATTCAGAGGAAAAACAAATAAGCATAGATATATATTTTCATTCCAATCCGATTATAGGGACGAGGATTTTTGTTGCTCAAAATGGGATCGAGTTGCCTACACTGACTTCCACCCTCGGCAGCAGGCACTTAGTTCCTAGCAACTTTGTAAAACTCTGTTTAACAGATACAATTTTTTTTTTTATCTTTTTACAATTTTACCCTGAAAACAGGCTTGATATGTTTCCGTTAGGCTTAAATAGCTTTTGGTTCTTTGTATGTATGTATATATATATATGTATATATAAGCATAAATAGTAAATAAAAGTTTCGATTGTCCAAAGGTCCGTTAGTCGATACAGAAAGGATTTCCTGTCAGGAGCCTAGGGATGATTTCTTATTGCCAGATACAGGTAGCGGGATTGACGTCAGGAGTTTCGAGTAATCAGGTGCTGGACTCTTTACCAAGGAGGGAGAATAGGAGGTCTTCCAGGAATCGAGGAAACACTAATCTAAAAGAGAAGCTGTAAAAAAAAAAAAAAAAAAAAAAAAGCGTGAAGAGAAAGTGAAGCAGGTTTTTAGAAATGAGAGAAGACCTATCGAGAGAAAATCTTAAGAAGAAAACCACTCACCAGAAACTGACAAGACTAAGGTGCAATAAATGGAGAAAGAGAACGGATTATTTGAGAGGGGCAGTTGGCACGTTCTTCCACAGAAGTGGTAACTGAGCACTGTGAATACTAAAACAAAAACAAAAAGTTAAAATTTATTGCAAAATATAAGCTTCAAAATAAATTTAGACAAAAGCAAAAAACGAATGAAAATAGAGAATAGTGTATGCATGCAAGGATAATTTGTGTAGAAAGAGAATTCATATTAAATGAGCGAAGAAAAGAGATTTTTAGCAATAAATTACAACTGTTGTCTCATTTTATTAATTATAATATTTGTATTTATTCGTATTATTTTAGAAGTAATTGTTTAATAACGAATGTTATATATATTTCACTCTTCCTCAAAAGTTTAGCAAGATTTACAAACGATGATTTTTTTTTTTTTTTTCCCCGATTTAAAAACTTATTTCTAGATAAAATGTTTTTAAACACTGGGTCTGTAAAGAACCAGGTTTTCCTCATGTCTATCAGTGAAGATTAGGTTACGACAACAATTAGGGGGCCGGCAACCAATTGAGAAAAACCAATAATGTTTACGATCACCCTATATCATAAAATGAATGAAATGATATGTAACTGCAAGATATGATAATATAGACCCAGTACAATTTCTGGATACATTTGTGTAACGATGCATTAAATAAAGAAGATATAAGAATTTATTTTAAAACATAAAAAAAAAAGCAGCTTGTTTTTTATTTATAGTATGTTGAGTTTTAAACGTTAGTTATTTCCACTTTCAGATAAATTGAAAAAACTCTTTTGACACAATATGCTGAAATCGGAATACAAGTACCTTAAATAGCTCATAAAGTATGGACATTTTTATGAAAAATGTTTTCACTGCACATGTGCGAATAAAAAGGCTTTTTTTTTTTTTTTTTTTTTTTGCATAATTTGATAGCCAAATGTCTTGTTCACCTCATACCACAAGCATTGTCAAATATCACTGAAATTCAAAAAATTGTAAGCAAAAAATGTAAGCAGTTTTTCAGTTATTGACCGAAGTTTCTACAGGGTCAGTAAGCGCTACAGGGTCAATAACAGAAGCCAGGTTAATGTCCTTGAGGCAATGAGCTTCTTGGTGGATAACACAATGATACATAAAATAATTTTTTCACAAATAATTTTCAAGCAATGTAACAAAATTTTTTATTCTACCAACCATGCAAGGCGCTCTAAAATGCAAACTCTATCTAATTTTGTTAAATTTACTTTGTTGACTTCAATTACATTTTTAAGTTCTTTAAAAATGTCATCGCCTGTAGTTAAAACTAGTTGGCGCAAATGAAGAAGTACTTCAAAAATATCAAAATTACCATTCTTGTAAAACAGAAATATCCTTAACTGCGCATTGCTCATGATGTCACAGCTTTTGTCTTCATCTAAAGTTAATGAAAAGTATTTGCAATATTGTAGTCTCAAAGCAATTTGGATGCTAGCATTCTGGCTCATATCACGTATACGACGCATGATGATATTTCCTGACAAAGCTCTTTTACCATATTTTTTTTACTTTCGTATCATCGATATTTTGGGCAGATATTGTAAGACCTTTCTCTAATGTTTCTTGTCCATCAGAAAGAGGTTTTTACTTGCGAACTAACAAGAGAGAAAATTCATAAGAAGCCTTCACCATAGTTTCTATTTCCTCATTTCTTTTCTAGAACAACGATTGTTGGCCAGCTAACGATCTATTATTATTATTATTATTATTATTGAAAAATTCTGTAAGCAAGCCTGACAGGATACTTGCTGTTGAAATCACTATGCAGTTATTTGAAATTTCCCACATTAATTTTTTCGGCGTTGCTACACAAATTCTACATATCAAACAAAGAGGTTTGGTATTATTTTCATTCTTAAAGAAGTCGTAAACAGTTGTTCTTCCCAGACGATTTTAAAATTACAAAGTGCAATATCTTCTTCAGATTTTCTTATCGATGTCGAAAGTTTAGTTTTGGACATAGTGAAAATAAAATTTTTAAAACAATGACGCTGGATGCCAAAATCTAAAAACAGTTTAAAAAAAATGTTTAACGTCTTAACTGTCGCCAGATCAAGTGATGAGGCATTTTATTTTTCAATCGCGATTGTTTTGGGACGTAAAAAGTATGCCAAGCCAAAGGAACAGAAGTATATCCTAAATATCTTCTATAAAATGTCGGAAAATTGCATATATCGCCTGGTTAACAATGCGAAGTCAGTATATTTCAAAAAGAACAGAAGCAGATTGGAGAAAAACATGTTTTTTTTTCTTTTGTTGCCATTTTCGAAAAGTTTTTATTTTTATTTTTTTATTTTTTATTTCGCTTTCAAAGTGGAAAAACATTTTGGTATACTTTGCTTGAAAATTGGTGATTTTTTTAAAAAAAATTCAATCAGTCTTCTCGTATCATTCTTAAAACTCCGCTGTGTCACACTGTGGCACACGTGCCTGGGGTTGGCCATCTACGTTTTAGAAGAATAGGCAGTGAATGTGCTATATGCCTGCATTGGATGTTTTCGAATTTTTCATTATTTAAAAACCAATGTTTTTTTAAAAAAGAAAAAAAATGCGTTTTATACATATTCGTTTTACATTTTTTTTTTTTTTTTTTTTTTTTTTTTTAACTTTCTGTTATATATAAGATAGGCAAGATAGATTGTCATTGGGTCGAATTTTCGAAATTCAAATTTTTGTTATGTGGGCACATTTTGAGGTCTTTTGAATCCCAAAATCACATTTTTATTGGTTTGTCTGTGTAGTTGCATGTCTCTCTGTGTGTTTCTCATCAACATACATCAAGAACATATAACAGCAGGAAATTTAAACACGGTTTCCGGAATTCGCATCATAATTACACAAAGAAATCCTGATTCACGCAGAAATTTTCTCAGATAAAACATTTTCTAAAAATGTTTTGAAGTGTTTTTAAAATGCAGTAGAATATTCAGATACAGTACTTTATATGTTATACCTTAAATTGTAACTAATCTCGGATAAGAGAAAGTAGTGTCAGTGCCACACCGAATTATTTTACTTAATTCAGTGTAATTTTTTATTGACTTATAATGAAAACGTCAAAATTGATATCGGACACTAATTGAAAAACTGCTTACTTTTGTTTGCGTACAATTTTCTAAATTTTAATGATATTTGACAGTGCTTGTGATATGAGGTGAGCAAAACATTTGACTGTCAAATTATGCAAAAAAAAAAAAAAAAAAAAAAAAAATTATCGTTCGTACATGCGAAGTTAAAACAATTTTCATAAAAAAACTCATATTTCATGAGATAAATTATATCTTCAATTTCGAATGCAGTATATTGTTTCATAAGTGTTTTTTCAATTTATCTAAAAGTGGGAATAATTTTCGTTTAGAATTCTGTGTATTATAAATAAAAAACATGCTGATTTATTATTTATTTATTTTTTAAGTTTTAAAATAAATGTTTATATCTTCTTTATTTAGCATGCCATCGTTGCATAAATGCGTTCGCATATTGTAAAAGGTCTGTATTAAGATTAACATATCCTACATTTACAAGTAATTTCGTTGACTTAATGATACAAGGGGATCGCAAACATTGTTGATTTTGCTCAATTTATTGCAGGCCCCTTAATTGTTGTCGTAACTAAATCTTCACTGAAAAGCATGCGAAAGAGTCTGCTATTTATACCCCCAATGTCTCAAAACATTTCATCAAGAGATACATTTTGAAAAAAAAAAAAAAAAGATGACGTAAATTTTTCTAAACTTTTGAGCAGGAGTGTAGTTTAAAGTATAAATAAGTTAGACAGACTCTTTTGATTATTTAATCAGTGTCAAACATTTTCATTCTAAATGTGCTTGAATGTTGAACATTTCAAACAATTTTTTACAGAATTTTTCCAAAATTTTTGGGAGGATAACCACTGAGTTTGAATTGATAGAATTTGAATTCACTGAGTTAGAATTTGTGTAAAAAAAGAATTCATATTAAATGAGCGAAGAAAAGAGATTCTTGCTCAAAAGTTTAGCAAGATTTACAAACGACTAATTTTTCTTTTTTAATTTTTTTTCTATTTCAAAACTTATCTCTAGATAAAATGTTCGATCACCCTGTATCATTAAATGAACGAAATGATCTGTAACTATAGGATATGTTAATATAGACCCAGTACAATTTCTTGATACATTTGTGTAACGATGTATTAAATAAAGAAGATATAAGAATTTATTTTAAAACATAAAAAAAGAAAAAAAAGCTTGTTTTTTATTTATAATATGCTAAGATTTAAACGTCAGTTATTCCCACTTTTAGATGAATTGAAAAAAATTTTGAAACAATATGCTGAAATCGGAATACAAGTATCTTAAATAGCTCATAAAGTATGAGCATTTTTACGAAAAGTGTTTTCACTGCGCATGTGCAAATAAAAAAGCTTTTTTTGCATAATTTGATAGCCAAATGTCTTGTTCACCTCATACCGCAAGCATTATCAAATATCATTGAAATTCACAAAATTGTAAGCAAAAAATATAGGCAGTTTTTCAGTTATTGACCAAGGTTGGTTTTTTTACAGAGGTCATTCACACATTGACGTTTTTTTTAGCATGCCAAAAAAGAATAAAGCTAAATTAGAGAAATCCATTAAATGTTTTAAGCATGGACTTTAAATGCAACGTGAATATTGTAATAAGATTTATTTGATTCATTAAATCACAAAAAGCTTGATTTCTTAAATTAATAATTTATAAATAAATAATTAAAAATTACTTAAGAAAATCATAAAACTTAATTAAAAAATGCTCTTTTTCTTCCTTTTATTATGTATTTTTCTTTCGATATTGCAAGGTATTAACTTTATTATATTCTAAAAAACAGAGCTTTTAGAACAGGGGTGGCCAACCTTTTTCGGAAGAGAGCCACTATGTGAAGAAAAAAAAAACAATATATATATATATATATGCGTGTCACTTAAAAAAAAAAAAAAGTTTGTTCACATAAGACATATGACTCAGGAAAAATACAATCATTTCCCTGTAGTCTTAAATTTAAATTATATAAATTTCCCATAATATTGGCGAAAAATGTTAAATCCGATAACGCGCTACAGGGTCAATAAGAGAAGGCAGGTTAATGTCCTTGAGACAACGAGCTTCTTGGTGGATAATACGATACATAAAATAATTTTTTCACAAATAATTTTCAAGCAATGTAACAAAACTTTTTATCCTACCAACCATGCAAGGCGCTCTCTTCTGCAAGGCGCTCTAAAGTGCAAACTCTATCTAATTTCGTTCACTTTACTTTGTTGACTTCAGTTACATTTTTAAGTTCTTTAAAAATGTCCTCGCCTGGCGCAAATCAAGAAGTACTTCCAAAATATCGAAATTACCATTCTTGTAACGCAGAAATATCCTTAACTGCGCATTGTTCATGATGTCACAGCTTTTGTCTTCATCTAAAGTTAATGAAAAGCATTTGCAATATTGTAGTCTCAAAGCAATTTGGATGCTAGCATTCTGGCTCATATCACGTATACGACGCATGGTGATATTTCCTGAGAAAGCTCTTTTACCATATTTTTTTACTTTCATATCATCGATATTTTGGGCAGATATTGTAAGTCCTTTCTCTAATATGTCCTCTGCATCAGAAAGAGGTTTTTACTTGCGGACTAACAAGAGAGAAAATTCATAAGAAGCCTTCACCATAGATTCTATTTCCTCATTTCTCTTCTAGAACAACGATTGTTGGCCAGCTAAAGATCTATTATTATTATTATTATTATTATTAAAAAATTCTGTAAGCATGCCCGACAGGATACTTGCTGTTGAAATCACTATGCAGTTATTTGAAATGTTCCACATTAATTTTTTCGGCGTTGCTACACAAATTCTACATATCAAATAAACAGGTTTAGTATTAATTTGATTCTTAAACAAGTCGTAAACAATTGTTCTTCCCAGGCAATTTTAAAATTATAAAGTGCAATATCTTCTTCAGATTTTCTTATCGATGTCGAAAGTTTATTTTTTACAAAGTGCTTTTTTTTTTTTTTTTTTTTTTTTTTTTTAACAATGACGCTCGATGCCGAAATCTAAAAACAGTTTTAAAAATGTTTAACGTCTTGTCTGTCGCCAGATCAAGTGATGAGACATTTTATTGTTCAATCGCGATTGTTTTGGGACATAAAATGTATGCCAAGCCAAAGCAACAGGAGTATATCCTAAATATCTTCTATAAAATGCCGGAAAATTGCAAATATCGCCTTGTTAACAATGCCATGTCAGTATATTTCAAAGAGAACAGAAGCAGATTGGAGAAAAACATGTTTTTTTTTTTTTTTTTTTTTTTTTTTTTTGCCGTTTCCGAAAAGTTTTTTTTTTCTAATTTGGCTTTCAGAGTGGAAAAATATTTTGGTACATGCGGCTGGCTTGGTTAAACGTGTTCACCATTTCAATAAAGTTGTACAAAACTCACTGTTACTTGTAACACTTTTAATCATAAATAATAACCAACAATTTACACAAATATAAAAGCTCGATTAAATCAAATATGTGCCATAGCTGTGCACAGAAACATTGACATATTTTCCCATAGCGTGTAAACAAAACTGAACAACACTCTTCTGAACTGGTCTTTCAGAGATGGTTACAGAAAGTACCCACTGCGCCATCTACTGACATAATTTAAAAACAGTTAAATGTTCACTGAAGTAATTTAGCAGTTCGCCTCAGAACCCCATGCCCAGTGAACAAAGACAGGCAAACTTCAACTTGGTACAAATTGGTCTGGAAATCGGACCTGTCTTTTAGAAAGTCTAGGTACTAGTTTCTCAGAGGTACGAGCACTAATGTTTTCATCTGGTTTAACTTTCGTTGGAGAATCAAATACAATAAATGCTGGTTTAAGTCTATCGATATTAACGAATTGAATTTTTCCATCTATTAAAATATGGAAATATTTTTCCTTTCTTGACCCTACAGGGTATGGTCCATTGTATGGTGGTTGTAATGGTCCTTTAACTCGATCATTTCTTACAAATACATGTGAACACTGTTTTAAATGCTTATGTACAAACACTGGATTATTTTGATGTGCAGATTAGGGCTGGATTATTTATCAATATATCCCCAAGTATCGATATTTTTTAAATATCCCGATAACAATATTTAAGATTTTGCTCTGCCGAAATATCCCTTTAACGATATCACATAGTGCACACTGCGCGATCAATCGATATGCCGATAAGTACCGTTAAACGCCAACCACGGATTAATATAATTATGCTTCCGCGCTAGCGCGCATCACGAATGAAACCCGAGCGAACGAATCACGATCAGCGAATTAAACCCGAACAAAAAGAGCGCGCAATATCTTATACCCATTCTCTTATTTTCCTCTCATCACTCACTGATAAAATAAAAAAATATAACCCCACCCCAAGCGATCACTCCCACAATGCATATACTTCCTCTTCCTTTATTCCTGCGTGCGAAACCTCAAATCTAAAATATCACTGCTTTAATAAGTCCACCGCATAATAAAAAAATAAACAGTATTTATTGAAAGCCATCTGCTCTGATTATCGCGCGAATAAGCGGAAATACATTCCTTTAATTACCAATGTTTCGTTCTACTTTTCTAGAAGAAAACACTACTGTCTTCATCAATCTCAGACCAACTTCATCAACCAATGATATCGCGAAACATATCTGCTCGATGGTCGAAACGATAATATATCCCTATCCGTCTGAATGATATTCATCAAGAAAATTAAGTTATCACAGTATATTGACTTATGACAGTATACCACTCTACATTCATGCATTTACTGACCCTAAACGATAATATGAAAGAATTTATACTACCATTAGTATAAGTTCTTTGATAATATTGCACAGCACCGCTCGTGGATCGCAGGTGTAATACCACAGACAGGACGATATAAAAACAAACGCTTATTATGACGAATGAAAACAATATCTTTTGTTTTAGCTCATTTCCTGCTATTGGTTCATTGATATTGGTTTATTTCAAAGTATCGATATCTTCTGGCCAATAAGATATGCGACCTTCAACATGTGTTTAACTCGCTTTGGGCTGTACATCAGTCAGATAGCTAGCTCCCTTTCTCCTTTCCCATGTTATCCAATGGGATTTTCGTTGCTTCGTTTTGTAAAAATATCTCATTCAAAAATGAAGTTTTTCGAATTCTGTGTTTTGAATATTACTCTTTGAACGGGTCGCCTTTTAGCTTGGTGAACAATTTTTAGAAAAAATTAATTTAAATATTTTATTTCAATAAGTAAATTATGGACTCTAACTGTGGATCTCTAAGTAAAATATTTAAATTTATTTTTTCGAAAAATTGCTCACTAAGCTAAAAGACGACCTGTTCAAAGAGTAATATTCAAAAAACAGAATTTAAGCTAAAAGACGACCTGTTCAAAGAGTAATATTAAAAAAACAGAATTCGAAAAAGTTCATTTTTTAATAAAATATTTTTATAAAACGACGCGACAAAAATCCCATTGGATAACATGGGAAGGGAGAAAGGGTGCTATCTGACTGATGTAAAATAAAGTTTTATCTTCAGTAATTTTACAGTGACAGTTTCTTTATAGAATTATATAATATTGGATAGTTTATTACATTTTTTATGTAGCATTTATTTTTTCTCTTTCCTTTTCTTTCTTTCTTTTCTTTTTTAAGCCGTACATGTTAAATAAAATTGGTTTAAATGCAAAATGAGTTACTTTAAGTAACAAAATGAAACTTTAACATAATTTTGTTTAAATAATATAATTTTTATACTGACAATGTATACATATATATATGTTGTTGTTGTTGTTGTTGTTGTCGTGTGCCACTCGGAAATTCCGAGCCCCGGAAGTTTAAGGCAAGAGGGTTGCGTCTTCCGTTATTAGGAACGCCTCATAGGGAGGAAGTACGACTTCTAGTTCCATAAGCTGGTGAAAGATGGCAGCACCAGCCAAACTCGAATTTTGATCCGGATCAGAGCGAGTTTAGACCCATGTTCCGGTACCCCCAGAGGTATAATTTTTGATGGGAACTTGGAGGACTTTGCGACCACGACGGAATTTAACGTGCACCAGTCGCCATTAGCGTACACGACGGTCTTCGGCCGGCTCGAGGACCGAACCCGCAATCTTTCGATCACGAACTCGCTGCTCTTACCAACCAGGCTACCGCGGCCCTATATATATATATATAATATATATATAATTCAATTTTCAATTATTGTGAAACTATTACGAATGTGAATTGGAACACATATACATTAAAAAAAAATATATTGTAATGATTTGGTAAGCAGATACAAAAATAAAAATGACAAGTAACTGTCATTTAGGATGCATATAAGAGTTTTAAGTAAAAAATATTACTCTCTACGACCAAAAAAGTTGTATCCAATGGCATTTCTTAACTATTTAAAATGATTTTCCTTTTTATTTAATACCTACATCTTAAGACAATTTTTCTTAAGATTTATTTTTAGTAGAATTATGAATTTTGATATACTTGGTACAAATAAAACACAGATCACATATTAGCTGTGTTAAAATATGATTTTAAATTAATTAAAGCTTAAAATGGGAAGAATAGAGGATAAACTATACAGAGGTATACTAAAAAGCAATAGTATAAGTTATAAGAAACACAAAATATTGATTTACTTTTTATGCATTTTTTTTTTTTTATGATAAAGTTATGGTAGTAATATACCAGAAAATACACGAAAAACACTCTATACTTGTATACTTTAAAATTCGTGTGCATATGTCTTTAAAAAATAACAAATGTCTATTTTTTCCTATCTTGAAAGAAATATCGCAATATATCACTAATATCGATATTAACTTGGTGATATATCGCGATATTTAATTTCTGATATCGTCCAGCACTAGTGCAGATGTAGGTTTCGATTTGAGCAAACTCATAAATTCTCTTAATTTTTCAACATAAATACGTGGGTCTTTTATGTCTACCGTAGAGTCGTAAAAGCCACCAGGAAGTCTTAAGTTACTTCCATACAGTAATTCAGCAGGAGTTGCTTCAATATCCTCTTTCAATGCACATCTAAAACCGAAGATAATTGTTGGGAGGATCTCAGTCCAACTACGGGTTCAATGGACCATAATCGCTGCTTTTAGTGGTCTGTGAAAATTTTCAACTAAACCATTTGCTTTCGGATTGCATGGCGATGTTCTCCATTTTTCTATTCCAAGTAACTGAGCAAACTGTTTAAATAAGTCAGATTCAAACTGTCTCCCTTGATTTGTCGTAATTCTTAATGGTGTACCATATCGGGCAACCCATTCTCTGTAAAGAGTTCGTGCAAATGTTTCAGCTGTAATGTCTTTTATCGGATAAGCCTCCGGCCAACGGGTAAAACAATCTATTACAGTTAAACAATAAGATTTACCACGTGACTCTGGTAAGGGATCTACAATATCACAATGAATGTGTTGGAAACGCGCAGTAGGGATATCAAATTTCTTCAATGAAGATTTAGTATGTTTATTAATTTTTGATCGTTGACAATCAATACAATGACGTGCCCATTCACGACAATCTTTATTCATAAAAAGCCAAACAAATCTATCTCTAATGAGATTGACTGTAGTTCGCATACCAGGATGCGAAAGGCAATGTAAATTCTGGAAAACTTTCTTACGAAATTTTAATGTGACATATGGACGAGCTTTTCCAGTACTAATGTCACAGTAAAGCTGTGAATTTGTATTAGTCAATGTAATTAATTTTAATTTAAGTACTGACTCTGGTTCTGAAATTAATTTATTTAATTTCTCATCCAATTTTTGATCCTTACTTAATTCATCAAAATCTAAATTTCCAGGAATAGAAATTTCATTTATACGTGACAAGGCATCTGCAGCACCGTTTAACTCTCCTTTTATATCTGTACTGATAAGTATAAAGGATTTAAGTCCAAAAATGTCGATTTTGAGTTAAGTACATAGTCAGACTCAGAAAAAATTCTCTCTCGATTGGTATAAAGGATTCAAATCCATGTCATTTAGTCTTTGAGAAAATCCATTGGTAAAAAAAGATTAAAGTCAGAAATTTAGCATTAATCTTTGGTATAAAATATTTAATTCAAATTTTCCCTTTATTAAATGAAGATTGACAATCACTGAATGGTATAAAGCGTATAAACCAACATAATTCCTTTTTCCTAATCGATTCAGCTCATTAGTTTTTAGTTAGTTTAACTTTACTTTTCGTCTCCTGAAAAATCAAGAATATGGACTTAAATCCTTTATACTTATCAGTACAGATATATTTAATATCCGTAGTAAATTCTGATATAAAGGAAAGCCAACGTGCCTACTTATTGTATGTGTATCACGTACTTTACGAAAGGCTTCAATAATTGGTTTGTGATCCGTAATTATTTCGCAGTTTCGTGCTTCTAGTATGTGACTGAAAATTTTTACTGACTCATACATTGCTAAGAGTTCACGATCAAAACTAGAATACTTAGCCTGAGAAGGTGATAACCGTCTGGAAAAAAATTCAACAGGTTTACAATGTGACTCTTCTAATATACTAAGTGTTGCACCAATAGCAATATTACTTGCATCACTATGCAATACAAGCCTTCCATTTGTACTCGGAAATGACGACAAAGCAGCATCCGAAAGGGCTTGCTTTGATTTTTCGAAAGAACCAATTAATTCCTGAGTCCATTCAATTTTTGTACGATTATTTTTTCCTTTTACTCCTTTTAATACATCTGTTAAATTAGCTAATATGTCCGCAGCGTGTTTTATGAATTTTCTGTAAAAATTTATTAATCCCAAATATTTTCGTAACTCTAGCAAATTTTCTGGTCTAGGGTACTCCAAAATGGCTTTAACTTTTCTGCCAAGAGGTTTAACACCCGACGCGGAGATTTCATGACCTAAAAATTCAATAGTACATTGACCATATATACTCTTTGATTTATTTATATTTAAATTTATTTAGTCTTTCAAAGACCATTTTTACATGGTTGATATGCTCCGTTTCGTTTTCTGAAAATATCAATACATCATCTATGTAAGACACAACAAAGTCCAAATCCCCCAGGACCCCATTCATAAATCGCTGATATGTCATTTTAGCGCATTTTAAACCAAATGGGAGATATAAAAATTTGAAATTTCCAATTGGTGTCGTTACACAAGTTTTTGGAATATCCTCTTCATTCACTGCTATATGATAATATGCCCTAACAATATCAATTTTTTGAAAAAATTGACTTATTATGAAGGACATTAGTTATATCACGAATATGTGGGATAGAATATCTATCTGGAATAGTTATTGAGTTCAAACGTCGGTAATCTCCACATATCCTATACGTACCATTTGATTTTGGAACGACATGTATGGGTGAGGACCAAATAGACTTAGAAGGTCGACAAATTCCCTGTTCTACCAAAATTTGGAATTCCTTTTTTACAATTTCTAATAATTTTAGATGTAATCGTCTAGGTCTAGAAAACACCGGAGATCCCTTTGTTTCAATATGATGTTTAGTATTATGCAATACAGGACCTTTAAAATTTGGTACTGGCTTCGCCAAATTCGGAAATGACTCTAAAAGTTTATCATACGGGGAATTTCCCGAAATTAATTTTATAGAGGGGGATTCAATACCACTCAATTTTCCTCTTATTTGTAAGGTAGTATTTGAATCAATTAAAGTTTGATTTTTCAAATCTATAAGAATTCCGTAATTGTTTAAAAAATCTGCGCCAATAATAGGTGTATTTACTCGAGCTATCACAAAGGACCACCAGAACTTTCGACGCAATCCCAAATTAATATCCAATGTTTTACTACCATATGTAGGTATCCAATAATCATTTGCGGCATACACAAAATCTTCAGGAGCATTATATTTACAATTTATTGGTGCCGGTATACAAGAAATATCACTTCCAGAATCAATTAAAAAATTAAAAAAATTACAGTTTGTAGCTTTATCATAAACAAAAAGGCTACATTTTTTTACTTGGGCTGCTGCACCTGAACCAAATTTTAAACCAGATGCAGCAGCCAAAACTAGTTTTTCTTCTCTTTTGAATTATACTGACATGGTTTCCGACACCTTCTAGCATTTTCCCCAAATTTTGAATGATAAAAACATAAATTCGAATCATTACTATAAAAATTTCCATCTCCAACATTACGACTTTTACTACGGTTTATATGCACGGTTTAAATCACGACTTCTCGATCTTGATTGCCTATTTACTTTCGAAAATAAAGTTGAAATCCGGGGTTTTTAACTTTGCAATTTCTTTTCGAATTTCTTTAACCTCGCTTTCCAATGTTTTCTGTCAACAACCGCGCAAACACTAGGGATTTCCTTAATTTCAGCAATTTTATCAGCTAATTTTGCCAATTCAGATAAATCCGCTGAAGAGGCAGACAATATTGCCTGAAAATTTACAGGTAATCGTTCCATCCAAATTGTTTTAAAAAAATCCTCAGTTACGGAATTCCCTCCTAATTCTTTCATTTGACGAAGTAAAGTTGAAGGTTTTTTTATCTTCTAGTGTTAATTCGGACAATAATTTACGCAACTGCTGAGATTGAGAATCTGAAAACTCCGAAATTAACCTTTGTTTTAAAGTTTCATAACGATTTTCGGAGGGGGGGGGGGGGTTAATATCAAATCAGAAACTGAAATAAGCGAATCTGCATCAATTGAACCTATAACTATGTTATATTTTGTCAGATCATTTGTTATCTGCGATGTCGCGAAATTCGCTTCAACTTGAACAAACCATATTTGAATATTGTTCTTCCACATAGGTGGAATTCTACAAGAAACTTTTTCAACATTTATCTCCTTCTCACCAGAGTCCATGGCAATCTGATCAAAATTTTATACTTTAACTACTATTTTAAAATTCATAAGTTCAAAATTCAAAGTCAAAATGAATTTAAATACATAGGAAAGAAAATTTTAAACTCTAACTTAAAATAGCAAATCTTTTAATCTATCGCGGCCATATCGCATTGCACTATACAATATATACTATTAAAACAGCATTTAAAAATATCAGCCTATTTAAAATAATTTAAAAAAGAAATTATTCCAATCATTAATTCAATGCATTTTCCATTTCAAACAGAGGAAAAGAAAGATTTTTTTTTTTTTTTTTTTTTAATTAATTTAAAATATATTCATTTACAATTAAACCACTTAGCTTCAAAGGCCGGAGATCTATCGCCATATTGAACTGTATCGTCCCTGGTCACCACTTACTTGTAACACTTTTAATCATAAATAATAACCAACAATTTACCCAAACATAAAAGCTCGATTAAATCATAGCTGTGCAGAGAAACGTCGACACATTTTCACATAGCGAGTGAACAAAACTAAACAACACTCTTCTGAACTAGTCTTTTAAAGATAGTTACAGAAAGTACTCACTGCGCCATCTACTGACGCAATTTAAAAACAGTTAAATGCTCACTGAAGTAATTTAGCAGTTCGCCTCAGTATACTTTGCTTGAAAATTGGTGATTATTTTTTTTAAATTTTTCAATGAGTCTTCTCGTGCCATTCTTAAAACTCCTCCGTGTCACACTGTGGCACACGTGCCTGGGGTTGGCCATTCATGCTTTAGAAGAATAAGCAGTGAATGTGCTATATGCCTGCATTGGATGTTTTCGAATTTTTCATTATTTAAAAACCAATGTTTTATTAAAAAAGAAAAAAGAAAAAAAAAAAAAAAAAAAAAAAAAATGCGTTTTATACATATTCTTTATAATTTTTTTTTTTTTTTTTTAAACTTTCTGTTATCTATAAGATAGGCAAAATACATTGTCATTGGGCCGAATTTTTGAAATTGAAATTTTTGGTATATCGCCACATTTTGAGGCCCTCTGAATCTAAAAATCACATTTTGAGTGGCTTGTCTGTGTAGTAGCATGTCTCTCTGCGTGTTTCCCATCAACATACATCAAAAACATATAACAGCAGGAAATTTAAACACTGTTTCCGGAATACGCATGTTAATCACACAAAGAAATTCTGATCCACGCAGAAATTTTCTCAGATAAAACATTTTCTAAAAATGTTTTGAAGTGTTTTTAATATGCAGTAGAAATATTCAGATATGGTACTTTATATGTTATACCTTAAATCGTAACTAATGTCGGATACGAGAAAGTAGTGTCAGTGCTACACCGAATTATTTTACTTAATTCAGTGTAATTATTTATTGACTTATAATGAAAACGTCAAAATCGATTTCGGACAATAATTGAAAATCTGCTTACTTTTTTTTTTGCATACAATTTTCTAAATTTTAATGCTATTTGACAATGCTTGTGATATGAGGTAAGCAAAACATTTGACTGTCAAATTAAGCAAAATAAGTTTTTTTTTTTTTTTTTTTTTTATCGTTTGTACATGCGAAGTGAAAACAATTTTCATAATAATGCTCATATTTCATGAGATAAATTATATCTTCAATTTTGAATGCAGTATATTGTTTCAAAAGTGTTTTTTTTTTTTTTTTAAATTTATCTAAAAGTGGGAATACTTTTCGCTTAAAATTCTGTGTATTATAAATAAAAAAAAACATGCTAATTTATTATTTATTTATTTATTTTTTAAGTTTTAAAATAAATGTTTATATCTTCTTTATTTAACGTGCTATCGTTGCATAAATACATCCGCATATTGTACTAGGTCTATATTAACATATCCTACAGTTACAGTTAATTTCGCTGACTTAATGATACAAGGTGAGGTGATCGCAAACATTATTGGTTTTGCTCTATTTATTGCAGGTCCCTTAACTGTTGTCGTAACTTAATCTTCACTGAAAAGCATGAGAAAGAGTCTGTTCTTTGCACCCCCAATGTTTCAAAACATTTCATAAAGAGATAGATTTTGAAATAATAATAATAAAAAAGGTGGCTTGTAAATTTTACTAAATTTTTGAGCAGGAGTGTAGTTTAAAGTATAAATAAGTTAGACAGACTCTTTTGATTATTTATTCAGTGTCAAATATTTTCATTCTAAATCTGCTTGAATGTTGAACATTTCAAACAATTTTTTACAGATTTTTTTAGGAAGGATAACCACTGAGTTTGAATTCACACTTGAGATGCATTTTTTAATCGTCAGTATTTAAGAATTAATGTGTTATTAGTAATATTTATTAAAAGTTAAAATTATTCCTTTTTACTGTTAATAAAGAAAACAGTTTAATTTTTATTTTGTTGAGATTTATTTTGACGGACGATCCGAACGGTCTAATTAAGTTTTTATCGTGTTTGAATTATTTGTATAATTTCTATAACTGTACTTTATATTATTACTTTATAATACATTTTTATATTTAGATGACTTCAGTGTATTATAAAACGATCACATTATTAGCTATTTAAGAATGTTTCCAAAGAAAAATAAAATAAAATAAATAAATAAATAATAGATGTTAGAGGAAAGTGGAGCACGTTGGAATGTGGTCGACCTTGTAATATATGGCTTTGTAATAATTATGCGTGGGCCACCTTTTTTAATTTCAGCTTTAAATTTGCAAACAGGACTTAGCTTTTTAGAGCATAATAGATAACACAGCAGTCTACTCTACAGAGCATAGAGTAACATTTCCAGGGATGATCTGATCCAATCTTCTTTATTTAGAAAGGCGCAGCGTTATTTTAATAAACAGATATTTTTTGTGCAAAAAATTAAAAAATTTCAATGAAAATATGTGGTAAAGAAGGCAAAGACTTTCTTAATAGTATTGATGTTAAAGTGTACAGGGTGAAAAGCAAAATCGCGAGGAGGCCTTTATCTCCGTAACCATTGGTTGCAGGCGTATACTTCCAATTCCAAAATGTTTTTAAAAATATAAACATTTATGATATAGCATGCTTAAATTAAAAAAAATAATTTTTTGAAAATCACACGGATTTTTTAACCGACTTCTTAATAAAGTCTGAAAAAATATGAAAAATCCCAAAACTTTGAAACTAAATACCTCTTTCAATTTTGGGCGCGCAGAAGTGAAACCTTTTGTGTTGTATTTGTTAAAATGAGTGTCAAATTTCACTAAATATGTTTATAGTGACATGGGGACTGTATAAAATGTTATTTTTTGTAGTTTTCATTTTCATTTCCATTTTTTTTTTTTTTTTTTTACTTTTAACTTTATCAAAAATACTTACATATTTTTAAATATTTTGTAATTGAATGTATATGTCTGCGACTAGCGACTTTGCTTTGCACTCTGTACATTGTACTAATAATCCTAACATTTAACTGCTGCATAATGAATCAAAAAGCGCAGGGCAGAATACCTTCTCAAGCAGCCTCACCACTATGCAAATGCGAAGAAAGCACATTTGCATGTAATTGACAATTATTGATTTAATTGTGATTTGAGTGAAAAAAAAAAAAAAAAAAAACGTGGCTTTATTATTCAGAAGATGATGCTTTATGTTTTTTTTGGATAAATTATACTAAGAAAAATAGTGAGATCCAAGAAATTAATTCTTAAAGTTCCTATTGCTGATGCTTTTATGCTGGAAACAGTTGCAGAAAAGGTAAATTCTATAAATATAAAGATGGTAGGTAACTACACCAATATTGGACACTTTCAGGGCAATTTCCAGCTATTTTTTGTCGTCGTAAATTTAGAGACTGCAAAATTAACGAAGGTGTCATACCTGAAATAATTCTTCCTTTACGTGACTTTGCTGCAAAAGTTCTTAATTGTAACATTTTTTATACGAAGAAAAAAAAAAAAAAAAAAAGAAAGAAAAATCCAGAAAGCTTAAAATGCGACAACAGTGGACGCCTTTGAATTTTTTGCAGAAATGGGCAGAATAAAGCGATTCTATCGGAAAAATACATACAGTCGACACCGGTTATAACGTACATGGGATATAGCGTACTTTCGCTTATAACGTACTCAGATGCTTGGTCCCGAATGAAACCCTATATAATGTAATGGTTTACATCTTCATCTATAACGGACTATGCAAAAGCCTTAATCTGGTTATAACGTACTTTTTAGACTGGAATGAAAAGCCAAAATTGGATGTCAACCTTGTATTTCTGGTTTGGAAATCGGTATATTTTCTTGGATACCGTCTTTCGATGTCTCCTTTATCGCCTTATATCTCCTTTATACCTTTAAAACTTTATCGCGGTTCGTTGAATTCCATACTGACTATTCAGAGACTCTGCAAAGTTCCATTATAAATATTCAAAATGTAATTTTTACTGTGTCATCTAATCAAAGAAAACAACGAAAAATAACAGATTATTTTTCCAAATAAACATGTAAGTAGAAAAATGTTTTTTTTTTTTTTTTTTCTTTTTTCTTATTTTATTTTGAGAAAATCATAGATTTTCTATTTAAAATCTCTATTATTGCGAGTGCTATTATGCCCCTTTTTCTTTCGTTAGGCCCTAAATTATATTGGAAATATTGCTTATAACGTACTTCGTTTATAACGTACTATATTTTCTGGTCCCCTGACAGTACGTTATAACCGGTGTCGACTGTATTTTAATAAACGAAAGTATTTCTGCTACATTAATGTGTTCTTGGAAAGATTTTCTTCTTTCATTTTGATTCTTTCGTTTATCTAAAGCTTTTTTATTAACTTCTTGTTTGACTATTTAACATTCCTGGATTTTTTTTTCTTTCCCCTGCTTTTTTCTTTCCTTTTCTTTCTTTCTTTTCTTTTTTTCTAGTTCCATTTTCGGTTCCTTTTTTTCCTTTTCTTTAATTTCTGTTTGTCCTTCCTTCATATTTTTTATAGCAATTTTCTTATCAGTTTTTCTACTATAGTATATTTGCTACTCGTCTGAAGTGAGAACTCTTGGAATAATAGCATTTGACGAACTCTTTTTTTTCTTTCCTTTATTTTTAATTATTATTTATAATAATAATAATTATTATTATTTATAAGGTCCAGATCACCTTAAAATTTTCTTAAACATACAAGATCCTGGAATGGAATTGTCTGATCCTTGAGGGATTGGGTTGAGGTGTCGCTCTACGGTAATTTTTTGCACAGTGAGGCTCATTATATTGGGACCTACGGCTTTAACTGGATTCCGAACCACTACGAATATTTATGCCTGAATCGGAATTTGAGCCAGACACTTGACAACTGAAGTCTAATCCTTAAAATTCTTGATTCCTTTCGATCTTCATACAATAAATCCTATCAACTTTCAGCATGCTTCGAGTTATCATTTGGTAATTCTTGTACTATATGAACTGTCACATTTTCTTCAATGAAGGAATTGTAAGCGTTTTTAGGTTGTATCTTCGATTCTTTAGTAATTGTAGTTTCGTCATTTGGTTGAATCGCAGTCTAAAATTTCAAATCACATTTCAGAGGAATAGGATTCCAGTAGCCCAGCTGGAAGAGCGTCGAACTCGTAATTGCAGAATTGTGGAATTGCACTATTTGAACTGTAGTATTTTTTTCATTGTGAGCGTTTTAGGTTGTACCTTCGAATTATTTAGAAATTGTGGTTTCGTCTTTAGGTGGAATCGCAGTCTAAATTTCACACATTTCAGAAGGATAGGGCTCTAGTAGCCCGACTGGAAAAGCATCCAGTTGGTAGTCGGAGAATTACAGATTTGATACTCGATCCGATCAAAGACCATTGTAACATTAATGGTAGCTGATGCATGTAAAATTTGTTATGGCTGTAATGCCCTGCATGATAATTAAAAGTAGTAAGGCTGAGGGATGCCAAAGAGGAAGTTTCATTCTGTTCGCGAATTGTGAGGGCATGTGGTTAGATAGCCCCTAGGTGTAAATCAAAACACAGTACGACGATAAATCCACTCAAACTGAGCTTTCCAAAAATAAAGAAATAAAATAAAAATAAAAATAAAAAATCAGGTTTATATATTTTTGCAGCACTTTCTCAAACGGAAAGAAAAATAAATCTTTTTCTATCCTATTATATAATATAAAATAGGATAGAAAAAGAGGGTACATGACACTTTGGTCCCGCCACTTTGGTCCCGCCGAATTGGTCCCGCCGCTTTGGTCCCGCCATTTTGGTCCCGATATCAGGAATAATCAAAGTATTACAGAAAAAAAAGCTAAATTCTTTTTCATATTTCGAATTTTTGTCATTTGACTTGAAAACATGGGGGTAGAAAAAGTCAAAATTATTATTATTATTATTATTATTATTATTATTATTATTATTATTATTATTTTGCAACAGAAAGTTGTAGTAACAAATAAAACTGAAAAAACGTCTAAAATTTTGAAATTTAGAGTTTTTCTTTGTACGATAGAGGAAAAAGGACAGCAAATACTTGAGGGAACTTCGGGCAAAAGAGAACTTTGACGAATGTTTTCAACTGGAGTGTTGAATATCTACAACCTTTGTTGAAAATGATGTAACTATAGGACACATGGAACAGAAAATTTATTATTTCGGATCGAATTTTGAATGATAAAGGTATTAGTTATCAGCGTAGATGTAAGCATTGTTAATTTATCTAATTCTGCAAAATTTCAGTTTAAATAAAATACAAGGTTTTTAATATAAAACATTGTAATGCGGCTCTTAATTATCTCATTCATATTTAGAGTGCTCGAATACAAAATTTGTAGGAAATCGATGCTTTATCGAAGTATCTCCTAAATGTTAGAGTTTAATAATAAAAGAAGAAGTGAGGAACCTAAATAATAATCTCGGGAATAATTTGTACAGATCTGCTAAACTTAAGTCATTTTCTTCTCTGTCAAACTGGATATATTTGTCAAACACAGGAAATGGTTACATATTATAACCCCTTACAATATTTTTTAAGAAAATGTCCATTAAAAGTCCCTCCCACCCCCTTTTTTTCTTCAAATGCGCTGAAACAAAACAGTGAAATTCCTTTTCATTGTCTGTGGGAGAAACAGGTGCGAAACGAATCCCAAGGTGCTACAGAGATTTCAATGCAGCAAGGCCCGACTAACAAAAATTTGTTTTAGTGCCCCTCCTCCCTCCCCCCCCTCCAAAAAAAAGGCCCCTATTATTATACTATGATTTATAGCAGGCGAGGCAGACTGACTGGAAAAAGTATTTAAACAAAAAAATTATCTGTTTCTGTTTTTAGTCTTAATAAAATTACTTCACTGAGCCAAATATAGATGCTGCCGGATTATAAGTTTCCGGATTATCGATGCTTCACCGTACGTTAATTGTACAATTTCCTGTATTTCAAATGATCTTATGTACAGTAACAATCAAAATTTTATTTTAAAATTTTATTTATAAAAGTAAAACACAGTGTAATTAGAAAACGAAAAAAAAAAAAAAACCTAGGGGATTTAGATAAGATATTTTTAACCATTAGTAAAATTTTGTGCCCCTCAGAAATTTTGTGCCCAAGGCACGAGCCCCGGGTGCCCGTGCGATAATCAGGCCCTGCAATGCGGGCATTGTTTTCAGTCATAGAGACTTATCAGACAGATATATGTATTTATTTATTTTTAAACATAATATTAAACTAAAAAGATAAAAAAAAATTGTACGCCAACATTTTCTGAACATTTATGCTTGCAATGCGAGCAGTTAATTAAATATTGAACTTCTTACATTTTTTTTTTCCTTTTTAAAATAAAACCATTGTAATTAAAAGAAAGGTAATTTATACACATATATACACGGTTAACGTAATTGAATATCACGGACAAACAAACATGCATTTTATTATTATTATTATTATCAATATAACACAGATTTTTAAATAAATTCCTCTTAGATTATTGATAAAAATTAAATCACAATCAAATCGAATGAAACGTATCTCTCTCTCTCTCTCTGACACACACATATATATATATATATATATTCAAAGACGGAAGGAGGCCGCTCAGCACTATACAGCAGTTTTGAGCGATTTTAACCTCCAAAGGGGGATTCTGACAACAAATGTCACATAACAATGTGAAATTTTGGAAGAGCCCATTTCTAGAGGTTAAGTCTCCTTAGTTGTTTATTGCATAAACATAAAAAAAAAAAAAAAAAAAAAAAAAAAAAATACTTTTCCTGCCGGATATAAAATCCCACACGACAGAGGGCAGCAATTAATTAAAAAGACAACACACATATATATATTTATGAATAAATTCATATATAAATTCAAAAACTTCATAAATGATCCCAAGCTTATGCTTATGAAGAAGAGTCTATGATGGGAGCAAGCCAATAATTAGTTCTTTGAAAGAAATAGCTTTCTACCACTAAAAGCAAATTATATTTAATATCGTAAGGTTTTCTTTCTTTCTTTTTCCCTTTTTTTAAACAAAATTTTTCTGTATTTTATTATTTTTAAAATAATTCAAATTTTATCAATAAATACAATTAAATGGGGATTCTTCTTTTAATAAGAAGGTACTGTTGTTATTGTTAACAACTTTTAAAATCACAAAATTTTGTCACTGATAGTAAATTAAAAATTAAATTACAATCCGCGATTGTAATGAAATGCTCGCCCTCTGGTGGGCTAAGGTGAAATTATCTCACCACTGCATATCATCATATTATGCAATCGATTTTCCATGATGTAATAGCGGAGAAAGAACAATAATAAATGCACGTGGCTATTATATTTACTAACAACTGCAGTTCAGAGAGCGCCATCTATCGATCATTACAAACGCGGATTGAAGTAAGTTAAATCGAAATCAAATGAAAAAATCGCAAATAAATAAATAAATAAATAAATAAAAATAAAAGTGTGATTACATAAAAAATAATAATAATAAATAATAAATAAATATATTAAATGCTCGTAAAAAAATTAGTACAAAATTCTCCGAATCTCAATAGCTAGGCAGCAATCGTAATGTCGAAAATTTATATATTTATCTGTAAGATATTCCTTAATTAAAGATATTCTAAGCGCACTTCAATTTTCCCGTATCAATAAATATGTTATTAAAAAACTGATATATATTTAAAAAATTGCAAAAAATTGGCGGGACCAAAATGTCTCGGGACCAAAATGGCCAGGGACCAAAATTTCCTCGGGACCAAAATGGCGGGACCAGAGTGGCGGGACCAAAACGGCGGGACCAAAGTGTCCTGCTTCGGAAAAAGAGGTAAGAAATAAATAAGTATTTTTATATTTTAAAATATTATTTTCGTATTTTAGGGTATTGTTTTCATATTTTAATTTAATATTGCAAAATGACGTAAAGGAAATCTCATATTAGACAGTAGTTACTTTAATAGTATAGAAAATAAAAAATGGAAATTTGTAATCGTGATCATTCGAAAATAAATAAACAAGTCAATAATTTAAATTGAATGAACAATGGATGCCTGAAATACTCCATAAATAAGTTAAATGGTGTTTATAGATGAAGTTTAAGATTTATGGCGGTAATTGAGTAATAATTGATGAAAATTAGAGTTTGATTATTTATGTCAGATGCAATAGTGATAGATATTGTTGTTTATGACTTGGCGACTTGGCGATTGTAAGCTCCACCTTGTCTAGCCGAGGCAAAACCATTACCCAATCGAACACAAAGAAGCATTGCGTCATTAGATAATATAACCAATAAAGAAATAGGAGGAGATTAAGATTACGCCAGAAATATTTTATTAGTCATAAATGTAATGCTAGTATAGTTGTTTTTCATATACTGTATAAGTGTAACGTATCATATAACTGTGTTTATTTCTCTATAATATAATATTCCATATCATACTTTTTTACGTATTCAACAAAATAAATATTAAAAAAAAAAAAAAAAAAAAAAGTTGTGTTTTATAAATGATTGATTATTTAAAGTGTTTATATGAAAAGACTGTATTACATGACTAGACCTAAATGGACTTGTGTGGGTCTAAACTTCTTCAAGTTTAAGAGCACTGAATCAGAGACGGCGAACGTTGCTCCATGGATATATGTAAAAAAAGAAAAATTAACTTTGAGAAGGCCGGTCAAATCTTTATATACTTTTTATACTTATTGCCAACTACATAGATGTGTTCTTCACATTACTGTGTGTTACATAATATTATGTTATGTTATATTTGCTTAATTATATCTCGTAAATATATTGTGTTTTCAGTATTTAGTCTAGAAAGTAAAAATATGAATGTGCATAATGGTTTTATATTGATCATCAATACTATGGTGAAACCTTAACTCCCCTGTATATGGCCAAGGCAATGAAGAGCATATCCGCGATAGTTAGTGAATTTTTTTTCCCTCTCTCATAATCGAGTCAATAGCACTTAGAAAATTTGTTTATCTCCGGGTGAGCTCCCACAGCCTTGCAGGCAAGTCTGGGGACCTCGCTTGGACGGGGGGGGGGGATATATTATAGGATAGAAAAAGAGGTAAGAATTAAATTAGTGTTTTTATATTTTAAAATATTATTTTCGTATTTTAGGGTATTATTTTCATATTTTAAATTAATATTGAAAAATGAAGGAAATTTCATATTAGGCAGTAAGTTATTCTAACAGTATGGAAAATAAAATATGGAAATTCCTAATTGCGATCATTCGGGAATCAGTAAACAAGTTAATAATTTAAATTGAATGGACATTTGATGCCTGAAATATTCCATAAATAAGTTACATGATGTTTATAGATGAGGTTTAAGATTTATGACGGTAATTGGGTAATAATTGATGAAAATTAGTGTTTGATTATTTATGTCAGATGCAATAGTCATAAATATTGTTGTTTATGACTTGGCGACTTGGCAAATGTAAGCGCCACCTTGTCTAGCCGCGCGAAACTATTGGCCAATAGAACACAAAGAAGTGTTATGACGATTCATAACAGTTTGTTATTTGTAGTATTTAATAAATAAAATTTCTGTTCAGTTAAAAAGATAAATTTTCTTAACTATATTTATGTTTCAAAGTGCCTAGTAATTCCTTGTGTTGCACGTTAAAAGAGAAATATTCTTTCCTTGGGAGGTATTCTTTGTCTAGTGTCGCTCTTTGTATACTTATAGTGACATGTTAAGCGAATTAAAAAAACGCCGTCCATATAGGTCTCTTTTCAACAAAAAATTGCTTTTTCTCTTTCATCCATGCGGTGTCATGGGAAAATGTTTGCAATCTGTTTCTCCGAAGTAGAGAGTGTTCACTTAGGCGCCGTAAATGACAGTCCAACATATGGTGTTTGTCAAGTACGGCGAAAAAGAAGAGCCGATTCGAAGGCCACAGGTGTGCATTCGGTCCCGCCCTTATTCACGGTTACAGTTGTCAGAAGCGGACCGGTAACTGTTTTGTAGATTAAAATGATTGTGTTTCCCAGGGGTAAAAAGGTCAAGTTTTTGGGATGCTAGCGAGGTTTAAGTGTCCTTTGTCGTAAGAAAATTTGTTTGGGGCATTTTTTTGAAGGGGCGTATTTAATTTTTAACTAGGAGGGACCAGGGTAATAGTTTCAGTTACTCAGTGGCGAATGAGTGTCTTGCTTTTTTCAGCTGAAGCTGGTGGCAATGACTTATGATTGGATTACGATAGCTTCAGTTGCTGCGTCTTGTCGAGAAAGCGGTGTGCTTGCGTGTGATTCGTTTTTGAGGTAAATTGTCTTTTGCTTGTGAGTAAAAACAATATAGTTGTAGTGAAGATATATCTAGGGAGAGGGGCCTTAGGCCCCCATCTCACCTCTTCATTCCCAATCTCAGCCTCATGCCTCTACCTCTCTCTCTCCGAGTCATTTAATTTGATGCGAGCTGGTCTCCGTAGAAGGTCGCTTCGTGAAATCTCCAGTGAAGATGAATTCCGCTGGAAAGAAGCAGCCTTTGGTATTCTCGAAGTTGGCGATGAAAAAAATGAATATGCTTGGTTCATGCTGTTACTAGATCTTAAGCGTCGTGCAGCTTGATACTGCCGATAGTGAAAAGCTGTAAATTGGAATGAAAGCTGTTGATGTTGGCGGAAATTCATTCTACGAGTACTACCTACGCATTTAATTGACAGCAGTTCGTCTGAGTACTGCGGAACGTAGACTCAAAAGTTTGGTCTTGTTATGATTATGCTTCGTCTTTGTGGAGATATGAGTAATTGTTGAAGTCTTATGATTTGTTCCTCATCGTAAGCGAAGCGGTATGACCTGATGTCGTAAATAGTGTGACCCCTCCTGGCTGCCTAATTTTATTATTTATGGTTTACGCTTCTAAACTACAGTACTTCCAAGTTAGTAAAATGATTGCTAAACAGAGGTAACATCCTTTACCTATTTTTCTTTTGTCATAAGATGTAAATTTTAAATTTTAAAAGCTGATTTTATTACGGGTAACTGGAGTTAACATTTGTGTAAGCTACTGTTAAAAAGATCACACTTCTTGTTTTCATCTTACTTATGTTTTTTTTGGTAGTATAAATTTGTTGTAACAGGAGTAAAAAGATGATAATCAAATGTTTTCATTTAAATCCTTTCTTTTTTACATTGTAGCTAAAAAAAATTACCTTTAAAATAAATTTTGATTTTTAAAGGTTAATTCAGAATTCTGTTTATATGCTCAAAAAATCCTTTTCTGTACTACATAAATTCCTGAGGTATTAAATTATGAAAATTTATTGTTAAAGAATTTGGGGGGGGGGGGGCTAAAAGAAATTTAAAAAAATTCTTGATTCCTGTACTCATTAGAGCCAAGTAAAAAAAAAAAAAGTAATCAAATTTAAAGTAAATTAGTCTTGTACGTTGTATTTCTTTAGGTTTAACATTTATTGTTTTTTTTTTTTTTTTTACTGTGTGGTGAATATACTTAATGCATAATCTGGAATATCTCTTGTTTGATTAAAATTCAGTTTAATTACTTTAATGAATTTTTAATTTGAATTAAAAATTAAAGTTAAATTTTAAAGTAGGAAATTTTATTGCTTTGTCCTGTTTTTAATTCCAGATTGTACATATTTCTGTGTATTAGATATTTTTCATTCTGTTTCTTACCTTTTTAAGTTTTAAATTAACTTGAATTTTTAATCTTTCAAATAAATTCATATAAGGTAAATAAACTGTATGCACTTCACAAGATCTAAGTAATTGTAAGCATAACAATTGTATTAGGATATTTTGTAAAGTTATACAGCTTATCAGAGTAATATGATTTTACTTTGTTATTAGATTTAGCTAATTAAAGGTAATGATTTAGAAGTAAATTTTTAAAGTATAATTTTGAATCTTTAGTTAAAATCTTTTTGTCAGGACTAGTGCTGTGTAGGTTTTTGTATATTCACTAACTGTTTTATTTATTTTTACTTTCCGAACACTATAGTGAGGAAAGTATTGTAATCATGTCAAAAATCCGAATTCGAGATTTTGATGTTTCTATACGTTTCGAGGTCCAACGAATCCGTTTTCACTATTTTTACGATGATGTATGTATGTGTGTGTGTATGTATGTGTGTATGTATGTGTGTATGTATGTGTGTATGTCTGTGAGTGAACACGCTAGCGTCTAAACGCTTTGTTCGAATAAGCTGAAAGTTGGTACGTATATTGTAAGTCACCATAGTACAAACCCTATAGATTTTGGTGAATCTAGCACTTATAGTTTTTTTACAGGGACACAAAGAAAAATTCTTTATCATTATGGCCAAGGGATCAAAATCTTAAAAGTGCGATTGCATCTAAACGCCTTATTCAATTGAGCAAAAACTTTATACACATATTATAGGTCACAGATACTCAGTCTGTATAGATTTTGGAGAATCTAGCACTTATAGTTTTTTTTACAGGGACACAAAGAAAAATTCTTTGTCAAATTTTTAAAAGTGTGATAGCGTCTAAACGCCTTATTAATCTGAGCAAAGAATTTGTACACATGTTATAGGTCACATTTGAACTAACTGTATAGATTTTGGTGAATCTAGCACTTACAGTTTTTTTACAGGGACACAAAGAAAAATTCTTTATCATTATGGCCTATGAGACCAAATTTTTAAAAGTGCAATAGCATCTAAACGCCTTATTCAATTGAGCTGAAAATTTGTATGAATATTATAAATTACTGTTGCACTAACTATAAGCATTTTGGTGAATTGTGGCCACCACGAGACTTTCTTCTATATTTTCCTATACAAATTCACTCAGTAACAATAATTAAAAAAGAAAAAAAAAAGTGGGACTTTGACAAAATTGTGGGTAAAAAGTGAAAATTTGTTTAAGTTTGTCAGAATTTATAGATTTTTACAGGGACACAACGAAAAATTCTTTATCATTATGATCTAAGGGCTCAAAGTTCAGTAGCGTTAAATAAACCTCGTGTGATATACGGAGAAAAATACTCAAACACTCTGTTATGGTTTTCTCTCTTTTGTTTGTTTAGCAACTCCTCTTTCTTTATTTTATCTACAAACTGTTAGTTACTCAATGTTCGGAAAGTCGAGTGGAGTCACTCCAGATTTTTTTACTTTTCAGGGACTTCAATGGTTATGCAATTAATTTTGGGATTTTTAGGTAATTGGGTTTAATGTTAAAATTTAATTAATTTGGGCTCTCTCTGATGAGTACAGTTTAGGCGTTTTGTACTAAGAAAAAAAAAATAATATGTACAGTCGGGGAAAAAAAAAACGCAACACTCAACGTAACGTCGTTGCTAATCAATGTAGAAAAATGTAATAGGTATCATTCGACGGGGAATTGCGAGTAGTTTCAGAAAATGAACTGAAATTTTGAATTGGGGGTCATCTACATATTAAAACGCGCACCAACTTTGATTTTTTCAATAGTAACCCCCTATTTTTATTTTATATTTGAATTCCTGGGGTCGCGACAACGCGAAAAAGTATATTGGTTGTATATTTTACTCATTTTTTCACAGAGTTATAAGCGTTCAAAGTTTGAAGGTGCTAATGTTAAATTCATATTTCAAACTTTTATTAATATCTTCATAAAAAATAACTTGATCGATATAATTTTTTTTTACGAGATACAGTGAAGAAACCCAAACATAATCCATCATTACCTTTGATTCTGGAAAATATTTTTAATTCTGAAAAATATTAATAAATTCATATTCATAAAAATTATGAATTATGACCTATATTAATTTTTACATAAAATGAATCCTAATGCTGAAAAATATGGGTGTGCAAATTTGCAGCTCATTCCAGTTATTAGTTTTCGAGATATAAATAAATTTTTTTTTTGGAGTGGTTTAGGGGGCCGTCTCTTATATAGTTTTGCATGCGATAACGAATCAAATCTTAAAAAATAACAAAGAAAATTAAACAAAATACTTTTATTTTTTATTTACGGGTCAAATTATATTAACAGCAGCAAAGAAATGAAACAAAAATGATGATTTTTAGACATTAGTGTTAGCATCAGGAATTCCTGTTTTCTAAAGAAGACAAGCCCCGCCTTCATCGTTCTTCAAAACAAAACAATACATTAAAGAAAAGTAAATGTGACACTGAGTATTCGTGTTAAACCCCTTATTTTATGTTGACAAAAATATGCACAAGTGGTATTTACTTCATCGATTAATTGGTGATTAATTTTGAATCTTTTAAACAAACACTAGAAGAAAAAAGTTAACTAAATAGTCGGGGTTTACTGTTTTAAATAGAAAAATAGGTTTAATGTGAAATTGTCAAATATAAAAAACGAATGGAATGGGAATGCAAGACAGACCTGTAAAATCGTTTCTTAACTACCGTCAGAGTTAAAAAAGGCTTAATCATTTGCTTCATATATTGCTTTATTTTATTTTATTTAATTACTTATTTATTTATTTTGTAGGGGGACGATTATTATTTTAAGGACACTTTATTCTTTAAAATTTTATTAATACATTTTAACTTTATACATTTTTAAAAACATACTTTACTTGTTTTAAATATATTTTAACACTTTTTGCGACTGCAGGATTTTGTCTTTTTGACAGTAAGTCCCGCCTACGGGCGTTATACTCACAAAATAAAATATTTCAGAACAAATTTTCTGTATTCACAATTATATTACAAATGGATATACATTATAATTATATTCTTTCTAATCAATACATTTCTATCCATAGTATATTTTATTGCAAAAATATGAACACTGGGTACACACTTAAGAAATATGTAACACACAAATTACGAAAGAAACGCCCACTGATAGAGTTACAGATTTTCAAATGGTGTGAATCTACGTAAGCGGTCGCGAAAGGGTTAATTAAGAAATTATATTTTCAGAGAAATTATAAAACGAATCCTACAGTTCCAAAGATTTCAACTGATCCAAAACTGGCAAGTGCGATTAAAATTGTTTAATATTTACTTCATGAACACTTACAATAATTTATCCGAAAAGATTTAGTTTATGCGTTGTTGTATATATATATATATATATATATATATATATATATATATAATTTCATTTCGTATATTATGTTACACCTACGAAAGAAAATTTAAGCCTTATTGGTGATCAGTACAGCCATAATAGACACTTTTACTTGAAAAATATTGCGCTTTTTTCACAGAGTACTGTATGGAGTAATCGCAAGTGTAATGTATTTAAATAGACCTAAAATTATCTAAATAAGTACTGAAGTATATATAAATCTAAGAAATTGAATTCAGGATAATTAAGGAACTGAAAACGAGGCAACGTTTTATTAATATAAATATTTCTTTTTCTTGAAAGATTTCCGGTGTAAAACATTAAAATTTTCTCTATTTCTTATAGGATCTTAATTTTATTTTTCTACATTTATAGATAACCCCCTAACACATTTTTCATTATAACTCTATAAATACTAAAGGTAAGGTATACAAACAATATACTTTTCCGCAATGCCAGACTCTCAGAAATTCGAAAATGAAGTCAAATTTGGGTGTTGCTATTGAAAAAATCAAAGTTGGTGCTCATTTCAATGTGTTGATGACCCCTAATTCAAAATTTGACGACATATTCAGAAAGTGCTTTGAATTTCTTGTTGAATGATGTGTATTAGATGTTTCTGCGTCAATTAATAACGAAATTACAGCGGGTGTTGCGTTTTTTTTTTTCCCCGACTGTACCACTATACGATACTTATGATTATGTTGTCGGCCAGAAACTCTTTGACTGCTGTTGTTTTTATGTTTATTTTATAACTTGATATTCTGGTGGCTCAGTGGCTAGTGCACTGATGCTGTGAAAGTTTGAATTTAATTAGCTTGTGTTTTATAGTTCTGAAAATAAAACAACATCGGTCAAAGTAGTTGCATTTATGTTTCAGTTAAGAAATTTTAAGGAAGAGCTAAAAACCAATATAACAGAAGCATTGCGTCATTAGATAATATAACCAATAAAGAAATAGGGAGGAGATTAAGATTACGCCAGAAATACGCCGAAATTATGACTATAAAAGGCGAAACACGCCCAAATTAAGCGCTATTCCCTAGCTATCCTCTGTTAGGAATAATTTAAGAAATTTACGCCGGCCAGCAGATCTGAAATTTAAGTAACGGCGAGTTCGTTCAATAGCGCAGTATGAAACCTCACCTGATTCCCGTGCCCGCGGTCCGGGATTGCAATATTCAGTTACTCAGCCTGTTTACGAAATATGAACTGTCCCATGCCTTTGACCATCTTCAGCCATTATTGGGATTAAAATAAAGTTTTGTGTCGCAAGCCTACTTGTATTTCTTGAGCCCTGACTGAATGTTACTGCCTCCAGAAGTGATGACGGACTTTATATCACACACACACATATATATATATAAAATATTCGGACGTTGGATTCATTAATTTATTAAAATCTCTCTACACTACCTTCCCATAAATGACTGGACACTTTTGATTTCAAACGTCTTTTTTAAATATCTCAAAAAGTACTTGAAGAATCATTTTGAAACTTTGGGAGTAAATAACATGTTACACCTCATATATTTCAGTGAAAGTTTTACCCCGAAAATGAAAAGGAAACCAATAAAATATTAAATAAAAAGGAAAATGCTTGGGATTGCCCTATAAAAAGTAATGCTTGATATGCAATCTGGCTGTAGTATGTGATTCTGAAACTTTTTCTCATTCTCTGCATAAATTTGTATGAGGCTATCACCTATATTCATGGAAATATAATGTTTTATTAAAAAAAAAATGCAAACAAATTTGTAACTTTCTTAACTGTTACACACAAGGCATAAACCCAGAGCAATGCCATTTTCAAGAAACTTGACACATAACATTAGACACAACATATTGCAGCCAGAATTATATATATATATATATATATATATATATATAAACAAAATAATCAAACCAGATGAAAATTTAATCCCAAAACACATGAGGGCCTTCATCAAGGGAACTTCCCCATGTAGGGAAAGGAATATGAGAAGTTTCTGACGAAACGCTGGTATTAACCAAAAAACACGTTTCTAGCCCCCAACTTCTCACAGATGGAAGCACGACCATACAGCAAACGAATTTTAATTAGTACATAGCATAAAAAGCAATTAAATTCAGAAATAAAACACAAAATATAAAACATAAAATATAAAATTCAAGAAATATAATACATCAAATATAAAATACAAGAAATTAAATAAAACAAGAATATATAAATACATACGTGGACAAACTGGAACAGTCAGAAAATGGAAAATTTTAAACCAATCCCCTTTTTATAAACATAGAAACCTTTTCAGCTAGCACGGCCACTTACTAGCACTTAAATGTCGCCCAAAATGGAACAACAAACCTTAAGTGGGATTGTCATCAAGAATACTGAAATGTTTATTGATTAAAATAACAGGATAGCGGTTAACAGTTAGTATATTTTTGAGATTTTTCATAGCCAGATTCGGATCTAAATTGTTATTGCAAATCATTTTAATTCTATTTATTTGGGTGAACATAATATTTTTTAAAACTTTATGACTAATACAGGAGAACCAATTTGTTAAATTACAAACTTTAAAGTTAAAATCTTGTCTTTTATCATAAATCCCAATTAACCAGTTATTATCTATTTTTTTAATTTTTAAATCCAGAAAAGAAGTTTGGTCTTCAGAGTCAGTACTGTTTAAGACAAGATCGGAGGGATAAATTTCAGTTGCATACTTCGCAAAATCTACACAGTTTATTGTAATTACGTCATCAATATATCTATAAAACTTATTATCTTTGAATTTTCTTTCAAACATAAACAAAAAAATGTTGACGAAGGCACTCGAGTAACTTGTTCCCATCGGAATACCGAGAATTTGTAAAAAATATTTAACACCGTTAAACAAAACATTTTCGAAGATGCAAAATTTAATAAGGTTAATCCAGTAAACTTTATCGCATTCCATTACATGACAAAACTCTTCGTAAATTCCTTCAAAATCTCTAGAACCGTGGGATACTACTAAAAAGGTTTTCAAAATCATAAGTATTAATAGTAAAAATATTTTCCGAATTTTTTTTTAAATACTTTAAATAATACTTAATACTTTAATAAAGTTTACTGGATTAACCTTATTAAATTTTGCATCTTCGAAAATGTTTTGTTTATATATATATATTTGCATAATTTAATAGCCAAAAGTATTGAGCTGCTTATATGAAAACCCCAAACAAATATCGTGTAAATTCAAAAAGTTTTGAAGGATAGAATGAACAGAATTTAAGTTTCTCTCAAAAAACCAGCTAAACTATGAGGGGTTTTACTCACATTTTTAACTTGATACAATAAATGGTAATGCAATGCTCGTTGATTGTAAATAAATATTGAGAAAACCCCTTATCATTTTTATTAAAATCACACAATCAACTGAAAATTTTTATTTTTCCGACTGAGTGAAAATAATGCCTGGACCGGGAGTCGAACCCCGGATCTTTGACTTACAAGGTCAAGGCTCTACCAATTGAGCTATCCAGGCCGACACCCCGGTCAGCATTACTCACTCAGACAACCTTTAGGCAGAAATATCTCTGGTCTATCATGTAGATAGCTCGACAGAAATAAGCCGCAGGAGAAGGAAAACACCATTAGATAATGGGAGAAAGAAATACAATTTTTATTAAAATCACACAATCAACTGTGGAAGAAAATCATATTTATTAAAAATTTTCATTTTTCCGACTGAGTGAAAATAATGCCTGGACCGGGAGTCGAAGGCGTGCGGCTTTGTTTCTGTCGTGCGGCTTATTTCTGTCGAACTATCTACATGATAGACCAGAGATTTTTCTGCCTAAAGGTTGTCTGAGTGAGTAATGCTGACCGGGGTGTCGGCCTGGATAGCTCAGTTGGTAGAGCCTTGAACTTGTAAGTCAAAGATCCGGGGTTCGACTCCCGGTCCAGGCATTATTTTCACTCAGTCGGAAAAATAAAAATTTTCAATAAATATGACTTTCTTCCACAGTTGACTGTGTGATTTTAATAAAAATTGTATTTCTTTCTCCCATTATCTAATGGTGTTTTCCTTTTCCTGCGGCTTATTTCTGTCGAGCTATCTACATGATAGACCAGAGATGTTTCTGCTTAAAGGTTGCCTGAGTGAGTAATGCTGACCGGGGTGTCGGCCTGGATAGCTCAATTGGTAAGGCCTTGACCTTGTAAGCCAAAGATCCGGGGTTCGACTCCCGGTCCAGGCATTATTTTCACTCAGTGGGAAAAATAAAAATTTTCCTTATCATCTTCCTTATTTTTGAGAAGAACTGAAATTCCTTTCATTCTATCGCGTATAACTTTTTGAATTTACTTGATATTTATTTGAGGTTTTCACATAAGTAGCTCAATACTATCGGCTATTATTACAGTGAGTATCGAAATGATAGGTCCACCCGCATTTTTCAAAATTTCGACGCTTAATTGAGAATAAGAATCACTTTTTTTGGTAGCGATAATTAATCAGTAATTGTTATAACTATTTATGTAGACATTTCTTAAAAATAAATAAATCCTTTTTATTTTATGCAAATTTTAATTTTCAGACCGTTTCGAAAAGATAGGTCCGCCTTCAGAAATTTTGCACCAAACACGTTTATTTCCAAAATATTTGCATAAATATCGTTGCTTAGTCTTGCTGCGGGATTATGCTGGCTGCTGTGGAGGTATTTAAGCAGTTTTGAACATCACGTTGTAATCAAACGAAATGGCTCGCCGTTGCAGTCTTCCGCTGGTTGAGCAGGGGAAAATTGATGCATTTAAAACGTGTGGAAAATCGAATAGAAAAATAGGTAAACTTTTAAACAGATCACATAATGTTGTAAACAATTATTTGCGACTTAGAAATGCTTATTGCAGTAAAAAATCATCTGGTCGCCCATCAAAAGTGACACCCCGACAAAGAAGGACTATCGTAAAGGAGTTAAAATCTGGAAATATGAGCTTATCCACTGTGGCCAGACAACAAAACCCTCCAATATCAAAATCTACAGTCCATAGAGTGGTAAAGAAGTTCGGCAATATAGTTTACGTGAAGAGGAAAGCGGCTCTGAAATTGACTAAAAAGCACAAAGAAAAGAGATTGAAATTCGCACATGAAGTGATGTCCTGGAAACAAAATTGGCATCGTGTGATATTCAGTGATGAAAAGAAATTCAACCTGGATGGTCCAGATGGCTGGCAGTACTACTGGCACGATCTGCGTAACGATAGACATATATTCTCGAAGAGGAGAGCTGGTGGTGGTTCCGTTATGGTATGGGCCGGATTCGGAGGTGCAGGAAAAACTGATATAGCATTTGTAGACAATCGTTTGAATGCTGCAGGCTATCAACAGCTGCTTGAACAATATTTTCTTCCACAAGCAGAGCACATTGGGGGACCATTCTTCATGTTCCAACAGGACAATGCTCCTGTGCATACTGCAAAGTCCAATTTCGAATGGTTTCTGGATAATGGTGTACATGTTATCGATTGGCCACCTTGGAGCCCCGACCTGAATTCGGTAGAAAACATGTGGGGTATTCTCGCAAGAGCGGTGTATGCGGGCGGAAGGTAGTACAACAGTACTGCAGACTTGAAAAAGGCTATTTCCTCCGAATGGCCAAAAGTGTGGGAAAAGTGTTTACAAATGGAAAAAGTGTTTACAAAATCTTGTAGAAACCATGCCGAATAGGATTTATGAGCTTATTCTGAAACAAGGTGGAAAAATTTCTTATTAATTCAACATTAATTTGATGCTTGGTTTACTGGACCTATCTTTTTGAAACAGCTTTTTCATGTAATTTTTGTTTTCCTTATTATTCCTATTATTTGTATATTATTCATGTATTATTTTACATTGAATGAAGTAATGTAGTTTATAAAATAGTATTTTGTACACAATAAAACCTTTTTTACCAACATAACTTTCGTCTTTACTGGTGGACCTATCATTTCGACACGCACTGTATATGCAAATGAAATTTCGCTAAAGCTTGCGCATTCGCTGTAAAAATTATTTAGTAAAAACACTCATATTGCATTAAATATATAATATTTTTGCATTCTGATTGCAGTATGCTGTCTAGTGTTGTGTGTCAAGTTTCTTTAAAATAGCTTTGTACTGGATTTAATACTTTCCAAGTTGTAGT
This sequence comes from Salticus scenicus, assembly GCA_963930645.1. NCBI lineage: Eukaryota > Metazoa > Arthropoda > Arachnida > Araneae > Salticidae > Salticus > Salticus scenicus. The sequence goes on along the minus strand of OZ005651.1, from coordinate 16,527,962 downwards.
TAAAAAAGTTAAAAATTTATTCGCAATTTTTTAAAAGAAACGGTTATATCTCCATAAATATATATGATAGTCTCATAAAAATTTATACAGAGATTAAGAAAGAGCCTCAGAATTACATACTACAGCCAGATTGCATTTCGAGCATTCCTTTTTGCAGGGTGATCAAAAATATTTTCCTTTTTATTTAATTTTTACTAGTCCCCGTAAAACTTTTATTGAAATGTATGAGGTGTAACATTTTATTCCCACTTCTTAAGTTTCAAAATGATTCCTCAAGTAATTTTTGAGGTATTAAAAAAAAAAAAAAAAAAAAAAAAAAAAAAAAAAAAACAGCAGAAATCGAAAGTGTCCGGTCATTTATGGAAAGGTAGAGTAGATAAAACATAAAACAAATTCATTATGCTTCAAGATTTTCTCTTTAACTATATTTCGCAATTTATTATTGTTATTTCATAGTATTCACATATTTATATTCAAAATCATAAAAGGTTCACAATTACAGAATTTATCGTTGAAAATATCACAGATTGCCTATAATTCCCTCTGAACAAGACAATGAAGTCTAGCTTTAGAGGACTGCACAACAGATAGGTACTAGGCTATTCACAAAGAGCTAGAAGACATACCCGTATGTATTCCGAAGACATACCATTACAGTTTTGATCTTCCAAGAAAAGAAAGGTCCACTTTTTAGTGCCACGACGACTTTTTTCTAAAGTCGTGTATCTTACAAAGCAGAACAAATTAAGTAGGACCAGTTAACACCAGTCCTTAGGACCTTTCATAGTATAATCAAAGAAGGCATAACCCTCCAAATACTGACTGCAGTCAGTGTTGTTTTATACTATCGATGTACCAGTTGGAACTGAACTCAACTACTAGTCCAATACGGACCCCCCTCCCCCCCCCCCCCAAAAAAAAAAGAAAAAGAAACTCGAGATTATGGAAATTATCTGATGATTAAAGGAAATCCTTATTTCATTCCCTTATCTAAATTTGGCAAATTGCTTAGCTGTGTCCACTGCTGGGCTCACCTTAATAGTCAAATGAGCCAGTAATGGAACAGGAATGTCCATTTTTGGACAAGATAGCATTTTTTGGTACCAGCAGAAGATGCCCATAAAAATGGTATATATTAATAAAAAAATAAAAAAAATAGCACAATAAATGAATTTTGAATATTTGTTTTAGTCATGTGAAAGGAAAAGGTAGAAAAAAATCAATTAAAAATAAGCAGAGGCAAAGCAAACAATATTTTATTTCCTGTTTCTAATCGGTTATGCTCTCGGGATCCTCGAAGCGGTGACCCCCCCTCCAGAGGTATATTAGTTATGCTTTTTGCTTCCTTTCAGTCTGCATTCAATAAATCTTACACAATTTCTGAATGCTTCGAGTTATCATTTAGTATTTTTGTACTATTTGAACTGTAGTATTTTTTTCTATGAGGCAATGTGAGCGTTTTAGGTTGCATCTTCGAATTCTTTAGCAAGTGTGGTTTCGTCGTCAGGTTGAATCGCAGTCTAAATTTCACACATTTCAGAAGGATAGGGCTCTAGTAGCCCGACTGGAAAAGCATCCAGCTGGTAATCGAAGAATTACGGATTTGATTCTCGATTCAACCAAAGACCATTATATCATTAATCGTGGCTAATGCATGTAAAATTCATCATAGTTGCAATGCCGTGCATGATTCTTAAAACTAGCGCTGGGGAAAGCTCCATTCTCTCCAAGAAGAATAAAAAATATGAGGGCATGTGATTAGACTGCCCCTAGGGTAGGTTCACCAGATCAAAGTACCTTTATAAGAAAGAAGAGTTAAAAATTGCTACAATTATCCAATTATGGATGTATTTTTTAATTCCTAATAAATAAGAACTAAAAATAAAGTATTAGTGAATAATAATTTACTTTCTACATTTTTTTAAATTTAGAAAATGGCTTAAAAAAAAAAAAAAGTCCCCATTTGTCCCCAGAAAATGGGGACGTTTGGTCAGTATACCCTAGGGGTAAATAAAAACTATCGCCAATTTGCAACTATGTAGCTTTAGTGCGATGTTAAATTCACTCAAACTCAGCTTTCCAAATTAAAAATAAAATAAAATAAAAATAAAAATCAGATTCATATATTTTTGGAACACTTTCTCAAAGTGAAAGAAATTGTATGTAGTTCAAACTCTGTAATCGATTGGCAACTATGTAGCTCTATTGTGACGTTAAATCCACTCAAATTGAGTTTCAAAATTAAAAAAAAAAAAAAAAAATAAAATTTAAAATGAAGATTATATATTTTTGCAACACTTTCTCCAAGTTAAAGGAAAAAAAAGGTTAAAAATTAATAACAGATTCAAACTTCAGATTCATTAGTTTTATTGTTACACAGCATAAAATCTCTCTTGATAAAGCCTAAAACAAATTTATTACGCTTCAAAATTTTCTCTTTAACTGTATTTCGCAATTTACTATTGCTATTCTACAGTACTCGTATATTTATTATTCAAAATCATAAAAGGTTCGCAATTACGGAATCTGTGAATGAAAACATTACCGATTGCCTATAATTCCCTCTGAACAGGAGAATGATGTCTAGCTTTAGAGGGTTGCACTACAGGTAGGTATTAGGCTATTGGCAATGATCTAGAAGTCATACCTGTGTAGCCCATTGCATAGCTCTATTGCAACGTAAAACACCGTCTACCACAATCCGTGTTGCACGGAGGACATTTTACGTTCACAATATTTTAATTTACAGTCTCAAGTAAACTCACAGACTTCGAAATTTTAAGCATCTCGTTGCATTTTAAACAACTTTTTCACGAAAATTGCGCTCGACGCTACAATCGAAAAAGATATATATTATTCTATATAAAAGAAATATATATATACTTATATATATATAATATAAAAGAAATTATACATAGTTATATGTATATATGTATAATTTCTTTAAAATAAGATGGGAAATAAAAATCAAACATTGAGTACTGACAGAAGTACAGTCAGCTGCAAAATTATTCGAGCACTAGCAATAATCCTTGCTGAAAAAAAGTACACTTAATACAGCTTTGTTAAATAAATCCTTGTCGAGTCATGTTCTTAATCAGTCTAAGAACATGATTCGCCAAGGATTTACTTAGCAAAACAGTCTTAAGTGTACCTTTTAAATATAGGAATTATTGGCTAGTGCTCAAATAATTTTGCAGCCGACTGTAGAGTATTATACGGATTTCCTATATTGGCTATGAAGAAAAATTCCGCGAACATCACTGCGGTTTTTGGGTGAGTGGGCGCCTTCTTTTGGCAATAATCGCTTTCTTGGCAACTGGTTCTTGGGACACAGCAGAGTTCTGTGACAGGGAGAGGGGGAAGAAATGCTTTGCTGGAAGCGGAATGGCGAATGAATTGGTGGATTGGGGGGATATGATGTTCGAGAACGAAAAGGTTACTATTCCGTGGTTTAATCTAATATGTAGTGAATGAAATTAAATCTCAAGTTTTTATGTCTTACAACCGGTTAAAAATGAAACATCCAAAGGTAGGCAGGTTGGTTGGGTTTTAACGTCGCACTAGTGCTGCGATATTGGGTAATTTGTGACGGTCTGGGACTCACCCCTAAGAATGGTCTGAAGACATGCTATCCGAATTTTGATCTTCCACAGAGCGGATGACTCCCTCAATTCGGTGACTCCCAGAGGCATAATTTGGAACATCCAAACATGAAACATCCAAAGATAGAATACCTTTAGAATATACAAAAGATGATCTATATGATGACGTAATTATCAAAAACACTTTACATTCAACACTTTGTAAAACGTAAGAAAAAAAAGTACACTTTTTTCTGTTTCTCGGTATCCCGTTCTTGGAGGAACAGTCTCCGAACCATTCTTAGGGGTGCGTCCCAGACCGTCGCGAAATGCCCGTAGCGCAGTACTAGTGTGACGTTAAACCAAACAAACCATCCATTGAGGTACAAAACCATGATGGCATGCCTTCGGACAATTCCTACGGGAGAATCCCAGACAGTTTTCAATTGCCCGTTGCGTAGATCTATTACAACGTTAAACCTACTCAACGGTAACCTCTTTTTTCTCGTTTCCTATGGAGTAGTTGATTCGGCGATGCATTGTTTCTTGGAAAATGATATAAGAAAAGTTAACATACGCAGAATTAGTATGCAAATAAAGTTAACTGTTGTCCACTCAAGATGGCTGCTGCAATAGCAGCGCTACTGCTGGAACCATAATAAAGCCGGCCTTGTGGCTCGTTCGGTAGGGCGCTGACTTCTGAAACACTAGGTCTCAGGTTCAAATCCCAGTTCAAGCATGGACATTTGTAGTATTCTAATAAGTGTAAAATAAGATAATTGTTATTGTGAATATGTAATATGGATCATTCGAGAAGAAAGTCATTGTTACTATAAGTCTCAAAGCTGTAAATAAATCAATAAAAAATAAATAAACCATAATAATAATAAAAAAAGTAAATCATTAGCTTGTGTGGTTTAGTTATTTGCTGCGGCAGTTACGATTTTAGCCTCATGTTTTTCAGGAGATACCATCTCCTCTTATACAACTCATATTCAAAATATTAGAATAATTGAGAAAAAGTAGTAAGAAAGAAATTATTTTCTATTTATTTATTTTTGATACTAAGTAAATGCAATTAAATTTCTTTTAAATTAAATCTGGAATGCTTAGATAAGATTTTAACATTTACAAAATATAAAATACAATAAATTAGGTATACAATAGCTTTCTGAAACACATCAAAATATTTAAAAAAATTTAGATTGGTTCAAAATATTTGAATATTTTATTTTACGTAAAAATATTACCTTATGAATATGAAGTAAATGGTAGTTAATATTTTGTAGTATCCCCTTTAGCTTTAATAACAGCGTACAATCGATCTTGCATACTATATACAAGGTGTTTACAAACGTTTTTATCAATATTAGCCCAAATAGACTTTATACGTGCCACTAATTCAGTTTTACTTGAAGGGGGATTTTCTTGGAGTTTTTCTTCATTATACCACATAAGTTTTCGAAGGGATTAATGAATGTTGCGTTGGTAGAACCAATTCTTAGTTAACACTGAGGTATGCGGTGACGCTAAATCTTGTTGAAAGATGAAACCATCTTCAAATAAATCTTTTGATGGTGGAATCATGTAATATTCCAAAATTTCTTGATATATGTGAGAGTTAACCTTTTCGTAGACAATGCATAACTTTCCTGGTCCTTCTGCGCTCATGTAACCCCAAACCATGACACTAGCATAGGCTGACCAGATCAAAGTACCTTTATAATAGAGAAGCATTAAAAATTGCTACAATTATCAAATTATGGATGTATTTTTTCATTCCTAATAAATAAGGACTAAAAATAAAGTGTTATTGATTAATAATTTAGTTTCTACACTTTTTTAAAACTTAGAGCCTTCAAAAAAAAGGACGTCCCCATTTGTCCCCAGAAAATGGGGACGTTTGGTCAGTATACACTAGCAGCAAATTTTACCGAACGTTTAAGGCATTCTTTATCAAATGTTTCTTGCTTCATTCTCCAAACTCGAATACCTTGATTACCATATGAAACACAAAACATACTTCCATCACTAAATAATATTATTTTTCAATCTTCTTCGCTCCATAAACGTCTTGATTTACACGATTTCAATCTTATACGCTTTTGTTTTGTAGTCATGAGAGGTTTTGTTTTCGGTACACAAGATTCAAACTTAAATTTATGGAGACGTCTTAATGTTGTCGATGTAGAAACTTTAACTTCATCTTTCCATTTTTGGTGTAAGAATCGCACTTTTTTAAAACGGTTTTTCTTAACTGCACGCTTCAGATTCCTGTCATCTCTGGCAGATGTTATGGTTTTCGGCCGCCAATTCGGCGATTATTGTGAAATTTTCCATTTTTTGAATATTGTGTTAGTATTTTACATACTAACGCCTTATTGCGAACAATGTAAATAATTCGCTATATAGCATTTATTTTTACCGTGCCGATACAAATCAACCATCCGAAGTTTAACAGATTCAGGAATATCACTCACACGACCCATTTTCGAAAAAGCGAACAAACTGCAAAAAGAATACTGATTTTAAACAAAATCGCCTGAATTTAATCTATGATGCCACCAGTTATGAATTGTTAATAATTAAAGTGAAATATTCTAATATTTTGAACCACTTGAATAAATGTTCTAATATTTTGACTTTTCAAAATAATTTTTTTTTCAATTAATCTTTTCAAAAATTATATTAATTTTAAGATAAAAAATAAGTTTAATCAACAATAAGTACTTAATAAAAATATCGTTTGCATATTTGCATTAAAAGACATTAAATTACCAAACGATATTTTTAATTTGTAAAAAAATGTAATTATTTTAACATTTTGAATATGAGCTGTATTATTTCTCTACTTGGAGGAAAAATATAAGAGGAGATGACATGTCCGGCAAAACACGAAGACAAAATCGTGATGCTGTTGTATTCAAAGCACAAGTTTTTAAGAAACATAAAGATGGCAAACAACAACAACAATAAAAGATAGACATTAAGACGCCAAGATATAAGATAGAAAGGACAGCTTTACGATAGTTAAAGAACGACCCAAAATTATGACCCAAATTTATGAGGCCAGTTGAAGGCTGGTTGGATGGGTTTTACGTCGCACTAATGCTGTGCAATGGGCAATTGGCGATGGTCTGGTAGCCATCCCTGGAGGTGGTCCGGAGCACAGATTATCATACAGATAGGACACTGAAGCTAAAACGCGAACCGGAAATATAGTAGCACCACTAGTGTCAACAGAGGGGAACTACATGTGTTAAGTCGACATGAATAGCATCTTTGATCGAAAATTGTTTTTCTATTTCGCGAGTATTTAGTAGCAGGTTAGTATGGGAAGTTTTCTTTTTCTTCACTTTCTACTGTTTTTGAATTCACAAAACTATCCTCAAAACATTCACAGCTATTCTTCTAAGAAATAAAAAATATTTTTTATAATGTTTAAAAATATGCTTTGTCAAACATATTCATATTCAAGAACAAATTAAAAATACAAACAGTAATTCTGAAATAGCAGTATGAAATCATTAAATATTTAACGTTGCTTGGTTTAAATAATACAAAATGCTTTAAAATGAAAAAATGATTTATTTTATGTCTATTTTCAAAGTTTATTTTCTTAATATTTAGCACTTGTTTCTTAAAATAAATTGCTTTTGACAATCAAATTTGTAAACAATAATAAAGTTGCCAAACGAAAACGTATGTGCAGTTTTCTTTCCTTCACTTTTTCTACTACTTTTAAATTCACAAAATCATAACATTCACAGTTATTTTCTAAGAAATAAAACAAATTTTTATTATGTTTGAAAATAAATTTTGCCAAACACATTCGTGTTCAAGTGTACAAATTAATATAACAAACTGTAATGCTGAAATAGCAGTATGGTATGAAATCTTAAATATTTAACATTGCTTGGTTTAAATAATACAAAATGCTTTAAAATGAAAAAAATATTTCTGGTTTATGTATATTTTCGAAATTTATTTGCTTAATATTTAGTACTTGCTTCTTAAAATAAATTGTTGTTGTTGTTTTGGAGGGAGAGACCCTCAGAGCATGGGGTTATATGGCTGCAAGGCTTTACACCCCTAGAAAAAATAAATTGCTTTCGACAATCAAATTCGTAAACAGTTACAAAGTCCAAACGTAAACATCAATACAATGGTTAGTTGGTTGGATGTTGGGTTTAACGTTGCACTAATATTACGATATGAACATAGATGTAATAAAAATAAGACGAGCGATTGCGTAAGCTGGAGAGCTCGAGAAACTTACAGCCGTTGACAATAGGGTCGTTGCAGTCAAATTTTGGTTACCGAAGAATATACGGGAGTGTCCTATCTGTATAAAAATCTGTGGTCCGGAGACATGACATCACAATTTTGATCCTCCATGGAAGGGATGGCTCTCCCGCTTCAGTGACTCCCAGAGGTATAATTTTTGATGGGAACATGGAGGACATTGCAGCCACGACATATTTTACATGCACCAGCCACTATTAGTGTACACGACGGTCTTTGGCCGGCTCGAGTACCGAACCCGCAATATTCCAATTACGAGCCCGGCGCACTACCCACTGGGCTACCGCGGCCCGCCAGTTGAAGGATGTGCACACAAAGAAATTGCGCGCCTTAACTCAAGCCTGCAATACATATACCTTACAAGAAAAAAAAAATAGGATAAAATAAATTGTAATTGGATATAAGCTCTGTCCAGTCACGTCAGTAAACAATCAAGAGTAAGGCAACTCCTGCAAAATTTAAAAGAGTTAAAAGGTTAAAGCTTTTCTTTTCTTTTCTTTTTTCTTTTACTATTCAAGCCGCCCCAGTTGTAAAAATGATATTTGGTTTAACCCCCAAAAAAATTTTTGGCTACAAGGGCCACGTATATACGCAAAATAAAAATTAAATTGCGCTCAAGAAAGGTCCTTCAAAATGCATATTTGCACTCATGAATGATGACCAGCACTGATGGAAGATTAATTGCTTGCATATTAAAATTGATATAAAAAATAGTATGTATATTTTTACTTAATTAATTTATATTTATATATATGAATTCTTGTTTAATAAAATAAAATATTTTATATAATTCTTAATTTAAAGTTTATTTGATTTATGCTATAGAGTCCTTAATTATTTTATTTTATTTAGCTTCTCTTTAATTAAATATTTAATATTAGTAATTAAGTAGCAAGAACTTTTGAAAGTTCCCCTAAGCCTTCTTTCTCGCAGTTTTTTTTTTTTTTTTTTTTTTTTTTTCTGTTTTTTTAATCGTAGAGTAAATTTCACTTTACGATCTACAAACGGACTTAAAATAGTGGATGCTGAAAGCTAGGTACCCTTAAAAGGTTAAAAAAATAATATGTGCATTTTTCAATATGCGCATGTAATATGCAAATATATGCAAATATATAATATGCATATAGTACGCAAATAATATGTGCATTTCGCAGAAACAATTAGGTAACACAGCACTTTTTAATGCTCTGGTAGAGTCAATATGGCACATGAAGTAGCATTACTGTTGTGGCAGCCATCTTGAGTAAACAACAGTTAACTTTATTTACTCCGCATGCTAATACGCCGTACGTCAATTCTTCATCTATCATTCCTCCAAGTTTCTCCAAGGTTCCCATTGCCCAGCGTCCAATAAGAGGACTATGATCGTTTCGGATTGGCTCAAAGATTTTAATGCATGCTGCATTTCTTTCGTTTAGGTTTTAAACAAACAGCTTTGTGTTTACATATATACAGTGCTCGCAGCAGTCCTGTATTTTTGTACGTGCATTTTATTATTTACCCACCACTTTAATGAATCAGTATATTTTTGCATATTGCTTTAACTTTAAAATCTTGGCATAAAATGTACAAAAAAATAGTGGTATTAAAATAATAAAACAATCGTGAAAATATGGGACCGCTATAGGACTAACGTGAGTTCGCCCGTCTAGAAGCCCGGTCTCTTTCAAAACGTCAACTGGGAAAGCAGGCTCCGTTGCTTTAGATATTGGTTTTGAAAGCGATGACTGTGAAGTTCGAAAGTAAACACAACAAATTTTCGAGACATTTGTGAGATATACTTTATTATTATTACTATATGTCTGTAATTCTTTTTTCAAGGGGGGAAAACTGAAATAGTTAATGAGGAAAAATTATTTCTTGTTAGACAAGTTTATTTTAAGTTTAAATCGCGGTTACTTGGTTTAAATCTTTACTTTATATTTCCGATTCATTTCTCCAGTGGGACATCGCACAGATTATTATATAGATAGGAAACTCACATACAGTCGGCAGCAAAAGAATCCAAGCATTAGCAAAATTTCCTATGTAAAAAAGTACACTTAATACAGTTTTGTTAAATAAATCCTTGTCGAATCCTGCTCTTAGTCAGTCTAAGAACATGATTCGACAAGGATTTATTTAACAAAGCTGCATTCAGTGTACTTTTTTACATAGGAATTTTTGTTAGTGCTCGGATACTTTTGCTGCCGATTGTATATTCAGTGGTAACCAAAATGTAACTACAGTGACCCTATGGTAGGCTGACCAGATCAAAGTACCTTTATAAGAGAGAAGCATTAAAAATTGCTACAATTATCCAATTATGAATGTTCATTCCTGATAAACAAGGACTAAAAATAAAGTGTTATTGATTAATAATTTAGTTTCTACAATTTTTAAAAACTTAGAAAAATGCCTTAAAAAGCAAAGGCGTCCGTATTTTGTCCCCATTTGTCCCCAGAAAATGGGGACGTTTGGTCAGTATACCCAATGGGCAGCGGCTGTAAGTTTCTCGAGCTCTCCAGCTTACGCTATTGCTCGTTTTATTTTTATTGTATCTACGTTTTCTTTTGGCAACCTTGATATTGTTTACAGATTTGATCGTCAGAGGCAATTTGTTTTAAACAGTAAGTAACTAAATATTACTCAAATAAATTTTGAAAATATACATGAACCGAAAATATTTTTCCCTTTTAAAGCAATTTGTATTATTTAAACTTAGCAATGTTAAACATTTAACGATTTCATTTGCTGTTTCAGAATTACAGTTTGTAATTTTTATTTGTACTTGAATATGAATGTGTTTGGCAAAGTGTATTTTTAAACATTATAAAAATTAATTTTATATCTTAGAAGAATAGGTCTGAACGCTTTGAGTATGATTTTGCGAATTCAAAAGTAATAGGAAGTGGAGAAAAAAAAAAAAAAAAAAAAAAAAAAAAAACATTTCTAATCAAAGTTGTTATTTATGTAGACCTAACACAAGTGTAATTTCTTAGTTTCTCTCTGTTTACCCTAATGATGTCATTAATGGTGTCTCGTTTGCGTTTCAGCTTCACTGTCCTATCTGTATAGTAATTTTTGGGCAACTGTATCTTGCAGTCAGCAGCAAAAGTATCCGAGCACTAGCCAATAATTCCGATGTCGAAAAAGTACATTTAATAATGTTTTGTTAAATAAATCCTTGTCGAATTATTTTTTAGACTGACTAAGAACATGACTCGACAAGGATTTATTTAACAAAGCACTATTAAGTGTACTTTTTTTAGACAAGGAATATTGTTAGTACTCGCACTGTAAATGAAAACGTCTTAAATTCAGTTAATAAAGTGTCTTGAACGGATGGTCATTTTTTAAGCGAAAAAAAGTCTTACTTTTTAAGACAACTTTCTGCATCTGAAATTAAGACGCTGCAAATATCTTAAAACACCGCCATCTTTTTTAGGTTTAAAAACACCGCCATGTTAAAAAATCTGCCATTTTTAAAGCCTTTTTAATAAATAAATAAATAAATAAATAAAGATGGCGTATGATTTTGCTTTTCTGTTTAAAATATATTTTAGAATTATCTAGAGCACTAATAAAATATAATAATTATTAAAAAAAAAAAAACACTACCAGTCCCTGGAGTTGATCTCACTATTTTCGGTACCACAGAGGAGCGTACTTGCCAATCACGCCACGACGTCACACAGAAAGCTTGGATAATATACACTTTAATATTCTCGAAATAAATTATAGTGTTAGAATATAATCAGTATTTTTTTTTTCTTAAAACCATCGAGATTAACTCTAAAGCTCAATATATATTAATTCTATTAAATTTTATGTGTAGAAGTTTAGAATTTCGTAAAATATAAACGAATAATATATCAAAACCTCAGACTGTGATGTTTTGAAAACGATTTCTTTTTATAAACTGCTATTTGAAAGAAAAAAAAAATAAATGTATATGATTATGAAAAAACCAGAAAAGTTTTGTTTTACTTCCAGGTACAGGTAAAAATGCTAAAAAAAAAGAGTTTTAAATCGAAAAAGATTAAAAAAAGCAGCTATTTACAAATTGCGTAAGATTAGATTGAAATTCACTTTCTTAGCTACAAGTTATTCTTAAGCAATAAGTTATTCTTCACTACAAGTTCATCTTACTGTTTTTTCATTCAATTAAATGAACGAGCTTTAAATAAAAAGTAACATTTTTTATTTACATATTTATTTATTTTGTAACCAAATTATTTTTGCTCCGAAAAATGTTTTTTATTAAGTATTTCAAACATAATTCCACGCAAATAAGATAACGACATTTACATTTATGCATATTTGTTATGTTAAATATAAAACTTTTCTAATAAGCTTATTTATATTTCACAAATAAACGTTTTAAATAACGCGATTTTTGTAATTAATTTTATTATTTTAAGCTTTATTAAAAAAAAAAAGTAGATAGCATATTTAATTAAATAAAAGTAATTAAAATAAGTATTTTTATCTATTATTTATTGAAATTTGATAGATTTAAATTATTTTATTTAAGGGAATTGAAAAAATCTCAAACTAGAAGTAAAATCAGAGTGATTAGCCTTTCTCACTTGACATGATTTTCGGAAAAATCTCACAAATAAAAATACTTATTAAAAATTTTTATTTATTAAAGAAAAAAAAAAAAGAGAGAGAGAGACAGAGAGATTTAATTTTTTGATATTCGCATTATAATTTCAATTAAAAAAAAAAAAAAAATCCGCTGCTAAGTTAAAAAATTCTTAAAAGTAATCATCATTGTTTTAAAATAGTATCTTGATGTGATAAAAAAAAAAAAAAAAAACGAGTAAGACGAAGATGATTTTGATTTTCATTGATAGATGGCGCCACTACTAATAATTAACGATGAAATGCGAAATGATTTATTTTAAATGTCTTACTTTAAGACACTTTTGCCCCACCAGTTTATTAAGACACAAAAGTGTCTTAAATTAAAATATCTATTATGTCTGCACTTCATATTAAGACATTTACGCGTCCGAAATGTATTTTCAGACATTTTTTTTGTCTTACTTTAAGACACCTTTATTTGCAGTGCGTATACTTTTGCTGCCAACTGTAGCAATAATTCCTATTTAAAAGAAGGTTACCTAATACAGTTTTGTTAAGTAAATATTTATCGAGTCATGATCTTAGTCTGATACTGTTTATAAAAAAGTAAGTTGATAAAAATTTTCGATCAAGCTTAAAAAAAAAAAAAAATAAATAAATAAATAAAAAATGCATGAAAAATGTGGATGTGTGCTTCAATAATTATGCTGCCGACTGTAGTTGGTAGAGCATCATTGGAGAATTACATGCTCGATACTGCAGCCTAAAAAAGACCGTCGTGTACCTTAATAGTAGCTGGTACATGGAAAATCTGTTGGGGTGGCAATATCCTACATATTCTGTAAAAAAAAAAATACCGCTGGAGATTACCGAAACAGGAAAGCTATTTTCATCCGCGGAGGATGGTTGGTTGGTTCGTTGGGTTTAATGTCGCACTAGTGCTTCGCAACGGGCAATTGGCGATGGTCTGAAAGTCATTCCAGAGGATTCATCCGAGAAGGATCAAAATTGTGAAGGAATGTCTCCAGACCTCTTATGTTTGAATACCAGACCGTCGTTAATAGACGACTGCATAGGTCTAGTTCGACGTTAAACCTACTCAGACTGAACCTTTATTGAGTTACTAGCAAGACAATTTATGTTCACACTTTGAAAATTCTTTAGCTTACGTTCGGAAGAAAATTCGAAGACTTTAAATCTTGTACAGTCGGTAACAAAAGTATCCGAACACTAGCAAAAATTCCCATGTAAAAAAAGTAGAGTTAATACTGTTTTGTTAAATAAATCCTTGTCGAATCATGTTCTGTAGTGTCACTTCGAATTTCGAGCAACTTTATAACAAAAATATACCTGGTGCGAAAATAAAAAAGTTATAGATATATATTTATTTTCTTGAAAATAACGTGGGAAATAAAATCTTGAGATTTTCGACAGCTTAACAATGACATATTCGAAAATAATGGCACCGTTTCAATGCACAAAATCTAAATTATGACTTAATTGTCCAAGATACCTTAGGTGTAATAATTTGTAAAACACAAAAAAGAAATTCTTATACCTTCCTTCTTTCTCTATCCTGTCCGCGAAGGATCAAAATTGTATTGGCATGTCTCTGAATCACCGCTAGAGGTGAGTTCCAGACCTTCGCTCATTCCTGACTTCGTAGCTCTGGTGCAACGTTAAACTATTCAACCTCGATCTCAATATTCATTTTCCCCTCGATTTCCTCCGCGGACGGGGGCCGCGGTTGCCTGGTCGGTAAAGCGCCGAGTTCGTAATTGGAAGATTGTGCGATCAATACTCGAGCCGACCAAAGACCGTCATGTACACTAATGGTGGCTGGTGTACTTAAAATCCGTCCTAATTATACTTCTAGGGTCACCAAAGCGAGGGAGCCATCTCTTTCATGGAGGATCAAAATTGTGTTGGTTGGTTGGTTGGTTGATTGGATTTTACTTCGCACTAGTGTTGCGCAATGGGCAATTGTCGACGGTCTGGGACTCACCCCTACAGGTAGTACGGAGACATGCCATCACAATTTTGATCCTATACGGATAGGATAGCTTCCCCGCTTCGATAACCCCAGAGGTATAATTTGGATCAAAATTGGGATGGCATGTTTCCGAACCATCCTTAAGGGTGCATCTTTCATAGTCGCCAATTAACCGTTGCACAGTACTTGTACAGCGCCTAGAATAAACAGTGTGGCAATCGACTATAACCGTGATGTTAAAATGATGCTATAAAAAATTAAGCTTACCCAGATGTCGCTGTGATCGAAGCTATTGCTCAAATCGAAGACCTGATTGGCTTTTCCCAGTTTCGTCAGTTTAATCACGTGATCTAAGCATATAATTAACCAATAGGGAGTCTCGGATTTGTTGTCGTGACCCTAGCTTCGATTACAATGACATCTGGTGACAGGCTTAATTTTTTTAGTTCAATTTTATTCGTCGCTTTCCACACTGTTTATTCTAGCCGCTGTAGTATTAGTGCGATGTTAAACCCAACCAACAAACCATCCATCCTCCGCGGAAATCCAAAATTCTGTTAGCAGATCTCCATACCTCCAGTAGTGATTAATCGTAAACCGTCGCCATTTGCCCACTGTGTAGCTCTAGAAAGAGGCTGAATCCACTCAACCTCGACCTTTTATTACTCGTTTCTTATGGAACAGTTGGTTCATAGATGTTTCATCAAGCTCAGTGGGTTTGTATTATTCAACCTTTTGTAGAAGGAATGTAAAAGTCTTGGATTGGTTCAAAGGTATTAGCGCATGCTGAAATGCTCTCATTTAGGCCTTGCAATATATTTGTGTTTTAATATATAAGATATTCAATTAAAAATCCCTTAACATAATAGCAGTGTAATTTACTTACTCAGCTCAAAAAAAAAAAAAAAAAAAAAAAAAAAAAAGAATAGTTGTTAATAAATTTATTCTAGCAGCAGATGATGCTGTTTAAATATTGGCTATCGTTGAAAAACAATCGTAATCCAATTAGATAAATGTCGTACAATTTTTTATTATGATTCTAAACTGAAGATATTTATAATAATTTTAAATGACTGAATAATTATTTCTTCGATGATTTTTTTCGGTTTTTGTGTCGTTCATTATGAAACTATAATCTAGTTTTTTCTATAATATAGTTTCGCTATTTTTCTCTCCTCCATGGAGGATCAAAATTGTGATGGCATGTCTCCGGAACATTTTTAGGGGCGAGTCCCAGACCGTTGCCAATTTTCCATTGTGCAGCACTAGTGCGACGTTAAACCCAACCACAAAAAGCTAATAGTTAATACGAATTTAATTGTTATAAGGTAAACGCACTAGTATAGTGGACACTTAAGGACATTTTCCGACTATTTTTGTGTAACTTTTTTAATTTTACAGACTCAAAAAATAATGTTTTACACCTTTATTAACTCTTTCTTTATATGAATGTATTAAGGAAACTTCTAATTGTACCATTTTTATATGTAAAAATAAAAGATTTCGCAGAAAATGAGCCAGTAGTGGACACACTAAAACCCAGTAGTGGACCCCTTTTTGTTCCAATAGTGGACATCCTTGAATGAAATCGGTTGAGTAGGTTTTATGTCAACTAGTTCTACATTAGATATAATTGGCGACGGTCTAGGGTACACGCCTAAGGGTGGTTTGAAGACATGCCATCACAATTTTGATCCTCCACTCAGGGGATATTACACATTTTTGAATTTTTCTTTAAAATAAAGTCAAAAGCAAATCAAAAGCCACATTTCTTGGGAACAGTCCCCACTTTTAGCAGTTTGTTTCCAAATACATAAATACCATTGAGAAGGATATTTAAGGTTGAGGCTTGGGTGGGTTTTACGGAGCAGTGGTGCTACGCTATGGGCAAATGGCGACGATCTAGGATCACACTTAAGGATGGTCCAGAAATATGTTATCACAGTTTTGATTCGTTGGTTGGTTTAACGTCGCACTAGTGCTGCGATAAGGGTAATTCCATCACAGTTTTGAACCTCCATGAAACAAGATGGCTTCTCTGCTTCGATGATGCTCAGAGGTATAATTTTGGATTGGAAACGTTTAAGTGGTAATAATGCATTTCGGTTAATTAATTCTTTTTTTTTAACATCGTCACTTTCTTTCATGGCCTGATATCATTTCCGACTTTTTTTTATATCATTTGTGTCAGGTAAATCTTTTAGGGCCTTATTCACCAACTTCTTAACACTCGGATTAAACCTCGGATCAGTGGTAATCGCTCGATCATACAAAAATCGGTATTCTCCAACAAAAAACCGCAGCAGATCTGTAGAACAGAGGTTCACTGGTGTTTGTTTACATTTTAGCGATATTATCCGTGCGCCAACGAACCAAGGAAATGAATTTATCTTATGGCAACCTTACAAAACGTTTGTTTACGTTCGAAATGAAAGAAATATTAATGCAGACGACTATTTAACGTAATTAAATAAAATTATCGAAGAAATTTCATAAAATGGCGATGGTTAATTAACTTTTTAACTACAATATTTTAATAAATAAGCAAATATTTAACAAAATGCACGTTTTGTCATCGAAGTTTTAAGAGCAAATTAATTTCAACAACACAATAAATGTAAATAAATAAATGAAAATTCAGAATAAAAATATAATTTTAAAAGTAATTAAAAAAGCATGAAAACTTACAATATATGCAACATGAATTTTATTTATTTATTTATTTATTTATTTTTCCATTTTGAAATTTTTGTTGACTCCATAATACGTAAATCACATATCAAATATTTCATTTCGCGCTCAGTTAATTCGTAACATTCGAGGATTTTAAAACCGCATTCAAATGAATCGAAACACATGGGTATAAAAATTATGAGAATATACAAATAAAATAAAAAACATATTTTCAAGTTATCAAATGATACGCTTTCATTTCTCCAGACACATATCGTTTCGAATTCTTCATTAACACTTACACTTCAGCGGAGGGGAAAATTGCCTAGTTTTCATAAACTTGACCAACAAGTGATTGAGTGAATGAGTTTTACGACGAACTAGTGCTACGTTGTGGGCAATGAGTACGGCAACCAAATATCCCCATTTTCTACAGACAACGTTTACTTTATTCGCATTATTATAATAAAAAAAAAAAAAAAAAAATTATCGAAAGTAAACTATTTAATATTCAAATTTTATTTTTAGTGCTTATTAATTAAAAATGAAAAAAAAATACATGCATAATTAGTTAATTGTAGCAATTTAAACCTTCTCTGTTTTAAAAGGTCACGGATCCGGCCACTGTAACGACGGAGGATGAATTGGGACATACCCCTAAGGTATATGAACCAACAAAGAAACATGGCTGTATAAAGCTATGAATCTGAAAACGCACGTAACTCGGCTCCGCGGCAATCACTATCGCGCATGTTAAGACCAAAATTTCCCATAATGTAGCTCTAGTGCAACGTAAAATGCGCTCGAAACAAATGAACCAATCAAATATCGCCTAATTTCCCATAATGAAGCTCTAGTGCAACGTAAAATGCGCTCGAAACAAATGAACCAATCAAATATCGCATAATTTCGCATAATGTAGCTCTAGTGCAACGTAAAATACGCTGAAAACAAATGAACCAATTAAATATAGCCTAATTACCCATAATGTAGCTCTAGTGCAATGTAAAATACACTCAAATCAATAAAAAACAAATGAACCAATAAAATCTCTCCATACTGCGTCATAATAGAATTGTTAAGTTACGTTTACAAGGATAGGCAGTTTCTCGCTACGGAAGTTCGCCAAGCAGAAAGTGAATCTCTGTTCTACGGATCAACCAATTCCGCTGTTCACCGGCTACTTTAATTCTCGGATTTGCTGATCCATTGTTTAATCCGAGTGTTAAGAAGTTGGTGAATAAGGAATTGAGTTTCATATTTTGTATTTATATATATGATGTCAGATTTTTAAAGCGAAATATATTTGATGAAACGTCAGTAAGAAATTTTTAGTCTCAAAACAGCTGGAGTTGAGATTAAGTGTATTTAATGCATTAAGTAGTGATAGAAGTAGAGTACAGATTCCCTATACTGACTATGGAGAAAAATTCCGCGAACATCACTGCAGTTTTTACGCCTTCTTTTGGTGATAATCGCTTTCTTGGCAACTGGTTCTTGGGATTTTGCATGTTTTAAATGGTTTGTTCTCTTATCACCAAAACTCCAAAGAAAAGTCAAACAGAACAGCTTTCAATGAATAACATCCGTACCGTGGAGGATAACATTTGTGATGGCATGTCTCTGGACCACCTCTAGGGTGAGTCCCAGACCGTCGCCAATTGCCCATTGCGCTGCCCTAGTGTGACGTAGAACTAAACCAACCAACAACCATCATTAAGGGATTAGATTATTTGCTTTTCATTTCATCTAGTGTAGGTTGTGGTTTTTGTTTAGTTTATCCCCGATCGAAAGATAAAACAGCGATAACAAAGGTGGAGGAAACTTGCTTTGATGGAAGGATGTGGAATGCTGGTTTGGCGATAGTTTGGCAAAAGAATTGGTGGAATGATCGGGATGTGATGTTCGAAAACAAAAAGGTTACTAGTGGGCCCTTCGTGGCCGAGTGGTTACGTCTCCACAGTGCTAATCGCCTTCGAGCGTAGGAGAGCGGGTTCGATTACCGCGCTGGCCCTGGATGTCTTTCTAATTCTTCGTATTATAATTCTGTCATGTGCTATCTGTCTTTATCTGACGAAGATTTACAAGCGCACTTCAAGTGAAGCATACAAGTCTGATGAACAGTCGGTAACAAAAGTGTCCGAACAATAACAAAAATTCCTATTTAAAAAAAGTACACTTCATACGGTTTTGTTAAATAAATCCTTGTCGAATCCTGTTCTTGGTCAGTCTAAGAACATTATTCGATAAGATTTTTTTTGTGGCGATAAATTATGAATTTTTGCAGCCATAAATTTACTTTCTCAATCATGACGTATCATAGGGGCGACAGGGTATATTATATGGTTGATTGGATTTAATGTCGGATTAGTACTGCGCAACAGGTAAAAATGGGTAAAAATGATAGCTACTGATAAAATATACCTTTCAAAGGGCAGATAACTCCTCAAGGAAACTCCATTCAATGACTCGCTTGTGAATGATTTGGCTTTGGAAGACTTCCTACAAATAACTCTTCTTTGCTTTGAATGACTTACTACTTAAATATATCTGACGACTGGAAAATCTTTGAATAAATCATCGCAACTAAACTTTACTTAAAATACTTTCCAATGCAATTCGAACACCAAAAACTCGCCGAAAACCACAATTCCGTTAGAAACTCACAACGTCTCTAAAACTCAAAACTCCATCCGCAACTTTCTTTATAGAACTCCAATTTTATCTTATACCAACAAAACCAGTCGAACTTAAACTTTCAGAATGAATTATCAATTACTGACATTTCTACGTAATGTGTCTGTTAGCGCTCAAAAATTGAGATTCCTAATATTCTAATAACATTTTACAGGTTTCTTTTCAACAGTAAGGGGCTCTGCCCCCTACTCACTGCAAATCCCCAAGGGAAGCTTCCCTTATTTGAGCGGGTTTTACGTTGTACTAGTGCCACACTGTGGACAATTGGGGACGGTTCGGGACTCACCCTTAAGGGTTGTTCTGAGACATGCCATCCTCTACAGGTTGAAGGCATTTTACGTCGCACTAGTGCTTCAGTTAGACACCCTTGGCGTCTTGGAAATTTATCGTCAAACGTGCCGGTACTCTGTTCTAGGAATATGCATTCGCAAGTTCCTGCACTAAGCAATCTATTTTTCCTGCTAGAAAGCTAAATGTAAATCTAAAGAACTTTTGAAAGAAATTGTTTTTGAATAATATAATCTCTTGTTGAGATCTTAGATTATTTTCCGATAATAAGCCAAAAATTGTTCCTTGTGTTTCATAACCGATATATATACTCGTATACTTTACTGAAAAAAAAATTAGTTGTAGATGTAATTCTGAGAATATATTTCTCTAATCTTATTCTAATCTCTCTTACTTAATGATCTTAAGTAAATAATTTTAACCCTTTGCCCGGAACATGTTTTCATCATGCTTATCGGGAACATCGGTCTCACAGACCGCTATTTTTAGAAAAAGGTACTGAATGCATTTAGCGAAATTTCGTGGCGATAAATTATGAATTCTTGCAGCCATAACTTTACTTTCTCAATCATGACGTATTATAGGGACAACAGGGTATTATATGGTTGATTAGATTTAATGCCGCACTAGTACTGCGCAATGGTTAATTGGCGACGGTCTGGAACGCACCCCTAAGGATGGTCCGGAGACATGCCATCATAATTTTGATCCTCCCCCGCTTAGATGACCCCCAGAGCTATAATTTGGTATATTATATGATTGAATCATCTGGTTTCTGAAATTATTCTTTTTTAATATGATTTTAGTGAAGTGACCAGTTTAGAGTACATTTATAAATACGAAGCATTAAAATTATTAAAAGAATGTAATTACGGCGTTTATTTTTGAATTCTAAATAACCACACAAATAAAAAGTTATAAATAAACAATTTCTTATTATTTTTCGAACTGCAGGAAATGAGTCTGCGCTCGGATTCGAAGAAATTTTGTCACCCTGTTTCGACTATTGAGTTATCGAATTTCGTGCAGTTTGAGATCCATTCACAAGCGGTACCATCGACAAGATATTAGAGTAGACCCCGTATTGGTAACCTTTTTGCTTTCCAGCATCAGATCTCCACCATTCAATCAAATCATCCACCAAACCGACATGAAAATTCCACCAAGGCAAGTTTCCTCCACCTTTGTTATCGCTGTTTTATATTTCGATTGGGTGTAAATAAAACATATACCAAAACCTACACTAGTTGAAATGGAAAGCAAGTAACCTAATCCTTGTTATTGTTTGAAAGCTGTTCCGTTTGACTTTTGTTTGGAGTTTTGGTGGTAAGAGGAACAAACCATTTTAAACTTGCAAAATCCCAAGAACCAGTTGCCAAGACAGCGATTATTACCAAAAGAAGGCGCAAAAACCGTAGTAATGTTCCATGAATTTTTCTCCATAGACAATATAGGGAATCCGTACTCTACTAGTATATCTGTTCAATGAGGGGTACCCAGTCATTTTTCTTTTCATGTGTGCAAAGAGTACATTCGTGTGTCTAAGTGGTTGTTGAGCTTTCTTGTACAACCGGCAGCAAAAGTATCCGAGCACTGGCCAATAATTCTGATGCCAAAAAATTACACTTAACACCGTTTTGTTAAATAAATCCTTGTCTAATCATGTTGTTAGACTGACTAAGAACATGACTCGACAGGGTTTATTTAACAAAGCAGTATTAAGTGTACTTTTCTTTTGAGAGGGATTATTGCTAGTGCTCGGATACTTTTGCTGGTACACACAATGGTAATGACATGCCTCGTCCTGAACCACTTGTAGGGCTGGATTCAAGACTTCCACCAATTGCTCATTACGTAGCTATCATGTGATATTTAAACTAGGGTGACCAAATGTCCTGAAATTAGGGAGTGGACTAAAGTGACTGAATGTCTCAATTTATTGGGGACAGTCACCACTTTTGGCTGTTTGTCACTAAAAACAGGATTCGACAAGGATTTATTTAACAAAACTATATTAAGCGTACTTTTTTTACATAGGAATTTTTGCTAGTGTTCGGAGACTTTTGTTACAGTTGGTTTTGGTACAGACTTTTGTTTTGTTACAAAAGTGTCCGAACACTAGCAAAAATTCTTATGTAAAAAAAGTACACTTCATACGGCTTTGTTAAATAAATCCTTGTCGAATCCTGTTCTTAGTCAGTGTAAGAACATGATTCAATAAGGATTTATTTAACAAAACCGTATGAAGTGTACTTTTTTCACATAGGAATTTTTGCTAGTGTTCGGACACTTTTGTTACCGACTGTACCGACTGTACTAAAAAAAGCAATCAAACTTAAAAATTAAAACTTTTAGAAAGAATTTGCAATTATTGACATTTCTACGTAATTTGTCTGTTAGCGCTCAAAAATTGAGATTCCTAATATTCTCATAACATTTTACCTGTTATTTTTTTCAACATTAAGGGGATTGCCCATTGCGCAGCACTAGTGCGACGTAAAACACATCTAACCAACCAAACAACCGTCAACACTAAGAGGCTCCGGGCCTTGCTCACTCTTCCAACCCCAAAGGGTAGCTTCCTTGTTTGAACAGATTTTACGTTGTACTAGTGCCACGCTGTGGACAATTGGCAACGGTCCGGGACTCATCCCTAGGGTTGTTCTGAGATATGCCATCCTGTACAGGTTGAGTGTATTTTACGTCGCACTAGTGCTGCAGATAGATAGACTTGGCGTCTTCGACATTTATCGCCAAACGTGCCGGTACTCTATTCTAGGAATATGCATCCGCAAGTCCCTACACTAAGCCTAACCTTTAGCGGTCTCAGAGACCGATGTTCCGGTATAAGGGTTAAAGAAGGTGTTCCTGGATCTCTGCCTAGATAGATTCTTTGTATATTTAAATTGATTCGACTTCTTCCTTCGAAACATTTATCGATATTTCATCGAATATTTTGGCTGCTCGATTTTACAGAAACTCTACAGATGTTAATGGAGGGCTTGTATTACTAATAATACAAGCTTCTTTATATTGTTTTTGTTGTTGTTGTTTTATTAATAATGCATATACATACATCAGATTTGTATGCTTGACTCAAAGTCTGTTTGTAAATTTTCGTCAGATAAAGACAGATAGCACATAGCAGCATTACAATTTGAAGATATGAAAAAACACCCAGGGCCAGCACGGGAATCGAACTCGCTCTCGCACGCTCGAAGGCGATTAACAGTGTGGTGACATATCCACTCGGCCACGGAGAGCCCACCTTATATTGTAAAAATTTTGTGTAACAAAATGGTGCCTTATGTCGAGCCATGAATTCCAATGCATTGAAATATCTGCTCACTTTTTGTCTTCATTCTAATTCAACTTTTACTTGCACTAAATTAAAGTACTTATCAATTTTAATAAATGGCTGCTTTTTATGGCAATGTTTTCATGAATCTGGCTTGTAACTAAACATACTTTTTCGCTCTGTTTTAAGGAATAACTGTTATTCCGTAAAATTATTTCTGAAAACTTGTCTTAAACATATATCAAAGTGAAATTTCTTGAATATTTTCCTATTATATCTACACATATAAATTGTGTAATTTAGCTGAAAGCAAAATATTTAAGGACAAGACAACGTTGACGATCTCTCGAACTTTTGCCTATTTTATCATTATCACATTGACAAAAAAAAAAAAAAAAAAAAAAAAAAAAAAAAGGATACTCAATATCTTTTGATGTTTATAGATATTCTGCTGTATATTTTTGCGTAAAATATTAGAAATCTTTTGCAGAAGATCATAATGCATGAATAAAACGATAATAATAATAATAATAATGTCTGAATCAAGTTCTGAGAATGAATGTTTATATTTGAGAGAGATTTTTATCATAATAAAAAAGGTAAATCGTAGCATAAATAAGAGATGCCCCGTTGGATTAAATATCAATTATAATTTAACATTAATAATATTTTTAAGTTTCTGTTGATAAAATCCTAAGGTATCGCTTAATAAATGTTTTACGTAATCAAGATTTAGGGTTACATACAAACGGAACGCTTGCAATTTCGATGACGTAAATTTTGCAAGTTTTTTGCAAATACAGTCGGCAGCAAAAGTACCAGAGCACTAGCAAAAATTCCTATGTAAAAATGTACACTTAATGCAGATTTGTTAAATAAATCCTTGTCGAATCCGGTTCTTAGTCAGTCTAAGAGCATAATTCGACAAGGATTTATTTAACAAAACAGTGCTAAGTGTGCTTTTTTCACACAGGAATTTTCGCTAGTGCTCGGATTCTTTTGCTGCCGACTGCAGTCATACATTTGGAACGCCTGCAAACGGTTTTGCAACTGGAACTGTTTCATTTGTATGTGCCCCTTAATCATCATTCACAATAAAGTGAATAAAAAGGGAAATACTACTGGAGGTGGTTGTATATAGTTTCAGTTACTTTAAAGCATCTGCAGTTGGTTTGAAATAGAAAAAGATTGTTAGAATAAAAGTTAAAGTACGAATTCACTACAACAGCTAATTAAAAAATATAAATCATTATGTAATAAAATAGTTTCATAAATCAAAAAATGAAATTAATAAGTAAGTGATTGGTTTTTGTATGATTAACTTTGAAATGCGTTTTATCAGCTTAATGGGTTAGCACACAGTAAAAATTCATTATTTGTAAAAAATAATTAATTCATTAAAAAAAGCAGAAATTATTTCTTGTATGTAAACTTCAAAAACTAAGTACACTTTGAAGTGTTTCTTTCTCTGAAACATTAAAAGTAAAACTGCACAAAAGCATAAAAAGTTTCGTTTAAAAGTAAAAAAAGAAATGTAAGACTTGTGAAACAATGCTTGTTTTCTATATCCATTATTCAATAAGGAAAAAATTGAGTAAATTCACAAACAAAATATATACTAAAACAATTAGTGCGCGTTATTTACCAATTAATCTTCATAATATTTTTTGAAATATTTAAGGTTTTTTTGCAGAAAAAATTAATTTGACCTGTAATGGATATGATTTAAAATGTTTAAAAGTAACTTTCATGTAATCGAAAGTTGTTAAGTAAAGCAACCACGTTCTTTCGCTTCACAAACAGATACATTTTGTACATTTCAGCCCATTTAATAACGTTTCGCAATTTCATGATTTTATTTTCTCAGAAATATTTTTTGAAATCAAATAAAATTAAACAAAATAGAAACAGAAATTTCATCTGCATCTTTTATTTTTTCCCAATACTTTAAGGATTCAATATCACATCTTGTCTTTACTTATATATATATATATATGTACAGGGTGGCTACTAAGTATCCGGAAAATTTTGAGGAGCTTGTATGGACTACCAGCTTCATTATAACCACTTTTTGTTGTTGTAATGCTTTTAGCTTTAAATATTATTTATTTAAATAATTTGCATTTACTCAACGGGCACTTTTTGAGCGAACAGGGAAAGCGAAATCTATTAGATAAATTTAAAAGTTCCGTGATTTTTTCTTAGTGCGGCGCATCTAAGATATTTTGGGGCCCGATGAGAAAGGTTTTACTATTAACCCGGTAGCACTCGCTGGGGTGACTCAGTTACCCCAAAAAAGACAATTCATTGGAATAGGTAGCCGGTTTCGAAAAATCGCCAACATGGCGCTTTTCTTATCGTGCCGAAAATTGCAACCCTCCACAGCATACGTAAGAGAGTGCGAGTTACCTCAAACAGAACGCTGAATACATGTGGATTAGCCTAGAAAGGGTTTATTAGTGTCGCTCTAGAACTGCATAGTGAGCTATTGGAGACAATATTGATTTTAAGCCTAGGGTTTAAAATACGTATGGAAACAATTTATTATATATACACATACATGTTTTGATTATATATATATATAAAATTAAATACACATAATATTATATGTAAATAATATAACACTTTAACCCATCCCTTAAAGTTAATCACAGACTATCGCTAATATCCCACTGCGCAGTTCTAGTTAGACGTTAAACGGACTCAACCTCATTCTTGATTGGAGAAAAAAAAAAGGAAAGGAAAAACTCCTCCAAACGCCATTTTTTAAAAAATAACTTTTGGGGAAAAAGGTTTAAAATCGATTATACACTAATCTCTATAAGTATATAGTGAGCGTCTTCAAATAACGAAAAAAAAAAAAAATACTGAATATTTAAATTTAGTTATAATATATTACCTTAAGAGGTCATACCTTCCGTGGAGGATCAAAATTGTGATGGCATGTCTCCGGACCATCTTTAGGGGTACATTCAATTACCCATAGCGCAGTACTAGTGTGACGTTAAAAATCAACCAACTAACTATAGAGCGTCTCCAATTGTCCATTGCGTAGCATAACGCAACGTTAATCCCGCTCAGCGCGGCTCCCTTAATTTGTATTCATTAAAATATCATTAAATTAGACCGGTAGCACTCGCATGGGATGATTGAGTCACCACAACTGTTAAACTTTTTAGGGGTACATACAAATGAAACACTTCCAGTTGCAAAGCCGTTTGCAAGCGTTCCAAATCTATGACTGCAGTCGGCAGCAAAAGTATCTGAGCACTAGCAAAAATTTCTATATGAAAAAAGCACACTTAACACTGTTTTGTTAAATAAATTCTTGTCGAATCATGTTCTTAAACTTATTGAGAAGAGGATTCGACAAGGATTTATTTAACAAATCTGCATTAAGTGTACTTTTTTTACATAGGAATTTTCGCTAGTGCTCTGTAACTTTTGCTGCCGACTGTATTTGCAAAAAACTTGCAAAATTTACGTCATCGAAATTGCAAGCGTTCCGTTTGTATGTAACCCTAAGAGAGAGCGGACGTGCGTTTTATGTCACACTAGTGCTACGCTAAGACAATTGGCTACAGTCTAGGACACACCACTTAAGGGTGTATATATTTTGTATATTTACAGGGTGGGTAGGCAGGCTGGTTTAACGTCGCACTAGTGCTGCACTATTGGACAATTGGCGACGTACAAGGACTCACTCCTAAGGATGGTCCAGAGACATACCATCACAATTTTGATCCTCTACGGAGTAGATGGCTCCCTTGCTTCGGTGACATCTTATATTTACCGATAAATGTATGTACATGGTTGAGATTATATAGGTTTTAGGTAGCACTAGTGCTACACTATTGAAAAATGGCAACTGTCTAGGATACGCCCCGAAACGTGGTCAGAAGACATCAGTGGCGGCTCGTGAGTGACGTTTTTGGAGGGCTGCAGGCTAATGACTGAAAACAGTATGTTAACAACGAAAACGTTTTCTTTTAATTGGCTCTTGAAGTGTTAACATATTTACTTAGATTGTCGAAATAAGCGAATCAGCCAATTAGGTGAATAAAAGTTCCATTCTTTGTACTTTTTCTAGACGTTTCGATGAAGTACACCCAATACGAGTCGCCACTGGAAGACATATCATCAAAATTTTGGTCCTCCATGGAGGGGAATGGAGCCATCATGGTGAAGATAGATTAAATCTGAGAATCATTTTGAATGATAATCATAACAGAACTTCATCAAAATATTTTCCAATGCACCTACAATATTAAAAATTTATCAAAAGCCATAATTCCGATACAACTTGAAACTGTATTAAGACTTGTAATTCTATTCATAGCATTTTTCTCAAAGCACCAATTCCATTTACTTCCCCAGGACCATCCTTATGGGTGAGTCCCAGACTATTTGCCAATTGCCCAAAGCGCAACACTAATGTGACGTAAAACCCAACCAACAAACCGTTTAATATTCCATTTAATATCTTACTACTTTAAAAAGCAAAACTATTCGAGCTATGTAAACCTTCGTATACAAATTTCGTATGGCAGATCTTCATTTCAAATTACACTTTCATTATTGTTTGCACAAATATGAGGCTTTCGCTAAATCTGTTTGCTCCATGTGTTGCTAACAATAATGTAATGATGGGGTCAATGATGAGAAAACGCTGACACAAACTGAGCAGAAGGAACAAAATGAGAGTTTACTATTTTTGGCGAATTAGCGCACTTATGACATCAGGCAGCTGCAACTGAATTCCAACAGTTCAA
This sequence comes from Salticus scenicus, assembly GCA_963930645.1. NCBI lineage: Eukaryota > Metazoa > Arthropoda > Arachnida > Araneae > Salticidae > Salticus > Salticus scenicus. Next base: position 16,499,780 of record OZ005651.1, on the reverse strand, counting down.
GGGTTAGCGCGCGCCTTCCACCGGGTTAAAGTCGATAAAAATTCCTCAGAAAATCATCGCAAATTTTTGTGTCTAGCTGTCAAGAATACCAGCAAACGAAAAAATGCAGCAAGATCTTTGTTTCTAAAACGTTTGATGGTTTGGGCTGAGATTAGCAACAATATAGGAAGGCACAACTGGTTTTTATCGAAGAAAACGTAAAAATTAATGGAAAAGTTTATCAAAAACAGGTTTTAAAATGGAAGCAAAATCACCCGGCTAAGATCTTTCACCAAGTTTGTGCTCTGGCCCATGGGGTCAAATCAACGTTTGCTTTAATCGATGTCAAAGTAAAAAGTTATATGGCAAAAAATATGTGTCGCTCTAACAGCTCTGAGTAGGATTTTTCAGTGTGTGGGTTCTTAGAAGAACAATTGAGAGCACAGAAAATAATACATTTGACAGATTCAAGAATTCCCCAAGCAAAATATGGGATGATTTAGATCCAAACTACTTGCGGGGCACCCTCACCTCGTTCCCGAAGAAGATCACAGCTTGCATCAAAGCCGATGACCGCCATTTCGAAAACTCATAATAAAAAATGATTGTTAGACATTACTTGTTGCAAAAATAGAAGCTTTAAATTTGCTTGCCATTTCACTAATTGTTTATTATCAAATACTTTTTCTGGATACTTAATAGCCACCCTGTATATATATATATATATAAGTATATATATTATACTAAGAGGGTTGAACTGTCTTAGCTTAATTTTTGCAAAAAGATGCTTTGTTCATCAACCAACCTTTTCTACAGAAAGGCAGCATTTACAATAGTGTTTATTTACAGAAAGGCTTATTTAATTAAAAAAAGAAAAATTTTTGGCATAAAAAAGTAAATATTCTTAAGCTATATTGATTAAATCATGTTTTAAAAATTACATAAAGGTCTTTCAATTCAGCTTCTGTTGTTTAGATGAAGAGTTTATTCCTCAACATGAAAGGTGAAATTGGTTGGATGAACGCTGCCGTGGCCGAAGCGCATATGCTTCAAGCTCACAGTAGAGGAATCGTGGCTGAAGCCCACATAGATTAGTATCTCGTGTCCCAAGCTCACAAATATATTCACCCCTTTCCCCCGACGTATCAACTTGACAGGTGGGATTAGATTAGACCGAAAGGTTAGACCGTGGCCGAAGCACACGTAACTCGTATCTCAAATTCACAGTAGGAGTCACAATAGCCAATGAGATTCGGTCCCTATTTGTCACCTGTTCACCTTCCCCTTTTGTGGGGGTCATTCTTGCACTTGTGTTCCTGTATGTTGCACGTACTGTACAATATGGAAGACGTTGAAATTAGGCAAACTAGGAATGGTAAAGATTGTCTTGTTACAGAGGGTTTCAGACATCATTTGTTTAGAAGAAGTGATGCCGAAATAGCTTGGCGATGTTGCAAAGCAAAGTCGCAGAAATGCATAGGAACCATTAAAATAAATATGAAATAATGAAAAAAAACTGAACACTCTTGCGTTCCAGATATTCCCCAAATTGATATTAATCGTAAGATCGAAACATGCAGGAAAAGAGTTCGAGAAGAAATAGCAGTACCTGTTAACAAAATTTTCGAGGAAGAGATTTCGGGACTTTACGAAAAAAAGGCTATGATCTCGTTGCAAATATTAGAACAATTAAATAGAATCATTGGCATAAAACAACCCGATGTACAATTTCTAGTTAAATCTTTGAAAGAGCAATCGATTAAAGTATCCTACCAGTTACGAGCAAGAGAAATTGGCATCGCAAGAGTAAAGAGAAGAAAAGTTTGTGTGCAATTAAATGAAAAAATTGAAAACATTATGCAAGACTACAGGCGATCAAATAATCTACAAAAATGTTTGGCCTCCCTATGTTACGTGAAAAAAATGGAATAACGGAATAATTTAGTAAACATGATAATGGCAAGTTTTCAGCCTGCTGCATAAAAAAAAAAAAAAAAAAAAACAGTGACAAAGGGCAAATTGCCTGCAACTTTTAAACCGCCTGTGTCTTAACTGACACTGCCCAGTCCCAAAACTGGGATAAAAGCGTGAGGGAAAGTTGATCATAAATCTCAACAAAATATAAACAAAAAAATTTGGTGTGGCCCTCACACTACTTTATCTTACACTAAAATTTGATATTTCCATTAACATTGTCAGCCAAATTTATACTCCAAACATAACTTTTGAATTATAACCTACTAATATTTTACCAGAAATTGATTTATCAATTTGTTGATGATTTAAGTGAGGGAGTTTTTTTTTTTTTTTTCAGACTGTACTCTCATATTGTTGAGTTCCGATTTCTACTCAAAAAACACTAACAACAATTAACTTTAATAACAAAGACATTCCACAAATTATCTGTAGTCTTATATATAAGCTGTGAATTTTATATAAAACATACACTAAGCGAAAAAAAAAAAAAAAAAAAAAAAAAGCCGCACTGCAGAAAAAATGTCTTATACCTTTTTTATTTGTAAAAACTTAAAAATTAAGGTTTGAAACAAATAAAACTGTTTTGTTTGCATAATACCAAAAGGATGAAATGATATCTATGTACATTTTCTATATAATATTCGCTTTATTGCACTCTACGAAGTACTTTATAAGAATCTGCATAAAACTTTCATTTTAAACGTAATGCAATAACCATACACTTTGTATTCTATTATGATTTATTATCTGAAATAAACAAGTTCTATTTTAATATATGAAATAAAATTATTTATTTGTTAGATCTAAGAAACTTTTTATTAAAAATATGTATTCTGCATTGGGTTAATTCCACCTTTACATGTAATTACTGCTTTAATGCGCAATGGTATAGTTTTTTGCAGTGTTTTAATATAAATCCCAGAAATTTCAAAGCGCCAAATATCACAAATAATTTTTTCTAGTTCTGGCAGAGTTGTAGGCTGCAAATTTCGATTCCTCTCCCCTCTTCCCCGCATTTTTATAGACGAAACGTTTTCGAGCGGATCGCGATTAGGACTATTTCCATGTCTGGCAAAGAAGAAATTCTACTATATCTTTTGTGGGATTTAACTTAAAGTGAAAAAAGATATGATTACTTACAGAATTATAGGTTCTCATGGGAATGGATAGGAAATTTTGACAATCTGAAGTGAATAAATTTACCACAGAAGCCATGTAGTAAGGTGCATTATCATCTTGAAATGCTGTGTGGGGAAATGTCCAAGATACCTCGAAAATAGTCGGTCAGGCATCACTTTTATAAAGACTGTTTTATTTCGAGTTAATTGATCCCTTGAGAATAAACCCGGCTGTTTGAAAAGTTATGGAGCTCCGTACTATAATGTACGGAGAATGTGTCACTGTTTTAAAAGTGCGATTTTCATTACGTCGGTGATATTTTTGTTGTCAGATCTGCTTGTTTTCTTTAGCTCGATATAAGTTGGACTTGACTCATCAGAGAGAACCAGTTCAGCCCCATAATTAACTAATATTTTTTTTTTTTTTTTTTTTGCCATCTGAGGCCTTGCTTTCCTAATTCTCTTCACTAAGAATGGATTTTTTTTTAATTTTATGTCATTTAAACCTGCTTTAATAGTTGCTGCATTGTAGTTAAAGAAATTATGCTAATAAACACTTTTTCTGAATCTCTTTTACGTTCCAAATGTAATACAAACCGATTTTATAAGCAATGGCTTTTTAACTTACGGTCATCTCGCCTGGATGAGCAACATGGTCACCTAAAATCAAATTTCCAGTTTAAACGGCCAAAAAATTTTATATTTTGCTAAAAACCATTTTAACAATATTGCGTTAATATTTAATTATTTTGCCATCACACGTATTAAAATATTTTTTGATTTTCATTCAAAAATTAATACTTTTTGTGGCACCGTTAACTGCCTTATTTTTACCATTTTTTAAATAACTTCTAAAATTACAATTTTCATGACAATTGCATTTTGTTTTTAACACTGGACTGAATGCTAAAGTGTATGTAGAGGACAACATAATGAAATCTGTTCGGAAATTTGCTTTTTAAACAATAAAATTGGTGGTTGTAGGAGGTGAAAAGGAAAATATCAAAGTGCGGCTTTTTTTTTTTTTTTTCTGTCGCTTAGTGCATATAGTACTTAAGATTGACTTATTAAATAAAACTGCGTTAAATAAATACATGAACAAACATTTCGGGCCATTATTCCTGATATATATATATTTTTTAATCCACCCCTGAAAGTATTTTTGTTAAACTTATGTAAATAGGCAGAAAATAATTTTATTTAATTATTTTATTCCTAGTTCAAAAAATAACTCATCAACTGAATTGCGCTTCGAAAAAACCATCTTCCTCAACACCCCCCCTCTGCTCTTCGGAAAAAGGGATTAGTCTCTTCCCACCTGTCAAGTTGATGCGTCGGGGAAAGGGGTGAATATATTTGTGCGCTTGGAACACGAGATACTGGTGTATGTGAGCTTCAGCCACGATTGCTCTGGTGTGAGCTTTATATACGTGAGCTTGGACCACGACACCGGATGAATAGTCCATTTCTCAGCATGAAAGGTGTAACATTATGTATGTAATAAATGAGTTTGTGTAACCAGTTGTTGCCTGTGATAATTATACCAATGCATATTTAAATAAATAATGTAAGTTTATTAGATTTAAAAAATGGTTTAATGCTATAAATGATTGTTATATAGATTTAATTATTAATAATTTTTATATATGTTTAATCATTAATTTATCATTAATATTTGTTATAAATGTGCGTGGGCTTACATTGGGGACGATTTTTTGATTGGCTAATATATCCTGGCAACTGGATGGTAGATGTTAACGTATTTTGTAAACAAATTTTACAAAAAATAAAAATATGTATATAACGATGCTATAAGTAATTAGCTTACCCTTTTTCATTCATGTATAGTTCCCATGTATGTACCAAAATGCACCATTTGTGTTCATATATACCAGTGTAAGAAATAATGGCTACAAGGTATTTCTGCCAACCTTTAAAATTTTAATCATGATTTCTGATAATGAATTATTAAACTTTACTATCATTATCACCTGGTGTAGTTCTAATACTTTCGGCTCATGCCCTAAAATCTAAAATATGCACTTTTATATGAAATTTGAGACAGATTGAATCTTTTCAGAAAAAATTCCCGAATTCTATTTTAATAATTCTATTGTGTAAATTTTATGCATTAATAACACTTTAATTGAATCTTCTTAAGTTTTGTGCCTTTAAATGTGCAATGCTTTCTCACAATGGATAATAATTGTTATCACTTTACTTTGCATGCGATAATATATTATGCTTTGGATATAATTACACACATAACAAGCGTCTATTTCACAAAATTTGAAAGAATAATTCTGATTAGAGATCCAGTCTATATTAATTTCGGTAAATCATCTTTTAATTTCGCAAATTTTGTTTGAAAATTTTTTTTAACATATATTTATATATTATTCGAAACAGTAGTGAAATTTTGTAATATTATTTCTACAGTGCATTTGCAATGAAGTGTTTTTTGCAATGAAAATTAAAGTTCATTATGTGTTACGAATTTTCACTATCTAATCTGGTCTTTTTTTCGAGTAATGTCCTACTAAAACAATTTCACACTATGATGCATGTACTGATTTATTGATTTTTTAAAGGAAATACTATTTAGATTTTATAAACATCACGTTATGTATTGTAAAAATGTTGCATGAATGAAAATTGTAAAAGATTTTCAAATATTTGATACACAATTGTTTCGCGCAAATTTATTTAATTGGACTTACCATATTCCACTTAAATAATTTAATTTTTTTCGTATTTTAAATGCTAAAAATATTTGGACTCGGTAATGAAATAAGCATCCAAAATATATCCAAAACAAAAATTAAAGACAGCTAAAAGAAATTTTTTTTTTTGTTAAACAATATGTTTGCGAGACTTTTAAGGTGTAGATTTTTTCATATTGCAAAAATGCTTTGATTCTTAATCTCGTTTGATAACTATAGCACTAAAAACAAGCGGAACGAGTATGACATGTATAAATTACAGGTGATTTTTTGTTCCATAAATATTCAGGATATCGATAAATTACATTGTAATGGAATTTTTAAAGCCGTAGTTTTTGTATTACTTTTCTAGTCAGATTGCATAGTCGAATTTAGTGTATTGCTGTAAAAAAATTTAGAAAATGACCACTTAAAAGGTTTACTATAATAATCGGTTAATGTAAAATAATGTAATGAATGTTTCAATGAATTTGAAGAAAAAGTCAACTGGAATAAAAGTTTAATCAAGCATATAATTTTATGAGATTGGCACGTTAAGATTGAAATCTTGAATAGAATAAAAAACATACATTAATAGCAGTGAACATATTTTTAAAAGGTGACAAACATTTATAGTAAAATGAAGGCTTGAACAGAAATATCTTAGTTCATTATTCAAGCATTTAAATAACGATTCTGGTAAAGATACATAATGAAAAACTTGAATTACAATTTCACAAAATATTTTGACATATCAAGACTTAGATAAAATTAGTTGACAAAATTCTGAGAACAACAATTTCAAAAGATTTCGAATATTGTTTTAATTGTCAGTTGAAAAATTTAGACTCAGAGAAATTTTTTAAAAATAGTAAAATATATAATTAATTTCCTTATTAGATAAAATATTTATTTTATAATATAAATAAACGAGTTTTTTTTTTTTTTTTTTTTTTAATATATATAAACTAATTTTTCAATGTGAACATCGGGAAAAAAAAAAACATAATTGTAGAAACATTTGTGCGGTTTACATAGAAATATAGTTACATAAAATATAACTACGATAAATGACGCCTAAGAAATGCTTAGACAGGTATTTTAACTGGTTAAAAGTCCATTGTTTTTGTGCGTATAAATATGAGTTTTAAAAATTGGTAGTTTTTGAAGTAAATCACGTTTTGCATGTAACTAAACTATTTTTTAATCTTTTTTTTAATTGCAGTTTCTATTATTACAGATTTCAACATGGTAAATTAGTTTTTTTTTTTTTTTTTTTTTTTTTTTTTTTTTTTAATTAAATCTCTGATTTTATTTGCGGAAATCGCTTGGTAAAAATCAGATCATAATTTTAGTATAATCTTAAAAAAAAAAAAAAAAAAAAATCATTTATCTTTCTTCAAATGTAAATTTTTAAGAGTTTTTTAATTATCAATTATAAAATTAAAGCATTTTTTTCTTATCCATGCCTTTTTTTTTAAGACGTGCATAAAGAACCTGAATGATTTCGTTTCTAGCAAGTTGCTAAATGACCATTATCATGTAATTTCCTGTAAATAAAAATTGTTTATCTTTCTCTTTGAAGTGCTTCTATATTAAAACAATAACCGATATCTTAAAATCGAGTTGGAATCAGTTGATTCCAAAAAACTAAATATCATGAATACAATTTTTAACGAATAATATTTTTTATTATTTTAAGTATTTTTTATTAATCTAATTTATATTATTTTCAAAGTTAAGAATAAGTACTATGAAAACGTGATTTAATACTGATTTTATATTCAGAAATTTTTGTAGAGTGTATTTAGATGATGGTTATATCCAACTATTCTAAATAACTTGTGGCGATGCCAAATCTACTATGAGGAATTAAAAAAAAATATATATATTAATGAGAAATTAAAAAGTAAAATTTTGAGGCTTAAATTTGCACTAACAATTTCTGATTACATTTTATCACATGCACCGCTTTTGGATTACATAAATTCACCATAACACATCTGTGATCACTACGGAATTCATCCTCAAAATGAAAGAGTCAAATAACAAAGAAGAAAATAATTTTAGTTCCGAATTTGAAGTAGACAATTTAATTTAAACTTGATAGTAAAATAATTTTAAAAACGAAAATTTATTAAATAAATTGTCTTGAATTCAAATCTTTAAGCCAAGGATTATAACACGCTCACGCCGGCGTGTACCAAGGGTGGCTTACAGCTAGTTCAAGATACGGAAAAATCTGAAAACTGAGGTCATGAATGGTTTGTTATATTTGGCGATTTTCTTTTTTCTTTCTTTTTTTTTTTTTTTTTTAACTCATCAACAGACCAAAGATATACAGTTGGCAAAAAAAGTATTAGAACAATGAGAAATTTGTATTTTTCAAGTAATAAATTCAAGTAAATCGCGTAATCAGTTTAAAAATGAGAACATTTTCTTAGAAAATTATAACTAAATAAAAAATAAAATTTAAAAATAATTACAAGATTTTAAAAATAAAAATAACAAAATTTGCATCGCAAAAAATGTATTAGAACAGAAGCAGAAACATGCAAATTACAGTGCTGGTGACGTTATTAAACTTTCAAGGTTACATTCACCCGTATCAATGTCAAGTGC